>CM048746.1:334770192-336137192 GCA_026315105.1 Locusta migratoria | reverse complement strand
GAAAACAACCATAGGCCACGTACGAGGGTTTCGGGAAACATTTTTTTGAATTAGTTGATCAAGTAAATCAATTCCAATCTTTGTCATATTGTAAAAAGTTACAATTTCTGGTTTCAGTGACTCTCTTGAATCCTTATCAATGGAATTATCATGAGGTAATGTAGATATCAAGAGGACAGTTTGGTTCACTTTAGGGCAGTATGAAACTAGTGTGCAATTCTCCTGGAAGCCAAAAATAGAATAATATTGATGTCTTTGTTTATTAGATAAGAATTCCTTGGGGATCTCCTTCTTGTTTTTTCTGAGTGTTCCAACGTATGTCAGTCCCTTGTCTTGAAGTAGCATCTTAGCTAATGGTATACTGCTGAACCAATTTGCACATGTAATGTTTCGGTGAGTCCCACTGACATCAGTTAACATAGTTATATGCCAGATTAATAAAAATAATTCAAATATTGTACTTTCAATGCATTTAGTATGAAATCAGTATTAAAAAAAGGAGAATGCCTACCTTAAGAAATGTTACGTGGTTAGGCGCGTGGTGAACAGTTGTACCCCAGCTCAATTCGACGTCCTGCTGCTACAAGTTTAGCTGAGGTTAAATCAAAACGAATCTTCAACAATGAACCTGTTTGAAAGGTACTGAGCGCGGGAACGCTGCAACTGTAACCGTAACGGAAATAATTGCAATGTAAATCCGCTGGGTGACAGGGGTACTCCACGCGCCCACTCCAGGGTTAACAAAAGCAAAACAAAGATAATGGAATGCGGTCTTAGAAAATCGGACGATGCAGAAGGAATTAGATTAGGTAACGAAACAATGAAGGTGGTAGATGAGTTTTGTTACTTGGGTAGTAAAATAACATGCGATGGTCGCAGTACAGAGGATATAAAATGCAGAGTGGCAATGGGAAGAAAAACATTTTTGAAAAAGAGAAATTTGCTAACATCGAATATTAATTTCAGTGTAAGGAAATCTTTTCTGAAGGCATTTGTATGGAGTGTTGCCTTGTACGGGAGTGGAACATAGACGATAAGCAGTGCGGACAGGAAGAGGATAGAGGCTTTTGAAATGTGGTGCTACAAAAGAATGCTGAAGATTAGGTGGGTAGATCGCATAAGGAATGAAGTGGTACTGAACAGAATTGGTGAGAAAAGGAATTTTTGGCATACCCTGACTAAAAGAAGGGATCGCTTGGTGGGACACATTGTTAGACGTCGAGGAATCGTAAATTTAGCATTGGAGGGAAGTGTGTGGGGTAAAAATCGCATAGGGAGACCAAGAGACGAGTATAGTAAGCAGATTCAAGTGGATGTGGGTTGTCGTTCTTATAAGGAGATGAAAAGGCTTGCTCAGGATAGAGTAGGGTGGAGAGCTGCATCAAACCAGTCTCCGGACTGAAGACCATAACAACAACAATGTCAACCCTTCATACTCTGTAAAACATCACTTGTCATCAACCACCTCACATCTTATTACGCTATGCTCAATTACGTTCACGGCTCAAACACATCCTCCTGCAATTGTATCGTGAAGAGATCTTCGGATCTCGCGTGCGGTTCATGTGGGACGATTTCAGCCCATGGTGCGCTCCGTTGGATGATAATACTCAAAGTCTTCTACTAGATGTGGTTGAAGTTTTCTTGTAAACATAAGACACTGGCCGCATGGTTGCCCTGCTCGTTCTTCCCATATGAACGTATCTGGGGTCAACTAGAGGATATGAGTTGATCACGACATCGTGTACCAACCATTCTGCAAGCCTGGAAAGCAGCTCGGTTGGAAGATTGGCGTTATTGCCCCAACGTCGGATGAGGAATAACATTAACACCATTCCCCAATGTTGTCAAGCCTGTATTGTTGCCTTAGATGGTGGCATCGTATAATAGGCACATCAACCAGTTATAGGACTGTGCAAATCTGTTAGAATACGAAGAAGCAATTGCTGTGAACTGCTACATATTGTAGTTTTCAGTTCTGATTTCTTTTCTAGTTTACCAACACCAGTTTGTAATGATTCGTGGAAAAATGAGAAATCCTTGCTTACCAAGGCAGAGTAGCCGCCTGATCTAAGGCGTCATGCTATGCACTGGGTGCCCCAGCTCGCTAGAGGTTCGAGTCTCATTGCGCATGACTGTTTGTATGTGTGTGTTGTCCTTAGTGTACCTAAGTTTACGTATCTTGTATGTCTAGAGACATAGGAGTTTGGTCCAGTAGGTTTAGAAACACAAGATTTTTCTTTCTTTTCTTTTTTTTTTTTTTTTTTTTCAACTTGCCAAATTACAATTCATTGGTTTAATTTTGAACACTCATTTTGTAGTGTGTGTAAAGTATAATGATACATGATCTCATGTCGTATAACATGGTATATGGAACTATGATATTCAACATGGCGATTCTCATTCTGTGCAATATAACCCATGTCAAAAACGTTTGCGATACAAGCATCCCTCCTCAGAGATACTTGTTATTGGAGAAGAAACCCCTACTCCCTCCACCTGTAATCACACACACACACACACACACACACACACACACACACACACACACACCACACACACACACACACAAAGAAAGTGTGGGGTCATTGTCCTGGGGAATAAAGGACAATCGTCGATTATGGCCGATCGCGGTGGCCGAGCGGTCTCCGGCGCGCCAGTCACAGTCTGCACGGCCGCTATCGCCGGGGATTCGAATCCCCCCCCCCCTCTGGCATGGATGTTTGTGTCGTATATAGTATAAGGTGGTTCATAAGTAGTTTACAAGTTTAGGGACTGATGACCCCGCAGTTAAGTCCCTTAACTTTAACAAGCATTTGAACTTTTTGATTTTCGTAGATTATTTCGAGTTTTCCTTGTTTAAGTATCTTTGAAAGTGGTAACTGGATTAGTCGAGAAACTTATTTACCCAGTGATGTAGTGTGATGGTAAAATTTCTTATTCGGGTTTATAACTGAGGCTTCACGCTCATACGTACAATCGGGGTCAGTAATTCAGAGGATTGCCCTCATTTCTGTTTCATTTCCGTTAAACTGTTCAATCCTTAGGTACAGGTATTTCTCCCATCTTATGGAGCATACTCTGAAAGAAAAGTTACGCAGTACAGACCCGACATCTTTGTAATTTACTGCAATACGACTGTGTTCAGCTAAAGGACTGTCTTTGCATACCGTCACATTCAAGGCTGCTTTCATCCATATATGTAAACGGAACAGTTACAGAATCATTATATTAGCTACATATAGACATACAGCCGTTTCCTATCTGTTTTAATATACATGCGAAACAAGTGACATCGTATATTCTAGCCACGTAAAGTCGTTAAAGTTCGTTAAGATACCTTTGCGGTGTTTATTTGCTCATACTTGAACAGACCAAACATTACTATCTTTAAGTCATCATATTTCGATTAAATGCAGACGATAAGTTATTTAATAGTTAGTACACCAACTAAAAAATAGAGAACGCTGTTGGTTTCGTAGTTCACCAAAGAAGAAATAAATGCCTGTGTTACTTTTCTGTTACCTCGGTTGTCGGTGACAAAAGTATTTTTTTTTAAATATATATATATATATATATATATATATATATATATATATATATATATATTTAGTGTTACGAAATATTAGTAAGTAAGGGCTATAGTTTCATTCTGATCATTTGCGAATGACGGAAACATGGATTTACTGATCTCGCCTTCTTTTATACAAAGTTTTATCTCCGGGTGTATGTAAATAAGTATTCTACTGGTATTTATTTTCATTACGTTTGAACTTAAGGGACTTAACTGAGGGGTCATCAGTCCCTTAACTTACAAACTACTTCTGAACTAGTGTAGTAATACATTAATGATTTTTTTTTTATAACTTGTGCGATGCTTGTCGCTGACTTCTGCTCTCTCTCTCTGACAGCGTATCGATAAACATATGACATTTGTCACGTTCAACTTTTTTGCAACAAGCTGAAGGGAGAGAGCGGAACTGTTCGTCACTTTCTTTCTTCTCATTCAGGTGCTAGGACGTGTCATGTGTGAGCTTAATTGTTTTATTAATTTCAATAAACCCCCACAGTTAATTTGAAATATCTTACTTACTTACAATCCCTTCCCCATTCTCACTAATTTTAAAGTTATTTATTTTCAGCAGATCCAGTGCTTCATAAAGTGATGCTCGGGTATTGTTGCGATTTGTTTCGCGATTGTACTAGAACATTCTCTGTGTAACTTTTATTTATTTCGTGTCTACGAATGGTTTATTACATTTTAATGCCTGCAGAAAAATCTTCGTAATGTTTATGAAGTCCGATAATTTTGCAATTTTTGGCGACTATCATGATTAATTTTCCACACGGTCATAGATCAATAGTAACCGAAACGCACAATCCCAGCATCAATTTATCGAAGTAATATTCCAGTCATCACAGCTAGAATCACTACAGAACATGACCGAAATATTTGTACCAGCTCTCAATGAGGTAAAATTTAGATTCCGCCGACTTCTTCTGTAATGTTGCTTTCTGGTGTTGTATTTGCCACCGAAATTACGACCGCTACCATTTAAGGACGGAATCCAATAATTTTGTTTAAATTGTCCCTTCCTTGTCAAAATTGCGTAGTAATCTCATTTAAAAATATTTCACTACCTGGTAAAATTTCATTTGCGCTTCCCAACCTTAACTTTAATACGCAACACCCATTTTCATACGAAAGCGGCATTACAAGAAGAATTGGCGCCCATGGTGACAGGACATGTACAAATAATATATATATCAGATAGTAAATTTATTTGAAATATTTAGTTATGATTTTTGTGAAGATTGCGCCTATTCGTGTCACTAATCCTGATATTGTGTTTTGTTTCATGCGTCAACAATGAACTGTACGGGAGATGAAAATTAATGATTTTCGCAACTGAAGTAAAGTTTAACCAGCCGATAGCAGTTAGACATCCAATCCAGCCAACAATTGCAGTCACAATAAAGGTAAGATCAGACTCATTATTCAGCTTGCTTGGTGCTTACTAGATTCTTCTATCTGTCGCTAGTGCACTGTAGCAAATTCAGTATTTTACATTAGGTACCGCGTTTTCAAAATTTCTCTCGCAGTTACATTTTTATTTCAAGTGAATATCAGGGAAAGTATCAATGTGCGGTTCCTGTAGGGGGATGCTTGTCCACTTTTGGTCGAGCTGATCTCTACGAGATTACGAGAGTAACTCGGGCGTCCGATCTCTGATTGTCGTGAGTGCATTCGTGTTCTCTCGATAATCTATTTTTAGTCCGGGGCAAGTCCCGGAGACAAATTAAATTGGTCCCAATCCCCCGGTTCCGACCAAGGTTTTCGGGAGGTTTTCCTTGGTTGTAAGGCGTATGCCGGAACTGGTAAGCCCCTCCCACTTATTCCCAATTGGGATTCCCCTTTGCCCCACTATCAGCTTGTCTGATAATTGGCTGAATAGAACCGCGACTCTTTATGGGCCGGATCTCAAACAGCCCGCTCCACTCCTCGGAATGGAGAATGAAAGGAATAAGGTTTTTTTTTTTTTTTTTTTTTTTTTTTTTTTTTTCCCTCAAATAGTTAGTGCTGCGTGTAATTAAGCTTATCTCTCTCGAAGTTTCTCTCGCGTACGTGTGAACGATTCCACAAGTAATTTCAGTAATTTTCCGTGTGAAATTTATAGGACCCCCCTCTGTTATCAATTTTTGCTAAAATTCAACAAATATTATGGTTAAAACCCGCAGTCAGTTTAGCAACATGGCATCTGAACAAAATCTAAACGTTCCCCAACAATCTGCTCAGAACGTAGAAGACAACATGGCTGCCAGCTCTATCGAGAAAATTCCACCATGTGGAACAAAATCTGGCTACACAAACTCGCGAAAGTAACTTATCCCCACAAACTGAACACCATCTCGCGGATACACAGAATGATTGGCTAAAGCGTTTTGAGGAACTTTTGACTACTCAGATTAGCAATTTACAAGCTGCGACTAACACACAAATTACGGTTTTGACTAATCAGATCACTAATTTACAAACTACCACAAAAAATATGTCGCAACAACAAGCTGCGACTAACACACAAATTGCGATTTTGACTAATCAGATCACTAATTTACAAACTACCACAAAAATGAGACTGATAACTTGCAAGCCAACATGTCGCAACAACAGGTTGCGATTAATAATCAGATTTCAGCCTTAACTACACAGACTAAACAACAATTAGATCGCTTAGAAGAACAGCAAACAAAAACACAAGCAGAAATTGAAAACCTTGAATCTGCTCAAAAGCATTTGTATACACGAATTTCCAATGAGGTAAGTGAACAATTAAGTGCACAGATGCTCAAAGTCGAAGAAATCATAAATAGTAAATTTTCCACTGTAGAAAAGAAAGTTGTCGACGAAATTATGAATACGGTAGACGCAAAAATTTCTTCTGTTGTCGACAATGTTACTGATTGTCAGGAAACAGTAAAAACATTGCCTTCTGCCATTGATAATATTGCGCAAAATCTCTCGGAATTAAAAATCAAACAGGAATATTTAGAAACCACTGTAGAAAGAATTACCAGTCAAGCCGAGAATATTGTGAAAGATAACCAAGAAAGAGTGCAGCAATTTTTGCATAATACGGAGGCTCAATTAAATGACAAAATAGAGTCAGAATTGGCCTCTGTGATAAAGAATGTCACTGAAAAAGTATATGAAGATCATGGAATCACCGTCAAATCTTTACAGGAAGATTTGACGGCGGTAAAATCCATGTTATCTTCACAAACAAAGTCTTCTCAGGGTTTCACGCCTGTAATAAATGTACCGCAGAATCTGAACCCAGAACATAATGCAATGAATACCCCTCGTTTTCCTGACAATCAGAGCTCAATTAATAAGTTAATATCTGATCGAACACACACTGACTATCGACTGACGACTTCCTGTGACCTTGACAGACTTGGTAGAGAAATGAATCCTAAAGTACAATCCAAAAGTTCATGTAACACAGAAGAACTAGATGAAAGTATGATTAAACATCATCAATTTCAAATATTTATTAATGAGAAACGCACAGTACATCCCGTGATCTTTCTTCAATCTTTTAGAGGATTACTACCCGAGACCTGGTCGGAGAAAAGAAAAATCAGATTTGTTGTGGGCTATATACAAGGCGAAGCCGGAATATGGGCAAACGAAGCCTTGCAATTATATGACACCTATGGTGAATTTGAACGGGCATTTTTGTCCACTTTTTGGTCGCCCGTAGTACAAGAACGATTTAGGAATGAAGTATACAATCCGCAGCCTTTCGATGGAAGAAGCGGAAGTCTGCGGAGATACTTCGAGAAGTATCTCAATAAAGCAAGACTGAGGCTACAGCTGACTAATGTGCAAACGTACGATCTGCAAAGCTTCCTCTCAATGTTAGACACGCTTTATTTGCTTTTTGAAGATGATCGAGCACGTCATTACAATAACGGGTACGGTAACGGGAACCGTTTTCTCAATCAACACAACAATCATCTGATTCCAGTCAGCCAACAGCCGCAAGCAGAAAACCAAAACATGCCACAATCCCAGCCGATATTACTGCTACAGCCATTTATTAAAAACAACGGACAGTCACGTACCCAGCAAATGACAACACATGCGAACGGCAGTAACGTCGTACGTAATGTTCCCAACGGCGGGCAATATTACCGACGCCACCGTGGTAATCGGTTTAATCCTGGCTATTTCAACAACAACAACAACAACAATAGCTACCGTAATAATTCTGTTGCCTATCCGAGCAATTTTAATGTCAACCAGCAACCTCAGTGGCGTAACCATAATCAGTATGGAAATTTAAATGAGAATAGAAATTTCTTCGTAAATAATCCCAGCAGTAATCAGCAATTTCAAAATTTTCCTCCGCCTCAACCACCGCAGCAAACTACAAACACCGTACCGATTGCAACTATGACCACTGACTGTTCGGACCAGACAAACTTGACGACAAGCCAGTCGGCAGTGACAATAACTGACGTGACTGAGACAATAAACCAACCACAACGACAGGCTAGCAGTATGCAGACGTCAAACCAGAGAGGCTCGTGTTAATTCCACCAACATTGAGCGACAGCGACAGCGTAGGCACAATTCTTTCTGTCACAATGCTAAGGTACAATGATGGCACGGACATTAGGGAAGAGCTATTTCATTAACCAACACAGCAACGCAAAGTTATTGTAGTCACCTACCAACCACACACTCCGATAAAAAAAAAAATACGAGGTTTATAACCACACAAACATTTAAAGCGATTTTATGCATAAATCCAAGCTGATCAGCTAGTATCTAGTCCTACTTTCACTAAAAATACTAAGACAGTGAGCAAAAATCATTTTCTACAAAGGTAAGTGCAATGCAATTGATGTTGGCTCACAGAAACTGTTGTCACGCGTGAAATTTAAGAATTATATAAGAGAATCTCACCTGAACACTTATGATAACACACACATCCACAAAAGGAGCATTAATTAGTATAGTATTTAGTATTATAGGGTATAAGAATATTTACATTTTTTTTATATGTCAAGGAGATGAATGAAGGAAATGATATTATAGCGAGGTGGAGCGCACTAGCACACCTTCGTCTACGATGAGAGTTCAGTAAATATATATATATATATTATTATAAGAGAAGGAGGTGATGAGGAAATAGTTATATTTTAGTTGTCTGTGGCTCTTAGCGCACACACACACACACACACACACACACACACACACACGTACACACACACACACACACACACACACACACGAATGTTGACATTACGACACGTGAGCAGTAACAAAAATAAAAACATTACAGTTAACTCTGATCAGCTGGCCGACATTACAAATGTAACGATTCCTTAAATTGTTAAGAAGAATGTAATTTATACAAAACAAAGAAGCTTGTTGAATTATTCTATCTATACTGTAGGGTACTGACAACCGCTTAAAGGTTAACGTAATATTTTACATTATTGCCAGTAAACACGTACACCAGTTGGTGTGGAATATCTTTCCGCCCATGTGCCACTTTTAGATTTAGTTACCAAAACATTACACTGAATGTAAACAAATCTCGTAGCGCTGCAGCTCATACAACATAATTATGCACCAATCTAAAAACATCAACGTCTAGTTTAAATAGTCTGTAGCATAAGATGTAGAATAAGAATTCATTTTCAGCTGTGAATGAACAGAGAATTGTGTCGCCGCCGACGCTACGAATATCTACGAGTCGCTGCAGAGGATTCATACGAACATTTATCACCATTTATATTAGACTAGATATGACACTATAACGAACATTTCACACCTGATAAGTATAAGGAGCTAGATAAATTAACATACCACCCCCTAAATTAGTAGGCACAGGAAAATTTAGTCAGACACCAATATTTGCGACTGAACCACGCACATATTTTCATAGTCAAATGCGGACAGAACACACGTGAACGAGAGACGATGAAGGAGAGAGAGGGGCAAAGAATGCTAATCTAGAATAGAACAGCTGTTAATTTTATTAAATGCAATATTTTGTAGTAGTAGAAGTGTGCAGTAATTTTTGTAGTAATGCGTCAATATGCTGAATTTGTCTAATGCACTATTTTTTCTTGCGACTATTCTCTGACTATTTTCTCTTTCTCTCAAACTGTATTAAAAAAACTAACAGGCTGTTTTGCACCAGGTTGACTAGCGGGTCTGACCTTGCCTGTGTCTGCCAAAACTGTATTTATTGTCATTTTATTTGTCTCGGATTGGTATTCATGATTTTATCACTCAAGTCGTTTAGTCCAATTTTATGAACGGTATAACATGACATGTTAATTTTGACGAGGCGTACTAAAAGCTGTAAACCCAAGACGTTTCTAAAAGTCATTGAATGTTTATTTACTCATGTCAAATACAGTAACTTATTTAAAAGATATAATATTGCTGAGAATAAATAACTTTCCACCCAATAACTGACATGAACATAGGCCACGCCTTAAAAATAAATATATAACACCCAATGTTGACGAATAATCCTTTAAAGCAAAAGAATAATGTGATCTGAATGTCACTCGAAAGAAACTGTTACACAGAGTTTTACAAATGAAATAGCCATTCTCAATGATCTGACTTTCTATATAGCCTTGTACATAGTTTATGTATAGTAAAATCATTACGAATTGTAAAAAGACTGAAGTTTGTGTGTGAAACTAATAAGACAGTGAACTTTAGAGAGAACAAAAACAGTGACTGATAACTACCGAAAGGACGCAAACCCGCGACTTTCCTAACAAGTAGTGATTTAGTGATTAAATAAACTCTGAAACTATATATATTCGCAAGCCACATGTTTGAGTCAAGTGAAATATCAGTGACGAGTATAAGCGTGGACTACGATACGTAGCAGGCAAACTAACATAAATTTTGAACGGTCAGCATATATATATGTTATAAAGTGTTCGTCGCTGTAAACTTCTCCGTGCTGGACACTTTAAAGAGTGCGACGCATGTTACTATCGCAAACCATAAGTGCTACACACTGTTACGAACTGCTAACTTTGAACTTGTGCAGTGTAGTGCCCAACCAAGATACGCTACGAACTTACAAGTCGTATAAAGCCCAAATGCACCAGTGTTGTTTCAGCGAATAGACTATAATCGTAACTGCTGAGATAGCCGGACGGTGCAATGAAGGTCGCGCGGCATACGGACAGACTTAATCACTATGGTATACGTGAAGTGTACTCACCGCGCTGCGTCGATTTTAGTAGTAGCCCTGTCCAAAGGATGAAGTGCAGAAATCACACACGACTGAACGAAAAAAAAATCCAAGTGTAATGGAAAACTTATGCAAATTCACGTGTTGCCACCGCCACGGACACGCAAGCACTGGCGAGACTGGCGCGCGTTTACTACATGCCCATTATTGAAAACTTACTGTTGCGTCACGCAGCTGGCGGTCGACCAGACGCGTGGAAATTTCAAACTGACAAAGTCAACGACTCCACGAACTGAAAAAATAAAATGTTTAAAAGTGATGTTAAAGAGACTGACTCTTCAGCCTTATCACATCAAAAGACTGTGCTGTAGTACTTGCAAACGCACAATCCCTGAACTAATAAAGTAATGTACTTGAATGATCCCTGTATATATGTATATGTAATATCTAAATATGTGTGTAAAGTAAAAGGTTAGATTTGAAAGCAATTTTTTACTAGTCAAATAATAATGCTTCATCTAATGAAAGTTAAATCATTTTCAATGCACATAGTGTATAGTAAGAAAACTTTCGCAACATATGTTTTGTAAATAGTTAATTTAAATTGCCAAAATTAGTTTATGTAAAAGACGCGACACATGTTCATGTCAGATTACTCAGATATTTGATTTCACAGAAATAAGCTCACACTTACAAACCAATAGTAATGTAAAATTCTTGCTAAGCAAACAATGACAGAGACACTCGCGAGAACAAAAGTGTAAAAAAAATATAATAACTAACTGTGTCTCTCTTTCAGAAGGAAGGACTGTAACATCTGATTAAGTGTCAAATTGTAATGCCTTTTATGTGATCTTTATTTCATGTAATCCAAACTGAGATGGGCCGGCCTAGCCAAAGCGAGCGGGAGCGCAATCCTGACGCCACACCGGCTACACCGCCGGCGCTGGGGGCCAGCAGCGTCATCTCCCCACCACAACCACCGGCGTGCCGCCTCGCGTCGCGCCACCGTCCAGGCATCAACAATCGAGGCGCGCTGCGGAACCGCCTCCTACCACCTCGCTGCACCGCCGCGCTACTCGCCCACTCACCGACACTTTGCGTCGATTGAATTATAATAAAAAAACAATGCAAAGCAAAAAGAAAAAGAAATTAATTTGTGATGTAATAATGAGACTAATTCAAAAAGTATATACCTAAGACTGTGTTGTTAAAAAAAAAAACCATTGAATTTCAAAATTGTCAATATGCTATAAACAGAAATCAAATATAAGCTCACACAATATTAAGATAAAATGTAATGACATAAATTTCTTCTTGTGTAAGGTATACGAAAATTATAGTTTTCTCTTTTGACTTTGAGTAGGAAATCTTCATTTGCCCACTCAAAGCCAGAGGGGGCAAATGTAGTAATACATTAATGATTTTTTTTTATAACTTGTGCGATGCTTGTCGCTGACTTCTGCTCTCTCTCTCTCTGACAGCGTATCGATAAACATATGACATTTGTCACGTTCAACTTTTTTGCAACAAGCTGAAGGGAGAGAGCGGAACTGTTCGTCACTTTCTTTCTTCTCATTCAGGTGCTAGGACGTGTCATGTAAGTGTGAGCTTAATTGTTTTATTAATTTCAATAAACCCCCACAGTTAATTTGAAATATCTTACTTACTTACAATCCCTTCCCCGTTCTCACTAATTTTAAAGTTATTTATTTTCAGCAGATCCAGTGCTTCATAAAGTGATGCTCGGGTATTGTTGCGATTTGTTTCGCGATTGTACTAGAACATTCTCTGTGTAACTTTTATTTATTTCGTGTCTACGAATGGTTTATTACATTTTAATGCCTGCAGAAAAATCTTCGTAATGTTTATGAAGTCCGATAATTTTGCAATTTTTGGCGACTATCATGATTAATTTTCCATACGGTCATAGAACAATAGTAACCGAAACGCACAATCCCAGCATCAATTTATCGAAGTAATATTCCAGTCATCACAGCTAGAATCACTACAGAACATGACCGAAATATTTGTACCAGCTCTCAATGAGGTAAAATTTAGATTCCGCCGACTTCTTCTGTAATGTTGCTTTCTGGTGTTGTATTTGCCACCGAAATTACGACCGCTACCATTTAATGGCGGAATCCAATAATTTTGTTTAAATTGTCCCTTCCTTGTCAAAATTGCGTAGTAATCTCATTTAAAAATATTTCACTACCTGGTAAAATTTCATTTGCGGTCCCCAACCTTAACTTTAATACGCAACACCCATTTTCATACGAAAGCGGCATTACACTAGCTTATACTAAAGACGACACAAGTATCTACGCCCGAGGGGGGATTCGAACCCCCGACCATAGCGGCCGTGCAGACTGTGAACGGCGCGCCGCATACCGCTCGGCCACTGCGAGCGGCTGAACTAGATGATCAAAACCATAGTTGTATACATATCTGTCCTCAAATTTTCATCCACGGCAAGTTGCCCTAGGAAAATTGATGATGATGTTGACACTGCAATGACCATTTCCTTTTACACACAAAAACGATCAAATAAGTCATGGTAACACCAACAGTATACAGTGAGTCATTGAAATAAAAACACGCCAATCCGCTGTGAGCAGATCGTAGAAGGTCTCGGAAACACCGTTAGAACAATACAGAAAGTATCAAGTCCCCATATTTCGGATTGCTGCATACTTCCGAGAAAGCAAAAATTTCGATCCCTTTCTAGCTCTTCCCGAGTACCCAAAGTGCAAGTAATTATCATGTGACATTGTGAGTTTCGTGGCTACCCTGTGAACGTTTTGCGGCCCGCATCTATAATATCGTGGTAATGATAGACACGTTATTTTAATCTCTATACAGAAATCTGTAATTTTGAAAGAAATGTTTTATGTGGATGTCGCCTGTATTATACTAATTCATTAAATTTTAGTGTTTACTTTCATCCTATATTTAGGTAAACGGAAAACCCGAAATTGTTGTTTTTGTTATGGAATTCAGTGAGGAGCTATGATACAGCTCCCCGCTCTACTACATTCTTAACAAGCCTCTTCATATTCTGATGTGAACTATGGTGCTGTAATTTTGATACCATTCTTCCAACAATTTGTAGTGCGCAATTCAATTATCCAACAACTGGCTGTAACCTTGGTTGCTGAAAGAGAGACATCAAAAACGTGTCAATCATAATTCAAGAAGATGATCCTTGTATACTTACAATCGGTGAAACTTGATCACTTATGTAAAGATAAAAGGAGATGACATCTCGTGTAAGAAAAGTGTAACTAGTGAGGATCAGTTGAGGTACTATAGTAATGTCGTTAGATACGGAAATAAGAAATTGATTGTGAAGTTCATGTTTATTACATCTACTACTTTTCAAGAAGACTGAAGTTGTTAAAAACAAATTGAACTAATATATCTAAGTTCAGATAGATCAAAAGGATACATCAAAGGCTGAGGAAAGATGCAAACAGTTTCAAATGAAATAAAAGTCGTAGAATGGCTGAAGAACTGCGCCTACTTGACTTTAGGAATAATGATATTTCGTCTGTTGGCGATTGAGGCTGGTGCGATGTCAGAAATGTTACGCAAATTTGAAAAATCTGCCCAACGCACTTTCTCCGTGTCTTGATGTAGAGCGGCGTTTCAGACCTACTTTGGCTATGTATTGGTGTGGTGCGTCATTCTCGGGCCATCCCATATGGCTGATTGGCTCTGTATTCGCACTGGATGAGCAGTGCGTAATTGGTATTTTCCACTGGGGATTTGTAGGTGAAGGAACAGAGAGAAAAGGTTGTGAAAGATTATGCGATTGTTACTAGGAAAGAGAGACTAAACAGCATTACTTTTGAGTCCCGTTATAAATTGCAGATGGCAATAGCGAATATACTATTCAAACTAGACAAGAGTGATAAGGTTCCTTGCAAAAGACCTAGAGATATGGGACGATTATGCTGGAATAATCATGATCAGGCATTCCAAAATCAGAAATTAGAATTTACAGATCAGCTAGTACATTTTCAGCTCAGAATTTAGAAGTGGTTACACTGATGAAGCGATCAGGTAATAGAGTTTAAAACAAACAAAGAAGGGAAAATATGTATAAACAGCAGAAGAAACGATAGAGAGACCATTTAGATTAAGGGCAAGGAAAGTATACCCATATAAGAGCCACAGGAGGAAGGCGTTTCACCCCGTAGCTCCATCGCTCTCAGGGGAAGGAAAACATACAGCATAATCAGCGTAGTACTTCCCTTAGAAATTTTAGTAGCTAAATTTACATTTGAAGGGGAAAAATTTGGAACTTCTTTATTGCTACCTAAGACTTGTCATTCATCACCCGAAATATTAAAATTGCTCCATATCCCCAGGTCTTGCCCCATCCTGTCATATTAATGTGAGTGAGTGATTAGAGACGTGATGACAAATTAGTACAGAAGGTAAATTACCAACAAGCTAATCCGAAAAAAATAAAACAAAGGACTCAGAGGAAAATACCCCGCACTTGCCACGACACTAGGTACAGCTTGAGTGTAGAAGAAAACCAGTCCAAACCAAAGGATACTAAGGAGTTCGAGAAAAAATAAATCTTTTTATCTAATAAATTCTTTTTTGTTGTGGTCTCGAGTCTCAAGATTGGTATGAAACAGCTCTCGGCCGTACTTATCTCTGAATACAACCCCAATATATATGGAGCGGCTTAATGTATTCGTGTCCTAGTCTACTCCTTCAGTTTTGTTACTTCCCGCCTCTCTATTCCTTTTTATGCAAGAATGTGTCCTACAAGTCCATTCCTACTTTTCGTCAATATATTCGACAAATATCTGTTCTATCCATTCTACTTAAGATTTCCCCATTACCAACGAAATCAGTGCATCTAATCGTCAGCAACCTGTTATAGCACCAAATTTCGGAAGTATTTATTTTCGTTTAGCTGAACTGCTTATCACCCACGTTTCACTCAAGTATAAGGCTACTGTCCTCAAATATGCCTACTGAAAAGACTTCCTGACCCATAAAGTAATATCTGATCACTTCAAATTTCTCATCTTTACACACGCATTTCTTCCCACTGTTATTTTTTACTGTATATCTGATCTTCTCTGGGCATCAGAACTTACTTTGCTGCACATGAAACAAAACTCGTCTACTGCATATATTGTCCCATTCCCTACTGCAATTTCCTCAGTATAGCTTGAATTACTTCGACCGTATTTTATTACCCCTGATTATCACATTTGAATATTCATATTATACACTCCTTTTATTTTATTCCTCTCGTTTATCTCTTGTTATTGTTCATATTATGCCCGCCTTAAAGTACACTGCCCCTTTCATAAGTCGCTTTACCTTGTCTTATATGTCTCCAAGAAAACTGCAATGCCATTCGCAAATGGCGAAGTTGTTATTTCCCCTCCATCAAACTGAATTCGGTTTCAAATATTTCCTTGATTCCCTTCAGTGTTTCCACAATGCAAAGATTGAATAATATTGGAGAAAGGTTTCAAGCGTGTTTACATGCTTCCCAAAGACGACGCCCCTTTCGTGCACTTCTACTGTTTCAAGGGCTGTCTGGTTTGTAAACAAGTTTACCATAAATTTTACTCCTTATGACTTCAGAATTTGAAAGAGTATATTCCAATCAACAATGTCAAAACCGTTCTCCATATCAGTGCTATGAGTACTGCCTCCCGTGTTCCTGCATTTCTAAATCTAGCCTCCTTCTCTCGGGTCGGAGTCAATGTTTTCTATTTCTTATACATTAATCGTATTAGTATTTTGTTACAATGTGTTACTAATTTGCCAGTGGTTTAACCCTTTCAGTCCCACGTTGTGAAAATCAGCTTTGGAAAAATTAAAATTCAGTGTTTTCTGTATTAATGCAGTGTACTAAACATCTATATATGTCTAGTAAAATTTTTAGACGAACTATTAATTTTTTTATGTTATATATTTCGCGCGCAACACAGACGTTTGTATCGAGGTATTTTATTACTTGGACATTATTTTGTTGATAATTAACACTGTCGGATCAATAATGCTGGCATAATCTTCGTCATAGCACTGTTGGAGTTTTTTGTGGTATATAAGACACTAACGCTCACACTCTCAGCCACGTATGGACGGCAACGGAACACAACCTCCAAGATGGACAGATTAATGCCTCAGAAGGGACTACACGACGCACCAAGTGGCAATGCATGTTATTCATAAAAATGCAACTAAGGATTGATGATCAAAATACGGTATAAATCAACTTTTAATACGTTGTTGTCCAGGAACAACACTGGGAATGAGAGGGTTAATTTCGATCTGTCTGCACTCACTTACTTTGTGGCGAGAATTAGTTTTGAAGACTGAGGGATTTCATCTTCTATATTTTGTACACCACGTGAAATTGTTCTGTAATGAATGAATCTCCCAATGCTGTCACCAGTTCCGAGGAAATATCAGCTACGCCAAGTACCTTTTTTCGACGGAAGGCATCCATTGCTCTTGACAAGGAAATGAAGTACTGTTAACTACAACGTATATATAATATTAGTTGTTTACTAGATAGTAATGCAACGCATGATACGTTTAGAATCGAAACGATTAAACTGACTGTCCCAATTATTAACCTATGGCCGTTATTAAGCTATAAGAAATGTTAAATTTTATTGTACGAGGCGCGTCCAGAAAGTAAGTTCCGTTTGGTTATATAAAACGAACGGTTACAGATACAGAAAAGATATTGATTGTAAAAAAATCTACGACTGTTAAACTACTTTTCTACATAGCTTCCGAAATTTTGTAGGCAATTGTCATAGCATGGTACAAGGTTTTGTGTGCCTTTTTCATAGAATGTTGCCGCCTGTGTATTCAACCATGTGGTAACATGTTCTTTCAGCTCGTCATCATCGTTGAAGTGTTGTCCACCAAGGACAGATTTTAGGTGTAAGATGAGGATTATTGTTAAACGATTTTTTTTTTCACGATAATGCCTGACCTCACACACCGAATGTGACCAAAAATTTTCTTACGGAAATTTCTGTGGGACCTGTTTGATCATCCTCCATACAACTCGGATCTCTCTCCTAGGGACTTTCATCTCTTCTTACACCTAAAATCTGTCCTTGGTGGTCAACACTTCAACGATGATAAAGAGCTGTTCCCATATGGTTGAATACACAGGCGGTAACCTTCTGTGAAGGATGCAAGCAAAAACTTGTGCCACGCTGTGACAAGTGCCTACAACATTTCGGCAGTTATATGGAAAAGTAGTTTAAGAGTTGTAGAATTTTGTTCAATAAAAATTTTCTTCTGTATCGATGTACAATTTCATTTTATTACCAAACGGAACTTACTTTCTGGACGCGCCTCATATACTGAATGTCTAAGAAGTGTAGGTATGATAAATTTTCAGATGTGTCGATAAAGCAATCAAAATTCCTTAATCTCA
The DNA here is from genome assembly GCA_026315105.1 of Locusta migratoria. Classification (NCBI taxonomy): domain Eukaryota; kingdom Metazoa; phylum Arthropoda; class Insecta; order Orthoptera; family Acrididae; genus Locusta; species Locusta migratoria. The sequence continues at coordinate 336,119,000 of CM048746.1, read as the reverse complement.
TAATCATTCAGGGTACATCAAATTCAGTTCACAAAATGCCATCATCTCGTATAATACACTCTACTACTTTGCTGTTATTTAGATGATAAAGTATACCGCCATTTAGTCTGATTTCGCAGTACCAAGATAAGTACAAGGATACTAAATTCATATCGGTAAATTTCGTGCTGTCACACTTCGTCGTATCGTTCGCCTTTGTCAATGTTACAAGAAAATATACTTCGGAAAAGTGCTTCTAATACATTATAGTAAAGGATTTTTGGAGTAGCAGGGTAGGTAGCGAAATCTTTTGGTGGTCCCCTTCTTTTCACGGCAAGAAATTCGGTAGGCGACCTATGCGAGTCCAATTTCTAGTGGCCACTATTCATGCGGAGATTTCTGAGAAATGGCAGCCATGGGCGATATTCTCATCGGGCGTCTGTCTGTGTAGAAGGCAGCGCCTTTTATACCGTATAATAGAACCTAGAGAATAGCCACAGCGGCGTAACTGGCTGTGGGTCGCCTCTATTATACTGTAAAAAGAATTAATAGAGAAGTACGTGAAAGTTTAGTATTATTATCTTTCTGATATTCTTTGTATTCCAGTCAGGCTACAGGGAAATGAGTCATTATCCGACCGGAATATGATTTTTTGTCACTGGATTTAATCCACCAACAATATTGAGGCATATCAGAATTTTTGACGATGCCAACTTCATAACAGCGACTTATTATTGTCAATATTGTCAAACCAAAACAGTTTATGATGGAAAATGCTATTTTATTGGGTGTCTGATTTAGATATTATCATCATTTGATCTGCATTGTTTAAGTAAAGAGACAAAACTGATATCATTGATTATCATCGTCACATAATGACGACCCTCTTCACAGGCTATAAGAGATTATTTATTTTACTTATATATGACTCGAATGAGGTCCTTAAATTCATGTTTTTCCTCTTTTAATAACATCAATGAGATATGATTATAATAATGACGATCGAAATCAATAACAAGAATATTTGTCATCGTGTATTAGTTTAAGTTAGTACACATTCAAATGAAATTAATGACAAATAATCATTCTTGTCCTCTTCTCCTTCAGTTATAGCACTCGCCTTCACATCTGTAATTTATTTTTTATATTTTTGATTTTGTCATACCTATATAATTTCCTATTAAACAATGTAACATATTGTAGTCCATGTAATCAACCTAATTCCAAATTAATAATTACACAATCTAAATTTCTATTACTTCAACAAGTTTTTTTGGGTGGGTATCTTACGCAGCAAGCGCCGCAATACTTCGTTTTTGAATGTGAAAACAACGCCTAACGATTGATTTTATTCTTCTCAAACGTGTTTCACCTTTTATTTTAACGGCATCTTCAGTGGGATCTACAATTAAATGTTTTTTAAAGATGTATTTTTTCTAGATTATAAACAGTTTTGAATTTCTTTTACATAAGGGAAGAAGTTTTTACTTACATTTTCGTTGTCTTTTCGACTATCTTTTGCTGTTTCCTCCATCTGCTGAAGGACACATGTTGCAGCAAAAACAAGGCGGCACCTAGGGTGGCGGCGTGTCAAAGCGGCAATTCTACAGAGTGGGTGGGCTCAGACGTGTTCTTCTGTGAACGAGACGTTGGCTGTCCGGATTTAAATTTATCGGCTGTGGCAGTCGGTGTGTCTGATTGCTATCCTGTCAATTCATGTTATTAATTATCCCAGGACCCCGAAAATAATTTCGCCTCCACTTAACGATGGTACAGGATTATCGGGGAAAATTATAGGATTTAATTGGCTATTAATTTCATCAACTACCCGGATATTAATCGCGCCGGCCATTGCAATATATCAAACAAATCGACATGTTTCCATGTGATATGATTCCGTTGTCTGAAATTTATACCCACTTTCTTCGTCGTAAGTGATGGCAATGTGGCTGTTGACAGCTTTGACCTGCTATGAGAAAAATTTTAATAGCTTTACAACAGCCCCCCACAAAAGTATGTGACCAGACGTCTCTTAATGTACAGAATCCTTCAGGAGTAAGTACTTTGTCTACAAGAGTGTTGAATTGAAAACGACAAACCCTTTCAAAACTCAACACAAAGTATATTTGGAAAACAAACATTTCCTTAATTAAATAAATAAAATGTTTGTAATCCTATGGGACCAAACTACGTTGATCATCAGTTCCTAGTCTTACAAACTACTTAAACTAAGTTAAGCTAACCTAAGGACAGCATACACACATCCATGCCCGAGGGCGGATTCGAACCTCCGACGAGGGAGGCCTCGCGATCCGTAACGCGGCACTCCAAACCGCTCGGCTATTCCGCGCGGCATTTCCTTAACTTCTATCCTTCAGGATTACATCATGATCTACATATGATGATAAAGTAGCGCAACCATGCTCAGATTCGACCGAATACGTACATGTTGCCTGTCGGTCAATCTCGTGAGCTTGTACCACCTATTATTCTGATGATGGTTTCTCATATATACCGGCTGATCGAAAAATCAGTATAAATTTCGAAACTTAATAAACCACGAAATAACATGCTTGGAATGGCATAGGGTTTTATTAAAACAAAACAATCAAACATAAAAAAGTTCAAAAAAATGTCCGATAATGGCACTTCATCTGATCAGAAAAGCAATAATTAGCAAATTAGCATAACAAATTAAGAAAAAGCAAAGATGATTTTCTTTATAGGAAATGCTCAATATGTTCACCATCATTCCTCAGCATTAGCTGTAGTCGAGGAATAATGTTGTGAACAGCACTGTAAAGCATGTCCGGAGTTATGATGAGGCATTGGCGTCGGATGTCTTTCAGCATCCTTTCAAATGTCATCGATCGCGATGCACTTGTCACTTTAGGTAACCCCAAAGCCAATAATCGCACGGACTGAGGTCTGGGGACCTGAGAGGCCAAGCATGATGAAAGTGGCGGCTGAGCACACGATCATCACCAAACGATGCGTGCAAGAGATCTTTCATGAGCCTCGAAATATGGGGAGGAACGTCATCCTGCATAAAATCGTACGTTCCAGCAGGTGTTTATAAGCCAGTCTGGAGATGATGCGATTCTGTAACTATCGGCGTACCTCTCTCCCGTCACGGTAGCAGTTACAAAACCAGAATCCCGCAGTTCCTCGAAAATAAACAGCCCGATAATGGTAGATGTGGTAAATCCAACCCATATCGTGACATTCTCGTCATGCAATGGAGTTTCCAGGACATTCCTAGGATTTTTGGTAGCCCAAATTCTGCAGTTGTTGGTGTTGACAGATCCTCGGAGCGTGAAATAAGTTTCATCGGTCCACAACACGTTAACCAATCGTCATCTTTCGCCATCTTTTGAAACGCCCACACCGCAAATGACCTCCGCTTCACTAAATTGCCAGGTAACAGTTCATGATGCCGATGGATTTTGTAAGGATAGCATCGGAGGGTACGCCTATATGCCAACCAAACACTAGTGTATGGAATGCCGGTGCGACGTGTGAATGCACCAGCGCTTACTCCCCCGTGCATAGACGAACCCACTAGAGTCTGCATTTCCTCCTGAACTGTCTCAGCAGCATTACGCCATGTGCTCGGTAGGTCATTACGGGGCCTATCGTCTAAACAATCCGTGGCTTCGAACCTCAAAATCATTCTCACCAAAGCTACATTTGTCAACGGACCTTTACCCGTTCGAATCCCCTGCCTATGGTGATATGATCGTGACGCTGAACTAGCACATTCCCCATTCTGATAATACACCTTCACTAAAAGCGCCTTTTCAGGTAACGTCAACATATTGCGTCTTCTGGTGCATTTGAGTCTCTCTCTTTACAGCTCCTTTTATACAAGATTTTCATGCGCAGTCACTGAAGTTTAGCTATCCAGCGCCAACTTTCAGTCTTTCTTTGAACATTTCTTTTTGTTCTAATAAAACCCCATGACATTCCAAGAATGTACGTCAATTTTTACATTTGTATCTACATTATTCCGTGATTTATTAAGTTTTCAAATTTAATACGGTCCTATCCATCACTTTTCTACTTTTATAATCCACTTGTTGAGAAGTTGTCTCTTAAAGCACCTCATAGCGGCTTATCTGAAACAGATTTCCTGTACACCAGTACATTGCTCAAAGTCGCTCGGGGCTCCAGAGGTCTACCACTTACGAACCAGCTGTTGTTGCTCGCTACTGCGAATGAGCAGGTAGAAAATGACTATGTCGGTGCAGCTAAGCGAGACAATCTCTCTAGATCTCAGAATCTCATTAGCATACTTTATTTTCTTTCTGCAAATACACAAGTCTTCTAATGTTATACATGACATTTAAACCTATATTAATCTTTTTTAAAGTGTGGCTTCGTGAATAATTTGGCACTTATCATCCTCGTTAAAACAGTTACTGTGAATACTTTCTTTTATTTTATTTTTCCTCGCAGTGTGTTTAATCTCCTTCTCTTCTTTCCTTCTGTGCTCAGAATCAGCTCACAAAGTAAATATATTATCCATAGGTTTCCACATTATAAACATGTTAAATTTCATTGAAGATTTTACTTTTGGTTTCTCCCTTCCTTACAGTTTCTTTAATAGGCTGGGAAGTGTCAAGTGTCACATCCACTTCGTTTACGAGATTTGTTGATGCAAAACCCCAAGTCTGAAGGCAAAGCACAAAGCCTATACATTACTAGTTGTTTCCCCGTACTGAGTATTGAAAATTGTAGACAGGTAATTAATTGTGTGATTTAGTAATTTTTTGTGTAGTTATAAGTTTTTTTTCTTCTTTAGCATAAAAATGTAGTTAATGTAGACACTCAGATATGGACAAAATCGAAGTACATTTAGCAGGAGGAGGTAGGTTGGAGGGAAATATGAAGATTCCTGAGCATATGGTTACACAGAGGGCGTATATTGAGTTCGATATTGACACTTCCACGATAGAATTCGAGAGAGCAGAATCTAAACGATAAGGTGAACACGATGAACGTTGGATGTACTCAAGTACAGAAGAGGCGTCGGTTCAAGCCACATGGAATAGAGTAGACGACAGAGGCACAGTAGTAGGAGAAACTGATGAAACAGGATTAACACATGTTGGGCCGATCGTTCATACAGTAAACGGGAAAGAAAACAAACAGATTCAGAAAGCGGAGTTACTGACGCCTCTTTGTAGGTCTGTAACAGACGCAAATGCTTCTGTATACAGGAGAAACGAGCGTCATTGTATGGTTCCATAAATGTCACAACTGATACATCTCCTAATGGAATATCGCGAACACCAGGGACGATTAAAGAAGACGTTGCATCCAACGGTGTTACGGAAACGTTACAATTGTTGTCACGGTCCTTTACATAGTCGAGACACCAGTGTGCTGAGATATAACGACATGTTTTAAAATGAAAATTAAGATGCAAGATCAAGAAGCTAAAAGACAGAGTAAAGAGCCAGAGGAAATGTCAACGACAAGATTAAAAAAATCAAAGTAACTTGAGACAGAAGTTGAGACTGGTAGATCTAAAATTAATGAGAAAACTAAAGAGATTAATGATGACGCAAGGAAATCACATGAAGTTATTGCGGCTTTCATGCTAGGAAATATAGAATTATAAACAGACGTTGCTAATACCGAATGCACGTCATTAATCATAAAGTAGAAAAAAAAAAAAAAAAAACCAACGCGAATGCCAAAGCAGATCACCTTAGAGCAATCAAATATGGAGAATCTCACATTAAGGGCATACGATCAGCGCTTTAGCAAAATATAGAGTAGAAACAGCGATCAATTTGAGAATTTATGTACAGAGTTGTTACAAACACTCAAGGAAAAGATAGAAACGGATGGTGCTAGCTCTGGTTCGACAGATTTGTTCAGTTTTAAAGGAACACATGGCGTTACGTTTCCAAGTAAGATACTGGGAGATCAAGAAAGGACCACAGCTACACCCGCAAAGGTGTCCGTAGACAAACAATTATACTGTTGTTGCAGACTGTTGATACAATACAGATTCAGATGCACCATGCTGATTCTAGAGAAACATATCCATCCTGTTCAGATATCACATTAAACTACAGAATCTGTATGTAACTCAGGCTACAAACTTCCACAGTGAGGCCCTTTCGATACCACAACCGGCAAGAGAATTGGACGTAGCAGAACAAAGTTTGTGGACGCCCTTACAGCGCTTTTATCAGTTTTAGGACACGGTAAATCACAGCCACGGCGTGGTACACAGAGTGCACGAGAAGATGGCAAATGTTTGGTAGACATTGTGGATTTGTGGAACATCCACAATTAGGAATGATGACTCGTTATGATGCATATCATTTTCTTATGGTACGCAAATTTCAGCACCACTACGAAGAAAGTAATATGCTACTACGAAGAAACTAAAAAGCTACTTTGAAGGACGTTTATTTATCACTTTCGTATAGGTATACCCGTATTTCTCTTCAAATGTAAATTGAAATAATTCGTGCAGACAATTGTCAAAAATACCAAATTGTTTAGTTAGTATATACTGCATTTCCTCGATTCACCGCCAGCTGTCCCAATTGAAGGAAGGTAATGTTGGCTTCCGTGTTTTTGTTGACATGCGACGGATGAGGCTTCATTCCAACGTGATCAAATTGAAAATTTTCACAATGAACATGTGTGGGCTGACGAGAATCTGCACGCAATTGTGCAATCACGTCATCAACACAGATTTTCTGTGAACGTTTGGGCAGGAATTGGTGATGTCTTGATTGGGCCTCATGTTCTTCCACCTACGGTCACTGGAGCACGTTATCATGATTTCATACGGGATACTCTACCTGTGCTGCTAGAACATATGCCTTTACAAGTACGACACAACATGTGGTTCATGCACGATGGAGTTCCTGCAAATTTAAGTCGAAGTGTTCGTACGCTTCTCAACAACAGATTCGGTGACCGATGGATTGGTAGAGGCGGACCAATTCCATGGCCTCCACGCTCTCCTGAACCCAACCCTCTTGAATTTGATTTATGGGGACATTTGAAAGCTCTTGTCTACGCAACCCTGGTACCAAATGCAGAGACTTTTCGTCCTCGTATTGTGGACGGCTGTGATACAATATGCCATTCTCCAGGGCTGCATCAACGTATCAGGGATTCCATGCGACAGGGCATTAAATTACATGTTAACTGGGCGACACTTGTGTCGCCCAGTGGCTATGGGCTGAAACATCCTTGAAAATTTCCTCTTCAACAGAAAATGGTCTCAATATCCAAGTATTGACGTGCTGATTATTCATAGCTGAGGAATATTGCTTAATTGAGTTTATAACTGCAGACGGATGCTAAATAACGGAAGTTTAAAACACGATTCTTTTATTTTCCTCGCCTACTCATTGATCACACAGTTTCTTAAAAATCGATAGATCTCCGACTTGAACCCTGCGTTGGTGAAGTTCCAGTTTACTGACGAAACTTGAAATTTTATCCTGCTCTGTCAAAATATTAGTCCTATTTTCTTGCAGTAAAATACTCGGATTTAATTTCACTGAAAAACGTCAGCAAGATACGCCAACATTTCGACAGTTTTTTCTTTTACTTTTGAGTAAAATCTTTCTCTTTTTGTGTTCATTGCTTTTCCAGAAGGAGTCCTATTTCTAAATGGGCACAGAGAAGCAGCACTAAAGTGGTGATGTTGCTCTGCAAAGTAAAATAAGTCCTCGTTTCCGTGTTCTTTCGTTAAAAAGGACTAAATCGTACATCTGACGCAAAATAAAAACCGAAGGTACACGATGTGGTAAGCAATCTGTCATCAAAATGTTTTACAGTTACACAAATACGTCTCTCCGAAGAGGGTGAAACGGAATGCATAGCATTATGGGAAAGTTAATATGCTTATTGGTGTAAGCGAAAAACACTTCAGAAATGACAAAGAAATTTTAAATGGATACTGGGTATTCTAAAAAATACCCTGTGTCGTTTCAAGGCTGTGTGTGTGTGTGTGTGTGTGTGTGTGTGTGTTGCATGGGGGCGAGGTAACATAAAAATAAAAAAAAAGTTCAAATGTCTGTAAATCTATCGGACCAAACTGCGTGGTCATCAGCCCGTGGCTTACAATTTACTTAAACCTAGGTAAGCTAACCTACTGACAAACACACACACCCATGCCCTAGGGAGGACTCGAACCTCCACGGCGAGCAACCGCGCGCTCCGCAGCGAGGTGCTTTAGACCGCTCGGCTATCCACTGCGGCAGTCGAGGTAAGGTAGGTACACTCGGTACGGCGAGAGAGCAGCTCTGACAGGTAGCAGCGCAGTTGCCAGTGTTTGACACGAAAGTGCAGTGGGCCACAGACTGGGCGGTGGGGAGAGGGTGTGGTGGCTCAGGGTGGCTTAGCAGTAAGGCAACGCTGGCGGGTTGCCAGGGTAACGTATACAAAAGCTCAGCACCTGATAAGCCGACGTGCCCGCGCAGGGACGTGCGCCACGGCCACCTCAACAGAGCTCTTCTCTCGCCGTATGCAGTTTAGTGAGTTGTTCATACAAGAAGTGTTTCTTAATTTGTTCTGGGTAGGTTAGGGACAACAAACTGCTCAAAACGAAATCGCCTGGCACTAAAATAATTTTCGGAATTGAACAAGTTTACGTATTACACAAAACTCACTGGGGTACATAAAATTTATCAGTTATCATGCGCAGAAGTACAGTATAAATTTAATTATGTACATACCTTCACCGCAGCACAGCAGGCGTTATTTGCTGTATATTGTACAGTATAACAGAACATTGGACCATTATGTTAATGGATATATATAACGTTTCTACATGTTTACTCCAACCTTAAAATAATTTATTCTTGCAAGTGTGTAATAATAGAGTATTATTCCCATATTTATTTGCTTTACTTTTCACTTTTTTCGCGATATATGAAGGAGGGAAACCTGTTTTTAATTTCCTGTTCACAACTGTTTTTTCTTTTTTTTCACACAATTTTTGCACTTTACTGTAGTTCTAACAACTTTGGAGAATTTGTGCGTGCTGCATACTGCATAACATCGTTTATGCATGCAATGGCTTCTTCAGGCGTATTAATTTTTCTAACCACATCATTTTGCCCCTCATCTTCTTCTTTTCTTTCTTCCTGATCATCCTCTGAGTTGCGGATTTCTATTTAATCTGTTGCCGAACTGAAAGTGGGATGAGTTGACAGTAAGATCTTCCTAGAAGACATCAAGTAAACCGATTTATTTCAACAAAGCGACGCTAGCCTGCATTGAGAAGAGAGGTTGTAATGAGCTGCAAGAGTTTATCTTACAACGGCTTCTGGAAAAACAGAAGGAAATCTGCAGTAGGATTAATAGATTATTAAATTCTAAAAATCCTATTTAGCTTGTGAACGCAGTTCGTGCATATGTTGTAGGCCTGTTTGGTCGAGATAAAGTATCAGATTTTACTTATGACGTTGTAGAGTCGTTTACAGCCGAAAAACTCCCTGCTCAGTCTAGTATGACATCATCAACTGGAAAGCTGTGCCACTTTTTGAAAGTATCTCAACCTCACTCGATCCTAAGAAAGTTGCTGCAGTCGTATATTTCTCTGACACCAAACAGTGCAGGTCCTGAAAGAGCAGTGTCACTACATACGACTTTAAAATCAAACAAACAATCTGGCCAGTCACAAGAAGATCTCAACTCTAGAATGCGCATCGCTCTCAACGTCGTTGGGACAGCATTTTTCGACCCAAGGCCATCCGTAGCGAAGTTCCTAGAGAAGAAAGAGAGAAGAAGGAAGCTGCCCGATTTTCAACTGTATCGAGACCAAGAGTTTGTAAAAATGACAGTAACCTTTAAATTTGACATTCTTCGAATCTTTTAGTTAGGGATTTGTAAACTTTTTTTATCAAAATATTTTGTAAACCCAGTAGTTTCATTATCGATTAAATTTTGTTGTACGCCTATTTAAAAAAAAATTTTTGAATATTGTTTCTTGTGTGCATTAAAACATTTATAAAAACGGCAAAAGAATTGTTTTTACGTACAATCTTACAAGTGAAGGTATAAATTACTGTTCAGTACTCTTTGAATGAAAATTGTTACACTATAGAAGTTTAAAGACGTTCTTAGCAGCAGCATCTCATGACTCATTTTCTTCAGAATTAAGTACTTTCTAAGATAGCTTAAAATAGTAATTGTGTTTCTTTTCCGTTGGTGTACACAATTCTCTAGAGCAAAAATACAAATTGAGAAACCATAACGTAATATGAGCTTTTAAGACAAATAATGATTTATTAACTTTTACAGCGAGTGTACAGGATGGTATTTTAAGTAATCATAGTATTGATATTAGTTTAATTTAATACTATTTTCATTTAATAGCAATATCAAATTAAAGTGAACTTATAACAAGTACTGTATTCTGTATTCTATTTAACTACTTAACAAATAAAAGACAACTAAAACAATTGAAAGATTGTTTAACAAAATTAGGAGACATAAATGATTTCTTCAAAGTCCAAATTTAGTATTGTTTCAGAAACATTTTTATTTATCATTAACACATATATGAATAAAAATCTATTAAGGAAAAATTAAACAGCTTTGATTTTAATAAAGAAGGCTTCAAAATAATGTTTCAGGCATCAATATTCTGAAAATTTTCCGGGGGAGGGCCCCAGGAGCCCCCGGATCATCCTTCCAATGTCGTCCAGTGAAAATATGCTCTGCTGTGCGACGGTGGCTGGATGCACGTATCCTCGCTAAGGGAGGACATTTTGAACATTTCCTGTAATAAAGTGTTTGAAGTCACGCTGGTACGTTCTGTTGATTAATGTGAGTTGAAGTAATAAAATTAGCTTTTAGATGGAAATTAAGCGTTTCCGGAAACATGTCCACATAACATATTTTCTTTCTTTGTGTGTGAGGAATGTTTCCTGAAAGTTTGGCCGTACCTTTTTGTAACACCCTGTAGATAGCTGAAGAAATAATATAGGGTGTCCAATTAAAATTTAAAAAAAAACACATATGCTTTCGCTTTAGAATGTTTCAGAATATATACATTAATGAGCCCCAGCCGTACACTGATACTGTAAAAGTCGTTTTACAATACCAGTTGTTGCTCCAGAGACATTTTGGGTGAGCAAGACAGCTGGGACATCCTGTATATTCTTTGTTCTTAATAACCAAACCCAATTCAAAATGAATAGTAGCGTGCCTTGGTACGATACTGAGAGAAAGAATGATCTGCTAAAATATCTTCTGTCACTTACCAAGAACATCAGTTGTTTAACAGTCAGTCAGGCAGCATTTAAAAATAAACTGAAAAAATATTTGAGTGGCATCTCCTACTCAGTAGACGAAACTATACACAGAAATTAGTAATTTTACGAGAAAATGAAAAAGATAATAAATAAGTAAATGTATGTAATATCATGGAATCTTGTACTAAACTGACACGTTCCACAAAATTGTCGTTTCATGATCTAATCTACCACTTGTTAAAGGGAAGTATCGAGTATTTAACGTAATACAAGGAACTCATTATTGGGGAGATCTATATTTGTTTAATAAGAGGTTTGCAGCCAAGATGGCGTTCTTCACTGAATTAGATAACCGGTTTCGGCGTGCTAGATGCCATCCTCAGACCTGTAGTATTTTTTTATATGAATTCAGTGCTATTACAACAATTTTTTACGTATCAAAATGGTGTATACTCACATTGATGTGTCATCAGAACAAACTTTACACGTCAATAATAAAATGTCTAAACCCATCTTCCTTAAGATCTAATCCAGAGGCACTTCAGAATTCCTATGATAACACATCAATATGGATATACACTGCTTTGCTATGTAAAAAATTGTTGTAATAGCAGTGAATTCCATGTAACAGGTCTGCAGATGACGTCTAACACGCCGAAACCGTTTATGTAATTAAATGAAGAAAGCGATCTTGGCTGCAAACATCTTATTATTTTACGTAACTTGAAATCCATCTATGATTGACATTGTGAAATCGATAGTTGTAACGTTAGTTAGTTACTATAACTCTATTTCTACTTCTGCAACTGTTTCGGTCGTTGTATGGTAGTCATAGCTTCTGTACTTTAAGAAATTAACGTCTCCCTTCTATCAACCCCACGTGTCCGGTCTTCAAGGTCTACTCTCTTGTTGCAATTTTCCAAGCTGATGCAATTTTAGGGATTAATTAGTATCCCAATGGCGCAGTTATGTTCATCGTAATCTTGCCTGAGCTGAAATTTTTACTTGGCGTGTCACTTTGTGTGTTGTTGTGGTAGTAGTGCTTGCTGTCGTTCCTTACCTTCTAAAACTGGCCGGCCAGTTTAAAATTCTTATTAGATGTATTTAGAGATATTGATCCTTTTTCCGCAACTGCTGTTTTTGTATTAAAATTCAATTAGTTTACTGATGTTTTGTGTGAAACCTTGGGTTCTTTAATTATCATTAACTGCATTTTATTTAGTGCTTTGGCAGCAAGTCTATTTTAATCATTTTGTGCTGGGCAAGTAATTTATTATCATTATATTTCTTGGATTTAACTGGAATAATTTATTGTGAATAATAAATGCCAAGATCGCGGTATTTCGTCTTTATTTATAACAGACGACCTGTTTCGATGTACATAGACATCATCTACTAGTCTCTGCACTAAATTTTAACATTATTACATAAATGCGTATTTTAGCCAGTTGGATAGTACTGGTGGGTTGTCACACATTAAAATATGCCGTTTTGTTGTCATATGTAAAACTCGTATAATCATATATCATAAAGAATGACCTTCTTGTACAGTTGTGAGTGACAACAAGCTACTTGTTGTAGCTCAGAACTGTACAATATGGTGGTACTTTATGTATATATGACTATACGAGTTTTATATATGCAACCAAACGGCATATTTTAATGTGTGACAATCCACCAGTACTATCCAACTTACTAAAATACGCATTTATGTAATAATGTTACAATTAATTGCAGAGACCAGAAGATGATGTCTGTGTACATAGAAACCGGTCGTCTGTTGTAAATAAAGACGAAATACCGCGATCTTGGCATTTCATTATTCACAAAATACATTTATAAGATCCCTCCCTGCGATGAGCAAATTGTATAACTGGAATAAGATTACTACCAACATATTATTAATATCATCATAAAATTGGAACTTCAGCCCCCTCATCTGATGGCTAGTACCGGTACTTAGTAAGTAATAAAGTTCTATTAAATGAGAAACTGACAACGTGTTCATCCAACCTTCCAGTTTCCTAGTCCTGTTTGATCACGGTTAAATCTTCGTTACGATTTTAGGTGGTGACATCACCATATGTAAAACGGTCTTCAGCACACATTAGCCACGTCGTAGGTTAGCAGTCGACGGGAGATGTAATCGGCAAGTTGGCGGCAGTGGCGTCGGCCGTTAGTCGGCGGCGCTCAGCGGGGCGAGTTATCTGGCGGAAGCAGGCGCCCGGGAAATGGGGCGGCCGCGCAGAGCCGCTTCCGGGTGACGTCACGTCGGGACAGCTCTGGAGTGATTGCGGCGATAAACCGCGAGGGCGGTCGTCCGCAGGTGCTCACAGCTCGTGCGTGGAACATTCCTCTGTCTGCTCTGTGAAACATCTGAGTGCGGAAGATGTTGCGCCACTACAGAGTGACAAATTCTTCTTCATTAACCTTATTTCGTTGTCACAGTTGTAACGGTACGGACCCTTAATCCAACTTAGGGGATGACTTATTTGTGCTATCTTGGGCTCCATGCCGTCAACACACGTATACATTTGTTCAAAGAGGTTTCGGGAGTGCAGCCGCATAAAGTTTACTTATTCTTAATATTTCGGCTGAGAACCGTTCAGCCATCTTCAGAGAGAGAGTCGAAGACTGACGCTCCATCACGCGCTTCGTGCTTATAAACGCGCGGGCCGCGCTACTGCACATGCGGCCACAGATACAACAAGGCGCCAAAGACGTTACTCGGCGGCAAGGAAGTAGACGTGTGTGTAAATTATGTCTGTGGCTGCATGGTCGATTACTGCGGAGAAATCGATGTGTTATGATCTGTGCTGTGGCGGCGTCTTTGTAAATTTATTATTTATTAAAGAAAGTGTCGGATTCCAAGATTTATCTAAACTGAAGCTTCTTTCACCACAGAGTCCTAGAAAGATGAAGTGGAGGCTAAAATTTTGACGTTTTCGTATGTCATGGAGTGTCCAGTATCCATACAGTACTCTGCCACTGCCGATTTATTAGGCTGTAAGAGACGGGTATATATCTGCTGTTCCGTACATCTTTCCTGGACTGTACGTGTCGTCTGTCCTATGTACGAAAGGCCACATTCACATGGGATCTTGTAAACCCCGCTCCAAATCATCTTTGATAGAACCCAAAAGTGCTGCTGTCTTTGGTGGGGGGGGGGGGGGGGGGCGAAAAATTACTTTAACATCGTGTTTGTTCATAATCCGTCCGATTTTCGACGACAAACTCCCAACATATGGCAGAAAAGCCATAGATTTAAAACTTTCTGCATTATCTTCTGTATTCATTAGACGTACCCGTTGGCTTCATTTGTAATGCCTTATGTATCTGCTGTAGAGAGTACCCGTTTGCTCCAAAAGCTCTCTTCAGGTGTAGAAGCTCGTATTGCAGACTGCTCTCATCAGCAAAGATGTGTGCTCTATGGACCAGTGGTCTGAGAACTCTCATCGTCTGGGATGCTGCATGTAAGTATAAATCAGTAGGCGTCGGTTTTCTATATACTGAATGTCCTAAGGTTCCATCATCTTTGCGTCGTACCATTACATCTAGAAATGGAAGGCATCCATCTTTCTCGATTTCCATTGTAAACTGGATTTGGTTATGGATGGAATTCAGGTGTATCTGTAGCCGCATGCGCAGTAGCGTGGCCCGCGCGTTTATGAGCACGAAGCGCGTGCTGGAGCGTCAGTCTTCGACTCTCTCTGAAGATGGCCGAACGGTTCTCAGCCGAAACATCTGAAGAAGTAAACTTTATGCGGCTGCACGCCCGAAACTTCTTTGAACAGTCAGTGCGCCGCGAAAACATGGAGATGCACACGTGTACATTTATTTGTAAAAAACTAAACTTCCAATTTCAAAGTCATGGAATTTTTAACTTGCGCGCCATCTACTAAACAAGTGACAAAAACATGAGGGTTGTGTATTTACTAAAATTGTTTATTGCCCATTGCGTGAGTACGTTTGGCGAGAACCATTAAAGTCGTTAGGCTCCGTCTGGTATGATTATCTCGAGCCCCAATGTTGCTAACAATATAGCTATATGAATATTTAATCACTTGGATAATGTTCCTAAAATGATTGATATGAATGTCCATTGTTCTATCCAAAAGCCAAGTCAATAAAGTGAAGAATAATTTCTGAGTTTAGACTAATATTCAAAATCGAAGTCCAAACACGTCCGAAAATACTTCAGAATCCAGCGCTGCGGATTTGAACACCAATCGTCTCACTCGATTACACTGCACTCGCAACACACGTCTGCCATCAAGAATGAACAATGGCCTCTTCTCGCCGCCCCTTATGTAGATATGTGATGTCATGCCAGTAAAACTTCACCTAACGATTCGTACCGATTTTCGCAGTAGTGCTTTCAAACAACGATTGAATTGTTGATATTACATTGTTATATGTATTTCAAGATTGTAATGCAAATTCATACTTTAATTTCTGACACTAATAATATCTCTAAAATCTTAAGTTTAAACACATGAATATTTTCAGGATGACTGATAAATGTCTGTCGTCCGTCGTACATTGAATATTCAACCAATTATTTAGATGAGGTGTTTTTCGAGTAGATTTTCCAGTACTCTTTCCAGTTCACTATTTAGATTTAATGAGCTCATAAATTCAAAAAAATTACGGTCGATAAATGAAATAATTTAGTTTACACAAAGACAATATATTAAAATAATACAAAAACAATATATTCTAAACTGGGCATAACGCGTGTTTATGACACCTGCAACTTATCACTGCCTCACTCTTTGCTCTTTGTGTATCTGTGTTTATTAATTGTTATTCACAAATAATTATTGTTTTTCCTTAACAGTGCATTATTATGTGCAATGTAAAGGTCGCAGATAATATGGTTAAACCAAACTTTGCATCTCGATATCAAGTCTCATATGAACTCTCGCTCGTTATTGTAGTTCAATTAGTTCAGCTTCTGGATTTTTCCAAGCGAATAAATATTAGTTTTCTGGATAACGTTTGATATAAAATTAATGTAAATGGTGTCAGCACATCATCTGAATGGTGCTGTTCTCCTCTTTAATTTGCTTCTCCACGCTAGTCTGTAACTCCAATAGTGTCAGCATAGTATATAGAACTACAGACAATGCCGTTTTTAGGAGGGAAGAATGGCAGTAGTACATGATGTCACGTCCGCCAGCCTACGTTCCATGTGTTCTCGTCCCGTCGAAGCGAAGCTGGCCGTCTTGCCTCCTCGCAGCGGCTGACTGCTATTTCACTCGTCGCAACTTCCGACGTTGTCCGCTGTCAATCTCGCGCTCTTTGCGCTCCAAGTGTGTGTTGTACGTAGTTATAACGCCACGCAGCACAGCATTTTCTCCTGTAATCCTGTAGCCAAGGGAACGAACATGAGACATGCTGTAATATTAGTTAATTGTAACAAACAGAAATTTTGTTTTCTCGGCTACAAGATAAATTCTTAAACACACTTTCCAATGATATCTGTATTCCGCACATACGTTTTAGAGTGTTTTGGATGCTTTAAAAGGAGTGAGATGTTGTTGACCATGCTCGTCTTGGGTGACCTTCACCATCATTAAACCACGAAAACGCTGACAAAACCTGTCAAAACTTTTATGTATATCGCTGTTTTGTGATCGACAACAGTTAGACAAGACAGGTGTGCCCCCGAATTGTGACTGAGGATTTGCAAATGAGACATATAGCCGCTAATTTTATTTGTTGGCTGCTCAAATTGCATCAATCAACATACGACTGTAGTTGAGCCAGGACATGAGATCCAAACGTTTTGACCAAAGTAATAACGGGAGATGAGGGTTTGCGTCAAATGAGCGGGACCTTCATACTCTCGCACCAAATACAATTGTCTTTTTTAACAATCGTGGATTTGTGTCCCGTGAGTTTTTTCTCCTGGCCAGACTGTTAACCTGTTCATCTACTTGGGAGATTTCCTTTCGCAACAGATGTCAATGCGCACGACTGAGATTTCATTCGGACTTCTAGAACTAATACTAACATAAACACACACGCCCATGCCCGAGGGAAGAGTCGAACAACCGTCAACAGCTCTCCGCAGCAAGTATTCTTAGAGTGCTCGGCCATTCTACCACGGCCAAGAATGTGTCACGGGTGCCGTGACTGTTACTGACTGAATTTTTTTCCAATAAAATTTAAGGGAAGACCGTCTCTTATTCTCTACTTGGTGTGTCTCTAGATAAAACATGTTGTCTCCACCACTGGGCACCACGTCCATCCAAAAGTAATCACATCAACATGAAACGTGCAGTGCGGCTGCCTAAGCTACCAACTAACCTCTACCATAGACTCCTAAAGACAGGTTGCTTCAGCTTCCAACCAGCTCCTCACACAGCCTGTTCAGCAGACTGATTGATCGTTACTGCTGACAGCGTAACACTGACATCAGAGCTCATGAATACTTTTTGGATTATAATATAGTCTTTGGTACAACTTATACACGGATTACCAAATTGAATTCGGAATATTACATAAAAAAGTGCATGCGAAATAGAAGATAAAACTGTGCACGATGCTGAATATCAGCTTAAGTCTGAATATATATTTTCAATGCATCCGTAGTAGCACGTTTCCGTGAATGGAGGAAGGAAGGAGGGAAGCACGGAATTTAACGCCCCATCGACAGCGTGGTCATTAGAGACGGTTCTTACGCTCGGGTGTGGAAGGAAATCGGCCGTGCCCTTGCAAAGGAACCATCCTTTGCCTGGAATGATTTAGGAAATCACGGAAAACCTAAATCTGGATGACCGGAGGTGGATTTGAACCACCTTCCTTCCGTGAATGCATCCAATACTTCAAAGGCATATAGAATCACATTGCAGAACATTGGAAATGCCATGATGTATATTAAGCGATTTGCTATGTTTTACACATTACATTGTGATGCTTGTTAAATCAAATGTTTGTAAAGCTTATGGGACTTAACTACGGGGTCATCAGTCCCTAAACTTACAAACTACTTATGAACTACTTACGAACTAGGACGGCACAAACATCCATGCCCGAGGGGGGATTCGAACCCCCGACCGTAGTGACCGTGCAGACAGTGACTGAAGCGCGTCAGTCTCTTCGGCCACCGCGTCCGGCGATGCTTGTTACTTAACGTATATGTCAATATGTAAAAATTTTAAGATTTAAATGTTCTGAATTGGCCAGATATGTCGCTCACGTTCGTTACACATAGTACGAAAAGACATATCAGTAGACTTTACTTCATTTGTATTTCATTGTCCTAAATTCCTAATAGATACACATGCGTAACACAATAAATGGTGCTGAAGGCAGTTTCTGGCGATAATATGTGAATGTTATTCCTAAATAACTGAAATCCAAGCATTGTTCCCTGTGAGGTTAATTTAACACACAGCACTATATCAAATGTTCAAATGTTGATAGCCGGCCGCGGTGGCCGATCGGTCTGCGGCGCGCCAGTCATAGTCTACTCGGCCGCTACGGTAGGGGTTCGAATCTCCCCTCGGGCATGGATGTCTGTGTCGTCTTTAGTATAAGGTAGTACATAAGTAGTTTGTAAGTTTAGAAACTGATGACCCCGCAGTTAAGTTCCTTAAGCTTAAGAAACATATGAACATTTGAAATGTTGATAAAGCTTATGGGCGTTAACTTCGGGGTCATCAGTCCCTAAACTTACAAACTGCTTATGAACTAACTTATACTAAAGACAACTCACACATCCATTCCCGAGGGGGGGGAATCGAACCCCCGACGGCGGACGGACTCGCGCAGCGCAGCATAACGCCTCAATGTGCTCGGCCGTCCCGCCGCGGCACAGTGCTAGATGAAAATAATTTTGTCGCCATTATTCTTCATTAATGACAACAAATGATAGTGCATTTGTTACAGTTATGAACGAGAGTTATTTACTTTGGATTTATTACTGTATTTTCAGGTAACAATTTCAGTTTATCTGTCCCTCCTCTCTTCCAAAAACGGCTCTATGACATCGTGAAGTATGTGGATTCTACAAATTTTCAACATTATAGTGGAATGATTTCTGATATTTCAACCGTTGGTGACGGTATGCCTTTCTTGTATAAAGCAAAAAAGCATACGTTGCTCAAGTCCGCTTTGAATATCTTTCTCATTTTTCCGTTTTTGGTAGATGTAAGTCACCATTCTCAGTTCTTGCATATTGTTAATAGATCAAGACTCTTGGCCGTGGCGGAGCGGCCGAGCGCATTGAGGCGCTTTGCTACGATGCGCGGGGCCGTTCCCCGTCGGAGTTTCGAATACCCACTCGGCCATTGATGTTAGTGCCGTCCTCAGTATAAGCTAGTTCATAAGTAGTTTGTAAGTTTACGGACTGATGACTCCGTAGTTAAGTCCCATAAGCTCTACAAACAGCTGAATAGCTGAATAAAAAAAGTTCAAATGTTTGTAGAGCTTATGGGACTTAACTACGGGGTGATCAGTCCTTGAACTTACAAACTACTTATGAGCTAGCTTATACTAAGGACGGCACAAATGTCCATTCCCGAGGGGGGGGGGATTCGAAGTATTAAAATATTATTATATATATTAAATATTATCGCTGATGTCCCGCCAGCTTATTTCACTTACTATATAACGTCGACTGACTTGAGTTTCTAAGACCAGTGGTTGACATATGTTCTGTTGACAGTATACAATATCTGATGGCAACGTAGATATGACGATAAGATAAAGATATTTTTAACACTAACAGTACAACATCAGTTGCTTACGCAGCAGAAGCGACTGTCGAGGGTCACACACATTTCCATAATCAATGAAAGACCTGTGAATTTTAATCAGTAATGCGGTTACACAATTCACCAAATTATCATTCCCGTAACGGTTTCAGAAGTATGAAAAAATTACCTGTTGTACCTAAAGTACCATTTGGATCGTTTAACGCAGTTCGATATCAGTAACACATGTCTATAGACGTTGGCATGTCACGGCGTTATTCATGAGGGGTTTCAGTATATTACAACAATTTAGGAGAAAAATCAACTGAAATAAGAATTCTGATATATGAAGACACATATTGGCGAGATTTTCTGTCCCCAGCGGATGGCAACATACCGGTAACCCTGACAAGTGTGGAATAAAATATTGTCTGTTGTGTGAGAGGATTTTCTATCTGTAGAAAATATCAAACTTGGGATCCGAGCCAGGCTCTTGGTCACCATTTCTTTATGAAATTTCCTCTGCAGATGCAGTAGTAAGACCAAAACTAATAACTTTTCTCATCTATGAAACTGGCTTATCATCTAAAAATACTTTATTACTCAACTACTTTCACCTTCCTAAGGCGCGATGATAGAAGTAAAAGATGTAGACAGAAGAATCAAAACCTTATTACCATCAAAGTTGATTTGCCAATTTTATTTTAGAGCAAAAACTACGAGGTGCGTTTGAAAAGTTCAGTGAATGGTCCCATATTTTACAAATTGCGCTGGTGAAGATGAGGTGCCCACGCATACACATAGAGGGACATTTCAACAAGCGCCACCTATCGTGCAGCACCACTGCATTGATCGGTGGTACATGCTGCTATCCCGCAAAAAAGGTCACTGGAACGCAAAATGGAGCAACGCGTTGATATCCAGTTTTCTTTCAAATTAGGCAAAACAGCGATCGATACCCATGGGCTATTAGTGCAAGTATATGGTGTTGAAGCAACTCAGCCAGATCTGTACCGTAGTGGACAGTGGAATTTCCTGCACGACACTGCCCGTTAGCACACTGCGATCCGCGTGCTCGAATTTCTTGCTAGACGCAAGGTCACGGTGCTTCCAGAAACTCCTTAATTTCCTGATTTGGCGTCGGCAGACTTCTTTCTGTTTCCCCGCCTTAAATTAGCCCTGAAAGGCGTACGCTTGACACGTTTGCGGAGATCTAACAAAGCGTGACCTCAGTGCTTAGAGCTTTTCTTAAAGAAGCTTCCGCTGACAACCTGCAACAGCCGTACAACCGACGTCAGATGTGTGTTGTAGCCAATGGCGGTTATTTTGAACGCTAGGAGAGGCAATTTCTTCCTGAGACCATTCACCGAACTTTTGAGACGCACCTTGTATCATTTATTAAGATATTTCCTCGACGTATCGTTCACATGGAAACACTCAAAACACTGAGTGGTAGGATATTTCACGATGTATGGCAATATCTGATACCTACAGCTTTAATTCGATCCCCGGCGACATATAAATTCTTGCACTTTTTATTTACAGAGAAACTATTTGTGCAGTCATGCATTAAACTCATTAAATGTTGTTGTTGTTATGGTCTTCAGTTCAGAGACTGGTTTAATGCAGCTCTCACCCTACTCTATCCTGAGCAACCTTTTCATATCCTCATAAGAACGACAACTCACATCCATTTGAATCTGCTTACTATATGCGACTGCTGGTCTTCCTCTGCGATTTATACCCAACGCACTTCCCTCCAATGCTAAATTTACGATTTCTCGATGTCTAACAATGTGTCCTACCAAGCGATCCCTTCTTTTAGTCAAGGTATGCCCAAAATTCCTCTTCTCACCAATTCTGTTCAGTACCTCTTCAATCGTTATGCGATCTACCCACCTAATCTTCAGCATTCTTCTGTAGCACCACATTTCAAAAGCCTCTATTCTCTTCCTGTCCGCACTGTTTATCGTCCAAGTTTCACTCCCGTACAAGGCAACGGTTCACATAAATGCCTTCAGATAAGACTTCCTTACACTTAAATTAATATTAGATGTTAGAAGATTTCTCTTTTTCAAAAATGCTTTTCTTTCCATTGCCATTCTGCATTTTATAGCCTCTGTACTGCGACCGTCATAAGTTATTTTACTACCCAAGTAACAAAAATCGTCTACCACCTTCATTATTTCATTACCTAATCTAATTCCTTCAGCATTGTCTGATATTCTAAGACTGCATTTCATTATCTTTGTTTTGCTCTTGTTGATGTTCATTTTATACGCTCTCTTCAACACACTGTTCATTCCATTCAACTGCTCTTCCAGGTCCTGTCTCTGACAGAATTACAATGTCATCAGCAAAACGCAATGTTTTTATTTCTTCCTCCTGAACTTTAATCCCTATTCCAAATTTTTCCTTGCTTTCCTTCACCGCCTGCGCGATGTACAAATTGAATAACATCGGAGAAAGGCTACAACCCTGTCTTACTCCCTTCCCAACTGATGCTTCCCTTTCATGCCCTTCGAGTCTAATAACTGCAGTCTGGCTTTTGTACAAGTTGTAAATAACTCTCCTTTCCCTATATTTTACTCCTGCTGACATCAGAATTTGAAAGATTGTATTCCAATCAACATTGTTAAAAGCTTTCTCCAATTCTACAAAAGCTAAAAATGTAGGTTTGCCTTTCCTCAATCTATTTTCTAAGATCAGTCGTAAAAGGGGTGCCTCCTGGGTTCCTACGTTCCTCCTGAATCCAGACAGATCTTCCCCGAGGTCAGCTTCTACCAGCTTTTCCATTCTTCTGTAGATAACTCGTGTTAAAATTTTGCAACCATAACTTATCAAAGTGATCGTTCTGTAAGTTTCATACCTGTCTGCGCTTGATTTCGTTGGAATGGGGATTATACATTTTTCTTAAAGCCTCTGGGTATTTCACCTGTCTTATAGGTCTTACACACTAGGTGAAATGGTTTTGGCATGGCTGGCTCTCCCAGAGACTTTAGTACCTCTGAGGTATTGTCATCTACTCCATGGGCCTTGTTCCGACCTAGGTCTTTCAGGGCTCTGTCAAATTCATCTCTCAGTATAGTATCTCCTATTTCATCTTGATCTACATCCTCTTCCCTTCCTACAACATTGTCTCTCAGTTCATTTCCTTTGTAGAGCTCCTCTATGTTCTCTTTGCACCTTTCAGCTTCCCCTTCTTTGCTGAAAACTGGTTTTCCATCTGAGATCTTGATATACGTAGAGCTGTTTTTCTTGTCCCCAAATGTTTCTTTTACTTTCCCGTAGGCAGTATCTACTTTTCCCCTTCTTATACATTATTCTACAGATTAGAATTTTGCCTGTTTCATTTACTGCATTTTTATATTTTCTCCTTTCATCAATTAAATTTAGTATTTCCTGTGATATCCAAGGATTTTTTGTAGGTCTAGCTTTTCTACGTACTTTGTCTTCCGCTGCCTTCACTATTTCATCTCTCAATGCTACCCATTTCTCTTCTCCTGTTTTATTTCCCGTCGCTTCTGTCAATTGTTGCCTAAAGCACCCCCTGATATTAATAAGGATTTCAGGTTCCCTCATTTTATCCAAGTCCCATCTTCTTATTTTCCTACCTTTCTGCAGTTTTTTCAGTTTCAGCCTACAGTTCATGACCAATAAGTTGTGGTCAGACTGTGTAGACTGATTAAATAATATTTATTAAGTACGGGTAAACCATTCGTGTATTCGTGAAATAAATTTCAGTTACGAAGAAACGTACATCTTTCTTCGTGTTTACTTCTGCATTACATGTACCTAGGTGTGTGTGTGTGTGTGTGTGTGTGTGTGTTTGTGTGTGTGTGGGAGTGTGTGCTTTTACCGACCGGGATTTTGGGCAACAGACACAGCAGTGGAGAGAAGGGACAGAGGGTTTCCTTTTGTACCAGTGACGGGCCGCCGCCTCCCACGCCTCCCTTCCGCCCACGCGGATGCCAACACGTATTCTTGTGTCGTCTACCCTTCCTTTGGTCAATATCCGGAACGCTCCCAATACCTCGTGTCCTCCGGGACACTCGTCTCCTACGTAAAGACGTCACTGCCCGTGGCCCCTTTTCATCAATCGTTTCTTGTTCGCCGGTCTCAAATACGCCCATTCAAGCCGCAGAGTAGGAACACCGTCTACTTCATATTTTCGAACTGTCTGTTAGTCAGTTTTTTTTGTCATCCAACAATCACGAGAATTTGATAGGAAACATAGACAGAATGTATATGTGCTTAAAATCCGTACTCTTTTTTTAGATGCTTGTGGGTGAATGTATGCTACACATGTCCTCCTAAACTACTTTACCGATTCAAACAAACTTAGTAAACAGGAGAATGTTGGCGATTGGAGTTTCGTAAGTAGCCCACGCCGCAGCGATAAGCGCCGTTGTTGTAATGATTCACATCCCAGATCCTGTATCATTTCCGTAACGCTGTCTCCCCTGTATCGTGACAATACGAAACAAGCTGCCCTTCTTTGGACTCTTTCGATGTCCTCCGTCAAACCCACCTGATAAGGATCCCACACTGGGCTGCAATACTCAAAAAAAAAAAAAAAAAAAAAAGAAGTACGGACAAGCGTAGTGTATGCAGTTTCTTTCGTAGTAATGTTGCATCATTTAATGGTTCTGTCAATACAACGCAGTCTCTGGTTCGATTCCCACAACATTATCTACGTGTTCTTCCCAGTTTAAGTCTGAAGTATTAGTAATTCCCAGGTATTATGTAGAGTTCACGGCCTTCACATTTGATTGATTTACCTTGTAAACAAAGTTTAACGGATTTCTTTTCGTACTCATGTGGACGACTTCACACTTCTCATTATTTAGAGTCAGTTGCCAATTTTTACACCATAGTGATAACTTATTCAGGTAGTTCTGCAGTTGGCTTTGATCTTCAGATGATTTTACTAGACGGTAAATGACGGTGTCATCTGCAAACAACCTAAGAGAGCTACTTAGATTTTCCCCTAAATCGTTTATGTAAATAAGGAACAGCAGAGGACCAGTAACACTACCCTTTGGAACACCCGATATCACATCTGTTTTAGTCGATGCCTTACCATGGATTACTACTCACTGTGTCCTCTACCTTCCAAGTGATGGTTTGATGGTGAAAAAAATGAAGAATCCCGAAATGCTTGTCTAAACGGACATTATTAATCCACACTTTTAGACCGAGTCCACTCATTGAGTTGTAATAAAATCTAAACACAATTTCAAACCTTCATAAAACATTACTGAAAATTGTTTATCACTTATTAATTTTCCACTTTTTACGCAATACAACTACGCCACTCGACACGAAATCAGAATTTTTTATTTCCATACTACTAACTGTATTCGTGAGACGTTTTACGAGTAGCTTGAAGTGCCTCCTATAAAGTATACCTCAGAAATAACGGCATAGAGCGATGTATGGTTCGAAAGATATTATATCATAAACAAATGGATGCGTGAAAAATTGCCAAATTATGCGACACGAGAGAAGCTAGACTTTATTCAGTTGAGAATATCAGTACTTAGCCAATTACTACAAACGTTATACATATTAGCATACCTCAAGGAAACTTTCTATCGTTAACAACCAGTACGAAAGTATTGCAACGTTGCATATATTTGCAAACCGTTAGGAAACTTTTTATCACAAAAAATGTTCAGAATATCAGTACTTAGCCAATTACTACAAACTTTTCACATATTAGCATACCTCAAGGAAACTTTCTATCGTTGACAACCAGTACGAAAGTATTGCAACGTTGCATATATTTGCAAACCGTTAGGAAACTTTTTATCACAAAAAATGTTCTAAATCGATAAATTTGAAGAATTTTCACGCCTACTACGTTTCTTATGTTCTTAAACTATGACATTAGGCTTGACAAAACGTTTTATGATAACTAAATTTCTAACGCTATATGTGCGACGTTCTGCAACAGACAGTATTCAGATATACCAATAAAATTACCTTCAAATTTACATTGTAGTACTAAGCACACATTTCAGGAAATATTGCGTATTTAATGAGATTTGGAAATCGAGGAGAAGCGAACTGATGGTGTATTAGTGACTGCAGTTTAATGACGTTATTTCGATGGTGCAAATTTATGGCATAGTTGTGTAAAATGGCATTATATGAAAAATACCTAAGAAAATTCTTCCGAGATCTAAAAAAGACATCTACGTTTTGGATGATCCCCATTGTACCAGAAGGAATGGATTTTATTAGAACGGATATTCCCGACGCTGGTAAAGTATTAAGCATTTATGAATCCAAGAATCTAACAATAAAATACTTTTATTGTTAGTTGATGGCAAGGACATCTCTTTAAACAATTTTTGGACTAGGAATAAATAAATTATTTTTGGACTAGGAATAAATAAATTAATTTTTATTCTCGGACCGAATATGCCATTTTTCCTGGAGTACAATTAACAACGGCGATAATAAAGTACCATTAGCGGAAATAATCGGTTGAATCGTGTAACTTTGAATCACTGAATGTAAAGATTGCGTCACTATTTGGATCTGTCATTCTCCTTTCAATGACAGAGTGCGCCCAGCATGCATATCTAGATTAAATCCAGACTGATCGGTATTAAATACATTACATTCCTCTACTTCTGGAATAAGTCTGCTTATATCATCAACGAATTCAGTAGCTCGCACTTGAAGTTCAGCTTGATCACATACAGATTTTTGCGTTATGAACTTATTAACTTTTATTGACACAGTCTTGTACATCACTTTAAACTTCTGACTGAATCCACTTCGATGATGCCGTGAATAAATAGGGGAAAGTGAAAACTCATCTAGATCCCTTAAAGCCCATCTGCGAATATCAACATGGTGAATTGTTATTGACTTTCACACTGCTTCTTTAAATCGGGATATAAGATATACTCATTTCTTCAATTGGTCATTCCTATGTTCACCTTTTTCTAGTTGTGCTTCGCAACGGTATAACTGACGCTTTGTTTTCAATCGCCTAAATTTATTTTGCACGCATTGAAATTTCCATTTTCTTTTCATTCCTGACTTACAATATTCAGTCACTTTTCTTTTATATTCATCATCGACGGCATCAAATTCCGAAGTGTCTAATCGTGTCAGAAGATGTATCATGCTCAATATTAGAAATGTCGTCATCGTTGATTGAAATAGGACTTTGAATATCATTTCCATCCTCAAACATTAAGGTTTCATGTGTTTCTACGAAATAGGCACCATTCATTGCATCTTTAATTAAAGTTTATAATTGAAAACTTAAAGTCTTCTCATCGTCATTTATAGCAGATTCAAAATCATACTGCGGTTGATCAAACGCTTCTTGCAAGAGTCTAATAATGTTTTTAGGATTCATTGGAAACAGTGAAACCGATCGGTGGAGAATTTACCTAACCCCCGACTCCCTCTATTCCGTTTGCTCCATTGTAAGGCGCGCAGCTGGCGACCGTGGAAGGTGCGACCTCTGCATTGGATTAATACGTTGTATTGGCTTTGGTAGCTGCACGCTTGATGGAAATTAAAATTCTTCGCCGATCGGTATCACCGTCCGCAATAAATCCTATACGTATAATTCGACTTTTGCATGCAGCATTTGATGAACTGCAGCATGATTGTGCGTTTGCTGTGATTGGCGCAAACAATCTTTTTACGTAATATATTTTTACCGAAGAACATGTATGAATAAAGGTAAAAAAAAATCATCGTGAAATCAGCGAGTTATTAATTAATGTAATAATAAATAAAATCAACGAAATAAACAAACATAAAAATAATATTAGGACGACAAATACATTAACAATAACATAGACGCAACAAAACTATTTCATTACCTCTACATATGTGTGCAAACAATGCATCGTGTTCTGAATGTAATGTATTTAATACTGATCGGACTGGATTTAATCTAGAGATGAATTCGGGGCGCAATCAGTCATTGAAAGGAGAACGACAGTTCGAAGTATTGACGCAGTCTTTACATTCAGTGACTCAGTTTCACGATTCAACCTAGTACTTCAGCTAATGGTTCTTTATTCTCGCCGTTGTTAATTGTACTCCAGAAAAAGATGGTATATTCGGCCAGAGGATAAAAATGATAAATTTATGTCTGTAAATGTCCACGTATTCGTCTCCAAATCAGGTAAATTAATGACAAACATAGTCCAATAATGGTTTCAAGATGTGTACTTGCTATCTACTAACGATAAAAGTATTTCATGGTTAGATTCTTGGATTCATAAATGCTTAATACTTTACCAACGTCTGGAATATCCGTTCTAATAAAATCCATTCCTACTGGTATACTGGGGGATGATCTAATCCCTAGATGTCTTTTTCTTTCGACCGTGGAAGAATTTTATTAGGTATTTTCAGATAATATCATTTTACACAACTATGCCATAAATTTGCACCATCGAAATAATGTCATTAAACTGTAATCAGTAATATACAATCAGTTTGCATCTCCTCGATTTCAAAGTCTCATCAAATCGCATGGTACAAAAGAGGGTATATCAAAGAAACACCGCCGACCTTTGATAACCCAGTTAATTTCTGCTATGAAATTTGTGAGACATTTGCGCGTTCTTAAATGTATGTGCAACAATACGATGTGCCTGGTGCAAAAAATCATTGTGAATAATACATTTTTAACGAATATCATCTATGCATAAGTTTCAACGAAATTTTTCCCTCACAGCAGCAATGTACAAAATAATGTAATATTGCAAAAAGAAAAGAATAGAATAAATAAATAAATAAATAAATAAAAATAAAGCAGTGGACACACACAATACAAATACGAACGACAACAAAAAACAAAACAGAATTGTGCATTACCTCTACGTATGTGTGCAAGTAATGCATTGTATTCTGACACACGAAAAGACAATTGTGAGTGGCAATGGGACTCAACCTAATGAGTCAGCGGAAAGAGATGAAATTCCGGCCATGCGACCTGCACGCGCTATACCACGGGCAACGGTAAAGCCGCTAAAAAAAGAAAAAGAGCAGTGGCCTACAGTTTTTCATGTGTTATATTCAAATTTCATAAAAATTGGAGAGTGACAGTTTGGTATTTTTCCTTGTAAGATCAAATGTTCAGGTGTTTTTACAGCGATGGGACAAAACTGCAGTGGTCGTTGGTCCCTAAAATACTACTTCATCGCACTTACATAGACCCATGCCCGAGGGAGGACTCGAACCTCCGACGCACTCGGCAGCAAGGCGCCTTACAGCTTACGGCTAATCCTACGGAGTCCTTAGTAGGATCTATCCTTGTTCCTCACTGAGAAAAACGGAAAAAACCAAACATATTTACGAGAAATTCATTTCTGCTACGAATTCAACATATAAAGTAGCCATTGGCAGGCTGTTTCTTTAGTTTGCCAAGTGGTCCTAATGAGGCGGAACATTCTTCCTGGGGTAGGACAGGAATCAAGTATATACAAGGCGAAACTAATAACTTTGATAGATTTCACAATGAAGAATAAAGGTAACCGATTATTAACAGTAGCTTATAAATGCTCACCTTCTTCGAGAAAATTCAATAGCACACAATCGTAAGACAGTAAATCCATGTCTAGACGAATTTTGTATTGTGAATTCACGTCTACGAATTCTGAGTCTCAATACTTTCATGTTAACTAAAACATTTGAAAGTTCTGTACTAGTTCTTTTCAAATCGTATGCCAAAGTAGTCTGTGCCATATAGCAAATAGTCGGTCGCTTCAGTTTTCAATGTTTTCAAAAGATTAATCGGGAACGCAATACAGCCATAATGCCGGATTCCAGTCAATATTAAAAGTGTTAACTAAAGTATTCTCCCATGTTCCAAAATTGTAACAATCACACTCTGGACAACGGGAAGTCAGCCTCAATTTGCTTGCCAGTCATTATGAACCGAAAGCATGGTTTGACGTTGACGGAGAGGTTCATGCTGTTGAGGATTTGTTTGTCGCTGCTCGCATTACTTCTTTTTGATTCACGGCTGTGTTCTTCGCATTTAGCGTATCATTCGTTATTGAGCTATTGGTTATATTGTGTATCCAAAATTTAATGAGGAAATACTAAGTTCTTTCAAAACCTGTGGAAGTCCATGACGTAATCAGCAAAAATATTTCAGGTCGTTTTATTGTAGTAGAAACGAGTTTGTGAAGAACATATCAATTCTCACGGTTGTCTTACATCAAGTTTTTACAGAATGTTAAACAATGTAAATAAAATGGACCACAGCTACTAATGGTATTAGTGTTTGATGGTGTTCATAATTAGAATAGATTTTTGTTGTATAAAATACGTAACGTTACTGAAGAAAAAATCCCTAAGCAACTGATAAAGTTGAAACACCATAACCGCCTCAAACACCTGGCGTATGCTTGTGTCTGTTTTCCTGATCCTAGCTCTTATTCGAGACAGTAAATTATTGTCTCGCCATTCCAAAGTGTTAGAAAAATGTATTGTATCAATGGTCTATACCAGTGGTGGATCCAGAAAATTACAAATATAACAACGATAACGATAGTAACAACAAATGTATTTTTGTTATTATTAATAGTAAAATGTTACAATATTTTAATATTAATAATATCCTCATCATTATTATACATTTTGGCGCATGAAGTTTAAAGAGTGAGACATTAAAAAGCTTACATTAGCTTACAACTGTAAATGTCGTTGATGTTTGCGAGTTAACTTCTCGATGACTTCTTGTGGCTACACGTCCACGTTATGATGGATGTGGAGTAACACCAATCCGTTGAGCCGATCTTCACTCATGGTTGATCGCAGATATGTCTTCTCTCTTTTCGAAGTAGAAAATGAGCTTTCTGCTGTAAGTGTTGTCATTGATAGCACGGATATTCGGAAATTTGGAATAGTTGCTCTTAGCAGCCGCAATACTTTCTACAAATGTTCTCGGTATGTCTATCATTTAATTTTTTTCTAATAAGAATCAAAAGTAGTAGTTCTCCTTTAACTATATGGATTGAATGTGGTAAATCACGAAGTTGCAGCTTCTACAATACGCTCTGTTTATCTATCTGGTCTAATGAGAAATACTGGTAAAAGTCTTGGGCGATCAACATAGACTCATGTTTTTCATTGGAGAAACGATCACTAGTCTGAGACACGAGGAAATCTAACAATGGTATGTACACTATAGTTCGATAAAACATGCAAGGATCTCCAGTTGGAATGTCAGCTGTCTGTGTTTGACGATGATTTATTCGTGGAACAGAAACGTCCTCATTTAGATCCTTGGCCAAAGATAGTGCACTCTATTAGATCCGCATAAAACACACATCAGATGCTTTCCTATGACGATTTTATTAGATGCCATCCAGTATGCCTTTTCAAGTCAGTGCTGGGATCTTGAAGTTGGCGGGAAAGTGTTAAAGTAACTGACAATAGTTCTACAACTACCTCCAAAGTTATAATAAATTGCTTGGCTGCTAATAACGTGCCATATCCGGAAGTTAACAGCTTCCCTTCTGCGTTAGAGATGTCATCTTCAAGAAAATCTACTACGGCTGGGAGCATTTGATGAAACAATAAAACTCAATCATGTTCTATCCAAGGAGGGTAGAATAGGGGGTGATGCCCTTAACGCTACGGAAGTAAAGCCGTTGTCGCCATATTGCGGAGCCAATTACTTTGTGTTATTAAAGCACAGTTCACCTATCTGGAAAGACTGTAATTCTTCACAGAAGTGTACTATATTAAACGTGTATCAGAAATGACAGTTATTTAAATGTATGAAAGTTAATAGGGCAAGAAACACACAGTGCTCTAATATGAATCAAATTCGTTGACTCCGCAAGATGGCGGACTGACTTCAAATGACAGATAACCTTTTCATAGTATCGGTTTCTCCCATTATTTTAACCTCCTTGCTTCTATCCAACGGATCTCGCAAAGACACTTAAGTTTTTTAACTTCCGCCTCAGGGAACTTTTTTCTTTGGTTGTAAAACTGTTATTCGCTTTTGTGAATCACTAACAAAGTGGAAAATTTCACCAATTGTGCCTAAAACATTTCTAACAGCTTGCATATTACAAGCTTTTGATAGTGCTAAATTTAAACATTGACTAGAACAGTGGGTATATAAAGCTAACGGCTGTTCTTTATGAATACGTGATTACATACCACGGAGTTTCCCTGGCATGTTTGCTTCTCCATCATAGCCTTGCCCTAGTACATCTTTTATACGAAGTCAAAATTCATTCAACATGTTCAATATTGTCTTTATAAGCACTTCACCATTCAAATAATTAACTACACTGAGGACATGGGAGATTTCCCGCAGTTTTATAGTTTCCATGTCTAAATATCGAAAATCAAAACGTTGCTGTTCCTGTGCACTGACATGTGTTGTATCATTAACCAATATACTAAAGTTTAACTTTTGCGACAATTTTATCTACAAATGTGGAACCACAGCATTCAATTATAGTTTTTTTTGTCTTATTATGCTAACAGAATTGGCTTTTTTAGGCACGTTTCTAAGGTGTTCCTCTAAAATTTTATCTCCTGCATCTAAATATGAGCAATTTCCTGAAATTCTTATTTTGCCCTGTTCTATACTTCATCTTCAAGTAAAAATTGCCCGTCATCACGTTAACCCATAAGAAGAAAATTCTGACGACAGCAGAGTAATACAGTTTTCACAACAGGTACAAGGCGCTTTCGATTTTAGTCTACTTATTGTTTCAGTTTGGAGTCAATCATAAAGGAAACACTTTCACCCTTACCTTCCATTGTGCTTCTGAGGGCCTCTTCCTTGATGACTGACATTTTACAATACTTATGATTTGCCTGATACTCAAAATCCGCTTCTGCACTCTTAAACCGTGTTGAAGCCTTTGAACTGAATGAAACTACGGTTTGGTTTCCTTTATCTGCTTCTCATGGTCTGAACAACACACTGTACAATATACAACATTGTCTTTGTCAATGCACGAAACCATTTCATTTGAAATAACCGCTTATGATTACCACACTGTGATTCCACAGGAAAGTTGTACTTGTCGGAAGGAGTGCATGGGTTCCTGAAGACGCTATATTTTTCTTCACCAGAAAGTGAAAAATTTGCTTTCAGGTACAAACTGATATAATTTTTATGATAATTCACTTTCGGCGGCCGCGGTGGCCGAGAAGACTAAGGCGCTTCAGTCACGGTCTGCACGGCCACTAGGGTCGGGGGTTCGAATCCCCCCTCGGGCATGGATGTTTGTAGTATAAGGTAGTTCATAAGTAATTTGTAAGTTTAGTTAAGCCCCTTAAGCAAAAAAAAAAAAAAAAAAAAAAAAAAAATCCACTTTCACCATATTGATGTTGCTTCTATTAACACACTGATGTGGTGGCTAAAACATTTGAACTACCGTCTTGTAAAGAGTCACTTGCTTCACTTGTAGATGTTTTAGTACTAAAAAATGAAGAAATGTTTGTCTGTTTTTCTTTCTTTATCTTTTGACAGCTCATTGGAAGATCTGCGGGAGTGGTGGGTAATTGGTTGGTGAAAATAAGCAAGGATAGTCAGTTCAGGTTAGATTTGAATGCTTTGGTGAGGCGAGTATCAACAGCCGTAATATATTTCATAAAATGCATTTTTTTAAAACCATCAGCTGTTTATTAAAAACCTTAAAAACACTTTTTTATCCATGAAGATGGTCTATGACCGAAACTGGTAGATGTATAAGGTTTTTAATAAACAGCTGATGGTTATAAAAATGCATTTTATGAAACAGGTTAGATTTGTTTTAATATAAATATGTATGATATTACAATCAGAGGCTGAAGGCCCAACAAGGCAGTTCAGGTAAGTGATGCAAGGCATAAAGCCAAGATGAAAAAAACAATTTTTATAAGTTAATAACGGGCCGGGAGCCCGGAGCAATTTCTCATAACACCAACAATCATAGAGGTATGCTCTAAATTTAGTAAAAGCAACCATTGAAAATAAAAGACACAATGAACCCAACAATTTAAATGAAAACGGCTCAACTTAATTATCAAAATCACACTAAAGTGGGGCTACAAAATATATGTGAACACAGCCCTTTAAAAATACAATTACCAAAACGCACTAATGACAAGCTCAGAAGTTTAAGTAAAGGTCTGAGTTTTACCTTAAGTAATAGAGGCTGCTAGTAGGAAACTGCGCACATTGATATCAATAGGTAGAAGGCCAATTAAACAAAAACAATAAAATTTACAAATGTGCCCTGCAATTTAAAAGAAAGCAGTTCAGCTTAGTTACAGAAAAATCACACTAAGGTGCGCCTACAAAATTCGAGTCAACGCAGGACTTAAAGAATACAATAACCAAAACACACTAAAGACGAAATTAAAATTTTAATTAAGGTCTGAGTTTTTCTTCCGTAGTAAAGGCTAATAGCAGGAAACCCAGCTCAACGATATCAATAGGCAGAAAGCCAATTAAACAACACACAATAAAATTTAGAAATGCGCCAAGCAATTTAAATGACAACAGTTAAGCTTAGTTACAGGAAAATAAGTTGGGGGCTGGCTACTCGTTAATTTAATACAGCCACACTAGTAAAACAGATGAGCTGACTCAAAACAGAAAGGAGAGGAATAGGGTGCCCAACGCTCAACAAGAACTACAGCTCTGACACGAAGGTTGTTTGCAGATGACGACGTCATTTACCGTCTAGTAAAATCATCTGAAGATCAAAACCAACTGCAGAACGATCTGAATAAGATATCAGTATGGTGTAAAAATTGGCAGTTGACTCTAAATAATGAGAAGTGTGAAGTCGTCCACATGAGTACGAAAAGAAATCCGTTAAACTTCCTTTACAACATAAATCAATGAAATGTGAAGGCCGTAAACTCCACAAAATACCTAGGAATTACTATTACTTCAGACCTAAACTGGAAAGAACACGTAGATAATATCGTGGGAAAGGCGAACCAGAGACTGAGTGTTATTGTCAGAACCCTTAAATGATGCAACAGAACTACTAAAGAAACTGCATACACTACGCTTGTCCGTCCATTTTTGGAGTATTGCAGCCCAGTGTGGGATCCTTACCAGGTGGGTCTAACGGAGGACATCGAAAGAGTCCAAAGAAGGGCAGCTCGTTTCGTATTGTCACGATACAGGAAAGACAGCATTACGGAAATGATACAGGATCTGGGATTGGAATCATTACAACAACGGCGCTTATCGCTGCGGCGTGGGGTACTTGCGAAACTCCAATCGCCAACATTCTCCTCCGAATGCGAAAATATATTGGTGACTTCCAGTTACATAGGTAGAAATGATCATCAGAATAAAATACGAGAAATCAGAGCTCGAACAGAGAGATTCAGGTGTTCTTTCTTCCCGCGCGCTATTCGAGAATGGAATGGGAGATAAATAGTATAATTGTGGTTCGATGAACCCTCTGCCAGGCACTTAAATGTGATTTGCAGAGTATCCCATGTAGATGTAGATGTAGAAAGGAATTGAACACCAAATTACTACCGTAGGGTGGCGATGCCTCACGGAGGGAAAATTTCTGCAAGGAGAAGGTAAAAATGTAAAACAAAGCTATACAAATGGCGGCTGGAACGACGAGAGGCGCAGCCGGGGCTGAGTGCGGAATAACAGTTGTTGACAGCTCCGACGGTTGGCGAGGGACGGCCACTAGGCCACTAGGAACGCGACCACATAGCCGGAAAACGAGGTGAACAACCCGCGACGAGGTTCTGTTGAAACTTGACAGAAAGGCCTCTTCCGGATCAAGCACTTCAGCTCATGGCATGCATGGCTCCCCACGAACAGAGTGCCATGGAACAACTTCGATGCACACGCCGGGCCTGGTCATAAACGGCCTCTTAATCAAAATAACTGGATCCTGGCGATGCCCTGCAACGTATCAAATCACTGCATGACACTCTCTCTGCTATCCCCGCAGCGACCGACTCACTCCTCTCTCTGACTGCCTCGGCGCGCCACCGTAGCGCCACCGCAGCGCCACAAGCGGCAAGGAAAACACCAGTCGGAAGACAGTTGACGCGCGACAGATCGAACAGCGCCACGAACGGTACACGCACAGAGAGATCGATGGTACTTGACCCAGTAATTAAATCAAGGGCAGGGTCAATCGAAGACAGAGGAGCCGGGACGACTCACTCATTTTACAACACACACTTCAACGTGACTACAATCAGGAAAAAAAAAAAAAAAAAAAAAAAAAAAAATCGCACTGACGTGTTTTACGGCCCACTTTAGATTTCTAGATTTGTAGTTTTATAAGTTTTTGCAAACATTTCGGACCAAAATAATAAAAAATTAATTAATAAGAGTGTCTCAAACCCTTTTAGGAAAAGAAATTTAGGCTTTGTTGGGATTCGAAGCACTGACCTTCAGCGTCACAGTCAAACGCATTACCCACTTCGCTACATCTAACAGTTGAGTTCTCTTCTTTAATCGCATACTATTGATGTAGTTGTTAACTGATGCTAATTTGACATTTGTGGACACTAGATTATCATTTATCGTACGAAGAACAACGTGGTTGTGTTAATTCTTCAGTGCACCATTGCTTTGAAATGACAACGTGTAAGTTACAATAAGAAAATCATTAAATACGCAACGCAAGATTGCGTATGCCAGAGAGAGTTCTGGGCGCGGAATGTCAGGTGACATCTGCGAACGGCTGGTTTTCGTTAATTCAATGGAAGGTGTCAGAACTCCGTTACTTTTGCAAATATCTCTCAAACGATACGAGATATCAAAAAAGGTTAAGGGAACGAAGTCGTAAAGAATTTTCTCCTCTACAAATTCGGTTATTCAATTTTCGTGTCAGATGAACGGTTTATTTGCAGTTAAAATTACATTACAAAAGGCTTTTTTTTTTTTTTTGGTATTGCTAACGTATTTCTTGTCCGAAATATTTGAAAAAGCGAGGTTCCGGTCTCTGGTAGCCAACAATTATGACTGTGAAATTTGTTGCCCATCGGTTGAAGGGTTCGACCTAAAATGTAGGAATACGTTACAGACAGACAGACATCGTCAAAACGCTGTTATTTTTGCAAATATCTCTGCAACGATACAAGATATGAAAAAAACATATTAGAGCTAAGTTGTAGAGAATTTTCCCATCTACCAATTAGGCTATTCAATTTTCGTGTCAGATGAACGATTCGTTTGCAATTACAATTATATTACAAAGGCTTTTTTTGGCATTACTACCGTATTTTTGGTCCAAAAAATCTGAAAAAAAAGAGTTTCTGGTCTCTGATGGCGTACAATTATGTCTGTAAAATTTGGTCCTGGTCGGTTGAACGGTTCGTCTTAGAAACAGGGAACACGTTACGGACAGACAGACAGATGGACAGACATACCAAAATCGCTGTTATTTTTGCAAATATCTCTGAAACGATACGAGATATGAAAAAAAACATAAGAGAGCAAAGTTGTAGAGAATTGTCTCCTCTACAAATTCAGTTATTCAGTTTTCGTGTCAGATGAATGGTTAAGCAGTTATTTTCATTTAAATGTCGAGTCAACGGCCCAATTTTAGTGTTACTGCCGTAACCTAAAGTGGGCCAATATACGCGAACTGGAGCGTGGTGGAGCTCACACTGTGTTCTTTCCAGAGAGGTGCGGCGCGGGGGGAAGGGGGGGGGGGGCAAGCTACTACTCCGTGTACGGTAAACACGATGTGGTGCAGGTAGGGTTGCTAACCGGCCGGGTTTCTCCGAATTAGTCCCAGTTTGGAGTGCGTCCTGGCCGGGTTTTTCATTCCAAATTTCAAATTTTCACGCTATATATAAACCAACTTCTCTTTCATTGGAAAGTCGGATAATTCTGCTTCCAGCTGTCGAGCGACTTCTGAAGCTCTATGAGGCAGTAAAAAATTATTTTAAAAGGTACGAAAGGCCACCCGTTTTGATAAAACTGTTAGTTTGAAGACACTTTCACAGAAGCGCATTTGTTTATCCACTAAATTACGAACATTATTCAGTCAGATATAAAGAAGAAAGATATTGACTGTTCTTTCGCTCATACAAAAAATATTCTTGGTTCCGTCATAAAGTGCTTAAATAACCGAATTAGAGAAATTTTCGCCGCTGATGGTAAAGAGTATTTTAAACCAACCAAGGCGAAAAAACTAATAACGAGTTTAAATATTTTCATTGAAGGCTGCATAAAACCTTTGAGACAATTTCAATCATTCGACCGGATGGAACGTTATTGAAGGAAATGATTCATATTTAAATGGCAGAAATACTATCATTGACGACTCAAAACTATTAAATAGGTCAATGAATTTGAATTGTCACAGTGAAATTCTAAGCCAGTAACACAAACATTTGCTGCGAAATCAACTGTGATTGAATTTGTTTAAAACACCGAATGCACATTTGAACACTGAGGTACTGAAAATCGTGGAGTCTCCCTTTCTTTTCATACCTGGTCAAATTGAAAACTTTGAAGGACAAATTCATTTAGCACAGAAAATATTCTAGCGCTCATAAAAACTAAATATAATAGAGATTTTAATTGTGTTGATTTTTATGAATTTATTTTCAATAAGGATGAAGAGAAAAAGACATTTCAATTTTCCTTTGTTAATCAATAAATAATGATGATTTTTAATTATTTTATTTGTAAGGATAAAAACAAATTGAAATAACCGGTTTTAACGCTCGAAAATAAAGGTTTTCGAACTCCTTGCCCTGGTTTATACACTTCTGGCCATTAAAATTGCTACATCACGAAGATCACGTTCTACAGACGCGAAATTTAACCGACAGGAAGAAGATGCTGTGACACGCAAATGACTAGCTTTTCAGAGCATTCACACAAGGTTGGCTCCGGTGGCGACACCTACAACGTGCTGACATGAGGAAAGTTTCCAACAGATTTGCCATACACAAACAGCAGTTGACCGGCGTTGCCTAGTAAAACGATGTGATACCTCGTGTAAGGAGGAGAAATGCGTACCATCACGTTTCCGACTTTGATAAAGATCGGACTGTAGCCTATCGCGATTGCGGTTTATCGTATCGCGACATTGCTGACTCTTAGCAGAATATGGAATCGGTGGGTTCAGGAGGGCAATGCAGAACGCCGTGCTGGATTTCCAACAGCCTCCTATCACATTCAGTCGGGATGACAGGCGTATCATCCGCATGCCTGTAACGGATCGAGCAGGCACGTCTCGGTCACTGACTCAACAGACGGGGACGTTTGCAAGACAACAACTATCTGCACGAACAGTTCGACGAAGTTTGCAGCAGCATGATCAGCTCGGAGACCATGGCCGCGCTTACCCTTGACGCTGCATCACAGACAGGACCGCCTGCGATGGTGTAAGCAACGACGAACCTGGGTGCACGAATGTCAAAACGTCATTTTTTGGATGAATCCAGGTTTTGTTCACAGCATCATAATGGTCACATCCGTGTTCGGCGATATCGCGGTGAACGCACTTTGGAAGCGTGTATTCGTCATCGCCATAATAGCGTATCACCCGGCGTGATGGTATGGGGTGCCATTGCTTACACGTCTCGGTCACCTCATGTTCGCTTCGACGACACTTTGAACAGTGGCAGTTATATTTCAGATGTGTTACCACGCGTGGCTCTACCCTCCATTCGATCCCTGCGACACCCTACATTTCAGCAGGATAAGGGACGAACGCATGTTGCAGGTCTTTTACGGACCTTTCTGGATACGGAAAATGTTCGAATGCGGCACATTCTCCAAATCTCTCACCAATTGAAAACGTCTGGTCAATGGTGGCCGAGCAACTGCCTCGTCACAATACGCCAGTTACTACTCTTGATGAACTACGGAATCGTGTTGAAGCTGCATTGGCATCTGTACCTGTACACGCCATCCAAGCTTTGTTTGACACAATGCCAAGGCGTTTCAAGGCCAGAGGTGGTTGTTCTGGGTACTTATTTCTCAGGATCTATGCAACCAAATTGCGTGAAAATGTAATCACATGTCACTTCTAGTATGATACATTTGCCCAATGAATACCCGTTTATTATTTGCATTTCTTGTTGCTGTAGCAATTTTAATGGCCTGTAGTGTACATTTTACAGATAGCAACCCTACGTGCAGGCACAAGTAACCTACATTTTGAGCTTCCACAAAAGCAATTTTGAGCGGTTTCTCATTGATCAAACATTCTTTTTTTTTTCTTTTCTTCACATTCGCAAATTCACTCGTAGAATGCGCTGGCATTCCCCGTGCCGTGAACCGCATATGCAGGCCGCGTTCTGCCTGGCCACGCCTTCAAGTCTCTGGCAACCTCTGCTGTCCTACGTTTGTAAACCCGCAAGTTCAGGATCTATTACGGAAAAGAAGTCTGGAAATACAAGTGCCCCACGTTGATTCTCACAATGGTCAAATGGCCTCCCTCCCCCGTAGACGCTCCAGAACATACGGGTACCCTCCTTTTTTGCATACGTCTGGCTTGTACCCTAAAAGGCGGAGATGGGAGGCGCAGGCTCTATGTCTCTCCCCCCCCCCCTCCAAACTACGTCTGATGTGTGCAGTTTGTGGAATTCGCCTTTGTGTACCCTCCCTTTCTTCACCCATGTTTGTCTCAATCACCTTAGGTATTTCTGCTTCCTTGTCTCGTCAACTAAGGCAGTTGCTGACATGTCCAGTTCTTAAACTCTTAAATGTTTGCCAATCTCCTTTCTGAACAAAAATCATCACGTGGAAAATGTAGCTTTTTTCTACATGTGCCGTCTCAAGAACTTAGTCCAGTCCCAATGCATGCATTTTTTGGACCTTGTGTGACCAAATAATTACCAATGATTATTATAAATTACATCTCTCACGGTAAATGTTGAGCATCTTTAATGCGTGCTTTACGAGGAAGAAGAGCAATTTGTTTCAATATATTTCACAATGAGCTCTGCCGCTAAAGTAGTAGATAAGCAGCGTGATATTGTGTGTTTGAAAACATCCTAACACTTCAAACGGTAGTATAGTTCAGTAGAGAACGACGGAATTCGTTAGATCTCTCAGTACGAACGACCCCCATATCAAGTCATTCCTTGCAGCGATATGCAAGAGACGCAACAATGAAGTTGGTTTTCTCAAAATTGAAATGTGCATCGTCAGCGGTTTGCAATAATGCGGCTTTAATAAATTCACCTTTGTTTCTAGCCGAAATGGAGTCAGATGCTACACAGTCCCCGCTATAAAAATGGAGATTTATTTTACATACAAGTGCTTCACGAGATAAAAATACACAGGCAGTTGAAAGGTTGTAACTTGTCGTTTGGTAGATGCATTCGAGGAAGAAGTATTACAAACAAAGTTGTCTCTCTGTTTGCTCGTTCCTTTAAATACTGGTCCAGTACTAACGATAATATTTTAGTATGTGAGAACACACGAATATTTCTCAGGTATTTTTTAATCTGGAAACATCTGCGGGAAAAAATTGCTGCTTCATTCCACGAAGCACAAAGGCTTCTTCCGCAGTTATTACTTTTCCTACTTCCACACTTTCATGAGAAATGAAAAACATGTGCTTTCATCTGCGTTTTTGATGCCTACTGCCTGACAGAATTCCCTTATGTTGCCATGTCAGTTTCGACTCCACGAGACATACTGAAACATAATTGGCACAGGTCACACTTGGTGTTACGTTTATCTTCACAGTTCACTAACATGTTTTATCGAACTTATATTTAAACTTTTGTTTTTCTTTAGGCATTGGTGCATCTTAAGTTGCGCTGCATGAAAACAAATGCAATTTTTTGAAAATATTTTAGGAAAATCCTTTAATTCTCCCTGCAGTAAGCACTGCCGATATCGATTTACTCCTCATTTCTCTGGTTGTGTCAATTCAGATCGCCATAAAAAGTATAACGGTGTCTGCTTATTGGTAGAGAATATTAGGGTTCAGCAGGATTATAAGAATAATTTCAACTAATATCAAATTTTTCCGGAAAATTATTAACTTAATTTTGGTTTTATAAATTTACTATGATAACCTACTGACGAAAGGTGATTGTACACGATTGTCATTTATGTTATGCAGTTATTCGACTTACCCTCCCGATTCTACAAAATAGCATTTCAGTTGGGCTATTTGGATAGTGGCCGGGGCTCTTTGAACGAGGTAAATTATCGGGAGCTACACGACTAAATCACGTGGAAGGTTTGATGAAAATACGCCTATTTCTATTTAGCACTTACTATCTCCAATTACAATAATAACTACAACACATTAATGGAATGTAGCCTTAATGAAATGTTTCTCTTCTGGTAAATCACCAGTAGCGTCCACAGACAAACTGCTTACGACCTATGGTACCGACATAGCATTCATGATAGCAAGTGGTACACTTTTGCCATTGTTTCCATTCACATTTATCTTCATCTGCAACCCGTGACCATTTCTCCTAGCAGATTCCAATCGCCTCATCTTCAGCATTATTTGAAGGTACAACAATGTCGACACGTTATCGTAAGAGGTTCCTGTTATTAATAATTTTATACTTTTCTCCTTGATAACATAAGTACAAACTTATGTATGTCACTCCAATCGTTATACTGGCTTCTAGTATTGATATTCCTTTCATCACTACTTCAACTTCTCATTCCATTATGCTTCCATTCGGTATATCGATCCACAACATGTAAAGAAAAGGAAGAACTAATTTACTGCAATAGCATTACAAAACAGAAAATCTTTTCTAAATTCACTTTACTCCATATTCAATCAGTTTTCCACCACTGTTCATAAAGCCCCGCTGTTAGATGTTCAAAGACCCACAAAGTACAATGAAACGCTATTGTGAACTGGTTCCCCAGT
Organism: Locusta migratoria; assembly: GCA_026315105.1. Classification (NCBI taxonomy): domain Eukaryota; kingdom Metazoa; phylum Arthropoda; class Insecta; order Orthoptera; family Acrididae; genus Locusta; species Locusta migratoria. Next base: position 336,076,238 of record CM048746.1, on the reverse strand, counting down.
GCACTGACATATGGCAGTACAAGTCGTCAATGTGACATAGGGAGGACCCAGTGTCATGCCTCAACTTATTTCATGGCTTTCCTTTCCAACAAATTGCAGGAAATCCCTAGGGAATACCATGTCAGTTTTAGACCGTGCTGTAAACACTTGTGAGACACTTATACACTTTCAACACACTCCTGGCCATTAAAATTGCCCCACCACGAATATGACGTGCTACAGACGTGAAATTTAACCGACATGAAGTAGATGCTGTGATATGCAAATGATTAGCTTTTCAGAGCATTCACACAAACTTGGCGCCGGTGGCGACACCTACAACGTGCTGATATGAAGAAAGTTTCCAACCGATTTCTCATACACAATAAGCAGTTGACCTACGTTGCCTGATGAAACGTTGTTGTAATGCCTCGTCTAAGGAGGAGAAATGCGTACCATCATGTTTCCGACTTTGATAAAGGTCGGATTGTAGCGTATCGCGATTGCTGCTCGCGTTGGTCGCGGTCCAATGACTGTTAGCAGTATAACGGAATCGGTGGGTTCACTAGGCCAAAACGGAACGCCGCGCTAGATCCCAACGGCCTCATATCACTAGCAGTCGAGATAACAGCCATCTTATCCGCATAGGCACGCAGGCACGTCTCGATCCCTGTGTCAACAGATGGGGACGTTTGCAAGACAACAACCATCTACACGAACAGTTTGACGACGTTTGCAGCAGCATGGACTATCAGCTCGGAGACCATGGATGCGGTTACCCTTGACGCTGCATCACAGACAGGAGCGCCTGCGATGGTGTACACAACGACGAACCGAACAGTTTGACGACGTTTGCAGCAGCATGGACTATCAGCTCGGAGACCATGGATGCGGTTACCCTTGACGCTGCATCACAGACAGGAGCGCCTGCGATGGTGTACACAACGACGAACCTGGGTGCACGAATGGCAAAAGGTCATTTTTTCGGATGAATCCAGGTTCTGTTTACAGCATCATGATGGTCGCATCCGTGTTTGGCGACATCGCGGTGAACGCATATTAGAAGCGTGTATTCGTCATCGCCATACTGGCATAACACCCGGCGTGATGGTATGGGGTGCCATTGGTTACACGGTCACCTCTTGTTCACATCGACGGCACTATGAATAGTGGCCGTTCATTTCATATGTGTTACGACCCGTATCTCTAACCTTCATTCGTCCCTGCGGAACCCTACATTTCAGCAGATTATGCAACACCGCATGTTGCAGGCCTTTCTGGATACGGAGAATGTTCGACTGGTGCCCTAGCCAGCACATTCTCCAGATCTCCCACTAACTGAAAACCTCTGGTCAATGGTGGGCGAGCAATTGGCTCCTCAAAATACGCCAGTCACTAATCTTGAACTGTGTTATCGTGTTGAAGCTGCATGGGCATCTGTACCTGTACACGCCATCCAAACTCTGACTGAATGTCCAGGCGTATCAAGGTCGTCGTTATGGCCAGAGGTGGTTGTTCTCGGTACTGATTTCTCAGGATCTATGCACCCAAACTGCGCGAAAATGTAATCACATGTCAGTTCTAGTATAATATATTTGTCCAATGAATACCCGTTTAGCATCTGCTTTTCTTCTTGGTGTAGTGTATCTCGCTTCAACTTCTGAAGTCAGAAAGGAAATACTTGTGTTCACTGGATAGACAAAACCTCGAACAAGAAGCACACACATAATGGCATCTCCACTTCGCTGAGTTGTAGTTGTGGTCTTTAGTGTAGGCTCTTTCCATTTCAAGCCTCGTTATCTCCGAATGAAAAGGTAAAACCCACATACTTTCACCTAATACTATATTCATTATTTTCAAAGTGTGTCTCAAGAATAGATCCGATCCAAATTCATTTCTTCCCCAGCTCGGTGCAATACCTTCTCAGTAGTAATGGACCAATCTAATATTCATTATTGCTCTATACATCACAAAACCTTATATCGCTGTTCCGGAAACAATGACGCAACAGCAAAAGTCAATAAATCGACGTTACTACATCAGTCATCTCAGAAATAGGTAGCGCACACCGTGGAATATCGTAAGAAATTTAGTTACTCATAGCACCGCTAGAGGTACCACTACCGATCTGACGATGTTCTACTGTAGGCACTATCTATCTCTAAGATGACTGATGCAATAATGAATTTTGGAGTTGCATCATTGTCATCCGAAACGGCAGTATCTACTTCTCGTCTGACATTTTACTTTTAGACAAGAATATTCACCAGAAAATGCTTTTAGAGAAGGACTTCCTAACTGGTAAATATTTTTTTTTTTAAGAGCTGACCGCCACATTCAGTAAAATGGCGGTCAGTTCTTTTAAAAAAAACTTTATATGACTGAGGCTCCTGACGCCTACAATATCATATGGTAAATAAATGTTCGATGTAAATAGATTGTCTTTTTCAGGAATGTTTTTTATTATTGTTGGTTTGGGCTTCAGTACGAAAGCTGGTTTGAAACATCTCACTACAATACTCTATCAAGAGAAAGCCTCTTCTTCTCATCATAAGAACGGCAACGAACATCCATTTCACCAGGCGATTTTTACCCCAAACACTTCCCTCCAATGCTAAATTTACGATTCCTTAATGTGTAAGAATGTGTCTTAGCAATTGATGCCTGTTTTTAGTTAACGTTGGTCATAAATTGCTCTTCCCCCCAATTCTGTTCGCCACCTCTCATTAGTTACGCGATCTACCCTCCTAATTTTCAACATTCGTCTGTAGCATCACATTTCAAAAGCCTCTATCCAGTTCCCGCCTGAAAAATTCACAATCGCACTACGCAACATTGCACACAAACGCCTTCAGAAGAGACTTCTGAGACCTTAAATTAATATTCATTTTTTTTCTGGAAAGCTTCTCTTCCGATTGCTATTTAGCACTGCATGTCATTGGTACTGCGACTATATGTTGTTTGATTTATTTACTTATGTATTTATTTTACTGCCCAAGTAACAAAACTCGTCTACCACCTTTATTGTTTCGTTACCTAATGTAATTCTTTCAGCATTGCCTGATTTTCTTACTCAACAATCCATTACCCTTTTTTTGCTCTTGTCAAAGTTCATCTTAGAAACTCCTTACAAGACACTATCCATTCCGTCTGATTTATATCTTCTCCACTATTTATTTACTCCCCATATACCAAACTCATATACTGTTTCAATTATCTCGTCTCTTAAGGTACTTACTAGCCTAATTCAAATATATTCCGTTACCATAGTTTTGCTCTTGTTGGTATTCGTTTACGAACTTATTTCAATGCTCTGTACATTCCATTTAATTGGTTTCCCACGTCATTTGCTGTTTCCAAAAGAATAACAATAGCCGTGGCGGAGCGACAGAGCGCATTGAGGCGCTATGATGCAATTTGCGTGGCCGTTCCCCGTCAGGGGTTCGAATCCCCCCCTTGGGCATAGATGCTTGTGCTGTCTTTAGTAAAAGCTAGTTGACAAGTAGTTTGTAAGCTTAGGGACTGATGACCCCATAGTTATGTCCCATCAGCTTCACAAACATATGAACATTTTTTGAATAAATATAACAATGGTAAACCGGTCACATTCTTTTATGGCTTCCCGTTGGTGTTCAAACTAAATACGATAGAGCAATCGAAAAAAAAAAAATACACTTTGAATCATTAATTTGCAATCTCAATAATTCAAAAAAATATAATAAAAAAACTTGAGTTATGCATTCGAATTGTTAAAAGTGGTATTGTAATTTTAATTTAAATACTTTTCAAACATTATTTTTCCTGAATTAAAATCACGCCTCATAAAAAAGTTAAAATAACTGACCATTCACTTAGTGACTCTTGTGCAACCAGTGTGGAGATGTTTACTGTAGATCCAATGATATGTTCAACTTCACCATCAATGTTTGTACACAACTATTCCATGAGAAATGTAATGAAAGGATACAGGTAAAACCATATAAGATAAGGAGCCCAGAAGATGATGTCTGTGAACATCGAAACCGGTCATCCATAAATAAAAATCGCGATCTCGGCTGAAAACTTGTGTAAATTAAGTATTCAGTTGTGACATAGAATGGAAAAGATAGTCATCCAGAGATCAGTATGAGAGTTCAGGTGTGGTTTATTCATCGATAGACTAACAAATGATATTGGTGATACTTGCATTTAATTAACTGAAACACAGATTGCACTATTGGGAGAAATTAACGCTATCTCCTGGGAAAGTTCACACCGTTTTTTTATTCATGAGCAGACTATCGTGAGCATAATCGGGATACTAGGATACGAAACACTTGAATAATCAGTCATCTATTCGCACACATACGTAACGAATCACACAGGAATGGCCCCTATTTCAGTTATACAGCATTCTGTTCTGTGAACGAGAAAAGGAAAGCACTCCAGTATTACCTCAGGGTATGACATAATCACACGAAATAATGGCCCTACTATAGAAATTACGAGTTTGATCAATTTATTTAGCCTTCCTAAATTTCACTGATGAACGCAATATAGAATTCTATCTCTCCGGCAGCAACGAAAAAGAAACATGTGCTCATTCGCGATTATAGATTCGACACAGATTGAAAGCAAATAAGCAAGGAGCTATTATCGATAATTGATCTGTCCTAATTCAGTGGGAAAAGCGGTGAAGCACACGTGATGAAGCGATCGTATAGAGGAAGAAACTAGTGAAATGATGCGTTAATCGCATTAGTCTACACTGATCAACTTCACGATTGCTAAAAGGTGAACTATCTGCGTTGCCGTATAGCCCGCTACAGAAAGCAATTTGATAAAAAGGAATAAAAGTTCAGTATATGCCTGGTATTTTTCTCATTCCATTGTCGAAGCTATTTAGAACTAAGGCATGAAAAGTTTGTGACACACCATTTATATGGGTTAGGTGACTTTCTTATGCAACAGTAAATTAGTCTACGCCCTACTTTAGACCAGACACGTTTTGCTCTATTTTAAAGCATCTTCAGTGGTTAAGTATTTTTATGTTGGCCTCATGTGTGTTTTGTAGCATATTGTCACTTTCTGTCACTGTTTATGTTCACATTATTTAGAATTACACTTTCTTTTGAAGTTTGTGATTTAAAAAAAAAAAAACTTTAAAAGAAAGTGTAATGGTAAATAAATATAAACAGGTGACAGCAAGTGACAATGTGCTACAAAACACACAAAACAACAACATAAAAATACTTGACCACCGAAGATGCTTTAAAATAAAGCGAAACGGGTCGGGTCTAAAGTATTCTAATTTACAGTTGCATAAGACGCTCACATAACCCATACAAATTGTACAACTGCAACTGCGGAGAAAGGAGACCGAAAACACAAAGAAGAATTATGTATATTTAGTTACACACATAAAAATTTGTAATGAGGGAGAAAAATAGAATTTCACTCATACAGGCACGTGAACGAGGTAACGACACGAAACAACTTGATATAGAGCCGTCGTTTGTAAACTGCTGCGATTATCAGTTCTTAGGCTTACAAACTGCTTAAAGCACAGCAAACAAACTTATGCTAAGGACAACACATACACACAAAAACATACCCATGTTCGAGGGAGGACTCGAACCTCCGATGGCGATCACCCATGTGCTCCGTAGCAAGACGCCTAAGAACGCTAATTTATTTATTTTCAGGTATGTCGATGGTTTGCAGTCGTTTGTTCATATACGTTCTGGGTTGTTCGTTGAATATTTGGGTCTTTTTTTTCTTTTTTTTCATAGAAGGCGTTAAGCCCTTTAACGGCGTGCTGAGCCACCGCGAGTGACAGAGAGCTCGGCCTTTACACCGCGCACAGACAACGTTACTGCGAAGATCTTATTCCAACTGTCCATATCATCAACAACCAAGCGGTTGGGGCAGTTTTGTTGCCCGATGTGCCTGTGGAACTGCAAATGAACCATTTAATCAAGAACGTCCGTACAATGCAATTTCACGAAACTTTGTTACCTTTGTGTGGCACTGTTACCATGTCACCTGATCCGTAAAAAGTAATACTGTCTATGCTCTGATGTAAGGTAGTAATTTTATTACATGACAGACGTCACTCTGTTATATGATTGTAATTTGACATAGGTCTGGAAACTCGGGTAGTGCAGACAAATAACTTTTTTTTTTTCAATTTAACAATGATTCGGACTCCGTTATTAAAGAATACGAACGGAAGCTGAAAGCACTTTAGTTTTTGGGGTTTAGTTTGAAACTTCAACGTCAGTCTTATGAAAACATGGTTATTTTAACCGGTTCACGTACATTTATGTCTAAGTCAAACCAGGTTGATTGCTTGCATGAGTATTATTTGTAGCCTTAAGATTATATATTAGCAGTATCGCAGGTTTATCATGTTCGTTTGGTTTTTTTTTCTCATCCAATCAAATCAAATTTAATTATAAGAATATGTTATTATCAGTTCATATACAGAAAAAGTTATCTTAATTTGTATTATTGTCAGTAAATGTCAGGACCGACAGTAATGCAAATCGTTTCAACATATAGCATACAAATAAAATTTAATTATCAAAATTATACTGGTAATTAGCTCATAAACATGCAAACGTAGGCTTCCGCGGCTGTTGTCACCAGCAATAAAATTCTTCCGGGTGTGAGACCGCGTCGTCATTTTATAAACTCTACCGACGTTTCGGCCACTGTTGCAGGCGGCCTTCATCAGTGTCTGTGTCTGACTGCTGAATATACGATAGCTTGGCGCTTATATAGCAGCGGATGAGGGAGAGGAGTGGGGCGTTGGTTTTCCTTTATTGGTGGTTATATTATTGCACGCCATTGGTGGAAAGTGGCAGTGATGATGCTTGTTTTTCATATGATTGGAGGTTGCATTCTTCCCCCTGATTGGTCAAAATGGTTTTGCATTACAAGTTGCTATTGGCAGAATGGACCTGAGAGAACGGACAGCGGTTTTGGCGTGCCGCTGTTGACTTGTCGCCTGGCGCAGACGGCGGCGGGCCGGTGCTCTGCGTGTTCGCGGCCGCTGTGGTCTCCGGGGCGCCTGCGCGAGTCCTTCCGCGTGCGGTTCCGTCACGCAGTGTTGCAACTGCTGGCAGCCAAGACGGCGGCAGCCTGTAGCCATCCTCTCTGTTCATATTTGCGGGACGCTTGGCTATTTCTATAGCCTCTCTAATCTTCCTCCTCGTTGAGAATGGTTGTTTCGCCAGCACGTGGGCCTCGCTGAAAGATAACTATTTTCCGCACTGATTGTGATGCTCAGAAGCCTTTAAAACACCAATCATCACTGCCGCTTTCCACCAATGGCGTGCAATAATATAACCACCAATAAAGGCAAACCAAGGCCCTCTTCCTCTCCCTCATCCGCTGCTATATAAACCCCAAGCTATCGTATATTTAGCAGTCAGACACGGACCCTGATGAAGGCCGCCTGCAACAGTGGTCGAAACGTCGGTAGAGTTTATAAAATGCCGACGCGGTCTCATACCCGGAAGAATTTTATTGATAGCTCATAAACAGTTTATCTTTATTGTATAATAGTAATTACCAAGACCAGCACAATTTCCAGAAGCTGATTTGACATTTATTTGTTTAACTTTCACATGCTTAGATATTCTTTCTTCTGCTTTCGATAATGAGCAGTTACAGATACATGATACTCGCACTTACAACACTTGCAACTAACTTAGCGAAACTATATTGTAGGACAATTTTATTGTGCAGATTTTTCAGCAATGTATTTCATAGTTTCAGTCGACCGGTAAATGTTTTACACACATGCAGTCAGATACAACAACATACTAAAAGGGATTATCATTTGACAACAGCGCCTCAGTTTTTTATGGATAACTTTTATCTCCTTGATAAAATTCCTTTATGATTCCTATTCAGTACTAAAATTAATACCTCGTCTGATGTTAACCCTGTCACTTCAAAATAACTATGAAAACATTATTCCTGTTGCCGTCTAATATGATGTGTGATCACCTTGCACGCTTGCATAGTATGGATAGTATGAGGTTATCATTCAGCTCATGAGAGATACTTGGCAATTATTACTTGAATGCCATATCTAGCTCTGCAACTGTTGTGGGAGGTGCTGTTCCGTCTAAAATACATGTGCCGTGTGCATACCAGACATGTGCAATGAAGTCACATTAAAAGCTGACCACTTCTTTCGTGCGGTTCCATAAATGTCAATCATAGAGAAATGACACTAAAGATTGCTTTTTGCAACATTTTATTATTACTTGACTTGTTTCTCGAGTCTAGCAGCCATCTTCAGATGACTCTACAACCATACAACGAAGAATGTAACGACTACATACAAGATTCTACAGGAAATTTTATTTGCTTCATATTATATACATACCATTTACATAAAAGAATTACAAGTTTGTAATCGCTTATGGAGAGGCTGTAATTTAATAACTGCTTGTTTCATGTTGCATCACTAAAGCGTGTGTTACTCTCATTACTTCTTTGTAAAATTGTAGACGCATATGAAGAAGGCAATTAGGCTGCTGAAACCAGCTATCCTTGGCATCATTTCTCTATCAAAGCGGATCGCGCCCTGAAGACGTTTAAACTACACAGCTTCAAGCATGTTATCCAGCAGTTGAGGTTTGTGGGGAAGTGCATCATCGTATACCAGAACACACCCATCTTCTTTCTTTATATAAAGCAGAGAGTCAGTATGTTTGTGTGTGTGTGTTGCATAGAAATCTGCAGTTTTGATCAATCTTTTTCAAATTTTGAACCCATAAGCTTCAATCCATGAGGACCGTCGCCGAAAGTGTACGAATCACGTATGGTATATAGTTCACGAGATATGACGTCATAAACAATGAGATGCGCGGAAAACTGCTGCATTTAGCGACAATGCTGCTGATTTCCTCCTAAACCACTGGACCAATTTCAACCAAATTTGGTACAGTCATCTCTTAACATAAGGTAACAGTTGCTGCTACATACGACACTTGGTTCAGAAGATATGACGACATAAACAATAGGAATCGCAAAAAAGTGCCACAAAAAGAGGCGAGACTTTATAAATACGCTATATGAGAATTACAGCACTTAGTAACTTGCAACAAATTATAAACATAATTTGAACTTTTCTCGGTGACAACCATAGCAAAATGATGGAAGGAAAAACGATTCTCGCTTACTACTTTTCCGCTGTTTATCGAGCAAAACTACGGCTTTCGGTATGACGTAACAATTTATAATTTCTACACTACAAATTTTAGCCGCAGGAAATATACGCATATAGTTGAGTGTACCTTCTAAATTGCATCACAGTAGGACACGTATGTCATGAGATATGAGCACATAAGTAGTAACTTTCATGGAAATTGTATTCCCAAGAGATTTTCCAGGCACTCAGCCCTTATACAAATGAATATATACCTGAAAAATGGCAGGAATAAATACCGGGACAACGCCGGGTTTTCAGCTAGTCTTCTATGACCCCAGCGTAGTGAATAAAATGTCAAAGGATGACTTCTCTAAACCTCTGAGCAGTCAAAACTCCATTCTGGGCGACATAGGGGTCGGTACGTCCGCCAATACTGACTCCTGTCCACAACGTTCCTTCATATTCACAGAATATATGACATCAACTGCGATTGGGCAAAGCTGAAAATGTGTACCCAGCCGGGATTCGAACGCGGGTCTCCTGCTTTCTAGGCAGTTGCGCTGACCCCTACACCACTGGGGTCACAGTGATCACCGCACCTGCAAGGACTACCTAGGCACGCCTCCCGTCAGATACAAATTCCCAGCTTCGCCCTGCCCACAGTACTCAAACTCGTAGTTATGAAACTAATTCCCGTAAGAGTAAGGGCTTCAAACTTGCCCACCCCTCCCCACTAACGATAGGATTATTGCCCGTCACCGGCATATTATATATATATACATGTGGCGTCTGTTCCGAAAGAACAGACGTCACTTCTGAACATGCAGTTGTTATTAATAATATTCACAGAATATATGACATCAACCGCGATTGGGCAAAGCTGAAAATGTGTACCCAGCCGGGATTCGAACCCGGGTCTCCTGCTTTCTAGGCAGTTGTGCTGACCCCTACACCACTGGGGACACAGTGATCACCGCACCTGCAAGAACTAAGCACGCCTCCCGTCAGATACAAATTCCCAGCTTCGCCCTGCCCACAGTACTCAAACTCGTAGTTATGAAACTAATTCCCGTAAGAGTAAGGGCTTCAAACTTGCCCACCCCTCCCCACTAACGATAGGATCATTGCCCGTCACCGGCATATTATGTGGCGTCTGTTCCTTCATCACTATAATATCGTGATGTTTCCTGCATATAAACAGGATGTTCCACGATTTCTCCAGATGTAGCATCGACGGCTGTCCGGATGAACACATAATCTTGATTCATCTATGAACAGAACCCAACACCACTCGTTACGGCTCCAATCATGATGTTTCTGCGGATGTCGCGCTTTAATAGGACACACATCATAGCCCTCCGTGCATAGAGGCCACATACTCGAAAGCGATTTCGGAATGTTTGTGTTGATACTGACCGTCATGCTGCTACTTTCCCTGTATCGACGACCTGTTAACCGGATATAACGATGAACTCTTGCTGATGTTACCCATGGACAACCTTCTTCTTTCGGTTCTTGTTGTCAGAAATCGCGTCCATATCCAGGAAATTACTCTTCGGGAGACTCCAAAAGCTGTAGCCACCTCCTTCTGTGTCCCGCTTTCAACCTTCCTGTGTCTCTCCATGCCATAGCTTCGTAAGTGACGTTGTTGTTACATTGCACTACCTGCTCACTACACTATCTGAACCCAACTGCTTGTATTATTAGTTTGGTAGAGTGCAATATATTTCTATTATTAACTTGGTTGCCACAATTTTGTCTTCACTCCGTAGGACCAACAGATGTTCATTAGGCCGATGACAGTACTTCAGAACCTAGAATCTCAGCTGATCGCCTTATTGTTTTGACCACTGACATTTTTATAGATAAATGTACAACATGTGAATTATTATAAATGTCCTTTCACCAACAATGAAAATGTATAATTGTTTACAAATCAAATTGTTCAAATATTTTGAAACCTATTGGACTAAACTGCGATGGTCATCAGTCCCTCGACTTACAAACATCTAACTTACTAAGCAGAAGTCTCACATACACGTGCCCGAGGGGGGACTCAAACGTTCAGCGGGAACCGCCGCCCTGTTCCTAGAGTGACGCCTTTGGACCACGCGGACATTCCTGACGAAAGTTGGAAGTTTTTTATGTTGTTACATAATATTCTATTGAAAAAATCATTAAAATCGACAAAATAAATAAATTGGTGTTCTATCGGATATAATAGTACTTTTGATGGTAAATGCATTGAGGTGTTTGAAAGAAAAAAAAATCATAACAGACCTCGGACGTGAAAGATAATGTTTTGCACTCGAAGGAGCAGTGAAACAAAAATCTCACTTGCCTCACTAATTTCGTATTTTCCACACGAACACTGATGGATGTGGTCTAAGGCCACGGAGTAGCTTTTCCCCTGACGATAATTATTGTGCTACCTATATATAGGGTGGTCCATTAATAATGAGCAGGCCAAATATCTTACGAAATAAGCATCAAACTAAGAAACTACAAAGAACAAAACTTTCTCTAGCTTGAAGGTGGAAAAAAGATGGCGCTATGGTTGGCCCGCTAGGTCGCGCTGCCATAGGTCAAAAGGATATCAACTGCCTCTTTTTAAAAATAGGTACCCCTATTTTTATTACATATTCATCTAGTACGTAAATAAATATGAATCTTTTATTTGGAACATTTTTGTCGCTTTTGATAGATGGTGCTGTAATATTCACAAACATATTGCTCACAATTTTAGACGAACAGTGGGTAACAGGTAGATTTTTAAAAATTGAAACACAGAACGTAGATACGTTTGAACTTTATTTTGATTGTTCCAATGTGATACATGTACTTTCTTGAAATTATACATTATAAGAACGCAAGATATTACTGCGTGATTACCTGTAATTACCTCATGACTTTAATAAATGCCCAAAATGATGTCCTTAGATTTGAATGATATGGCTATATGCATAACGAAATTAGTTAACGCGAGAGTGTACCGAGTAAATTAGGTCTTCATTGATGCTACCTATCACTGTGATATTAGTTAGGAATTTATAATATAAATGTGCTTGACCATATCATATGTCACCGGGTAAATGAGGTCAATAAAAAAAAAAAAAAAAAAAAAAAAAAAAAAAAAAATAAAAAAAAAAACCATTTTCCATGTTTCTCATAAACATAGGAAGGGGGATCAAAATTAATTATCAAAAATATATTAGTTTGATATCTGCAGTTAAAAAATTAAGTATCTTGTATCAAGTGGGGAATTTGCAAACTTAGTACTATCGCAGTCGACTAAACTCGCACACATACAAGATAAATTCACCTACAGTTAAAACAACAAGCTTACATTGGGTAGAAAAGTGATGACACGTGAAGTCACAATGTCAAGGTAATAAATCTTGTAAAATAAATTCTAACAGATAGGTACCTGAATAACTCCTTTCTCTCGTGTTATGGATCAGTATCGTAAATGAAACAATTATTCTCGAAAATAATTACAAAAATTTCGTTCAATTTCCAGGAAATTTTGTTTAAAGAAATACAGCTTAAGCATGAACAAACAGGAATCATGTAAATACGTTTCATCAAACGTATAGGATTTAATGATTTTTATTTTGAATGCTAAATGCGGTAACAGTGGAAAAATATTTATTACACCATTATCGGCATTCTGATGTTCTGGCAGTGTATAAACTTATGGTGCTCAACACTATGTAGCTGCACTGGACGTTCTGTATATAAATGTTCTTGGAGATCATTCTTCACTGTTGGAAATCGATTCAAACCCCTGCAAATGAAAGAAAAATTTGTTTATGACACATATGAACACTTTATATAGTTACTGTTTTACAGATTATAAACCTTTATTTTGTTTTAAAGATAGACTTAAATATAAATTAAAAAGAAATAGAAGACGAAAATGAATAAATCTTCCATCATACATAAAAACAACAAACAAATAATACTCGATTATGTAACGGCCACACCCTCTGACCAAAAATGATTTAATTGAGTTTGTAAACATAAAGCTTCAGATTAGTGTCAAATAATATATTTATCAATTACATTGAATAGTTAGATAAATCGTGACGTAAAAATCTCGTCACAAAAATGACTTGCTCCAATATATTTTATGAACATCTCGAACTAGACGTAAGGAGATTTGTAACGCAAATATTATGTAATTGATAGCCGTAGGTAACTACTTTATTGAAAGATCAATAAGTCCACTAGATGATGACAACAGGTGAAATAAAATTGCAGATTATCCGTCAGAAGCTGAATAAATATAACTTTCAGGCAATTTGGATTCAATTAAGAAAATTGTATTTTTTTTTTTTTACCTCGTGACAGCTGCGCCCACTTCAGACAGAAGTATTGAATTCATTAGCTTTGACAGATTTGGTAATAAATTCTACCGTACTGTCTAAGCACAACCAACGTATACCAGAGGCTAAGAATGTCGTTATGGTACCTGGGTACAGGCTATTTAGTAGAAGCGCTGCTCTTATTTGTCTGGAATATTGTAGTCGAGGATAAATCGACGTAAACGGTCGCATTTGCGGTTTATAAACTGTGAGGACATTATTCATATCGCTACATATTATTTTTATTTTATTTATGCAAATATTTCTATGTTAATGTCTATTTCATGATTTGAAATATTGTTTTGTTCTAAAATATATAGGGAAATAAAATTAATTTGTTTCATTTATATTTTTACAGAGATTGATTATTAATTGGGCAATCTTTTGTATTGTACTTTCATGAAGGACGAAATGTAGAGCTGATTGTAGTATGTAAAACTGCCTCACATACTGTAACTCGGGATCAATATATATCGATTGTGAAATTCGACGAAATGCAGTACGAGTCAGGGCGTAGAGTGTAGTGCGTGAACAAGAATTACGCTCCACCAAAGGAGTGACACGAACAATATAATTACCCCAGGGGAATGGTATGCCAAGCAAAAGGACCGATCAGCTGTACTTTCAGAGCCGACGGAAGCATACCATTTACGCCTTTGACGATCTGTCGTAGGCATCACTCTGCACTCTCCAACAACAAATTACCGGCCACGAAACATATTGCTATTGCTCTTGTTCAAGTTAGAAAGGCAGGAAATTCAGACAATCTCAATTGGCAGTTTTCTATTTGCGTCAATATTATTCCAATATTAGGTTTGCTTGAAAAACTATGGTTCAGCGAAATATGCCGCAATCCACGTTGGCACTGTTGCTACACCATTCGCAGTTACTCCTATTTACCCACCACCGTTTTCTGTATTAATTTTTGTGTGATTATGGTTATCCTGTTTTACGCAGGGCGAAAGAAAATTATAATCTTCTGTCCATTTGCGGTTTTCTCAGAATTAAGGTTTAGGCAGTCAACCGGATGATTGAATGAGACAATATAAAGTAACCAGACGGCCCGTTTTGAAGGAGCAATACTCTTTTCTAACCTGTGGTACTGGTGTCTGGTGTGATTTTCTCGGGACTCCTGTTTGTCCCTTTTTGTTAGAATTTCATTTTGGTTCTCTGCGTTATTGAAAGGTCTATTTTCAGAAGTGCAAATTTTTAACGATGGACAGTATTCCTTGCAGATCACAAATCATGTAAATAGTCACCATTACGACATTGTTTTGTTCCACGTGGTCCACTTAGAAAATTTAGCTCCAATGTCTACGTCAGTGTTTTTCACCCTTTTCTAATATACTGCCCCCTTCCAAGTAAATATAGTCTGGTGATTTCCCCTCCCCACCATCCTCTGTCGTAAGTACACATTCATAAAGAAAACACGATTCCATTCTGAAGTACATTTCGCCATTTGTTAGAGTCCGAAAAGGATACGGTGAACGAGTTTTCGTCCGAAGCGCTGGGCGAGTTCATTCCTATGTTAGGAAGGGGAGGCCGCGTCAGTCCACTTCCGCCTGCTGGCCAATGCACTTCGAGTGAGCGCACCGCTATGAACGGTGTGGCAGTACAGTCTACAAGCGCTATAGGTGCAGGAAGAGTTCTGCATAGCCAGGCACGAAAGACTGTTTCCAGTGTAAGTAAATTTATCTCGGAAGAGGCCAAAGAGTTGAGAAAACTCCAGTTAAAAGTGTCCTTAAGAGAGTGCAGATAGCTAAAAAAATAAAACAATAATAATAATTGATGCCGGTAGTTCTGAAGGTTCCTCTACCTCTACTCGACGAAGAAGCGGAATAGAAATAAGAAGGCCGTAGATATAGATGATTTTCATGAACAAGTTGTGAGGAGATTGATAAACAATTTCCACGTGACAATCATGCAGCGCCCAACAATGAAGAACTTTTTCCTGTAATAAGGGAAAATACGTCTTTCAAGGAAAGTATTTCTTCATTGCGGTACCTACCTAAAAAGTTACGCTTCAGGTACATTAATAATTACGCGCTTTAATTTTAGTGCAATTAACACGCTCATTTATTTAGCATGTGGTGAAAAAGACAGGTTACGTAGATCAATTAATGGTATATAGACTCCACTTTAAAAATAAAAACGTCTGATTATAATACACGCGTTTAACTGATAAAGACAAGTAATTATGCAGACTATAAGGTATTAATGTTTCTAAAGTCTAAAAGAAAAATTTATGTTAGTATTGCAAAACAGGAGAAAATGAACATTCCTTTTAATTTTAAACACTTCTGTTGTTGTTGTGGTCTTCAGTCCGGAGACTGGTTTGATACAGCTCTCCACAATACCCTATCCTGAGCAAACCTCTTCATCTCCACATAAGAGCGACAACCTACATCTGTCTTAATCTGCTTACTGTATCCATCTCTTGGTCTTCCCCTGTGATTTTTTCCCCATACGCTTCCCTCCAACGCTAAATTCACAATTCCTTGATGTCTAAGAATGTGTCCTACCAATCTATCCCTTCTTTTACTCAAGGTATGCCAGAAATTTCTTTTCTCCCCAATTCTGTTCAGTACCTCCTCATTAGTTACGCGATCCACCCACCTAATCTTCAGCATTCTTCTGTAGCACCATATTTCAAAAGCCTCTGTTTATCGTCCATGTCTCACTCCCATACAAGGCAACACTCCATACAAATGCCTTCAGAAAGGACTTCCTTAAGTTTAAATCAATATTCGATATTAACAAATTTCTCTTTTTCAAGAACGCTTTTCCATCCATTGCCATTCTGCATTTTATATCCTCTGTACTGCGACCATCATTTGTTATTTTACTGCCCAAGTAACAAAACTCATCTACCTCCTTTATTGCTTCGTTTCCGAATCTAATTCCTTCAGCATCACCTGATTTTCTTACACTGCACTCCATTACCCTAGTTTTGCTCTTGTTAATGTTCATCTTATATGCACCTTTCAGCACACTGTCCATTCCGTTCAATTGCTCTTCCAGGTCCTTTGCTGTATCTGACAGAATTACTATGTCGTCGGCAAAACGCAATGTTTTTAATTCTTCGCCCTGAACTTTAATTCCTTCCCCAAATTTCACCTTGCTTTCCTTTATAGCTTGCTCAATGTACAAATTGAACAACAATGGAGAAAGACTACAACCCTGTCTTACTCCCTTTCCAACCACTGCATCCCTTTCATGCCCTTCAACTCTGACAACCGCCTGTCTGGTTTTTGTACAAGTTGTAAATAACCTTACGTTCCCTATATTTTACTCCTGCTTGCTTCAGAACTTCTATAATGGAGAAATACCATCGGTTTCACTAACGTGCTTCTTATTATTTTTGATTGTTTGTTTAAGCTTTATCCAGATGATAGTAGTGAACTGAAGAGTAATGAAAAATGTTTCTATTTTTCATTGGGGGTGTTTCATTTAGTATTGTTTGTGACTGATTGTTTAAGCTCTAACCAGATTACTGCAGTAAATTGAAGACTGATGAAAAAGGTTTATATTTACAAGTTAAACAGAAAAACCATACTTCCTGCTTGCAAACCAGTAATACTAATAAATCACTCCATATCCTTTTTCGAAAATGTTAATAAAATCATAAAAATAATGAAATATTAATAAAGTTATGTTAAATATGTAAATATGTAGATAAAGATATTTTGTTGGTATGGCTAGGTACAGAAGTGACAATTTATTAAACTTCGGCAGGTAGTGGAGCATAGGCTTTAGAACGGCACATCGTCTCTGTGCCCTGGCCGCTACCCCCACCAAGAGTGTTATCCCCACACTTGCCCAGCAGTCTGCTCATCTACTAGTCCTGCGTGCACTCTATCACCGAGTTTTCTGTGTGGAATAGAGTGAAGAATTTCAATGAGCACTCTATAAATGGAAGTACAAACGAAAAGGCAGCGATTACTTCTGTGTCATTTAAAAGTATATTCTTCCCGCCAAATTCAATAATAGCCCGTGGATTACACTTGACTATGATTTAATAGGCATAGGCTTTTCACATGCACTCGCTCAAATGACTGTTTTTTTTTTAAACAAGTGAAACTAGGAATAAATTTGTTTCAACAGAAATTCTATTGCGATCACTTTAAGATGAAGACTGAAGGCATTATTATGAACATATTTGTCTTCCTTTATTCTTGTGAAATTTTACGAAGAGAGTTGACGCAAGTCGGCCATGATGCAATGTTTACAGATAATTTCAATCATAGAGAGAAAATGTTTTTCGTTTCCTGGTTAGGCAGTTTTTACCGACACAGGGGTGTTCGTGTGTTTATACCCAGATAGACGTACTGGCAAAAAAAAAAAAAAAAAAAAAAAAAAAAAAAACCTAGATATGGAAATAATCATGTTCTGTGTTGATCACATCGATCTATAATTGAACAGTATGTATATCAACAAAAAATTTTGAAGCAAATGTAAAATCGAAATTAGGTTTCGATGTACAGCACATAGAGCGCTTAAGACTGCTGCAGAGATACTGCCTATTTGTGGGGAAATGATAGTAAAACGTACGTTTCACATATGCACTGTGGCAATAGAACTGTTGAAGTATTTCTATAGCTTTAACGACAGGACAGGACTACAGTTTCTCAGTCAGGAAATATGCCCCAATGATAATAATAGTCTCTCTTATAAAACCACTGACTAATTCTTCCATTTGTCCATAATCAAAGCTACAACCACCAACAAATGAATTCTCCTGAACTTACAACAGCTCCTGAAGAAGCTGCGGCTCTTTGTAAGTTGAAATCAAACATGCCAGGAAAGGAGAGCAATTTTATCCCACATGTTATACATTGGGATTTTCATAGATTAGGCGTTGAAGTAACATATACTTCCTGTAGTTCGTGTATGGATTACCCAATAGTCTCGATGACAGATTTAAACTGTATAAGAGATTTGTATCGACATGCTGAACAATGAACTAAAATGGAGTGGTGTCAGATTAAGTACGCTAATGATTAGAAATGCCACGGGTGGATGATAATTCCATTTTAAGCGAATTTGTTTATGTTACGCAATTTGCTGCTGCACACAGAATAGCTTAGTTGCATAATAATGAAAAAATAGTACCCTTGAGATGAGTAGAAGCCTTTCCGTATTTCTCCACTCAAACGTTGTCACTGAGGAAGTTTTCTCAAGTAGTAGAATTGAGACTATCATGGCCAGTTTTTAACGCAGCTATGGATATAATTTTTGCAAGAATGGACAAAATATAATCATCAAGAAGCATGCCATTTGAAGTGAATAACTTTATGATTGCCGAAATAAATTGTTTTTCAATTAGTTGAATCAGAATAAGAAACTTTTGAAAAACAGCACCCCTTCATAAAAGTTAACTAACCTTTTTTGAGTTATTCAACACGATAATGTTTACGCTTTTGTTTTTATGGAATAGTAATGTTATACATAATATCATTTTGTATACTTTTATAACGTTGCCTTCGCTATAATGCATACGTTCAATACTACCATGATTATACTTTGTTTATTAGTAATTATTTCATAAGTAGGCTTTCAAATATTCTAACTGCATTAACGTTTAGGCCTTCACACACTAGAATAGTGAGTGTGGTAAATATAGGAAAGGTTGTGGAAATGGCAACCGACTATATCATAACCCAATACTGCTTCAACAAGCCTTTCAATATAAAAATTGGAAGTAGGGAGCAGTGGGAGAAAATAGTTCGACACCGTACGGGGGGATATTGTCTGGTTCACTGAAGGGTCAAAATCAGACCAAGGCGTTGGGGCCAGGGCATACGGGGTGCAGCCAAGACTGGAGGGCGTCATCTCTCTAAGGAAACTGCCCTTAGTATTCCAGGCCGAAATCACTGCCATCAGGGCGTGTGTGGAGAAGAATTTGCGTAGGTGCTACAAAGATCGTAGCATCTATATCTATTCAGACAGCCAGGCAGCCCTGAGATCACTGGCAGCTCCTGAAACAAGGTCTAAAATTGTTGCAGAATGTCACAGGGTCCTGGTGTAGCTAGGGGAAAGCAATAGAGTAAACCTATTGTGGGTCCCTGGCCACTCAGGAATCAGTGGCAACGAACATGCCGACAGATTAGCCAGGATGGGGGCAGAGACTCCATTTATTGGACCGGAACCTGTCCTGACAATCACCAAGGCAATGATCAAATTGGAGCTACGTAACTGGCTTAGGAAGACAGCACGTAGAATATTGGACCAAAGTCCATCAACAAAAACATGGCAAGGTAATGATGCCAAAGCCATGTTTTAAAAGAAGCTCTGCAATCCTGGGTCTGAACAGGAGAGAGATTAGACTCATGGTTGGATTACTGACAGGCCATGGGAATTTCAAAAAACACCTACATACAATGGGATCTGTGATGACGGTGATGAAACTGCATCACATCTAATCTTCGAATGCATTGCATTGGAGACTGAAAGGCACAGAACATTTGGGACAACCAGACCCGAAGAAATTGTGTCTGATAAAGAACTGGTAAAGGGACTCCTTGCACTGTTCAAGGGCTTTGGTTGGCTTTACTAGATAAACAGGGAGCGATACCGCACAATAAACTTAGTTTCGGTGCGGGCAGTGGCGGGTTGGACCAAGACTCTTTTGGCTTCCATGAAAAAATCAAATCAAATCAACGTTCAGGCCTAAATCTCCTAAATGTAAAAAAAGGTCAGCTGAGAAGTGTCCCATTTTCAGCTTCAGAAAACATGGTGACATGAGACAATACACTAGATGACTGGCAGGTTTTCTTAGTAAACTTAATCGGAACAGTCTCGAGATACTTGCCTTGGCTGATGGACGGCTGTGTCCGAGTCCTGCCTTGAGGGCACCGTACTTGGGTGGCGTGAGTCTGGCTCTGTTCTGGGGCAGGTAGGAGAACCACGGCGGGTTGTAGACGCCACCTACGCTGCCAGTGCGTCGCGGGGCGCTCCAAGCGGCCGCCAGCAGAAGCACGCAAGTCACACACAGGAGGGCCGCTCTCTTCATCCTGCTGGTCGCTGGCTGGTTCAGTAGATCAGTTGAGGCGTGTAGAAGCCTCGCCACAAGTGTTCCTCAGGTGGCGCGTTTGTCTGTGGAAAAACAGCTCAGTGTCAGTACAAGTTTCTGTAGTGTCTTTAGTTCAAAGTATGCCAGAAATTTGTTTTCTCTCCAATTCTGTTATTACCCTGTCATTACATATTTTTGGAAACATTTTTGTTTCTCTATTTTTGGGTCAACAGCACTCTATTTAAATTTATTAATAAAGAACAGTCTAGAATGCACTAATTTATTTCATTCAACTAGTTTCAGTCTTATTTAGACCATCTTCAGGAATTTGTCTCCATCGATGTTGTGGAGCTGGCAGGTAGCTGGGAGCCTTCCAGTGTGTCACTGCTCAGTGACGCAGCAGTAACGCACTGGAAGGCTCCCAGCTACCTGCCAGCTCCACAACATCGATGGAGACAAATTCCTGAAGATGGTCTACATAAGACTGAAACTAGTTGAATGAAATAAATTAGTGCATTCTAGACTGTTCTTTATTAATAAACCCTGTCATTAGTTACGCGATGCAAACACCTATTCTTCAACATTCTCCTGTAATACCAGGTTTCAATACGTTCTGTAATTTATCTGTCTCAAGCGTTCATTTTCCAAATTTCACTCCCATACAAGGCTACACTCCAGAAAAAGGACTTCAATAAAGACTTCCTGACAAATAAATTTCTCTTCCTCAGGAATGCTTTCCTGTCCGTAGCCATTAGGCATTCATACTTTCTCTTCCTGTGCTGTTATGTTATTTGCCACCAAGATAATGATACTCATATATTAAAAGATTCTAGTAAACTAAAGTCAGTCGGCCGATTTCCTTCATTTTTGTTTTAAACGAAAGGTATTTATCTACAGATTTCTCAATAAGTATCAGAATTTACATAACTCTCGCCTTCCTTTTTCTATACTCTAACGCGATTTTCTTCTATATATTTGTTATGTGGATGTTCGTGCTGTAAAGTAAAGTCAGTCATCAGACCGGTCTATCTGACCAATTTCCTTCATTTATGATTTGAATAAAAGGTATTTATTCACAGATTTGCCATCAAGTCTCTCCATCCTTTATTTTTATTCAAACGCGGTCTCCTTCTGGCCTTTCATTGAATATTTTAATCAGTTTGTTTTACGTTATCTTCGTTTTTAATTAAAATACGCAATTATTTTGTACCTAACAACGCTCATAGGATCAACCTGTTTCATTTGCGCTTTTAAACACTTGTATTGATTGATTCTGAAGAAAGCAATGCGCGAACATTCAACTTTACTTCCATTTTTCCCAACGTTTTTGACATTTCACCAACGGTGCCAAGTATATTGTGTCATCACTCCTCCAACATAACAGTGAATTGCTTCATTACCATGCTTTTGTTGTCTTCACTCGTTTCACAGCTCCGAGTCATCCCACACTGCGCAAATATCTTCATTCTGAAAATCTGGAATCCTGCTGTATTGGTCCCTCGCTCTCCTTCCGGAGTTACTTCCTCCTCTCTCTCTATCTCTCTCTCCCTCCCTCTCTCTCTCTCTCTCTCTCTCTGTCTCTCTCTCTCTCTCTCTCTCTCTCTTTCACACACATATACACACTCTACCTTCCAATGGTAGTATTCACGACTTGCCCTCCTGTTTGGTCTAAGGCAGAAACTGCGGCAGATACGTATTTGCGGCTTCGCGCACGAAGAAACCCCGACGAGACTCTCTTTCATAATAAACTATGACTGAGAGAACCACCAGGAGGATAGTGTCTTACCTGATTGTACGAAACACACTCTACTACTGCTCTCTCTCTAGGCGGACATGGAGAGGCCTAGCCATTAGACAACATACTACACGTACAAGTGTAACAATTTCGCCAAGAATGGACAGTTGAAAACTGGTGCAAAGTTAATTACACACATCAAGTTTACTTACGTCACATGACCCTCGAAAATAAGTGTAGAGATAGCGTGGTACTGCTGCATGTGCGAGGCATGCCTTCAGTCGATCTAATCAACGTACTTAAACAATGGCCTACAGGGTGGGTGTTATGTTGTGATTTCGGTCGCCACTGTGGTCATCAACAGCATACTATGGACGGTTCACAACACAGGGATAACATCCTCCAACGTATCACTGAACTTTCTGATCAGCATTTCGGGGAGTAATTAAAGGCTCTGGACTCCCGAATCGATTGTGGTAGTACCTCACGATAGGGTTGCACTGCACGTTCCCACGATAGGAATCCAGTTGAACATGCTTGTGATGAAACGAAGATTAATGTCCTAGAACTTTCAAACCAACCACGAAATCTATGTGATTGACACAGGAATCGCATTGGGCCGGGATAAATTAGACCAGCAGTGGTTACTGAACTCGTTTGCAGCGTTAATGTATGGCGCAAGCTTGCATTCATATTAGGGTTCATGCGACTCTATACTCAATGAGGTTGCTACGTAAAATAGAAAGTGATATGCACTCGGTTCGAGTACAAAATAAATGATTTAATAGCTCTTGATTGTGAATAAATGGAAAGAGGTTTTTAATTATTAAATACCACAGAACCTTTGTTTCGTTGGTAATGAAAATTTTTATTGATGTTTGTGGTTAGATACGCTACTCTGCAAACTGATGAATATATGCAAGAGAATAAATATATGACAGTTTGTCAAAAGCAAGAGACACGACACCTGTGGTAAACGCTATTATTTTATGAAACACAGAAATATAATAATTACACTGTTGCTACCAAAAAGTGAGAGATGTAAAAATTGCGCAAAGGTACCATGTTTCTCAAAATTATTACGAGAATAATTGATCTCCAACTTGATTCGTCACTTGCAGAAAGATATAAAAAGCAGAATGAGAGCTGTGCATTTAAAGCACAGGATATGATAGAAAAAGACTCATGTTCTCTACACAATGTAGCAGATACCTTATATTCCTGCAGGATTTTTTCTGTATCCTTTTTAAACTGATTTCCAATCAATTTAATAGTAGTGATAAAAGTCATACTTTTAAAAAAAATTTCCCTGGCAGTATTGTCAGAATTACTAAGTGGTTTAATGTCTATCCCTGAGTAAAACCGACTTCGTCTTTTAACCACGTCACCATCATCAAGTTAAACTAATCAACTGAATTATTAGGGGGGAGCTTGCTACATCAGTGCGCTCATTCCTAATGATGAGAGCACTTGATGATGAGAACATGG
Source organism: Locusta migratoria (assembly GCA_026315105.1). NCBI lineage: Eukaryota > Metazoa > Arthropoda > Insecta > Orthoptera > Acrididae > Locusta > Locusta migratoria. The sequence goes on along the minus strand of CM048746.1, from coordinate 336,052,506 downwards.
TCGCTTATAGAAATATTGTTCATGTTTAATATATGCCATCTGACCGTACAACGGTGAACTTTTTCATAACTGTTGTGGCATAAAGTGCGCGCCAGACGCCAGACGTAGGAGAACGATCGTGGAGAAGGAAGCGATCTACCGAAAACCAATCGCAAGCAGGCTCCGGGCATTCTAGAGGGAATAACCGAAGATGTGCGCCCTCTACAAGATTCTATATCTAGGCCGACATAAGTCTGGACGGTCCATCAGTTACCTGTGAGAACTCGGACACTTACTATTCAGTTAATAGTGAGAACTCCGACAGTTACTAGGCAGCTACGAAGTCAGAAATAGGACAGTACTAAGTCAGAAAGCGGCTACGAACTTAGCGGTAACTAGCTCTCAACGCTGCTAGCATTTTACGGACTACACCGCGAGAAGCAAGAAGAGAGAAGAAACAGACTTATGTTCTAAAGTTGAGTATAATAAATTTCAGTCAATAAAACTTGTATTATTAATCTGAATAGTTGTTACAGTTGACATCGATTCAGTACCTTTCCTGGCAATCAGATCGGGATAGGAAACAACAAAAGGCGACGAGGTCACAACAATAATAATACAAGTTTATAGTGTGACTGCAGAGAATGCCGATTAAGGTGACCAAGAATAAGATAAAATGATGGTATAGCACGTATTGTATAATGTGCACGAATAAACAGCTACACCAATACGCTAAAGGAACTGGCGATTAATCTATTTCTACAGATTTACTTAGAAGCAGTGACCAACTCTATGATTCTTTCCATTATGATATACACATACACATTTAAAACTCCACTTAAAGTGTGGTTACATTGGGTAATATGTAGAAAATTTGATGTGACTGGTTAGGTCGCAAATTCTTTATTATAGGTCAAACTTCATGTATAGCGTGCCATAAAAAATTACATGTTTCGGCTTTACCATCATCCGATTAGCATCTACAAACATAAAAATAATACAAATTTCTCACATGTCAGAAAAAGTAGTAAGTTAAATTTCATATTAAAAATGTTGATTTACGTCGTGTTATGCCTCTTCCGTGCCATGCACACATGTGAACAGATGTGAGAAATTGTTTGATACACATACAAAAGCAGAGTACAAGCTTTAACACATTCGGTACTGTCCATTACAAGGCGTATAGTGGCGCCATATCGCACAAAGTTATGCATATTAATTACATAGGGCGGCTGTGCACTTATTGTACAAAGTATAAATTATACAAATTATACAAAATAAAATAAAATAAAATAGGTGATAGAGAATAGTATTTCATCTGAAATGAGATAGACAGCTCGACAAATCCAGAACATTGTCAGAGGCGTTTTCAAAAATACTATTAGCGTTCCTTATGACAGTTGGCTGTAGCCAACGATAGAACAAATATTAGGCAACTGTCATAAGGAACGCTAATCATATTTTTGAAAACACCTCTGACAATATTCTGAATTTGTCGAGCTGTCTATCTCATTTCAGATGAAATATTATTCTCTATCACCCATTTTATTTTATCTTATTTTTATTTTATTTTGCTTGAGTTGTTTGATCTTTGAATACATGGTATTTGTATAGCTTGTCATGATTAACAACAAAAAGGTTTAACAGCTGACTAATCAATGATAATTTTTGTTTTTTAAAAGCCTCTGTACAATTGTTCTTTTTTAAACATTTGTATATTTTATACTTTGTATAGTAAGTGCACAGCCGCCCTATGTAATGAATATGCATAACCTTATGCGATATGGCGCCACTATACGCCTTGTAATGTCACCTGGTGGCAAGAAATGTCTGCCTGGTCAGTACCGAATGTGTTAAAGCTTGTAGTCTGCTTTTGTATGTGTATCAAACAACTTCTCACATCTGTTCACGTGTGTGCATGGCAAGAAAGAGGTATAACACGACGTAAATCATCAGTTTTAATATGAAATGTAACTTACTACTTTTTCTGTCATGTGAGAAATTTGTGTAACTTTTATGTTTGTTGATGCTAATCTGATCATGGTAAAGCCGAAACGCTATACATGAAGTGTGACCTATAATAAAGATTTGCGACCTAACCAGCTTCACAGCAGTACTACCTAAACATTTCATCATGGTCGCCTACCTCCTCAGTGACTTTATGTCGCATTTAAAATTTGATGTAATTTCCGTCAGTCAAACACTAGTAAAATGGATTCTAATTGTGGTACTGTATTGTAACTACCACGTATAAAATCCATTATTTTAATGTGATAATTCTGATTCAGTCACTTTTTCACGCGGTACCACTGACATTGGGTATTAAGTACATGCCAAATATTCCGTTCAACTCCCATACCCTCTCCCAATTGCTGTCAACCTAAACTGGAACCCTATTACTTCTATGTGGGCTACACTGATCAAAACTTATCCATTTATTGCATATTCTGCGTACAGAAAAGTCACTTATACTTGCAAACAATTATGTGAGTGCATTATATCTACTGAACGTGTCTAATGGTAATGGATATTTACATTTATAAGACGCAACAAGAAATATTTAGGTAACACGAAAGTGAATTTTGTACTTATCTATTACTATCTAAGGAAGTTTGAACCATATTCATGACGTTTATGGGATCATAATCATGACATATGACATCGACAGTTATGTAATTGTGTGGCAGGACTGGGGTTATCATCATGAATAACCCAGAACATAAAATTGGAATCTGCGATCAGATTATAGAGGTTTGAACAGTGTAGAACTATACTACGGTGAGTTACTTCCTGCAGTCTTCAGAAGTCGATCTCTCTTGCATTAGTGACAGTTGTCCACAGTCGTCATCGTGAATGGTCAAACTGTTCATTACTCTCATACCTGTCGAATTCCGAGAACAGGTCATTACTATACAACTTGATAATTTCGACGGGGGGGGGGGGGAATTCTAACAAACTAACGAAATCGAAGTACATTTGATATCACAGGGTGCTAATGAACATTCCACAATTCACAAATGCGTACTGAGAGTGCTTTCGAACTCTGCAAGTGCTTAATTTACGAATAGACGTCATCTGCAATGGCTGCCGCAGAGTTCCAGCACAATACGGCACAGTCGTTCTACCATCGGCGTTCTGGATGTGGGAGGATGATAGAACAGAGGTTCGGTGGCTTGAAACTGAACATAAAAAAAAGAAAAAAATAGCAAAGATCAACAGGCGAGACTACGGAAGCCACTGAATTAAAGACACTATAGTTGAATCAAGAAGACATGAGGCTAGTGACTGAAAAAGAGATAAGATGATTACTCCTTTGGTAAAAGATGCCGATAGAGAACACAATTTATCTCTGGGAGAGGACTGCAATATATGAGGTAACCAAGAGCAAGGGACTGAATAACCAACGACCGGATAATATTTAAAAGTCGCAGCATAGGATGTCAGAAGTTTTAAAGCATTGTTAAAGATGGAATTCCTTAAAAAATGCAGATAATGAATGCAGTGACGTAAAATTGGAGGGATATAACCATTTCTTGTCCGACGAATGTGCGATACTTTCACCGGAAGAACGTTGGTATAACAGGAGCAAGATTCCTTATGAATCGGAACTCGAATAGAAAAAGCGTTACTGTGAACAGTCCAGTGAAAAGATTCTGCTCATCAGGATTGACAGCAGACTAATGCCGAAAATTATAGTTGAGGTACGTCTACAAACGTCTCAAGTGATAAAGAAGACGCAGAGAAAACTTAATACGATAGCGAACTGGTATTTTTTAAAAATGTTTTTAAATGTAAAGGACATAACTGCTGCTACTTAAACTAACTTATGCTAAGGAAAACACACACACACCCTTGACCAAACGGCGAGCAACCGCGTGCTCCGCACCAAGGCGCCTTAGAGCGCTCGGCCAATACATCACGGCGGTAATTTAGTATGTAAATAGAAATGAAAGCCGCGGTGGAGTAGCCGTGCGCTCTAAAGCGTCTCGCTGTGGAGCGTGCGGTTGCTCACCGTGGAGGTTCGAGTCCTCCCTGGGGCATGGGTGTGTGTGTGTTTGTCCTTATGTAAGTTTACCTAGGTTTAAGTAGTTTGTAAGCTACGGACTGATGACCTCGCAGTTTGGTCCGATAGATCTACAAACAATGGAAATGAAAATGTAACAATCAGACAGGAGTGGAATCCGGTTGCAGAGGAACAAGGAAAAGAATGGGATGAGTATTGGGCTTGGAGTTGGAAAGACAGAAAGAAGAAACGCTAAGACAGTTCTGTAGTAAATTTCAGACGGTTACAATGAATGATCTGCACGGCCGCTACGATCGGGGCATCGATGTTTGTGTCGTCTTTAGTATAAGGTAGTTCATAAGTAGTTTGTAAGTTCAGGGAATGATGACCCCGCAGGTAAGTCCCTTAAACTTAACAAACAATTGATTTGAAAGAATGATCTCTCTATAAATCACTAATCGGGTGCATTTAACTGGAACAAAAGTGTAGTCGTGGAAAATAACTAATTCGGTTACGTCTTGGTGTCACATCGCGAAATTAGTTACTGTATTGAAACCTGAAGCATAAACTGAGAGTAGCACCGACTCACACCACAGCTAGTACTGCACGTCTTGCAGCAACGTAATAATGCAACAACAGTGGTACTCGTGCCGAGGAGTTACTGAAGGTCCGGCAAGTGCACGAAAAACACCGAACATTGACGACAGAGAGCCTTGCTATTTATTGAAATTAATGAGACGACTTGTACGAGACCTAATAACTCACAATTGGCTCCAACGCAGTAAATGAGAAACGCAAATGTTCAAATTTTTGTAGAACTTATGGGACTTAACTACGGGGTCATCAGTCCCTAAGCTTACAACTACTAATGAACTAGCTAAGACTAAGGACGGCACAAATATCCATGCCCGAGGGGGGATTCGAACCCCCGACCGCAGTGGTCGTGCAGACCGTGACTGGAGCGCCTCAGTCCCCTCGGCCACCGCGGCCGGCATGAGAAACACATCTGCAGATAAACCGTCTAGATAAATAAGGAAGACCTCTTTCGGTGGAAAAAAAAATGTATAAATGATAGGAAGATATTCAACTAAATACAGACGTCTCCATTTGGAGAAAAGTGCAGAGCGACCACACTAATGAAATTATATGTGATTCAGGAAGCAGCTTCGGTAGCAGGAAATCTTTATTGCTTGGAAATATTTCACATCGATTTAGGTCACTGAGTGGCTGTCTCCAGTGTTAGAAAACAAGACCTGTTTTATACATGGATTTTTATACAACTGTATACAACAATGTTGTAAATCTATCGGACCAAACTGCGTGATCATCAGTCTGTAGCTCACAAACTACTTAAACTAAGGTAAACTAACCTACGGACAACACACACATCCATGCCCAAGGGAGGACTCGAACCCCCGCAGCGAGGCGCCTCAGACCGCTCGACTACTCCACTGCGGCCAATTATACACTCAGTGTCATATATTTTACATTACGATGACTGTTGACAATTGTACAACATTCCATGTTAATATGTAATTTGGCAGTTTATGTGGTCCCACAGGGCTTCTTTTCTATCTCTGAAAATGACCATTCAGAAATGGATATACACTAGTTCAAAGGAACAAAAATGCGACGAACGCTGTTTCCTGCATTATTTATAAGATATTCAAGTTTGAAGCAAACCAAGATAATACGGCTGAGAACCTAAGTGCTTCTAATGGATTTCAGTATTGGAAACACAGCGATATCTACAAGCACATTTATTAATCATGCAGAAAGAAACTCACCTCTTTCTACAATCGGCGAAGACCAGAGCAGGGCAGTGCGTGAGCTGACAATGACCTGCGGAACCATTCGAGGTGGTGGTCGGGTACGCAGTGCTCCTCCGCCGCACGCCCGGCCCCTTATATACTGCGCACGCCACGCGGTAGCTCCGACTGCAGGAAACGGTTTGTCCGTGACGTCACACGGCATCTCCCAGCGAGCGCGCGCGGTCGCTGTTCTGCGAACGGATCCCAAACAACAGCGAGCCTGCCAAGCTGCGGTCGCGGCTTTTCCCTCGCCGACACTGATAGCTTCCCAGTACCAGGAGGATCTCACAACACAGGGAAGTCATCCGCGTGCAACTGCAGACAGTTACATTATCACAGCACAGCTTGTGAAATATTCGAAAACTAAAAGGAATTGCGTATTGGGGAATCTGCATTTTGACTTTCAGTGAAGTAGGGTAGCTACAGTCCATAAAGATTGGTACGAAACAAATAAAGCATATAGTTTTATTGCTTTCAAAGTAAAATGCCAAAATCGCACATTAATAATTCATTCACTGACGACCGGTTTCAGTGAACTGTGTCCCTATCATCTGGTCACATACATATTTTACAAGATGGTCATATTGTTAAAAAAATGGGTATGAAATAATAAGTGCAGCATTGCACTGAGTATTTTGTAAGCTGTCATGTTTTTAACTTACTAAGTGCAATGTTGCAATTATTACTTTATACCCACTTTTTTAACAATATGCCCAGCTTGTAAAATACATACGTGACCAGATGATGGTGACACAGTTCACCGAAACCGGTCGTCATTGAATAAATTATTAATGTGAGATCTTGGCATTTTATTTTGAATACCATAAAACGATCAGATCGCCTCCAAACCCATTTATATTAGGTAGTCTTAAAATTATTCGTATTATCTGGTTTCATGATGATTTATACAAGAATCAGCGCCTACAATAATAAAAATATGCGTTTGTGCTAAACCGTTAATATCCGGAAGTTCTTCGCCGATTGCTTAGAAATCGTAACACCACTTTCTGTTCTAATATAAGAAGATATTTAGATGACTTCTCTTAAATTTATGATTTATAATGTATATGTACTGTTTATATTTTTTGCAACTATTGACCCTCATTAGTTATATAAAATGTACGGTTTCTGCACGGCTAAGTTGTGTCATAACTTCAAAGCATTATGTTAAGAAACTTCTGATACTTGCAGGTGGGGGCATTACATTTATTTCATTATTTTTTTCAATGTCTTGTCTTTTCAAAATCTTGGATGTATGGTTATGTTCCTCAGGTTTTGAAGCTTGAATGTGCAAAATTTTATCAAAATGGGAATAAAAATGATTAAATAATAACAAACCTGTAAAGATTATGTTACTTCAAAGAGCAATGTATAAGAGTAATGTATTTCTGTCATTTTTTACTATAGCACATACTACAAATCATGTACAAAGTGTATATCTTTGATAAAAGGTGGAATATATATATATACATCTATAATTGATAATCTTCTCTATGTAAAGAGAAATCTAACCTGTAATCACATATTTTTGGAAACAGTTTTGTCTCATTTTCTGTAATGCTTGTTGCTGCTCCAGCTTGTGTATTGAGTATTCCGAAGTGTGCCATGATAATGTTTTTTGCAGATATGCTTACACAATTCAGTTGTGTTTATTACAGGAAAAACAGCTGATTGACACCAAAATAAAAGTTCGGCATCTAGCAGAACTCAAGTAAGTCAACACAAGTGTTTCATTTTGACTTACGTTAATATAAGCATCTAAATACGTCTTTTTATCTATGAAACCTATTATATGTGCCCTAAACTTCCGAATATTCTTGTACAGTAAAGAAGCAGATTGCATGCAATTGACAGTAATAAACAAAATTTGTCATCCGAAGATGATCAAGGTAGACCGAAACTAGTAATGTCTTTGTAAATAAAACACTTTAAAATCATTTGTGGCGCGTTTCATTATTCGGAAACAAATATTAACGGCCGTGGAGTTCACAAGATCCGGAAAGGATAACATAAAACAGTAGATTCTGCGAAGATAGGAGGTACAGCACCCTCCACCATGCACCATACTGAATGTTTGTCTAGACTTTAGCGTTGCTTTATAGGTCAATTGTGCAAAATATCAGAAACAGAACACACCTGAAGTTTTCTTTGTAATACAATAACACAAAAAAACAAACACGCGGATACTTAAACTTCTTATATAACTAGCTGAAGCATCGGCCTTGCCTGTATATTTATTTATTTGTAGGTTCTGTTAATGCACTTTCTCTTTCCTCCTTTGTTTTTCCATCATCTGTTCTTTCCTCTCTTTGTCCATCTCCGCCTCTCTCATTTCATGTTCCCTACCCCCATCAAATGTTCAAATGTTTGTAAAGCTATATGATCAACCTGCAGTTGCCATCAGTCCCTAGACATACAAACTACTTAAACTAACTTACGCCAAAGACACACATAAGCGTCCATGCTTGGGGAAGAATTCGAACCTCCGACGGGAAATATCTTACTCCAAATAAGGCACCATAGAGTGTACGCAATCTCTCCTATCAATGAAAAATTATTTGTATCAACTAATTTTTATGGCAATCAGTAAAACGGTGTCAAAAATTATTGAAAAGTATTCTCCGCGATGCAGATTAAAAAATTCACTGTAGACATCGACTTTCCTCTTTTATGAAAGAAGTGCAAAATTACATCAATATCAGAAGAAACTATAGATTAGTGCCAAAACCTGTTGTAAAGAACTCTCCGCCACGGACCGTACATCGTAAGTGTAGATTTTGTTGAGGTTCACATGAAAAGTAGCCTCTGCCACCCACCATACGTCATATCTCCGTAACTGTATGTGATATGTGGTTTTTACGTCTATAGCAAAATTATCTCACTGTAAGGCATATGTGCATCTAATTTGATTGAAATCGGTCCAGTGGCTTAGTAGAAGATACAACATCGTCGCTTAATACTCCAGTTTTTCGCACCTTTCATTGTTTAAGACTTCATGTCTCCTGAACTATGACTTGTATGTGATCCGTTCCCCAACAGTGAGTTTTGTATTGGTGTCAAGGCCATGTCTCACACGTTCATAGTGATTGTAACAAAACTGCTGATACGTATGCTGTACAAACATACAGGCACTTTATACACTAAAGAGCCAAAGATACGGGTACTCCTCCCGTTAGCATCCAGAAATGTCACAACAAGACGTGACATGGACTCTGTGATGAAGTGCTGTAGGAAACTGACGCCATGCACCCTGCAGGGCTGTCCGTAAGAGTACATCGAATACGCAATGGACTTGAATGGTTGCAGGCCATCAGCTAGGATGCGTACCTGTCAGAGGCGCATCTAAACGTATCAGTGTTCAAATACCACTACAGTTGCACACGCCCCACACGATTAGAGTGCATCCATCAGCTAACATTAGAAGTGCCGGATTTTTCTGTACCCCTAGTAGTACCATGTGGGTCAATTTTGACGCACAATAAGAAAGTACCATGTTACTGATATTTGTCTAGTGTTTTTGGTTTCTACATGTGGACATTACATTCAAGAAGACTCTAATACACAAGAAAACTATGATTTGTTCTCTAAAATGAAAAGCAGACAGTCAAAAATAAACTTTTTGAAATAAACGTTACTTTAAACTTACGTTTTACAGAATAAATTCTACATTCTTCGATCCAACATCATTCAAACAAGTACGCAAAACAATTTTACTACGCTTACCTTTATAGAAAGATTGAAACTGAGTCAACACATACAATTTACACGACTAGTAATATAATTTTTACCTTTACTGACATATAAGGTAACTATTGAGTATTTGCAAAAGAGTCTAAAATGCAACATGTTTTCTTGCTTATTGCAATCAAAGGTCAAAAATATAAGAACAAAGAAATAATTCTATAATTACGTTTGGAAATATTTAGGGACGAATACTTGACAGTATTTTCAAAATGTTCAAATGTTAGTTAAGCTTAAGGGACTTAACTGCGTGGTCATCAGTCCCTAAACTTACAAACTACGTATGAGCTACCTTATACTAAAGACGACACAAGCATCCATGCCCGAGGGTAGATTCGAACTCCCGACCATAGCAGCCGTGCAGACTGACTGGCGCGCCGCAGACTGCTAGGCCATTGCGGCCGGCTAACAGTATTTTTAATGCATTGGTAGACTCAAAGTTCAGACATTGGACAATAGTTTTGTCTAGACAGCTTTTGCACACATACTTTTGCACACATACGCACACTGACACTTTTTGATGGCCCAGAAATCCATTCCGCAGCAATCTAGGCAACGGTTGCACTTCTGTATTGTTGTACACTTCCTTTTAGTCGTCGTTGCTCTCCTTCTAGAAGGATTTTTTTCCGGCCCCAGCGATGTCGTTGATTTGATGCTTTCCTCATTCCCGATATTCACTGTGAGCTCGTGAAATGTTCGCATAGGAAAATTACCAACTCATCGCTACTTGGGAGATGCTGTGTGCTATCTCTCGTGCACCGAACATAATATCACGTTTACACTCACCGAAATCGTGATAAACCGACACTGTACTAGCTTTAAACGATCCAACATCAGATCCAGACTCATTTTGCCTTAGTTAGGTGTTGCCGAACGCAGCGCCGTACTCTATGTTTTCATATATCTGAGTTTGTAAACGCATGCCTATAACAGTTTCTTTGACTCTTCAGTGTGAAGGTAAAGTATAGAGAAAAGATAAAGAAGATGAAGATAATGTTAATCTGAGTATTGTGGGAACGATATTTTCTAATCCTATTCGACAGAAAGTTTTCTATGTAAGACGTTGGTGAAATTGACCAAAAATGTCATCTTTCGAATTGGTACAACTCACAGTCAATAATTTCCCAAAGTTTCAATGTGCCTGAAAATTAAGTAAAATTGTGACGCGGCCTCCCTTCCACGCCCACGTTTTGAAGGAGTATTTTCATGCCAGCTCAGTTAAAAAGTTTTCTGTGTATTACTTTCAACCAAACACGTGCGGGATACATCTAAAAGGCCGTTATATATACTCTTAGGTTATATAGATCATCGTTGACTCCGTTCCGTATGTTATAATCCATCACAAACTATCTGCATCGCTTATGAGACGAATTTTTATTTTATTTTGTTTTATATTATTACCATTTGTTTTATTCATTCAATATTTATTTTTTTCGCCTTGTGATACTGACGGAGATTTATACAAGTGCTCGACATATGCCACGATCACAAATAGTGTACAAAAAACTGGATAAACGGCGTTTGAGTATGTTGGTGAATAGAAGACATAAGAAACAACGACAAACCAGCAATGAGGCTACGACCGAAGTAAGAAAATCAGCTGAAAATGTAAACTCGTCTCCTAGTAGCTCAAAGCGAAAAATTAGTGACGTGAATCTCGGTTTCTGGCCGATCTTGTATTTCTCAATAAGTATGTTCATGATAAATCCCAGTATCCAAATGATTCTCTAAATTCATTCATGTGGAAACGATGCCTTAAAACCATATTTGCATCAGCTACAGTCCTTATAATTGCAACTTGCAGTTATTGTATTTAATGATGGGAACGTCGGGAGGACGAAGGTATTAGAAACAATGGTCTTCAAGAAAGGAATTTTTACGGAAGGCATCATGAGAAAAATAGATTTACAGCACGTCTCTGCAACTGAAAAGTAAGTTGAAGACCTGGTAAAGGAAAGTAGTCAGACTACAAGAAACCCGAAGAGAAGCATTGAAAGGAAAGACGTACCAAAGTAAAAATTTGGTGCCTTCTGAAGAAGTAACATAAGGAAAAAAGTGAGGTTTAACTTTAAATTGAGTTTCCTGAAAAGTTTGTTTTTTAAAGTTTATGTACCTTTTCTTCAGATTCTAAGAATTCTAGAATTGGGAAATTTTGTAGAAATATTGCTGTAATCCTAATAAACGTTGTCTCAAGAGCAAATTTTGAAATTCAGATTGCAAGCTGAAATATGGGGCAAAGTGTTTGAAATTTTGCATGAATTTAAAATTGTGCTTGTGGAATTATAATTAAAAATTATGAGAATTCTCCAATTTGACCCATTCCAAAAACCTCATGAGAGAAGCTTCCAACATATAAGATGAAATAGGGAAATTTTTGTAGAAATGTCTTGAATACTTTCTGAGAATAAGGAGCATTAATTCTTATTTGAAAATAAAACTTCAACTTTTTCATGAACGTCCCCCACTCAAAGAAATTGTAATCTTCAGACCACTGCATCTGCTGCAAACCAATGTTCTTGCTTATGATCTACAGAGTTTTGGAGGCCTTCTGTTTTACCCTCCTTGTATCTTCCCTCCAAATTTTGGTGGGTTGGCAGTTTTCACTGGACACCAGATCTGCGAGAAATGCGGGATAACTAAGGAGCTAGTGCCGGAGGGTACTAATAAAAGTGTTGGCAAGCCACCACACGGTGTGTGGGAGGGAATACTTTGTGTACCTTTGTTACTTCCTCCCTCTAATGCAGTCACGTACGGTTCGCCGAGAAAAGTTTCCCGTTAAGCCTCCGTGCTCCAATGTTAACAATAAAATGTTTATATAACAGATTAGGGAGGATAGCAAACAATTCACATATGATTTCTTCACAACTTTTAATGAACTGCCGAAAGTAGTAGTGAAAAGATAGATGTGGAGTACAAGTCAGATATTAATAATTCAATTCCTAGAGACATATATTATCTCTTTATATCATAAGGTACAGTATGTAATGAAAAGCATTGATTTAAAAATTTTGCGGTAGTCTGGATTCGAACCTGGGAGCTACTGATTATTAGGCAGATCCTGTAACAGCTCAGCTGACACAGCCTTACTGAGACTGCACCTACATGGACTACGTTAAGGCAAGTCTCCTCCACAATACATCATTTAATTCTGCCTCAATGTTTCCCTGTAAAAAAGGAAGAAACTGATGGGGCTTTCTTACATTGGAATAGCAACCCAGCAAAGAACTTGTTTGGAAACAGTCTCTCCTTGTTCCACATGCATTGTTGATATTCATATAACCTCTGCCTGAGGCACAAGGCGGGATTGTTCCCATTGAAGTTCTTTTCTGGGGTGCTATCCCAATGTCGGAGAGTACTGACAGTTCGATAAGTATTTAACAGAGCAACGTTGAGGCAGAATCAAAGTACGTGTTGTGGGGGGAGATTTACATTAAGACAGCCCATGTAGCCCCAGTACTCGTAAGGCTATATTAGCTAAGCGGTGAATGCATCTGCCTAATGAGCAGGAGGTCCTGGCTTCGAATCCCGGTCACAGCACAAATCATAATTCAACGCCTTTCCCTATATAATATATTAAATCAGATATCAATAGAACAGAGTGCAGACGCTTTTGTTATAGTTGTCGACAGAACATAGAAGTAATAACAGAAACTTAGCAGGTAGGTATTCATATAAGAAATCACTGGAGTTTGTGGTAGTCTTCAGTCCGCAGACTGGTTTGATGCCACTTTCCACGCTACGTTGCTCTTCACAAGTTTCTTAATCTCCGAATAAGAACGGCAACCTACATCCATTTGAATCTGCTTAATGTATTCGCCTCTCGGGCTCCCTCTTTAGTTTTTACCCCGCACTCCCCTCTGTAATGACAAATTGACAATTTCTTAATGTCTCAGAATGTTTCCCACAAATCCATCCCTTAATCTAGATCTGCCCGATACTCGTTTTCTCACACTTTTGTTAGGCACTTCCTCTTTAATTCCGTAATATACACATATAATCTTTAGCATTCGTCTGTAGCATCACATTTCAATAGCTATCATCTTTTTGAATGGATTTCTATTTCAAGAACGATTTCGTCACATTTAAATTAATATTATTACTCCGACAGCATTGTTACCTTACGGTAAGGGATATGTTGTGCTCCTAATTTGGTTGAAATGGGACCAGTGGTTTAGAAGGAAATGTGCAACACTGTCGTTTAATGAAGCAGCTTCTCGCGCATCTCATTGTTATGAAGTCATATCTAGCGATCCTAACACTTACGGCGTTCGTCCTCATGGATTGAAGATTACGTATGCAAAAATTACATAAACACTGGAAGGAAACACACAAACTTACGGGCACAAAAAAAAAAAAAAAAAAAAAAAAAAAAAAAAAAAAAAAAAAAAAAAAAAAAAAAAAACGATGGGAGCTTCTTCAGCAGAAAGAAGGAAAAAGTAAATCCTATGGTAGATCAGGAGATAGTTTACAGTCAAAATCCAGAAAGCCTTGACCACAATTGTTCTTAGCTCATTATAGATTTGTAGCTTTCCCTTTAAAAAAAGAAAAAAAAATTGATAGTACAGACTCACTGAATGTCCAGAAAGTGAATGTTTGACAAATATTGTAGGAAAGTGTGTGAAGTGTTTCCACTACAAACGTTAACAGTGAGGAGCGGAATCAAGTAAAGTATCTGCAAAGGCATCAGCTTAAATTTCTGAATTAAGAAGCGGAAATATTCCGGGAATGCCAAAAAAGTTCAAATGTTTGTTGAGCTTAAGGGACTTAACTGCGAGGTCATCAGTCCCTAAACTTACAAACTACCTATGAATTACCTTATGCTAAAGACGACAAAAACATCAATTCCCATAGGGAACTGATGTTCCCCCGACTGGGAGCGGCCTCGCGCATCGCAGCATAGTGCCTCAATGCGCTCGGCCGCTCCAGCGCGGTGCGTGAATGCCATCTACAGCCAGAGTACTATAAGCGTAAGCTTCCGCTTTCGCAGATAATATCAGTATTTTTTTCTGGATTTATGTTTTAACAGTCAATTTATAATTCATTCTTGCTTCTAATATAATGATGGAACAAATTTATAAAGAAATGTAATATGAATCTGAGGAATAAGAGGTGAGAACAGGTGGTCTCTATATATCCTATCTTCGGAAACCACTTCGCTGTGTGTGTCAGTCTACTCCGATCACCAGTGTCATATTCTCTTTTTCCTGTTGCAGTTGCGTATGATTCGCAGAAAAATCGATTGCCGTTGAACAATTGTGTAGACTGTAGTCTTTCTAATTGTGAGGTATTGGTATTTTCGCGAGAAAGCTGTACATTGTATGACTATTGAAGACAAGACAGTACGCTCCCGGAACTTTGTCAATAAACATCGCTACTGCATCATTTGCCACTGCCGTTGGCTGATAAACTACGAAGTATTTTCACTGTCAGAAAAAAAAGTAACGAAAGTGTTGTTTCTTTCTTGATATTCAGAATATTGAAGACAAGACAGTACGCTCCCGGAACTTTGTCAATAAACATCACTACTGCATCATCTGCCACTGCCGTTGGCTGATAAATTACGAAGTATTTTCACTGTCTGAAAAAAAAAGTAATGAAAGTGTTGTTTCTTTCTTGATATTCAGAATCGGTTATTTCTGCATTAGTTGATTGGATCCAAAATATTCTAGAAATTTATTGTGATAGTCTTCACAACTCTAAACCATGTTTGAATTTCCTTTTGCATAAAAGCAAGCTCACCGTACTCATTCATATGTAAGTTGAATTTGACGGGATGTGATCTTGTTAAAATAGTCTTACATAGAACAACGCGGCATAATATCCCATCCACGCAAGGTTAAATCTACAAAATACCCGCACTTAGATATAATTTCACAACTGTGCATAACCCCAAAGTTTCATAATCTTAAAGTTACGAAATAGAAATTTTTGACTTAGTCTGGATTTTTGCAAAGCGATAGGAGAACGGTTTTGATGACTATACTTTATTGACTTTACAAATTATCAACAAAAAATCTAATCAATTTTTCGGAAACGTTACCAACTTAACGTATACCGCAATCTTAGGCTGACAACTGAAGCGGGAGACGTGTTTATAACGACAAAAATACGATCCTATTGACTGAAATTAGTACTGATGCGGAATTTGTAAAACTTTGGGCAAACATTAGTGTGAAAAGTGGATCAATCTTTTTCTTGGAAGTTTTTATATACTTCCTATCTCAGCAGCAGTAGTAGCAGAATATCTCAGTGAAATTATTTCCTATAGTAAGAACGTAAGCTTTCGCGCTCATTACTGTCAAAATTGAAATTCTTCTGAGCTTTCCTGATCAAGGCTCCTGTAACGGATCTGAGACATTGGAGTCATATATCATCATGACGCGGCAAATAGCTCAGAAGCATTTCATTTCCTGTAGGTTTACTTGTAATGTCATAGTTTAATTCGGAGATTTTAGCTTAGATAATAAAGACAGGCAGACAAACGTGTTCAAAATAGATGGCAGGGAAACAGAATCGAGCAACGTTCTTCTAAGTGCAGTATTCAAAAATTACCTCCAACAGTTAGAGAGCCGACTTGTCGATAAAACGTGTTAGACTTGCTGATAACAAGTAGACCCGAACTTTGACATTCAGTTAGCATAATATCAGGTAATCAGCTATCACAAGGACATTGCAGTATCTGTGGACAATGTTTTGGAATAGAAATTTCAAAAAAGTTATAAGATCTCGTTGAACAAAACCGAGGAGATTTAGATTTCAGAGTATTTCACTGGTCAATACGACTGACAGTGTGGAGAAACTGTGGACAAAGTTCAAGTGTACTCATAGAATGTAGGCTTTCACGGCCGGCGTCTTCATTAATTAAAACTTCCGGGCTAAGTTGCCGTGGTCCATCCATAAAACTTCTTACTCCCTGTGAGCCTATTTATGTGAGAGATGAATTAAACCATTTGCGAACAGCGTTTAAGAAAAATGGATACACCGATAAAGAGATAGATCAAGCTCTCCATCCAAGAAGAATAGGATCCGAAAACAAGCCCCAACAACAACTGTTGGCCGGAAAAGTTTTTCTTCATTTCATCCACAAAATTAACCGAATTGGGAAAGTTTTGGCCAGATTTTAAGTTCAGGCCGTCTTTAGACCTACCAAGAAAATTATCGAATGCTTAAGATCGGTAAAAGACGTACGACATCCCCTAGCAACGACTGGGGTGTATAAAATTCCCTGTAGCTGTGGCATGGTGTATATAGGAACAACAAAAAGGAGTGTTAATACTCGGATATTGCAACACAAAAGGAATTGTCGTCTGGGTCACACAGACAAGTCAGCTGTGGCAGAGCATGTTTTTACACGTGGTGACCATGAAATCAAATTTAGTGAAACGAGCGTGCTAGCCAGGACGTCGCATTATTACACACGGATGTACAGAGAAACCATAGAAATACAAAAACACCACAATAATTTTAACAGGAAAGAAGAAGGTTTGAAATTAGATAAGATTTGGCGGTCAACTTTGAACCAAAGATTATTTCCTGTAATCTAGAGACATGACGTTCGTCAAAGATAACTTCATAGTCGGCAGCACGTGAGAAGTGGTGACGTCATCTATGCCGTCTATATAAGCAGGACCTCCAGCGCCTAGCAGGCAGTCGTCGACTCACCTTGAAGACGTTTCCCGCAGTAGGCAACGAAACGTCGGGAGTAAGAAGTTTTATGGATGGACCACGGCAACTTAGCCCGGAAGTTTTAATTATTCAGGTGTACTGTACAAAACGCGTGAGGCAATAAAGTGCCAAGTAAAATTTCGAAATCCTGTATTACTTTATGGCAGATAAGCATGATTCAGAAGAAACGAAATTTTTGGGTAGCGTTAAAGGTTGTACAAGAAATGATGGATCGCGAAATGAGGATATAAGGAAGGAGTTACATTTAGTAAATAGTAAGAAGCAGACAGACCTAGAAGGTCAGTAACAAAGAATGCAAAAGAACACACATTGCAAAGAAATATTTATTACCAGGCAAGGCGACGAAGAGATCGAGAACGTGCAGGAAACGCTGGAGACTACGGTGAAGTCGGAACGGAAAAACGTTCAGAGCCCTTGAAGTGAAGTGGAGAAAGAAATGAAGTAATTTCTTATGCCCGCAAAGTCCACTTGAACAGAACTGGGCATCTACGTGCCAGTGAGTGACGAATTTTAATCTTGAGAACGCGTGAAATGTCATTTTACACGCAGTTTTGCAGCAAATTTCGATATCTCCTCTGAATTTAATACGCTGTCATGTATGATCTAAAGTCAGCTGAATACAAATTCTACACGAAGCGTAATTTGATGCTGCACAAAACTTGCAAACGATTATCGATAATACTATCACACTTTTAAGTAATGAAGAAGTGGAGAAATCATTTATATTGTTGAGTAAATGTCTTAGAAACTAATGGTAAGTTCCACAGAGACCAGAACGACATTTTTCAGCAGAGTTAATAGCTTAGATACAAAAATACTGTGTTTCTCGTTCACATATTTGTGACGAATACAGTTTTCCGATAACGGGAAAGAGTCGCTTCTGTATGGATGTCTAGAGAAAAGACTGTTAAAATCACAGGCTTCAGCTGTGGTTAGTTCTGCAGATATTTTTGTCTCAAGGTGGAAAAACAATTAAACACTGGCTTATTTCATTTTTTGCGCATACGGAAGGTATCTTTGAACGTATGGATTAAGGTACCTTATAAAGTCACCGAAAATCTTAAAAAAGAGTTTAAAATTCCCCATAATTCGAAATTTTGCACATAAACTAGTATTTAATTTATAAGAACACCCATAAGAAAAAGATGCCTTAATAAACTTGATAAATGCAACGATATATTTCGAACAAAACCGATCCAATTAGTTCTGTTTTGTTGGTATGCACGATGTGTATAAAAATAATGTTTTAATTTTACACTGTAGGAAAGCTACAGTATGCTAATTCGTACACAGGGCCAAGGGCTATCCTAAACACTTCACACCTTATGTTATAAACGGTAAGATTAAAGCACATGATGAGGTGAATTTTTCCTGTACAATGATCTAAAAGAGGAGAACCTGCTTCTCCAATTGTCTGGCAGTATCATTAATATTTAAATACAAAAGTTAAATTGACGTATTCGCTTTAATTTTTTTCTTCGAAACAACGTGTTGGTATATCGCGCTGTATTGGGTTTGTCGAACATCATCGACTTTAGAGCAAGAAAGAAAAAGTTCAAATGCTTGTAAATCTATGGGGCTTAAATAATGTGGTTATCAGTCACTAGGCTTACAAACTACTTACAATAAGTTAAACAAGGACAATACACACTCAACCATGCCTGAGGAAGTACTCGAATCTCCAACGGGGAGCGACCGCCCGATCAGCAGCGTCTAGAACGCTCAGCTTAATTCCCTACTGCGACTTTTGAGCACCTCATTTTAAATAGGTCGTGGCCAGCTGTGTTGTGACATGTGCATTATCGTATCCCGATACATGATTTTGTGATGTGTCACATCATGTAGAACATGACATCATAATTTGTCCTGATGATGATGATCGTGTGGCATTTATGACCGTTAGACCCCAACTGGGGTCGTGTTCAGCCTGCCTGGTGCAAGTCTCTTTATCTGACGCCACTTCGGCGACTTGCATGTCAGTCCTGTAATGTCATGAGGTAGCCGTATCGCAAAAACGTCATTTCATGGCAATATACATGGAGAAGCAGATGCACAAATAATAATAATAATAGTAATAGTAATAAGATACTCCGAAACTCAAAACATATTATGCTGAAATCAACAAACACTTTAAGTATCTCGGCGAAGTTATTGAAACAACAGGACTTGAGAAAATAGCACCAAACAACCGATTAAAGAAAAGCAAGAAAGCATTAGGACTTGTTGAAAACATATATAACAAAAAATGCCAGTCAAAAGGAACTAAAATCAGACACTACAACACAGTTATCAAACCTACAGTCACATATCCAAGTGAAACGCTTTCACTGAATAGAAAACTAGATTTACAAGAAATTAAGAAAGTAGAGAGAAAAAGTATTAGTAAAATTCTTGGACCTCGATACACACAAGATGGGAGACCATCGAGACAACCGAAAAACTATCAAATATCGAAACTGATATCAGAAAGAGACGAATGAAATTTTATGGACAGCTACACAGATTACCTGGAAACAGGTAAGCGTCTACTGGACTATATGACATCACTTAAAGCAACAATACCCTGGGTAACTGACGTGAAGAAGAATTTGACAAAAGCATAAATTGACATAATATACACATCAGACAGGGATACATTCAAAAGAAAAATTGACAAGTGGAAGTTTACTTCAGAGACGAAACAAAAACCATACCGACCAAAGTGGACCGAAGAAAGAAAGAAGGCCTTTGGGGAGAAAATGAAGAAATATTGGGAAAATAAGAAGAACATTAAGAAATACTGATAAATCACCTGCTTATTATTCTCCCATGGTGACATTCGCTACTAATAATAATAATAATGACATGTGTAGTAAGCCGTTAAGAGTTGTTGAAGATTGATAGAAGGTATTAGACGACCATACGGTGAGATAGATACAGCTCTGGCACAAGAGCCATCCAACGTTAGGAATCAAAATATCGCGGTAACTTTATTTCAGGACGTCCTTATTTCACGTATTATCTTGGAACGAATGTTTTCTAATCGTTCTTTGCTGCTACAAGTTACAGGCAGGAACTAAGAATCACTAAAATATGAGTATATTAAAATAATTGTTTCTTTAGTGTGTAAAAACAACTGGTGGAATACCGACCAGAGGCAGTATTAGTTATTTATAACGTAGGTAGGTAGTTGCATGTGTTCCATTGTACTAAAAATTATGAAATACTGAAACTAGGCACCTAATATGCAGCGGCGTTTCCAGGCACGTACTTACACATGGGCCACGTGATAAAAATTTTAATTAATGTGACTAGCTAACTAACTAACCGAACATCCTACTTACTAAGGAAAGAACTCATTAAGTAACAGAATAAAAAGAGTCAGAGACTAATTGAGGAAACCACTCGAAAACTAAAGAAAAACGTGAAACATATCTCACTAAAACTATTTCTTGTTATAATCATAACAGTTGTACAAAATTTAAGTGCACCAAAAAATAAAATGCTCTGACAATTAATTGAAAATCTAACACAAAATTTGCGTAAAGTTAAGAACTGTATTTGGCAGCCGCGTGGGAGTAGACGAGTGGTCTGGAGCACCACGTTGCGGATCGCGAAGTCTCCCATGTCGGAGGTTCGAATCCTCCCTCGGGCATGGATGTTTGTGTTGTCTTTAGAATAAGTTAATTCATAAGTAGTTTGTAAGTTTAGAGACCAATGACACCGCAGTTGCCGGCTGCGGTGGCCGAGGGGACTGAGGCGCTCCAGTCACGGTCTGCACGGCCACTACCGTCGGGGGTTAGAATCCCCCCTCGGGCATGGGTATTTTTGCCATCCTTAGTATTATTTAGTTCATAAGTAGTTTGTAAGTTTAGGGACTGATAACCCCGTAGTTAAGTCCCATAAGCTATACAAACATTTTTTGACCCCGCAGTTAAGTGGAAGGAAGAAAGCTTAGGGTTTAACGCCTCATCAACAGCTTGTTCATCAGAGACGGAGCTAACGCTCGGTGTTTTGGGTAAGGACGGGGAAGGAAATCGGCCGTGCCCTTTGAAAGAAAACCTAAATCTGGATGGTCGGGGGTGGATTTGAACCACCACCCTCCCGAATACGAATCCAGTGGGTTACCACTGCGCCACCTCGCTCGGTACCGCAGTTAAGTCCCAAGAGCTATACAAACATTTGAACATTTTTGTATTTGGCGCAAAATACTAACCGGGAGATATATTCTAAGTTATTGGTGTCGTTGCATTTACATTTAAAGTTAAGTGCCTGCATTCATAAGTGTGTAGAAATTTAATCGGCACAGCAAAAGCAACGCAAGCAATGCACCATTCAATCAATCTACTAAATAGTTTTAACTGAATTGATCCTGATCCTGCTAATGGTAACCGCAATTGAACATAACTGTTGGAGACAAGTTTCACTGTTTTAATCCAAGTTAACCACGGCTAGCACAAAATCGTAAAATGAATTTATTAAATCGACGTAAAAATATCAGGAACGTTTTAGCAGAGCTATATAAATAATAATATAATAATAATAATAATAATAATACAGAAATTTCTACGAAAGAGACATTACTTAATCAGCACGTCACCAACAATTATTCTATTTCCTAAAATGGTGGCGGTAACCATAATCGTTGTTTGCAAAAAAATAAGACACATCTAACATTACTGATGGGGGAAAAATGAACTTTGATGAAATAAATCCAATTACGAAATTAAAATGAAATCATTCTTATTATTAGTAAACTAATTTCACCGTCAATACTTACATTTCACAATCTGCTGCAACTAGAATCCGTATACAAAAACAAAGCAAAAAATATTGCGTCCGAACGCTACGACCACCTACAATGCTACCTTGAAGTTTATTTCCTTTGTATAGGCCCTCTATATATTCCTTCCACAGTTCCGTTTTCCCCTCTTTTCTTAGTGCTGGTTTCCCCTGTGAGTTCTTGATATTCATACAGCTGTTTTTCTTGTCTCCAAATACCTCTTTTATGTTCCTATAGGCGGTATATATCTTTACACTGATTCTACATTCTTCTATGGTTCAGCATTAGACATCTAGCCACTACGGCTTACCTATTCTGCATTTCCTATCAACCTCATTTTTCAGACATCTGTACTTGCCTGTTTTACTTGATGCCTTTTAATATTTTCTCCTTTCATCAATTAAGTTCAGTGTATTCTGTGTTATCCAAGGATTTCATTTGTCCTTCTGCCTATATCATCCTCTGCGGCTTTCACTATCCTATCTCTCATAGCTACCCATTCTTCTTCTACTGCATTACTTTCCCCCTTTCAGGCAGTCCTTGCCTAATGTTCCCACTGAAACTCTCAACCACCTCTGGCTCCTTCAATTTGTCAAGGTTCCATCTCCTAACCTTTCTGCCTTTGTGAAGTCTCTTAAGTTTTAATCTGCAGTTCATGACCAGTACGTTATGGTCAGAGTCTATATTGTCCCTGGATACATTTTACAGTTTCAAACCTGGTTCCTAAGTCTATTCCTTACCATTATAAAGTTGATCTGGTACCTTACAGTGTCTCCTGGTCTCTTCCACATATACAGACTTCTTTCATGATGATTAAACCAAGTGTTGGTGATCATTAAATTGTGCTCTGCACAAAATTCTACCAAGCGATCTCTTCTTCTTTCCTTTTTTCCAGTCCATATTCACCTGCTACATTTCTTTCTCTTCCTTTTCCTACTACGGAGTACCAGTCCCCCATCACAATCAAGTTTTCGTCTCCCTTAATTTTCTGAATAATTTATTTTATATCCTCATACATTTCTTCAACACACTCATCATCAGCAGAGCTAGTTGGCATATAAACTTGTACTATTGTGGTCGATGTTGGCTTCGTGTCTATCTTTGCTACAATAATGTGTTCACTATGCTGTTCGTAGTAACTTACCCGCATTCCTACTTCCTTATTCATTATCAGACCTACTCCTGAGTTAACACCAACTGATTTCGTGTGTATAACCCTGCACTCACCTGACCAGAAATCCTGTTCATCCTGCCACAGAACTTCACTAATCCCTACAGAATCTAACTTTAACCTATCCATTTCTGTTTTCAAATTTTCTAACCTACCTTCCCAATTAAGTGTTAGAACATTCCACGCTCCGACCCGTAAAATGCCTGTTTTTCTTGATGACGGCATTCTCCTCAGCAGTTCCCGCCCGGATATCCGAATGGGGGACTATTTTACCTCCGAAATATTTTATCCAAGATGACGCCATCATCATATTTTCATACAGCAGAGCTGCATGTCCTCGGGAAAGGTAACGGCTGTAGTTTCCCCTTGCTTTCAGCCGTTCGCAGTAACTGCATGCCAGAGCCATGTTAGCTGATGTTACAAAGCCAGCTCAGTCAATCATCCAGACTGTTGCCCCTGTCACTACTGAAAAGGCTGCTGCCCCTCTTCAGGAACCACACGTTTGTCTGGCCTCTCCGCAGATACCCCTCCGCTGTGGTTGCACCTACGGTACGGCTACCTGCATCGTTGAGGCATGCAAGCCACCCAACCTCGGTAATGTCTGTGGTTCATGGAGGTGGAAAAGAAAATTCTTACTGAAATGTATTTAATTTGAGTGTAGACAAAGGGCATTGTATAAATAGATTTTAACAAATATTTGGAGTTATGATTTTTATTTGAAATGATAATGAGGTAATAGAACAAAAACGTAGTTTACACGTCATATCAGCAGTTTGTTTACCCTGCATCTCATTAACTTGTGCTTTTGAGACTATGTAGCTTTCTCTTGTAGAGCTTCTTCTGACTCATTCTTCTGTGTAGGTTCTCCATTCAAACCCCTGCAAATGAAAACGAAAATGGTTATCACAGAACCAACACTCTATATTAGAATTCGGATGATTAAACTTCATTTTAACACGTTGGCTGCCACGATGACGTCAGAGGCGCGCCAAAACATCGTCTAGATACAAGGCCTAACAACAAGTCCGTTTTACGTCACACTGATAGGCTGCCATCGCAAGCCTACTGGCTGGCCGCTGGGGCACAGCCCACTGCCTCGCAGCGCCATCCAGTGAGCTTGCTATGGCGACCTATTGGAGTGACGTGACACGGGTTTGTTGTGAGGCCTTGTAACTAGACGGTGTTGGCCAGAGCCGCCCGCTGTGGCCGGCGGCGGACACACTTCAGCCAACGTGTTAAAAGTGGGTTTTTACTAGTTTCACATACGACCAAATGTGTTCCAAGTGATAAACAACAGTAACAACTAATGCTGGATTATTTTTCTGGAGGAGTCTACCAGCTTTAATGGAGAAAAACGTACATTTCCAGTACACGTCAATCTGCCTAATTAATGGATTTTTCCCTCCGAAAAAATAAATCTGTCTGACTTTGATTCATACAAGCTTAATGATCTAGGTTCACCGAAGCCGTAGTGATCGCAGAAGTTGTGTCAAATCAGTGGAAAAATATTTTTAAATCATAGAGTAACTTTCCGTTTCGCCTCTTCTACTCCAGTTGTGTTCAGATGTCGTGCATCAAATTCGTTTGTGCTTAAATTATGAAGTTGTGCTTCAGACCAGATGAAAGAATGTTTCGGCTCTCATTGTGATTTCTTGCGAAATTCCAGGTTTAAGGATGACATATTTACAATTAGTTTCTAATAGTAAACTTGCTGATACCTGTTGATAAACGCATAATCGGAGATGAATCGGCATCAGTTGACACATGCGTGGAGTGGAGTATACAAATATTTCTAACAGTGATTGATAATGCTCTTTTATGCATCGTTTCACTCCGAGTTTCTCTGTAAATTATCTTTGATAATTCTGAATACTCTTTGTATTTTCTGTAATATTTTGCCTTCTTTATACTGCTACAATTCTTTTGTAACTGAGTATGGAGTTATTTTAACACCGTTTTAATCTGATATTTTCAACATAGCGTGTTAAACTTAATGCATATTGAAAATGTAAAAAGAAGTGTTTTTCAGAATAAATATATTCATTATTTCAATCAAACAAGGGCTGTCATCGAGGCTGTCGATCATCAAGAACTACATTCGATCAGAGGCTGATCAAAGAAGTTGCACGCAATATTTTACTACAAGGGGACATGTGACTCGCAGCTTCTCAGCTTCTCAGCTGCTCAGATTCGTCAGTAACGCCCCCGTCACTACAATCCAACGTTGGTACACGACTCGGTCTTCAGCCAGCGTATCAGGATGAAACATGTACGAGTATGTAAGTTAGAATTCCAATATACAACTGTGGAACTGTTTACATTTTCGTTCTGTACTGTTGCTTGATGCAAAAACAAAGATACACACGGATACACGGACAAGACAAATTTCTAAAATTAAATTGAAATCGATTTACAGACTTTGGTTTACATGACGACTAATGTCATTGGCCCGAAGGAAAAAAGTAATCAAAAGAGACTAAATGATTTTTAGGATTATAGGTAGTGTTCATATCACTAAAGGCGCCTAAACCACTACACAGGATCTACACGTAGGGCAGTAAATGAGATTAGCCAGACGATGATGTTAGATTTGGTAATGAAATGGAAACCTGTAGACCTTGGGTAACAACTTGTGTAGAAATTTTTCGGTTATTTTACAATAATGATGGAGTTTATAATCTACTAAATTGAAGCATACTTTTTATGAATACTTCAGTAACTTTTCCAAGACTCCGTCCACATTGATCTCAATCTAACGGCTGTGGAGTGGTCGATCGCTCTAAGACTCCTTGCTGCGGAACGCGCAATTGCTTGCCATTTGACTTTCGAGTCCTCCCTCGGGTATAGGTGTGTGTCGTGTGAGTGTTGCCCTTAACATAAATTAGTCTAATTATATTGTAAGCCTGGGGACTTAAACCGCAGCAGTCGAGTTCCTTAGATTTGAATATTTTGATCTCGAATCTTCTGAGAAAGGTTGAAGGCGAAGTGTCAAAAATTACCCATCGGAAAATAATGGATATTTTTGTAATTACAGCTAGATATAACTAAAATACAAAATAACTTTTGAGCTGAAGGTATGTACGATACTGACATCTAGTTGCAACTGGGCAAAGTTATAAAGGATAATGGATTTATTGTGATATCTCAACCACTCTATCACCGACAACCGTTGACTGATTCGATAAGGAACTAAAGACTGTCTGTGGAAAACGGTATTAAACTGTTTACATTTTCTTTTTATACTTATTTTTACGGACCCATTCATTAATAATTAATATCGTGGTTTATTTAATTTAGTTTTATAAATCTTCTGTAATGCGATTATTTCTTCCACTATAATAAAGTGATTCAAGTGAGTCAATCCAAATAATAATAAAGTATGGCATTTTTCCTCATTTTCATGGAAACTCACGCTTCAGTTAAAATTTTATTCTGTCGAATTTTTTTACAAAAAGCACCCAAAGAATTCTAAGGGAATTTCAATGTATGTCCTACGTATTAAGATTTCCCCATAGACTCTGTTAAAATCGATGTACACATAATTTTAACACTGTATCAAGATAAATATTTATATTTAGACCTAAATCATTTCGACTGTGAAGAACAGCATCCAGTTCCGTGCAGTTTATTAAGGCATGGACGGAAATACAAAATTTCTGTAAGTAATGGTTTAAGTTATTCTTATTATAAAGGTCCCTTATATAACTTTTATTACAAATCACATGTGTATATTCTCAGGCATTTTTATTACATGCACAGGTGTGAAGCACCCTGAGAACTTTAAATCTTCCTAGTCTAGAGATAGAGAGATTAAAGGTCTCGTTTGCTGCGAGCTAACAAAGATACCTGCCTTGTCTGATGGATCGCTGTGTCCGAGTCCTGGCTTGAGGGCGCCGTACTTGGGCGGTGTGGGTCTGGCAATGCTCTGGGGCAGGTAGGAGAACCAAGGGGGGTTGTAGACGCCGCCTATGCTGCCAGTGCCGCGAGGAGCGCCCCACGCGGCCGCCAGCAGAAGCACGCAACTCACACACAGGAAGGTCGTTCCCTTCATCCTGCTGGTCTCTGGCTGGTTCAGTGGATCAGTCGAGGTGTGTAGAAGACTCGCCACAAGCGTCCCTCAGGTGGCTCGTTTATCTGTGGAAATCCGATCAGTGTCAACCAGTTTCAGCCAGCTAGAGAAACTTCTTATCTTAGTGTTACCGGAAGCAGCGAGTAACACACATGAGATGTCTCTGCCATAAATGCGTTTCGCGTAGACGTACATGATCAGTACAACGACAATGATATGTATTAACGTTTGTGCTTTCGTACAATACACAGTGTAGAAACAATATACAGAATTTGTAGACATATTTTGATGCCAGCAAGATGAGTATCACCACTGATCATGCACGGATTATTGATTTATACTAACTATGACTTTCATTAACAGAAGTGGCAGGGAGAAGAGTCGTGAATGAGTTTGATTTGGTAAGGATCAGAAATCGGTTTCAGAGTTCAGTAGTGTTAATGACTAGCTCTGTACTGGTTCCCATGAGGAAACAACTGCTGCCGACGTCCGTGATGTGTTATTACTCTCCGAATGAAACTAGGAACTCTGGCCACTGTCATTGTGATAGAAAATTACTTTGTTAAGGTTATTGGAAGACAAGTGGTAAGCGAGGCTTCAACGACATACAGCTCAGTGGCGTAC
The DNA here is from genome assembly GCA_026315105.1 of Locusta migratoria. NCBI lineage: Eukaryota > Metazoa > Arthropoda > Insecta > Orthoptera > Acrididae > Locusta > Locusta migratoria. Next base: position 336,024,660 of record CM048746.1, on the reverse strand, counting down.
GTAGAGAAGGAATCAAGGATGCATGGACACTTCTCGAAAGATTGAATGTAAAGAAAAAAAAAGACAATATCTGAATTATTTTAATGAATTATGCGTGAAGGCGTCACCCTGGTAGGTAGTCATTCCATTTATTGATGACGGGTGTGGAGTGTAAGGTTCGTGAAGTTTTCTTAAAACATAAGTACTTTTTCAAAATATTCAAATGTTTATATAGTTTATGGGACTTAACTACGGGTTCATCAGTCCCTAAACTTACAAACTACTTATGAACTACTTACGAACTAGGACGGCACAAATATCCATGCCCGAGGGGGGATTCGAACCCCCGACCGTAGTGGCCGTGGAGACCGTGACTGGAGCGCCTCAGTCTCCTTGGCCACCGCGGCCGGCAAGTACTTTTTATGAATTAATGTCAACAATAAAACTGCTTGATGTTAGTAAAGTAAAACGGGCTTCAGGCCAACTTACCCTCTTAGGATGAGCGCAATACTGATACAAAGTGTCATATGCAGCCTACTTAAAATAACTTATCTTTACATTATAATAAATGCTACATTCGCCACTTATACAACTGCTCTCTTTGTTCTAGACGGTCAGAGGGAAATAAGGTAAAAACAGAAACAAAACAAAGTACAACAGGAGTAGGGATCGTCAGATTAGACAGCAAAGGGACATCAACTATGTTATTTCGTTAATGTACAATGATACTGCTAGTAAAATATGGTGATGCAGATAAACTATATGACGGATATTTAATCAGTAATTTACTAAATCAAATTCTATTAGAAATTAATGCGCTTCTAGCGAAGTGTATTATGTTATTGGAGGTGTATTGGAAGGCAGTAGGAATCAGAGAAAAAAATGAATGAGTAATTCCTGTAATAAGATGGTAACAGCGAATATTTATTCGCGAATCACAAGAGGGTATTGTAACAGATATGGAGTCATGTAAAGATTCCAGTTTGGTTACATCATGGTCAAATATTCCTAAATCACATACTTGATTTCACATTGAAACAGCATTGAGCTGAACAGCTAATTTTGTATGTCTCACAGCAAATGAATCACGAAACAGCAGTCTTACAGGTCGAGTTGAAATTCTCAAGGTCATTAAGCGGATACGAATCATCAAATAGTAAGAAGACTAGTGCAAATACAAATAGCTCACTGTTGGGTTCCAACACATCAAATATCAAACGCTGCAGCAGATAAGCCTGTTAGATAAGTATGTGAAGTCCCATTTTGTGGTACAAAACGTTATACCACTAACACAGACTTCAGGTTTGAAGGGAAAATTAAGCAGAAACAGATGAGAACCTACCTAAGGGACGTCAGTACAAGTAGCACTGCGATGTATATCAACAAATTACATTATTCGAGTAAGCTATGACTATAAACGAGAAACATTTCTTAAAGATAAATTCACACTACTAACTCACCTCTTTCTACAATCGGCGACGACCAGAGTAGAGCAGTACGTGTGCTGACAATGACCTGTGGAACCATTCGAAGTGGTGTTCGGATACGCAGTGCCTCTCTGCTTCACTCCCGGCCCTTTATATACCTACCCACGCTTCCGCGCCAACCGCAGTGAAGCGGTTTGCCCGTGACGTCACACGGCAACTCCAGCGCAGAAGGCGCGCTCATCGTTCTGCGAACAGGTTCCAAACAATAACAAGCGTGACAAGTTGCGGTCAAGGATTTTCCCTGGCCGATAATGAGGACAGCTTCTGAGTAACAGGAGGATCTCGCGACCTAGGAAAGTCATCCGTGTGTCAACTGCAGCAGTTATATTATCGTAGCACAAGTTTTGAAATATTGAGCGATCAAAGAGAGTGCGGGTAGCAACATCGCTACCTGTCAGTGAAATAAATTCTGATGGCTGCAGTTCATGAGTGACAATAACTAAAACTTATCGTAGGGTACGTTTTCATGATACTTTTCTAGGTACCAAATATCACTGAATCACTGTATGAAGCTTGCTCTTCTCGAAAATTCGCATTTGTTTAAGTCTTATATATGAAATTACAGCAATTTCAGAATTCCTGTTGCCCCACAGAAATCGCCTTGTGGTCTGAAGGCAACGTGACTGATCATGCGGCCTCTCGCGTCGGAGGTTCGAGTCCTCCCTTAGGTATGGGTCTTCTTGTTGTCCTTGCATTAGTTTTAGTTAGTTTCTACATCTAGGAACTGATGACCAAAGTAACTTCGTCCCAATGGATTACAAACATTAACAGTAAAGGATTCGTTTTGAGATTACTGTTTGATAGTCCATGTGAATCGTGCAGGTGTGTAGTAGGACTAAACCAAGTTATCACTCTAAAGTGTGAAAAAAATTAGAACTACACTATTTTGATATATAACTATAACATTATGGAACCAACCATCAAAAGAAGTGTCTTTCTTAAATGTACAGTACTTGTATTATAATTATTTCTAAACTTATTTTAATACCACAACAATGCCGGACGTTATATATATATCCAAATATCGTAACGACCCACTTATAATTAAGGCGAAGATGGCCAACGATATTTTCCTACCATGTGCGAAGCGCCAACTCTTACGGGAACTTAGGAAGGTGTCGCCAAGGGGTCATAAATAAGTAGTCTGGAATTCATTTAGTATATGGGCCTCGCAGGAGGGTACTTAGTGCGTAACATGCAGTTGTGGTGGTCCAATACAAGTCCGTCAAAAAACTTTCAACCACCAACATTTATGTAACTCAGTGTCTCTAACAATAACTATGCTGTGTGTTGCTCATGAACCTCCAAGAAAATGGAGCATAAAACCTTCAGTTTATGCAATTTTTTTATACATATAAATAGTGTATTATGAAAAACAGCCAAGTTCACTTATAATCTTTATTCGTCTTATCTTTTATAACATTAACAAGATTTTAAAAACATATTTCACATAAACATCACTGTTGGCTTGTCATACTAGGAATGAAATATCAACACCATCATTAAAACCAATAAAGGTTATAAGCGAATGTGGCTATTTTCTATAACAATTTTACTGAAAAATATTAAAAGTTTTATGACGCATAACTAGATCTACGAATTTGACCGATGAAATCAACTGAATCTCTATCTGTCTTTAGTGAAATATGTGCATCTTCAGTGCAGTCACGACGAAAATTAATCACTTGTGATTTTTATTTGAAATTTAGTAAGCTATATGAATTCATCAAATGGAAAGCCTGTTTGAAATAAATTAGCCACCAAGAATACTCAAAGCGGTATGTCAGATCACAATACGTACTGAGTTCAGCAATGGACACAAATTCATTTTACTTGTAAAAAGCTTCACACTGTGGCTTCTGCAATCTATACAACATAAATGATAAAAAATATTACCCCAAAATAACTGTCGATGGAAGGATCTAATTTAAGAGGTAAAAAATTTTCACAACACACTGTTAACATTTTCTGTCATAGACGTTGAAGATACACGATACAAATGTAGGCCTAAAAGTGTAAAGACTCACTACTCAGGATCGTAAAACCTTTAGTATACTAATTAGTAAAGGAATAGGAAAGTGAAAGACAGAAATACCTGAAACTTAGAACGAAATTAATCACAGTGAAAGAGCAAAGAGGCAATTATTCAACATAAACTTTGTCGAAAATTTAAGATTTACAATCGATGCGAACAATGTAAAGTAACAGATTTACTCAAATGACAGTTTCCAGCAAGTTAGAGAAAACGATCAATTTCAATTCAGTGGGAATATACAGAGTACAATGACAGCATTCTTCAATATTAAAGACTACATAGGAGTTTCTGAAGGACAGCAAAAGAGTACAATAACAAATAAAGAACAAAACGAAAATTTTGACAGAAGTTGCATTGTGATATAAATTTGGGAAATGTCACAATGTAAAAGAGCAGAGAGAAATAAGCTTTCCAGGAATCCTGTGAATGCTTATGCGTTATGCTTTACACGTACACCACATTTTTTTTAATTATCCCAGTAAGACATAGCTATAGTAATTCTTACATGTTTGTTGCATTTCATATTACTTTGGACCATGACCTGAAGTTACCGAAGCAGCATCAGCGTATGCATGCTTTGTTACGACATTATTTTTCCTACTGCTGGGAATTACCTTACTCTTTTCCTACTCTTTGACATTACCTTATGTTTTCCCACACTTCGCCATTACCTGAGAATTTACTACATTTTAAATGTACTGACATTCATCGTACCAACTAGAAACTTTATCTGTGTCATCTTCTATCATCTTACAGCCACTCAACGACCACTACACAAACTGATTACCGGGTGCAGTGTTAACGCAGTCCACTCTTAACGCACGATATGGATGTATATGGCGGTACACAGAGAAGTAGTGTCACAATGATTTATTCCTCTTTGTCTTCCAAATACGAACATATTATATCAGCACTCACCTGCTCAGGGAGACATGATCATCGGAAAAATATAAGAGAAAAATCGGAAACGAAAATATTTGGGTGTTCCATTTTCTCACGCGCTGTTAGAGAATGGAACGGTAGAGAACTATCGCAAAGCGGTTTGATGTATGCTCTGCCATTCAAATCAGTGTGATTTGCAGAGTATTTATGTAGATGGAGATGAAATGAAAGCCAAATCTAAGTACAGATTTTGGGGAGTAGGAGACGAAGTACAGGGTTACGCAAAATAATACGCAATTTTGACGTGATATTTGGCAGCTATGGGCAAGCGGCACCAATGCTAGAACAGTAACTTTGAGCAGGTAAACTTAGTAACAAGGAGAAGTGAATCGGGCAACAACGTGTGTTAGCCACACAAATTGTTTATGAAAACTGTGATAGCTTGGAATGTGCGTAGAGGATTTGTTATGATGCCTTTACGAATCATGCGATAAAATGTGTGGTTAATAACATGTAACAAACAGGATTAGAACTAAGGAAGAAATCTGCAGGAATAGCAACAAATGCTCACACTACACACAACATTTCTTTTTTACCCGAGGCTGTGTTACGTAATTCATTGCGTTTACTTCCAAAGCAGGAAGATGTGGTTGGTATGTCCGGAGAGTGTTGGCAGAGTTCCTCATTCACACAAGCTTCACATAATGCAACAACTGAAGTAAACCGATTACTAGTTCCCATTCAGATTGTGTCAGCAAACGATAAGAAGCACATACAATGAAGATGAATATCTAAGCAAGTCAATGGAGCGACAACCCGCACTGCAAAGCAATCAATGTGAGCTGAGGAACATTTTTTCGGTAATCGGTAGTTCTCAATACTTTTTAACGTTCCCTACTCGTCTAGATCGACAAACTGGTCGGTGATATTTTTCTTTAGAAGATTTCTCAAGAGTAAAGCGAGCGCGAGTCAACCAAGAACTCTAGGCGAGTTGGAAAACAGATTTGGGCTGTTGATATTTAAAAAAAAAAAAAAAACATTGGTAAGGTGATTTACATGTTCTTAAAAATATATTACAATGAGCCCTCGATGTATCTAGAGAAATATCAAGCTTTGATATATTACCAAATAAATATATCGGCCTTACATTGTTAATAGACTGTTGATTTTAGAGCTTCATATAAAACTACTCGTTAGATATTCTGTACATTAAGAAGGTACCAGACTGCTTATTCCAGTTATAAGAAGAATTTAAAGGAAAACAATAATTGTGAAATCTGTAAGATAGTAATGGGATATTTTTCAGATAAGAAATCAGTTTTACAATATTTCTTTGTCGACCATTGTATTGTTCATTAACTACGTCGTACAGTGTCATTAAATATTTCGTACCAGGTAACTTCTCACACACTATTTTCTTAATTTTCAATTGGCTACATGTCATAAAACAACCGTCTTACACAGCTCAGTCGTTGTAAGGTGCAACTTTCCAGTGGTCCATCGAATGTCTTTATGAATGGAATCTGCCTCGCAAGTTTACTGTTTCGTTATAGGTTTCCTAGGGTTCAAAATCAGACATCATTTGGTGACTGTGTCATTTTCAGCAGTATGTGGTGGAGTGGTCGACCGTTCTAAAGCGACTTTCTGTGGAGCGCAAGGTTGCACTCCTTCGGTCATCGGTTAGTTTTGTCTTTAGTATAAGTTAATTGGAGTAGTTCGTACGCCTAGGGACAGATAACCGCAGCAATTAAGTCTCTTAGGTATACAAATATTTGAACATTTGCACAAATACTCTTCAAGAAAGCCGATGTTAGGAAATAGTACACTACTTGCGTTAAGAAATTTTTTCTCCATGCAACTTCTGAGCATTTTCTTCCTATCTTAATTTTCACTGCATTCACAGTGCCACGACCCCAGCACCACAGTACAATGGGACTCCATTTGTACCACATATATTTACTTAACACAGTCATAGAAAAAGACTGGACTTGATGAAACCTCTTTAACACAGTCATATAATAATTATGTACAACTATTATTTTAAAAGTGCAATTTCAAGTACTTACCACAAATTGCAAAACATATAAAGTAAAAATATTGGCTTTCGATATTAACACTTTGGCATTGGTAAAAATGATATATCGTTACAATAAATAGTGCCGATATATATCGAGAGTTTCTAAAAGTATCAGTATATCTTGCTGTACATGTGTACTGCGCGAACGTCTAGTGTCACGTCTATGGCTGTGAGAATGTTCACGTGATAACTACAACCAGCAAAAACTGACGCAGTACAGCCAACTAGCAGTTCTCCCGTCACGAGGCCGAAGTTACACCTCTTTCATACTCTGGCTGTAGTAATCATATGTGCATCTCCGTGGCAAGACGCCTGTTTACGCTTCACACGTCAGACTGAGCTTAGCGTCTCTAAACGTTTACTATAAATGGGTATAAAAAGGTGGCGTTTTATCAGCTTTGTCATAACGATAACTGCTGGCGTTCGACTTTGAAACTATTATCAGTACTTAATTTATTCGACATTATTGTCTAGGAGTGCAACTGAAATTGATATTTTATTCTTTACCACATATAAAGTGGTTAATTCATTGTCAAAAGGAATAGAAAAATCTGTTTTTCAAATATCGTAACTAGTTTCGATTATCTTTGCCATCATTATAAAACGAAAGAATATCACAAAATGTAAGTAAGCAAAAGTAAAGTGAAATTGTCGTGTGAATAAATTATGAAAATACGTAGTTAGTTCAAATGACCTGGCTCCAGTTTCTGAACTAACTACATTATTTCATAATTTATTGACAAGATAATCTCCGTTTACTCTTAGTTTCTTGCAATTTGCGATGTTCTTACATTTGATAATGATGACAAAGATCATCGAAACTATACGTTATTTGAATAAAACTGATTTTTTTTATTCCGTCTTACTATGGCATAAGCACTACGTATGTAATGGTTATGAATCCCTTTATGAGATCTTTATTGCCAAAGATCGATTTTATATGAGTACTAGTTTCGACTCGTTAAAGAGTCGTTATCAAATCTTAATTGTCCAGGCATGGTAAGAAATATACTGCCTCGACAATTGAGATTTGATAATGACTCTTTAACGAGTCGAAATTAGTCATCATGTAATAAATAAATGTATGACAATAAAGTTATCAAAAAAGGATTCATAACCATTACATTACAGATCGCCTCCTAAACAACCTGAATAAGATGTCAGGTAATTACACTACATATTTGGGTAGACAATAAAATATTATCAGTACGTGTGCTATGGACTTACCAACATCAGAAAAACGTAGAATTCATCTTACCAAGTGCACTTCTTATTTTATTATTATTATTAGTCGTAAAGCTCCCATGTGGAAGACGCTAAGTAAAGCTGGTTCATTTTCCGTTCTTCTTGGTCTTCTGGTTCTTTTTATTTGCCCACCAGTTTTTCATTGTTTGAGAAAATTTAGTTCTTCTTTCTTCACTCCATTTTGTTCCAGTTCTCGGTGCTTCTGTCTCTGGTTTAACCTCCCACTTTTCAACTTTTATTCTAAAATTGTTCCTTGCAGCTATTTCTTTTTTAGTAATTTTGGCTAATTCCAAATCTTTTTTAACTTTTTGGATCCATTCTCCTCCATTAACAAGAGAATCAACGTATTTTACAATTCTTTTTGTTAATCTGTGTTCAGGGAGTCTCATTATGTAGCCATAGAATTTGAGCGTCTTTTCCTCATGTCTATCTCTATGTTAGAATATTCTTCAATTTTTGTTGTTTTCTGTAATCTATATCCATTCTCGGTCCATCTTGGTCCCAAAATTTTTCTAATTATTTTTCTTTCTTCTTTCTTTAGATTTTCTAGATCAATTTTCCTGTTTAGTGCCAAGGTTTCGCTGGCATATAACATTGATGGTTTAATGACTGTATTGTAATGCCTAATTTTGGCATTTAAAGATAAACATATTTTATTATAGAGGTTTTGCAACAATCCTAAACCTTTACGAGCTTTTTGTATTCTTTCTTGTTGTGCAAATTTTTCCGAGATAATTTCTCCAAGATACTTGAAGTGTGGTACTCTGTTGATTTCTCCGTATTTGGTTTGTAATTTGGAAATTTTTCAAATGATATCTGTAGCCCGACTTTTTCTGCACATTCTTTTAGAATTTCTACCTGTTTTATAGCCCTTTCACTAGAATCTGCCGTTATTGCGAGATCGTCTGCAAAGGCTAAGTAGGGGATTCTTAGGTTATGTTTTTTGGTTCCTAATGAAATTGGTTTCCAGCACTTTTCTTCTTCAAGTTTCTGCTCCCATTCTTCCATGACTCTATCCAGAACTACACTGAACAACAAAGGCGACAACCCCAGTTTTAATTTCAAATGGTTTTTAAAGTTTTCCCATAAATTTCACTTTGGATTTTGTATTTGTTAACGTCTGTTGAATGATTTTTTGTATTTTAAGATCCAATCTTTTTTCCTCAAGAATCCTAAATAGTGTGGGTCTGTGGATTGAGTCATATGCCTTCTTGAAGTCGACAAAGACATACACTGTAGGCTTGCCTCGCATCTTCCTTATCCTTGTGATTAATTTTAGGTTTATTATTTTTATTTTTATTATTTTATTATTATTTTATTTTCTCGGCAGAGTATGCTTTCTACACGCGAAACTAGAATCCTGTTGTCAAATGAAGACGTATAGGTGAGGAGAGTTGTCGCAGAGATGAGCAACATGTGAGGTGGGCTGCGGGCCAGACGTCACGGCCTGGGCTGTTTGGGCGCGGCCCATGGCCCGCGGCTGCCGCCCATAGCCCCTTTGATCACTGTGCCGGACCGCCTTACACACAGGTCGAGGCGCTAACGCCACTGCGGGCCGCGTGCTGAATGGCAATCTTGTGCTCAATTTCCTGCTCACAAGGCGAGGCTCTGACATGTGGCGCACCGATTTAGATCAAATTCTGATTTGACGTTCTATACAGAATACAATTAGACACGTGTTTCGACTTTTTGCTAGACACTCTACAGTTATTGAAAAAAAATCTAGGCCAAGGTAGATGATGTAAAATGGCCTTTTAAATAGTATACATCGAAATAACGTCTGAATATAAAAGCTTTTTACCAATACACTACTGGCCATTAAAATTACTACACCAAGAAGAAATGTAGATGATAAATAGGTATTCACTGGCCAAATATATAATACTAGAACTGACATGTGATTACATTTTCACGCAATTTGAGAGCATAGATCCTGGGAAATCAGTAATAATTTAATTTAGTATGTCGATTTATTGTACAATTTCCCAGTAATTAACGCCTGACATGAGTGATCAACTTTATGAAAGCTAGTTTGTCTATTTATTTATTACAGAATTCATGTAATACTAATTATTAGTCTTTTTTGTATTGAAATATATTCGTAAGGAAGTAAATTCAAATTATCAGTTTTACTTAAATAAATATCCCATTATATGATGTATGTGATTATGGAAGGGATGGGGAGCGGCCAAAGAGGAAACGCGCAACTGATAGAAATAGTGGGAAGTATAGTTCTTATAATAAATAAGACAGCAACCGACCACTTTTGATTATGCTATTTGTTGACTAAATAGCGGCGTTACCGGTTTCTGACCTTCCAGTTCATCTTCAAACGGCTGTTCACGTCCACACAAATGTCACATATATTTTTCTTTTATGCAGTTAATTTTTCTTGTGGTGAAAAGTCTTTGGTTGCGTGGTGCCCGACAATACAAAACCTGATTATAATGAGTTTCTCGAGCGTAAATGTTACTTATGAGAAAGTCATTATAATCAGGTTTTGTATTGTAGGGCACCATACAACCGAAGACTTTTCACAACAAGAAAAATTATCTGCATAAAAGAAAAATATAAGTGACATTTGTGTGGACGTGAACAGCCGTCTGAAGAGGAACTAAAAGGTCTGAAACCGGTAACGGCGCTATTTAGTTAATAAATAGCATAATAAAAAGTGGTTGGTTGCTGTCTTCTTTATTATGCGAATCACCATGTATTTCATACACAAGCACGGGCTCAAAATATCAGTTTTTGATAAAATAGCAGTGGGAAGTGTGTATGAGAGAGGGGAATTGAGCGAAGGGTGTGCGCTGAAAAGGGATCTCCATGGCTAGATTTGGCAGAGGGACCCTTCTCTATATATGAGTGATTCGATAGATCGGAGAAGATTTGTACAGTAAAAGGTCGCTTCTCAGAACTCTGAATTTGGCGAAAAGAAGTGAACGCCAGTGCAGCCGATATATGTTTATATTTTGACACAAGAACGGTTGGCAATTTCATGTTCAGTGGTCTAGAAATATACAGAGCTTCTGTGTTTCTTAAAGTTATGATTACTTAGTTGGGGGAAACTGCTTCCAATTTTTATCGCAGACAATTCAACTGCATAACCATTCAATTCTGTTTATGATTAATAACTCATCTACCATTTTAAATAAACAACCAATCTAATTGAACAATCCTTATTCAACTAAATCGCGGACTTTATGCATATCATTTGTAAACGTTAGAATAAAACTCTTTCTTATTAAGGAAACAGTTATTTTACTCATTTTTTATTTTATTTATTTATTTATTTATTTACTTTTTTTTGCAAAAGGTATATATAGCCTATGCATAGAGTGTTTTTAACTACAGAACCACAGGTAAAGGTAAGATCTGCAACTATGGTAATTTATGGGGCATGAAAGCAGACATATACGTTTCGACCCTCAGATAACATCGAGCCAAACTTCTAAATAAGAACCGTACATAGCACAATACGCAGTTTCTTACAGCATACAATAACACTTCCTTTAATCCTAGCAGTGGCAAATGCGGTGCAGGGTAAAGCGTAAATTCGCACGCACACGGAAGGTATACTTGAACATCTGGATTTAGAAACATACAAAGATACCGGAAAATTTAAAAATTAGTTTACAATTAATCGAAATTAGAAAATTTTGCACCGAAAATAGTTTATTGTGATTTAATTGGGAACCACACATAAGTAAAAGGTTCATTAACAAAACCGATAAAGATTACAATTCGAACATATATATTTTGCACAATCTATCTGTTCAGTTTTGCTGGTATACAAGAAGTGTGTAATAATAAAGTATTGTTATTAAACTGTAGGGTAGCTAAAGTATGCTATTTCGAATGATAAGTGCACAAATCATCACATGGCCAATTTCACTTCACCCCATTATGTTATGAACGGTAAGATTAAAGCAAAAGAAGAGGTTACTTTGTCCTGCTCAAAGATATAAAAGAAGACAACGATCTTCTAGAATTGTCTGGCAGTTTCAGTAACATATATTAGTGAGATATAAAAAGTTGTTGATATATTCGTGTATCTCTCTTTTTTTTAATATCATGTCCTTTCGTGTAACAAGCATCTGCCACATACGTAGTATTAGATGTCAAATATGACGAATTAAAGGTTGCATATAAAGTATGAGCAAATCATGATGTTTTGGGTTTGTGGAACATTATCGACTTTCAAGCAAAAAACAAATTTTTGAATGTTTGTTAATTCGTGGGACTTAAATACTGTGGATATCAGTCTCTAGGCTTACAAGCTACTTAAACTAAATTAAACTAATCTAAGGACAATACAAACACCAATGTCCGAGGAAGTAGTCGAAACTCCGACGGGGAGCAACCGCGCGCTCTGCAGCAAGGCGGCTTACAACGCTCCGCTACTCAACCGCTGCAAATGGATCGTGGCATGTCATGTTGATAAACGTGCATCAACACTAGAAGTACCAGACTTTCCAGTGCCCTTAGTGGTACCATGTGGGCCAATTTTGACCCAAAGTAGCAAACTACCATGTTATTGGTATTTTGCTGTCGATTTGGGTTCCACCATATTGGTATTACATTCAAGAAGTCTCTTGGGTATAAGGAAAATAAAATTTCTCCGCTATCATTCATAGTTCACAGTCAAAAGAAAATTTTAACTAGTAAATGTTATTTCATTTACGTTTTACAGTAGAAATTCTACAGTCTTACATCAAACGTAATTAAAACAAGTAAAAAAAATAATTTTACAATGTTTATCTCTATGTAAAGACTCAAAACATTTAGTTTATACGACTAGTAACAGTAGTCACACTTTGTTTCCTTTTAGATTTAAGGCATTTGTAAACATGCAATGTGGTTTCTTCCTTATTGCAATCACGGGACGAAAATATAACAAAAACTAATTTCAGTCTGTTATTGAAAGTGTTTGGAAATATTTACGAAAAAAATAGTTGACAGCATTGTCCAAATTGTTCTGAGCAAAGAGTTGAGACGTTACACAACTGTTGTGGCTTGGCAGCCTTCGTACGCATACTTTTGTACATGAAACATACGTCCAGTGTTTCATTCCCCTTATGTTGTTTGTAGTGCTCCTGAATTTGAAACTGTCTTATATTTCTATATTGGCCTGCGCCACGCCGAGTGCTTTCAAGGGGAGGTTTACTTCCCTCTGCAGTCTGTAAAGGACAGGAAGCTCTTCCGCTACTCTTCTCGCCTTGGCATCTTCTTAGATGTACGTCGCTTAAAACTGAGCACTAATCATTGCAAGGACAATAATGTTGTAAGTGACATGCAATGGACACCAGTGGGGGCCAGCTCGGACACAGTAATGTCCCGTCATTTCGCCGACTACATCTACTCCATCATCGGTTTCTTTATAAAACTTACAGTTTCTGTGAGTTTTTTCTGAGTATTGTCATTGACCTGACATCCAGTACGCCCATTACTTAGAAGAGATCCCTAGACCCGACACCTAAATAACTGAACATAGAGACATAGAGTGGTCTGTACGCTAATTGATTCAAAAACTTAGATAAAATAGTGCGTGAAAGAGATAAATAATCGTCAGAAATTTCAGAATATTTTCTGCTTTTCAATTGTTGCACATGAAATACTTGATCAGCTGGTTCCACTGTAACAAAATCGATGTCGTCCTCTGCGCTTGTCACTAGATTGCATCGGTGAAATGTAGATGGTACAGAGTGTTCTTGCCATCGTTGCTTAAATGACGCGAACTGACGGAAATAAACCACAAGCTGACGTCGCTGCTACGACGAATTTCTCAGCCCACTCGGTACCAAAGACAAAAATCCGCACAGAGACAACTTCTGTAAGGGCGGTCTGAATGTCCCCTGTCCACAGACACCCGAAAGCTGCGCTGATATAAGGTGTCACCCGAGCTACAAATGTATAGTATTTCATATTATCTTTGGCGTAAATTGTCGTAACATACTCTAAAACCTCATGAATAACATAGCGGCACGGCCAGATATTTTATGTCCAAAATCCGGTATCACTGACATAAAAAATGTGTTAAACTGTGAGTTCTACAACTTCATGAATGATTAAAAGTCACGGGAGGGTGTGGTGCAGCGGTGAATGTGAGGGGAGTAGGGCACTCGAAACAGCCCCATTAGTCAAAAATGCCCAAGTGGTACTTCTAGTGTTAACATGTCTCGACAGATGGTGTGGAACATGTCTTATACTGACCTGTTATACCATACGTTGAATTTTGACATTATTCCATACTATCTTGGAAGGCATGATACATGATGAAACCCAAAAATCTGAATAATGGAAAATAATTTAACCTTTAATTTCGATAAAACATTTCGGGTTTTATAATCGTGATGCCGAATCGTTTCTAATAGACGGATATACTGGTGTTTCTGGGTCCACAGAGACTTGCAGATAGATCTGAAGGGGTCCAGCTTAGCTCTGTGTTGAAATACAGGAGTGTTTAATTTTCATGCACGATGACCATACAATGCGGAATAATAAACATCGTCCAAAACAAAATGTATTGAAAGTGGGTGTGATGAGCAGCAAATTACTCACGCAAATTAAGATTTTGGTTCTGTATGACCAAAACCAATTGTTAAAACATAGTTTGGATCACGGTAATCAACCGTAAATCAAACTTGATGTGGTGGAATTTTTCATGGTTGCGTAAATAGCATCTAGACGAAATTTGGTAAATGTTTATTTATTTATTTATTGTTTTTTCTGTTCCATAGGACCCAATTGAGGAGTGAGACTCCAAGGTCATGGAACATTAATTGTTACACAAGAATGGTAATAGAAAATTTTTAAGTAGTCATTTGCACACGACAATCTTAAGACAAAGTGAAAAGAATCAGCAAAGAAAAGGATGAATTAGCTTAATTGTTTAACTTTTCTAGGAGTTTCTTGACAGAATAAGAGGAGTGAGCTATGAGGTAACTCTTCAATTTAGATTTGAACGCGTGTGGATTAGTGCTAAGATTCTTTAGTTCTTGTGGCAGCTTATTGAAAATGGATGACGCAGAATACGGTACCCCTTTCTGCACAAGTGTTAAGGTGGCGTGATGCAAATGTAGATTCGACTTCTGTCTAGTATTCACCAAGTGAAATCTACTAATTCGTGGGAATAAGCTGATATTATTAACAACAAACGACATTAACGAAAAAACGTATTGTGACGCCGGAGTCAAAATTCCCAGACTACTGAAAAAGGGTCGACATGACGTGCGCGAACTTACACCAGATATTGCTTGAACCGCCCGTTTTCGAGCCAGAAATATCCTTTTTGTATCCGGCGAGTTATCCCAAGAAACAATGCAGTGCGTCATAAGTGAGTGAAAGTAAGCATAGTAGACTATTTTTCGTGTTGAAAAATCACTTATTTCAGATATTGTTCTAATGGTAAATATAGCAGAATTTAGTTTTGGAACAAGATCCTGAACATGGGCTTTCAATGACAGCTTACAGTCTATATGAACACCTAGAAATTTGAACTGCTCAGTCTCACTTATCACATGTCCATTAAGTGTAATCAAAATGTCAGCTTTCGTCAAATTATGTGTTAGAAATTGTAAAAACTGAGTTTTACTGTGATTTAACATCAACTTGTTTTCTACAAGCCATGAACTTATCTCTTAAACTGCATTATTTGATACTGTGTCAATATTACGAGCAATATCCTTCACTACCAAGCTGGTATCATCAGTAAATAAAAATATTTTACAGTCACCTGTTATAATCGAAGGCATATTTATATAAATAAGAAACAGTAATGGTCCCAAAACAGACCCTTGGGGCACCCACATTTAATTGAGCTCCATTAGGATTGTACGTCATAACCATTTTCTACACTGCGGAGAATTACCTTTTGTTGTTTGTTATTAAAATAAGAGGTGAACCAGTTGTGAGCTACTCCCCGTATTCCATAATGTTCCAACTTCTGCAACAATATTTTGTGATCAACACAATCAAACGCTTTTGTTAAATCAAAGAAGACGCCCAATGTCCGTAGCCTCTTATTTAACCCATAAAGTGCCTCACAGAGAAACGAAAATATAGCATTTTCAGTCGTTAAACCACTTCTAAAACCAAACTGTACGTGAAGTGAAATGATCAATTAATCTTGAATTACAGCCTTTTCAATAACTTTAGAAAAAACCGATGGCATAGAAATAGGTCTATAGTTGTCTACATTATCCCTTTCTCCTTTTTTATAAAATGGTTTCACTACTGAGTACTTTAATCTGTCAGGAAACTGACCATTCTGAAAGGAAAAATTACAAATATTGCCGCGAGAGAGCACGAACAGCAACTGCCGGCGTGGCGCAGGGGATAGAGTCACGGACTGCAGAGCAGAAGGTCGCCGGTTCAATCCCGCCCACCGGCAAAAATTTATTTCTTTGTAATTTACAATTCCAGAAGGTTCTACATCTTTCTTATGTTCACTTGTAAATTCTACTTGTTTCTTATGTTAACTGTTCTTATAACTTCTGGTAAATTCTGTCTGTGTATAAATAGCAGAGCACTCTGCCTGAGATGCAGTCAGTGCTGCGTGTATGTTGAGTTCGTAATAAACGTGCTTTCAGTATAAGTGCTGTGTTTAGTTGCCTTCGAAGTCAAGCCTACTTCCATTGCAACGTGACATTATTTGGTGGAGGCGCCGGGTGGACTGTGCAACAGCTGCATCACCGTGGCTTCGATTAGGCAACGTAAAAGCCGTCGCTTACACGGACTGGAACCGGAATAAAGGGATACACTGAGTACATCCTTCCAAAAGTCCGTATTATCAGAAGAACGATGGAGACGAAACCAGCAATAAGCCAGCTGCACATCAGACACCCGTCGGTGTTCTCTGGAGATGCTGAACAGGACCCCAACAAATGGCTAAAAGAGTTCGACCGAGTCGCCAAGTACAACAGGTGGGATCATACGATGTGCTTGGCCAACGTTTATTTCTTCCTGGATGGAACAGCCCAGCAATGGTTCGAAAACAACGAAGACAAGTTTAATGACTGGGAGACGTTCCAGGAGGAACTTAAGAAAACGTTTGGAGACCGCCAGCGACAAATCCGCTCGGCGGAAGAACAACTGAAGAACCCGGCCCAACGACATGGTGAGCCGACACAATCGTACATACAGAGTGTTTTGGCCCTGTGTAACGTAGTCAATCCGACCATGACTGAAGCGGACACAATCACGCACCTGATGAATGGAATTGCAGAAGATATGTTCCAAGCTCTTCTGATAAAAGATGTCGCTACGACAGAAGAGTTCATCAAGTGGTGCCAGCGTATTGAAGAGATGCAACAAAGGAGGGTTGGACGCAAGAAGTATGACAGACTCCCAAATGTAGTCCCTATGGCCGTTGTGGAAGACCAGCAGAACTTGGCTTCTCTCATACGACAAATGGTGAGAAAAGAATTACAAAAGTGCATGGCAGCCGGGACTATTAGACCGAGCGAGCATCAGATTATGGCCATGGATGTGAGCCCACGAGGTAGCCAACGTCGCTAAGGACGAGGTATTTCAAACATTAGCTCCTGTCTGCCCCGTCAATCGCACCCGACGTAAAGAATGGCGTCGCCCTGCTATGACTTATGCTGCAGCCGCCAAACGACAGCCCATGAACCGACCGACGCGACCACAGCCAACTCCCCCGGTAACTATGACGCCCCACAGAAGAACAGACGTTTGGAGGACAGAAGATAACACATCACTGTGTTTCCACAGTGGACGCCCTGGACATGTCGTACGCTACTGCAGAGAGAGGAGGTGAGTATTCGATGATTATTTTGCTGCAAGACGTCAGCCGTCGGAGCAGTTCTGTCCAAGGCAGTCACCTGCTGATGAGTTCAGTCGACCTATGGGAAGAAGCTCATCGCCGTACCCTAGACCAGGTCGCTCCCCGACGCGCCGCAGCCGTTCACCGTCGCCGTACAGAGGTACCAGGCGCTCCCCTAGCCGCCGCGCCCAGGAAAACTAAGCGAGGCGACCATCTACGGAGGTGAGGCCGCCGCAGATGAAAATCCTCCATGGACGACAGTCGCCAAGATGTCGGGAAATCTCATCGTCATAATCGACAGCCACCCTGTCCGGGCACTTGTTGATTCAGGAGCCTCTTTTTCTGTATTATCGGATAATTACCGCCGCACACTAAAGAAGACAATGTTCTGTGATACGGGAGCAACTGTGCTGAAGGTCGCGAATGGAAAGTACGTCTATCCAGCAGGAACTTGTGTCGCAAGAATAACCATCAACAACAGGACGATACCGTTTGAATTTGTCGTGTTAACAGAATGTAGTCACAATGTCATCCTCGGATGGGACTTCCTTCAGGCATCCCAAGATATCTTTGACTGTGGATGATCTGAGCTGCAAATTGAAGAAGTTGTTCCGCCAGATACACGTAATACAGAATTTTCTGGGAAGTTATTCGTCGTTGACAATGTGACGATACCGCCATTGACAATGAGAAGAGTTTCAGTCACAAACACAGATGACTGGTTAAACTGTGAAGTTCATGTTGATAGTAAAAAGTTTATCAAGTTCACAAAAGAAATTTACCTACCAGCGGCTATCATAAGCATTACTGGTGGTCAAGGAGAGATTTGGATCACAAATTGTCACGAGCAGTCAAAACTTATCCCCAAGGGAATATGTATCGGGACATCTGAACCAATCCAGGACGGTGAGCTCAACGTCATCAATGAAGACCCATGCCCTGCTATTAGTACAGACAATACGCTGGAGGAAACAAACGTGGAACTGCCAATAGGGCCTGGACTGACCAAGGAACAACGCCGGCGGGTGTTAGGTATACTACGCCAATTTTCGGGTGCATTCACACCCAGCAGGGGAAAAGTCAGACGAAACGGCCCACGATAAAGCACCGTATAAATACTGGGGATTATCCGCCTATTAGCCAGCGTGCGTATAGAGTGTCGCCTGCTGAAAGACGGATAATTCGGGAGGAAGTGGAGAAGATGTTGCGAGATGACATTATTCATCCTTCGGAGCGTCCTTGGTCGTCTCCGGTGGTTCTCGTAAAGAAGAAGGATAGCACGTGGCGATTCTGTGTCGACTATCGGCGGCTGAACAGAATCACAAAGAAAGGTGTCTACCCACTGCCGCGTATTGACGACACTTTAGACTGCTTGAAAGGAGCTACATACTTCTCAACTATGGACATGCAGACAGGTTACTGGCAAATCGAGGTTGACGAAGCTGACAGGGAGAAGACGGCTTTTATTACACCTGACGGTCTCTATGAATTTAAAGTAATGCCATTTGGATTATGTAATGCTCCAGCCACATTCGAACGCATGATGGGCAACTTGCTTCGACACCTTAAGTGGACGACGTGTCTCTGCTATTTAGATGACATTGTCGTTTTCTCGAAAACATTTGAAGAACGTCTGAGTCGCCTGTCAACTGTGTTGAAGTGTGTTCAGGCTGCAGGTCTCCGCCTCAATCCAAAGAAGTGCCTCTTCGTCACCAAAGAGATAAAAATCCTGGGGCACCTAGTCAACGGAGATGGTGTCCGTCCTGATCCAGATAAAGTAAGGGCAGTCACAGAATTTCCAACTCCTCAGCATATTCGTGATGTGAGAAGTTTTCTCGGGCTGTGCTCTTACTACCAACGTTTCATAAAAGGATTTTGTAACAAGGCACGTCCAATACAAGAACTTCTGCAGGGAGACGCCAATTTTACTGGGATGAGAAAAAGTAAGAGCTTTCCGAGCACTTAAGGAGGCTCTAACTTCCGCACCAGTACTAGCCTTGTACGACGAGACTGCAGAAACGGAACAGACGCCAGTGGCTATGGGATTGGTGCAGTGCTTGTACAAGTTCAGGAAGGTCCTGAAAAAGTTATAGCCTATGCGTCAAGAGTACTCTCAAAGTCTGAGATAAACTACTCTACAACTGAAAAAGAATGTCTCGCGGTTATCTGGGCTATCAACAAGTTCCGTCCGTATTTATTCGGCAAACCATTCACCGTCGTGACAGACCAACATTCTTTGTGTTGGCTGACTAGCTTGAAGGATCCATCAGGTCGACTAGCAAGATGGGCACTAAGACTCCAAGAGTACGATGTCACAGTGGTATTCAAGAACCGGCGCAAACACAAGGATGCCGACTGCCTTCCGAGGAATCCATAAGTGGATCACAACAGCATTAATGAAATTTCAGCTCTCACTGAATTAGATGACGTTACAGCTGAACAGAGGGAAGATCCAAAACTATTAAAAATGATAGAGGCCTTCGAGAAAGGAGAAACGGAACATTGTACAAGAGCAACTACGATCCACTGGGCCCCAAATGGCTACTTGTTGTTCCAGCTCATCTCCAGCCAGCTATTCTCAAATATTTCCATGATGCTCCAACATCCGGTCATCTGGGATTCGTGAAGACCCTAGACAGAATCAGACGCAGGCATTACTGGAAAGGTCTCTACCCATCTCTCAAGCACTATGTGAGTCACTGTAAAGAGTGCCAGCGACGGAAGCATGTGCCGCAATTACCTCCAGGACATCTCGTATCGATTCCGCCGGCAGCAGCTCCATTCCACCGAGTTGGGATCGATCTTTTAGGGAGGTTCCCGAAGTCGACAACCGGTAACCGTTGGATTATAGTCTGCACTGACTACCTCACACTCTACGCTGTCACCAAACCTGTGCCGACTGCAGAAGCTCCAGAGATCGCAAAATTCCTTGTAGAAGTCATTATTTTGAAGCATGGAGCACCACGTGTCGTGATATCTGATCGTGGAAAAGTATTCCAGTCAAAACTAGTATCAGAGGTGATGTCACGGTGCAACATTGTCCACAGAATGACAAGCGCATACCATCCTCAGACAAATGGTCTTACGGAACGTTTTAACAAAACGTTAGCCGACATGCTGTCGATGTACGTCGATGTTGAGCAGGAGGATTGGGATACAATTCTGCTAGTCCTGACATTTGCTTACAATACCGCAAGACAAGACACCACAGGTTTCACTCCGTTCTTCCTGCTCCATGGCCGTGAAGCTGAGACGACAATGAATACACTGTTCCCGTTTCAACCGGACGACACTGAGATTGACTATGTTAAACAGCTCATCACCAGGGTCGAAGAAGCAAGACAGCTGGCTCGCATACGGACACTGGACGCCCAGTAGAAGGCCGTCAGCGGTATAACGACAAGCACCGACCTGTTGTGTATCGCCCAGGAGATCTGGTATGGACTTTTACCCCTGTACGGAAGGTTGGACTGTCAGAAAATTTATTGAAGCGATACTTTGGTCCGTATCGTGTCATACGCCGCCTGTCAGACGTCACATACGAAGTTGAGGACTATGAGCCGTCGTCGAAACGTCAAAAACGAAGAGACATTGTTCACGTCCTGCGCATGAAGCCTTACTACGATCCTGAAGAGCAGGTAGAGGACAATGGCTTCTTGTTCAAGGACTTTAAGGACGGTAATGTTCCTGATGAAGCCACGACAGGAACGTCTGTCGTCGATAATCGCGGAGAAGGGAAGGATTCTCTTGAACTGTCATACAGAGGACCCATGACACGGTCAAGATCCAGGACATTGCAGCTGGCTCCACAGGGATCATAACAGCGGGTCGCTGTTTCTCCAGGAGAGGGAGCAATGCCGCGTGAGACTACGAACACTAACTGCCGGCGTGGCGCAGGGGATAGCGTCATGGATTGCAGAGCAGAAGGTCGCCGGTTCACTCCCGCTCACCGGCAAAAATTTGTTTCTTCGTAATTTACAATTCCAGAAGGTTCTACATCTTTCTTATGTTCACTTGTAAATTCTAGTTGTTTCTTATGTTACCCGTTGGGATTGGATCTTGATGTATCTAAACTATATACTGTACCGTATTTGGAGTTTCTCAATGTGTTTAGCCATTTAGATCATCAGACTACAAATACTGCAGTGTTACCACTGTATGATACCCATATACTCAAATTTTTGAGTCATTTGTTTCATGATATTGCAGCGACAGACGACGCGCGATCAGCTGATTGCCTAGCATTTCAACGAGTTCGCACACCGGCCACCAGGAGCGCTGATATGGCAACTTAAATTACTCCTTGCTACAGCGTGGCCTCTGTGTCAAAAGACATGCTTATTCTTCGATTGTTTATTGCTGCTTTTGTCTTTGCTTAACGTTGTTTTAATAAATGCTTTTTCCCTGTGTTCCTTCACGATTTTTAGTAATGTTTCTAGCGGGTGATATATTTCTGCAATTAATATAAATTGCTTGAATGGTATATTCACTCGCACTTCATTATGAAGCCGCTACGTAATTATTATACGTTCGTAATTCCACAACTTTCTACGGGTTACGACATTGGTGCCGCCGACGTGATTCATCCGGACTGCAAAAAGAAGCATGAATGATAATCGTCGGGAATTCCAATCTGCGGAAACGACGGACTATCCCGCTATATCTCGCATTGCAGTGCGATTGCCTCCGTTTTGGTCTCACAATCCGGCACTATGGTTTTCACAAGTTGAAGCAAGTTTCCTTTGCTCTGGAGTGACTGCAGATGCCACTAAATTTGCGCTGGTGGTTAGTCAACTAGACCACCGTTATGCAGCTGAGGTCCAGGATATTATCACCACCCCACCAACTACGGAAGCATACACTAAATTAAAAACCGAATTAATACGACTTGTGTCTGCTTCAGAAGAAGAACGTGTACGTCAGGTGCTCACTCAAGAGGATGTCGGCGATAGAAAACCTTAGCAGTATCTTCGCCATCTGAGAAGTAAAGTGGACTCCCGCACAGTAACTGACACTTTATTGCGCACCTTGTGGAGTAGCCGACTGCCAGCGCAAGTGAAAGCAATTGTCACATCGCAAACTAATATGCCACTCGACGCTGTAGCTGATTTAGCGGATAAGATCCAAGACGCAATTGTGGAAAATCCTAGCTCAGAAAATATAGCGGCGTGCCATGGTGCTTCGATGATAACTCGTTCTGATTATGAAAATCTCTCTGGCAAAGTAGATGCGCTGAGCAAACAATTAAGCGAGTTACTTTCTGAACGCAATAACGGACGTCGGTTCCGCAGCAGATCAAAGAGCCGTTTTCAAGAAACACAACGATGCATGAAGACTTAAATAATGGCACGATGTGTTGGTATCACAGACGGTTCGGAGAGCGGGCACACAAATGTAATACGCCGTGCACTTGTACCAGTGGGAAGCGACAAGCAGAGGTCATCGCCCCTAATAATCGTTCACCATCCGCAAGAGTGGACGCAAGGTTTTAGTGGATACGAAAACAGCTTCATAAGTACCGCCCGGCAACATCATTTTTACTTTCTGCGGCCAACAACTCCACGATAGCGACGTACGGCACACAATATGCTGAATTGGATCTCGGACTTAGACGTGCTCTGGCATGGAATTTTACGGTAGCCGACGTAACGGAACCGATAATCGGCGCAGATTTTCTAGCTCACTATCACCTCCTTCCGGACGTCGCCAACGCTCGCCTCCTGGATAACATCACCGGACTTTCAACTGGTGGTTTCCGTCGCGACGCAGCAGTCTTCGACGCCAAGCTGATCCAGGTGGATGGTGGGGGTACGCCGAGCTGTGGAAGCAGTTTCCTGGAATTACGAGGCCTCCAGGGGCACCTCAGAAGGTACGTCACGACACATTACATTACATTAACACCACTGGAGGCCCCCCAGTGTCTTGTCGACCCAGACGGCTTGCTCCTGATCGTTACGCTGTGGCTAAGGCAGAATTTGATGCTATGTTGAAAGAGGGCATCATTCGTCCATCTAGTGGACCTTGGTCGTCGCCTCTCCACCTTGTGCCAAAAAAAAAAAAAAAAAAAAAAAAAAACCAAAAGGTGCGTGACGTCCCTGCGGCGATTACCGCGCTTTGAATGCTAGAACAATTCCAGATCGCTACCCAGTGCCGCTGTTAAAAGATTACAATTATGCTTTACGCGGAAAAAAAGTGTTTAGTGTTTTAGACTGTGCAAATCCCAGTAGCAGAGAAGTGTTCAAACGTCTAGTCGATTGTGGTGTAGTACTGAACACATCAAAATGTATTTTTGGTCAGCCACAAATTACTTTTCTGGGACACCTTATTTCCTCAGAAGGATCACTGCCGCTACCAGACAAGGTCACAGCAATTCTTAATATTCCGCGACCAACTACTGCTAAAGAATTACGAAGATTTCTCGGAATTTTGAATTTCTATCGTCGACACTTACCTTACGCAGCCGAACTACAAGAACCGCTCACCGCGGCGTTATCTGGTCCCAAAGTAAAAGGTAACACACCGGTGCAGTGGACAGAATCTATGAACAAAGCTTTCGAGTCTGCCAAAAACAGCTTAGCAGACGCAGCACTCCTAGCGCACCCAGCATTAGATGCAACCCTTGCTCTCGTTGTTGACGCCAGCTCAAAAGCAATTGGCGCTGCATTACAACAATACGTAGAAGGAGCCTGAGCCTAGCAGCCTCTGGCTTTTTTCTCCAAGAAGCTCACCTTGGCTCAACAAAGGTGGAGTACGTATGACAGAGAATTGTTGGCCGTCTTCGAAGCTATTCGATATTTTTGCCCACAGGTGGAGGCGAGAGATTTCACGATATACACAGATCACAAGCCGTTGACCTACGCATTCCGGCAGAATAACTATATATGTTCACCGAGGCAGTATAATCAGCTAGAATTTATTGCGCAATTCACAACAAACATAAAACATATTTCTGGTCTTCAGAACATCGTTGCAGATTGCCTGTCCCGAGTAAGCAGTACCAGTAACGCTGTGGATTTCAAACTGCTCGCACAAGCTCAGAACACGGACCAAGAACTTAGTGATTGGTTAAAAAATACCGCATCTGGCTTACAGCTGCAGCTCGTAAACATTCCACCTACTGATGTCAAACTATATTGTGACGTTTCGAGTAGAAAAACTCGTCCCTTCGTTCCTGCAACATTGCGACGCCAAATTTTCGAATGTTTGCATAATTTATGCCACCCGGGCGTGAGAGCAACAACAAGGCTAATAACTAATCGTTACGTGTGGCCAGGCATACAGAAAGACTGCCGTACATGGGCTCGTGACTGCAATCAATGTCAACACTGTAAAGTATCACGCCACGTTCACGCACCAGTAGGAGATATCGCCGAGACAACAGCGCGTTTTGCACATGTTCACGTGGACGTCGTCGGACCGTTACCACCATCAGATGGTCAACGTTACCTTTTAACAATCATTGATAGATTTACTCGCTGGCCAGAAGCGATACCTGTGGACAATATTGCAACGGAGACGCTAGCCAACGGATTTCTTTCTAATTGGGTGGCCCGTTTCGGTTGTCCGATCCACATTACAACCGACAGGGGACGGCAATTTGGATCAGAATTGTTCGCGCACTTGAGTAAATTTTGTGGCGCAGTACACCACAGCACAACGAATTATCATCCGGCCAGCAATGGCATGGTGGAACGGTGGCATCGGACCCTGAAAGCAGCGCTAATGTGTCAAGAGTCGCAATGGACGTCCGCCTTGCCGCTCGTTCTTTTGGGCCTCCGCAATATGTGCAAACCCGACCTTGATGCCTCTCCTGCAGAACTGGTGTATGGAGAAGCTCTACGGCTACCTGGTGACGTCTTGGACATGACTCAAGGTTACACAAACGAGCCAAACACACCGGAATTCATCGCACAACTACGACAGCGGATGGCGAAAATCCGGCCACTGCAAGCTTCACGCCACGGTATTTCTGCAACCTTCATACACCGTGAACTGTCAAACGGCAAACATGTTATGTTACGACGAGACGGTGTTCAACCAGCTTTAACACCGCCCTATACTGGTCCTCACCGTGTGATAAACAGAAATAAGAAGACTATGGATGTCCTCATAAATGGAAAAAAGAACATGGTATCAATTGACAGGGTGAAACCTGCTTTATATCACAAGACGCCGTGCAATCTCGTCTTCATTTTCGTCCACCATTGCCAGCTCCAGCCAACAACCAACCACATCCTCATTTACTGCAGACTCCGGTACAACGCCAGACAAGATCCGGACGACGAGTACATTTTCCGACAAGATTTTTGGACAGCGAAACAGGTTTCATTCCGGGACGCTCCGCTTCCACGAAGGGGGCTGTGTAGCGACAGACGACGCGCGATCAGCTGATTGCCTAGCATTTCAACGAGTTCGCACACCGGCCACCAGGAGCGCTGATGTGGCAACTTAAATTACTCCTTGCTACAGCGTGGCCTCTGTGTCTAAAGACATGCTTATTCTTAGATTGTTTATTGCTGCTTTTGTCTTTGCTTAACGTTGTTTTAATAAATGCTTTTTCCCTGTGTTCCTTCACGATTTTTAGTATTGTTTCTAGCGGGTGATATATTTCTGCAATTAATATAAAGTGTTTGAATTGTATATTCACTCGCACTTCATTCTGAAGCCGCTATGTAATTATTATACGTTCGTAATTCCACAACTTTCTACGGGTTACGACAATATGAAACGCTTCTACCATCATGTACATTGACTTAACAACAAATAACACGAAACTGATTACAGTACAGATCACAATGAATATTTGAAATTTGCGAATGAATTTTATTTAGATCCATTAATGAGTGCAAAATAACGATCATCAAGAGCGAAAGTATTTTTCACAGCGTTGTCACCAAATATGAGGCATTTAGTGTACATGAACTACTGAACCATCAATACAAGCGCTCATCTTGTAATCATCAGTTCCCTCTGTAACGAAGAACTCTAGGAGGTTTTCAATGACTTAACCTCCACACACATCAAAAGCACCTGACGGCAGTGTTTACATCATTATTACATGTTTCAGAATGTTTAATACTTGTACAATGCAATTTATAATGGATTTGAGTAGATGCTGTTGGTGGTCTGTGATTCTAGTTATTGACCGTCAGTTAAGAAGCATTTAATATGGGAGCTTATGTCAACTGGGCAAACATTGTAATCGTAAAAGAAATAAAACTTTCTGACACTGTTGTGTTATGGATGTTTATTTCTTATAAAATAATACTGATATGTATAAACTTTGAGCATAGACAATAGGCAGTGTATAAATTGGTATCAACACGTTTTGACGTATTATTTTTACTTTAAATGTTATCTGGAGTAACAGAACAAAAACATAGTTCACACATCATTTTAGCAGTCTGTTGTTCCGAAGACGATGTAGTTTTCTGTTCTACAGCTCCGTGCCAGTCATTTAGGAACTTGATTCAAACCCCTGGAAAAGAAAAAGAAAATGGTTATCACAGAACTAACACTATGTTTTTATTACAATTCCCATGATTAAATTTTTGTTTCTCGTAAAAGTAAGTTTCGCTAGTTTCTCTGAGACCAAACGGGTTCCAAATTATAAACAACGTTACCAAATAATTCAGGATTTTTTTTTTTTTTTTTTTGTTTTTTTTTTTTTTTTTTGTGGAGAAGTCTGCAAGCTTTAATTGCGGAAAATAATTGCGCTTGCTTTGAGATAAATTAAATGCGTCTCAAAGTGATTCACTCAAATCTTTTTCATTCTAACACGAATATATATCATAGTTAATCATAACAGCGGCCACACAACCAACCATAGTCGGTTAAATTATATTAACCTAAGGACAAACAATCACCCTTGCTCCAGGAGGGTCTCGAAACTCCGACGGCCAGCAACCGCGCGCTCCGCAGCAAGGCACTTTAAAACGCTACTCTTCTCGCCTTGGCATCTTCTCAGATATACGTCGCGTAAAGCTTGTGTGAGCACTAATCATTGCAAGATCAATGATGTTGTAAGTGACATGCACTGAACTCCAGTGGGTGCCATCTCGGGCACAGTAATGTCCCGTCATTTGGTCGACTACATCGACTCCACCATTGGTTTCTTTATAAAACTTACAGTTTCTGTGACTTTCTTCTGAGTATTGTCATTGACCTGACACTATAGAACACTTGGCCAATCCACCGCGGCTTAAGACAATTTCACTGTAGGTCCTATGTATTCCGATTTCCTGTACTCAATCCGTTAAAAAACTATCTACACAAAACTCCGCTTTTAACGGTGTATCAAGATAAATATTTGTCAGATTTTCTATTCAGACCTCAAACTTTACGACTTTGAAAAACTTAGCATTTCGTGCAGCCGGCCGCGGTGGCCGAGGAGACTGAGGCGCTCCAGTCACGGTCTGCACGACCACAACGGTCGGGGCTTAGAATCCCCGCTCGGGCATGGATATTTGTGCCGCCCTTAGAATTAGTTAGTTCATAAGTAGTTTGTAAGTTTAGGGACTGATAACCCCATAGTTAAGTCCGATAAGTTATACAAACATTTGAATTTCGCGCAGTTTATTTATGAGGCACAGACGGATTGAAAAAAATCTAAAACTGGTTGTCTAAGTTACTGTTGTTGTTATTGTGTCCCATAAATAAATTTCATTAGATATCATCCATGTAAAGACTCGGCAAATTATCTTCTATGTAGGGATGTGAAACACACTGAATACCTCCCTAGGCTAGTGATCGAGACATTATCGATAATGTTTCCTGCGAGCTATCTAGAGATACTTGCCTTGTCTGATCGAAGGTTCTGTGCGAGTCCTGCCTTGAGGGCGCCGTACTTGGGTGGTGTGAGTCTGGCCCTGTTCTGGGGCAGGTAGGAGAACCATGGCGGGTTGTAGACGCCACCTATGCTGCCAGTGCCGCGCGGGGCGCTCCAAGCGGCCGCCAGGAGAAGCACGCACGTCACACACAGGAGGGCCGCTCCCTTCATCCTGCTGGTCGCTGGCTGCTTCAGTGGATCAGTCGAGGTGTGTAGAAGCCTCGCCACACGTGTCCCTCAGGTGGCGCGTTTGTCTGTGGAAAAATTGTTGATTGTCAGCTAAGGGGAAACATTCTTCACTTAGCTGTTACCATAAGCATAGTGTAATAGACATGAGCTGTCTTTGCCATAAATGCATTTCTCTGTTTCCGGTGGCTTCAAAATACATGAAACAAATAAAATTTCTCTTATGACCATGGTGCCTATGGGCGTTCAAATCTACCTACATTCTTTCCTACTTCGACATAGTCCTAAGAACTGTTTCAAAATGTAAACAAACAAACTCCATCTAGCAAAAGCATTCCCAACTTATCCAGTGTAGGTTATATATGCTAACTAGGACTTTCATTACCAGACATAGCATGGAGCAACGTCGTGAATGAGTATGAATTAGTAAGGACCAGAAATCAATTTGAAAGTTCAGGTAATGTTAATACCTGGTCACCATAAGTCAACAACCGCTGCTGACGACCGGGATCTGCGATATCTCTGCCAAAGGAACTCCAGCCACTGTCACCATGTTAAGCAATGACTGTTATGGCTACTGGGACGTAAGTAGATAACCAGAGTTTATGAGCATACAACTACTCTCATTTTTCTAGACGGTCAGAGGGAAATAGGGTAATATCAACAGAAGGAAAACTTAGTACAAAATGATTAGGAATCGTTATGAAATGGAAATCAACGCAGAGATTTTGCCACTATGAAAAGTTTAGTGAGTAGCTTGTTCTTGCCAGATTCGACAGCAAACGGATTACAACAATGTAACCTACACTGATACTCCTGGTAGAAGATGAAAACGCAGGGGAAGTATATTATGGATATTTAATGATTTATTCAGTTTGTCAAATTGTATTAAAAATTAACAGCCACTGTGGAATGGAACGTGCTAGTAGCGGAGTGGAGATAAGGTGTCATCGATTAGCAGAAGGAATGAGACAAAAATGTATGTATAATTCCTGTAAGAAGGTACTAATAGCGAATATTTCGTCATGAATCATAACAGGTGAGTGTACTGTAACAGATATGGTGACACAGAAAAATTTCCAGTTGGGTTGCAACATTGTAAAATA
The DNA here is from genome assembly GCA_026315105.1 of Locusta migratoria. Classification (NCBI taxonomy): domain Eukaryota; kingdom Metazoa; phylum Arthropoda; class Insecta; order Orthoptera; family Acrididae; genus Locusta; species Locusta migratoria. Next base: position 335,995,051 of record CM048746.1, on the reverse strand, counting down.
TTCCAAGATCACATACTGGATTGTTTCCTGAAGTATAACACCACACGTGCCGGCACGCATCACAGCTAGTGTTGTATGTCTCGCAACAACTGATTCGCGAAACAGTAATCTTACATGGACAGGTCGTTAAGCCGCTGCGAATCATATAAAATTAATGACGACAGAGGGCCTTCGTATCTATTGAAGTAGTCAGGAGACTTACTCGGAAACCAATAACTCAGAGTAGGTTCTAACACAAAAAATATGAAACGCAGCACTGGTAAGCCTAGCACTGCTAAGCCTATACAGTCCCTTTCTGTGGTACAAACATTATATCCCCAGCACTATCAGACATCAGGTTTGTCGGAACAATGTGGCAGAAACATGCTGCGACCCTAACGTCTTCTAATGGTTTTCAGTATAAGTAGCAATGCGATATATATCAACAAATTACACTATTCAACGAAGCCAGGATTGAGAAGGAGAAGCATTCCTTACAGATGAAATCAGAAAAGCAAACTTACCTATTTATGCAATCGGCGAAGACCAGAGTAGAGCAGTGCGTGAGATAACAATGACCTGTGGAACCATTCGAGGTGAAGTTCGGATACGCAGTGCTTCTCTGCCCCATGCCAAGTCCCTTTTATACTAAGTACACCACGTATCAGCACGGCCGCCGGGAAACGGTTTGCCCGTGACGTCACACGGCATCCCCCACGTGGCGCTCGGTCATCATTCTGTGAAGGGATTCCAAACACCAACGAACGTGCCAACTTGCGGTCACGGCTTTTCCGCTGCAGACAGTGAGGACAGCTTCCGACGTACAGGAGGATCCCGTGAGAAAGGAAATTCATCCGTGTGAAAATTCCGACAAGTTATATCATCGTAACACAACTTTTGAAATGTTGAGTATACAACTAGAACTCCTTCTATTCTTTCTCTGGAACGGCGGGTAGAAACATCTCTAACTCAAATGTCAGTGAAATAAATTATGATGGCTGCTATGCATTATGTCACAATAACTAACACATAGAGTACAATCTGTTGTCATATGTTTAGGAGCCAATATTTCGTCAGGAATTTATTATGCTTGCTCTTCTGAAAACTTCGCATATGTGGAAGTGTTATACATGAATTACAGCAATTTCCGAATTGTAGTTGCCACATGGGAATCGCTCTGTTGTCTCTAGCGCAACGATACGGATCGCATCGGAGGTTCGAGTCCTCCCGCGGACATGAGTCCGTGTGTTACACTCACGTTATTTTAACTTATTGTAAGTAATTTGTACGTCTAAGATCTGATGACCATAGTAATTTTGTCCCATATAAATAAAAACGTTGTTGTTATTGTGGTCTTCATTCTGGGGACTGCTTTGACGCATCTCACCAACCTTCTCTACCCGGAGCAAGCCTCTTCATCTTTAGACGAGAACGGCAACCTATATCCATTTGCTAACTGTATCCATCTCTTGGTCTACCTCTGCGACTTGTACCTCACACACTTCCCTCCAACGCTAAATTGACGATTCCTTGATGTCTAACATGTGTCATACCAGCCGATCGTTTCTTTTAGTTAATGTGTGGCAAAAATTCCTTTTCTCCACAATTCTGTTCAGTACCTCGTCATTGATTACGCGATCCAACCGTCTAATCTTCAGCATTCTTCTGTAGCACCACATGTCAAAAGTCTGCATCCTCTTTCTGTCCGCACTGTTTATCGTTCATTTTTCACCCCATAAAAGTCAACACTCCGCATAAATGCCTTTAGAAAGGACTTCCCTACACTTAAATTAATATTCTATGTTAACAAATTTATCTTTTTCAAAAACGCTTACCTTCCAGTTGCCATTTTATACCCTCTTAGTTGCAACCATCAAACGTTATTTTACTACGCAAGTAACAAAACTCACCTATCACTTCATTGATTCGATACCTAATCTGATTCCTTCACCATCACCAGATTTTCTCAGACTGCACTCCATTATCCCTGTTTCTCTCTTGTTAATGCTCATCCATTTCGTTCGACCACTCTTCCAGATCCTTTACTGTCTCTGACAGAATTACAATGTCATCGGCAAAACGCATTCCTTTGATTTCATCACCCTGAACTTTAATTCTTTCTCCAAATTTCTTCTTGCTTTCGTTTATAGCTTTTTCAGTGTACTAATTGAATAAAATGGGAGAAAAGCTTACAACCTCTCTTACCCCCTTCTGAACCACTACATCCCTTTCATTTTCTTCAACTCTAATGAATGCTGTCTGGTTTTTGTAAAAGTTGTAATTAACCTTCCGTTCCCTATATTTTACTCCTTTTTGCTTCAGACGTTGAAAGAGTGTATTCCAATCAACATTGTCAAAAGTTTTCTCCAAATCTACAAAAGCTAGGAAAGTAACCTCTCTTCTAAGCCGTAGAGTGAGTATTGCCTCACGTGTTCCTACATTTTTCCTTAATCCAAACTGATCTTCCCAGAGGTCGGCTTCTACCATATTTTCCAACCATCTGTAAATAATTCGTGTCAAAAATCTGCAACCCTGATTTACAATACTAATGGTTCTGTAATTTTCACACGTCTGCACCTGCTTTCATTGGATTGGGGATTACTATATTTTCTTAAAGTATTTCTCTTGTCTCATACATCTTACACACCAGGTGAAATGGTAGTCTCTGCCAGTGACTTCAGTAGTTCTGAGGGAATGTGTCCACTCAGGGGCCAGTGCTCTGTCAAATTCATCTCTCAGTATAGAACCTCCAATTTCATCTTCATCTACTGCTCCTTCTCTTCCTTCAATATTGTCTGTAAGTTCATTTACTTTGTAGAGCCCCTCTATATACTCTTTCAAATTTTCAGCTTTCCCTTCTTTGCTGAAAACTGAGTTTCCATCTGAGTTCTTTATATTCGTACAACTGCTTTTATTGTTTCCAAATGTCTCTTCTATTTTCCAGTGGTCGGTATCTATTTTAACTTATTTATACATTCTTCTGCAGACTTCCATTTGTCTTCTAGGCACTCCTGCTTAGCTACTTTGCACTTCCTGTCAATCTCATTTCTTAGTAGTCTGTACTCAACTTTTCCAGTTTCATGTACCGCATCTCCTTTCAGTAATTAAATGCAGTATTTCCTGCGATTTGCAAGTTTTTTTTTTGTCTTGCCTTTTTACCTGTTTTTTTTTTTTTTTTTTTTTTTTTTTTTTCCTTTGCTGCCATCACTATCCTCTCTCTATGCTACCCACTCCTCTTCTACTGTTGAATCCCCCCCCCCCAACTTTTCTGTCAATGATTGCCTAAAGCTCCCTCTGAGAATCTCAGGAACTTCAGGTTCCGTCATTTTATCCAATTTCATCTCCTAATTTTCCTACTTTTCAGTTTCAGCCAGAACCCATGAGCAATAAGGTATGGTCAGAGTCTATATCTGCCCCTGGGTATGTCTTACTGTTTATACTATGGTTTCGAAATCTATGTCTTCCCGTTATAAAAACTACCTGGTACCTTCCGGTTTCTCCTGGTCTCTTTCTGGTATACAAACTTCTTTCTTGATTCTTGAACCAGGTGTTTGTTATGATTGAATTATGATCTGATGTTTTGTACAAAATTCTACCAGGCGGCTTCCTGTTTCATTCCAGTCCATAATCACCTACTATTTTTCCTTCCCTTTCCTTTCCTACTACCGAATACCATTCTCCCATCACAATTAAGTTTTACTCTCCCTTAATTGTCTGAATAATTTCCTTTACCTTCTGATACATTTTTCCATCTCCTCATCATCGGCTGAGTTAGTTGGCATATAAACGTGTACTACTGTGATATTTATCTTGAATACAATAATCATGACTGCACACATCACTTAACTAACATTCTTATTTTCTTATTCATTTTTAGACCTTCTCCTGTGATAACCCCAACTGATTTTGTATTTATAATCCTGTACTAAGCATGTTCCACTTTGCACAAAGCTTCACTAATCCCCACTATATCTAACTTCCACCTATCCATTTCTCTTTTTAAATTATCTAACCACATTACGCAATTAAGGAATCTAACATTCCATGCTCCGATCCGTTTAATGCCAGTGTTGTCTTTCCTGACGACGTCATCAACCTGAGTAGTCTCTGCCTGAAGATCCGAATGGTGGACTACATTACATCCGGAAATTTTTACCTGAGAGGATATCATCTTAATATATTCATACAGTAGAGTTGTATTCCACTGGAAAAGTAACTGTGTGACAAAGCTACTTTAGCTGATGCTACAGGCCCATATCAGTCAATTATCCGGGCTGTTGTCCCTGTTACTGCTGGAAAGACAGCTGCCGCTCTTTAGGAACCTCACATTTGTCTGTCCTCTCCACACATAACGCTCAGCTTTGGTTTCACCTACTATGCGGCTCTTTGTAACGTTGAGGAACACCAGCCACACCACCTCATCAACGACTGTGGTTCATGGGTTCATGTTCATACGAACATTAACATTAATGAATTCTTGTGATTACAGTGTGATATTCCATATCCATCGCGCAGTTTTTAGTATCTCTAAGCCAAGTATGAGTCGGAAGTACAAAAGTAAGCTCGTATCAGTTGAGTCGTTATGATAAAGTAGAATAACACAAATCTGCCTTCTGACTAGATCATTATCCATACGACAATGCTAAAAATTGTTTCTTAAATGCACACTACTTGTGTTATTGCTACTTGTAATTATTGTAATGACGCAACAGTGTTATGAAGTAATGTGGTGTTCATTCTTTCACACATATTGAGATCGTAATCAACCTATACAAATTAAAGTCAAAGCGGCGAACGATCCTTTCAATTTAGGTACATACCACGGACGAAGTTCGAACTCTTAGGGGAACTAGGCGAATTGTCGTTAATAATAAGGATAATGACCAAGAGGACACTAAGTCAGTAGTGTGGTGTTAAGCTAAGACGTTGGGCCTGGCGGGAGGCATCTAAGTGTATAACATGCAGCCGTGGTGATCCACGTGCCCTGGTGGCTTAGTGGTCAGCACAACGGCTAGTAAGTTGGATACTCGTGTTCTAATACCAGCCTGGCAAAGTTTTACAGGCATATTCATTTATGTGACTCAGTTTCTCTGCAAATAAGATTAAAATTACTCTGTGTCTTCATCAGGAACCTTCCTGAAAATGAAGATTGAAACTTGCATTTAAGCAACATTTTATACAAATAACTAGTTTTATTATGGAAAACAGATAAGACCACTTATAATCTGTATTCGGATGACCGGTTTCGGAAGAATAAATTGCGATTATCTGATCCTTTAGTTATTCACAAGCTTTTAAAAACATTTATTCACCATCATCTTTGTTCTTTTTTGTCATAATACAAATAAAATATCAAAATCGCCATTCTTTGTTGTGATGTGGTCGCACTAAATTAAAACACATGTGTAGATGTAGATAATATGCATTGTTGGCTGTTATCTATAATGAATTAATTAAGCAAATCTCCCCCACCTCCACGTATGAGACACTTTTATGACACATAACTAGATCTACGAGCACAACCATTGAAAACATTTGAATCTCTTTCTACCTTAACGTAAGGATATGTAACTTCATAGCAACGTTAAAAAAAAGAAAATTAAAAAAAAGACTGTAATTTCCGATTTTTTTTCCCTTGAAATGAAGTCGTGGAAGCCAGACGAGGTTCATTTTCATCTGACACATTACTTTAATAAGCAGAACTACCGAGTATTCCTGAACAATGGCTGTTCGGTAGTCGTGGCACCTCAAGTAACTTTCCCTGGTACTTTAGCTCGACAGGTTACTCGATGATAACTTTTTAAGAGGATTTCCGAAGAGTAAATCTTACACGACTCGACCAAGATCTCTGGATGAGTTGAAACAGAAACTTCATTATCAAATTCATAGTATCCCAGCTGGGATTATGACTGCTGATATTTTAAAAATTATCGCTAATCTGGTATTACGATGATTAAAAATATATTTTTATGAAGCGTCGATATATCAATGAAAGTATCAAGAAATTGATATAGTGCCCTATAAAAATATCGGCTTGACATTTTAGATTTTAGAACTCCATCTCGAAGTACACATTAATTACTAGTTATTCTGTACATTTACATGCTAGCAGCCTACCTATTACCGTTACAAAAAGAATTTAAAGGAAGACATTATTATGAAAATCTGTAAGTTAATAATAGGGGATTTTTCTGGCAAGAAAGTTTGTAATACAATATTTCTTTAACATCTGCGTACATGGCACATACAGTGCCGTTAATTATTTCGTTCCAGGTCACCTCTCAAATTTTATTTTCTTCATTTGTTATTGGCTACATGTCAAAAACAGCTTTCTCTTATATTGATGTAGGTACATCTATATCTATAAATGTGAATGTCTGTTCGGTGTACGTTTATCAAGTCTGAACCACAAGACATAAAAAGCTAAAAATTTGTACAGTTACTAATGTCTACTTGAGGAAAGATTTAGGCACGGTTTTATGGCGATCAGGTAGCTATTTATCTATATATATAAATGTGAATGTCTGTTCGGTGTACGCTTATCACGTCCGAACTACAAGACGCAGATACTTAAATAAATATTTGTACAGTTACAAATTTATATTTGAGATAGGTTTTAGGCACTGTTTTATAGCGATCAGATAGATATTTAGTAATTTGAAGAATATAACGCGAAATTAGGAACAATACTTACTCTTTGAAAATTATATTTACTCTTTGAAAATGCTTTTATTGGTTGCGTTGTTGTTTGAGGGTTGATAATGACAAAACGGTGGAGTATAATGTGATGGATAGTTATCGGTGTATATAAAATTCTACGTGTGTGTGTGTTAATATTTCGCTCTTCAGCGAAAACTACAGAACGCAAACGAATGGTATGTGTGTAATTGTTGTCTGAAGTCTCCCGATATACACCATAGCAGTTCCATGCCGATAGCTATAACGAGGTGGAAATATGGTGGTTGAAAGTCGTCAAATTATTAAAAAAAATTCGGATTGAAGGCCAGCGATGACGTTTGCGACTGTATAGCAAGAAGGTTACATACAGCGAAACATGCCACAGACTATATCTTTGGTCTATGCGTGCTACAATATCTTGAGCTCTTTCTCTGTAAGGATAAGCATACGAATAAGGAAATATAAGAATAAAAATTTAAAGCAGTAAAAAAGAAATTTCTTTTAATAAATCTCTTTTAATAATCGATTTTACTTTTCGCGTATTACATCAAGTGATCGATCTTTGACATTATTACAATCATTATTGTTCAATTTCGTGATTGGATTCTTCGAAACGAGTGCATTTTTACACTACTTACTTTCCTGATAATTTTGATTATTTTTTTTTCTTTTTTTTTTCTAAAGAAGTAATTGTATTTCATTTCATGCTTCAAAAGCAGTCTCATAGCACACTACTATCATAACCAACACGCGAGTGAAGCCGCGGGCTTAAGCTAGTTAAAAATATTTTACACAGCGCAATTGTTGCAAGGAGGAACTTTCGTGTCCTCTAAGGCACGCAAATTTGCTGTTTCGTTATAAGAATCATAGTTTTCAAAAACGGACTAATCATTTGGTCTGAGTCATCTCCAGCAAAAGTTTTTCAATAATGACGATACGAAAAACTAGCACATTACTAGAGTAAAAGAAATGTTTTTTAACGCCACTTCTGCCCTTTTTCTTCCCTTTTTCATTGCATTCACAGGGTCAAAACCACAGTAAACTGGGACTGCATGTCTGCCACTTATATTTGTTTCATACACTTATACAGAACGACTGGACATGATGAAAGCGAAAAAAATAGAAAGAGTCTTTCATACAATAAAATTATGTTCAACTACAATTTTAAAAGAACAATTCAAATTGCAAAACTATATAAAATAATCTAAAAATTGCAGCACTCTATATTAGCATTTTGATATCGGTGAAAAGGACATAGGTATTAAAATAAATAGCAGCAATAAAAATATCGACAGTTTTCGATCAAACATCGATGTATACTGCGCGGCACAGGCGCAGCACAGACAGATTGCAATTCTCGCGAAAGACCATCCTAACACCCGAAAAGCCATAATTTCACCTCTTTCAAGCTCGTTCAGCTGGCTGTAGGAAAAAAGTCGACTTCATCTTCCCAGGAGCAGTTTTTAATTTTATCTTAATTTTTTTTCGGAAGTGTATGCTTTCGACATGCGAAACCGTCCTGTTGTCTAAACACGGTATTTTCGGTAGGGGAGTTGTAGCAGAGGTGACTAACAAGTGTAGTGGACTGCAGACCCGCACCGCAGCCTGAGATGTTTCGGCAGTGGCACTTGGCCCGCGGGTTGCCGCTCACAGTCCCTTTGATCACACGTTTGCTGCTAGTGCCACTGCCGGCCACATGCTAAAGGGCGATCTAGTACTCCATTTCCTGCTTTGAGGTATGTGAGAAACTAAGTGGCACCGCCATCCCCTCTCATAATCACCAAGTTAATGTAAAAGCTGCTTCACTGTACCAGTTTTTCGCCTTTGAGCAACATTAACTGTGTCTCCCTAGAACAGAAATATGCAAAAGACGCAATATTCAATAAAGGTACGAGAACACGGAGACTTTTAATACAGACATACTTCTTCCTGGGAAATTGTAAGTTTTATTTTTTTGGATTTCATGCAAACGAACTATATGTAACCAAAGAACAAACACACACACACACACACACACACACACACACACACACACATACACACACCCATACGCGCGCGCGCGCACACACACACAGATACAGCCAACCTCCGGCGGGAAAGAACCGCCCACTCCGCAGCAAGGCGCTTTACAGTGCTCGGCCATTCCACCGCGGAGCCACTGATAGCCAGGACGCCGGAAGTGTACACCCATCTTCTCTCTTCATGCTGCTTTGTAGCTTGGCTAATTCGATGGCTTAAAAAGAAAAAAAAAAGAGTTCAAATGTTTATTAAGCTTATGGGACTTAACTTAACTTAACTTACAAACTACTTATAAACTACCTTATACTGAAGTCAGCACAAATATCCATGCCCGAGGTGGGATTCGAACTCCCGACGGTGAACGGCCTCGTGCATCGGAGCATATCGCCTCAATGCGCTCGGCCTCTCCGCAGCGGCTCGATGGCTCCTCGGTTCTTTATAGTAAAGGTTGTTTCGCCAGAAATAGTCGTTTCCTGCACACATTTTGCCGTTCTGTCACTTCTGTCTTGTTATATTGTCCGAGCCGGATGTATACTTCATGTTCAGAATTTCGTGTCCTCATTGTTCATCCAGTCTCACCTACATACACCAGACCACATTACGAACCAATTTCGTAGACAAAAGCAGTATTCAGTTCTACTGCATCTTTCATGGAACCCAGATAATCCTTACGGTTTTGGTTGCTTTTGTAGATTGTCTTGATGCCTGCCCAACAGGGAATGTTGGCTACAGGTTCAGTGACCCCTTGTACATATGGTAATATGAATATCTTTCTTGCTCCTCCTTGCTCTTTCCAATTGCCTCCATGCTTTGTAAACATCATTTATCTTTCTCACACAACTTAACCAACGCCTGAAAAGTAGGATTTGAGAGTTTGTAGCTTCGGTGTCGCCGATCCTATGAGGCCTCATAGTTTAAGTACGAAGGGTGAATTTATTATGCATGAGGTGGTGATGAGAGGAAGCGTGAACGTACCTGGTCGTACTCGTGGATTTTCTATACAGTAGGTAATTCTTTAGGCTTTCGGTAGACTTTCACATCAAAGGAGGGCAGCTCTCCATTCTTATCTACCTCTATATTATTTTACTGTGATGTTGCTATGTTGGCGAAATCTCTGTAGTTCTTCTCCCTTATGTAGCCAGATGAGAGAGGTGTCACAAACAAATAGCAGGAAGTATTATTGACGTAAGTGTGCTGAACGGAGAGCTGTTTCTTCAAATGCTTCCATGAAAAGTCAGGGGAGCCTACTGATTCTCCGTCCGTTTGTTCGTAAAAATGCACTTCACCAAAAATTGATGGTTGTCCAGCAGTTGTGCACTAGGTCACAGATGTCCGATGCTAAGCAATACTCTAAAATGTTGTTTGTGTCAAACACAGGAACATTAGTAAATAAGAACCTTACATCGAAGCTAACCGTCAGATTAGTAGGTAATACATAGTTTTCTTCTAGGAGTGTAATAAAATTGGTAGAGTCTTAAACATCCGAATCAGTACGGTTCACTATATGTAGAAGCTTCGGTACCAGCTCTTTTCCAGGTTTTACGCCGGTGAATTACTACAAGCCACTGTTGGGCGTAAAGGTAACTTCTCATGATGGACCTGTACCCCATAGATCCTCGGTGCTTGCAAGATATCTCCTGGCCTTTTCGCATTCCAGTTTGCTTTAGAAGCGCTTGAGTCGATTTGATACCTTGTTCGTCGGATCACCCTGATATTTCATGTAGGTACGCTCACTAGGATGATCTTCCACTTGATTTTTCTCCAGTTTGTCCAATATGACGAAGGCACTGTCCTTGTCTGTCTGTACCACTACTAAGTGAGGGATTCTCTTCAGCTCCAAGATCGCATGTTGTTCCCCGAAACGTATTGGGTTCATGGCTTTGCATGATCTTGCCAAATCTTCGCAGCCTTGGCTTATGATAGCTGATGGCCAGAAGTCTCAATTGATCCACAGGATCTGCGATGTGGGCCTAAAGTAGGCTCAGAGCCACCTTTGTGGCAAGTGGCTAGGGGAGAGCAGGGAGAAGCAAAAAGCATCGCCTTATTACGATATATATCAGGGGACACAGTAAGTGTAGGCAAATTCTGAGTCTGTCAGGTATCAAACTAATTTGCAAGAGCAATGACAAGATAAAGTAGATGCGGTAGACGAACTGTTGTCTACAAAATCAGTTGTGCACTGTTTTATGTAGGCGGACCATACGATCAATGGGCACAAAATTCCTGTTGATGTTTGTTTGTTAAGCTGTTGTTGTTGTTGGTTGGATGTTTAAGGGGGACAAAACTACAATGGTCATCAGTCCCCCATCCCATCTCTAAGCGTCAAAAGTAAAACTGTGGACGTGAAAGAAATGCGTACAGAGTTTAAGGTTGCAAAGAGGGAGTGGAGTAGCTCTGAGTCCATAAAACATCATCAAAAACAACAAGAAACAAGACGAAAAGAGACTATCACACAAAGACACCTTACAATAAAGAAGCCGATGTCTGAGATTGACCTACCATAAGAATAAAGAAGTCAACCACTCGGCAGGACAGGGAAATCTCCGTCGCGTCTTCCTGTAGATCCTCTGTATTTTTAGGTCCCATGAAAGTGCGACACCAGGTTTTTTTTTTTTTTTTTTTTTTTTTTTTTTTTTTGCAATGCAGCAACGTAGAGTTTGCCCTATTTTAAGGGCCTGATGGTAAATGACAATATAAAATTACAGCTGATAGTGGTGTCTTTCATTGTTTTCATTACCTTTGAATGTATTCCATGGTGTACTACAAGACTGTCGAAGAAAACTAGTTAGGTAGTACCGTGTGAACGTCATAACGCTTGGCATTGCGCGATGCTTGTCGGTTACGAGATAGCGGTTATGGTCGGGGAGACTGGGTCTTGCGAAAGCTGGCGGCGGTCGGTCGCCAGTTTCCGATGCGTCACAGCGGTACGGCTAGCAGCGACCGCAGGCGCCTGCGGTGGAGTCCCGGGAAGTTGGCAGCACTGCGACAGGTGCGCCGGCCGGCCTGGCGGCGCGTGATCTGGCGCTGTTCACGGGCCGGCCGCGTGCCCGCGCACACTCACTCGCAGGACAACTCGGGATTTCACTTTCAGGGGCTTCCCACGAGCTGTGGTCCGCAGGAAGTCCCAGTGGACGCGGTGGAACCTCCGCTGATTTCGTATAAGCCTCTACACCGTTCAATTTCTATCGCCACGATCGTTGACCATGTACGATCAGAATTCCTGTACAACAAGGGGTTAAGGTCTGGGATAATCTATTCGGGATGGAACTTTATTATAAGTGTACCTCAATGTTGTGTATGTGAAAAAATTGTTTGGCACAGTACCCTGCAGATAGATTAAAATTAAATAAAAATAAAAGTCTCTAATATATTAGGCACATACACAACTCATTATAATTAAGTATGAAAATTTGTGCCGGGCCGAGACTCGAACCCGGGTTTCTCACTTTTCTGAAGTAGTCGCCTTAACCACTAGGCTACCCGAAAACGACTCCAGGACCGTCCCAAACTTCCATCTGCCACACTGACTGCACACATGTGTCAACTGCATTCATCCCTTAGCACTCAAAGCTTAATCTGTATTCCCGCACCATTTGGTAGAACATCCATACCTTTTACAATGACGCTAAGAGAATTCGGTATTGCGAAAATGTTGGTAATATTATCATCGCTGTAATGCGTCACCGTACAGTAATTTAACAGATGCCTAAGCGAGGCAATGACGATGTAGGTTAATGTCTTGTTGTTTTCATTCTCCCTGGTGCTGGTATACAGATTAAGCTGCGAGTGTTCGAGTCGCCTAGTGGATAAGGCGACCGCTCACGAAAAACTGGAAACCCAGATTCGAGTACCGGCCTGGCACAAATTTTCATATGTCACCATTTGGTAGAACATCCATACCTCACACAGTGACGCTAAGAGAAATTCGCTATTGCGAAAATATTGATAATATTATCATCACTGTAATTCGTCATCATTCAGTTATTTAAATTAGGGTTTCAGTTGCGCCGGCCGCGGTGGCCGAGGGGACTGAGGCGCTCCACTACGGTCGGGGGTAATTTTTTGTAAATCTATCGGACCAAACTGCGTGGTCACCAGTCCGTAGCTTACAAACTACTTAAATCTAGGTAAATTAATCTAAGGACAAACACACACACACCCATGCCCCAGGGAGGACACGAAGCTCCACGGCGAGCAACCGCGCGCTCCGCAGCGAGACGCTTTAGACCGCTCGGCTACTCCACCGCGGCAGGTTTGAATTCCCCCTCGGTGCATGGATATTTGTGCCGTCCTTGGTATTAGCTAGTTTGTAAGTTTAGGGACTGATGACCCCGTAGTTAAGTCCCATAATCTACACAAACATTTGAAACATTTTTTGAATCAGTTGAGAGATATCATATACACTAAACCTATGGTAACTGTATCGTACCCTGAAGAAACGGTATTATGTAAGTGACGCTGAATTGAATTCCAATCAAAAACATGTGCTGTGATGTCAGAGATAAAGTGTTATCAAGGACGTCAATAAAGTGTTTTTTGCAGCCAAGAAATTTTAATAGAGTCGTGAATGTTATCTCAGCTCTTTGTTCGAGTACTATTTAAACAGTTGTAAAAAGTGTAATCCCTCTTGCTTTGTTCCTGTAAGGGACATGTCGTAATTTCAAAGGACGATATTACTATAAATTTGCGAGTGTTGCTGTTAGATTGTTTTTTCTCGACAATAGTAATCAAGGTCTGTTAAATAATTGTAAAATGTCAGATATGTTCTTCAATGGAAATGTTAAACAGTATATTGTGTTCTTCATAGTAACAACACCCATTCAAATCTTTTAATCATTTTCGAGATTTAAGCTCCAGTTGCAGCATCTTCAACAACGGCCAATGAACTGCAGTCATCGGTCGCCATTTCATAGTTGATTCTAGTTAATTATTGATAAATGATTGAGGGACAGGTGTTGAAATAAAATAGGACGTTTAAGAGTTATTTTTCAGCTTGGACGACGATCCCGGACGGCGGTGGGATAAGTTGTAATGCTTCAGATCTTGATGAAATTTGCATGAGTAGGTGTACGGACCAAACTGAAGGGATTCATAGAAGTGTTTTTTTTTTTTCTGTATTGTGGCCTGGACAGATCTTGAGCTAACAACAATTCATAATACTGATAGGCAATTTTCATGCTTAAAATTATTACAGACTGAGTCTAGCCAGTCATCAGTGAAACCTTTCATTTTAGTATTTTTCAATATACTGTTTCATCAGATTTTACGCAATACTTACGTAAATATAAAACCTTAAATATTTTATTAACGTTAGTTCTTTGGCTAACGTAACTTATTATCTATAAAAATGATATCACCATCAGTATTTAATAGTTTAACAAATCTCAGGACAAGTAACAGTACACCACAGTATTTTTATTTAATTTTATTTGCTATGACGCCACATAACGTATTTTATTCAGGATATTAATTACATTTGTAATTTGTGTTTGCCACTGTACGATATTTAGCTGTCTCAACTCTTGAGGTGCCACGGGGCTATCATAGTAGTGAAAAAGCTCATTCTCGTTGCCCTCTTAAGTGGTGACTGATCACTGATGGCCAGTATGGACGCACACATGCGTAACATGTGCACTATCAGGTAATCAAAAAGTTCTTGAGGTAAATTTAACCATTTCTCCATGAGTGCAATATCCCGCTCTGCTACCGTTGTGCGAGTTCCCGGTCTGGCTTCAATGCGTCTGCCAAGTGTTCGATAGGGTTCAAGACCGACCGGTGAAGAAGATAGCCACTATCTTCGATCAATTCCATCGCCTTCAAGCACGATGTCCACAATGCTTTTCTGCGACGACGAGCGTTATTGTCCACGAGAAGGACCCTCCACCACTTATGGCACCAGCGAATGGCATAGGATCTCGTCTCTGAGCACTCAGAGCGTCATTCTGATCGACATTGAGGTCCGTACGTCCGCCATTACAGAGACTCCTGCCCACAGCACCATGATATAGTGATGTTTTCTGCATATAAGCAGGATTGTTCCAAATTCCACGTTCACTACATATCAGGGAACGCCAAACTTCCAGCTGAACAATCACGACACCGTTTAGCTCGCAGAAAACAGGAGGAGGAACATCATCATTCGAGTCGGTACAAATGGAGTCGGGTTCTGTTCTCAGATGAGTCAAGATTTTATGTCCAGCTGAACACAAAATCTCGGATCATCTGTGAACAGAACCCGGTGCCATTCGGTAAGACACCAATCCTGATGTTCTTCCGTCCAGGTTCTCCGGGTTCAAGGGTGTCTTGGTTTTAGTGGGACACACGCAATAGGACTACATGCGTAGAAGCCGCATTCCGTAGATGAACTTTTTGTGTTGATATCGCGCGTCCTGTTGAGGTCTGGAGAGTGTGTTACAGCTTAGTTTCGTTCAGTTTCCTGTCTCTGCTCAATGTTAACAGGAGTTAACAGATAACTCTTGCTGATGTTAAATGTAGACGTCCAGGTCTTGGAAATTACACCAGGTAACACTTCAATTGCTGCAGCTACCTCCCTTTGTTTCTGTCCCGCTTCCAACCTTCCTATTGCTCTCCATGCGCCGGGCTCGTCACATTGTTGTTGCATTGCAGTACCTACCCACTACACTTCATGAAATTTAATTTGTAAATCTGACGGACAAAACTGCGTGGTCATCAGTCCGTAGCTTACTAACTACTTACAGTAAGGTAAACTAACCTAAGGACAACACACACACACACACACACACACACACACACACACATGCCCCAGGGAGGACTCGAACCTCCGACGGCGAGCAACCGCGCGCTCCGCAGCGAGGCGGCTTAGACCGTTCGGCTACTCAACACTTTATGAAACCAACTGCTTGTCAAACAATCAACACGAGCCCCCCTTTGCAGCAAAATTCTGTTATTACCACTATCTGGGTGTCGTAATGTTATCGTCTCCACTCCATAGAACCGACAGAAAGACGTCGAACCATTTTAGTACGTTTTGCCGCTGACAATACTTCAGAACCTACATATCTCGACTGAGCCCCTAATTCTATTATCCACAGTACAATGATTAATTTTGATATCAATACTGCACACTGATATAGCTAATTGATTTTTTTTATTTATAGGTAAAGAAAATAGTATACAAAATTGCGCTTCTGATAATCAAATGCAGCAGAGGAATAAATTCCTTTGAGGACTGCATAAAACTTCAATCAGTATGGCATCATCAATTATCCTCGGCAATTTTAATGAAAAGATCCACGATATCTGGTACCCCTGCAGGCTATTCCATAAAAGAGGAGTTGTCATAAATATAACAGAGTTTTATCCTTTTAAATAGAAAATTTGATCGTGTAAACTATCGTTCTATACCCCTTTGGCGTATTGTCGAAATACCTTTTGTTTATTTGTATTTTTATAAGAAAATTCTTCGTTTGTAAAATAAGAAATTGACACTTTAAGAAGACGGTAAAAAAAAATTTCTAGCCGGATACACCCTGCTCAGAATTTTAAAGCTATAATTTTTCTACATAAAAAGGCATTTTAAATTTCTAATCTCAGATTCCAGCAGCGCTGTAAATGTAATTTAACAACATAATATTAAAAACGTTTTCACCAGTTCGCTGCTGTGTTATTTACTTTATACTATGCCTTTCTTCGGCTATAATACAATCTTCAGGCTACTTCCTGAATTTTGTGTTTTCCATTAAATGCCATTAATTGTTCTGTCACGCCTTAATGTTTTTAGCTGTTCATTTATACTGCATTTTCACATTATGGCGACAGTTACTTCTATTGTCAACGATAATGTACGGTTACCAGTGATATGAACTCTGTCGAAGTCCTAAAGAGACGAAACAAGTTAATCAACATAAATAAATTGCACACAAGACTGTGTTTCATTTATTGAAAAATATATTGCAATGTTTGATATACATAAGGTACCAGTATGCATTATTAGGCAGTAGCGCTTATATAATTACTGACAAACCCCGCAACGCTTCGCAGTCGCTGATGTGTATGGGATATATACACTGATCTCTTTTCTTCTTCTCCCGATGTCTATCCGTTCCTCCCGCCTCTACTTCTCCATCGCCTCCTACCACCTTCCTTTGCCCATCTCCTCCTATCCGTATCTTCACACCACTCCCTCTTACCCCCCACCCTATCCATCTCCTCCCTCCTCCTATCATCCCCCCTTTTCAAAACCAATTCATTCCCCCACTGTCTATCTCCTCCTCTCCATCTCTCTGATCTTATTCATTACTATTGCAATCAAGAACCGGAATGGGAATAGAAGTGAAAAAGAATGGGTAAAACAATGGGGTTATTAGAGAGAACTTTCGAGATGCTCTATCTGTGAGGTTAGTAGCTTTAATGTCCGAAGTCTTAATGGTTTTATTGCACGAACATACATATCAACGACGAACTGATGAAACAATCTGCGACATTTCAGTATGTGATTGTCCTCGTTTCGGTGAATCATCAAACGGTAGGCATAAAAATTCATACAGTTGACCTTCTTGTTAGTTACTTTACCTGTAAGTGAATACTGAACTCTTATTAGGAATCAAATTGAAACACAATTAACAAAATTGTTACATTGCTACATTTCACGACACAGGCAACAGCTGTTGGATAGTGGGAATGAAGCCGACCAATCGTGGAAAAGCTTGAAACAGCCAATGAAATTTTAGTTATCGTCAGTTGTTTTCTTTTCCTACTAAACGATATCATTTTGAGAATCCGCAAAATAATTTAGTTTCAGACACATTAAACTTACTGAGGAAGATGATGTTTTTTATGTATAAGAGTGAAGTGGACTTTCCTTACGGAAACAGTCTTACAAATGCTAATCACTTATAACCACGAGTACAATCGATAGTGTTTCCACGAACGAAAATCGTAGTACTGGTAAGAAATCGCCAAGTCTGATTGGATATTGTATACTATCACCCGATTGGCTAACAGCGCGTAACGCAATTTCCCGGAATCAACGGCTGTTGCCAACATTGCCCGCTAGGTCTGTGTAACGGAATCCCTGGCTTCAAGCAATGCCCTCCCTTTCTTTTAACCTCCTTGATGTATTTGTTTGCTCCGTTACAGCGTATTTGGTCGCTAGGCGAGTAGCGAATGAATAAGCTGATTGTTGGAGGATCTAATTTTCTTCCGAGCTGGAAGTGTACCTTCCATTATTCTCAAATTCTAATATTATGCGGTAGATTTTCCGAAAATTTTCTTTCGTACAAACCTTGTCCTGTGAATTACGAACAGACCAAAGAAAAGATCACTCAGATTGGTGAAGCCATTCTCAAGTGATGTGCTTTCATTCATGCGGCAATTCATTTTTATTAATATAGATAAATGTGACATACATAAAATATTAAATAAATAGGTATCTAAAACCTGCCTATGTCCGTCTCCTGCTTCTATGTTACCTCCCCACTAATTTTGAGGCAAATCGTTTAGTTATAGTGCAACTAACAGGACTTTCTTTTATATATATCGTGGTGCTCGCTGTGTCCGAGTGGCTGAGTTGCAAGCGCGAGTGCCTATTAAGCATGATGGTTTGGATTCAGGTTCGGCAAAATATCACACTTTCTCCTACGATTTCATTCAGTGCGCACTGACACGTAATATAAAACCTTTTTCCTCCAACAGGGTTTTTATTTTTTTTTGTCCACTTTAGGTTACGGTAGTAACACTAAAAGGTGGGCCTTTGCGATCGTCTTTTAACAGCTCGAAATTTAAATTCAAATAATGGCTTAACCATGCATCTGACACAAAAATTGAATAACCGAATTTGTAGAGGAGACAATTCTCTACAACTTTGCTCTCTTTTTTATATCTCGTATCGTTTCAGTGATATTTGCAAAAATAACGACGATTTGACGATGTCTGTTTGGCTGTAAGGTGTTCCCACTTATTAGGCTGTACCGTTCAACCGATCGGCATCAAATTTTACTGACATAATTGTTGGCTACCAGAGACCAGAACCTCGATTTGTGAAATATTTCGGACAAGAAAATCGCTACAAATACCAAAAAAGCCGTTTGTAATGTAATTTTAATTCCAAATAAAATGTTCATCAGACGCGAAAATTGAATAAACGAATTTGTAGACGAGAAAATCCTCAATAACTTCCTTCCCTTATGTTTTTTTCATATCTCGTATCGTTTGAGAGATATTTGTAAAAATAACGGAGTTTTGACACCCTCCATTAAATTATGAAAACCAGACGTTCGCAGATGACACGTGACATTCCTCGCCCAGAACTGTCTCTGGCATACGCCAAATTGCATTGCGTATTTGATGATTTTCTTATTGTAGCGTACACGCTGTCATTTCAAAGCAATGGCGCACTGAAGAATTAACAAAAAGACGTCGTTCTTCGTACGATAAATGATAATCTTGTGTCTACAATTGCCATATTAGCATCAGTTAAAAACGGCCATCAATAGTATGAGATGAAAGAACGAAATTACTGTTAGCTGTAGCGTAGTGGGCAATGTGTTGGACTGTGACGCTGAAGGTAAGTGGTTCGGAACCCGCCAGTACCAGATTTTTTTTCCTACAAGGGTTTCAGACATTGTTATTAATTAATTTTTTATTATTTAGATTATTAATTTGGTCCAAATGATTGCAAAAACTTATAAAACTACAAATCTAAAGTGGGCCGTAAAATACGTCCGTGTGAATTTTTTTTTCTTAGAGTCTCTTGAAGGTATTCCTGAAAAGAGCAACAGTACGAAAAGCGCCTAATTATGAGCTTTGACGTGGTATCTCTATTTACAAGCGAACCTCTAGGAAACATCCTAATCTTGCCTGAGAATTAAATAAAACGGTGTCGTTAGCGGTGGTACGAATAATTACCTAATGAGGGCTTTTTTTTTTTTGGGGGGGGGGGGGCGGAGGGGCCCTTTAGTGATACGCTTGTAAACAGAGATACCAAGTGGAAACCCAATGTTATATCCTCTTGGTAGTATCCATTTTCTTAAAGGTTATCTCCAATAGCCTCCGAAGGCCTCAAAGAGAGAGATATATACAGCAGTTTATGCAGTGTGTCATTAAATTTCTTAAGTGTATATCGGTAAAATGTAATTTATTAAACCTCTGTATCCGTGAGATAATGTATACCTGAAGTATACTGCGACAGCAATATGTCACGAATTTATCAGAAAAAAAAACCGGAAAGCAGTTTAAAGGAATAGGAAAAATAGTAATTAATATCCCATTTATTTATTTGATATTATAAAATTAATACAAGTTGCTACGAGTCCTTTAGCTCGGTTTAGACGCACATAACGTACGACACTACGATACTACTTGTACAAAAAGTGCTCTCTCATGAAATGCAGCTCCGTGTAAAGCCTTTTAGGAATGTAACTTTCAGATTCACATGACACGAATATAGTTATTTCGAATGGGGCCTCCATACCTCAGTACGAAGTGACGGTAGAATTAAGGCTTCCTGCAACGGTTTGTGTGGAAGGCCCGGCGCCGACGTATCAAAGACCGTTCCGTAGTGCTTGATGTGAAAGGAATGAAAGTGAAACGAACAGCAGCTAGAAGGCCCGTGCGCAGAAAATGGGAGTTTAAACTTTCCACCAGGCACGAGGACGGTCATCAGTCGCCTCGTGAGCTTCAAAGACTTTTTGCTCGAGGGCAATACTGAAACGTCGGCATCCAAGGAAATAATGTCAAGAGGTATTACTTTTTGTTGACTTTTCTGTCTCACGCTCCTCGGGGCGTTAACTGGTAGTGTACGCTTCAGTGTTCTCTTACTGGGGAAAGAATGCAATTGTATTACTGCTTCTAGGGTGCTGACTTTCATTATAATACAACTACTGTTTTCCTTCCTTTGTGAAAATAATTACGGGTTCTTAGAAAGGCTTCACACAGGGATTCTCTGTACTTAGAAAGACGAATAATGAAATGAAAATGCAATATGGGCTGTTTTCGTTTTCGAAAAGGTGAAAAATCGGTAGCTAAATTAAACGGGGGTTTCTGGTAATTTGTATAAACGCAGGAATTGTAATCAAATATACTTTTAAATAGGATGTTATAACTTAGCAGCAATGCCATAAGTAGACACTGTGAAAGCATTTTATCCGAATTACTAAACTTGAAGTTAAACAATTACTGTAATGTTATAGTATGGTTTGAAAGAGACGTAGGCTAAATTGCATGTTATTTATTTTATTATGAAGTTTTAAGAAGATGGATTAATGAATTGGTATTGATTTCAATTTTTTTTTTTTTTTAATTTAACGTCCTTCACGGTTGTATTTATAAAAACCAGTTCATTTTTCGACGTAGATCGTCCATCATCAAACTTGGCCTGGCGACTGACAATGCACATCTGCACCGATATTGAAGTAGTACTAATTACAATGGAAACTTGAGATGTAATCAGTAATTACTACACTAATTTCAGCTGCTCATAGCGGTAATTACACTTGTTTTATGGAATTACGGTAGTGATAAAATAATGAACAGGACTGGAAAAACTAGAAGAACATAATGATAATAATAATTTAATTACTTACAGTACTTATCTGTATGAACCTATTATGAATCATCTATGTGGGTCTAGTACAGAATTAACGCCACTGTTGTGGTTCAGTACTTGAAGCTCGGTATTGATTCGCGACTGTGGAGTTCAATATCGATGTTCCCGAATAAAACTCACTCACCAAAACCGTTAGCAAATACTTTCCACCGGTTAAAGTACACATCCTAAAGTTGAACGAGGAACGTTGTGCAAGATACAGTGAATCTCACCTTTATGTGTTTATCCGGAAAATGAATACAGTAAGAGACATTTTATTTCAACATTGGAGGAGAGAGAGAGATAGAGAGAGAGAGAGAGAGAGAGAGAGAGAGAGAGAGAGAGAGAGAGAGAGAGAGAGAGATGTCACTGTTATTCAAGATTACCCCCGTTGCCTAATTCTAATGCCGTTATGTATACGTTTGGAGGACGGTTCACTGCGCACGATACGAACAGAAATACAGATATTAAGAAGTTCCGATCTATGAGACTTCTATGTTTATCAGTCCCTAGGCTTACAAACTAACAAACTACTTAAATGACCCTTTGACTACAAAAATTGCTTCTAAATTACAAAACTGGTCTTTTACGTTATTTTATAGATAGAACAGCTGATGTTTATACGAAAATGAAAGTGAAAGCATCATTTACGGAGTATTTATTGTCGTGTTAGTAAAAAGTATTTTTGCATAATTAATTCTCAATAAACAGTGTACAGTCGCTTTAAAAGGATTGCAATTTATGTAGAAGTTCTTACAGTAATGATATGATTTTTTGATGCCAAATTAACTCGTTAAATAATCTTCTGTCTTATTATTGTAGGTAGAAAGTGTCATCTTTCTCTACATTCATTTACAAGTGATGAGATCTATGAATTTACATGTATTTGACAGTTTCAAAACAGAGGCGCCTTTTCCATGTGTTCAAAAATGTTCAAATGTTTGTTAAGCTTATGGGATTTAACTGCGGGGTCATCAGTCCATAAACTTACAAACTACTTAGAAACTAACGTGTACTGACGACATCACAAACATCCATGCCCGAGGTAGGATTAGAACCCCCGACAGGGAACGGCCTCGCGCATCGGAGCATAGAGCATTAATGCGCTCGGCTACTCCGCCGCGGCAGTTCTACAATAGCCCCTGCTCTAGAGTGGTCACGCTCACGCTCACGCTTCTCTTGACGGACCTCGACCTTGGTCCTATGGGTTGCAGGCTAAGCATTTACTGCTGTTCCTGCAGTACCTGAAACATGGGAAACACATATTAATGGCCTGACTGGAGGAAGGGTCTTAGGGTTTCATATAATGACGGTGTGGTTTCTTCCACAGTTGCTACGAGATTATAAGATTATACTCGTAGCAGGTCAGACCAACGAGTCGTTGGCCTGAACTGATGTTGTGTCCCAAGGTCCCGGATGAGCCGGTTTTGGGACTGCTGCGACTTCTCATAGAACTTCCTGGCGGTGGCGCGGAACCTCTCCCGGAGGGGCAAAATGCCGACTTCGTCATGAAGCCGGGCGGTGGAGTACCGCTTCGGAAGATGCAGGGCAGTCTTCAGGGCGCGGTTCTGGATCCTCTGCGGCGACTCGATATGGAGGTCTGCGGCGTTTCCAAATACTGGGGACGCGTACTCGAGCACTGGGCGAACCAGTGTGGTCAGTCCTATTCAACCTCAAGATATAAAATGGCAAATTGTGCATTATCCATCCTTCAGCTGGTAATGCATGATTAATATTTTGTAATTATATATATATATATATATATATATATATATATATATATATATATATATATATATATATAAACTGAATAAAAAGTCAAAAATTAAAATTACAACAGGAACTTACTTTTCGCAAAGAATTCAGTTATTTTCGACAGTCAAAATTGTTATTATTTAATTTTCTAAATGATTTTAAGAGTCATGACTAAAAAAAAAAATGTTCAAATGTTTGTTAAGCTTATGGGACTTAACTATGGGGTCATCAGTCCCTAAACTTACAAACTACTTATGAACTACTTACGAACTAGGACGGCACAAATATCCATGCCCGAGGGGGGATTCGAACCCCCGACCGTAGTGGCCGTGCTGACCGTGACTGGAGCGCCTCAGTCACCTCGGCCACCGCGGCCGGCAAGAGTCATGACTGTCAAAATCGTTAATTAAGAGTAAATTAGTAAAATTATTGAAGTTTGAGAAAGCAGTAAGATTGTGTTAATAACGTTTGTGATTAAATCATCATCATGAAAGTGCAGTGACAATATTCACATTGCAAAGAGATTTTAATATCAAAACATCTCAGTAAAGGCTAGAAAATAATCTTGTGTATTGTCCAAACTGCTTTCTGCTACAGCGAAACTCCATGAACGGATGGAGGTGGAAATTTTATGTCGAGGTGCTGAGCTCATTTAATCTTGAGCAGATACGGGACTAATCTGTCGAATCAACTGTCGCCTTTAAAATACTTAAAGGCAATTCTGTCATTACTACTGTGGAAACAGATGCCACAGAAGATACTTCATTATTCTTGGCATACATTAAAACTGTTAAAGAATGTGAGGTTACATAGCGTAATATTATTAGGATTAAATAAACATTTTTAACTGGGCTGAAGAGTAGAACTCTGGCCATATCTCCTTTTTTGTTCACCCTCTCTCCAACCACAGTTTTTCCAGTTGCCTCTGTGAGTTATGTTGTATTTGTATCTCAGGTCGTCCATTAGAAATATTTCTCTCGCGAGATCGTACGGTAGTCTTGGCGTATTTGGAAATTTCGAGTACTGTTTTCAGGGATCGGGCTTTCACTTTTTCCATTCGTGGTAGGTGTCCATAGCTTAACTGTTCCCATGTTATCTCTGTTTCTTACGTTAGAACGGAAACGATTTCGGCTTCGGAAAAGAATAGTTTTCTTAATAGCCTGATGTCGTAGATGGCTTTCGTTGCGACTGCTGATCGTTCTGTTGTGTGGACTCTGGATGAGTGTGCCGTTGTCTGGACCATCACGCCCAAATATTTGAAGCTGGTCGCAGTTTGTTGAGGTTCTTGTTAAAGGAATATTTTGTCCTTTACGGATACGCTTCCACCTTTCCTGAAGACCATTGCCAGTCTTTCCTGTATTATATGCAGCCCGTTGTATTCAGCCCATGCTCCTGCAACATTTATTCCTTTATGTAGTTCATTAACAACGTGTGATCCCACCAACACAATGTCGGCTAATATATAGACGGAGTCTGTAACATTTTTCTGTCTTTCACGGCAATAGCGTCGGCTTAAAAAATATTTTAAAAATCAATTTCCAAGTGTTGTACCCGAAACCCTTACGGAAGTGTGTTGAAAAAAAGTTAAAACTTTTTATATTGTCTTAAAGAATATTGAAACGGCCAAAGTTTTCAAGGCCATAGAGACTGTATGTTATGACCAGAGTATAACATAAGAGTCACGGAACTCCCAGTGAATTTCTGCGACTGCAGCGCTACCAAGCGGCTGGGTCGTATAAACATACTGCGAAACGATTGAGTAATGGAAGTGTATTTGGAGTGAAGCAGCACATTAAAAATACCTTCCTATTTACGAGATTTTGTGGCGCAATAATTGTAGCAACTATCAAAAATACAATTCAGAAATTTCTCAATTTGCAAAGGATGCTAAGAAGTAACAGAACAATTTTATGAATAACATGTGTTCGTTTACGGTGGTTAGTTATACTTTTAGGCAAATAAGTAAATCTTTAACGATTCATTCACGTCCAAAATGTTCAAATGTTTGTAGAACTTATGGGACTTAACTACAGGATCATCAGTCCCTAAGCTTACAAACTACTTATGAACTAGCTAAGACTAAGGACGGCACAAATATCCATGCCCGAGGGGGGATTCGAACCCCCGACCGTAGTGGCTGTGCAGACCGTGACTGGAGCGTCTCAGTCCCCGCGGTCACCGCGGCCGGCTCATTCACGTGCAAGCTTCTGCTCTTAATCAGCATCGCAAATGCTTAACTACTATTTCAAAATATTACTGCCGTATAAAAGTAATGTCTAAATGTTTCCAGTAGCAGTTAATCAACTATGTCAGTAGAGCCTGCTTAGTTTCATAACTCAGATTCACAAAAACGATAAACCTGTATACTAACAAATTTTGACAGTTACCTACTAGTTTGATAAAGTCAAATGAATAAACTGTTAATATTAGCACGTCACATTCATGAAGATATTGTCTGATACCTGTCAAGTAGCTAAAATATTATGATAGGTACACGAAAGGTATAGAAGCAAGCACAAGGCGAAAATATGGTTAATACGACGATGATGAATCTGTCCCCTACATTGTAAAAATCGTATGTACTTTTGAAAATATTAAAATGTCCAAAATCCGCTAAAACATAATTCGTGCAACATTTCAGTATGCACGGAGCACATGAACATAATCATAATCAGTTCTTTTTATATACTTAAGCACATCAGGTTGCAATTCATTTCTGCTTTCAAAAATTTGGGCGATGTGAATATGACTCGGGTATTGTGAACTGTGTGAATTACACTGCACTGACGATTGATATTATTGACTTGCATTAACAGAAGCAGTGATATTACTGTAATGATGTTTTCATATTTGTATTTGAATGTTCACAGTAACGTTCAGTGACTACGAAAGTAACAGCATTAAAAACGGCAACTTCTTATTTTGAATCATGCCAGTCCTCTGTTATTTGCTACAAGCCGCTTGGAGCGCTAGTACCGCTTCAGCTGAAGCTTATCCTAGAGAGTTTCGCGACTGTCTGTGATAGACTGTGTTATGACGTATTGTGCTACCGATTATTCGCTGTCATTCTTGAAACATTGTCTGTTGCGAATGAAATTGTGCCAGTGTATGTTACTGTTATAGTGTTAAAATAAAACAGAGTTAAATGCATCCTGCATTTTATTTAGTAGATAGACTCCTTTCTCCTGCAAGTTTAATATTTTTGAAAACTTTAGTCTTGAAAAGTCAGTAATATTAAATGTCCTGAGAGTGTGAAGAATGTTACATTTTGCAATACTTACCTGTCCCATTTCAAAGTTTTGGAAAAGGTCTCAAAGTGATTTTATTGGGAAAAATTTTAGTGTGAAGGTTGAAATTATTTCGAGATGTTAAAGGCAATGCAAATAGTATCTATGGAACTACCAGTAAACAATATCTATATCTGTTGTAGCTACGAAGGTCATTCTAAGAAGTGACTTCGTAACATATTCAAGAACTGTGAGCTAGCCGCATTATTCTCTTTCCACACAAATCCCGAACTTTTACAATAAATCAGAGTCCATGCTCAGTTTTAACAGTATATTCCACTGTCTGCATAATAAATGTATTTATATTTCAGAGCGTACAGGCCAGTCAGAGATATCGTGTGCATTTGTTGCCAACTTATACAGCAAACTCTGATTGGCAATGAATTAAAATTGATGATCTCTCCGCATCTGATTAACAGCGTGAGCAGTGACGAAAAGAAATTCAGAGACTGTAATAGACAAGTGACGAGTACAACACCACTAGCCACATGTTCTGCTGCCAACCTTGCATCATACCCAAGCCAATGCTATAAGTAAATTTCTACCTGTTGTGAGAGTGAAGGTGGGGGTGAGAGTTTAAAATAGGGAAAGTTTAATTTTTAAAACTCACAACCACCAACTGCGAACCAAATTCCTAAACATGCAAAAACACTGTAACTGTGATTGCTACTGTTTGACTCGTTTTCTAGGGGATGATATCACACGTTCGCAGCTTTCCTTCCCTGCATATGATTAACAAAAAAATTCATAATAAAGTCAAGTTCATGAGAGAAAAGGGTGTACTAACTACTATATTTGAAAACACGTGAAAGTTCACTTTATGTTGTTTATTACACAATATTAGAACCCTGTGGCTGATACGTCTGTACGTTGACACATTTATCAAATAAAGTTATAGCTCGTGAGCCCCCAGACAAAATAAATATTTGTCGCAAATTGTTTTCACACCATGTGCCAGTCTCAAACACCGTTTACATTCATGCCTATGTGACGACATGTGTTGCATTAACAAAACACAGTCACTTTAATTTAGTGCGATGCACACCTTGTTCCACCGGCTACATATTCACAACACACAGTAGCACTCGATACATCTTGGTCAGTATACAACGAGCAACCACACTTGGCAATTGCCACACAAAATCTAAAGTTTCCACCTGGAGATCCACATGCCGACTGATAGTGACGCCGCCCGGCCAGCTACCACACTTGCTCCCGACTCGTCACTTCCGGCACTCGCGCGCGTGCCAAAAGCCCAACGGCCTGGGTTTTTTCCCTAAGTCATCAAATTCCCCATGTGAGCTGTTCTAACCGACTTGCCAACGTACAGCGCTCAGACAATACATTTCTAAAACTTTACTTAAAATCAAAATAATTACACTACACATTAAACAAATTTCTTATGTTTTTATATTGGTATACACATCCTTTGCACTATTTATTACAATCGTACAATTTCTTATATCACAGATAAGTGATTTAACTGAATATTTCAAGATAAAATACACAAGATTAATTGAAAGTAAAATGAGAAATAGTTAATATATTACTTTTATAAACAAACATTGCCATGCTGGTTGTGTAACTGTCTTGTATTCATTGGTAATTTATTACTTTTCATTGTCAATTAAACATATTACGTCAGATGTGACTACATCAGCTATTCGTCAACAGGCTATTTTGTAATGAGGGACTTAAAGGTTCCTAACTGCATCGTATTACTTCAAATGCAAGCAGTATTAGAATATTTTATTTCACGCTGTGCACTGCACTGCACCTGGCACTCGTCATTGTCCCTCTCTCCCCTCACCGGAAACGAACCTGGGAAATCCTAAGCTGGAACAAGCCACCAACGTCGGCCTGCTCGCTGGCCTCCCGTCAGCTACAAGCACACAACAAATCTCAACGTGGAGAATTTCTACCTTTGGCCTAACTATAAATGTTGTCACCCAACTGCGTACTTACATTAATACCATAATTAATAAGATTAAAATTGTGTAACATTTAGTTCATTGGCATGATCAATGTTTGCAGTGAACTTCATACTGTTTAATTATCAAATGCTATTAATTACCAGTATTTCTATTGGGCGGTAATCTCACACTGTCCATGCATCAGTCGCCGATACGCCAATCTTTCTAGAGCTAAGAAGAGAGACAAGCCGAAGTTCTTATTGCTTGGACCACGTGATGTGTGCCTACGTTGAACAGAAAGGGACTGAGGGTGTTTCCTGGTAACACTCCGTTTGTCTGTATAATTTCGTGTGAGGTTGTTACGTTGTCTGATTTTGTGTTGGTCTTTTCGCTCAGGATGTTGTGCCAAGGCGCTTACTTCCTTCATTTGTTCCACTATCTGTTCTAGTTTGGCGCATGTTATGGTACTTTTGAGATTGTCAAACGCCTTTTCAAAATTGTCGAATACGGGATCAATTTGCCTTTCGGGAGCCTTATTTTCTCCTCTATGCCTCTATAAGGTTTTTGACTGAATGTAGGGTGCTTTGCCTTCTCCAGAATCTAAATTGTTCCTCTGGGATCTGATCGTAGATTTCTTCTGTTAGGTTCTTCAATATTTTGAAGAGGCGTTTCTCTAGCGCGATACCCTTTTACGAGTTTGGGTCATGTGGTTCACCTTTCCCCTCATACAATATTCTAAATGTCGAGGTTTTCCATCTCTCCGGGTTTCATCCTTTGCGCACATGTAAGTTCATCATCCTTCCTTCCTCTTTCAACCATAATATTACAACCATTTGGCTACTATCGATATACACCCTTCCAGTCGATAGCAGCGTCTCCCGAGGGGTGACTGCTAGACAGACATTCGCTCGATCCATGTAGTGTCAGTGAAAGAGCGCGTGCAGAGTCTGTAAGGGACATGAACTGTTTGAATGCGACACCTTGCAATGGACTGCAGGCTCGGCACGGACATTTCGGAAACCACACGACTTTTCGATTGTTCGAGAGGTAAAACCACATTTACGCCCGTGAACAGGAGGCCAGCAGGCATTACAGTAGACGTTGTAGAAGGGACTGTCTGATAAAATGTGACAGGCGGGATACTGTGATGCACCTAACATCGTGCGTCCAAACAAACAATGCACCAAACGCTGTGAACTGAATGCATCCGACAGACGACCGATGCATTTGCCAATGTTACACACGATGTGGGCAACTTCGGCTGATATGTACACGTTACCATGTTGCCGCAGTGGACGACCATTCCGTGATCTGATGATCCCAATACATTCGTCTTCATGTCGATGTGAAAATTCGAATCCGTCGTCTTCCAGAGGATCAGCCCCTTCGCACCTGAAACTGACTGAGAAAAGCTGGTGGCGGCTCAATTACGCTCTGGGGAATATCCACGTAGGTATCGATGAGTTAATGTGTTTGGAGAACTTATGGGACTTAACTACGGGGTCATCAGTCCCTAAGCTACTACTTACGAACTAGCTAAAACTAAAGACGGCACAAATATCCACGCCCGAGAGGGGATTCGAACCCCCGGCCGTAGTGGCCGTGCTGACCGTGACTGGAGCGCCTCAGTCACCTCGGCCACCGCGGCCGGCTATCGATGAGTATAGTGGATCTAATACATGCCACGACGATAGCTAAGAAGTATCGTATACTGGTTGCAGACCACGTAATAACATTTTGAAGATATGGTTCTGTGTATAGGCTGCAGATTCCTTGGCTTGCGCCATCGGTTGGTGGATTTCCGGGTTCCGCTAAATAGGTCAGGAGTCCACTACACGCAGGAAGCGGCTACACGGGTAGCGGGGGCTGTGTGGTGTGGACTGGGCGGTTTTTTAAGGTCAGGACTTCGAGGAAACACGAAATGGACTGTTTCAAAGGGTGCAGGTAGATCACAGGAGAAATATAGACCTAGTAACTATCGGTATAACAGTTTTAAATTGTCGTAGCTGTGTCGGGAAAGTACCAGAACTCCAAGCGTTAATAGAAAGCACTGAAATACATATCATTGAACGTAGCTAAAGTTCCTTTAACCCGGATATAAGTTAAGTAGAAGCTTTTGCAAAAGATCTAACTGTATTCAGTAAGGACAGATCGAACAAAATAGGTCGCCGTCAAAGTAGTCTATCGTGTAGTGAAGTTGATAATTACTGTGAGCTGTTATGGGTTGAGGTTGTACTCGAAAATCGTAGACAGTTAATAATTGGTTTCTTTTACCGTCACCCCTCGACTCTGACGATACAATAGTAGAAAGGTTCAAAGAAAAAGCCTAATTACAAAAAACGTACCCGACTCGTACGATAATTTTAATATACCCTCGATCGGTTGGTGAAATTATACTTACAAATCGCGAGATACGAATAAAACATCGTGCGAAATTATACTCTGAGAATTACTTCGAACAATTAGTTCATGAGCCAACTAGAATTGTAAATGGATGTCAAAACACACTTGATCTCTTAGCAACAAATAATCCTGAGCTCATAACGAGCATCGATACAGGTATTAATGAACACAGAGCTGTCGTAGCGAGAATGAATATCGAAAGTCCCAAAGCTACCAAAAATATACGAAAAGTATATTTCTTCATGTAAGCAGATAGAAATACTACACATTTCTTCTTCAAAGACAGTTTCCACTTGTTCCTAACACTAAATGCAAGTGTATACCAGATGTGGCTCAACTTCAAAGAAGAGATATCGACATCAATTGACAGTTTTATACCAAATAAATTAATAAAAGTAGAAGTTGATCCCCTTTGGTACACAAACCAGGTCAAGACACTGTTGCAAAAGAAACGGAAAGGCATGCTAAATTTAAACGAACACAAAATCCCCAGCACTGGCGATCCTACACAGAAGCTCGAAATTTAGCGAGGACTTCAATGCGAGATGCCTACAATACTTTTTACAACGAAATTCTTTATTGAAATTTGACTGAAAACCCAAAGAGATTTTGGTCATATGTCAAATATACTAGGGGCAAAACACAAACAATACCCTACGTGCTAGTATTGGCGGTCTTGCCGATGATGGCGGTACTAAAAACAGTTACTAAACATAGCCTTTAGAAACTCATTCATCAAAGATGATGAAACCAATATTCCAGATTTAGAATTAGAAACAGAGGCCAGAATGAGTAACGTTGAAGTAGATTTCCTCGCAGTAGTGAAGCAACATAAATCACTGAACAAAAACAAGTCTTCTGGTCCGAACTGTATACCCATTAGATTTCTATATGATTATGCTGAAGCGATATATCCTTACTTAACAGACATATGCAACCGCTCTCTCAAAGACGAATCTGCACTAAAACACTGGAAAGTTGCACAGGTCACACCTTTATTCAAGAATTCAAGAAAGGCAACCATTAAACCATAGGCCTATTTCAATGACGTCAATTTTCAGCAGGGTTTTGGAATATAATATATTCAAATTTTATGAATTTTATTGAACAGAATGATCTGTCGGCCCAAGGTCAACACGGATTTAGAAAATATCGTTCATGCGAAACACAAATAGCTCTTTACTCACACGAAGGGATGAGTGCTATCGACAAGGGTTCGCATATCGATTCCGTATGTCTTGATTTTGAGAAACGTACCTCACGGCTTTTAAACATATTGCGTAGTTATGGCATATTGCCCCAAACTTGCGACTGAAATGGGGGATTTCCTGTCAGAGAAGAGACTGTAGTAATCGATGGTGAGACATCGACTAAAACTTAGGTGATGTCGTGGTCCTCTGTTGTTCCTTATTTACATAAAGGATTTAGGAGAAAACCTGAGCAGCTCGCTCGCTGATGATACCGTCATTTATCGTCTTGTAAAGTCATCTAAATATCGAAACCAACTGCAGAACGATCTATACATCACTATGGTGTAAAAATTGACAATTGACTCTAAATAATTAGAAGTGTGAAGTCGTCCAAATGAATACGAAAAGGAATCCGTTAAACTTTGCTTACAAGATAAGTCAATCAAAAGTGAAGGCCGTAAACTGGATAAAATACCTAGTAATTACTATTTCTTTGGAATTAAATTGGAAAGTACACTTTCGAAAATGTCGTGGGAAAGGCGAACCAGAAACCGCGTTTTATTGGCAGAAGCCTTAAATATGCAACAGAACTACTAAAGAAACTGTACACACTATGCTTGTCCATCCTTTTTTGGAGAATTACTGACCAGTGTGGGATCTTTATCGGGTCGATTTGACGGAGGACATCGAAAGAGGCCAAAGAAGGGCATCTCGTTTTGTTGTCACGATAGAGGGGAGACAAAGTTACGGAAATGATACAGGATCTGGGATGGGAATCATTACAACAACGGCGCTTATCGCTACGGCGAGGGCTACTTAAAAAACTCCAATCGCATTCCTCTGAATGCGAAAATGTATTGTTTACTCCCACTTACATAGGTAGAAAAGATTTTCAGAATAAATACTAGATATCAGAGCTCTCTTCCCGCGCGCCATTCGAGAATGGAATGGGAGATAAATAGTATAAAGGTGGTTCGCTGAACCCTCTGCCAGGCACTTTCATGTGATTTGCAGAATATTCCATTTAGATGTAGATGTAGAACGGCACGTGGTCCGTATTAAAAAGACAGGATTGCATTGGAACTGTTAGAGGAGCAAGTGGGGAGATGCAGTTGTTGTTCTGGTTTCCAACTCACCAGTTCTGAACTCGATCGTACACGTCTGGAATGTAACTGAACATGGCGTCAGAGATTCCCTCCTCGGGATTAACACGCATTTTTTGCTTTGTATGTGATGTGGTATGCAAATGTGATGTCAGCTCTCTAATACAACCCATTAGGATCCATTTTCTATCCTACCAGAACGATTCGCCGCTGTTGGACACACCGATTCTTGGATACGTTGTCATAATGCGCAGGGTGAATCATGTATATGCTTACAGTAATTTGCCGTGACAGGTAACAGGACTAAATGAGAAACATCGAAGGAGACGAAATCTAATAACAGCTAAATGATGAAACAAACTGTTAATTATTAAAGTAAAAGAACCTCTTCAGGTAAATCTCTCGATTAATTAACTATAGCTAGTTGATGTACAAATGTCCGTTCAGAAAAAGACTTAATGGGGCATTTCGTACTGTTTTGTATTTTGTTCTTTCTCTGTGTTCGGTCGATGTGTGTGCTGAACGTAGTTTCATGATAATAATGGCCACGGCGGAGTGGCCAAGCGCATTGAGGCGCTATGCTCCGATGCGCGAGGCCGCTCTCCGTCGGAGGTTCGATTCCCCTCTCGGGCATGGATGTCTTTGTCGTCTTTAACAAAAGATAGTTCATAAGTAGTTTGTAAGTTTAGGGACTGATGACCCCGCAATTACGTCCCTTAAGCTTAACAAACATTTGAACATTTTTGAACATAATAATAGTAGAATCTAGGAATCTCACAATGTTTGTCTTATTAAAAGCTTACTCCAACTGTACTGCGATATCCCGTATTGTCGTCTGACTTTCTTCATAGAGGAATTTTAATGGAACTTTGCTATACTGGCAGGATTGTAATGATTTTGATATTTCTTAGATTCAGAACAAACTGTTGTAGGATCAGTAATTTTTGAAAGCATTTTTGGAACAGCGATCTTAAAATAATTAAAATAAGACAGTCTAGATCGCAAGTTGCAGAGCTTATTATTGGCAAACGGTTTTAGTCCTACAGGAACATCATCACGCCCATGGCACCTTGTTGGGGCACGGTGGCCAAAGGCCTGATGATGGTCCTGTAAGACCAAAACTGGTTGCCAATAAAAAGCTCTGCAACTTGCTATCTAGACTGTCTAATTATTGTAGGATCACACTGTCGTCCATCTGCCTGTTTGTCTGCCTTACGCATAAGTGGAGGTATAACATTGAAATATATGTCACATACAAGGGTCTGACGTTCCTCGGTAGTGTAAAACATTTCTGTTCCCTTTCAACTGGTCAAATGATCCAAGTATTAATATGACGTTACTGATATTCCCACCTTGCTTTTGAAAACCAGAAGTGTCCTTCCCTTGATCTAGAAGCAAAATTTTTAGGCAAGAAGGAAGTTTTCACATTACAAATAGAGAAAAAGAAAAATCATAACTGTAATTATATAGAATAATATCCGACCAGTGGTTGTCCGCCTGTCTCTCCGACTTTTTAAACCTCTTTCTCTCAGGAATGGCTGTTGGTATAATGTTGACATTTTTGACAAATACTGAGCCGTCCCGCCCTCTTCCCTCGCCTTCCATATGCTTCCTATGTATTTCGTTTCTAAAATGTTTCTGCATTCTTATTACTCCATATTGCCTACTAGTGAATATGTGATAGTGCGCTGTTTAACTGGAAAGGAATGGACATCTTCGAAATTGGCAATCTCTGCTGATGGACTGACAAACACAAGTGCAGGGAAAGTAGATACGATGAAATTTAGGTAAAAAAGAAATAGTTCCTTTATTGAGAAAGGAGGAAGTATACAATTGTTCAGAGAACACACCAACATATTCTTTTTAGAAATGGTATTGAAAGTGCACAGAAGTGTTGTGGTGAAAGGATTTCGAAGTAAATAGTAACGTAAAGCGTAAATTTTATTGTAAATCATTTAGCGCAGAAGAACAAGCATGTGGCTGTTCCAGTATCCGACACAGTGCCTATTTTGTCCTTCCTGGCCTATCTTTCTGCAAAAGATCTGTACAGGACACGAGGGATGCGTGCACAGCTGAAGCAGCTACACAGATTAGTAATACAAGTTTTATTTACTAATATACACACAGTTAGTCAACTTTGTCTGCCCTCACGGTGGCGTCTTCTTCCTCGATGCCAGCTGCGCCCATTCATAGTTACTACCTACTTCGGAGCAGAGTTCAGATGTGCCCTTCCAGACGCATGTCGGCCTAGATATAGCCGCTTGTAGAGGGCGCGCTTCTCGGTTGCTCCCTCCAGGAGGTGCGGTCCTCGTGCGTCTGGCATGTGGCGCTGACTTTGCGCCACAACAATGCTATTACAAGTTCAGATGACAAAACCCTGTCATTCTCCTAGCAGTGTCAACGGTCTACATCAACAGAAGCGCGAAGAAACTTAGCGCTGTCACCACCCCAGAAATCATCGACCCGAGCGACACGGTTCGGACGCATGACGAAGCAACAAGCAGACATCGACGCTGGAGGCGCTCACCCGATCTGTAAAGTTCCAGCGCCGAATTCAGCCAACCTGCTGGTCGTCACGGGTCAGTCACAGCTCGGCGGTAATTAGCCGCCCAGGCTGCGTCACTCGTCGTCATCGTCATGGTGTCAGCTACAGCTGGGCGGTGACATGCCGTCCAGTGTGTGACACACGTCCCCGCCGGCATCGGATAGAGTGTTGTGTTCTGCGGTAGCGTACACTGTCCGTGCCGCTCACCGCGACGTCGCAACAACGTCCGAGCCCATATCCCCGGACTAAGGCTCCTATAAGTACTAGCTGACGCATCCGCCATTTTTATTCCCGTAGCTCGTAAGTTCACCCTGCGTTACGAACATCTGATTTTAACGCTCGCTGCTAACGCTCGTCTTTCAGGGGGTATTGATTTTTTGTTAGTAATACCCATCAATTCGGCGACTGTGATTCCAAACCGAAATTCTACCCGAGTACACTTGTCCATTAATAGCTCCTAGGTCACCGACAATTTGAAAGTAGCCGTTATTTTGACGGAACATACTGGGTTAAACATACTGCGGTGCTATAGGATTTGCGTCACGGCACTTGATCACGACATTACGGGTGGTTGTGATGTCATTAACTCCTCAAATCATCCAGAGATGGCTACAGAATGTTTAGTTTCCCGAGAGATTCTGAGCGATAAAACAAATGGATCATTAACTGTCGACGCAAAAACTGGGAACCCGGACCGAGTGCACAGTTACGTATTGTAAGTAAACAATTTAGTGCAGAAGAACCTGTATGTGACTTGAAGCAATATTCAATAGTAAAAATCGTTTGTGATATTCGAAAATAAGTTTTTGTTTAGCTCTTTTGAAAGTACTACCACTAAACAGAGAAGCTGCCTGTAGGTAGTTGGAAGCCGCAAAATATCATAACATGGCAAAACATCAGAGAACATACACAATATGTGTGTCCTATGTAGCATATTGAGAAATACACCACATCAAAAAGTTTTGTACTGACATTGCACAAATTGAAGATACTTCTATTACGTTATTGCAAAAAAATTATTACATCTACATCGATATTGGTTACTATGCAAATCACATTTTAGTGCCTCGCAGAGAGTCATCGAACCACCTTTATACTATTCATCTCCCATTCCACTCTCGAATATCACACGGGAAGAAAGCGGAGGAGAATGTTGGTGATTGGAGTTTCTTAAGTAGACCACGCCGCAGCGATAAGCGCCGTTGTTGTAATATTTCTCATCCGAGCTCCTGTATCATTTCCGTGACGCTGTCTCCTCTGTATCGTGACAATAAAAAACGAGCTGCCCTTCTTTCCACTGTTTCGATGTCCTCCGTCAAACCCACGTGATAAGGATCCCACACTGGGCAGCAATACTCCAAAAAGGGACGGACAAGCGTAGTGTATCCAGTCTCTTTAGTAGTGCTATTGCATCGTTTAAGGGTTCTGCCAATAAAACGCAGTCTCTGGTTCACCTTTCCCTCGACATTATCTTTCCAGTTTAAGAAAAAAATGTTCAAATGTTTATATAGTCTATGGGACTTAACTACGGGGTCATCAGTCCCTAAACTTACAAACTACTTATGAAATACTTACGAACAAGGACGGCACAAATATCAATGCCCGAGGGATGGGATTCGAACCGTGCAGACCGTGACTGAAGCGCCTCAGTCCCCTCGGCCACCGCGGCCGGCTTCAGTTTAAGTCTGAAGCAATAGTAATTCCTAGATATTTTCTGTAGATTACGGCCTTCACGATTGATTGATTTATATTGTAAACATAGTTTAACGGATTTCTTTTCGTACTCAAACACTAAAACGGAAAATATAAATATACTTCGGAAAAAGTTCATTTACGGCTATGGCAGTGTACTGTGCTGATATAGGCAACTACCGTTAAATGCTATGTGTGGTATTTCGAAGTTTAAACGTCATAACTTGCAGTATGCAATTTTAAATAATAGCATCTGAAGTTTTATCACAAAATACACCCTCAATTCAATCTTATTACTTAATGCCATTTTTGACGCAACGAAATGTTTGCTTTACAAGGATTATCAAATTACTGACGAGGCAAGGATACTGTTACATACAGAAATCTGTCAACCATATAGAAGGATCAGAATTATTTATTTATTTCATGGTCAACACAAAGGATTATTCCCCTCTTTCTGTACGATTAGGTTTTCAAATAGCATTCAACAGTTGTTGCCAACATCGGCGCCTTGTGCCTCTACGACCGCAAACTTCAGATTCGGTACATTCATATTATTTTTCGTTTTTGTGTTTGTAATACATTCTGAAACTTTCTCAATAACGTAATGGAACATTCAGCAATGTGAGTACAAATATACAAAAATACAATATTTGTCACAGCAGACAACAAACACTTATTCCAAGACGGCAAACAAAATGTTTCAAATGTTTGTATAGTCTATGGGACTTAACTACGGGGTCATCAGTCCCTAAACTTACAAACTACTTATGAACTAGGACGGCACAAATA
The DNA here is from genome assembly GCA_026315105.1 of Locusta migratoria. Classification (NCBI taxonomy): domain Eukaryota; kingdom Metazoa; phylum Arthropoda; class Insecta; order Orthoptera; family Acrididae; genus Locusta; species Locusta migratoria. The sequence goes on along the minus strand of CM048746.1, from coordinate 335,957,130 downwards.
TCCATGCCCGAGGGGGGATTCGAACCCCCGACCGTAGGAGTCGTGCAGACCGTGACTGAAGCGCCTTAGTCCCCTCGGCCACCGCGGCCGGCGACGGCAAACAAACCTCGCATTATTATTATTAGTATGTCAAAACCATTACATAGTAATATTACATGTTTGATGGTTAAATTCAGGCGGTTACATCAGGTATTTTAGCAAACACAAATACTGTAAATAAGTTGACAGGATTTACAAAAGAAAGCGTTTTGGCTACACTTGTCGCTTTACATAAAGCAACCAAACGAATTTACACTTCAGGAAATGTTATTAAATTACAGAAAGTGTAAAAGTCGGTAGTGAATTTATGTACTTTTTTTTTTTTTTTTTTTTTTTTTTTTTTTTTTTTTTTTTGTTGACGTGGTCCCTGTCTTTCAGTAAGTTGCAGCAGTCGAAAGGCACGTGGTGAATAGTTTGGACAGCTGTGTTACATGTGCATGTTCCATCTTCAATAATTCTGAACCGCTGATAATAGACTTTCAGACTGCAATGACATGTTAACATTGTTGTGAAATTCGTTGACATTGAGAGTGTAATCACTAAACATTCTCGAACCGATGTAAAATATTGTTTAGTGCTTCCCCTGTTTTTTGTTCTTTGCCACTCAATGCCCCATTTGTTCCTAAACTCCTGTCGAAGTTTCTTCTTTACGGCACTTGTAGGTATTTTGTTGTAGCACATCGATTGTCGTGACCGAGCTGCTGTTTTAACATGATTGTAAGCTAGCTCATTTCCCCATATCCTCGTTGTGCTTTAACTCATGCGAAATGCACCAGCCAGTCGTGTGTCTGCAATCTTCTGATTTTACATTTCTTCAATCAAGAAGTTGTGGTTCTTCAGATTACGTAACGAGTCCAAAGTAATCCTGCTGTAAGTGTGAAGTGCTGCGGTTCTATCAATATTCTAGATACTGGTTATTAACTCAAGGGCACTGAGAATGACAAATTGTTACGCTTGATTATTTGAACCTTCATTAGAAAGTTTTAGCTGTATCTGGTAAATAAGCTATTTATCAACAAATATTGCTATTTCCGAACCCACTACGTCGTCGGACGTGCTTCCATCGGCGTATACTTCAACAGGGTAGATTTCACTTGCGTCCTTCTCAGTTATCCTCGTAAAGTCTGCCGGGTGTGCCGGGCTTCTATACCCTAAGGCGATGTAATTTGTCTGTCTGGCTTCTTTTGTTTTGACCAGGTTACAATATTTGACTATTTCCTGTATATTGACAGCAGTCATTCCTCAAATACAAACGAGATCGCTTAAATTATTTATCTAGATGACCAATTTTGGCAGTAATAAACGTAGTACACGATTTTTTATCACACACACACACTGCGATTTTTTTCTTTATTCGGACAGCAAAGAAAAGCAGCAATACTTAAATAAAACGCGAGATTTTTGTGTCTAATCAACATATTGACGTAAACAAGAGCGGAATGCAAGCTCAAGGTAGCACGATCTAAGGCTCTATGCCGGACACTTCTAAAATATTTCGCTAAACTTGAATAAAACAACACTGTTCGCATAAGCCACACTGTTCGCATAAGCCACGAGTTGTGCTACGCATTCGCTGGGACTGAAAATGGCGGATGCGCCAGCTAGTGTTTGTAGGAGCTCTATCCGGACCCCGACGTCACCGCCGGTCGACTCTTCAGCTGCCGCCCGCCATTGGCTGCGAGGCGGCTCGAACCTCGCGAGACATCACGACAACGCCAGAGATGCGACCCGGAACCGTTTGCGTCGTAGACGTCGCACGCTACCGCCGTCGCGTCTGCAGGAAACCCTCCGACGCCTTACTTCACGCAGTGTTCCAGCACAGATGGGCCTCAGGACACACGTTGCGGAGGCGCGTTCCACCAACACAGTTTGAAGAGAAGGCCTGCGTGCTGCCGTGCTACGTCACGCAGAGTAGGTCGCGATCGTGTAGCTCACTGGCTGGCCGATACAAGGCCGTGGGCTGCGCCCCTCGGTCAGTCATTGAGCAACGCGATCGCGACCTACTCTTCGTGACGTGCACGGCAGCACACAGGCCTTCTCTTCAGACGGTGTTGGTTCCACCCGACGCCTGAGCCAGCGCAGTCGCCGCTGGCAGGCGACAATTGCTGCCGTCACACGACCTGCCACGGTCGGAATATTATACGCACAAGATGGTGTAAATAAAGGCCAACCTGACATGTTGAAATTTATATATATATATATATATATATATATATATATATATATATATATATATATATATATATATATATATATAAATTGAGGTGTTTGGGCCTATATTTCAGTGTGCCGTCGGAACTACACCTCGCAAACGAATAGTGTTTGTATGTGTCAGTACGTGTCTCCCATTGTGCACTACGGCGGTAGATTGTTGATAACGATAAGATCTTGGAGTTGAAAGTTAACGACTTCTTTGAAATTCTACGTGTGGCTATATTTTGCTCTTCAGTAAAAACCACACAATGGAAATGAACGATCTGTGTTTTTGGAGAACGAATTCTCCGGTTGTACACCATTGCTATAAGAGGGTGGAAGATATAACGGTTGAAAGTCGTCTGCTTATATAAAATTATGACTGAAGACCAGCGATGACCTTTGACACTGCAACAGCAAAGAAGTTACATACAGCGAAACGTGGCGCACATTTTTCTGTTAGTTTTCTGCAACAAGCGTACGAATAAAGCAAAGAAGTGCATATTTCAGATTGAAACGTTAGACTTTCAAGATAGAGGCCAAAGCGTAAGAAATTTCGCGTTTTCGATCCTTTTCGAAAGGACAGAAAACGGCGCTGGAAAGTGACTCTACAATCGATAGAAACTTGAATTTTGAAGATGCTGTTCAAATGTTTGTAAATCTATCGGACCAAACTGTGTGATCATCAGTCCTTAGCTTACAAACTACTTAAACTAAGGTAAACTAACCTAAGGACAACACACACACACACACAAACACACACACACACACACCCATGCCACAGGGAGGACTCGAACCTGGCGAGTAATCGCGCGCTCCGCAGCGTGGCGCCCTTAGACCGTTTGGTTACTCCACCGCGGCTGTAGATGTAGTTTATCTTACACAGTAGGCATCAGCGATTTATCGATATTCGCATCCCTAATAGAGTGAAAAAGCGGCTGAATGGTTTTTTGAAAATACATTGCTATTCAGGCAATTTTGAAGCATGAAATACAAAACTTCGGATTTAGATTTTTGTTCGGAATTTTAAAAACACGTGTTTCGATATATTTTAAATTCAACTATTAAGCTGGTGAAATGAGGTCAAATGTTTTGAGGGTGCTAATAAGACTATTTTGATGCTAGAAATGCGAAAATTTGAATTTGGAACCTTGGTTAGAATTTTAAAAAAGGGTATTTCGGGATATTTTGAATACTCCCATCAGTGGTGAAGTTGTATCAAAATACTTGATTAGGAAAGCATGCTAAATCTATAAAAATTTATACTTAGAAGTAGAAACAACCAATACAGACCAACCAGTCTACGCGTACGGAGCAGCGGGAATTAAGGTAATGTTAAATAAAGTCAATTGCTTTGTTGAACAAAAACCGCTGTTTTACTCCAAGAGACCATCTCCAAGCAGTTTGTCCCACAGCCCACTAAACCATCAAATTACATCTTTCCACATTACAGACGACAAGCTGAAATGGCTGCAGGAAACATCCCATGGAAAGTTCTCCTCAAGTACTCAATCTGTATACAGAGTAGTCGAAACAATCTTCAATTAAATTTGAAACTAAGTTTGTAACATTAATGTTATCAGAATTCCACTGTTACAAGCAGGGGAGAGAGCTCGCATGTGGAGGCCTCTAGGTCAAGAAAAAAGTTTCCAGTTACATGTTGGAGTAAGTTTGTTGTTGTGGAAGAAACTAACCATCGTATTAGAATTTAAAAGATCTCAGGGAGACTTTAGGCAAGTGAGGTAGAAGGCGCATTACTACGGAATTTCTAAAATAATTGGGTGAAACATATTCTCATAAGGTGAGAGAACGTTGACCAGCCACAAATGAAACACCAAGTTGTATCTTTATACGTAAGTACAGACTTATGTGTGTTTTCTCAGTCCTGACTCTTTCCTAGTAAACTTTCCAATTGATTTGATGGTACTAACGTCTTTCTGTGCTCTTCCTTGGCCTGTCTCGCTTTTAATAATATTCAGAATTGTTTTAACTTTTTTTATTATAGTGCCTGCAGCATTGAATATTTCGTTAAACAGGATTTTAATAAATTATTTCACTTTTTAATGCTGCAAAGTATTTTTCTTTATCCACTACAGCTGTTTCACCATTATGGAATTGTCAAGTGGTCTTCAAAATAATAAACAAGATTTTAAAAAATATTTTTCGAAACGAAATATACTACATTACCATAATTTTAAATGTATTGCTTACATGTTACATATAGCATCTGTTCCCTCATATGATATTATGCGGGTACATTTGTCAGAAAGTCATTTATAATAATTTATTAGTTGAATGACATTTCTGTTTGACAGCTCTCGAACCTGGGACCTTTGCTTTCCGCGGGCAAGAGCACAACCACTGAGCTATCCCGACACGACTCACGGTCCGTTCTCACAGCTTTATTGCTGCCAGCACCTCACCGTCTACCTTTCAAACTTCACAGACGTTCTCCTACGAACCTTGCAAGACTGACACTCCTGTAAGAAAGGAAAGGTCCCAGGTTCGAGTCCCGGTTCCCACACAATTTTAATCTGCCAGTAAGTTTCGTATCAGCGCACACTCCACTGCAGAGTGAATGATTCATTCCAGGACTTGTGATGTTACATGTTTACAAAGACTTCATGTTCTGAATTTCTTGGTGTCTTCGGTTGTGATCTACTTTGTATCTCTGATCTCTGAGATGTTAACATTCGAATTTTGTGCTATCATTAACTATGAATATGTTTCCAAAGATTTTGTATTCTGAATTTAGTGGTATTTATGGTAATGTAATAGTACGTCTCTCTAGTCTTTGAGGTATTGTATGGTATTCGGAAATGTGCATTACTTTTGATCAGGGAATAGTTTCTCCCGTTTCCGCGATGTTGTCTATTAGGATATCTGTGCTATTTTTGACTGTGAAAGATGATACCACTGAAATTATCCGTTTCCAAGCTTAATTAGATCAATGAAATTTTGTGTTTAAAATCTGTGTCTTAATTGAGAATTTCGTTCGGTAAAGTGTCCATTCCTGCACGGAAGTAGGCACAAGCAGAAAATTTGTATTGGTCGTTGAAGGAGCTAATTTTTGATGTCACACTGAACACTCTGGCCCTGATCCCTATCAAGGCTGTTTCCTACTCCACCCACTACCACAAAATAATCCTGTTTTATGAAACCTTCAACCTTCGCACAAGGAACCTACTTCCTCTATCACCTGGCTAAGACCTGCACTGGGCTTGAAGAAGTTTCTGACCTGGTTTTCGTCAGCTAATTTTTTCTGCTTAATTTGGCCATGTCTCATCCATGGCTACTGACTAGCAACAGAACTTCCCCCCTACTTCCTTATTATAATAATAATTATTATTATTGTTATTATTATTTAACACTTAAGTATTTTTAAATTTTTACTATTTTTTTTAACTACACCTACTTCTGCTGAATCTTTTTCTCAAGAAGGTCAAATATATAGGTTGCGCAAATTGGGAAGATATCAGACACTATCTCTGAGGCCACTGTTCCCTGCTACTACTTCCCACATCTGTTTACACTTCTCCCCAATTAACCTCATTAGTTACTTCCAAATACTATCCAGTTAATCCTGAAGGACACTAATCTTTCTGTTCAACTATTTTTCTGACTCTTGAACACACTTTTTGCGAAAAAAGGAAGAGGCTCGTTTCCTCCTCCCAATTCTCACATGGCTACATTCCTTCCAAGGAAACCACTTGGTACAACAGCTTCTTAGGACCCTAGCACTAACGTTCCGACAGCAGCTTAAACACTCTGAATTCATGATTGTCACGAGATTCACTTATGTGATATCGTCAATATATATTAACTACAGATACGATTAGGACACTAATGTGTGTTTCAACTCTTGGTAAATTCATTTAAAAATGCTGTACAACGCTAAATCTGCACACTTGCGAATTTGGCCTATTACTGTTACTTTTCGCGATTACTGAAACAATACGCGAATAAAATAAAAACCTTTCATGGATAGCTTTAAGAGCACACTAATAAACGTATTTAATTAGTTAATTGCGATAAATTACACTTAAAACTGCAGAAAAACGCTACATATTCTCACGCTAAATTTAAGCCTAAAGAGTAAGTAAACAAACCGAAATTTTCGTGATTACTGGAACAATACGCAAATAAAAGTGAAACCTTTAATGGTAAGCATGAAGAGCACTGTAATAAACAAATTTAATTAGTTAACAGTTTTAAACTACGTTTCATTTCCACTTAAATTACTTACCTTTTTTTAAGCACACTGACACGGCACGTTTGGCGTTTTCCACTTCCTTGGAATGCTAGTTGGAGACTGACATATGGGATATTCTATTTCGGGTATATTAATATATATAAAATTTGAGGTGTTTGTGCCTATATTTCACTGTGCAGTCAAAATTACACATCGCAAACGATTGGTGTTTGTATGTGGTAGTAGGTATCAGTCTCCTATTGTGCACTATGGCGATAAGGGGGTGGAAGATATGGGAGTAGAAAGTTACCGACTTTTATAACATTCTACGTGTATCATTATTTTGCTGTTCAGCAAAAACTAAACAATGGAGATGAACGATCTCTCTTTGATGTAGTAGTAAAAAGTCTCCCGTTGTACAACATAGTAGTTCCGTGTCGATGGCTATAAGAAAATGGAAGATATGGCGGCTGAACGTCGTCAGCGTATATAAAATTCTGGCTGAAGACCAGCGATGACTTTTAACAGTATGATAGCAAATAGGCTACATACAGCGAAATATGAAGCACATTCTTCAGTTGTTTGTCTGTAACAAGCGTGCGAATAAAGAAAAATAAGTGCATATTGCAGTTTGAAAAGTAAAACTACCAAGAAAGATGCCAAATCGTAAGAAAGTAATTTCGCGTTCTTGATCTGTTTCTAATAGACAGAAAATGGTTCTGCAAAGTCAATCTACAGTTGACAGAAACATGATATCTGTAGACGTTGTTTATTTTATACTGTACGCATCAGTGACTTATCGATATTCGCATCCCTAAGGGAGTGACATAGGCGACGAACGGTTTTTTGAAAATACTTTGCTATAAAAGCAATTTTAAAATAAGAAATATAAAACTATGGATTTAGATTTTTAATTGGAATTTTAAAAACAAATGTTTCGAAATTTTGGGAATTTCAACTATTAAGCGGGCGAAATAAGGGCAAACCCTTTATGGGTGCTACTAAGACTATTTTGATGCTAGAAATGCGAAAATTCTGATCTGTAACCGTGGTTGGATTTTTTTTTCTTTTAATGTGTTTCGGGATGTTTAGATTTCTGCCTTCAATGGTGCAATAGGAGGTGGCACGTTGTATCAAAATACTTGATTTGGGAAGCAGTTTTAAAGCTAAATATATGAAATTTTATATTTAAAAGTAGAAACAACCAATGCAGACCATCGTGTTTCCGCGTGCGAAGCAGCGGGAATTAAGCTAGTTGTTTATAAATTCAATATTCCAATATCCACAGCGTTAAGAGTGTACCGAGAGTACCAAGTCTCACACTCCAGCCACCACAATTCAGTCGTCGACGGTCTTCGTAGAGCTGTCTACTAAGAGACAAGCAACTGTGTATAAATGACCACATAACACCAATTGGTACATACGACGAACTTACATATTTGGACAGTGTTGCGAAATATGTTGTTGGTAGGCTGTAGCCATCTCGAGTGGCTTTGCTGGTAGCAAGATATCATCTGCTGCATTATCTTGCACGTTTCTAACCACATGTGATGAATTCTAGATGAGTGGAAAACCTTTGCTTGGTCAGATGAGTCCAGATTTTAGTTTTTAAGAGCTAATGTTTGGATTGTGAGTGTGGTGCAGACCTTAGAATGCAAATGATCCAAATTGTGAACAGGGTACCGAACTGTGTAAGTTCGTGGGTTGCTCCATAGTCGAGGCAGTTTTTATATGGAATAGATTGGGTCATATGGTTAAACTGAATAGCAGGTTGTTATTTTTGGTTATGTTGGGACCCAACAACGACGGAACTGTATGGAAGACAATGCTCTTTTTTTACCGGATCACAACTGGTCGATATGTAACAGACGGAAATAAAGATTGGTGTGATATACTGAAAGTAATTTGGAGTTTATTTTGGTGTTGTATTTAGTGTATGTATTATTATAATAGGAAAATGAATCTGATTTATTGAAAGTATTTAATTCAGTCAAGAAGACAATTGAATGGCTCTTTGAATTTTAACATTCACTTATCTTCAATCGTGGCAAGATAAAGTACGTTAACTATTAATATACAACTCAAGTTTAGCAAGCAGTGAACTTAGATGTGTGAGTTTAAAGAGATCGATAGCAATTCGTGGTGCCTGTGATCGATTTTGAGAGTGAACTTACAGTAACAGTTAAAGATTAATTTTCCTCCCCCGCTCGTACAAGGACCTCTCATTTCATTTTATTCAACTAAAGAGAATAGTTAAATTTCTTTTTATCGTGCTTGTGGTGCGGGAACTTCAAATCAAAGTTGATAATTTTCACGGCTAAAATTGACAGTTAATGTTGCTAGGTAACAGAAAAATTCGAGTCAACAGCTACCTATCAACCAACTGACATTTTTTTACGAGTATGGACTTGAATGACAATTTCATCATCGCCGGTACCCATCCCACGACAGTAGATAGGACACGATGTAGCATGCATTTATCACTACCGTGCTATGCCATTGTAATCAGTAGGTACGTTCAGATGAACTCTACTTCCTCTATAAGATAAAGGATAATGGTGTAGTTTAGAGGCACGAAAGCACAGAGGATTTGTTAAGTACAAAGACTTATACCAGACTTTTGAACCAACTATGTAACAGTAATATTATTGTCTAAATATATTAAAACCTGTACAAAACTTTCTGCTCCGACGTTTTCGTTCAGTTGTGTTATATTTCCTCTGTACCTCTATGTTAAATAATCCTTCCTAGATGAGAAATTTTTTTTCTCGAGAGGTATCTTATTTTCAATTATTTATCCGAGGTAACCTTGTGAATTGGAAGATAACTACATTCCACATCATATCAATTTTCCGAAATAGCAAGTAAGAAACATACATGCCCAGGAAAGCAAAATATTAAAAGAAAATTCGTTTATATTTCTCTCTCTCATTCTTACTGAACAATATAACCAGAGGCATATTGTCGTATCGTAGTCAGATGCAGTGGTTGTTGGTCATCACACCAAGCCGCATCCATCAACAGTTCTATGAGGAATAACCTAATTTTATATAAACAGAAGATATCTTAAACTTTAAGATTCTAGATACTGGAGGTCCAATTCGAAGTAGTTTCTGATCTGAAACTTTTTGTAAGCATTCGAAATAACGTTCCAACCTCAGAGTATTCATACTTTATTGTGATGTAGGATTCAGAAGCGTCGCGCGGTGAATAGAAAGTACTTAACAGCTTGCCTGTGTAAAGACTGTGAACACAATCACAAACGTTTACCGCAAAATTTTCCGACACCGACAGATTTCGAAAGCTTTTATTCTATGAAGTACTTCCGAAAAGACCGACGCATATAATGTGGAGTGAATTTTTCACTTTATTAAATGAACGGAAGGTCACGTAAAGTCTCTCTTAACGCTTAGGACGTGATATGTAAAGCACAGAAAGTAACCACGAAGACGAAAGGAGGGAGTGCTCTCTAAAAGTTAGAAATGGAGGAGGGACGAAAAGAGGGCTGTAAAAATGGAAGACGAGATATTCACGTCCCGTCGATAGTGTTGTAATTTTAGCACTCATTTCGAAGTAGAGGGTTGGTAAATTAACTGCACCGAATATATTGGAAAAATTTCAGCTCTTTCTACCGCAACTGAAACACAACCTAGGAAATGCGATCATGTGAATGATGTTGCTCTTGAATAGTAAATTTGTGGTATGTTGTCTACTCCTGTTACGAATATTTCATATATATTGTTCCACACATCATCATTAATTTCATTCTTCGGTTGAAATTGTCACATTTAGTGCTGTATTGTATATCTCATTTATTACAAGCGATTTTTGTCCTCTGTAACTGTATCATTGTCAATGAAAGAACGCACCGAGTTGAAACGTTTGTAGCAAGACTATAGGTAAGCAGGTACCGTAATCATTTTGTGTTAGTTATCGAAGAAATTAATGAAGACTTCTCATACATAATTTCAGGTAAGGGAATTTCTCGAGTACAGTCAAATGGCATAAAAGAGAGATATATTCGGAGCAAGTTCAAGGTATTTAGGTTTTAAAAAAGACCAGAACGAATGTGATAAAACGGACTTATCGGTGTTCCAAAGATGGCGGATATTCCATAGAAATACCGTCAGATAATAAAACTGTTGTACTATTGAGCCTTAGATTTTTACCAGTTACCACAGTCCTAATAAAACATTAGCATTTTTGTTGCAATATTTTTTTTCTCTTCCAATAACTCTTACTGCTGTGAAAAAATGGAGATAAGTGATAATGTTAGAAAAATATATTTGACGAGCATTACTTTATGTCGTTTAACACTTTCAGAAATGAATCAAATTTATGACCTGATTGAAGACGTGGTCTTGAGTAAAGATGGCCCACCAATGGCAGACTGACGTAGGAATATGCTCGTCTGCAGTGGGCTGGAGCCATAAGTAAGAACAGGTACCGTGTAAGCAATCTCATGCTATTGTTTTAATGTTGTTTTTACATATGGTTCCCAAGGTGTGTGGGTTGCCTGGAACTAATCTTTCTAGGTTTGGTTGTTGGCCTTTCAGGGACTCCGGAATGCCGATATACCACAATGGGGGAAACTGACCAGCAGGGCAGAAAGAGAGAAGAAATCCACTGAGGCCTTGTGCGGGTTGTCCTGCCGGCCTCTGGTCGCCCCTGAGAGGCCAGCAGACCAACCAACACACTGAATGCACCAGTGTCTACCTATAAGGCGTTCCAGATAACACCGCCGAGGGGGGAAACACGTCAATGTAATCAACAACAAACAGACTAACCGGAACTAGATTTTCCAGGTGGAGCTGTCATCACAGCAACGTTCAGGTGGAGCTGTCAACCATGTCCCACCGAGATCACTCCGTCAAACCTGGCTACGTAAGCTGTCACGACTGCAAGTGATCTTCGTAGGCTTCCTGTGAACTGTTTCAAAAAGACCTCGTCACGGATTCCGGAACGTATCCTGCACCTGCACTATCTAAAGAGTAAACGTGTTTATCTGAGGAATTGCACTTTCTTGGTATCTCATTATAGTGCTCCGGGATTATGTGATTAGTGATTAGAGTTGCACGGCCTCTTGTATCGACTGTGAATGGAATAGAGTGTGTTGTTCTGAATCGAGATTTTTTAGTCACAAAACAGGTGAAGGGCGGCATCGGGCGAATAGTGGGCGGGCAGTCACGTGAGAAGCGCCGGCGGGTTGGGGGCTGTGATGGGGGTAGCTGTGGAGCCACAGGTACTGGTTCGGCCTTGTCCTGAATCCGAAGTAGTGGGGCCAAAGAGACTGGCCAATGAGGGCTGGCAGTAGCATATATACTGAAGCCAGACAATCTGGGAAAGGGTCCATAATGCAATCCTCTAAATATTAAATATTTAAATCAATATTCAACTTTATATTATGCACATTAAAGTATATTTCTTGATAACTGTTAGTTTTATTTTGTAGTTATACTTACGGAAAGATTACATGAGTCAAGGTGCCCCAGCCTCTGGGCCGTCTTGGCATACGTCCAGTAATTATTTTTTCTGATACTTTAACTGATATTTTCAAGGTTAATAACTGTCATCCAGATTCAGTAAAGAACTATCTAAAATTTATAAATATGTTCATAAATTTAACTATGTCAAATAAAATATTAGGAAAAATAAAAAAATACGGCCAACGTACCCCGGTCTCCCCTATCGACTGGTAAACTTGAAAGCCTAAATCTCCTGCTAAATCGAGGCACGCTCTCTGTGTACTTTTCAATGAGGTTGCACGTTCAGCTGCAGGCTACTGACGCCGTCTTACCAAAAACAACACACACAACGAGTAATTATCGCTGGCGCAACTTCTGCTCCAAGCCCTTTATCAGCGCCGGATATTAATTAAGAGCTCCGCGGCGCTTGTAAAACCAGAGCGCCGGGCGCAACTGTAACTTCGTTCAAATTGCCGGCCAGAGGTGACTGCTCACAGAGGAACCTAGAGATGCCTCACACAGATAGCATCGCAGGGCGCCCCTGACAGCTACAACACCAGGAAGATTCGCTTCTCGCCTTCTGGCAAGATTAGTGTGTAGTTTTTTTATTATTTACTAGCTGGTACCCGGCGCGGTCTAAGGCGCCTCGCTGCGGAGCGCACGGTTGCACGCCGTCGAAGGTTCGAGTTATCCATGGGGCATGGGTGTTTGTGTTGTCCTTAGGTTAGTTTATCTAGGTTTAAGTAGTTTGTAAGCTAGGGACTGATGACCACGCAGTTTGGTCCGATAGATTTACAGACATTTTTTGTACCCGGCGCGTTTCTGCCAGAGCAGAAATATGTGTGAAAATAATGTTACGAGTATCTGTAACACATTTGTCGGCATAGAAATGAATAAGACACAATAGAAAGCTGATGGGTTTATTTTTGTTACATTCAGAGATCTCACTACTTCAATGGACTTTCAAGTACATTTCCCGGTACGACATGTGTACCACCTTCTGCAAGTTAGTTGTACGATGTCCATAAGCTTTACGTAATAGGAAGAAATAAGCTGACGAAGATTTTATCGCAATCAGATGAACGTTATGGCAGAGCTTAAAATACGAACGAACAAATATAAGTGAGGTTTCCAATCTTCCTTTAGTCCATTTCCTTCATTCCCTTCTCTCTGTTCACCTGCTCCTCCTCCCCTCCACCCGCCTCCTCCTGTCCCTTTCTCTGTCAATTTCCTCCTCTAGCCTCCCTGTCTTCACCTCCTTTCACCTGTCACCCTCTCTGTTCTTCTCCTTTTCCATCACTCTTTAAGTCTCCCCTATCCCTATTCTGTCCGTCTCCTCCTCCACCGACAAATCTCACTTCTACATATGAAAACATACATACATCCCGGCCGCGGCGGCCGAGGGGACTGAGGCGCTTCAGTCACGGTCTGCACGGCCACTACAGTAGGGGGTTCGTATCCCCCCCCCTTGGGCATGGATATTTGTGGCCTTCTTAGTAATAGGTAGTTTGTAAGTTTAGGGACTAATGACCCCGTAGTTAAGTCCCATAAGCTCTACAAACATTTGAACATATATACATGCGCCAAGTTTCATGGTGACTGGTCAAACGGTGTCAAAGCCGCAACGTCGCTCCGCAATGCTAAATTTACTGGTTTGCAGATTATAAACATCACCTTTGCGAAAACATATGTTTATGTGTCGATTTTCATAGTGACTAATCAAGCAATTTGTATGTTTATTTTAACGTACCATCCGCCATACACCTACGGAGGTTTACGAAAGGTAGTCCATTTATTAATGCAGGATATACGCTGTCTCCGTTCTAAAAGTCAATCACCTGTCTATCCCTTTCAGCATGAAGGTAGCAAACATGTTAACTTATTGTAAGGTCCCCTTCGGGGGTTCGAATCCTCCCTCGGGCATGAATGTTCGTGCTGTCTTTAGTATAACTTAGTTTATAAGTAGTTTGTAAGTTTAGGGACTGATGAGATACCCACCTAAGGAATTCAGAAAAAAGATGAAAGCTTTTGAAATGTGGTGTTAAGGACGAATGATGAAAATTAAATGGGTAGATCACGTACTAATGAGGAGGCGCTTATCCGAATCGGGAAGAATGGGAGATTCTGGAATATCCTGATTAATAGAAGGGATAGATTGGTGGGACACATTCCGAGACATCAGAGTATTGTCAACTTAGGTCGGCCGCAGTGGCCGAGCAGTATGCGGCGCGCCAGTCACAGTCTGCACGGCCACTACAGTCGAGGGTTCGAATCCCCACTCGGGCATGGATGTTTGTGTCGTCTTTAGTATAAGGTAGTTCATAAGTAGTTTAGAAATTTAGGGACTGATGACCCCGCAGTTACGTCCCTTAAGTTTATCAAACATTTGGACATTTATTGTCAGCATTAGAAGAAAGTATGTGGGGTACAAATCGTAGAGGGAGACCGAGAGACGAATACAGTAAGCATATTCAAAAGGATGTATTCTCACATGAAGAGACTTGCACAGGACATGGCAGCGTGTAGAGCTGACTGAAGACCACAACAAAACAACAAAAAGTCTCATGAAACGTAGCCTATGTATTAACCAGAGTATAAGCGACATCTGTTCCAGATTCCACTCATATCCGTTCAGCCAGTTCAGCGTAAATGCGTAAGAAACACATTAACTAATTCAAAAGCACCCTCCGCCATGCATCATACGGTGTTAATTGTAATATACCTATAACCTTCGCGTGAGTGCATGCAATGATTTGACAAAGTTGTATCGCCGTGCATAAGATACAAACAAAAAGACAAACAAATATAATTTTCATGTATTAGATATAGCAATATAATGAATATTGCATCTCATGGCAGTGGAAAATATGACGTTTTGTATGAAGAATTTTCATATGTTATTTTTTATCGATTTGATGAATACGCTGCGGAGAGGAATATAAAGAATACAAGCCGAAAATTCTTGCCCGGAAGGGTAACAACCTGCAATTTCGCCTAGCACCAGTCAAGTGTGTGGGCCATTTCTCACCCTGTCACTCGCAGAAATAAATAATCTACCGCTGGCACTTTCTATGTCATTTTGACATTTCTCATTACCAAACATAATGTAAAAAGATTATAAGAATTTAAGAACACACAAGCAATAATAAAAAATTCACGGTATATGGATGTCATGGTGATTTCAAAACACTATGTTTGCCGATGACGTAGTAATTACGCAGAAAAAGCAAAGGACCTAAAGAGCAATTGGCCGGAATGGATGTCTTGAAAGGAGGGTTTTCGATGAACATTGAGTAAAGGAATGTAGTGTCAGAAAATCGGGCGATACTGAAGGAATTAGGTAATCTTACATCTTATAAATTGGCTGTACGTTTGTGTGTGTGTATGTATGTATGTTCAACATCTCATCTTAAACTACTGGACCGATTTCAACCAAACTTGGTACACATGTTCCTTAATATAAGGCAACAATCGCTGTCGTGGTAAGAATCACCTACGACACATACGTAAGAGGATATTACGTCATAAACAATGAGATGCGCGAAGAACTGCTGTGTCAAAAGATAATGCTGCACATTTTCTCCTAAACCACTAGACCGATTTAAACCAAAGTTGGTACACATATTTCTTACGTGAGGCAACAATTGCTGTAGGAGTACGAACCACGTACGACGTATGGTTCAGGAAACATAACGTAATGAACAATAGGAATCGCAAAAAACTCCTACATAATGTGACGAGACTTCATAAGTGCGCTATATGAGACTGACACTACTTGGCGACTTGCAACAAACTTTAAACATAATTTCGAACATTTATTAAACTCGCAGACAGCCACATCAAAATAAGGAAAGGAAAAAAGTTTCTCGCTTACTATTCTTCCGCTGTTCATGGAGCAAAACTATGGTATTCGGTGTAACGTTACAATTTATAATTTCTACACTACCAATAACATTGTACTCGCAGGAAATTTTGAAGACAGAATACACACTTAAAGTTGAATGTACGTTCGAAATTGTATCACAGTATGACACATAGTTCATGAGATATGAGGACGTAAAGAGTGACGTTCATGGAAAACCGCTCCATTAAACAACAAGTTTCAATCTATTACTTTACTACTAACCATATTCGAAACAGATTTTACCGACATACAGCACTTATACAAATCTATATACGCCTACAAAATTTTAAAATTGTACAACATATCTATACTATAAATCTATAAATGTAGGACTGTCGCTCTTCGTTTCAGTCTTCAAAACTACTGGCGAATTTTCATGAGGTTTTCAAAGGAAACGAGCAAAGATTGGTTCAGGATCTAGGCTTGATTTCAACAAAACAGAATCACGAAGTGTTTTCATAGTCCGTCGTGTCTGCCTGTTCATCTATTAGAAACCACTTCTACAAAACTACTTCACGAATTCGCATGGGGTTTTCACAGGAAACTTCAGCGTTCCTTGAGACAACATATAGACTTAGTTTCATAAAAATCGGATCATGGAAAGAAGAACTTTAAAATATAACATTTTTCATCGACAACCGTCATGTCTATCTTTCTCTTTCATCTCTAAAACTAATAGACGAATTTTCAGGGGTTTTTCATAGGAAACGTGAGGGTATATTGCACTTACAGAAACGCTTCATTTCACAAAATCGGATGAGAGAAAGTAATATATCACAATTCAAACATTTCTCTGAAAGCAATCGCATGTATCTATTTGTAGAAAGTAATCTCCAAAAGTATTAAATGAACATTCATAGGAATATTACAGATAAATAGATAATATACTGGGGTAATATTTAGGCGTCATTTCATCAACATCAACATCAACATCAACATCAAACATAAAAAAAACAGTACAACTTAGACAAAATGGTACTAGCAGCAATCCAATATCTAATTGCAAGTAAAAACGACTGCTAGTAGATCTCAACAGCAACTGAGAACGACGGAGAGCGACTGAGAAAAACGCCGTCGCCTCAGCAGTCAGCAGTCAGCAGGCCTCTACACGTGAGCGCTCTGCTCTGCTCTGCTCACACTCACGGGCGCCCTCTGGCGGCCCGTATCGCAACCTCTCACGTCCACCACTGTTTGCCACCTTTCCAGAGATGTTACACTATGTTCTACGAAATATGATTCAACGCAATGACTATAAAACTGATACAATCATCGCTGTGTTTAATCCATATACTTACATACTGATATCACCGTGTAACGTGTATGTACAACTGCTATGGAAGTTTAAGTCTCATGCTTGGAGCGTCAATAGCGCATCTAACGGAAAGAGAGCCAACCTTAAGAATAATAATTGTTTTCAGTGATATTCTTACTTCATTAAGGAAATACTTATTACTTATTACAATTTAGCTTTCCTTGCCTCAGCCCATTCTCCAGAGATATGAATGATCATGAAATAAATGTTTTAAATGACGAATATAACAGATGTATGATGCAAGCTACATCATATTCATGAAGATATGTCTATTTCTAAAACTTTTCGCAAAAGTATTAAAAAGCAACTACTAACACATTGTCAAGCGGTTTACACAGGAAATTTGAGCTAAGATTGGGGCAACATGGAGACATGATTTCAACACAATCAGATCACGGAAAAAAAAGATACATCGCAATCTTAAGTGTTTTCAGTAATTGTCTGTTCATCTATTAGAAATACTTAATCTCCTAAACTACTTCGCTGATTTGCATGGAGCAACTTCATAAGGGAAATTGCGCAGTACAGCAAACAAGCGATAGAGTCGCTGTTGTGCACCAACGAACTAATAAACACCGCTGCTGCATAATAAGTATGGGGTAGTACAAGAAGGAAGCAAACTTCTGTGACAGAATTAAGCAATTTTATGTCTACGAATACCAACAAACATTCAACATAGTGTTACTGATACTTAACGACATTTCTTTACTTATTTTGGCATCCTTTCGGACAATGACTTTTACTTCGATTTGTCATCTTGGCTAGGACAACTGAGTTTACTGACAGCTCGATCCAACAAGGATTCTATTTTTACTGACTGGGGTCCGGATTCCTAAAAAGCCATGATACACTCAGGCCCTCCTTCAACAATCGTTACGAATCACGGGCGTATAAGTTACTGAGACAATAAAGTAGTAGATGAGTTTTATTATTTGGGTACCAAAATAGCTTCTGGTTGCCGAAATAATGAAGATATAAAATGCAGAATGGCTATGGGAAGAATGGCGTGTCTGAATAAGCGAAATTTATTGACATGCAATATCAATTTAAATGTTATGAAATCCTTTCTGAATGCATTGTATCCCTTTCAGACCCAAGATTGTAGGTTATGTGACATTAATACAGAGAGGTACATTGTACATACAAAATACATACAGTAATTCTTTACAAGAAAGGAGGTAAATTTATTTTCAAAAAATTTTTACCCACACAATCGTCCGTTTTGAGCATTCACAACAAATTCACAAATCTGCACCATCATACAGTAACATGCCTTTGAAATAAATGATATCATAACATCACAGCATCAAATACAATCAACTGATTGTCATATATGACAGCTTCACATTTCAAAACAAGGACGTCAGCACCTTGTCAACACGTCATTCTTGTCGCCAATGCAGGTGTACTGGAAGTTTGCCGACTGCTGGCGTCACACTGTGTTGAAACACGGAACTAAAAATAGTTGTGCACATTACCACAGTCCATCCACGATTGAATGGAGCAGGCCCGAACTTCCTAGCGTGAATCACAAAGAGATAAAGCGAGCAGAACCAGAAACACACAATTGTGCGTGTAGGGCCTGATAGGGGTATGGGAGTGAAACGAGGACGATAAGGAGTTTAGACAAAAAGATGATGGGAGCTTTTGATATCTGGTGTTATGGGCGAATGACGAGTATTAGGTGGGTAGATCACGGAACTAATGCGGAGGTGATCAACAGACTTGGTTGAAAAGGAATTTTTCATACGTCAATAGAAGGGATAGGTTGGTGGGACATGTTCTGAGACATAATGGAATCGTGAACTTAGTATTGTCCCAGATAGCGAGGAATTATTTTTGGTTTAATTTCTTTCTCAGAAGCTATTAATTAGCCTACCTTGATTTTTTTCACAATCACGCCATTGGTTTTGCAATACTGCCATTCTTTCTGAAATTACTTCAAAATGAATGTTTTATAGTTTTAATCTGATGAATCATTATTATTAAAACAACATATAAGATGAAATATGTACATATAAATATCTCAAAAATTGAAGAATGTGCAGGAAATATAAATCCAACTACGAGGAAATCTTCAGTGTCTTCTGTATCCAACCACTTTGCAATCGACAATACAAGATAAAATTGATCTGCAAAGGGAGCAGGCGATTCAAAGAAATAAAATATGACACCGTACACGACCATTGTTACTCCCTGAGATTCGTTTTCTTTCTGCCTGAGACAGGCCCGGATGCCGTAGAAGATTATTCTCTGATGTGAGTGTGAGACATATTTTAAGTAACAAATAGTAATGAAAGTCAATTTTTTCTATCCTCTTTTATTCAAAATTAATTCCTGCCTAATACATTTTATTTTCAGCAATTCCTGACATTCGTGATTGATATTTAGACGCCATTTTCATTCGATATGTCTTTCGAAGTAAAATATAACCATCATATTCTAAATTTGCATATTAGAATCCTTTATAATGGTTTTTCAGAACTTTCAATGAATTTTAAACATGTTATGAAGTATGATGAATGTGTGTAATGGTTACTGTTTTACAAAATATGATTACTTTTACACAGTCTAATGTACAAAAATTACCCTATACTTCTTAACGCTTGCAAAACTCCAATTACAGCGACAGCGTGTATTACTTCATTACATTTTAGCAGCCAGTAGCCAAGGTAACATGTATTAAAAGTAACATGTATTATATAGTGTTGCCTGCTCCAACAAAAATTACTCTGTACAATTCTCAAAGTTTTTCATTCCGTTTATTTACCATTCACTTTAATTATTTGAAGATTAGTAAAAACAAAAATCTCTGCGTATATTTACAGTGTAAATATTTCAATATTTTCGAATTACAATACTTAACACAGCAGGTAATGCTATATTTGCTAGATGCTTTCCCAGCCTACCAGTCTGTATAACTTGACCGTCTATTTCTTATACAGGGAATAACCGACAAGGTTTTGATGAAAAGAAGGAAACAGAGCTTTGACTGCAATATGTCAAACGTTAAATGGAAAGAGGAAAATTGTTGCTGTGCTTCAACGGCCTACGTAGCCAATTTATTGACGTCTTATGCCACGTAATGGTAGAAATGAGAAACATTAGTCACAACGCGAAGAACAGTATGTGTTGAGGCTATATGAAAAACGGTCGGTGAACAGGGTTTCTACGGAAAATATGAAGAAAGGAGGTGCCAAATTCTTTGCACATCTGATGTTGCACTCTTAAATGGTTTCTAAACAAAAATGGCATGTAGGCAGCTGTAAAAGTTGCAACATGACCTGAATTTTACAATCATACGCCAGTAATAAAAATGCCCGAACAGGAAAACGTTATGCCTATAACACGAATTATTAGGATCTATTAGTTCAAAATCTGAACTGGATTACAGTTGCTGTACGCCATTGTAGGTCCACCATGTAGATTTGCCATTCACATATTCTACACCGTTGTAAGCCTACCATATTTATTTGCCTATCTACATTCACGAAGCTGAAAAGATAGTGCTTTTTGCTGTCGATATAAATATTGTAATCTCACTTAACAAACAAGAATAGTAAACTATGCATTTCATAAAATCATTAAGGGGTTCTCAGCAAATGGACTCTTGTTAAATTTGTGTAAAACACAATGTATAATGTTCTGTAAAGTAAATGGTATGACATCATGACACCATTTGTATAACAGTTTACAGGTCAGAATATTAAAAAATGTTTGGTGGGTGCATTGAAAAGAAATGACTGTCCTATAACTACATGGAAAGATACCTTCTATGGAACTGACATATTTCACATCATTACGAAATATCATATTCATGATCGAGGAAGAAGTATGAATCTATAATGCACTTATGCTTGCCAGTCGGGAGAGTTGAAGGTGGTTCACTAATGACTGGGTAATCAGGCCAGGGTATTCAATGATCCCAATGGTTACTTAGCGAAGTCGCATTATGGCCGACGATTATTTAACGTAGATTATCAGGTCTATAGCATTGTTAGATGTTGGTTCGCAGTGGTTACACAGCATTCTATGATGATTGGTACCCATGTTCATATAAATCGTATCATACGGGCCCGTTTATGTGAGCGCGTAAGTGCAATATACCACATACCGTGAGCACCACTGTTGCCGTATCTCACCGTTATTCAGTTCTTATGGTCTAGGTTGCTTTATTGCTGTCCGATTTAGTTATTGTTACATAGAACTGCTATTAATTTGCAGGAATACCTGTATAAGACTCTACAAGAATTCTCAATTCTGAGAGCTTTAAAAATGTTCCAATCCCTGTAATCCTATGGGCATAAACGACGTTGGTTTTCAGTCCCTAGTCTTATAAAGTACTTAAACTAAGTTAAACTAACCTAAGGACAACACATATATGTCCGAGGGACGGTTCGAACCTCCGACGCGGGTAGCCGTTATCCATAACGTGGAGCTACAGTCCGCTCGGCTACTCCCCCGCCGCTCTGAGAGCTCATGATATTCTTAATGTCAAGTATTTTTTGGTATAAATTTTTGGAGTTTCCTTATTTTGGTTGGCCCCTTTACCTTTCCTCCCCTACCCCTTTATATGCCCACAGCCTCCTCTCCGTCATACGCCAATGGTTTTTCTATGAAAAGGGATTTTTTTTCCTTTCCGGAAAACTTTCTTCCGCCTTCAGGAGGTCCGCAACTTACATACGTTATGGAGAATCGATGTTTCAGAGGAAACACTATATGGCTGGCCGCGGTGACCGAGCGGTCTGTGGTGCGCCAGTCACAGTCTGCACGGTCACTACGGTCGGGGGTTCGAATGCCCCCTCGGGCATGGATATTTGTGCCGTCCTTAGTATTAGCCAGTTCATAAGTAGTTTGTAAGTTTTGGGGAGGACAGCACAAATATCCGTGCACGAGGGGGGATTCGAGCACCCGACCGTAGTGGCCGTGCAGACCGTGACTGACGCGCCGCAGTCCCCTCGGCCACCGCGACCGACGTTTAGGGAGTGATGACCCCGTAGTTAAGTCCCATAACCTCTACAAACATTTGACATTTGATTTGAATCACTATATGTAGCCGCCTCTTATCATCGTAATCGTTCAAACGGAGAGGAATTCCATTGCAAAGATAACGTCAAATTTGCCATGCACTGAATTGCAAAATTTAAAATCTTAACTAATGTAACTTTTTACGACCTTTCAATCATGATTTACAATGTGCCATAAACACTAGACAACCACTCACTCACACGATATTGTGTTTGAGAGACTCGGATCACCGGCAGTACACTCCAGTCCACGAGATGTCGACGAATCGCCGGGAAAGCCTACGAGAATACACTCAGTCACTTGTTGATAATATACTGTACGTGTTAATCCCATAAATAATTAGCATTAATTTAATCCGGTGGATGTTTTCCTTCTGTGTTCCACTTTGTTGAGTCAGAATGCGCTTAATTAATTGAAAAGCGGATAACAAGAGAAATTCTACCGTTTTTGTGGTACGGAAACGAATGTTTGATATCTGCTTACCATATATGAATTATTGAACGTGAATCAACAGCAACGCCTGTAATGCATATTAATGTAAAGATCTGCTGTTATTTGGATTACTGGGCGATGTGATCTGCCTTAGGAAGATTCTTAATACGGAGCCGTTTACTGAAACCTAATGCATTTGAATGAAGGGTAAATAGCCCTCGTAAAATTCTGCAGAGTCGTTGTATAAGCTATTGAAACTAGAGCAGGATAACACTCGCAGCTTAGTGAGCTTCATACGCCATATACTTTACTTCCTGGTGAGGACATATTAGAAGAAATAATATAAAAGCTTCAATATCTGCTTAACGAAAAGAACCAGCTATGCCATATCGGCTCTTTCCTCATTGAAATTTTGCCATTCTTCTTAGTTCTTTTGTCCGTACTTCATAATGAAGGTCTGCAAAAGTTTTTAATGCCAAAACCCAAGCTACGCTATATTGTGAGAGAGCTAATGTAAATACTGCTAGCTTTCATGTCTTATGTATCACACAAAAGTCTCCTGAATAAAACTGAGGTGTATTGAACATATCTGTAGGACAAAATGTTTTCTGGAAGAATAATGATTTTGAAATTAATTGAGACTCTTGCAAAATACAGTGTAGAAACTCTGGCTGATACAGTGTAGAAACTCTGGCTGTTTCGAGAAAATAATTTTGCTTATGCTCAGAGTTCAAACAACTACGTTTACAAAATAACTTCTGCTTCCTTTAACCTCCTTTAACTCTTGCCTATTAACATGATTTTTGTTTTCTACACGTCTACGAGAAAGTCTCTTTCGCATTATACAAGTTTCATTGTCCTCCTTGTACAAATAATATTAAAAACCGATAGCCGGCCGCTGTGGCCGAGGAGACTGAGGCGCTTCAGTCACTGTCTGCACGGCCACTACGGTCGCGGGTTCGAATCCCCCCTCGGGCATGGATATTTGTGCCGTCCTTAGTATTAGCTAGTTCATAAGTAGTTTGTAGTAGTTAAGTCCCATAAGCATAACAAACATATTTTTTTTAAACCGATACTTCAAATTTTATATTCGCGTATTCACACGATATTTATATAATAATTTCCTATGCGCCAAAAGTTTGTCTATCTAGCTTTGCGCCTTTCACTTCGACCCATTAAGATACTCATTCAAGAAACATTGTAAAACAAACATATTATAAGGCAAGTAAGTTACCGTAGCTTGTCAAAATGCGTAATAAATTTACCTTCTGCACCATCTGCATCGCTCTTTGTCCAACCACGTCGTTTTTCACAAATTTTTTAAACTGCATTTTGCACAACAGAACCAGAAATGTACTGTAATTTTCAATATTTCGCTTAATTGATTTTCATGTAATAGTTTCGATAAGACAAGTATGTATACATTGCTTTTTTGTAATTATGAATTAGTACCTGTTTGATTCAGACTTCTGCATATCACCTTCCAACTGCCTATCTTCTTAGACGCATTTTTGTATTCTGGGTCACGTATGACATACAGGAATGACTTTTGACGCACCAGATCGATCAGTTTGTCTGTTTTCAACCACACTGCTCCCGCTTGCTCGCCGCGGTCTCTGTAGAAAATCTTAGCCTGCCTGCTGCACGCGGCGGGCAGCGCGTGCGCCCGCTTCCAGTTTGACTGAGGCGGTGAGGCAGAATGCAACACAGTGCCCGCGCGAACTGTCCGCGCGGGCTGCCGGCTCTGTTTGACAGAGCCTTTAGATTGAATTTAAAGCAAGTTTGTTTGTAAATCTATCGGACCAAACTGCGTGGTCATAGGTCCGTAGCTTACAAACTACTTCATCTAAGGTAAACTAACCTAAGGACAAACACACACACACACACACCCATGCCCCAGGGAGGACTCGAACCTTCACGGCGAGCAATCGCGCGCTCTTCAGCGAGACGCTTTAGACCGCTCGGATACTAAACCGCGGCTTAAAGCAAGTGTTCAAAATGTCCTCCGTGCATCTGAAGCAAAGATTTAAATGTTCGAATGTTCAAATGTTTGTAATTCTATCGGACCAAACTGCGTAGTCGGTCAGGCCGTAGCTTACAAACTACTCAACCTAAGGTAGACTATCCTAAGCACAAACATACACACACACACACACACCCATGCCCTAGAGAGGACTCGAACCTCCACGGCGAGCAAACGCGCGCTCCGGAGCGAGGCGCTTTAGACCGCTCGGCTACTCCACCGCGGCGAGCAAAGATTCACACGGGAATGAACCGTGCGAGTCGCATTTCGTAATTTCACATGTACCGGCATCATACGGCATCATGTATTGATTCTTCTCGTGTTTCCCCGTTAACTTTGTACACGATGACTTTCATTCGCCCCAAGACACAGTATTCTGGGGGTGATAATTCTGGGGATCTAGCTGTGAAGTACTGAAAAACAAAAACATTAAAGGAACGTAACTGAATCAAAAGAACCTGAAGTCACCAATCAGCACAACATGTGCAGCAAGATCCACGAAATATTGTCACTGACTATGCTTTCAAAATAAATGTGAGATCCACATGCCACATATCTTATTAGTCATTGTAGAAAGATATAAAAAAAAAACCAAGATTGCTGATCATCAATTTTTATTTACAACGACCGGTTTCGCTGAACTATGGTCATCTGGTCAAATAAAATAGTTTTACAAGGCCATAATCTTGTAATGTCAATCAGTTGTTATATAACAATTTACAGTGCATAGGTGCATTATGTCAATATAGTAAAACATAATTATCACAGTGACTTTGCTATTGTCATTCACTGTGATAATTATTGTTATATAACAATTTACAGTGCATAGGTGCACTGTGTCATTATAATAAAACATAATTATCACAGTGACTTTGCTATTGTCATTCACTGTGATAATTATGTTTTATTATAATGACATAGTGCACCTATGCACTGTAAATTGTTATATAACAACTGATTGACATTACAAGATTATGGCCTTGAAAAACTACTTTATTTGACCAGATGATGCTGAGATAGTTCAGCGAAACTGGTCGTCGTAAATAAAAATTGATGATCAGAGATCTTGGATTTTTTCATATCTTTCTCCAATATCATAATTGGATCGCCTCCTAGAACGTAAACCAACTCATCTTGTTAGTCAGTTGCATAGACGGATAACATAAATATCTACACTTATATAATATTAGCACCCTTCAAATCAAAATTCAAATGTTTCTCATTCTTTGGGACTCAACGACTTATCAGTTCCTAGACTTATAAACAACTTTAACTATGGACGACAAACACGCCGATTCCCGAGGGAGGAGTCCAACCTCAGACGGGGAACGGCCACGCGCACCGCAGCAAGGTGCTATTCCGCCGCGGCTGGCACACTTCGGATAGCCACTCGAACCCGGAGAGAATCTCTTTCGAACCGAGGTGACATACATCGTTGGTACCGAAGTGAACCACTACTTACATTTAGGTGCACTCCGTACTCTTCATGCCATACGGAAGGACCCGTAAAGCATCTGGAATGACTCCAACCGGTATGCACACGGTGTGCACATTGGTCTTCATCCCCTCCCTGGCACCCATTTTCCTAAGGCCGCGGCCTGCGTGGGCTACACATTCTAGCGACAGCACGCGACAGCTTCACGCGACAAAAGACGGCCACACGTATTGCTACGGGATTGTCCTGCGTGAGCGCCACTGTGGCGCTGCCTGTCGCTGCGTGTCGCGCGCTACAACCAGCCACGTTTGAGATTCAAACCTGTTTGAATCTTGTCGCTGTCGCACGCGCTTCAAAGTGTCGAGTTTCGTTGAGAACTGACTGCTTTTAGAGGTTATGAAGGTTGTCGCAAGAATTCTGCGAGCTAATAATACCTGAAGTTTATGAAACTGCAACTATTTGAGAAATAACAGAAAATAAAATTGAAGTTGCATATATAATGAAGTATTTTTTTTTTTGGTTAACTAGCTTGTAATTTTCTTTTGCCTTTTATAGACGACTGAAGTTAAATTTTTAAATTGTTTCTAATACTTCAGTCTTGTGTATTTTTATTTTGAGTGATAGTTTCTTCAAATCAGCCGGCCGCGGTGGCCGAGGAGACTGAGGCGCTTCAGTCACGGTCTGCACGGCCACTGCGGTCGAGGGTTCGAATCCCCCCTCGGGCATGGATATTTGTGCCGTCTTAGTTCGTAAGTAGTTGGTAAGTTTAGGGACTGATGACCCCGTAGTTAAGTCCCATTAGCTTTACAAACATTTGATTGATTTCTTCAAATCACGTCCATTGTGGTGTAAATGAATTACTCGCATTTGTGTGCTTTGTGCACTTGCAGTAAGTGCAGTCTCCAGAGAGAGAGAGAGAGAGAGAGAGAGAGAGAGAGAGAGAGAGAGAGAGAGAGATAGAGAGAGAACTCTGGGAGATTTCAAACGATAGGCGTGTAAATTACGTTTCTGAGTAAAATGTCGGGTTATAATGTTTCAGTAGGATTTTAATGTGTTTGGTAGGTCTATAGTTGGATACGTGTGTTTGCAATGAAGCTGAACTAAGGGTAAAAGCTTTAAAAAAATAATTTATGGTTCTTTGTAAAGAGGAAACATAAAACTTTGCACAAACAACTGGTGAAAAGTTTGCAGTCGCAGGAGTTAAAATATAAGATGGAACGGGAAGCTAACCAGTGACCGCAAAAATTACGAACTGGTAGACGAGGTCGCTACCCCTACGCTACAACGATCCCTAGACAGACGTTCGAAACTAATGGTTTTCTATCTTCTTCCAATAACACTTATTTCGAACTTATTCAGTTGTTGATCGTTTACAGTCACACAAATGCATTGAGAACATAGGCGAAAGTAACTGTACTCGTTTTGTACTTTCGAAGAATTTGACCGGTGATCTACAGTCTGTTTTCGTATTTGAAGATACGAATGAAATATTCCACGAACTTTCCTCGCTCTGTAAATGTAATGCGAGCATTCTTTTTACGCATTACTTTTTAAAGTTAGTAAAACTTTATTGCCTTACTCTACATCTATCATTACTCTACGTTTTACGCATGACAAAGTATAGAAACAGCTGATCGGTTCTGGCGGCCATCTTGTAGAGAGAAGTTTCGCGTTCACGTAGGACACCCGACCATGTCGCCGAATGTGGCCGCTTGTAGCAGCAGTGTCGCGTCGCTGGATGTCGCGCGCTGTCGCTGGGATGTGTAGCCCACGCAGGCCGCGGCCTAAGGGGCTCCATCACCGGCCTAACGCTGGAGCTCCAAACTACAAGCAAACCCACCCGCTCTTGTAGCCCGCAACTTGTAAGCCGGGTAGTGACAACAGAACAAGGGGTACCATCCGGCTCAGGAACACTGTCTGGCACAGATAGCGACTCATAATTGTTGGTAAAACGGACCGGAGGGAGGTCACGATCGATCCCCCGTGTGGGGGCGTGAGCCTTATTGCGAGCAGTGGCGGGGCTCGTCGGAACCACGAGCCGATCGGTGGTCACTAGACACTCCGGACCGCGGCCAAAGGGAAATACAGGCCCCAGCGCAGACGTCATGCCACGTAAGCAAGGTAGCTCCAAGCCGGAGCGTTCGCTACCTTAGTGGCTGCCTGCTATGACACAGTGGGGTGCGTCCCAACGGCCGGCCAATCGGCTAGCGATCGCGCCGACTAGGAACTACCTTCCAGAATGAAACCCTCACTCTGCAGCGGAGTGTGCGCTGATATGATGCTTTCTGGCAGATTAAAGTTGTGTGCCGGAACCGGGACTCGAACCTGGGACCTTTGCCTTTCGCGGGCAAGCGCACTACCGACTGTGCTATCCCGACACGACTCACGATGCCGCCTCACAATCTGCTAGGAAGTTTCATATCAGCGCACACTCCGCTGCAGAGTGAAAGTTTCATTCTGGAAACATCCCTTAGGCTGTGGCTAAGCCATGTCTCCACCATATTCTTCCTTCCAGAAGTGCTAGTCTTGCATGGTTCGCAGGAGAGCTTCTGTGAAGTTTGGAAAGTAGGTGGCGAGGTACTGGCGGAAGTAAAGTACTGATGCGGCATCGTGAGTCGTGTCGGGATAGCACAGTCGGTACTGCGCTTGCCCGCAGAAGGCAAAGATCCCAGGTTCGAGTCCCGGTTCCGGCACACAATTTTAACCTACCAGGAAGTTTCAGGAACTATCTTGCTTACGTGGCACGATGTGTGCGCTGAGGCCTGTCTTTCCCGCCGGCCACGCTCCGGACGAGACAACGTCCGTTCGATTCCAACTGCCGGCTCACAGCAAGGGCGTGCTTTCGACCGTAGCCTTCGGCTGTGCTGCCGAAGTTACCACACTTTCAAGATGGGAGGAAAAATTCCTTTCACTTATAAGTACCAACATAAATTATTAACTTCTGTCCTGCTTAATAACCTCCCTTTCGTAAAATTTGTATTCAGATGGCTATATTTCATCCGTCCCGTCTTATGCACCGGCTTCCTACGTCACTCCCTACCCACATTTCTTAGTTAGTTTGTACAGGTCGGCGGAGCAGCACGCCACGCCCGCCCACCGCCCGTGAGCGCAATTGTAAACATGGGCTTATCTTGTACGAGGTGCATTCAAGTTCTAAGGCCTCCGATTTTTTTATAATTAACTACTCACCCGAAATCGATGAAACTGGCATTACTTCTCGACGTAATCACCCTGCAGGTATATACATTTTTCACAACGCTGACGCCATGATTCCATGGCAGCGGCGAAGGCTTCTTTAGGAGTCTGTTCTGACCACTGGAAAATCGCTGAGGCAATAGCAGCAGGGCTGGTTAATGTGCGGCCACAGGAGTGTCTATCATTGATGGAAAAAGCCAAAAGTGACTAGCAGCCAGGTCAGGTGTGTAGGGTGCATGAGAAATTACTTCAAAGTTGTTATCTCGGTGTGCGGGTGCGTTGTCTTGGTGAAACAGCACACGCGCAGACCTTCCCGGACGTTTTTGGAATTTGTTCTTCAAAACATTTTCGTAGGATACACCTGTTACCGTAGTGCTCCTTGGAACGCAATGGGTAAGGATTACGCCCTTGCTGTCCCAGAACATGGACACCATCATGTTTTCAGCACTGGCGGCTACCCGAAATTTTTTTGGTGACGGTGAATCTGTGTGCTGACTGGTGCTTTGTTTTTGGATAGAAAAATAGCATCCACGTCTCATCCATTGTCACAACCGACGAAAAGAATGTCCCATTCATGTTGTCGTTGCGCGTCAACGTTGCTTGGCAATATGCCGCACGGGAAGCATTGTGGTCGTCCGTCAGCATTCGTGGCACCCACCTGGATGACACTTTTCGCATTTTCAGGTCATCATGCAGGATTGTGTGCACAGAACCCACAGAAATGCCAACTCTGGAGGCGATATGTTCAACAGTCATTCGGGGATCCCTCAAAACAATTCTCTCCACTTTCTCGATCATGTCGTGAGACCGGCTTGTGCGAGCACGAGGTTGTTTCGGTTTGTTGTCACACGATGTTCTGCCTTCATTGAACTGTCGCACCCACGAACGCACTTTCGACACATCCATAGCTCCATCACCACATGTCTCCTTCAACTGTCGATGAATTTCAATTGGTATCACACCACGCAAATTCAGAAAACGAATGATTGCACGCTGTTCAAGTAAGGAAAATGTCGCCATTTTAAGTATCTAAAACAGTTCTACTTCTTGCCGCTGGCGGCAAAATTCCATCTGCTGTATGGTGCGCCATCTCTGGGTCGTATTGACAATGAACGCGGTCTCATTTTAAAACAATGCGCATGTTTCAATCTCTTTCCAGTCCGGAGAAAAAAAATCGGAAGCCTCAGAACTTGAATGCACCTCGTATCACCAGTATCCACCGCTTCTATTAACGTAATCTTAAAAATCGGTTTTATGTTTCTCACATCATTTCCGAGTATGTTCCAACTCTAATTCGTTGTTACACGATCATTTGTAGGGCTACAAGGAAATCAAAAATTTCCACAAAAATATAAACACCGCAAAACAACTTACGGTGTCACACCACGGAGAGCGCATTGCCGGCCGCGGTGGCCGAGGGGACTGAGGCGCTCAAGTCACGGTCTGCACGGCCACTACTGTCGGGGGTTCGAATCCACCCTCGGGCATGGATATTTGCGCCGTCCTTAGTATAAGGTAGTTGATAAGTAGTTTGTAAGTTTAGGGACTGATGACCCCTTAGTTAAGTCCCATAAGCTTAACAAACATTTGAACATTTGAAGAGCGCATTGTAAGCTTTGTTTACCTTTTATACTGTCTTCTTAACACAAAATAAGCCAATGTACCATTATACCCGTTTGTAATTCCGCCTTGTAATTTTGTGTAAATTCTGTCACGCAGATAACCTGAAGATGCCCTGCTAAAGGGCGAAACGCGTAATTTATTAATAAAACAATTTGCAATGAAGACGGTTTTTTACTGAAGGAGTATCATTTTTCTTCTTCGGTTTCACAATAATGTAGAATCCAATTAACGTTCTCAATTTACTAAAGATGAAACATCAAGAACGTGGTTTCCAGCCGAAATCACCTACTTCTGCTGAGGGGCTATATATGTGCCTTTTGTTGTTTCATTTCTTTGACCTCATTCGCATGATATCGACACTTCGTTTGAAATTGAGGATATATTAGAAGAAGTAGGAAACAACTGTGATGATTCCACGATTTGCGGTTCGGACGACGTCAGTCGTGCTAGTGAAAGTTATGAAGAGGAATATCTTCCCAGTCTTAAAATTAGAAAAAAAAAAAAAAAAAAAAATGGAAGAAATAATAACAAGAAGTATGAGCCAAACGGGAAATCGAAAACATCTGAAACAAAAACTGTTTGTAAAATTTAGAACTGCACGTGAGAGAAAATGCACCGTCATCGATGGAGATCTACAAGACTGGGCCCTCCGAATGGCATCTGGAATGAACATTGCTAATTTCCAGGCTTCGTCAACCTGGCTACACAGGTTCATGAAATCGTACAGAATAGGAAGTCGCAAAACTACCAAGTTTACGTCACGTAAGCATTTAGAGCAGCTGCCAGTGAAATTCATAGCTGACATAAAGGCGAAACTTGCTGTTATTCCCGCAGTTACTGTTTATAACGCTGTTATATAAGGTTTCGTGAAAAAAAATTGAAAATAAAAAATAAAATAGAGTAACATGAAAAGTAAAAAAATTAAATAAATTAAAAGACAGAGTCGATTGCTCAATAAATGAATGCAATGACCATTCATATCCGATAAAGCCAAAGTATGAGTTGCTTACTGTTTCTACAGCTGTAGATCTGTCTTCAAGAAGCTCAAGGCAAATTAAGACCAAAAATAAAAAATGAACTTTTTAGTTGCAAAAATCTTGTAAACGACGTATCGAAATATGGAGAAATGGGAAAGAATAATTTTCAACATTTCGTTCGAAACATATTCCTACGACCTGCAGACACTAATTCATTGATTTAATTGGATTCATGGAATGGACATAACGACGTCTATTTCTCTGTGGAGAACGGTGGAAAATCTGTAGATGTAATTTGGACTCCGCCTGGAAATACTAGTGTAATTCAGCCTCTCGATTAAGAACTTTTTTCACAGAAGAAAGCTTTTTCCTGGAAATTATCACACAGCATAATTTCCAAGAGCTCTTTCATAAGATATTTAGAGTCAGTTTACTTCAGCTCCAGTCATTTGTGCATTACCAGTTTTCCTCGCCACGCTTTACGAATTTGATTAAGTGTGTCTGGTATGTAGTGCAATATGCACAAGGACGGCCGGGTCATTTCTGACTACATCCTAGTTCTGTGTGAGTAAAGCTAATGGCTACTGCGAAGTGCCGGAATGCATCAATTTTTCCTTTGTCTGGTTTGCCTGCTGCAAGAAAAATGTTTTTGTCACTCAATAGAGACTTAGCATTTTTGTGACGACTACATAGAATAATAAAGGACTATTTCACTTATAGTCAATTCTACAACATTCAAAAGTTATTTTATGGAAAGGCTGACAGTAATTGTTATAATGTGGTATTGCAAGTCACATTTCATTTCAACAAATTACACGTCCTCATTGACGGAAGTCGCTGTTCGCTTCCATTCACTCCTTTGTAAACCAGGCTTTAGGTGTTTAAAATTTTCCGCTACGCAACGCTGCATGAGTGATTCGCCGTCACACGATAGGCGACAGGGCTGTACAAACCGCTCGTTTAAGCATTTCTACGTGGGTCAAAAGTTTCTTCGCGGGGCAAAAAATGCGTAACTGCAACATTAATTAAAAAAAAATACTTCCAGTGCCTCTTGGCAACTAAAATTTTGGCATAATTGGCATAATTCTGCCAATAATGTACGACGCGATCACACCCGTCTGCTTTGACCCATGACGTCATCAACATGTCGGAAAACCAGTATGCGGGATAGCTTAATTCTTCTGTATTGTAGATAACAAATAGCCGGCCGCGATGGCCGAGCGTTCTTCGGCGCGCCAGTCGCAGTGTGTACGGCCACTACGGTCGGAGGTTCGAATCCCCCCTCGGGCATGGATATTTGTGCCGTTCTTAGTATTAGGCAGTTCGTAAGTAGTTAAGACCCATAACATTTGAACTTTCTGATAATAAATAATCTGTATAAAGGTTTGTCATATTTGGGGGTGATCTTGTAATCCATTTTTTGCAGACAAGAGCCAATATCACTTTTTATTTTTATTAAGATTATCAGTTTCAACAGTTTAACTGCCATCTTCGGAACTTTGATGTCATTCTTCACAACATTATTATTAAAAGCTTTTAAAAACACATTTACTCGCCGACTTAATTGTTGGATTGTCAACATATAATTAAACATGATCATCATCCTGTAATAAGGTGTGGTCACTAATTTTAACTTGCATATAAGTAAAAGTTACAAAAAATTATATTTTTATGTGCGTAGAGTTGTAATGGAAGTGGCTTAGCACAGTTCCTTAATAGTTTGAGCCGAATATGAAGTCTTTTGTGCGTTTATTACAAAACTGTTATTTACAGTTCACAAACCGTTTGCGGTTTGTACACGACATAAATTGAGGCTGTTAACAGAGCGTCTCATAATCGTGTCTGGAGGACATCTGTGAGTTCCACACTCCAGCAATTCAGAATAAAATAAAATACTCTTTAAAATTATTTACCGTCCACATTTAAGTTTCTTACAATGGGGGAATAGTTAAGCACATCTCGTGATCCTAAAATTAATATTAATCTCTGAAAAATTACAAATATTTATGACAACTAAATAAAAATATACAAAAATCAATCTTCTAATAACAAACTTTTCAATGCGTCACGCATATTTAACAAACTGTGCTTAAGATGACAACTTATTGTCTCTAGCTATCATCTTGAAACCGTCACACTTGTAGATATTTAATTATTTGCTGATTTTAACTGATATAAATTGATAATGCAAATATAAACACATCATCATATTCTCCACAGTATCACTTAAATGCAAGCAGCATTTAATTTAGTGTGTTCTCTAATGTACAGTCTCCTAGTAATTTATGTAAATATGGTGTGGCATGAGCGGTCAAGCTCATGAATGCTGGTTTGTCTATTTATTCATTTCAGACTTTATGTAATACTAGTTAACAGTTTTTACGTGTATTTAAATAATGTTGTATTAGTGGTTTCAGATGGTCATTTTTTACTTAAAGAAACATCTCATGTTAAGATGTTGCCTATACGATTTTGGAAGGGATGGCTATCGGCCATTGTGGAAATGGCCAACGAACAGAACTGATGGGGAGCGTGTGTTTGGAACAGAGCAGGTGAGCGAAGGGAACGCAGATATAAAACTCCATGTCTAGTTTTGGCAGAAGAAGAACATTCTCGGACGATAGGAGTAATTCTATCATGGAGAGTGTTAAGATTTGTTCAGTGAATGGTCCTTCTCACGTCTCTAAATTTGAAAACAAGAAGTGTACGTCAGCGCAGGTGAAATGTGTTTATACTATTACACATAACTAAAGAGTATGGAAATATTGTTCGGGAAACAAATTATTTTGAACTGTGGACAACTTCATATTGGATGCTCGCAAAGTATTCATTCTGTAATGGAACTTTCAGTTTGCAGCGGAGTCTGCGCTGATATGAAACTTCCTGGCAGATTCAAATTGTGTGCTGGAATCGGGACCTTTGCCATTCGCGGGCAAACGCTCTACCACTAAACTACCCCGACACGACTCACGGCGCATTCTGTGTACTTTAAAGTTATGATTACGTATTTGGGGGAAACGTTACCAATTCGTTTTCGTAGAACCATTTCATTCTATTTATGATTAATAATTCATCTGATCACTTCCAATAAGGAACCTAATTGATTAAATAAACCTTATTCAATTAAATATTCTATTCTGTCTACATCATTGGCGAAAGTTATAATAAAACCCTTTTTATTTATGAAACAATTATGTTATTTCATTTTTGTTTCACGAACTACAGCCCGTGGACAGAGAGTTTTAAACAAAAAAAATCACAGGTAAAAGAAAATATCTGCAAGTTAGGTAGTTTCTCGGAAATGAAAGCACCCTAACGTCGACCCTAATATCGAGTTAAACTTCTGAATCAGAAACGAACTTTGATCTTGGAAGTGGCAATTGTGGTAAAGGATAAAGCGTACAGTTATAGCTCGAAGTGTACCGATGCGATCCTATAAGGAACTTTTCGAATAATATTCATACCCGCTGGGAAACTGCATATTTACAGTTGGACACGACAGCTTCAAATCATCTAAATGCACGCAAAACAGAAAAGTTCTCTTTCTCTGCTAGAAGCTACATATACAAACATAGTGTGGAAACTGGTTCATCTCTGAACCGCCTATGAAATTAGGTAGCTAAATTACGGTGGCCACTCTCCTGTTTGAGTTCTGATATGGTACTCTCACCCCAAACTAAAATCACTAATCTGCGAGTTCTGCTGTTGATGCACTGCCCCAAGGTAATTTGCATAACACTCTGCAACTCTGAGCAGCCAGGTACCTGATTTCACACGTTTATCTGCTCCAGAACGCGAACAGCCAAGCACAGATTTACACGTTCAGAGTAACTCGCGACGGAAATCACACATGCTTTCTGCGTAAGTTGAGTTGCCAGAATACCCATTCTTTATGAATAATGGTAATCTGTGACGTCTTGCAGTGTACATGTGTTTTAGATATTCTGTCTTTCTGTAGGGAAAGGACATTTACCGTCGAAATTTGTAATACTGAGTTTCCCGATGTGACACTAGTAAAATCAGAGGAGTGCTTATTAAAGTTATTTGTTGTGGGACACGTTTTAAATAGTTTTCTATCCGTCGATTGTGCAGTCTTATTAGGTTACAAGAATTGTTACTAGTTGCTGAAAATAGATAATAAATAAACTTTTATACTTTCTTGCTCTTTTGCTTTCTTGCTTTGATATTCCCTTCGCGTGAACAGTAGGTCAGTTTTGATACATCCTTACCCAAGTCTTGCAAACGCTGTATTGACGTGTGTGGTATGATATGGCTAGTGCAGTGAGAATAACACACTTAATGAAAGAGTGTCATAGAAATAAAAGTATCTTTCAATACTCATCTGGTTTCCATGACAACTTCTCAGCCCTGTGGTGCATATCGTCCACTGTAGTGGACGGCTGTTATTTGAAGCTGTAAAAAGCCCAACAGTCATCAACCGGCAGCTCTGTTGCCATAATCTGTCCGAGGGCGTCAATGGATGCGTTATGAATGGGAGCGCCCCGCACTCCTGGCCATTGTGTACGTTTTCATGAACGTAGCCGCTACTTCTCTTGAGTTGGCTCACAAGGGCTGAGCACCTTGCTTGACAACAGCGCTGGGCAGACCTGAGCTGTGTCCCATTCAACCACCAGCCAAGCTCTACAGACATTAGTAATGTAGTGGCAGTCTGTGGATGCACCCCGACATGGCCGTTCGTTTGTTCCTGCCTTCTCTACACGAAGTCAACTCAAACAATATTAAAGGTTTCAAGATACTCTTAATACAGTTTTAACAACCATAGAGAAGAGGGATTATATCTGTGGGCATTTCTCATTTAGCTTTTTAATATATATACAGGGTGTTTCACTAAGTATGTTTGCCTCTGTAACTTATAAAATAATAGGTGACGGGAAATTTTAATGCCGTATGTCAACACAAGAAATGTTACACTTTCTGCGGAGCTATGAACATAGTTTATCGTATCATTTTCCAAAGAATTACACCACAAAGATATAATTTTTTTAATGGAACAATAGTTTTTTCTATCGAGTATTAGATTCGTTTAAACCAGCTGCGTCCAAATCAATAAACTACATTCTTATCACTATTAGTTTGGGAGCTACAACCCTTCAAAGTTCCGGAGGCGAAGGCTGCGATAACGTAGCTCACTGGCCGAGTGGCTATCCCCTGGGGCACGGCCCACTGTCTCATGACCACCAGCCAGTGAGCTACGCTGTCGTAGCCTCCGCCCCCTAAACTTTCAAGGGTTGTAGCTCCCAAACTAACAGTGATACGAATGTAGTTTAAATTGATTTGGACGCAGTTGGTTTCACCGAATCCAATACACGATAGAAAAAAACTATTGTTCCGTTTAAAAAGTTATATGTTTGTGCTGTAACTCTTTGGAAAATGATACAATAAACTATGTTTATAGCTCCGCAGAAAGTGTAACATTTGTTGTGTTGACCTATCGCGTTAAAATTTCCCGTCACCTATTATTTTATAAGTTACAGAGGCAAACACACTTAGTGAAACAGGGTGTTACAAAAAGGTAGGGCCAAACTTTCAGGAAACATTCCGCACACACAAAGAAAGAAAATATGTTATGTGAACATGTGTCCGGAAACGCTTAATTTCCATGTTAGAGCTCATTTTAGTATTTCTCTTTAAACGTGAATTGAAATAATTCGTGCAGAAAATTGTCAAAATAGCCAATTGTTTCGTTAGTATGTACTGTACTTCCTCGATTCACTGCCTCTTGGCCCAGTTGAAGGAAGGTAATGTTGTCTTCAGTGCTTGTGTTGACATACGACTCATTGCTCTACAGTACTAGCATCAAGCACATCACTACGTAACATCAACTGATTAGTGTGCATCACGAACGTGGTTTTGCAGTCAGTGCAATGTTTACAAATGCGCTGAATCTAGGAAGTACAGTACATACTAACGAAACAATTCGGTATTTTGACAATTGTCTGCACGAATTATTTCAATTTACATTTAAAGAGAAATAGTATAATGAGTTCTAACATGGAAATTAAGCGTTTCCAGACACATGTCCACGTAACATATTTTCTTTCTTTGTGTGTGAGAAATGTTTCTTGAAAGTTGGGCCGTACATTTTTGTAACACCAAAGACACACGTGGTTTTCTTTATGATTGTACACAGAGCAAAGAAACATTCCAAACATGCTAACAATGCATAATGACTGTCACATCTCGTTCTGAGCATATTCACTGCAGAATATGGACGTTATTGATTGAAAATCTAACAACTCTGTACTCATAGGAATATAGGAATAGCAGGGTGCTGAAGCTACAGAGGACTGCGTTTTGGGTCAGTATGCATGAGGTGTGGAGGTTTCGAGTTTGAGTACAGTTGTATGTTTTCAATTTACTAATTTTTTTTCTGTAGCAGGCACTGTTGCTTAAACAACAGGTATCATACGAAGTACAGCGTTTTGTAGTGGAAAACGCATCAAAAATTTAGACCAGCTAGAAGTAGTGACTAGAATGTATTTATCTGTCCTCATAGGGCAAAATGACTACAAACACGCTAACATTGGCAAAATGCTACAGTTGATTTCACAATTAACTGAATATCTACTAATTATTTAAACTACATGGTGTTCGTCGGTTCACTTGCAATACATTAGCAGCAGTGACAGTTAAAAATTCCATAATCACACCGTAAGTTCTTGCATGAAACTGTATATTGTCCTCAGAACAGATGCACATAGCGACCACCCGGCACGAGCAAACAGAACGCGGCCCCGACATCATACTCTTCCAGACTATTCGAATCATACCGGCAAGTACATGAGTAGTATGGTGATACGATACATCCACATGTGTCAACGAAATATAATACTCGTGCTCAATTAAGTGCAGTCATAGGAAGAAATCCAGGACAGTTAGATCATATAACTGCACATACACCTGGACCTCCACTTTCAAGCTACTTCCCTGGGAATCTTCACTTTAAATACCGTTGCAAATTAATTCCTAAGTATGGAGTTGTTTCAACATGCTGAAGCCCTAACGTCTGCCGAACATGAAATAGAACGTGCCAGGCAAATTGGTTTAGAGGCTTGCTTGACAGCTTAGTGAAAACCGACAGGTAACAAGCAGCAACTCAGAATTCTGTTTATCAATATTCTGGCCCAGATGTTGGTGCAAAAGCGAACTTTATATCTACGGTCGTTGGGTGGGTTGACACAAATGGTGTACATTGTGCGTAATGAAAACACCCTCTCGAAGGAACACTGTTACATCCGGCTAAATTAATGTGTCCGTAAAGTCGTCGTTAGCTTAATGTTGCTCTCGGGGGCCATTCACTGAATTGTCTCTGCAGAGACGGTTTGTAGCATGCTGTTTATTGCTTTAAATAATGGTAGCAGGAGCGTAGCCCATGCTCCAGCAGCACGCCAGCGGCGATGCGTTCCAAGACACGCCGCATCCTTGTTAGACTACTTGCCTTGGAGTCTTCGTCTCTGAACTCTAGATAACGTTTCTTAGTCGCTGTAGAGTGTTAAAACGATGAGCGATCTCTCCCTCGTAACACAGGAACGAGAGGCCCTGAAACCCCAAGGCGAAGCTCCAGACGACGAAACAAATACGTAACTGGATGACGTCGATCCGGAAAACCAACAGCAAAATCAAGAGTTGGAACACCAGCTCAGGTATAAGATGCACCAAGAACAGATGCTAAAGTTCTTTGTTTTCGTTCGCTATACTTCAGTCACACTGGTTTGGATTAATAAAAGAGGAAAGTAAGATATGTCTAAGACTATAAATTCGAGAAGGTCTGGGACTCGTTTCTTACCATCTAGTCCCCTCTGTTGAACACCACATATCTTATGAACGGTCTGTCAGTTGCAACGGTGTTTCTCACTTAACGTGCATCACCTTCTTTGCAGCTTTCGTTCGACAGCAGTCATTTCGGCGTTGCTTTTCATGTGAAAAGCTAGATTCAGAATTACATTCTTTTCCTAACGACAATGGACGAGATTACTCTACAGTTCCATCGATAATGGATGGAGGCAGTTACTAAACCGCCTTCGATTCTCAGATTCAGCGTTAAATAGAATAAATAGTGTTATAGTTTGCAGTGAAAATGGGATAACATGGTAACTTTTCCTGAAGATAATGACATAGCTCATTGAAACCAGCGAAAATAGCAAATAAAATAAATTATCTATCTTGGCTGTGGGCAGTGTACTTTATTTGAATAAATAGTGGTTCCATGGTGATAATAAACACAAAGAGTAATCCAGTTTGAAAATTTCGAAAAACTTACGGGTATGCAGCCAGGTATCAAAATCGACGACGACCGATATTTCTGCAGGAGACCACCCTGCCTTTTTCAAGACGAAACTGCAGTGAGGAATCAATGTGCAACGATGTTTAAAACCTCGGTTTTCCATCAGTGAACAGGAAAGACAACACACACCGAGAAAGGAAGCACATAGCGCCGACAGAAAAAAAGATGAAAATGGTCAGGA
This sequence comes from Locusta migratoria, assembly GCA_026315105.1. NCBI lineage: Eukaryota > Metazoa > Arthropoda > Insecta > Orthoptera > Acrididae > Locusta > Locusta migratoria. The sequence continues at coordinate 335,916,826 of CM048746.1, read as the reverse complement.
TATCGATAATAAATATCAGTTCTCGACGGATGAGGTCGGTCTAGTTTTTATTATTTATTTATTTACTTATTTATTTATTCTTTACGTGAGAGAGCAGGATCCCAAGCGGAATTTCATCTTTGGCAGTGTCGGCGCTTTCTGCTTGCGTACTCTGTGAGTGTTGTCTTCCCTGTTTACTCATTTTAATGATCGTCGCACTTTGCTTCCTCACTGCAGTTTCGCCATGAAAATGGCAGGGTAGTCTCCTGCCGATATATCTGCCGTCGTCGAATTTCATACCCTGCTGCATACCCGTAAGTTTTTCAAGGTCGTTATTCGCCAGTAGAAATTAAGAAATCACTGTTTGAAAATTATGTTCATGGCACGTTTCATACCCTAACTATGACTGAAGCTCCTAACGAACGGCTATATTAGGAACCAGAATAATATTACTAATCATTGGATCCATTAGAGGAGGAGACAAGAAAAACAGTTTTGGAACATCGCAGATTCGCGTCGATGACGTGCCAAAGGCTTCATTAAACGGCACCTAGTGAAAATGATTGTTCTTCCGTTTCGCAGTATTTTTCGTGGTGTAAAACGATTAAAATGGCAGACTGCATATATAAACCAACGCCTCGATGCGGAAACGAACACTATTTCATCATGAAATCTGAAAATTTAACCACTTCACGAATTGCGTACCGACAGAGGTAGTTACCACACGTGTGATACAGCGTTGTCAGTTTATCACCAACTCCCGGCTATATACTCAGGACGAAATTTTATAAGATACTTTCTTCTAATGCTAGTAGGTGAGGAACCTCGCCGAGAAGTTTCAAATCAAATGTTTCAAATGTTTGTATAGTCTATGGGACTTAACTACGGGGTCATCTGTCCCTAAACTTACAAACTACTTATGAACTACTTACGAACTAGGACGGCACAAATATCCATGCCCGAGGGGGGGATTCGAAACCCCGACCGTAGTGACCGTGCAGACCGTGACTGAAGCGCCTCAGTCCCATCGGCCACCGCGGCCGGCGCGCCGAGAAGTCCGAAAGCCATAATTTTTCTTGTCATGGAGTACTACCTTAACGTTAGTGACGCGGATTTTATGTCGCAATCAGCCACAGGTCTAGGGTTGCGGAAGCAATGCTCCTCGTTGCGTAACACGTACCAGACCGGTCTGCTTGCGAGACAAAGAGTGTTTTCCGTTGGAGGCTCCTTTCTAGAGAGAATGGCAACAGCATGACCCTTTAGTTGAGTCCCACAATGCTTGTGTCCTACTTCTGGCTTAGTATCAGGCTAAATCTGCATCTACATACATACTCCGCAATCCACCGTAAGGTGAGTGGCGGAGGGTACACTGTACCACTACTAGGCATTTCCTTTTCTATTACATTCACAAATAGAACGAGCAAAAAAAGAATGCCTATATGCATCCATACGAGCCCTTTCTCTTATCTTGTCGTTGTGATCACTACGCGAAATGTAAGTAGGCGGCAGCAATTTCGTGCTACACTCAGCTTCAAATTCCGGCCCCCTAAATTTCCTCAACAGAATTTCACGAAAAGAACGTCGTCTTTCCTCCAGCGATCCCCAACTGAGTTGCCGGAGCATTTCCGTGACTCTCGCACATTGGTCGAACCTACCAGTAACAAACCTAGCTGTTCGCCTCTGAACTGCTTCTATGTCTTCATTTAAACTGATCTGCTGCGGATCCCAAATACTTGATCAATACTCAAGACGTGGTCATACAAGCGTTTTATAAGTGATCTCCTTTACAGATGAAGTACATCTTTCCAAAATTCTCCCAATAAACCGAAGCCGGATGTCCGCCTTACACACGACTGTTCTTACATGTTAGTTAAATTTCATATCGCTCTGCAATGTTACGCCTAGATACGAATTTTCCTGGCAGATTAAAATTGTGTGCCGGAACCGGGACTCGAACCTGGGACCTTTGCCTTTGGCGGGCAAGCGCTCTTCCCACTGAGCTATCCCGACACGACTCACGATGCCGCCCCACAACTTTACTTTCACCAGTACCTCTCCTCCTACTTTCCAAACTTCACAGAAGCTCTTCCGCGAAAGGCAAAGGTCCCAGGTTCGAGTCCCCAATTTTAGTTTGCCAGGAAGTTTCATATCAGCGTACACTCCGCTGCAGAGTGAAAGTTTCACTGTGGAAACATCCCTTAGGCTGTGGCTAAGCCATGTCTACACCATACCCTTTCTTCCAGGAATGCTAGTCTTGCATGTTTCACAGGAGAGATACTGTGAAGTTTGGAAAGTAGGGGGCGAGGTACTAGCGGAAGTACAGTTGTGAGGCGGCATCGTGAGTCGTGTCGGAATAGCACAGTCGGTAGACCGCTTGCCCGCGAAAGGCAAAAGCCCCAGGTTCCAGTCCCGGTTCTGGCACACAATTTTAATCTGCCACAAAGTTTCATATCAGCGCACACTCCGCTGCAGAGCGAAAGTTTCACACTGGTTACGCCTAGATATTTGAACGACGCGACTGCATTAAGAAGCTCACTATTAATGCTGTATTCGAACATTATGGGATTGTTTTTCCTCATGCACATTGAGGGCTAGCTTCCATTCTTTGTAACAACTATAAATTTTGTCTAATTCATCCTGTATGCTATTACAGTCATTTACAGAAGACACCCCCCCCCCTATACGCCACAGCATCATCAGCAAACAGCCGCAAATTACAAGTTAGTCTATACATCAGATCATTTATATAGATAGAAAATAATATCACAAGCACAAGGGCAAGCTGAGTTTCATATGAAAGATGTTCCCTTAACTCGTGCTGGTTCGTAGAAAGAAGCTTTTCCCTCTCAAGAACATTGACTACATTCGAACTGAGAATACCTTCCATAATTCTACAGGAAACTGATGTAAACGATATTGACCTGTAATTATGTGCGTTATTTCACTTTCCTTCCTTATAAACGGGAGTCATCTGCGCTTTTTTCCAGTCACTAGCAACTTTGCGCTGAATTAAAGATTCGCGATAAATGCAAGGTAAGTAAGGGGCCAATGCCGCATACTCTTTGTATAACCGAACTGGTATTCCATCCGGACCAGCAGACTTTTTCGTATTTAGCTCTCTCAGCTGCTTCTCTACACCGGAAATACCTATTACTATGTCCTCCGTTTCGGAATTAGTATGTTGATCAAATTGTGCGGTATATTTGTGCGGTCCTCCTGCGTGAAAGATTTCTTAAATGTTAAATTTAGGACTTCATCTTTCCGTTTCCTTTTTTCTATTACTGGCCCGGAATGATCAATGACTGACTGGATAGTGGGGTTTGACCCGCTTGTAGATTTTACTTTTGTGTTCTCGAAAAGATCTTTTGTTAAGGTATAGATGTGGTAATTTTTGTATGCTTCGATCGTCGATCGTTTTATAGACGCACGAATCTCTACTAACTTATGCCTGTCATCATTTGCGTGTGTTTTTGAACCGAGAGTGCAACAGTTTTTGCTTTCTCAGTAGATTTCTAATATTATTATTATACCAAGGTGGATCTTTTCCATCCTTCACCGAATTTACAGGCACATATTCCTCTAACACTTCATGTACAATGCACTTCAATATATTTGTTTATAAAACTCTTCTGGGTGTTGGACCGCATCGTCAAAATATCAAATACTTCACCGACGTTTCGGCCACTATTGCAAGCGGCCATCTTCTGGGTGTTACAGTAACACCCAGAAGATGGCCACTTGCAATAGTGGCCGAAACGTCGGTGAAGTGTTTGATATTTTGACGATGCGGTCCAACACCAAGAAGAGTTTTATAAACAATGACAACGGCCGCGGAAGCCTTCGTTTATACTTCAATATAGTCCACAATTCTTCTACATCTAAAGTACCCATTCATTTTATATTTGCGAACCGAACAATTGCTTATCAGCTTTTCCCAACAAAATCACGCTCCTAGACTTCTTGATTGGCTTATGAACTTTGGTCACCATCGACGCTATGACGATATCATGGTCATTAATTCCTGTCTCTACACAGACATCGTTAATAAGGTCAGTCCTGTTCGGAGCAATAAGGTCTAAAACATTCCCAATGCGCGTGGGTGTCCGCTTTAACTGTTCAAGACAGTTTTGAGAGAATGTGTCTAAAAGTAACTCGCAAGACTGCTTGTCAGTACCGCCTGAAATGTAACTAGAGAGGTCCCAATCTACTCTTAAGGCTGAAGTCTCCCCCGACTTATATTACATGGCCCGGATACCTACTCACTTCCTGATGTAGACTTTCTTTGAATGAATCTAAAACTGCTACAGCAGCACTGGGGGGGGGGGGGGGGGGGGGCGGTAAAAATACCCAAATATTTTTACTTCTTTTAAACCTGTTATACGTGCCCAGATAACTTCACAGTTACTTTCAACCTCGATCTCAGTAGAAACAATAGCTTTGTCCAGAGCGATAAACACTCCTCCTCCAGTTGTGTCGGATATACTTTCCACATCGTGATTTAAACAGCTTTCGGTGTCTAAGACTATCTTGACACATTAATTTCCATGTAGTGCGGCAAATACGGAAATTTTGTTTTTAATACTTTGAATGTTCGTGGCTAATATTTTGACAGAATAATTGCTAGAGTCCACCCAAGAGCTTCCTGCAGACATTTATTTAGGGATCTGGGCATCTTCACAGTACCCTCACAATACATGTATTCACTCATGAAATTTGTTATTAACAATTCGACCCAATTCAAAAGTAATAGTAGTGTGCATAGCTACAACACCAGGAGGAAGGATGATATTCACTATTCAAGATTAATTCTAACTTTGGCTCGAAAGGGGTGAATTATGTTGCCACGAAAGACTTTGGTCACTTACCAAGAAGCATCAAACGTCTGACAGAGAGCCAACTAGTATTTAAAACGAAATTAAAGGAATTTCTGAATGGCAACTCCTTCTATAATGTAGATGAATTGTTAGATAAAACTTTTAAACAAATGTAATAATAAATCCTTAAAATATTTATTGTCAAGTGTAGAAAACATTTATTGGACTGACACGTTCCACATCATAACGAAATGTCGTATATATGATCTATGGAACAAGTATTAATCTACTCTAATCTATCACCTGACAGTCGAATTTTTTAACCGAACGTGGTCTGGATTCTCTTTCTGTATGTTGACAGGCGAGTGCTCATCAGAGTTAGCGCCTAGCCTCAAAAAAAAAAAAAAAAAAAAAAAAAAAAAAAAAAAAAAAAAAAAAAAAAAAAAAAGTGCACTCCACAAGTACTCTTATACCCGAGTAGCCGCTTCCTTAGTGTATTGCACCCTTTATCTATGTACGGGCACCCTACAATTCCCCAACCAATAACGCAGATCCACAAATCTGCAGCCAAGATTGTCACAGAGTGGGCGAAGCCTCTGGCTCAGACCCTACACTCGGCTACAAATCAAAGGACCCCGATGAACCCCGGAAACAATGCTACAAATCGACAGCTCTGCTTGCACCCCGCGTGCGAAGGCAGCAGCCTTCACCAATTCCGCCAGCCGCACGTAGGAACTGAGGACGTCCTCAGAACCCAAGCGACAAGCGTAATTGGTGCCGACGTGAGCCACGACTTGTAGTCGGCCCTCGATAGCCGCCGGCAAGGCAGCCTCCACATCTCGGTGAGGCCCTCCGGCAGACACACCGAGTGCACGTTGGACTTCTTTCCGAATCTCGACGTTATCTGCCTAAGGGGCTCCATCACGCACCTAATATTGGAGCTCCCAAAAACTAACAATCCCCTCCCCCCGTGCATCTGCTCGGATCTGGCTGATGGAGTAGCCACGTCTCCACACACAGGACGAATGGGCGTGGCCGAACGGCCAGCCTCCACATTGGCCTTCCGTCTCGAGCGACGTTTACGCCGTTCAACCCTCTACTCCCCTTGCGGAGAGGGCGGCTCTACCACGTCCAGTACACCTCAATGTGTTTCGGTAGAAGGGACAGAGAGCAAAGCAAGAGACACTAGAGGTGTCCCACTCGACCCACCAGACCCCCCACCACCGCTGCACCCTGAAGCCTGAAGACGGCTAACCGTAGCCAACAGCACGCTCAGCTGTTCGCGAACTGCGGGTAACTCATCTTGCGTCCGCACACACAGGTACATATCCTATCCGTCCTATTGATACAATTAACTGTAGAAAGTAGAAAACTAAATAATCAACTTTTAACTAGCATAGTACTTTAATAAAGGCGGCTGGCAGCTGAGTGAACTGTGTTTAGTGGTTACCACACTGTCGAAACAACGAAATTCAGTCCGGCAGTTTTCACAATAAAACAAGAAAATCTATGGAATACACTGTTATCAAATGCACGGGAATATAAGCTTTCTTAAAGCAGAACACGAAATAAGAAAGTTACAATAATATACTTAAATCACGTAGCTTGCAGCAGACGAAAACTATACACACGGTATTTATCAAAATATGCGAGAATAAACTCTTAAAACAGTAGCACAAACGCATCTGCCAAGTAGGTGGGAAGAAACCTCTTAAAAACAGGAGCACTAACGAAAATTAAGAAATTAGCTTGCAACGAATTTGACGCAATTAAATTCTGATACTTAGCACTCTGGGCGGTGGGTTAGCTCTCGTTTCTTCTCTTTTTCTTCAGATCCTGACGGCATCAGGTGCGAGAGACCCAAGGGTGTCTTTCATTTTCGTTCTCTAGTCTGTGACGAGCCTGTCGATAAGAAGTTCGTGACTCTTCGTGAACACGAAAAAGGAACATTGAAACCGAACCCTCTAGGTCGGACTTGTCTCTAAAACGTAAAACAAATTTCACTCTCTTTCTGCATACAACCGGAATGCTGATCAGCCTAGAAAAGTGAAAGGAACTAGATCTGGAAGTGCGATAAATGACAATGGAAAACTTGGTGCATGGAATATAAAAGTAACAGGACATAATCTAATGCAGAAAGATAAAATACTCCTACTGAAAATGATTGATCTCAATCAATAAACCACAAAATATAGTACAGTTAAGCAGAAACAAGAACTGTATGTGGCGGAACAAAATTAATTGCACAAAAGTGAAAGCAGAGATATAAATTTTGTTCCACAGAAAATTAAAGTATAGTGACAGCGTGACTGAAAATGGAAAGGGGTCTCATGATCGTGAGGGATAATCGATGAAACAAAACATATAATATACGATATGTACCCGACATGCAACACAAAGCGCATATTTTAATGCAACTCTGTGTCAAAATTTCAAAGAGTATGTCAAGAACCTTCCGAAAAGAAAACACAAATTTGAATAATCGAAATTCTCAGGAAGATCCTGACAGATTTCCTTAAAACTATAATACAATGTTACATAGCATGTTTTGGACATTTTTGTGTTAAATACATTTGCGAAATGAATTGCGAACAGCTGTATTAGTAAATAAGTAACAACAAAACGTCATGCTTGACGCGACTATTTACATCGCGTCTCAATATTTATGACATACCTCCTGAACCATGTGTCATAGACTGATATTAATTTGCCGGCAAATGTAATTATATATGTCGATAGTGCGTGCAAAATCTACTGCGAATACAATTACTTGTAACGAGGTAATACATTAAAACGTTATGTCTGATGTGGCAGATTTACTGCAGGCACAGCGAAAATGTAATTAGCGTTAAACGCTTTTCCTTTAATTTTGTGCAGGCTGCCAGCACGAAAATTTTTCTCATAGACACGATGTCACGTTTAAGGTGACATTGTTAGTCACTGACTGCTCTTATTCTAAAATAATGGATGCATAATCAGGGTATTCGGATGCGGTCATTGTTTATGACATATCCCCTGAACTGTGTATCGTACTGCTCAGAACCTTCACGTACATATGATGATCAAATTTCCGACGTTTTATCGGAATCTGATTAAATCATTTTTATACACAGAGTTCATTTGCAGAGCCCAGCGTCGCTCGACACTTTTAATGTCTGCCACACGAGGTGATTGGTCTGGGTCTGTATTTATTCTACGCTTCCATACGTTTATCTTCTGATTTCCATTTGTCCCTCTACACCTCACGATAATTTGGATCATCTCCTCTTCATATCCATCTGGTCGTCAGACCTGTCTGTCTGATCATTCGTCCCTAATACCTGCTTCGCGCCCGCTTCCCTTCCGACGATCTGCTCTTAAAAGGCATCTCGTCACATCGGGTACGTCAATTTCCTTCTCACGTTTCTGTATGTCCACTTACCCCTCTCCCTTTCCATCCCCCCACCCTTCTCGTTATCTCCTTCTCCGTACGCTTATGTGTCCCTCGTGACACAACCGCGACAAATAGAACAGTCATGGGCCACTAAGTGTGGCAGCCGTACTAGCCTAAGGACAAGACTTGGACCGAAACTCCCGAACGATTTATCCAGACACGAAATAAATTATGGAAAGCGATAACTATGTTTAAAATAGGTGTAGCTTATAGCAGCAGAAGAAGTCTGATTACTATGAAACAAAAAAATTAACTTAGGTAATCTTGCAGTACTATTTTTGTGCTAATTAAAAATTATTAACGAAAAGTTTCATTAATAAAAATTTATACACGGTCGCCAGCCTAATGAGGCATAAGAATACCAAGCAGTGATAAATTAAAAATGCAGTTAAATTTAGAAGCTTTGTCAGCAGTTTCATAAGAGATAAAAAAATGCCAATCACAAAAATAATAAAGATTTAAATGAAAGCAGTAATTATTTAAATTATTGTAAAGGTAAGACTCACCTCATCAGTTACTTTCTGTTACTATAGAATATAGCGTGGAATGCAGGTAAAAAAATAATTAAAAAATCTACTGATGTTATGGTCAGTACTTTTCCTAATGTTCTTTGTAAATGAGTGAGAAATTGGTTATGATTATGACCTCTATTCAAAAATCTACTTTAAGAACGCTGACTAGTATGTATCACTTTGTTGAAAATAATGAAATCTTTCTCCCTACCATGAAACTAATGATTCTGTTATAGTTAACTATTTTTTCTTAGTAACACTTTGCTGAATAGATTCATCAATTAAATCTGATAGCCTGGAATCTAGAATGTGGTCACTCAAACTGTATTGACAATATATAAGAACACTATAAATTTTGATTAATACCACCAATAGAATTTTTGTCTGAACTACTTCAATTATATAAGATGATTAAAATTAGTTATGTGGCAAAACAGTAACTTATTCCTACCAATACTATTGTACAAGGGCAATGAAATTTATAGTTTCAGCACTGTATATTGTACTAAGAAGATTCTCAAAAAAATTACATTATTAGAATTGATTGCTGCTTTTAAAAAAATTAGGATGACTCGGTCAATAATTCTTTACAGGAGAGGATCCCTATTAGGTTATGTGACTTGTGATAAATTAGAGTTACGTACACACCACTTTTAACAGAAATGTAACCTCTATTGAAAAACATTCAAAACACAAGTTAAATCTCTCAACGACCAGTTTATAAACAGTAACAATAAGTATTGTGACCTGATATTAATGGCGAGTAGTGGCGAGGTGGCGGCGCAGCGCATGCAGCTCAGATTTCTTCTTTATGCAGTTTGTGAGCCGACATTATAACAGCGGTTTCCAGTAGCTTCCATCTAGCCCCATATGCAGACAGTATAAGTGTTACCATTGCATCTGCACGTTCACCGAGGCCATTGTAAGTAGATTGGTCTTCTGCATCAAATAAAACAAATCTTTGGCCCAGAATACAGTAGCACAAGTCTGCCCCTACGTCTTGCTGCTGTGCACTCCAAACTCAGGCTCACTACTGCTGTGAGCTCCCACCACAAACTGACTGCTGTGAATGCCAACCTTCGACTGACTACTCTGTATCCGTTAGCTGCGCGCCAACACCACCTTTCATTTACAACAGAATTCCGTTTACATTGGAATCACATCTTTCAAATATCATGCTGGTCGTCAGATATTACAAATTTACATAATACTCATATACATAAAACGATTCAATAATAAAATTGACATTATCGAAGCCAATTAAAATTACATAAATAATACGCAAAAATAAACATGATATAGATATTCATAAAACATACAAAGCAAATTAATTAAAGACATCACATATCATACAGTAGTGGAATCGATTGTAACATGAATGAAATTTAGTATCTAACATAGCAGAAAAAATGAAATATTATTACCAAAAAATGGTCAGAATTGGGCAATGGCGTTATATCATCTCTCTCACATTCATTCCGACCTTACCCTCTATACGTCCTCTTCGCCCACATAACTATCAGTAGACTTCCTCTTCACTCTTCTCACTGCTACGTCATACAGGTACAGGTACTGGTATAATTTTTTTTTTTTTTTTTTTGTCTGTAAAATCTGTTGCGAATACACATACTAATAAATAAGTAATCGATAAAAAGCTACTTCTTTGTTGAGTGGTTTTCCATGAACGTTATTGTTCACGTTGTAATAGCTAATGAACCGCGGGTAGTACTTTGAAATAATTTAGACGGTACATTCCAGTGCGCCTCGGTTGCACAGTGGTAGAGTGCCAGACTACTAATCCAAAGGTCGCGGGTTCGATCCCCGCTAGGTCCTAGGATTTTTATCTCTCACTTTCCACTTCTTTCACCTCTGGCAGTATTGCTCATGTGAAAAATACCGAGTAGCACCGTGGTTCGGAACCCACGGTAAACTGTAGGTCCCCCTATAACTGGCTGGGTAAGTCAGTTCGAAGGTCGGAGGAAGGCAACGGCATACCACCTCCAAACAGGACCATGCCTAGTAAAGCACTGTTGTGTTCAAACCAATCTTCGGATTATTGACTGCTTTTTTTACATTCCAGTATACATGTGAACACTGTCTATAAGATTTTCCGCGAACACAAGTAGTAGTTCAGAAATTGTAAAATGTAACGCCATACCGAAATCATTCAGAAGGTAGAGGGAGGCGAAAATTGATTGTGATGAGAGACTGTAACTCGGTAGTAGGAAAGGGAAGAGAAGGAAATATAGTAGGTGAATATGGACTGGGAAAAGGAATGACTTTTGGTAGAATTTTGCGCAGAGGACAATCTGATGATCACCAACACCTGGTTTAATCATCATGAAACAGGCTGTATACGTGGAAGAGGTCAGGAGACACTGGAAGCTATCAGATTGACTTTATAATAATAAGGAATAGACTTGGGAGCCAGGTTTTAAACAGTAAGACATATCCAGGGGCAGATATACACTCTGACCATAACTTATTGGTTATGAACTGCAGAATAAAACTTAAGAGACTACAGAAATGTAGAAAAGTTAGGAGATGGAACCTGGGCAAATTGAAGGAACCAGAGGTGGCTGAGAGTTTCAGAGGGAGCATTAGGCAAGGTTGGCTGAAACGGGGGTAAGTAATACAGTAGAAGAAGAATGGGTACTTCTGAGAGATAAGGTAGTGAAGACCGCAGTGGATCGTATAGGCTGTAGGACAAAGCCGAATAGAAATCCCTGGATAACACAGAAGGTAATGTACATAACTGATGAGAGGAGAAAATAAAAAAATGCATCAAGCAAAGCAGGTAAAAAGGGAATCTGAAAAATGATATTGTCAGGAAGTGCAGACTGGCTAAGCAGGAGTGGCTACAGGACAAATGAAGAACCGTAGAAGAATGTATAAGGAGGGGAAAGATAGATACCGCCTACAGGAAAATAGATAATTGGAGAAAAGAATATCAGCTGTGTGAATATCAAGAACTCAGACGATAAACCAGTACTAAGCAAAGAGGGGAAAGCTGAACTATGGAACGAATATATAGTGGTTCTATACAAAGGAAATAAACTTGAACACAGTATTATTGAAATGGAAGACGAAGTGGAGGAAGATGAGGAGGAGATATGTTACTGCGAGAAGAATTTGACAAAGCGCTGAAGGATTTGAGTCGAAATAAGGCCCCTGGAGTAGATGATATTCCGTCTGAACTACTGATATTGTTAGGAGAGCCTATTCCACCTGGTATGCAGACAGGGGAAATACCATCAGACTTCAACAAGAATATTGTAATTCCATATCCAAAGAAAGCAAGTGCAGGTAAATGTGAAAATTACAGAACTATCAGTTTAATACGTCATGGTTACAAATTACTAACACAAAAAATTTACAGACGAATCGAAAAACTTGTGGAATCCGACCTCGGAGAGGATCAGTTTGGATTTAGGAGAAATGTAGGAACACGAGAGGCGATACATTACGACTAATCTTAGAAGACAGGCTAAGGAAAGGGAAACCTACATTTTTAGCATTTGTAGATTTGGAGAAAGCATTTGTCAATATCTACTGGCATACACTGTTTCAAATTCTAAAGCTATCAGGGGTAAAATATAGGGAGCGAAGTGTTACAGTCATCCTATACAAAAACAAGACGGCAGTTATTAGAGTCAAAAGGCAAGAAAAGGCCGCAGAGGTTGGGAAGGGAGTAAGACAGGGTTGTAGCCTTTCCCCAGCTTTGTTTAATCTGTACATTGAGCAAGCAGTGAAGGTTTTCAAGAGAAATTTTGAGAGGGAATTAAAGTTCATCGGTTTGCCGACGACATAGTAATTTTGTCAGAGACTGCAAAAGATCTGGAAGAGCAACTGAATGGAATGGACAGTTGAAAGGAAGATATAAGATGAACATTAGCAAGAGTAAAACGAGAGCAACGGAATGTAGTGCCAGGAAATCAGGTGATGCTGAAGGAATTAGATTAGGTAATGAGACAATAAAAATGGTGGATGAGTTTTGTTATTTGGGTAGCAAAATAACTTCTGATGGCCGAAGTAGAGAAGATATAAAATGCAGAATGGCTATGGGGAGAAAAGCATTCCTAAAGAAGCGAAATTTGTTAACATCCAATACTACTTTAAATGTTAGGAAGTCCTTTCTGAAAGCATTGTCTGGAGTGTAGCATTGTATAGGAGTGAAACGTGGACGTTAAGGAGTTTACATAAAAAAAGTATAGAAGCTTTTGAAATGTGGTGCTACAGACGAATTAGTTGGGTAGATCACGTAACTAATGATGAGGTGCTTAACCGAATTCGGGAGAAAAGAAGTTTCTGGCATATCCTGACTAGGAGAAGCGATGTATTGGTTGGACACATTCTGAGACATGAAGGAATTGCATTAGCATTAAAAGGAAGTGTGTGGGGTAAAAATCGTAGAGGGAGACCAAGGGACGAATACAGTAAGCAGATTGAAAAGGATATAGCATGTCGAACTTATTCTCAGATGAAGAAGCTTGCACAGGACAGGGTAGTATGGAGAGCTGTATCAAACCAGTCTGGGGTTGAAGACCACAACAACAACAACAACAACGTTATATCGAATGCCATAATTGAAATGCATGGACAACACAAAGTACTAGCCTAGAACCCTACCTCCCTTCACCGTTTTGTTGTGTTTGTCAACGACAATACGTGTCATAAAGGTACGAAATTAAAATTAAAATTGATTCCAAGTCACTATCTACTTTCGTTCTTATACAGTGTATGAATAAAATCTTGTCGCATATTCGGTAATTTTTTGTCGTAATACGTAGTAGAAGGATTTTATACGCATAGCGATATTTCTTGACGGTAAGGAATACTTATACACAATAATTTTTTTAATCGGCTCACCTAATTAGAACAAGATGTGTAACGCAGGCGCGTAATATGGCAGTGCTTATTAGCAACATATGATGGAAAACGGTAAGTATTTGGTGTATTTTCAAAGTAGTACACATACATTCCTATAAAAATATAAGGGGGAAAGGGCAAGCAGCACGAGTATCCATGAGTGACTTGGGAGGCAGCAAAGCCGGCCGCGGTGGCTGAGGGGACTGAGGCGCTGCAGTCACGGTCTGCACGGCCACTACAGTCGGGGGTTCTAATCCCCCCTCGGGCATGGATATTTGTGCCGTCCTTAGTATTAGCTAGTTCATAAGTAGTTTGTAAGTTTAAGGACTAATGACCCCGGCCGGCCGCGGTGGCCGAGGGGACTGAGGCGCTTCAGTCACGGTCTGCACGGTCTACGGTCGGGGGTTCGAATCCCCCCTCGGGCATGGATATTTGTGCCGTCCTAGTTCGTAAGTAGTTCATAAGTAATTTGTAAGTTTAGGGACTGATGACCCCGTAGTGAAGTCCCATAAGCTGTACAAACATTTGAACATTTTTTTATGATCCCCTAGTTAAGTCCCATAAGCTATACAATTTTTTTAAATTTTGTGGCAGCAAACTGGATGTACACAATTAAAATACAATTATGAATCACGAAATGTAGCTGTCCACTCGTATGATGGCACGCATCTGGGTGTACAGAGACCTCGAGCGTGACGTTTGCCAGTTCATATTGCATTCCCTCGACACGACGCAGGGTTGGTGACGACAAAGCAGCGGCCTATTCACCTGAGGCGACGACATGCCTCACCGCAAGTAGACCCATGGCTGTCACACAGCTATTCCTCTGACAGAGTAATCCATTCTTCCCCCATTTTCTGACTGCACTTCAAAACGAACGGTTACCCCTGTCAATGGGCAATGTTGGGGAACACCAGCAACTCACCTCATAGGTATTATCTGCCTACCTGTCACATCCATGGAGATGCTGGGAATCTGTCCGAACAGAGAAAGAATATCAGAAACATAAATTAATAGTAAAGCATACTCTTCTCATGAAGAACCATCGTCAGTTGCAAGTATTTACTCAAGAGATCAGTGACTTTTCTTTTTTCCTTTTTAGTCTTGTGACTGGTTTGAAGCAGACCACCACAAGAATTCCTCTCCTGTGTCAGTCTCTTCATTTCAGAGTATCACTTTCACCCTGCGTCCTCAATTATTTGCTAGGCTCATTGCCGGTTACACCGTCTATAGCTCCCTGAAGTACCATGGGGGTTTGACATATTGCTTATGGTTCTGTCATTTCGTGTCAATGTTGTCCATACGGTCCTTTCTTCACAGATCTTACAGAACGTTCTCATTTATTACATTAACTTTAACATTCATATGTTTCAAAACATTTCAAATACTTGCATTTTCATCAGTTCCGGTTTTCGCATTGTTCGTGTTGTTCCTCTTGTTCTTGAATGTCCTCTTAGGCTGTGTCAGTTTAGTTTATAAGCCCTTGTTACGTTCGCCGTCTGATATACTATTTACAACTTCTAAGTTGTAATCACCAATTTTCTATCACTTCTCATTACGTTTGTCTTTCTGCTGTTTACGTGCAGTACGTAATATGTACACGGTACACTACCCACTCCATTCAACAGAACCTGTATTACATTGTTGTTCGTAAACCTGCACTGGGCAATCTCAACGGAAGAGGAGCGCCTCTGAGGATGTCTAACGCAGTCTTGGTCGAAACATCAGGTACGGAAGAGTTTCATAGACCACGACCAGAAGGTTTACTAGCAAAAATGTCATCCAGTCGTGAAAGTCTTCATTCTGTATTACTGTATCTTCTGTATTCTGTATCTTCGTTCTAATCTTCAATATTAGTATTATAGAGGGATATATGTATGTGTGAAGGTTTATAGATGACGATTCAGAAAGAAATTTGTGGGAGGGGGAGAGAACGGAAGACGAACAGAAAGAATGGAGAAATTTGCAAGAAAGAAAGGTGGGATAGATTAATGGCGACTAAAATGAATGTATACCCTAACATGGCCGAAATTTCCGGTAATGTCATTGATTTCAAGAAATACGCAAGTAGAGCGCTTAATATTTTCCCTATTCTGTTGCTAGTTAACTTGTTGTCGATAATTAACGTGGTACATGATGAGCAGCGGGAACAGGTGGGTCATAAATCAGTCACTTGGATGCCTTGCAGAACTCCCTCAGGCATGCGACCTGACCATCAATAAATAATGGGCTAGGATCCGGGGGCACCTATCCGGTCAGCGCTGGAAGGCTACCACTGTCCACGTGTTGCTTGGCTGAGCGGCAGAGGACGGCTTCCATGAGCTGTACCCTGTGATGTGTCAAGAAATCTGCACCCACATGGTTACTATTCTAAGCACATGTAAGTACCTAGCAGAGGGTACATCAAACCATTTTCATACTGTGTATGTACCAGTCCATTCTATAATATGTGGGAAGACAGAGCACCCAAACGTCTCCATTTAAGCTCTGATTTGTCTTATTGTCATGATCATTGATCTAGGTGGGAATGAACAATATATTTTCATAGTATGGTGAGCAATTCTGCGATCATAACTGCATAAGTAGATCTCATCGCAATTGCAAACGATATTTTTCTGATGATTCTAGTTCAATGTCTGCACGATTTTCATGACGCTTTCACCTCTGCATGACGATAAAACGAGTTCCCTTTCTTTACACTCAAGCAATCCTACGTGATAAAGAACCCATAGAGCACAGCAGGTCTCCAAAAGAAGACTACCAATCATAATGTTTAGTATTTCTGTTGTATCTTGTAAATGTTCTTTAAAATGTGAAATTTATTTCGATTAAATATATTACTATCCATAAGAAATTTTGCTGCATCAAAGACGCTGCTGTCTGAAAAATAACTTATTACTTATGACAGGCATGCTTAAGCACAATTGTCATCTTCAGGTTTCTGTGAAGATAATATAGGAAACATAAAAATAATATTACAATTTTGAACGTGATAATATAAACCAACAACGTAGGTATATTGATCTTTACTTCCTTGCATCATCGCTGTCTTATTGGGTGTATGATGATTTGAACATTTTATTGTTGTTAAAAGTGAACGCAGTTAGTATCGCTCTTAAGATTCCAAAATTAATTGAAAATTTCGTTTTCGTGTTTTGACAGCTATTTTGACAATTCAGTCAGCGAAGTTATATGGTTACAGCTATGTTGACAGATCAGTCAGCGATGTTACAGAGTTACAGTCGTTTGTATTTCATTGATATTAGTTATATCTCTGTCCTTATAGCATTTTTAATTAATTATGAAGTGAAATTGTGTTGTAACAATGTAACGTTGCTGACTCAGCTGTTAAAACACGAAAAATGTTGTTAAAATTAAATTCGGAATTATAAGAGCTATAGTAACTGCGTTCACTATTAACAACAATAAAATGGTTGGTCAAATTATCATGACTGTAAATAAGACAGCGATGTTGCAAGGAAGTAAAGATCAATGTATGTACACTCATTGTACCTATGTTGTTAGTTTATATTATCACATTCAAAACTGTAATATTATTCCTATGTTATCTATAATATCTCCACAGAAACCCTAAGACGGCAATTGTGCTGAAACAGGCCTGTCGTAATTAATAAATAACTTTTCATATAGCAGTATCTTTGATACAATAAAATTTCTTACAATGTCGTTATATGACATATATGACGCAGCGGGCGCAGATGAATACAAAATACTTAGTATGTACACTTCAAGACTATTTCTCTAGTATTTTTGTTGATTAACGTATTGAAACACACAACAAGGCATTTCATTTTCAGAGTAGAGATAAATCAGTAAAATCAATAAAAGAAGAAGTCAGGATGGAAAGAAGAGAGGCGGATAAGCGACAGCTAGCCGGAGTATACCACTATTTCATTCCCGCAGAAAGACTAGCAGCGGCAGGTCTCTAGAGGTCCCTCTGGAAGCGTACGTTTGCGTCCTGCACGGCCACTCCCCCCCCCCCCCCCCCCCCCCCCAGATAGCGGCACAAATGTTTGCTCTTCAGATAACTCCGCATCGCTGCCGCCGCGTACAGCTCACTTAGGGCGCATGCGCATGCAATCTCAGCAACAAACGAATAAAACGCTGGGAACAGCATAGCATTTGCATGGGCAGCGAAATTCCAGGAACAGATAGCGTATGGATGCAAATTCCGTCTGTTTACAACCCTAGTCTCAAAGCGACGAACGATCTTTTCTCTTCTCGCTCTAGCTGTCTGTAACGTTTCGCTGTTGTTATTTTGCGGTATGCAAGGAGCAGAATGTTGGTGAAATATATTGCGGTGATTGCGGCAGAGGTAATTGCTCCCTGTCTTTCAATTTTGTTCCGCACGGAGATGGAATAGTCCGTATCCGATAAAAAGCTGGGATACTGCACTCTTCGCCGATAGATTAACCAGTTGTGTAGTCGAGGCCGCTTAACACTGGTCAGCCATGATATAGTATCTCCGCAAAGTCACTCCGCAGCGGCGAGCTCCGCATGTCTCACCTTGCGGGACGCGTAAGAGTGGCAGCACATTCATGTCGATGTATAGGCCTAAGCTACCGGCCCGGTTTCACTGCCATGGCTGCAGTTATGTTGCGAGATTGGATTCAACAATTCAAATAATGAAATTAATAAGTTCTATTAATCCCAAGAAAATACACTGTACTTGCCATTTTCACAGTAGGTGCTGGAAATGATTTCTTCTTGAAGGCTTAATTCATCACGTTTACATTGATTTCAAAATGCCGTGTAATCTAATGCCGATATTCACTTATCGCAGACTTAAGGTCATGTATTGTCTTTGGTTTCTTTTGATAAACAAATGTTTTATGCGCACCCCAAAGGACATAGACGGGAGGAGACGAATTCGGTGTGCGAGGGTGCCAGAGACCTTTTGTAATTACTGTCTCCAAAGATTTCGTCCAAAATTCGTAGGATTTGGTGTGCTGAATGAGCAGTAGCATTGTCTTGCTGGAAAAATGAATATCTCATCTTCATGCAACAGCGCAGTAAATGTATAAATAATTGAAATATAACAGTCCTAAGTTGCAGATCGTTTTGATTGACAACTGGTTTTGGCCCTACAAGACTATCATAAGACCTTTGGCATCTTGTTGACGGTAGGTGGCGTAGGAAGAGACTGCGTTTTATTGGAAGAACCCTTAAAAGATGTAACAGAACTACTAAAGAGACTGCATACAGTACGCTTGTCAGTCCTTTCTTAGAGTATTGCTACTCAGTGTGGGATCCTTATCAGGTGGGTTTGACGGAGGACATAGAAAGAGTTCAAAGAAGGGCAGCTCGTTTTGTATTGTAACGATAAAGGGGAGACAGCGTTATGGAAATGTTACGGGATCTGCGATGGGAATCATTACATCAGCGGTGCTTATCGCTGCGGCGTGGGCAACTTACGAAACTCCAAACGCCAACATCCTCCTCCGAATGCGAAAATATATGTTGTCTCCCCTTACATAGGTAGAAACGATTATCAGCATAAAATATAAGAAATCAGAATTCTAACGGTGAGATTTAGGTTTTTTTCCCTTCCCGCGCGCTATTCGAGAATGGAATAGGAGATAAATTGTATGAAGGTGGTTCGATGAACCCTCAGCCAGTCATTTAAATGTAATTTGCAGAGCATCCAATGCAGATGTAGATGAATGCGGCCATCATGATGCTGTAAACAGAACTTGGATTCATCCGAAAAAGTGACGTTTTGCCATTCGTGCACCGAGATTCGTCGTTACGTACACCATCGCAGGTATTCCTGTCTGTGATGCAGCGTCTCCGATATGATAGTCCATGTTGCTGCAAATGTCGTCGAACTGTGGTTGTTGTCTTACAAACGTCCCCATCTGTTGATTCAGGGATCGAGACGTGGCTGCACGATCCGTTACACCAATGCGGATAAGATGCCTGCCATCTAGACTGCTAGTGGTACGTGGTCGTTGGGATCCAGCATGGCGTTCGGTATTGCCCTCCTGAAACCATTCCCTATTCTGCTAACAGTCATTAGATCGAGACCAACGCGAGCAGCAATGTGGCGATACGATAAACCGCAATCGTGATAGGATACAATCAGATCTTTATCAAAATCGGAAACGTGATGGTACGCATTTCTCCTCCTTACACTAGGGAGCACAATAACGTTTCACCAGGCAAAGCCAGTAAACTGCTGTTTGTGTATGCGGAAACGGCTGGAAACTTCCCTCATGTCAGCACGTCGTAGGTGTCTCCACTGGCGTCAACCTTGTGTGAATGCTCTTAAAAGCTATTCATTTGCATATCGCAGCATCTTCTTCCTGTCGGTTAAATTTCGCGTCTGTAGCACGTTATCTTCGTGGTGTGGCAATTTTAATGGACAGGAGGTTATTTTGAATATGCGATCTTGTTAATAAAATTACATTGTGACGTAAACTACAGGTCGCAAGCGACATTATGTGTAAATTATTGTACATTTAACTTAATGTGTGTTGTGACTACTACGATTGTCTGTGTCTGTTACTTCAAACCTGAATGTTGTCAATGTTTATCAGTGACTCTTTAAACTAGGTAGGAGGTAAGCAAAATTACTTAGTTTTTACTTCTACCGTTTCGCTAACACCTCGCATCCCTTGGAATGTATCTAGGGAAGGAAATATCAAGAAGTGCCCTGTGTTTACTTTCTCTACATTAACTCTGGTGCACTTCAATCGCGGTGTTTCAACACAGACATACTTCTTGTGTATCGCATCACCTTGTTAAGAATACTATATTATTTTGACGACGTTCTGCAGAACAACGTGCAAGCAACAATTAGTTCAAAGGCCAGGCACTGTTTCGGAAGACTTTCTGTACACGGTGAGAGAGCAATCAATCGTGCTATGCAGGTGGAACTTGTGATATTACAGATACAGGGGGAAGCTGATTGTTTCCATGTGAAATGCGGGTTTTGCCAGGCTGTTGGGTTCTCCAGCCGGCCAGCTAACAGTTTGGACCTAGTGAATGGAATACAGGTAGTCAGGGTTTTGCTGAAGTGCTCGGAAACCGGAAACGCATTTGGCTGAGCGAGGGCGTCTATTCCAGATTGCAACAGACATACAATATAGACACACACATTATTCTAAAAATCCATATAAATCAGGAAATGATCATACGGCAAATATAATTATAGGAATGGATTCAGGAGACTTGGGAGATTCAAACGCCGTAATTACAATTTCAATAATCCTTAAAGATGAAAAGCCGATAAATCTCAGTACTATAATAATAATATTGTAAGACTTATATTTACAATTATTGATACGTAGTGTTTATCAGTAACAGATTAAGAAGCAAATAGGCAGCATTGTACCACGCTACTTATCTTAAAAGACGTATCACGTTATTTTCGTATTCTTTCAATAAACTTTGTTTTACTCTCTTGTTGTGATTTTCGTTGATGTAGTAATATTCTTGTGCCAGAACATAGATTCCACCACAGAAACACAAAACATGAACCCAGCAAAACGCATTACATGTATTTTATTATATTTAATATTATTCTTAGTAACGTTCGTTTTATGTTGTAGACTGCCATTTAAATATTTCATGGCCGACTATAAATAGTTAATATACAGCAGATAATTTATACATAAACTATTTTAGATATTTGTGAACAAGTACTGAATATATTTGTCCAAATCCATAATAAATTAAATATTAAATGTGTAACTATTTTTCGACGGCGGCAGTATATTCGAAAAGCGAGCCGCCACGCTTGATGGCTATCTGAGCAAAGAGATTCAGTCTCCACCGTTTTTTCCGTTTTTTAGTATTGTTAAGTATATATTTGTTTCTTAAATGCAAACAACATTTGCTGGGAGGTGGTCAAAGCATTTAATTCTGTGATCTTCAAATGTTTAATATTTTGGATCGGAAATTGTATTTTAAAGATGAGGCGTTAGGAGCAAGGAGAGCACGCTTTTCAAACGCTTGGGAAGGGTCTCGTAACTTGGACGAGGTGGTGAAAGGTTGTGACGCTCGGCGGTCTGAAGTAGCGTTACGAACTTGAGATTTGAAGAGACAAGCATGTGTGGACTTCGAAGATTTACGGGACTGTGACCGCAGAACTTAGACCCTGCTTGAAAAGTGATAAACTATGAACGGTAGTAGGCCAGCGAGAAAGAAGGGCCCCGTCACGTTACATTATCAAGTGAAGCCTGAGAAGAGGCGATCGCTAGCTGAGTGGCTGGCCACTATGAGAGAGTGGGCTGTTCCCCATTGGCTGGCCAATCAACTAGCGATCGCGTCGGCTTAGGTCTCACTTGGTCATGTGACATGACGTGCTCGCCGCGGCCTGTCTTTCTCGTTGGTATCGGGTGTAGGGATGCTGACGTCCCGCACGCTAGTACTCGGCGGCCAAAAGTAAACAGAAGACTTCGTTTCGTTCTCGCAAATGTTTATTTGCGACAAAAGCGAAAATGTCTAGTCGCGAGAGCCCAGTTCCTGCTAGTTTAGAGCCAATCCACGCAGTACAATGTACTGTTGAGAGCAGCTGTTGTTTGCAATGGAAAGAATAAACAACGAGGATTGGTCATTGCATCAGAACCCTACAAACAAGAGTATGTCGCGCATTGCTGCAGCGAAAAACACCTGATATGTGTTCAGTTGCGTAATAAAAAAATTATAAAAGACAGAAAAGTCCATAAATATATCATTAGTGGTATTAACATTATTCGGCAATTTGTTCCGATTGTCACTTCCGCACAGCCAGCTCATGATGTTACATTCTTATCGTCTTATGTTAGTAATTCTGATTTATTTTAGGCATATTTTAAAGAAAACTACTGCCCCCCTCTTTGTTTGTCGATGAGGAAGCAAATTGATTCTGTAGTTCTGGCACTGTCTCCCTAAATTAAAAACCCTAGTATTTGTGCCATTTCGTGTGGTAAAATATATGTAACAAGAGATGGAAGTCGCTAGAAGCGAAGTCTAGGCTGTACGGATGATCAGACACCTTTGACAGTATTCCGCAACGCTTGTTCTGTACTGCGCGGTATAATTTCTTAGAGGTATCGCAGTAACCATGTGCATTGATTGTTTGGACTCGTTGTAAGAAAACTATCAATAAAATGCCTGTTCTGTCTCAAAAACGGTGCACATGACTTTTCGAGGTGTCAAGATTTGCTTAGGCTTAACAGTCGTTGGGGATGAAATGTGCCTCCATTGCACTGATTGCAGTTTTGTTTCAGGGATACCCAAGTTTCATCGCCAGTGAATAATTTAGAAAGAAAACCTTCTTCATTGTAGCGTTTCAAAAGCTGACGTGCACTGCCCATCCGTTGTTTTTAGTGCTGTTCACTAAGAATTTTGGGTACCTAACGAGAGGAACGTTTTCATAATTTCAGTTTTTCAGAAACAATTTCCTGACTTAGTGATCGTGAGATTAGTCGAACTTCCATGGCAAGGGCACTAACTGTGAACGGTTAATATCCTATTCATCAGCAACCACAGAGGAGCGTCTACTTCGTTCTTCATCGTGCGATTGATCACGTCCTTCGTTGAACAATCAGACCCACCTTCTAACCATTGAATCATACCATGTTGTCCGTAAACCTTGAACACTTGTCAATTAATTTCCTTTGGTTTCACTTTCATTGCATTTAGAAATCGAATCACAGATCTGATTTCACAAGCGACGGCAGTTTCAATCAGTATAAAGAAGCGCTACAAAGTACACGTCAGCAGCAGCTATTAGAAAGTGGCGTACATGTCTTCTTCTTGAGTCAGAGTAACTGCCGCGCATTCTCGGAACTGCGATCGTAGCGCTGCCGCGAATAGAAATAGAAACGGGACTTACTTTGTGGACGACCCTCGTATAATTCACAAGAAATACTTCTTACGTTGGTTCCACGAAAAAGGCATTTATAAATGTAAAATAATGCCTTTGATCAAATTCCAGTATTGAAATCAATTCGTTGCTAGTCAATTATAACAATGAAAGAGATAATATTATCGCTGAGGATTGACAAGGTATCACGTATAGAGACCCAGCATTTTCACAGTGAAAATTGGCAGGCTCAATTGTAGGATACGTATTTCAAATATTTGTCTGAAATGCAGTGCTGCTGTAGTTTCTCGTGACGTCACCGTCAGCCGTAGAGCTCCTAAAAACACAGCACGCAGTTTATACGAACAGTGTTGTTTTATTTAAGTGTAGTGAAATATTATACAAGTGCCCGGCATAGAGCCTTAGATCGTGCTACTTTGGGCTTGCATTCCTCTCTTGTTTACATCGATATGTGGATTAGACACAAAAATCTTTACATATTGCTGCTTCTGTCCAAATACAGAAAAATGAGCAAGAAACATATTTCTGTGATAATAATCGCGTACTATGTTTAATGCTGCCGGAACTGGTCATCTAGATAATTTTTTAAGCGATCTTGGCCTCTATTTGAATAATGACTGTCAATATGCGAGGTTTGTTTGCCGTCTTGCAGTAAGTGTTCGTTGTCTGCTGTGACAAATTCACCACATCGGATTTTTTTACTCAAATTGCTGAAAGTACTTCTATTATGTTACTGAGAAAGTTTCAGAATGTATTACAAATCTAAAACTAAAAAGAATATCAGTGTACAGGATCTAAGTTTACAGTCGTAGAGGGACACGGTACCGATGTTGGCAACAATCTTTGAATGGTATTTGAAAACCTAATCGTATAGAATGTGTTGACCATGAAATAAATAAATAATTCTGTTCCTTCTCTAAGGTTGAAAGATTTTTGTATGTAACGGTACCCCTGTCTTGTCAGTAATTTAATAATCCTTATAAAGCAACATTTCGTTGCCAACATTAGCACACTACGCCGCCGCAGCCGTAAGGAAAATTTACCCAGCATTCTTTGGCATTTATGTTACAGCATCTTATAGATAAGCGTTAATATTGGCATTTACTAATAAGAAATTGAATTGAGGCTGTATTTTCTGATAAAACATCAGGTACCGTACTATTCTGACAAATTGTATACTACAAATTATGACGCTAAAACTTCGAAATATCACAAATAGCATTCAACTGTAATTGCCTGTATCAGCACAGTACGCTGCCACAGCCGTAACGAAACTTTTTGCCCATATATTTATATTTTCCGTTTTAGTGTTTGTAATACTTACTCGCAATAACGTAACAGAAGTATCTTCAACAATTTGTACAATGTCAGTACAAAACTTTTTGATGAGGTGTATTTCTCAGTATACTATATGACACATATTGTGCTCTAAAATCAGTGTGTTCTGGGATGCTTTGCTGTAATATGATACTTTGCGGCTGCTAATTCCCTACAGGCAGCTTCTCTGTTAAGAGGTAGTACTTTCAGTAGAGATAAACAAAACCGTAAGTTCAAATATCACAAACGATTTTTACTATTAAACATTGCTTCAAGTCATAATAATTACTGTTTACTTACAATACATAACTGTGGGCTCGGATCGGGTTCCCAGTTTTTGCGCCGACATTTAATGATCCATTTCTTCTTCTCTTAGAATCACTCGGGAAACTAGACGTTCTGTAGCCACCTCTGGAATTATTTGAGCAGTTCATGGCAACACAACCACACGTAATGTCGTGCTAAAGTGCCGTGACGCAAATCCTGTAGCACCGCAGTGTGTTTAACAAGCCACGAGAATGAAAATGTCGGATGCGTCAGCTCGTACTTATAGGAGCCTTAGTCAGCCATCTGCCTCACCCGCACACACGTTCGGGGCAGCCCCAGCCGAGTGCCGCATTCCTCAGCAGCTCACGGCCGCAGAGGCGGCGCCCCAGGAGCAAGTGAGCGCTCCCTTGCTCTCGGGGAAGCGCACCATCTGGGACAGCCTGATTTAGAAAACAAGGCCTCACGATTTCACACGCCACGTCACGCCTATATTTCAAGGAAGGCAGCAGAAGTAACAAACTAAACTACAGCCGCGGTGGAGTAGCCGAGCGGTCTACGGCGCCTCGCTGCGGAGCATGCGATTGCTCGCCGTCGGGGTCTAACGATACACTAAAATTTTTATTATTTTGTGTATATTTGCTCAGCGATGCTCATCGCGTCCGCTTCCCACCGACTCGCAATTCAACTAATTTAATTCCGTTCGTCATTGTTTTTTTTTTTTTTTTTTTTTTTTTTTTTTTTTTTTTTTTTTACTTCCGAAGAAGCGAGAAGACGGAACTGTGATAGTAGTTTTACTCACTCTCTGGTCTGTATCCGATGCGAGAACACGTCTTTTATACCTGTATCCACTCATGTAAGTAAGAATAATGCACAGTGTTGCTGAAAATGTACTATTTAAATTTAAAAGGATTCCGTCTCCTGTGTTTTCATTTAAATCAATTTCTTAGTGTTTTTCAGCTCCTCTTTCGCATCCGTAATAGTTTAATATTGAGACACCATTAAAATCGCTTCACATTGTCTGCAAATTTCAATCAACCATTCATCATTATACGATACTTTGCTTGAATTTAGAACCTGCATTCATTTCTTTTGTAATTTCACGGAGTCAGATCATTTTTTTTTTAATTATTCTATCATTACCAGTAACTTCATGTTCCACCCACGGTCACACAACAATGAAAAGCGAAGTGAACAGTAAGACCATTGATCTACCACGGAAAGTGTCTCTAACTTTCACGTATCAAATATTTAAAGTTATCATTTCCAGCTTCAACAATACGAAGCGCAGGATCCAGCTAGAAGCTTTCCGTAAGTTTTATAACGTGCTGTTGTTTGTATGGTGCCCGACTTTAATATGCAACACGCGGTTTATTTGCTTTAATGTTCTTTTGTGCTGTACTTTAACTAACTTATTTCAAATTCAAAAATTCGGTGCCATGAATTCCTTGTCCAAAATATAATCGCGGAATCTACTTTAACGATTATGGCATCATACGAAGCAAGGGCAACGTTATAGGGGGTTCGAGTCCTCCCTGGGGCATGGGTGTATATGTGTTGTCCCTATGTTAGTTTACCTTAGTTTGTGAGCTACAGACCGATCACCACCCAGTCCAATAGATTTGCAAACATTTGAACTAAACTACAGGACTATTTTACTGGCGTCAATTTGCAGCAGGGTTTAGGAACATACTCTGCATTCAAATATAATGAATTATCTCGAACAGAATGATCTATTGACAAAAGATCAGCACGGATTTATAAAATACCGTGCATGACAAACACAACTAGCTCTTTACTCACACGAAGTGATGAGTGCTATCCACAAGGGTTCTCAAATTGATTCCATGTTTCTTGATTTACAAAAGGTTTTCGACGCCGTACCTCACAAATGACTTTTAATAAAATTGCTTGGTTATGGTACATCGCTCCATATTTGCGACTGGATAGGGGATTTACTGTCAGAGACGACACAGTTTGTGGTAATCGATGGTCAGGCATCGACTAAAACGGAGGTGATATCGGGCGTTCAACAGGGTTGTGTTATTGGCCCGCTGCTGTTCCTAATTTACATAAACGGTTTTGGAGAAAATCTAAGCAGCTCTTAGATTGATTGCAGTTGACGCCATCGTTTACCGTTGAGTAAAATCATCTGAAGATAAAAATCAACGGCATAACGATCTGAATAACATATCACTATGGTGTAAAAAATGGCAATTGACTCTAAATAATGAGAATGTGAGTCGTTCACATGAGTACAAAAAGAAATGCGTTAAACATTGTTTACAAGATAAATAAATCAAAACTGAAGGCCTTAAACTCCACAAAATACCTAGGAATTACTATTACGTCAGACGTAAACTGAAAAGAACACGTAGATAATGTCGTGGGAAAGGCGAATCTGCGTTTTAATGGCAGAACACTTAAAAGATGTAACAGAACTGCTAAAGAGACTGCAAACACTACGCTTGTCCGTCCTTTCTTGGAGTATTGCTGCCCATTGTGGGATCCTTATCAGGTGGGTTTGACGGAGGACGTCGAAAGAGTCCAAAGAAGGGCAGCTCGTTTTGCATTGTCACAATGCAGGGGAGACCGCGTTACGGAAATTGTACAGGACCTGGGGTGAGAATCTTACAACAACGGCGCTTATCGCTGCGGCGTGGGCTACTTACGAAACTCCAATCGCCTACATTCTCCTCCGGATGCGAAAATATATTGTTTACTCCCACTTACATGGAAATGATCATCAGAATGAAATATGAAAAATCATAGCTCGGTGAGATTCAGGTGTTCTTTCTTCCCGCGAAGTATTCGATAATGGAATGGGAGATAAATAGTATAATGGTGGTTCTATGAAGCCTCTGTCAGGCACTTAAATGTGATTTGCAGAGTATGAGATGCAGATGTGAATGTAGATGTGGAACTGGCCGTGCCTACGTCATACTGGCAAAGGCCTCCAACTGACTGACTGGCCTCTGGGGCTCGGCCTCCCTCTCGTAACGGCCGGCCAGTCAGCTTGCGTTCGCGCCTATCGATGTGACTTAGGCACGGCCAGTTGTTAGCCCTGTCAACTACGTATTAGTACACAAGTGACAATGCAGGATTTGGTGAAATATTAAAAAATGTTCTTATGTTTGTAAAACTAAGAGACTTAACGACTTTGGGCATCAGTCCCTAGGCTTATAAACTACTTTAACTTATATAAGGACAACGATAACCCCATTCCCGTGGGAAGGCTCGAACCTCCGAATGCGAGCAGCTGCGCACTCCGCAGCGAGGCGCCTTAGAGCGAAATATTCCATAACCATCTTACATACGGGGGCAGTATTCAATCTTGTTGTTTTGTTTGCTCGGCTTATTCACCCTGGATGGCCTTTAGTGAAGCTGTATTATCAGAGTGGGGAATGTACTAGTTCAGCATTACGTCCTATCTCCATAAGAAGGGAATTAGAACGAGTAAAGGTCCGTTGACAAATGCAGCGGTGGCGAGAATGATTTCGAAGATTGAAGCCACGGGTTGTTTAGACGTTAGACCCCGTAGGTGGTCGACCGAGTACAGGGCGTAATACTGCTCACAGGTCAGGAAGAAATGGAGATTGTCGCGGGTTCGTCTCTGCCCGGGAAAGACAGCGCTCGTGCAGTCGCACGTCGCACGTCGCAGCGGCATTCCATACACTACTGTTTGGTTGGCACTTCGGCATACCCTCTACATATACATCTACATGGGATACTCTGAAAATCACATTTAAGTGCCTTTACTTTTGATTGTTGTACCTTGTAAACAAAGTTTAATGGATTTCTTTTCGTACTCATGTGACCGCGGTGGAGTAGCCGAGCGGTCTAAAGCGTCTCCTGCGGAGCGCGCGGTTACTCGTCGTGGAGGTTCGAGTCCTTCCTGGGGCATGGGTGTGTGTGTTTGTCCTTAGGTTAGTTTACTTAGGTTTAAGTAGTTTGTAAGCTACGGACTGATGACCACGAAGTTTGGTCCGATAGATTTACAAACATTTGATTTTGAATTTGTACTCATGTGGACGACTTCATACTTCTCATTATTTAGGGCCAATTGCCAATTTTTACACCATATTGAAATCTTATTCAGATCGTTCTGCAGTTTGTTTTGATCTTCAGATGATTTTACTAGATGGTAAATGACGGTGTCATCTGCTAACAACCTAAGAGGGCAACTTAGATTTTCCCCTAAATAGTTTACGTAAATAAGGAACAGCAGAGGACCAATAACACTATCCTGCGGAACGCCCGATATCCCCTATATTTTAGTCGATGCCTTACCATCGATTACTACGAACTCTGTCCTCTCTGACAGGAAATCACTTATACAGTCGCAAATTTGGAGCGATATACCATAACTACGCAATTTGATTAAAAGCCGTTTGTGAGGTATGGTGGCAAAAGTCTTAAATCAAGAAATACGGAATCGATTGGCGAAACCTTGTCGATAGCACCCATCACTTCGTGTGAATAAAGAGCTAGTTGCGTTTCGCATGAACGATATTACTAAATCCGTGTTGACCTTGAGTCAATAGATCGTTCTGTTCGAGATAATTCATAATATTTGAATACAGGATATATTCCAAAACCCTGCTGCAAATTGACGTCAATGAAATAGGCCTGTAGTTTAGTGGGTTACTGATACTGCCTTTTTTGAATATAGGGTGGACCTGTGCAACTTTCCAATCTTTTGGTACAGATCCTTCTATGAGAGAGCCGTTGGGCTGTTAAGTAAGGAGCTAACGCTTCAGCATAATGAGATAAAAATACAATGGGTATACAATCCGGGCCAGAAGACTTGTTCTTGTTAAGTGATTTTAGTTGCTGCACTACTAATCTACTTCTACGTTACTCATTTCGGACTCTGTTCGTAATTCGAAATCCGGATGCTATCCTTACAAAATCGATCGGCATCATGAACTGCTACCTGGCGATTTAGTGAAGAGGAGGATATTTGCGGTGTGGGCGTTTCAAAAGATGGCGGAAGATGACGATTGGTTGAGTAACGTGTTGTGGACCGACGAAGCTCATTTCACACTCCGAGGGTCTGTCAACGCCCACAACTCCAGAATTTGGGCTACCGAAAATCCTAGAACTGTCGTGGAAATTCCATTGCACGACGAGAAAGTCACGGTGTGGGTTGAATTTACCACAGCTACCATTATCGGGCCTTTTATCTTCGAGGAACTGCGTGATTTTGATTTAGTAGGTGCTACCGTGACGGGTGAGAGGTACCCGATATCCCGATATGTTACAGAATCGCACAATCCCCAGCCTGGCTGTTAACACCTGCTAGAACATGATCCGAAAGTCAACACAGTTTCAGCCAACCAGTTGCATAAAAATGGTTTACATTACAGGTTTCGGCAAAAGTAATTTTGCCTCCTTACATAAGGCTCACATTAAAATAGTTGTTAAATAAAATGTGGATAACTCCATGTCAATAGAATAAAAAGTAAGATTTAAAACAATGTCTACATCGTAAAATTGTGGATCACGTCCACACAGTGAGCACAACGTACTAAAAAAAAAAAAAAAAAAGATGAGACGTACTATTTTTATGTAGGATGATCGTTTGCTCAGACGCCACATTTGGAGTTACCTAAAGTCGCAAGTGTATCATGATCGACCGACATCCCTAGAGATGCTGAAAGACAACATCCGACGCCAATGCCTCACCATAACTCCGGGTATGCTTTACAGTGCTGTTCACAACATTATTCCAAGACTACAGCTATTGTTGAGGAATGATGGTGAACATATAGAGCATTTCCTGTAAAGAACATCATCTTTGCTTTGTCTTTATTTGTTATGCTAATTATTGCTTTTTTGATCAGATGAAGTGCCATCTGTCGGACATTTTTTGAACTTTTTTTTTTTTGTTCTAATGAAACCTCATGTCATTCCAATCATGTCTGACAATTTTCTAAAATATTTGTAAATCTATTGGACCAAACTGCGTGGTCATCAGTCCGTACCTTACAAACAACTGCCGGCCGCGGTGGCCGAGGTGACTGAGGCGCTCCAGTCACGGTCACCACGGCCACTACTGTCGGGGGTTCTAATCCCCCCTCGGGCATGGATATTTGTGCCATCCTAGTTCATAAGTAGTTCATAAGTAGTTTGTAAGTTTAGGGACTGATGACCCCGTAGTTAAGTCCCATAAGCTTAACAAACATTTGAACATTTGAACAAACAACTTAAAGTAACGTAAACTAACCTAATGACAAAGACACACACCCATGCCCCAGGGAGGACTCGAACCTCCAACGGCGAACAACCGCGCGCTCCGCAGCGAGGCGCCTTAGACCGCGCGGCTATTGCACCGCGGCTGTCAATTTTTACCGTGATTTATTAAGTTTTCAAATTTATACTGACTTTTTTATCACCCGGTATATTTGTGTCCGGAATTTTTATAGATAGATTAAAAGAAAATAATACTGTCATTACTCCATCTGATTGGGATGTAATGTTATTGTCATGGATAATGACCAATACATCTGCAAGAAAGAATAGCCAAAGTAAGAGTGGCAGACTGCTCTAAGCAAATTCTAATTTCAGTAAAATTCCGTTGGGAAGGAATTACAGAGGATTCAGTGAAGTGTATGCTGGGCTTAACACGCTACGCGGTGAGATTTCCAGGTCTGCAGATCCGGTACGCAGCACCGCAGGCAGTTCCGCCCGGCGCCTGCGTAGCGTACTCAGGAACACAGGCCCGGTTAGCCGATAATCCACGCGTGTCCTCGAGAGAGAGAGAGCGCACGCTCTTAAAGCAGGTCGCGGGCGGCAGCGCGGCGCGGCGCGTGGCCAGTTTGTGCATAATGTAAGTGCTATCTCGGCCTTGCGGTGGAGTTAGGCCGGCCGTGTGGGGCGCGGCCATAATGCATGCTCAGCGCCCGAAGCCACGTCCACAGCAGGTGCCGGCAGGCGGGCGAGGTCCGCACTGCGTCCCGGGACTGGTCCGGGAGGCCGGAATAACGGCACCGAGCCTAAGGAGACACTTTCACACGCTCCACATTCTGATGAAATACATGAGGCAATGGTGAATCACCTAACACTTGCACCGCAAATATTGCGGAAACGGAAAGCGCGAAGGTGCACGGTTTTCACAGAATGGATTTGAAGTCAGACGCTCGTATTTTTAGCCAACAGATTGTAATATTATTTAGAAAATATATTTTTTTATGAAAACATACATTTTTATCGCTTTTAGTTTGACAGCTACAACCGTTCAAAGTTTTGGGGGCAGAGGCTGCTATAGCTTAGCTGACTGGCCGAGAGGCTAGCCCCTGGGGCACGGCCCACTGACTCATGACCACCAGCCAGTCAGCTACGCCCCCAAAACTTTGAATGGTTGTAGCTGCCGAACTAAACGTGATAAAAAATGTTATTCAAAATTCTTTGTACAAAGCTGGTGTCAAAAATTCTAGAGTATGATAGAAACAACCATTTGAAAACTTGTATCTTTGCATAAGAAATACACTTTCTAGGTATTTTACAGTCTGTTTATTGGCTAACAATTCGAGTCCTTGACTACCAATCCATTCTGTGAAAACCGCACATCAATGACACTTTCCGTTACCGCAATATTTGCCGTAAAAGTGTTAGGTGAGTCAACCTTTACATATATACCGGGTGAGTCACCTAACTTTACCACTGGGAATATCTCGTAAACCACATCAAATATTTAATAACTAATTCCGCTGACCGAAAGTGATTAAAGGGGCTGGTGTAAATGGTTATTACAAATCATTAAAAATGCACGGAGGTATGTTTTTTAATATGAACATTTTTTACAATCAAAACCTATTATTATTTTTAGCACAACTGAAAATTGGAAAAGTTACTTAAGTAATGCCGTGCTAATAATAATAATAGGGATCCATTAAAAAACGAATGTTTGTGTTAATAAACACACTTCCGTGCATTTTAATGGAGTGTATTAACCTATTACACTACCCCTCTTCTTACTTTCCGTCTGCGGAATTAGTTATTAAATATATGTTGTGGTTTACGACATATTCCCAGTGGCAAAGTTAAAAAATGTTCAAATGTTTGTAAAGTCTATGGGACTTAACTACGGGGTCATCAGTCCCTAAACTTACAAACTACTTATGAACTAACTAAGACTAAGGACGGCACAAATATCCATGCCCGAGTGGGGATTCGAACCCCCGACCGTAGTGGCCGTGCAGACCGTGATTGGAGCGCCTCAGCCTCCTCGGCCACCGCGGCGTCTTGCAAAGTTAGGCGAAAGAAATGTTCAAATGTTTGTACAGCTTATGGGTCATCAGTCCCTAAACTTACAAACTGTTTATGAACTAGCTAATACTAAGGACGGCACAAATATCCATGCCCGAGGGGAACTTCGAACCCCCGACAATAGTGGCCGTGCAGAGCGTGACTGGAGCGCCGCAAACCGGTCGGCCACTGCGGCAGTAAATGGACGTCGAAGATTGAAATGGGCGTGTTTTCCATATGTCAGTGTGTTTCAGAATTACACTACTACACCAACAAACTTCTAGGGGATGTGGGAGGTGTCTTGACGAACAAAGTGAGCATAGAAACCCATGCCCGGAAAAGTCTAGCGGCAGGAGCTGGTGCCTGTAACTTGGACTCTCCGAAGCATCGTTGAATGGCGTTTCGAAGCATGGGTTTCCATGCTCATTTTGTTCCTCAGGACGCCTAATACATCCCTAACAAGTTTGTTGGTTTAATTATGAAACACACTGACGTATTGAACACAGAGCCATCTCAGTCTTTGACGTCTATTTACTAATGGAAATATGCGCAGGACGAAATTTTGTGACATTTTTTATTAGTAACATGTGACGAATCACGCTGCGAAGCCCGAGTGCGCGAATTTAGATTCACCCTACAGTATGTGTATTTCTTTTTGTTGTAAAGCCATCTCTGGGTAGACTGTCAGCAGCATAGTACGTTGCTCTTCAAAATGTTCAAATGTTTGTTAAGCTTAAGGGACTTAACTACGGGGTCATCAGTCCCTAAACTTACAAACTACTTATGAACTACCTACAACTAAGGACGGCACAAATATCCATGCCCGAGGGGGGATTCGAACCCCCGACCGTAGTGGCCGTGCAGACCGTGACTGAAGCGCCTTAGTCTCCTCGGCCACCGCGGTCGGCCGTTGCTCTTCAGTCGAGCATATTTACAGATAAATCTGAATAGCGATTCTGCAAAACATTGAAAAGAGTTAAAACGACGTTGTTAAGCTGATTTGTACCGTATTTAGCGCATTCTTGTTGATGAACATCACGCTTCTAGTACAATATTTTGCCGCTTGGTACGGCGTGTAGCCACTTCCGAGACATTAATCTATCTTGGAGGTTGTATTACGTTTCCGTGTGTACTTTGTTGTGAATGTAAGGTGTGTGTGTGTGTGTGTGTGTGTGTGTGTGTGTGTGTGTGTGTGTGTGTGTGTGTGTCTGTGTGTGTGGTGGCAGTGAACTGTCTTGTATTTCGTGCTGTGGCGAAGATTATGCTAGCATTGTTGATCTGACAGTGTTCACTATCAACAAAATAAGGTCCTAAGTAATAAAATATCTCGATATAAATGTCTGTGTCGTGCAAGAAATACATGTCAGTAAAAATAAATAAATAAATAAATAATAAAAAAATTAAAGAAATATTTTGACCGAAAAAAAAATGGAAAAACTTATTTTGATGTTGGGTGCGCTGTTCTCATCTATTAACTTTTCCAAAGCTGAATTCATAGTGTGGAACTGAAAACGAGATGGAGATAAAATGGGGAAATACATAATGACAAGTTGATTAAAACGCCGCGACGGTAACTTAAATTGACATACACATGGTTTCGCAGAGGTCATAAATGTACGGAGACGACGACGGAGACAATTTTAAAGACCACAGGCAACATTTGTTTATAATTAAAATATGACAGTGTAGATCGCAAGTTGCTTAGCTTTTATACTGGCAACCGGTTTCGGTCCTACGGGAATATCATCAGACCTTTGGCACCTTGTTGCTAGACGGGGGACGGGGGACGGTGACGGTGGTCGGAGCAGGATCAGAGCATTTGACGCCTGCTTCGGCCACCGTCCACCAAAAAGGTGCCAAAGGCCTGATGATGGTCCTGTAGGACCGAAACCGTTTGCTAATAAGAAAGCTAAGCAACTAGCGATCTGTCATACTTTAATTATTTATTATTGTAAGATGACTCTTTCCAAAAATGTTTTCAAAAATAACTAACACTTTCTTGGACTGTGCAGAGGGTTGCAACAGATTTAAAACGGCGAAAGGATCAGTATGGAGGAAGGGAAGCAGTTCCGATGAGTAAAGCGGAGGGCGTGGTGTTCTAGGATCTGGAGAAGGCGGAGACACCGCGCGCTGGAAGCCACAGAGGATAGGATGCATGATGGAACTGTAGTTGTGTTGGATGGTGAAAGGATGGAGACTTAAGTATGAACAAAGAGTAGCTCGAGGAGAGGCCGAGGGCTATTTGGAGGACTGTTTAGAGTTGAAAGTTCCAGGAGAGGGAGCAGACAAGGGTGAGACAGGTA
The DNA here is from genome assembly GCA_026315105.1 of Locusta migratoria. Lineage (NCBI taxonomy): Eukaryota > Metazoa > Arthropoda > Insecta > Orthoptera > Acrididae > Locusta > Locusta migratoria. The sequence continues at coordinate 335,881,250 of CM048746.1, read as the reverse complement.
CTTGACGGTGGGAATGAGATAGATAGGCCACGCGGGAATAGCCGTGCCGTCTAAAGCGCCTTGCCACGGATTGCATGGACGCTCCCCGTTCCCTCCCTTCGGAGGGGCATGAGTCGCTCTTACCTCTTATTGCAGGTTACTTTAAATAGTTTGTAAGTCTAGGGACTGATAACCTCAGCAGTCTAGCCCCTTAGTTTTACAAAATTTTCAACATTTCTGGGACTAACAGCGTTGGGCATCAGTGAACGAAGAGCACCGTATAGTTCGCGTCAGACAAGTTGTAAGTTTCCCATAACAATTTTCCGTATTAATAATCTACATTTTGTATCTATAGGGGAAGGTTTGTATAATCTCACAAGTTAAAAACTTTATCGAGCCACAGTATACCTTTGAGCGGCGTCGCCGTACTCTGTTATGTTTGAGTCACCCGTTAGTTTTTTTATCACAGTGTTAAGTTATCTTTTGAGAGAGCTGGTATCATCAGTGAGGGAAAAGCTGAGTTAGTAATGTCTATTACGAAGTCTTGGCGCTAGACGCCATATTGTTGAAAATATATCTGTCGTACACTATCCAGTTGTCATCGTTATGTTCTTTAAACATTTTGAAATTTCAAATGTCTACTAGTTGCTTTCGTAACTTTATTCATATACAAACAACACTACCTGTTCTGAAGCTGTAAGTACTATTCAAAAATATTCGACACATGTAATTTACCGTAATTCTGCAACTAAACAGTAGAAAAAGAAACGAGTTGTGTAAAACGTATACTTGAGTTATATTTTCATTCATAACTACCCCCGGTGGGACTGCCAAACGCTCCAAGGCTGCGTTTATAGACTGCGGTTCGTCCGCTGCAGAGGAACCACAGCGATTTTGCGGAGGATCGGTATGTCAATACATAGCACGCGATTCAGCCTCTGTGACCTTGAGGACCCTATACGAACTGGCGGGGGAGATCTGTAGCCACCTGTTTTGTCAGTCAATGAAAGTTCGCTCCCTGCGATGGACACTTCCGTGACGTTCACAGTTGTATATTATTGAATCGTGAACTATTTCAAGGCCTGTGCCTTTCTATGCGGGAGATGTTATCTTTAACTCTACGTAAGACAGTGAGAGGATCGGGTATTTGCGTCCGCGAAAACATTTTATTCGTTCTGCAGGTCAGGACTGTTTTGTCGTGATATTCTCAGTAGTCTGTCGCATATGTTGACATTTAAATCAACGTTGCGAACCAGAATTACGAACGATAATTTGCAACGAAATTTTTTTAAAGTGTGCAGTTATAATAACTGTGCTTTTTAAGCTTGCATGGAAGACGCAGGCTGGATAATCGCACATTTCTTAACCAAAATTAAACTACCGCTCTTTCATGAGATCATCGATTTTACACGAATGCAGAAATGTGAGCGATCTGTTAAGCTAATCTATAAAACACGGGCGAATCTACAAATGCTTCGCAATTTCTGAACATGTTTGGGAATCGCAGGTACCACTTAAATCCCGTGCCCCGTCCCTCTTCCCATCTTCTCATGCCTACTGTATCTCTGTATATCTTTATCTCCTTCTCCCCCATTTTTCTGTCCATGACCCCCTCCACATAGCGATAAAACTTAATTGTTTCAAATTATACTTATCTTGAAAGGAAGCATAAAACTATCTCGAATAACTTGCATTGCGTCAAATGACGTCATTTAATAGCAATTTTTGTATTTCTGGATATGTTTAAAAACGTATCAAATATGGCTAGTTTTTGGAAACCAATGAATGTAGTGGCTCTGGCGGAGTCAACACAACCTAGGAGCTTCATTAAAAAAAAAAAAAAAAAAAAAAAAAAAAAAAAAAAGTTTAAATGTTTGTAGAACTTATGGGACTTAACTACAGGGTCATCAGTCCCTAAGCTTACAAACTACTTATGAACTAGCTAAGACTAAGGACGGCACAAATATCCATGCCCGAGGGGGGATTCGAACCCCCGACCGTAGTGGCCGTGCAGACCGTGACTGGAGCGCCTCAATCCCCTCGCCCAGCGCGGCCGGCGAGCTTCATTTTATTATGGACAAAGATGCGCATAGATATTTTCAATAAAGTTTTGTACAACTTTTCTAATGTTTTACATAATTTATATTTATCCAAAATTGCATTTCATAAAACAATTATGTACAAAAACGCACATGGAAATTCTCAAGCCTCTCCATGAATGTGTACATGAGTCAACCTTCACGATAACTTCATGATAATTTCATCAATTTCATAAGTCTCAGAGTAGAAACATAGATCTTGTTGAATTACGTTAGGTAATGTACCCTTCGCCATGCAACGAACGAAATTTTATGTACACAGTGAGCTTCTTCTTTCTTTAAATGTCAAGTATGCAAAATTCATCAAGATCAGAGCAAAACTATGAATTATGTTAAAGTGAATACCTAAAGTACCATCCACAATGCAGTGTACGAAAATTTATTTGGGTATGTAGCTTCCTAATATTTTGAAAGTCAATCGAACCAAATTTCATCAATATCGTAGGTAAATTGTGAATTTTGTCGAAATCCATCAGTACCCTCCTCCATGCACATACGAAATTTTATGTAGACTGTGACCTTCCTCTTGTTTTGAAGGTCGAGTTCAAATGTTCAAATGTTTGTGTACTCTATGGGACTTAACTACGTGGCCATCAGTCCCTAAACTTACAGGACGGCACAAATATCCATGCCCGAGGGGGGATTGGAACCCCCGACCGTAGTGGCCGTGCAGACCGTGACTGGAGCGCCTCAGTCCCCTCGACCACCGCGGCCGGTTGAAGGTCAAGTATGTAAAATTTGGTGAAGATCAGAACAAATATATTTGTGTATATGTGATAGTAACACTAGAGCACATTGAAAGTTTTCATTTTTTTCCGGTAGATTTCCCAAAACCTTATTTAATATAAACGTTGTTCTGAGAATTACCAAGACGCAGAATAAATGAATAAATAATAGAAAGGAAGAAAAACGCAGGAAAGAAAGAGAACAGCCATATCTGTCAAGTCGTGTCAATGGAAAATAAGGATTAATTTTTACATTTATAGATTAACAATATTGTAGTTTTAGCTGAACATTGTGGTGCAATATGTTTATGGTGATTTTTAATAGTATTGTCAACACAAAGTCTCAAATTATTGAACAATGGACAGTGTCATGAAAGGAAGATATAAGATGAACATTAACAAGTATAAAACGAAGGTAATGGAAAGTTATGTCAGAAAATCAGGCGATGCTGAAGGAATTAGATTACGTAATGAGACAATAAAAGTAGTAGAAGAATTTCATTATTTGGGTAGCAGGATTACTTCTGACGGCCGAAGTAAAGAAGATATAAAATGCAGATTGGCTATGGGAAGAAAAGCGTTTCTAAAAAAGCGAAATTTGTTAACAGCCAATATTAATTTAAATGTTAGGAAGTCCTTTCTGAAAGCATTTGTCTGGAGGGTAGCATTGTATGGCAGTGAAACGCGGAAGATAAGGAGTTCAGATAAAAAGATGATAGAAGGTTTAGAAATGTGGTGCTACAGGCGAATGAAAATTAGATGGGTAGATCACATAACTAATGAGGAGGTGCTTAACCGAATCGGGGAGAAAAGTAGTTTCTGACATATCCTGACTAAGAGAAGGGCTAGATTTTTTGGACACATTCTGAGACATCAAGAAATAGTCAACACAGCATTAGAAGGAAGCGTGTGGGGTAAAAATCGTAGAGAGAGACCGGGAAACGAATATAGTAAGCAGATTCAAAAGGATGTATGTTGCCGAAAGTATTCTCAGGTGAAGAGACTTGCACAGGACAGGGTAGCATGGAGAGCTGCATGAAACCAGTCTGCGGACTGAAGACTACAACAACAACAACTTTTTTCGGTGTAAAAACCAGATTCTTTCAAAAATTAAAAATTAAGTCGCGGCGGCAGGGTGGCACAGTTGTCTGCACTGACAAGAGGCACGGTTCCTTCACACGCACCGGACAGCCCCATAAGCCGCTGTGTAAACAGACGCCGCTACAGAAGCGCACAGCCGCGGAGATTTGGAAGTTCAGCTGCAGGTAGTTTCACGCCACAGCGGGAGTGCGGGTGTCCACAGCCGCGCCTATAAACAGGTCGCACGCTGCCTCATGATATACCGCGCACTGTTCGTGTGCACGGAACCACCTATTGAACACCCTGTTTATCTAATTAGCTATATACCAACATCTGCAGTAACTATTTCTATAATAAATATAATAACTTGGAAAACACCGAAGAATAAAATATAAGAATAAATATAATGATGCGGCAATTGCTCATCCTTATAATGACTTCACAATAATTCATTTTCCATTATGTAACGAAACATAATCACGTAGGAACGAAATACCTCACATTTGTCCTTTACGTTCCCATACGATTGTCAAGTCATTATATTAACAAGTAAAGATATATAATTTTGATATAGTCGCTACAGATGTTGGTACATAAATAATAAGCTAAAAATTATGACAAGGTGTTGCATAGGCGGTTCCGTGAACCGAACTAAAATAACCGACTTGGTTTCCCATGAGATCTCACGAATTTTTATGGTGGTAGGAATTCGTTGGGGGACTTGCATTTTTGTACATTTTTTGTTTTTGATGGGATGTTTTATGTTGAATTAGTGTGTGATATTTGCAGTGAAGGGAACTTCATTTCACGAATTTTTCGATTGTTTTAATGCTCTTGTACTGCTTGCAATAAGCTTTTTCCAATACCGCAAAGGATGCATTTCGTTTTTGGATTTAGGCGTCGGCCCTCTTCTTTTACGTTATGCACACTTTCCTTTAGTCTATAGTTATGATCTTTATGTGGATCACTTCCATCGGCGTTAGGAGGACACACAATCGCCAAAGGAGACGCCTCTAAGTTTAGTTCTTTCAGCTATGAAGCTGATACGAGTGCAGAAGGCATACTTTTGTCCTTCGACACAAACCTGTTACATTGTTTTGTACGGAAGCAGAAGAATACAAATAATGCTTCTTCGGGGGAACACTGTTTTGTTTTTAGCCGAAAGAGGCTTAATTAGCGAACGAAAGAATTGTGAACATTTTTTCTTTATATTCTGCTAACTCGAAAATAAATATAAAAAACTCGTAAAAATGTGAGTTACTTAAAAAAAAAAAAAAAAAAAAAAAAAAAAAAAAAAAAAAAAAAAAAAAACAGGATCTTTACAGCTGATGATCCACGCATGTTATCATCACGGAAACGGCAATTACTATTGAAATAGTACCGCGATTTTGCTCTCTGGACGTTGGAGCTATGACAGACCGTTGCGCCCTTCTTCAGCGTGTGTTTGGGAGAGAGAGAGAGAATTCGTAGTCTTCCAGGGGAACAGCTCCTTGACACCTTGAGCTCAAGCAAGGCACCATGACGATCTATGTCATACACTGGTTGCAGAACAGTGGCACACAATCCTTGCGATCGTGTCTCTCAATAGCAGTGGTTTTCACCAATAGAATAATTCTCCATGTTACAACGCCATGAGTGTAATGGGGTGGTTAGGGACACACACAGGGGAAAGTGCAATTAATGTGAAGGTACATATGAACCAGATCGAACATGTCTGCGATGTAAATAAACATCGCCACGCACCCACACTTTATGGGAATTGGGTGAACTGAGCATGCATGTGTCGTGGCACGTCTCTCCCGCAACCTGCTTCCATGACGTGGCACCTCCGTTATTCGAGCAAAAGGAATTTCTGACTGTTAGGTAGGTATTTATAACGTTCTGGTCGAATAGTGTGATATTCAAGGTACATTATCTACTATATGTTGTGACCAATCAACCGCTCCTTACAACACTATATTTTATCTTCTTCTTCAAACTCCAATACAGAATCTAACCGGGCATCCCCAGGTACGGTCAAAGTCCCAATTTGTCTCTAAAGAAACAACTTCTACAGTTCGAAACAATAAAACATTAACTGCCACTACAACGAATAGCAGAGTTGCCGTAGCGTCTTCTCAAGTTCCGAAGTGAAAGGAGAGCGATTAAGGATAGGGTCGGCTTCATTCGCTGTTGGCGGGGTGGACTGGTGAGGACGCCCTCTGCCTGGACTTAAGCGTAACTCTGCGGCTAATCCCCGAGCGACGTGGGGAATTCCCTGTGACAGAGGCGCTGCAGCACCGCTCTATGCCGAGGCGGCGCTCTCTGCAGGGTATGGACCCCAATTACCGACATCAATAATTATTACGCCATCGCTGTTTGTGCGATGCCGGCTGGTTAGCGTCTGATATGGAACTGTAAGCGACCGGAATAGATAAGCCTGCCACACGGCGCGGTTTGACGGCCGGTCTGCATTGCAGGGGCATCGACCCTGGCAGAGTGCGATATGTTCATACTGTCAGTTGCATGCGTATAGACTCAGTATTGTTGCTTTGGAATCTTTAGTTCTGAGACTGGTTTTATGCAACTCTCCGACCTACTATATCCGGAGCAAGCTTCTTCGTCTCCTCATATGAATGGCAAACCTCATCCATGTGAATAAACTTACTGGATTCGTCTCTTAGTTTTCAAATGAGATTTTATACCACACACTTCCCTAAAATGCTAAATTCACGATTTCTTCATTAAGCATGTCTTCTAACAATCGATTCATTTTTTTCCCTTATTTACCCGCAGTCACTCGCGTATGTTGTTGTCACGCTATAACTCCCGTGTCAGATTTTTTCTAACAATGAGATCTTGCACCTTTTTATCTCTTTGTGCCAGACAAAGTCACGTTTGTACATTAAATCATTTCTTTATTATTACCAAGGCATTATAAATTAGTATAGACATGGCTGGAACATGTAATTTGACGATTTTGTGAATGTTTGCAAGAAGAGCTATAGTGCCGAAGCACTAACAAAGATATACGAGTTGTTAGACCATGACGTGGACGTTTGAAATTTAGGCAGTATACAGCAAACAAGCCTGCAAAATATAGCAACAAGGTATATGCGCTTTGTGAAGCCAGAACCTTTTATTCGCTAAAATATGGAAGTAAACGCAGGCAAACAGCCTACAGGGCCATATCAAAATATGGCATCAAGGTAAATGAGCTTTATCATGCCAGAACCTTGTATACGCTAAATATGGAAGTAAATGCAGGCAAACAGCCTACTGGGCCATACCAAGTAGCAAATGATGCAGAGCATGTGTTGTTACGATTGATTAGACCGATTGACAAAACAGGCAGAAACGTGACGATGGACAATTATTTGACGTCTATACCACTGGGTAACAAAATGTCAGAATATTACGTTTCAAGAAAAAACCGCTGGCCCCTTACACTGATTTTCAGATTTATATATTTTCATATCCGGAGGGACTGATAACCATATTTGTTTGGTCCTTTTAAAACACCAGCCAACCAACCAATCCACATAAATTCGTAATACTCAATAAGAATATTTACTTTGCTCATAAAAGACCTAACACATGCTGAAAAGTTTCAGAAGAAAACAAACGAACACAACCGGATGTTACAAGTGCAAGAAACAGACTAGAAGTGAAGCAAGGCGGTTTTCCACAGAAGGAGAAGTAATTGTTAAGACTCCCGTGTTAGAAAAAAATCTAACACTGCGCACCACTTCAAATAATGCCACAACTAGCAAGCAATTATTGAAATTTGACTTCGAGGACAGATTAATTAAATCACGAGATATGCAAGAATGCATTTCTAGACGATCGGTTCATTAGCTTTGAAAAGTGATGGAACATTCAACGAAAATCATAAATGTTAGATTTTTTTCTAACAACACGAGTGATCGCGGTTTGAGGTACGAGAGAAATTCCGTTTCTCCCTAATTCTGTTCAGTACCTCCTCATTAGTTACGCGATATACCCACCAAACCTTCAGCATTCTTCTGTAGCACCACATTACAAGTCCCTCTACACTCTTTGTGTATGAACTATTATCGCCCATGTTTCAATCCCATGAAAGACAAAACTCCACAAAAATACATCGTGGAAAGACGTCTTTACATTTAAGTTAATATTCGATGTTAACAAATTCCACTTTTTCAGAAACGCTTACCTTCAATTCGTCACTCTACATTTTATATTGTCTCTACTGAGACCATCATGTGTTATTTAACTTCCTAAGTAACAAAACTCATCAATCACCGTTTTTGTTGCGTAGCGTAATCTAATTCCTTCAGCATCGGTTAGTTTTCATAGACTTCATTCCTTTAGTCTTGTTTTCTCTTGTTAATGACTATATTATACGCCCCATTCAATACATTGTCGTTTCCGTTCAATTGCTCTTTAGGTCCTATACTGTCTCTCACAGGATTACAAAGTCATCAGCAAAACGCAAGGTTCTTAATTCTTCAATATGAACTTCAATTCCTCCTCCAAATATCTTCAAGCTGTCCTTCACAGCTTGCCCAATATACAAATTAAATAACGTAGAAAAAAGGCTACAACCCTGTCTGACTCCTTTCCCGAACACAGATTTTGGCAGTGTCTATTCCAATAAACATTGACAAAAGCTTGCTCCAAATCTGGAAAAGCTAGGAATGTACGTTTGCGTTTCCTTAATCTATCAACTAAGATAAGTTGTAAGGTGAGTATTGCTTTCCCAGATTCCTGCATTTCTCCTGAATCCAAACTGATTTTCCCCGATGTCTGCTTCAACCAGATTTTCTATTCTTATGTAAATACGTCGTGTCAAAATTTTATTAAACTGATAGTTCTGTAACTATACGTGCCACTGCATTTTTTCTTTCTTTTGAATGGGTGTTTTCACATTTTTCTTAAAGTCTGCGGTTATTTTGCCTGCGTCCTACATCTTACGTACCAGGTGGCTGGCTCTTCCAGAGCCTTCAGTAGCTTTAAGGGAATGTCGTGTTCTGCAAGGGCCTTGTTTCGATTAGGACATCCAGGGCTTTGGCAAATTTATCTCTCTGTATAGAATTTCCTATTTCATCTTTATTTACCTACTCTTCCAATCCCACAATATTGTCTCAAAGTTCATTTCCATTGTACATCCCCTCTATACATTTTTCCCATTGTTCACCTTTCCAATCTTCACTTAGAACCAGTTTTTCATCTGAGTTTTTGATATTGTCGACGTAATAATTTAAAATCTCATCCATAATGGGTTAGTGTTTTAGGAACTTTATTGTGTATGACTTAAAACTTCCTGAACTACGTATCGTAATGTGATAACTTTCGGAAATGTATTTACCACTGCTCACTCCGTGCAATATATGCATAATGCCTGCAAAATATCACATCTTAGAAATAGAAGGGTAGAAAAATGATTTGTAATTTCATGCCATATGATGGAGTAATGCAAGATGAAAAACGGAAGAGTAATAACCTCCAAACTTTTTCGTTCCATTACTGTGTTAACGGTGCCAACAAGAAAAACTTTTGTAATGATTTGTAATCATGAGGTACAGTATATTGCAGTTCGTTAATTGCGCTCACACACACATAATTTCGTGATTTGTAAAGAGCCATGTGAAATTTAACCTATACCTGATGCAGCGTCTTACAGAACATTTCGGTCATATTTCTCAATGAGAGTGGGAAGTTATAACGTTTTCGACAAAGAAGAAAGAAAAAAAAAAATAAAATAAAAAGCGGTGGTGTTCCATTACTCTAAACAGATATAGGTAGGGAATATAGTCTTTCTGAGGATCTTAAAACCATTAGGTGGACAGATTGTTATGCCATGTACATGAACAGATTGAGGCCAGATTTGGAGAATTTGGTTGTAAGAGTGTTCTTAGTATTTCAATATTCTGTGATTGATTGTTTCTCTGGAATAATATTTCTAGTCTATTATTTGGATATTTTTGTTGATACCTATGTTTATGGGCTACCATGCGTCATAAATAACATAATACTTTTTTTTTGGATCGTTTCTGTGTCCTCGGGTTGGTGTTGTGACACGTACATTATAATGACTTGCGTGAACTTTAAAATTCTCCCGTCGGATAGAATGTTCATAGAAGTTTCAGGTATGCAGCCGGTCGTCATCTAATACATCACATAACATTTCTGTCACACACCTGGTACCCATATTCAGGTGAGTCGTGCAAGACTGATCAGAGCGTCCAGAGTTCCGCTATATATAGCGAACTTTGCGATTACAGCGCATGCGTGAAAACATTATAAGCAGAGAGCCAGCGCCCTCGCTGGTGGAGCCGCGGATTTCAGCTGTCATCTGCACTGCCGCTCACAGCCTATAAGCCACACCACACTGGCAGCTAACTTTGTAGATGCCAGCAGCTCTTGTGGTAGACTATCATCATCTGCTATTGTGTGAACAAGTGTTTTGAGGACACTACTGGTTTGTGACGGATGGTGATAAATTGAAGACTGTAAATATCAAATGTTCAAAGGTTTGTTAAGCTTATGGGACTTAACTACGGGGTCATCAGTCCCTAAACTTACAAACTACTTATGAACTACTTACGAACTAGGACGGCACAAATATCCATGCCCGAGGGGGGATTCGAACCCCCGACCGTAGTGGCCGTGCTGACCGTGACTGAAGCGCCTCAGTCACCTTGGCCACCGCGGCCGGCGACTGTAAATATAAATCAGTAAGAGTTGCCGATAAACTGAGTGTCCCAAAGAACCATCATTCTTCCGTCTAACTAAAACATCCATTGCGCTCTACTTCCATAGTTAACCGGATCTTATTACGAAGGGAGTAGAGATAATGTAAAAAAAAATTCTATAGATTATCTTCCCAATGAGGCCACACAATAAATGTGTCATCTACATATATCCAAAACACCGAAAAATTAGGGGGTGTTTATTCAAGGTATCGTTCCTCAGAGTCCTCCATAAAAAGGTTAGCAACCAGTGGAGACAGAGGTCTACGTATGGCAACACCATCAGTCTTCTCGAAGTATTCATTGTTGAAAATGAAATATGTCGAGGAAAGAACATGCTGAAAGGGAGCGATGACATGTGCTTGAAAATGTTTACCAATTAGTTCCAGATAATCTGTGCGTGGAACAATTGTAAATAGAGATGCAACATCAAAGCTAATTAAGAGGTAAGAGATATTAAGACGAAGAGCCCCCAGTCTATTTATAAAATCTACAGAATTTCGTATATGGTGCGAGCATTTGCCCACCATTGGTCTGCGTAAGGAAGCAAGAGGTTTGGCTAAGTCATATATGGGGCACAAATGTTTCTCAGGGCAAATTTTCCTTATGAACCTTAGGAAGGCCATACTGTCTTGGTGGCACAGAGCCATGTGGTCTTAATCTCTTGATGGTTGCTTGAGGACGAAGAATTTACGAGAGCAATAGTCTTCCGTTGCACTCGAGCCCTAGGATCATCATTCAACTTTTTACAGTCAATCATTTAATAACCATATTTCTTATCTACGTACACAGTACGGGATAATAAAACTATTGCGTTACCTCACAAGCGGCTTCTAATTAAACTGCGTGCTTATGGAATATCGACCCAATTGTGCGATTGGACTCACGATTTCCTATCAGAAACGACACATTTCGTAGTACTTGACAGTAAGTCATCGAGTAAAACAGAAGTGATATCTGGCATTCCCCAGGGAAGCGTTATAGATCCCCTACTCTTCCTTGTGTTTATAAAGGATTTAGGAGACAATCTGAATAGCTCCCTTAGACTGTTCGCGTATGATGCTGTCGTTTATCGGTCAGTGAAGTCAACAGAGGATCAAAAGCAACTGCATAGCGATTTGGACAAAATTTCTACTTTGTGCGAAAAACTGGCCATTGACACTAAATAAAGAAAAGTGTGAAGTAATACACATGACCATAAAAGAAATCCGCTGAACCTCAATTACACGATAAATCAGTCAAACCTTAAGGTCGTAAATTCTACCAAGTACCTAGGAGTTACAATTACGAACAACTTGGACTGGAGAGAACACACAGAAAATATTGTGGTGAAGGCGAACCAATGGTTACGTTTCATTGCCAGAACACTTTGCAGATGCAACACCTCCACCAAGGAGATTGCCTACATCACACTTGTGCGTCCTCTCCTGGAGTACTGTTGCCCCTTGTGGGACCCTCACCGGGTGGTACTGACGGAATACATTGAGAAGGTTCAGAGAAGGGCAGCTCGATTTTGTTTTATCACGTTACAGGGGGGAAGCGTCACGGAAATGTTGCACGATTTGAGGTGGAAATCATTACAAGATCTATTTACGAAATTTCAATAACCGACTTTTACACCTACAAAGGGTGACATGACCATCACAATAGAATAAGAGAAATCAGATCGAAAACGGAACGATTTAGGTGTTCTTTTTTCTCGCGCGCTATTAGAGAATGGAACGGTAGAGAAAGTTTATGAAATTGGTTAACCCAGATAGCGCGGAATTATTTTTGGTTTAATTTTGTTCTCAGATGCTATTAATAACCTTCATTAGACTGCGCAAGGTCGTTATAAGTGGTTTTTTTTTTTTCAGATTCACGACATTAGCTTTGCAATACTGCCCTTCTTTCTGAAATGACGTCAAAATAAATGTTTTATAATTTTTTTATTTTGATGCAACATTATTATTAAGACAACATTTAAGATGAAATATATACATATAAATATCTCAAAACTTGAAGAAAGTTCAAGAAATATAAACCCAACTCCGAGGAAGTCCTTATTATGTTCTGTATGAGCCTCAACTTTGCAATCGGCAATAGAAGCTAAAATTGATCTGCAACGAGAACAGGCGATTCAAATAAATAAAATATGACACTGCACACGAATTCTTACAGACAAGTATAAAAAAGGAAGCTGCTATTCTCGTCCTTCTGGAAAGACGTCAGCGCAATCTGGGTTAATGAACCCTCAGCCAGGCACTTAAATGTGACTTACAGAGTATCTATATAGACATAGATCAGCGTTCAGTATCACAGAGTTCGTAGTGCAGCCCTTTCTGTGCGTAATGGAGGAGCTTTGACAGAGCACGGCTGGTCTCTCTTCTTATTTATTCTGCAATATCCGTCGGAAGACGTCGTACGGCTTCCTCAACATCTACATCTACATCTACATCTACATCGATACTCTGCAAATCACATTTAAGTGCCTGGCAGAGGGTTCATTAACCACCTTCATAACTTTTATCTACCGTTCCATTCTCTAATAGCGCGCGGGAAGAAAGAACACCTAAATCGTTCCGTTTTCGATCTGATTTCTCTTATTTTATTTGGATGGTCATGTCTCCCTAAGTAGGTGGGTGCTAGCAAAATATTTTCACATTCAGAACTAAAAGTCGGTGATTGAAACTTCGCAAACAGATCACGCCGCAATGAATAACGTCTTTCTTCTAATGATTTCCACCCCAATTCGTGCAACATTTCCGTGACGCTTTCCCCCCCGTAACGTGATAAAACAAAACGAGCTGCCCTTCTCTGAACCTTCTCTATATCTTCCGTCAGTCCCACCTGGTGAGGGTCCCACAAGGGGCAACAGTACTCCAAGAGAGGACGCACAAGTGTGATGTAGGCAGTCTCTTTGGTGGAGCTGGTGCATCGTCTAAGCGTTCTGCCAATGAAACGTAACCTTTGGTTCGCCTTCCCCACAATATTTTCTATGTGTTCTCTCCAGTCAAAGTTGTTCGTAATTGTAACTCCTAGGTATTTGGTAGAATTTACGACCTTAAGGTTTGACTGATTTATCGCGTAATTGAAGTTCAGCGGATTTCTTTTAGTGGTCATGTGTATTACTTCACACTTTTCTTTATTTAGTGTCAATTGCCAATTTTCGCACCAAGTAGAAATTTTGTCTAAATCGCTTTGCAGTTGCTTTTGATCCTCTGTTGACTTCACTAACCGATAAACGACAGCATCATCCGGGAACAGTCTAAGGGAGCTATTCAGATTATCTCCTAAATCGTTTATAAACACGAGGAAGAGTAGGGGACCAATAACGCTTCCCTGTGGAACGCCAGATATCACTTCTGTTTTACTCGATGACTTACCGTCAATTACAACGAACTGTGTCCTTTCTGATAGGAAATCGTGAATCCAATCGCACAATTGGGGAGATATTCCAGAAGCACGCAATTTCATTAGAAGCCGCTTGTGGGGTACAGTATCAAAAGCCTTCCGGAAATCCAGAAATATGGAATCGATTTGAGATCCCTTGTCGATGGCACTTAACACTTCATGTGAATAAAGGGCAAGCTGTGTTTCGCAAGAGCGATACTTTCTGAATCCGTGCTGACTATTGGTTAATAGGTCGTTCTCTTCGAGGTAGTACATAATATTCGAACAAAGTATATGTTCCAAAATCCTACTGCAAATCGACGTCAATGAGATAGGCCTGTAATTTTGGGGTTCACTCCTATTGCCTTTCTTGAATATTGGAATAATTTGGGCAACTTTCCAGTCTTTGAGTACGGATCTTTCGCTGAGTGATCGGTTGTAAATTATAGCTAAGTACGGAGTTATTTCATCAGCATACTCTGAGAGGAATCTAGTTGGTATACAATCTGGCCCGGAAGATTTATTTTTGTTTAGTGACTTAAGTTGTTTTACTACTCCAGGAACATCTACTTCTAAGTTTCGCATGCTGGCAGCTGTTCTTGGATTGAATACTGGAGTGTTCACTTCGTCTTCTTTGGTGAAAGAATTTCGGAAAGCTGTGTTTAGTAATTCTGCCTTAGCAGTACAGTCGTCGGTAGTATTACCATTGCTATCGCGTAGTGAAGGTATTGTTTGTGTTTTGCCGCTAGTGTACTTCACATATGACCAGAATTTCTTTGGATTTTCTGCAAGATTACGAGACAGGATTTCGTTGTGGAAACAACTATAAGATTCTCGCATTGAAGTCCGCGCTAGGTTGCGAGCTTCAGTAAAAGATTGCCAGTCTTGCGGATTCTGTGTCTTTTTAAATTTTGCATGCGTTTTCCTTTGTTTCTGCAACAGTGATCTGACCTGTTTTGTGTACCACGGGGGGTCAGCCCCCTCTTTTATTAATTTATTTGGTATAAATCTCTCGATTGCTACTGATATTATGTCTTTGAATGTAAGCCACAACTGATCTACACTCGCATTTTTAGTTTTGAAGGACTGGAGACTATCACTCAGGAAAGCGTGAAGCGAATTTTTATCTGCTTTATTGAATAGATATATTTTTCGTTTATTTTTGGTGCATTTGGGAATTTCGATATTCAGTCTCGCTACTACAACTCGATGTTCGCTAATCCCTGTATCTGTTTTGATGCTCTTTATTATCTCGGGATTATTTGTTGCTAGGAGATCAAGAGTATTTTCGCAACCACGTACTATTCTAGTGGGTTCATGAACTAACTGTTCGAAGTAGTTCTCAGAAAAAGCATTCAGAACTAGTTCGGACGATGTTTTATATTTGCCCGCGGTTTTGAATACGTAATTATGCCAACATATCGAGGGTAAATTAAAGTCGCCACCGATTATAACAGTATGCTTCGGATACCTATTTGAAATATGATTCAAGCTTTCTTTGAACATTTCTGCAACCCCATCGTCTGAGTCAGGGGGCCGATAAAAAGATCCAATTATTAATTTATTTCGGTGGTCAGGTATAACCTCTACCCAGACCAATTCACAGGAAGTATCTGCCTCAATTTCGTTGCAGGATAAACCGTTTGTAACAGCAATAAACACGCCACCCCCTGTTTTATTTATTCTATCCTTTCTGAAGACTATTTGGCCCTTTGAAAAAATTTCGGCCGAATTTATCTCAGGCGTCAGCCAGCTTTCAGAACCTATAACGATTTGTGCCTCAGTACTTTCTATCAGCGCTTGGAGCTCTGGAATTTTCCCAACACAGCTACGACAATTTACAACTGTTACACCAATGGTTTTTATGTCCGCTTTCTTCCCGTGTCTGACCTGCCCCCTTTGAGACTGAAACCCATTTTGTGTATTCCAGAGGCCATCTAACCTAAAAAACCGCCCAGTCCACGCCACACAGCCCCCGCTACCCGTGTAGCCGCTTCCTGAGTGTAGTGGACTCCTGACCTATTTAGCGGAACCCGAAAACCCACCACCCTTTGGCGCAAGTCGAGGAATCTGCAGCCGACACGGTCGCAGAACCGTCTGAGCCTCTGATTCAGACCCTCCACTCGGCTCTGAACCAAAGGTCCGCAGTCAGTCCTGTCGACAGTGCTGCAGATGGTGAGCTCCGCTTTCATCTTGCAAGCAAGACTAGCAGTCTTAACCACTTCTGATAGCCGCTCAAAACCAGAGAGGATCTCTTCCGATCTAAAGCGACACACATCATTGGTCCCAACATGAGCCACCACCCGCAGTTGGCTGCACCCTGTGCTCTTCATGGCATCCGGAAGGAGCCGTTCCACATCCGGAATGACTCCCCCCGGTATGCACACGGAGTGCACATTGGAATTATTCCCCTCCCTAGTAGCCATTTTTCTACATTTTCCAACATCACTCACAAAAGTTATTAAAGGACGAGCAACGGGTGTAGGTCCCTTACTTAGAACAGATAACGTCGCATAGTGCAAACTTTTCTTCGTGAAATTTATGACGAAGCGTCGGGTGGTTACTTTGTGTGGTGACACGTCCTGAGGCAACACACGATCAAATTTTGATTTTTGCTGCGATATTGCGTCGTTGTGGATACAATCAGACTTATCGTAGGTCACTCCATCAACCCAGTTCCACGATAAAGGTGAGAGATGTGTAGGTGAAATCATTCTTCCGATGCAGCATCCAGTCCTCTCATCATATAGCAAATCGTCTCTTTGACACTTGCAAAACCAGCTTTCTCCATAATCTTCCCTGCAGTTAAGGTATTAATGAAATGTGTCACTCTAGCAAATTTTGATACTCTATCATTGTCTCGACATTTACATAAAGAAGTTTAGAGACCTCAGAAGTTTTGCACTCGTACCACGTAGTTTATGTAAAAGTTTGACGTATAAGGCCATCTCCTACCCGTAGAGGTGTCTGATGTGAACTTTAAAAGTTTCCCAGAGTCTTATGACGCATTCAGCCAGGTATTCCTCTCCTGCACCAAGCTCTTCATTTTAGACTAGCACTTGCACCAATATCCTCAATTTCCAGTCCTTGTCTTCAGGCACTGTTTATCGTCTCTGGTTCTCCCCGCAGTACCATGGACGTTATTTATTCTGTCGTCTCTTCATAATGTCCCTTCTATTCATTGAATTCCATATGACTTTCAAAGCAATTCCGTGGAAATTATCCTCTTTCGTTGTTGTTCCACATAATTTTCTTCATTCTGCAGTAGCTGCAAGTTTTAAGAACATTGAGTCTCTTCTGAACTAGTTTTATCACTCTCTATATTTCACTCCAAACATTTTTCCTAATGTATAGATTCAGAGCCACAGCGGAGCGGCCGAGCGCATTGAGGCGCTATGGTACGATGCGCGAGGTCGTTCCCCGTCGGGGGTCCGAATCCCCCCTCGGGGATTGATGTTTGTCTTTAGAAGAAGGTAGTTCATAAGTAGTTTGTAAATTTAGGGACTGATGAACCCTCAGTTACGTCCCACAAGCTTAACAAACATTTGAACACATTTATGAATACGTAAATTTCCACCTATCGTTTAGGCCTATGTTTCGTAACAGTAGACTCTTCTTGTGCATCAATGCCCTCTTTGCCTGAGCAACTTTTTGTGTCCTTGCTTTGTCCGTCTTACGTTGCTTCCAAGGTGGTAAAACAACTCCTTCTACTTCCCCAGAGGCTAGACCATACTTTGTACTCAGGGACTCCGACATCAAACATAAAAGAAGTATGGTATTACTAATGTAACTATTCTATCTGATTCTGGTCTAGTTACTGGTCAATGTACAACAGTGCAATTTGCTGTCTTTCCTTGATCTTCTACTCACATATAGTCTATCAATAAATTTTTTCGAACAGGTTTGTCCTAAATTAGGTGTTTGGTAAAACAAAACAACTTCCATTTGTTTACTGCAGTTATGAGACAGTTGTACGTCTCCTCTAAATCGCACCATGTAAATCACATCACTTTATCATACCAACATTACAATGAAATTCTCCTCCTGATGTAAATGGTATTAAATGGCAGTGCAATTTTTTAATCTGTACTTAAGCATTCATCCACTACAGACTTTTTTTCCGCCTGCATTCGTCACTATCGTCTATCTGCAAACCGCACAATTCAAGTTAAGAGTAGTCTACCAACAGGTTCGTAAAATTATATTTTCTTTACTTTAATTTGCATGTTCATGTAAGTATATACGCAGTTCGTTGACACACAGTACTAATTCAAACACCATCGTACACCGAAGAGTAGGAGGTAGCAATCTTAGAGAAGGCGGCGGATAGTCTACGGTAAGTAGGCAGCCCTTCTGCAAGGGTGAAACCACCTGCATTTACACTCATGCTCAGAAGTTAAGTATAATGCTAATACATGGTGAAAGAATGCTCTGGTGGTCGGATTGGAGGTATACATCACCTTGGAGTATGACCATGTGGTGCATTTGACTTGCGGTCATCGCACGGAGACGCTGGCAGCAGTCTACATACGCAGAGGTGTGTTAGTATATGTCAGAGTACGGCGCACTGAGTAATTATGCAGACGTTTTCAGACATGCTGGTGACTCTGTGTTGAAAATGGCTCAAAGAACACATGGAGTTATGCGGGATAGAACACTCGGACGGCTGGATGCTGGTCAAACACAATAGGTCGTATCACGGGCCCTCAGTGCTCCACAACGTGTGATCTCAAAATTATGACATCGATTCCATCAGACAGGAAGCATGTCCAGGCGCTACGGTACGGGACGTCCACAATGTACAACACCACAAGAAGTCCGATATCTCACCATCGGTGCCCACAGACGGCCACGGCGTACTGCTCGGGTCCTTGCCGCAGCCACAGGAAAAGTTGTCTCCAGACACACAGGCCACAGACGACTGAACAGGCTTGTATTATTCGCCTGGATACCTGCAAGATGCATTCTTCTGACCCCTAGTCACAGGAGAACCCGTAAAACCTGAAGAACCCAGTACATGGTCATTGGAACAGTGGTCCCAGGTTATGTTCACAGACGATTCCAGGTATAGTCTGAAGAGCGATTCTCGTCGGGTTATTATCTGGCGTGAACCAGGCACCAGATACTAACCCCATATTGTTCTTGAAAGGGACCTGTATGGAGTTGTGGCTTGATAGTGTGTGGTAGGACTGTGATTGGTGCACCCACCCGTGCATGTCTTTGACAAAAGAACTGTAACAAGTCAGGTGTATAGCGTCAGCTTTCATCAATATGTCCGCCTTTTCAGGGGTGCAGTGAGTCCCACCTCCCTCTTGACAGATGATTACGCAATGCCACACCGAGCTGCCATTGTGGAGGAGTACTTTTGAAACAGATGATATCAGGCGACTGAAGTGGACTGCCTGTTCTCCAGACCTAATCCCCATCGAGCAGGTCTGGAATGCTCTCGGTCTACGTATCGCTGCACGTCTTCTAACCCCAAGGACAATTCAGGAGCTCCTACAGGCACTAGTGTAAGAATGGGAGGCTATACCCTAGCAGCTGCTCGACCACCTAGTCCAGAGTATGCCAACCCGTTGTGCAGCCTGTGTACGAGTGCATGGTGATCATAACCCATACTGATGTGGCAACAGTGCAGTTTTGTAGCACATTTGTTTCGAGACGGTTTTCTCAACTTATCACCAATACCGTGGACTTACAGATCTTTATCGTGTGTGTTCCTTACGTGCTTATGTTATTAACGCCACTTTTGTGTAGTGCCACGTTGTGTGGCACCACAATCTGCAATTATCCTTAATTTAGAGTCTGATGACCTAGCTGTTTGCTCCCATCCACCTATCAACCACCAACCACTATCCTTAATTTATGAGCATCAGTGATGTTTCATCTCATATTTCAGTAACAGCATGCGGTAATGTTTTGTAGAATACTAAATCAAGTGGTCGAAGTTGTCCAAATAATAATTTCCTATGCACAGATTTTTCTAATGCTTCAAGAGGTTACTAAATTTTTAGAATATGAATCGTGATAAAGATTTGGGAATATAGTTATTACGTGAAAATCTTCACGTATCCTTTTTTTTTTTTTTTGTGATATTAGTCCTCACCCGATAAACATTTGAGGAATAAAAATATTCACATAATAAAATAGTGTGTGCCTTGTTACGTTGTAAATTTCATGCATTTAGGAAGTTCTCAGTAATTCTATAAGGTATATATAATGAGTGTTTTAGAATTAAGTACTGACACAGGGCACAATGAAGACTCGAAGCTTCTTACGTTTGCTGTACATAAAGTACACTAGATATCAAATAATGTTAGGTTTCAATCCTTTTCATCGCATTCCCACAGTGAAATATACCTGTCAAACATATGGCATCATTATGGTACACCTGACAGTATTGTAGCACAATGGTTTATTTCACTTTTCCAAAAAGAATAAAAAAATTAAAAATGTTCAAATGTTTGTAAATCTATGGGATCAAACTATATTAGTCATCAGTCCATATTCTTACAATTTACTTAAACTAACTAACCTAAGGACAACACACACATTCATACCTGAGAAGGATTCGAATCTTCGACGTGGGAGGCCGCGCGATCCGCAACGTGGCGCTTCAGACCGTTCGGCTACTCCCGCACGGCTTACTTCTTCATGTAAAGGTCCTTCAGTGTACAAATTACGCTGTGCCTTGCCTCCATTACGATGGAACAGAAAGAAAGTTTTCTGGCTCATTTGATTTCAATAACGTAACAGTGTTCAATACAAAAGAGACACTTTATAAAAACGGTAACCTAGAAAGGTATGTCTGATTTCGACCGGACACAGACGGATATTTTTAAGCGAAAAGCATGTCATGTCTGTATCCCATTGTTTTAGTAATAGCTACGTACAGTTCCCATTGGAAATTTCCAGATATATTGGACGCTGTGAGAATAGCAGCATTGGACTTCAGCTATATATCTTCTCAAGTGCGACGTTATACAGTACACAGAGTACACCCCATCTATTCAGGGAATCGATCACGTTCGATTTATGACGATTCTGATATCTCTGGTCTCCAATGACCCGTTGCAACACCCTTCGTTAGACAAACTGAAATGCGATGCGATGGTACACACGTTGTTGTGGGGAGAGAAGGGGAAGTCTGTAACTGATTACACGACCTACACACTAACACACACACACACACACACACACACACATACACAGACACAAAAAAAAACCACACACACACACACACACACACACACACACACACACAGAGAGAGAGAGAGAGTGAATGAGAGAGAGAGAGAGAGAGAGAGAGAGAGAGAGAGAGAGAGAGAGAGAGAGAGAGAGAGAGAGAGATAGAGAGAGACCTGTGGATAAGTGATGGGTTGATGATCTTTGTTATACATATATGTAGCCTTGAAACATGTTTTCGTGCTTCTTTCCCGAGTATAAATGAATTGCTGGAGCAATATATATTTGCAGCAGTTCAGCACGTTAAATTTTATATTGCGTACGCGTTACAGTGGACTATTAAATCAAATTCGCTATTCTCTGAAACGTGTACTGTAGTTTTTAATGTTTTGAAATATGTTCTAGCACACATCTTACTTCGCTTCGCACTACAAAGAAAGTAATGAGTAATTCGCCGAAATATTTTCGTATTTGCTTCTTAAATCAGACTATCATGTCGGTTAGCGCTATGACACACTGTACGTTATTTTCCGAATATTGACTATCACTGTGGTCACATTAGATTCACTGCTGACACTAAATGCTAACATTCGACCAACTCAATCGTGACTGACAAGTGAAACGGAGAACTTGTAATACTTACACTTGAAAAATACTTACTCACACATCGAACTTCTCAATGAAATATCCTGCATAAGACTTGTTCCAGAACTGCATAATTCATCGATGTTGCAAATGACTCCACCATTCCTTACGGCAACGTCTTCTATCGTGTCATCAGTACGCACGCACGCTCAATGGAGACTCGAACCGCCAACGGCGATCAACCCCGCGCTCCGCAGCGTCGCGTCCTAGAACCCTCGGCAATTATTACATTTTTGTGACGGTACGCAACAGTAAATCGTTTCAGTACCTCTAACGAAAAATAAATCGCAATCACAGATTTTTAAACGTAGCACGCTCACAGAAAGTCCAAAAAGTTCACCGTACCGGAACTATTTTTAGAATTCAAACAATGCTACTATCTATGACATGGCAAAGGGCTTTATAAACGCAGTTCTCCAGAGTGCCTTGTTAGATGCAAATAAGGAAGTTAATCACGTCTGTCAGAGCACATTCTATTTTGCGTGTATAGTGCAAGTATTATGCTGTTGGAACAACATAGCATCTTCATTTTGCAAAGAATGTCGGGCCACGTGGGAATTTTTGGGTTTGCCACGGACCGCTCCCCGTCGTAGGTCAGAAACCTCCCTGGATAATATGTGTGTGTCTGTTGTTGTTGTTGTTGTTGGGTTGAGTTAGTTTAACCCTAACATAACATGTGCGATCCTCTAGGGTTTATCATTATTATTATACTTCTGCAACTATAAAAACCAATTCATTCTTGATTTTTATATGTGTCTTGATCCATTTAAGATACATATTTCATAATTGTATCTATGATTTGTATGTTAATATATTGTAAAATAAAAACGTTCTTAGGGTCCTGGAAAATCTGATGATTTTATTCCAGCACGAGATGCATCATAATAAATGAATTCGGATGAAAGTGACATTGGCGGAGAAAATTCTGACAGTTTCCGATGATGGAGATGAGTTCATTGCAAAGTCAGGACGAAATTAGATACAATCTGTGTCTCCAGTGACTCGTAGTCGTCAGTGTGACATTCTGAATGGACCTCCCAGGACAACGCGAGCAAGTGATCTTGAAACCACAATGACAGATGTTTCCAACATGTTCTTAGGTGGCAAAATCGTAAATACTGTATGCACCTTCACCAATGCTGAAGCGTTACGTATTGTTTAGTATTAGAAGGCAAATGCTGCTGAGGCCCTTATTGGAATTTGGACTGACGTAGATTCTGTCGAACGGAGAGGGATTTGTCCTGTGCTTCTTATTGCTGGAGCTCTCTGTATAAATTTCTGACATCGAAAGAACCTAATTAGAGTGACCTTGTAAACTACCATGTTGAGAAAGTAAGAAAATAACGTGGGGTCTTCAGAGGACCCCAGCTGGGTAAACATTGATGGAACAGGCTTGGCATGTTAAGGGTTAAATACTTTTTAAGTCTAGGGCCTAATGACCGCAGCAGTTTGGTTCACTAGGATAACAAAAATTTTAATTTTTTTTGGTAAGAATTGTGAAGGAGCGGTACTTACAATATCTTACACGTGCAGAGCTCTGGTTAGCGTTCATTTCATAAACACCAAAAGAACGATATGTCTAGCCTGTTATAGCCCAGTCCATAAGAAGTGGGGTGCGGCCAGTGTGTCTTGGATGAAATCCCTCTACGACACAGTACTCTCCAGGCTCACGGTGTACATGCGTACAGGTAGAACGTGCTTTAATCGCTGAGTACCACGGCACATCATTCCGCCTAAGAGATCCTGTAACTGCACAGCTCGATCCGTGGACGTCGATGGTATGGCGGTGTCAAAGGGCGGGCTAGAGCTTGGCGCGTCACTTCGGCACACTGTGTGGCAGTAGCTCGTGATGGCACTTTTGGAGCCGCGCAGGAATGTCAGCGTGGTCAAAGGCTCCAAGTCTCGGACCGCGTGGACACTCCCGTCGGAAGTTCGAGTCCTCTAACGGGTATAAGTGTGTTCATTGTACAGAGCGCAAGTTTAAATACTGTTAAGCAATTCCAGAAGGTAACACAGGGAATTATGCCACGATTCCTTTCAATGAATTTTCATAATCCGCCTGAGCTGTCTTTTATGCCTTTATTAGGTCACGACCGGTTTCGCATCGTTAAAGGTGCATCTGTTTTAATGGAATAACTTATTATTCACAGGGTTTATAATAACTAGTATTTACGAAATTAGAAAAACCTGCTATTCACCAACCCTCCTTAATGCATGAGGTGGGAAGACTTATTAAGACGTTCCAATATTCATATTGGGTGTCGAGTTTTGTGGGCCTCCTCCTTAACCCTCAAATGCATACTGTAGATGAGTAGCTAAATACCTAATTTTTGCGATTATCTCTCAAACTGACTAACATTTTACCACAAATTCATTTGTTGCTGCTTCTAAACGTAGTTTTACACATGCAAGTAGCTCGTCCCAGAAATGAAATTGTAGAGTGCTACTGAATTAGACAGTTAGCTGCATTGAGTTACTCCTAACATGTGCGTTTGTTTAGTACTCCACGTTTGCCATGTGAAATTAGTCACTCACATACTAATGTTACTTTCTGAAAATATTAGAGCTATAATAGTGACATTTACTGCATGGGGTACATCATGGAAGCACTATATAGCTGACCAGCTATGAACTTTTTTTGCTAGTAATGCATAATAATTTTAAGGATTTTTTTTTCAATATTTTTGTCAGTGTATACGCACTATACATTAATCGTGGTAGTTTTTATAGCTTCATATAAAAAGTCATGCATTTAAGGGTTAAAGCTCTTAAAACGTGCATAGGTTTGTTCGTGACATCATTAAGTGGACGTCTATAGAGTTGAAGTCACTATTGAGTAAACCTAGTGGGCTACAATTGTGAGGGCAAAATCATTAAAGAAAAGTTTATCAAGAGGAGCGCTACTAACTAAGTTCCCTTCCTAAAATACTTTATTAGACTGGACGTTGGGAGCCAATTGTATCTCCCCTGAATCTGTAGTAAAAATGGTTTGTATTATTAGGTTCACATCATATCCGGTAAAAACTCTCAATAAAGAAACCTAAAATACCTCGGCATTAAAAAACAGTGAAAGCTGGAAACATAATAAACCCCTCAATAGTAGAAAGAATTGTTTGAATCACCAGAAGCGGTTTGTAGACAATAGTCTGTACTTTGGTGTATGAGAAGTACTAAGATTTTAAGGACCATTAGTTACGCGTTGGGCATAAAAATGTTATTGTCATTAAAAACCTAAGAGAGTGGAACAACCATGCAAATTAGTACCCCTTAGCGGAAAGAATGGTAGTAAGTTAGGTGAGTGGCGACATTACTTACCACAAAAGGTGTTCTAGTGAACCAACAGAGAACCAACAGAATCATCAAATACATTCATAAGTGAAATACTACCGTCCTTTAAGATCGTTTCACCACAGAAATCTCCCATACTGGTCACCTGCGGGATGACACGGACTGGACGTTATGGACGAAAATCGGTAAACAAGGCGGTGCAAGAACGCTGGCTAACCAGTATAACTTGATGATAGAGTGATGGAAATGTGGCAGCCGTTATGGGAAACGTACCATATCACTGTGCTGTGGCAACGGAGGAAAACGGATGGACTTCAAGTGTGTGCTCACGATACACTCATAATCCTACATTGCGGCTTCGCTGAATGCAGTTAACCTGTGTTACGAGTTATCACATACTCAGATTCTGGACGGCAAATAAGGTCCATTGACGTTAATGTGTACTAAAGAGGGCCGAACAAGCGTGGCGTAAATGAAGGATATGTTGGCATGTGCACCACGTCACGGCTGACTATCCGGCAATCAACTGAAAATTGATAGTCGCATGAAAGGTTAATCGATTCATAGAGATCATCTATACTAGCTGGTGATTTTCCAATAACTAAAAGTATCTATCTATATATAAAGCCGTAACACCCTCTGGATAGGCAACAGCTAACAAAGATAGTCAGTTATATGGACAGAGGTAATCAAAATGACCTAAAATATTGCGGTGTTTTCACTCAATTTGGTTGTTCAATGTATAGGAAGACGCACACATAGAAGATTTCATAATTTATATCTCTTATAAAGTGTTGAAGGTGTTACCTTTGTTTTCATTAAGTAAAATTTGTAGATTGTTCCCGCTACTTGTAGCAGTATGTCTAGTTTCTCGCAAATGGGCGGTGATGACAGATTTAGAGCTTTCATATTCAAATGCTGTATGAAGCGCAAGTCTAACCCTCACCCTGTTAGTCCGATATAGACCTGTGGACAATTATCGCATGTGATATACACCGGTCTCCTTATAAATTTTTGTAGTTCGCATGCTCTTTGTTTTAGTATCTGCCTCTAATTTTTATTTAATAAAGTAATGCTCATCCATACTGCTAGCTTTCTGTAATGTGTGATTCTGTGGTTATTTGGCTTGTAATGTTATGGATGGTCCTGCATTATTCTGTGAAGTAGAGGGTTGAGAAGGTTTTCTCTTTTTTAGAAACCCCCTGTCAAAGGTGTCAACCTTGTTAGTATTGTACCTATTACAATAGGCAAAATATTGGACGATCTGGTATTCTCGCTCAAAGGCTTCCTGTGAAAGCGGTACGTCATGGAGTCGGGGCAAACGGCCTAACTGCACCCTTTTTGTATTTTTCCGGATAAGTTGATATCTGTGTAAAACTATGTCCGTAGTGGATGGTTTTCGGTCAATGTTTTAGTGAACCTGTGAGTCTTTTAACGTAATGAGTAAACTGAGATATGAAAGCGAACCATCCACATTGTGTTCGATGGTAAATTAGATGTTTTCTTGGCAGGTATTAAAGTGATCGATGAAGGTGTCGCACTCCGAATCTGAACCGTTAAACAACATTAAAATATCGTCAACCTACCTGTACGTGTATCACGCTATAACCTTCTTTGCGTATACGGGGGATTGTTATATGTAGCAGAATTCCAAACTGGTCATACTTGAATACAGGGTGTTACACTAAATGTGTTTCCAAGTTAGCAACGGGAAAATTTATTGCGGTAGGTCACCATAAAAAAAGTTACACTGTCTGCGGAGCTATAAAAATGTGTATGGTGTTATTTCCGAAGAGTAACAGTAAAAAGACTCAATGGAACAATATTTGTTTCTGTCATGCACTGGAATCAGTAACACCAGATGTGTATACATCAATTTAAATCACATTACTATCACGTTTAGTTTGGGAAGTACATCCCTTCAAATTTTTAGGTAGATACCACACACGCTGCGCATTACGAAATGCGCCTTTTAAATGTGGCGCGGTGAATTTTAACGTGGCCGGTGTCACGGCCCATGAAGCTTCCTCGATGCGATGTTATTATATTGGTGTGGTGTGTGTTTTTTCGGACGTGTCCGAATGAAGAGACGCCACACAAATATAATAAGTATTTACACGCGAAGACTGCGTTAGCTTCAATTACTTCACAGCAGATGCGGTCATACGTTCGATCACGCACGGGAATCCGTAATGGCGAGTAAGAGGGCTTTGATGGCAGGGGCGCTACAGTCATAGCGTGCG
This sequence comes from Locusta migratoria, assembly GCA_026315105.1. Taxonomy (NCBI): domain Eukaryota; kingdom Metazoa; phylum Arthropoda; class Insecta; order Orthoptera; family Acrididae; genus Locusta; species Locusta migratoria. The sequence goes on along the minus strand of CM048746.1, from coordinate 335,853,921 downwards.
GCTTGGGGAAGTTTGAGGCGGACGGGGGGCGAGAACATATCCGCTTGAGCCGCGGTGTTGTGAAGTTGCTGCTAGTGATGTTTACGAGTTGTGTTTGCTGTTCATTGAAACCTAGTGGTTGTGTTCGTTTCGTATTCGTTAGCGGTTAATCCGCTGGGTTACTTACAAAATGTCTCAAAGATTACCCAGCAGGAATACTCTGCAGTTTCACTTTGAAAAGTCAACAAGGAATGTTCAGACCACGTCTTTTGAAATCCATGATTGGATTTCCAACACCATTGGAATAAATTCTGATCAAGTTCACACGGCATACTGCGACCTATAACAATACTGCCTCTTTGTCAAACTGCTCAACCCTATTGTAATAAAACGTATCCTGCTTAAATGTGGAAGAGGAGTAAAATTTCGCCACCGCGACGAGTCCGTAAGAACAGTTGATGTCTTTGCTGCCGATGCAGAATTTACGCCGGCCGCGGTGGCCAAGCGGTCTGGGGCGCGCCAGTCACGGTCTGCACGGCCACTATGGTCGGGGGTTCGAATCCCCCCTCGGTCAACGAAATTTGTGCCGTCCTTAGTATTAGTTAGTTCCTTGTGCTATCAAGGAAGCGGTAAAAATAAAACTAGCAGACAACCTTATGTGTAGGGATGGAGGATTTTGTTTAAATTCCGCTTGGGATCCTACTCTCTAACTTGTCAACAACAAAAAAACAGAGGAACAAAACTAATCCGACCTCATCCGTTGATAAATGATGTTCATTATCGATATCCTGACTGTAATCATCTTTGTTCGTGTCATCGCTGTGTGCTTGCTTGCACGGTATGCGATCTCTTCCCTCTTCACCCATTGAAAACCGAGGTTTTAAAGATGTTGCACATTGCTTCCTCACTGCAGTTTCGCCTTGAAAATGGCAGGCAGGTCTCCTGCCGAAATATATGATACATGGCTGCATACCCGTAAGTTTTCGAACATATTTAAACTGTTCACCTTCAGTGTGTAAACATAACAGTTGGAATTGGAATACTCTACAGCGTAATTTCCAAAAATAAAATTAAAGCACAAACGCATTTTGGTGGTTGGCTAAACATGGTAACTGGTCTACCTGACAGAGTTACGCTTTTGCCCTCATAGAAAACAATAGGTTTACTAATAGATTTTTATGGGAATATTTGTATGGCAGTGAGATAATTCTGTAATACGAAGTGTTTCAAAAGAGAATCAATTCTTAAAATAAAATATTGGTGCATATTTACTACAGCAAAAACTGTATAATAGTGTACAGATACCAGCGTATTTTTTAATCCTAGAGAATTGCGAAAAAAATTAAATGATTAGAAAGTATGATAAAGATGAGGAATTTAATTTTCCGGTATTGTAAATATACTTAAAGGAAATTAATGAATTCCGTCAAGCAACACGCAATAGATGAACTTAACCAACGAACATTATTTAAGAAGTATTTAAGTAGATCATATAGGTTCTAATTCATTCTTGTGATTACGTTAGACTACTTGTGTTACATACATTTAGTTTACCCAAATGACGTGCAGATGCCTGCCGTATTTAGATTTAGTCTATACGCTTTTCGTTGTAAGTTATTATAATTTCGAGTCACAAAACTTTATATTTTTGTTTGACTAACCGGTGACATTTAGTCTTACACGAACTAGTCTCAGTAATAATCTTTGTCGAACATGATATTAGATGTTTTCGTTGTTGTGGTCTTCAGTCCGCAGACTGGTTTGATGCAGCTCTCCACGCAACCCTGTCCTGTGCAAGTCTCTTCATCTCAGAATACGTCCGGCAACCTACAGATGTTTTCATCTGATTAATATAAGTTTATAGAAAATATAAACACTTGTCTTTATTTGGTAATGTATGTAAAATGTAATTTTGCCAAATAAAGCGCATCAGAAAGCAGACACAACTAGATTTTGATTTACTTTACGGTAGAATAGTCTGGAAATGGTTTGGTAGAGTTCTACATGTCAGTCTAATCTCTGCGTTTCGCCCATACGTGAATAGCAACAACATCCATTTGAGAGTGCTACATGTATACGTCTCTTGATCTCATTTTCCGTGCATGCACGTTTGTAATAATGTTACTTTGGTTACATCGGTGAACACCATCACTCCAATTCATATCTTCGTTCTGGAGAATGACAAAGCTGTTTTGCTGCTGCAGTTAATTTCTCCCGTTGTTTTTATTATATTCCATATCAGAGCGTCATAAGTGGATTAGTTTACCTGGAAAATAATTTTTTTCTCAGATATAGCATTAACAGACTATAAACAGGCCACATTCATTTTGTACTAGTGATCCGCTCGACTTCGCACGCGTGGACTTTATATTCTATATTTACAAAATAAATATGTGTATGTTCCTCGTTCGTTACTATGTTCTACGTAACATGATTAAACGCATGCATATAATACTTATACAATTCTCAGATTACCAATTTAAAAATTAATATCACAGTATAACGTAAAAGTTCACGGACCGATTGTATACACATCGCTGTCTGGAGACCAAATCTGACGTTAGTTCTGAAAATAAACTCTGTTCAGGGCTCCGACCTAGTAGAACAAGAAATCTAGATCCGGCGAAGCTGGTTGAACGTTGATCTGAGTCAGCACATAAGGTGCTTGATAACACTATAAAATCGCCTATCGACATGATTATTGCTCCTCGATCACAGATATTGATCGATATACATGTTATCGAAGCATGTATGTTGTAAATCTGTAAGTATTTATGTTGTAAATATGGAAATTAGTAAACAAGAAAAAGGGCTTCGTTGAAACTTTCCCGACACGAAAAAGATTTACTTCTAGCAATCGTTTTTGGGCGATATAAAGACACAATAAAAAAGAAAAAAAATCGTGTAATGTTACTACAGCTTTGAGATACAGGCACAGAAACAAGTTTGTTGATTTTAATTCGCACAATGTCGGAAACGTTCGTGACTGGAAGAGATTGAAACTGGATAATGAAAATATTAAGAAAATGACGAACAAACCACTTGCAAATCATGTAATATTTTTAGGCTCCTTTTACAATTATTTTTTTGCCATACTTTGATGAGAAGAAGTGATGATTGCTAGGACACATTCTTAGACATGAATAGATCGTAAGTTTAACTTTGGAGGGTATCGTGTGGGAGGAAACTGGCAGACGGAGACCAAGAGACGAATGTAGTAAGCAGATTCAGGTGGATGTGTGTTTCCGTTCTTATAAGCGATGGGGACACTTCCTAAGGATGGAGTTGGGTGGAGAGCTGCAGACCACAATTCAACAATGTGATAGCTTCTTAAACTACGCATGGAGACTAAGCCAAACTGTAACTGAAGAGAGAAAGTTCTCTTGTCTTGAACCATGTATGTAGACACAGAAGCAATCACAGAGACGCCCCAGGAATGCCTCCCAGAAAAGAATCCCAGAGTGTCCCTGAGAGCTACAACACCAAGAAACGCTTCTCGGCTTTTGGTAAGATCAATTTGTAGGATTTTATTGTTTAACTTTTTAATAATAGGGAAGAAATTGAGGTAAAGAAATTCTTTATTAAGAATGATAATACAAAGTTATATCTCCCTCATTATTAAACTTATTGTCGAATGGTTAAAGAACGTTAACTCAAATTTTAACACTTTTGTTCTAAATAACTTTCTGACGATTCCTGGTCCTCAAACACAACTGTTTGTCAGCTACAAGGTAAGAAGTACCATACTGTCTACACATGTAGTTATGTAGTATAGATACGTAGCTATAACATCAATACACATGTTCGAACAAATATCCCATTAATATTGCACAAATAAGTTCTTTAGTAAAATATATTATATTGTCTGTACAGTTATTAGTCATAAGTAATTTATTTCTGCTTTCATTTGTATGTTCTAAAAGTCTCATGTTATTCAGTTTATGAGAGTAGACATTAAAATTCTTGAATTTAAAAGTATACCAAATTTAGAAATGATTATATTAATTTCTTTTTCTTTAAGGAATGATACTATTTTCGATAGTATGACCAAAATTATATAGGTTTCACCTATTACACCTAAAGTGAACCCCCCTTTTCATACAGAAAATGTGACCTCTAAGGGGGGAAGGGGGAGCACATTTCATGTGTTTATCAAACCGTAAAATATTTTCATTTTTTTTTCGAAATGAGATATTTGTTAAATGAAAAAAAGGACATATATTACTATATGTGATATAATACTGGGTGTAATGTATGTTATCTCTCTTGCGATACATCAGTCATATACAGACAGGTCTTAATAGGGGTGCAGTCTTGAACTACACATGTAGTGCGGAAGCAGTGAATATACAGTTGACCAGTACTATCTACGTGGCCATATCACGTTTTAAGACGTGTGTGAAATCCACTAAGTTTATTTTTGCGCTTAAGATCCTTTTGCTCATTCATAATATCTTATGTGATTTTATGTGGCAAAAGATTTCAATTTCTTCCAATAAGACAATGTAGAGCTATTTCATTTATTACGTTTATGTAGTAATCTCTGATTCTTGACTGGATGACCTGTAGGTGATTTGCATGTTATTGAATGTATACTTAACGCTGAATGACAGGATCGCTGCATCTGTTCATGAAATTTTTATTTCACTTCCAGTTTGGCCTATAGAGAACTTTCCACATTGGTCACAATGTATTTTGTATATCCCAGCTTCTTGATGGTTTATTACCTGATCTGTTTTTCAGTGCAGTAAATAGTGTACAGCTGTTGCCTCAAGTTTGATTTTTTTCCTATTATATCTTCAGTTGAGAAGCACAGTCACTCCAATCAGCCCTTACCCACTGACAAGGCCATGGCGTCTAACACAGTGTAACCAATGCACCTTTCATGAGATCAATGTTGATACCACTGCTGTGCTTCTCACTTCAGATCTACGTTAATTTAGATTAGTGAGTACAATTTACACATGGACATATCATCCATGTCAGATTAAAATTTACAGTCTGTGAATTGTGAGGAAATGCGACACAGCTAAATTAGTACACTTAATTATTGTCAAAGGAAAAGTTTCTCAAGGAATTTAGTTAAGATTTTCATGAGCTAAAAAACCATAATATCTATCAGTTAACTTATTTTGCACTGCAGAAAGAAAAAAAAATGTACTGGGAAGACGACGAAGAATTTGCTCTGAAACATGCAGCTGAAAACTGGGTGATAGTATATATTGAAAAGGGTTTCATCTGTGTCTGTAAACAGACGAACACGTTGTGTATCCTTCAATCAATAAATTTTACAGCCATAAGGGTCAACTTTATATCACCATATGAAGCAAACTGGACTCTTGCTACCTAAACCAAATGACAGAGCGTGGATGTAGTCAAATTATGACCTCTCAAACTCCATGATTGTTCTTAAAGATATTGCCATACAGGTCGAAACTTCTGCGCCTGTTTGCAACGATGCTGGTGCAATGTTCATGTGAACATTCACAAACCAGATGACGAGGTTCTGGACGTTCACAGACATTCGTGGTCCTGCATGGTACCTATTATTGACAATGTGACTGCGGATAGGCACACCTCTAGTCCGTCTTCAGCTCACGATGTGCACAGCTCGACTGACAGAGTGCACACAGGATAAATTGGCCGGTACATGAGCAGACCGCTGGACAAGCGTGGGGAGAGCGGTAGTGGTGGGGGTAGCGTCCGGAGTAGTGAGGGGACGTGACCAACACTGGATGGGAAGTGAGGCGCCGCTCTAAGCTGAAGCCTAGACCGCACTACCTGCTGGAGTTTTATAAATTCTCTCTGCTGTACCTAACCATGCCATCAAAATACCTTTTTCTAAATACTTAACTCAATGTTATTAATATTTCATTATAGTTATTGTTTTATTAACTTTACCTATCTTACTTCGAATGCTTAAAGCGTTAGTTACGTATCACCTCAATACTGGTGCCTGTGCAGGAAGTATAGTGTTTCTGTTGAACTTGCAAATAGAAAAGTTTCTCATTAGTCTTAAATTTATTGAATTCATCTGGACAGTGCTTAAACAATCAGTAAGAATCAATACTAAATCAAACACCCACAATACAAAACGCGATAATAAAACCGATGGTATTTCTGTCACGGCATTATTGAACGTGTTTAAATTTTAAAGAAATGCTCTCAATTTCCTGTTCTACAGTTTTGTAGACCAGAAACGTAAATGTATCCTTTAGCCATTAGACATAATAATAGCTTATAGTCTGCAGAACTACTTAAGCTTATCAGTTATCTGCGTGAGGAAAAGTACTCCACCTGAAGCTTTACTTTTGAAGTAGTTACCGCAATGAAGAAATACTCCCCTTGATAGATGTATTTTCCCTTATTGCAGGAAAAGTTTTATTGCTGTTTGTTTGTCACATGGAAATTGTTTATCAATCTCCACTTTTTCCTCCACTAGAGAAATTTTCAGAACTACTGGCCACTACTCTCTGTCTAATTTTTAATTTTTGTCCGTTGTGAAACACCAGTAGAAGCATGCACTTTTAATGTGACTTTATCCCCTTGTTTGCCACTTCTGACAAGAATTTAATTACTGAAAACAATTTCTCGTGCCTGGGTACGCAGAACTCTTCCTGCAACTATAGAGCTTATATCATTGCATTCACTCGATGTGCACAGGTCGGGCAATGCGCACGAAGCAATGAACTCGCCCGGTGCTTTGGACGAGAACTCTGCGCATTGTCCACCGTATCCTGCGTGGACTCTACCATCGGAGGATCTCGGGAAATATGGAATGGGAGCCGTGGTCTTAGCAATGAAGCGAGATTTTCCCTGCCCACAAAACATGGTCGTTTGCATTTATGACATACTTGGCGAGCGCTATCTTATAGTGTGTGTTCGTGTTCGCCCAAGATATACTGGCACTTTCCAGGCTTTTCGGGACTGATTAACTACAACTCTCGTCCACCTTTGGTACTTGTGAAAGGATAGTTGAACAGTGTTTAGAGAGTGCAGAATGTTAGAAGATCCGTTCATTTGCCGATCTGACGGTGAAATTTTTCCCACCAGGATTACGCTCCCTCACATATTGAGGGTGAAGCTCAATGTGCTCAGCAAGATTCCCTAGCCCGCACGGTCGGTAGATTTGTCTCCAATGGAGACGAAAACTGACACGTGCTTTTCGCCCATTCACAACTGTTGCAGAACTGCGAGAAAAGTTCCAAAGGGCTGGAATAATGTATCCCAAGATTGTATTCGCCGTTTGTATGGTCTACTGGATGCCTGGAGGCCACGTACTACTTATAAGGTTGTTTCGGCATGGATCGATACCTTGTACGTGATTAGTGCCTGAACTGTTCATCCGTAAATGAAATAAATTAATTTACTTCCTATGCACTGATTGAGCAATTCATCTTGAGTGAAGCCGGCCGCGGTGGCCGAGGGGACTGAGGCGCTTCAGTCACGGTCTGCACGGCCACTACGGTCGGGGGTTCGAATCCCCCCTCGGGCATGGATATTTGTGCCGTCCTAGTTCGTAAGTAGTTCATAAGTAGTTTGTAAGTTTAGGGACTACTGACCCCGTAGTTAAGTCCCATAAGCTTAACAAACATTTGAACATTTTTTCTTGAGTAAACTGGAAAAGTGTGAGGGTGTAGTAATATGTCCAGCAGCTTACTTCATCTTTTTATGAAATTTAGCAACACGTTTTCTCTTGAATGAAATTTTCTCTCCACAGCGGAGTGTGCTATGACATGAAAGGCAAAGGTTTCCAGGTTCGAATCCCAGATTAGGCACACAATTTTAATCTGCCAGGAAGTTTCATTTCAGCGCACTCTCCGCTGTAGAGTGACAGTTTCATTCTGGAAACATCCCTTAGGCTGTGGCAAAGCCATGTTTCCACCATAACCTTTCTTCCAGCATAGTCCTGCAAGTTTCACAGGAGAACTTCTGTGAAGTTCGGAAAGTAGGAGGCGAGGTACTGGCAGAAATAAATTCGTGAGGGCGGGCTGTTTAGCGTTCCGGGATATTCCAGACGGTGGAGCGCTTGCTCGCGAAAGGCAATGGTCCCTCGTTCGGATCCCGGTTCCTTCACACAGTATTAATCTGCCAGGTAGTTTAAAGTTTTCTATTGAATGACATATTTAATTACGATAATCTTCAACCGTATAGAATTTTACCATATCTACCGAAGTAACTTTTACCAAATATGTACCATAATTTTATGTTAATAACATTTCTAACGCCCTTTCTTCTATAATTTCCTCGTTCACCAATTTTTACAATGAAACAGCTGTTTATCTCTGTGGATAACAGTTGTCGATTTTTCTAACTCCCAGTTATTTTATCAACAGGAAGATTTTACGTTTCAGCAAAATGATTGTTGCGGATTTTACGATAAACACAAAAGTGTATTATTGATGGGTTCCCTGCGCAGTTTAACTGATTTGTCTGCCTGAGATTCTTAGATTCGTTGCTGACTTGTGTCAGAATACAGGTCACGAGAAACATCAGCTTTCTCCTTTGTTTAACAGTTTCATCCAATCTTTCAGACTGCTCTCACATTTTCTATTTACAAGTAACATGCGTCGTTTTTGTTACTATACATTTCAAATTCGATGCTTTTTTCGTAAAAAAACTGTCGTACGAGACTTTTCCAAATACTTTTTGCTCATTTTATGTGAAATTAACTATTAATCTGGCGCGTTCTCAGAGATAATATATTGAATAAAACGGTGTACGCATCCTGTTTCATATACAGTTCCCCCTAGACACAAAGAAGTGTATCATAATAAGAGAGAGTAACACTTCATTATCAATACAGTACACAACAATATTAAAATGATGTTGTACTGATTTTAAAGCTATATTTATTACTACGTTTACACAAAATACTTCTACCTGCGGAAGAATGGAATGAGACATTCACACAGTGTATCTATTATGTGTTGTATATTCTCAGCATCTGGAAGTTACGAACAGGACCGATATAAAACACAGATGTATAACAGAAAACATTCAGGATTTGCGGAAACTGCGTAATTAAATTACACATTTTAATTTTACGGTGTATCATATTTTCTGACTTACCTTCAGGCTATTAACTAATGTGTTTGTAATTTCGTTACAGAACAGAGTTTTTAGCCTTTATGACGAGGCCGTATTATGAATGAACTAATTGTCCACGTGCATTATCTTTGCTTCTATATCAGGTATTTATATACAGATATATTGTGTTAATTCTTTTTACTTCTTTCCAATTTGTATTATTTAACTGAGATGTTAAACGGTAATATACCAAATTAATTTCATTAAAACAATTCAGAGATTAGCATCACGCTAACGAGATTTTAATTTTATTACAGTCGCCAAAATGTAGAAGAGCTGTAGATAACCATCTGCCTTCAGTAGCCACGTAAAATGAGAAATTAATAATTACCTTTCAGTCACTGCACTTCTTCGTTTAATGTTAGAAATTCAAGTATGATACGACACACAGCCAACTAACTCGATACGTTAATACAACTTAGGCTGTAACTGCAAGTGAAATCTTTTGTGCTACGTTTCCAGGATCAGTTAACAAATAACACTTGGACACGACTCTAGTACAAAATAAGCTACAGCCAGGAAGGAAATTACCTATATTCACTATATAGAAAGCAATATTCACGTGTGATATTTGGACTGTTTTTCATATTCTTTGGTAACTGGTTTCAGGAACCAATTTGTCATCCTCAGGCTCAATGAGTCTTTGCCCATACATAAACGGACATTTTTCAAAGAAATACCCGATTTATACAGATTTTCAACATATGCTCGAACCGTCTCAAGTATACTGTATGACAGTATGTTTCATCGTTATCTAATATGCGGTCCCCTTCCAACCCAAAAAATATTGTGGTGCCTCCCTTCCAAATGAAAATGTACTGGGACACCACTTCCCCGCATCAACCATTACAAAACTATTTTATCTCAAAGGAAACAAATATATACTTCTTTATTTTGCTACAGCGTTCTATTAAATTTTTGACGAAGTTTTTTTGTATATGTTTTGAAATGGAACACAGTACCATATTTTGTAAGATTTCCAGTACAAAAATATATTCTGCGTGAGTGTTTGGCATTTCAGGCTAGACTCAGATGCGACTTATGCTAATTAATGAAGGTACCATTGTACAGATATTTTGTAAAGAAGTAGATTTTTTTCGAATTTTCAGAATTACTTATAATATTGTATGTTATATACTGCCGAGGTGGAGCGGCTTGCATGCCTCAACGATACAGATAGCCGTACCATAGCTGCAACCTCAGCGGAGGGGTATTTGTGGAGAGGCTAGCCAAACGTGTGGTCCTAAGGAGGGGGAGAAACCTCTTCAGTAGTTACAGGGGCAGCAGTCTGCATGGTTGACTTAACTGGTCTTCTAACATGTGTCAACAAGGCTTTGTCATGCAGTTACTGGGAATGCTGACAGCGAGGGGAAACTACAGTCGTTACTTTTACTGAGGACATGCAGCTCTACTGTATGAATATATGATGATGGCGTCTTCTTGGGTAAAATATTCCTGAGGTAAAATAGTCCTCCATTCGAATCTCCGGGCGGGGACTACACAGGAGGATGCCGTTATGAAGAAAAGCGAAACCGGCATTCTACGTGGCGGAGCGTGGAATGTTTCAACACTTATTCACGTAGGTAAGTTAGAAAATTTGAAAAGAGGAATTGATAGGTTAAAGTTAGATATGGTAGTGATTAGTGATGTTCGGTGACAAGGTAAACAGGATTTCTGCTCAGGTGAGTACTGGGTTATAAATACAAAATCGGTTGCTGGTTACGCAGGAGTAGGTCTTACAATGATTAAGAAAAAAAGGAATGCATGTAGGTTACTATGAACAGCATAGAGATAGACACGAAATCAACACCCACCAGAGCAGTACAAGTTTATATGCCAACCACCTCTGCCGATGATTAAAGAGATCGACGAAACGTATGACGAGATAAAAAATTATTCTGACCTTTAAAGGAGAAGAAAACTTAATTTTGATGGGGGACTGGATCTCGGTAGAAGGAAAGGGAAGACAAGGAAATGTAGTAGGTGAATATTGACTGAGGAAAAGGAATCAAAGAGTAAATAGCCTGGTAGAATTTTGTGCAGAGCACAATTTAATCATCTTGAAAGAGGGTTTCTTACGTGGAAGAGACTAGGAAACAATGGAAGGTACAAAATTGACTCTATAATGGTAAGGTAACGGTTTAAAAACCAGGTTTTAGATTGTAAGATAGCCAGGGGCAGGTATAGACTCTCACCATAACTTATTGGTTATGAACTTTAGATTAAAACTTAAGAGACTGCAAAAAGTTAGAAAATTAAAGAGATGGAACCTGGAATAATTTACGGAACCAGAGATGGTTGAGAGTTTCAGAAGGAGCATTAGGCAAGGGTTGGCTGAAACGGAGGAAAGTAATACTAATACAGTAGAAAATGAATGGGTAGTTCTGAGAGATAGAGTAGTGAAGGCAACAGAGGATCTCATAGGCAGAATGATAAGGTCTAATAGAAGTCCTTAGATAACACAGGAGATACTGGACGTCATTGATGAAAGGAAAAAACATAAAAATGCATTAACTTAAGCAGGTAAAAGGGAGTACAGACGTCTGAAACATTAGGTTGACAGGAAGTGCAGATTGGCTAGCAGGAGTGGCTTTACGAGATATGCAAGATGATACAAGAATGCATAACGAGAGGAAAGGTAGATACCGTCTACAAGAAAATAAAAGAGACAATTGGAGACAAGAAAAACAGCGGTGTGAATATCAAGAACGGAAATGGAGAACCAGTACTAAGTAAAGAACGGAAAGGTGAAAGTTAGAAGGAATATATAGAGAGCCATTACAAAGGAAATAAACTTGAAAGCAGTATTCTAGAAATTGAAGATGAAGTAGAGGAAGATGAGTTGGAGGTACGATACTGTGAGAAGAATATGACAGAGCACTTAATGATTTGAGTAGAAACAAGGTCCTTGGAATAGATGTTCCGTCTGAACTGCTATTATTGTTAGGAGAGCTAATCATTGAAACTGTTCCACCTGGTATGCAAGATGTGTGAGACAGGAGAAATGCCCTCGACGTTAAGGATACAGTGATTCCAATTCCTAAGAAATCAACTGCAGACAAATGTGAAAATTACTACAGGCGAATGGAAAATCTGCTGGAATCGGATGGGGAGGATAAGTTTGGATTTAGGAGAAATGTAGAAACACGAAACGCAGTTTTCACATTACATTAGTTAGGTTAAGGAAAGGAAAGCCTTCGTTTTTAGCATTTGCGGATCTGGAGACATCGTTTGACAATGTTGACTGGAATACACTCTTTCATATTTTGAAGGTAATTGGGGTAAAATATATGGTACAAAGAGTTATATTTAACTTGTACAAAACTCACACAGCAATTATAAGTCTAAGGGCATGAGAGGGTTAGAGTGCTTGGGAAAGTAGTAGGACAGGGTTGTAGCCCTTCCCCCATGTTGTTCATTCTGTAGATTGCGCAAGTTGTGAAGGTATACAAGGAGAAATATGCAGAAGGAAAGTCCAGGGAGAAGGAATATATCTACATCTACATACATACTCCGCAATCCAATCTCTATTATTGTGTTCTTTAAATCGAAAGCAGGCACAGAACCTGTCATCCTGCATTTATATCATTAGCATGTAGAGATATCACGAGGTTTGATTTTTCTCATTTTTATTGTGTGCTATTTATTTTACAAGCTAATTTTAATTACATTACGTAACAATTCTAGTAAATGTAATTCAATATAACTACCATCACGCAACATAAAAATTAAATTTCTATATGTCTCGTTTCCGTGTGATATTGTTTATATCTACTGTTACCTACAGTTATCAATACAAAGTTAAATAAATGTAATACAAAACTACATTGAATTATTAGCCTGGACATTGGACTACGTGTAATCTGATGTGGATAGGTTAAAAAGGGGCTATCATAAATAAGATTAACGGAACACCGAGTTTCCCTCTTCGAATAATTACCCGTGTAAAATGACGTGAAATTTATATAAAATAATCACACGTGAGTAGCTGCTTGGTCGAAGGCATCACTCTAAAGACTGTGTGGTTGCTCCCGCCGCTGATACGACTACTCGCTCGGGCATGGGTGAGTATGGTGTCCTCAGTGTAGGTCAGTTTAAATAGTTTGTGAGTCTGTGAGCTTACGACTGATGACCGTAGCAGTTTAGTCGAATATGTCCTCTCCGACTTCAATGAAACTTTGGTGAACTGTTCACCGTACACGCATGAAAGTTCCTGATCCAGAAGCAAAAGAGCAGGACACTTAGCTCAGGAGATATGATGTCATAAATAATGAGAGGCCACCGCTTGAGAATACCAAGATTTATGCGTCAGTTATTGGAAATTAGGAGTAGTTAGGGACCTGCAACGAAGTTTGCATGTAATTTCGGATATTTATGAAGCATTTTGTAATTGACCCTCCACCCTCCATACACACACACAAAAACACACACACACACACACACACACACACACACAAACAAACACAAAATGGTGAAAGTCTACCGCTCACAACAGTTTCGCTGTAGATGCCGTATAATATATATATATATATATATATATATATATATATATATATATATATATATATAAAGACAGTAGGTCCTTAAAGACCCCTGTGAGACCAGAAACGCTATTCAAGTTGACACTCTTTATAAAGCAGAGTGTCCGTATGTGTGTGTGTACGTATTGCATACAAATCTACAGATTTGTTCCAAACGTTATGAAATTTTGCACACGTAAGCTTCAATCCACGAGGACAGTTGCCGTAAGTGTTAGAATCACGTACAACACATTGGTCACGATGTATGACCTCATAAACGTAATGCGACGAAACTTTTATGACACACTGTATGAGAATGACGGTACTTAGCGATTTGAAACAAACTTTAAACATTAATTTCAAACCTTTATTGAACTGTTTTTCACTGTCAACCACAGAAAAATTATGAAAGGAAAAATGTTCTTCGCTTACTACTTTTCCGCTGTTCATAGACTAAAACTACGGCTTTCGGTATAACGTTACAATTTATAATTTCTACACAACAAATTGTAGACGCAGGAAATTTTACAGACAGTAAAATTGTACTTTTGAAATTTATCCCAATACGATACGTACTTCATGAGATATGGGCAGATAAACAGAAACGTTCACAAAAACAGCCTTACCACGCACCAAGATTTAATGTATTTCATATTTACTACTAACTGTATTCGCAACAGATTTTACAGCCATACAGCACTTATACAAATGAATATATACCTGGAAAATTATTCACAGGTACAACACATAACTCAATCCCCTCAGGGCTCAGCATTCATTTGCTGAGTACGGGCTTGGACAACCCGGGGTCCTGAGCTGGAGACTGGTAAGCGCCGGCAGTCTTCTAGACTCCCTAAACTCTGGGCACGCTTCAGCGACCATCGTGTGGCGCGACGGTAGAACGTTGTGTGTACTTGGGAATGGGGATCTTGGCTTGACCGCCCAGGTCACCAGGATGGTACAAATATCTATAAGAAAAACCTTCAATCTCAAGGTGTGCTACGTGCTGATGAGATGCATGGCTGTTGAAGAGGAACAGTCGCTAGCGAGCAACCTCAGTTCTATAAGGCTTACCTAGGCACACGGGGCTCTGTCTAGGTGGACACATACTTCCCTAGCTACTCGTGGGACCGAGATGAAAAACTCTAATTTAATCCATGAACCTTCCTTTGGGATGGGTGTACCACTGGGGGGTACCAACAAATCAAAAATCCTCCGTATTTAGGTTCTTCGAAAAAAGTTTTTGTTCAGAGTAACAGAACACAGGCTGTTAACCAGAATGTGTTTCTTGTCGTTAAGAGAAAGGAAGGTTCATTTGAGAAGGTATCTCCCTTCCATATCAATAAAGGTTTTGAAGGAATTGCTGGTACCTTGAAGTCAGTAAAGCGGTTGCGTAATGGCACCATGTTGGTGGAAACATCAACTTCCCAACAGGCGTCCAAACTACAAACGGCTAAGAGTCTTGGGGAACATCAAATCGAAACGGAGCTACGTAGTATTCTTAACTATAGCAAGGGCGTAGTCTCCTGTAGATTTGATTGAAGGAAGAATGGGGTGCAGAAGGCATAGTCGATGTGCAGAATACGAAAAAAAGGGTGTATGGAGAACTCGTCCCATCTGTGTCCTTCATCCTCACCTTCAATAGCCCTCGACTACCTGAACATATTAAGCCGGGTTTTCTGCGTTTAAATGTACGACCTTATGTCCCTAACCCCATGCACTGTTTTAAGTGTTAGCGCTTTGGGCATATCACCTTGGGATGCAAGAGAGAAGCCACCTGTGTCAGATGTGGTAAAGCAGCACACAAAGGGTTTGACTGTACTCCACCTATGACCTGTGTCAACTGTTCAGGCGACCACCCAGTCTGGAGTAGGGATTGTGCAGTCTATCTTCAGGAGAAGACGATACAGAAAATCAAAACCACTTAGCTTCTCTCCTATGTAGAGGCCAAGAAGACCTTCAAGGCCATGCAACCTGCTGTGTTTACCACCTACTTCGCTTCAGTACTGCAAAAGTCAGTTTCCAGAACTGATGCCTGCACCCAAACTGAGGTTGTCAGTGTAGCCACCAACACATGCACTTGCCAGTGCACGTGTCAGACCGCAGAACCTGCATCTTCCATAGCCCCAATGACGACAGCTGACAAAGGTACGGATACTGCCT
Source organism: Locusta migratoria (assembly GCA_026315105.1). Classification (NCBI taxonomy): domain Eukaryota; kingdom Metazoa; phylum Arthropoda; class Insecta; order Orthoptera; family Acrididae; genus Locusta; species Locusta migratoria. The sequence continues at coordinate 335,838,169 of CM048746.1, read as the reverse complement.
TTGAAGAGCCAGTGGTACTTCTTCCTGCAGGACCCGCCATCACCGTCACTGCCACCGCCACACCCAACACCAACGCCGCCACCGTCACCACAGTTGCAACCACGACCTCTGTCTCCACCACCAAGCCACCTAAACCAAAGAAGGGTACTAGCAAAACACAGTCACGGGCAAAAACAGTCATGAACCTTTCAGACTTCGTTGAAGTTATTCCACCTGAGCCTTCGTCTGACCCAGATTCAGACCTCATGGAGCTGGATCTCCCTCAGGGGCAACCCTCTCACCCCAATTCTGGACCTCCATCTCGTTCAGTGGCTCCGTCTCGGAAGAAAGAGAAGGTTAAGATCCAACCTCCCTGATAAATGGCCCCAGTACTGCAGTGGAACTTGCAGGGCTTCAGGACGCATGTGGAGGAACTCCATGTATTGATTCAGGGGAGACCGATTTGTATATGCCTCCAATAGACTAACTTTAAATCCACAGACAACCCTGAGCTCCGTGGCTATGTACTCCATAAGAAGGACGACCTTAGTGGAGAGAGAGCGAGAGGCGGAGTGGAAATTTTTGCTAATACGGCGTATCACTCTGAGCCCCTGTCTCTCACTACACAGTTGCAAGCCGTTGCAGTTTCCGTCTATGTGCGCCACCGTTTGACAGTGTGCTCCTTCTACCTGCCACCTACACGTTTGATGTAGCGGCCCTCGAAGACCTTCTGACGCAGCTCCCCCACCCTTTCATCCTCTTTGGGGATTTTAATGCACACAACGTGATTTGGGGCTCTGCCAGTACCTGTCCCAGGGGTCGAGGAACCGAGAGGCTTCTCTTGTTATCGGGCGCAAATTTATTAAACAGGGGACAGCCCACACTTTTTTGTACTGCAATGGGGTCGTTCTCAGCCATAGATCTCTCGCTTTGTTCTCCAGCCCTCGCTCACCCTACACACTGGGAAGTGGTCGATGACCTGCATGGTAGTGACCATTTCCCCATCGGCCTTCACCTGCCTGACAGAGGAGAGCCTGAATGCAGATCATCTCAATGGGTGATCAATAAAGCCGACTGGACATTGTTCAGCCATCTCACTGAGCTGGAAATGTCCAGGAATGGGTGGATTATATCACTCAAACGATACACAGTGCTGCTGATGCATCTATGCCGCTGTCGTTAGGACGATCACAACGACAGCCTGTCCCTTGGTGGCCGAATGTCGCTCAGCAATTAGGGCCAGGTGTGCAGCTCTGCGTAGATTTAAGAGTCGGCCAACTGCAAACAACCTCGCGGCCTTTCGGATGGAGAGGGCAAAATGTCGCCAGATAATACGAGAAAACCGAAAGAGATCTTGGCAACAGTTACTGAGTACCGTTACCCGCTCCACCAAAAGTTCCACTGTATGGGAGACCATACGGAGGATTTCTGGGAAAGGGGGGAGGTGTCCAGTGACTGCTATCATTCATGGGGAACGGCGTTCTCCACACCAGCCCGCGACAAATTGCCCTGACCATGGCTATGTATTTTGACAATGTCACAGCTACTGCCAATCAGGATCCAGTATTCCAGCGCCACAGAGTGGTTACTGAGAGGGGCAATTTGGACTTCAGGTCCACCTGTCATCAAGATTACAACTGCCCTTTCACACTGTAGGAGCTGGATTCTGCTTTGTCTGTGGCACGTGATACATCCCATGGCAATGATAGAATCCATTACAGCATGCTGCAGCACCTAACACAGCGAAATAAAGAAATCCTCCGAAATCTTTTTAATGCCATTTGGTCGTCAGGTCACATTCCTGATTCGTGGAGACAAGTAATTTTAATCCCCCTCTTAAAACCTGGGAAAGATTCGCAGTACGAATTCGCAATCAGAGCAACAGTGATTTATTACTGTTTCCACGGAAGGGAACTCCCTGTTATCTGAAGGGGGCACATCAGAGTTATCTACGCCGACATCATTAGCCGGATGAGGCTCATATTACCATTTAGCAAAATTTCACTTATTATGTTAGTACCCGAGTACAATTATTTCTTGCTTCAAAAATACGGCGCAGGTAGTTCGTCTCGATGCAAATGTCACACTTTCGTTTCTCTCCAGACAAGGCGATGTCTACGAGACTGGAAAAGTATTCCTTTAGGAATGGTAAGGCACCACGTAGGAAGCTCTGCCGTTGCGTTAAAATGGGAGACGTAGAGCCACATTGCAGTGGCCGAGCGCTCTAATATGCCTTCCTGCGGAGCGCGCTGCTGCTCGCCGTCGAAAGTTCGAGTCGTCCTCGTGCATAGGTGGGTGTGATGTCCTTAGCGTAGGTTAAAATACTTCGTAATCCTAGGTACTGATGAGCGAAGTGGTTAAGTCACATAGATTTACAAACATCTGAACATTTGAACACATGTTGACTTCGACGATCCAAAAGTTCGCTAGATTTTCGAAATTCTGATAAAACATCTTTGTTCCGCATTTACGTCTTATTGGGAGAGCGACTTTTACCACATGTACCTTTACATACTAAAACTACACCTAATTATTTCGTGATACAAAACTAGCGGAAAACCCGGCGTTGCCCGGGTATTTATTTATTTATTCCTGCCTTGAGTAAGTACCTCTCCTATCCCTTCTCTCTCTCTCCAACAACTTTTTTCTAAAAACATGTTATATTTATCGGAGAATATATAAGAAATAAGGCTCTCATGATACACTAAATTATACGTGCAGTATTTAAACAAAGGAAGATACCAATCAAAATTCAAATGGCGTATAAAATTCGCACGATCTCATTTTTATTGAGTTATGTAGGATAGGATAGGATGTTTTGGGCGCCCAACAGCAAGGTTTTTAGCGCCCTGACAAAAGAATTGGACAACAGTAACTAAAGTAGGTCTTGGCAACAACGCGAACACATATTGCCAATCAGCGGTGGAAGTTGGCCGACTTAAGTACCCAACCTTACAAGTCCTCAAACGAAAATGTCGGAGTATAGAGGGACGCTGATCGCTGATGTTAGAGGCATCAGCGATCTTTCCTGTAACACACTAAAACCTCCGGCCTAAGAGCTTAGGCGAGAGTCGTGAACGTTCACAAAATTGTAAAACGTTCGTCACACTCGCCTCGTCGTCAGCTAAAACAGTGGGTAGGGCACGACCAAGATTAGCCGCTGCCCTCTCAGCACGATATAAAATACACTCAATTAAAATGTGGCGTATAGTGATTTGCACGCTACAAGCATCACAAATCGGTGGATTCTCCCGACGGAGTAAAAAGCTGTGGGTCAAAGGGCTCTGTCCAATGCGAAGGTGCGTCAGTGTCACTTCGAAACGTCTGAATGGCTGGCAGGAGGTTCGCCATGGTCGGACAGTTGGTTCAACCAACCGCAGTTTATTACCTGTCACTGCCAGCCACGTGTCCTCCCACAACTGAAGGGACCTCTGGCGCAGCGCAGAGTAGACGTCCCGCAAGGGAATGGCAAACTCCGTGACATTTGGGTCACCGCAGGCCGCCTTGGCAGCCACATCAGCCGCTTCATTTCCGCATATCCCAACATGCCCAGGTACCCAAAGAAATGACACCTCTTTACCCGCCGTTGGAGGAGGTACAGTTGATCATGGATCAATTGTATTATAGGTTCAGCCGGGTACATGACCAGCAGTGATTGGAGGGCACTAAGGGAATCTGAGCAGAGTAGAAATTATGTACTTGAGCACGACGAATGTGTTCCAGTGCCTGGAGGATAGCATGCAGCTCTGCCGAGAAAACGGAGTAGGCAGCGTAGTAGGCATCCCTATGATGTGACCTGGAAACACTGCAGAACACCCCACCGAATCCCCTTGTTTTGATCCGTCAGTGTACACCACGGTACAATCACGATGTTCGTTTAAAATGTTAAAAAATGTTGACTGAAACGTCATGTTTGGGGTGCAATCTTTTTTAAAACTTGTTAAATCTAAAAGGAGGCGGGCCTCTTTAATAACCAAGAAGGATGTCTACTCCATCCTCGACGCAAAACAGTAAAATCTGAAACATCCACATCTAAAAAAACAGTCCTTGGCACGAATCCCAAAAGGCCTCGTAGCTCGAAGCCGATTACGAAACAGCCGTTCCACAGGAAGCCGAGCGACAGTATCGTAATCAGGTGGATACGGGGTGGACAACGCTGTATACGCCTGACGCACCATGAGGAGCTGTCGCCGTATGGAAAGCGGTGGCTCAGTAGCCTCGGCGCAAAGGCTTGGTATAGGGCTCGTTCGAAATGCACCGGTAGCCAACCGAATCCCTTCATGGTGCACCACGTCCAACATTTTGAGGTAGGAAGGTCTTGCAGTCCCTTACACCGTGCAACCTTAATCAAGTCGGGATCGTACAAAGGCTCTATAAAACTGGAGCAGACGAGTCCTGTCAGCTCCCCATGAGCTGTGACTAAGACACTTTAAAATACTTTGTGCTTTGAGGCACCGTCTCTTCAACCAAGTACGCTTAGAGTCAAATGTGAGATCCAGAAAACGCACAGTGTCTTCAAAATTCAGAACAGTGTCCCTTATCCGCAGTTCAGGTAAGTTAAAAATAGAACGTGAACGGTTAAAAAGAACTCACACAGACTTCTCGGTTGAAAATTTAAAACCGGTCTTCCGTGCCCATTCGTCTAGCCGTCTGAGAGTGAGCTGCAACTGACGTGTTGTCGTTGCAAGGCTGGAGGAAGAACAGAAGACAGAGAAGTTATCAACAAACAGGGTACACTGGGCAGGACTTTTCACAACAGAAGTAATACCGTAAATAGCTATAGCGAACAACGTCACACTTAAAACACTACCCTGAGGGACACCGTTTTCCTGCTCAAAGCAGTCAGAGAGGACGCCACCAAAGACCGAATACAAATGAGAAGACACCATCGAAATCCCCAGTCGTGAAGATGCTGAAGTATGCTTCCAAGTAGTATCGTAGGCCTTCTCGATATCAAAAAATGCACCCAAAATGTGGTAACTTCGCAGGAAAGCCTGTTGTATAGCCGCCTCCAGAAAGGCCAGGTTATCGAAGGTGGAACGATACCTCCTGAACCCACACTTGAAGCGACTAAGGATTCCAACATCCAGACAAGGCGGCGGTTGACCATCCGCTCTTAGGTCTTTCTAATGCAACTAGTGAGGGCAACACTACGATAGCTGTTGAAAACGAAAAGATCTTCAAAAACGAGCGACGACTGCTCGCACGTCGTGTCATCTATACTCCGTTCACTGAACGAAAAAAATGTTCAAATGTTTGTAAAGTCTATGGGACTTAACTACGGGGCTATCAGTCCCTAAACTTACAAACTACTTATGAACTAACTAAGACTAAGGACGGCACAAATATCCATGCCCGAGGGGGGATTCGAACCCCCGACCGTAGTGGCCGTGCGGACCGTGACTGGAGCGCCTTAGTCCCCTCGGCCACCGCGGCCGGCCACTGAAACGAGAGACGGACTGTAAACACAGCGAGGCGCTTGATCAGGGGTGGACAAAACAGGGGCGCTCGCTCAATGTCGCCGCAGCTGTTTCAGAGGTAAAGCGTTTGTGTGTGTGTGTGTGTGCGTGTGTGTTATGAGGGGTGATAGTAGAGGCTGGCTAGAAATTTCATCTTAAAGGACCAGTTGCCCAATAGCAGCATAAGTATTAAGCTTTCATGTTCTATCCTTTCTCTCTCTCTCTCTCTCTCTCTCTCTCTCTTCTGTACCGCGCAAGTGTAAACTCATGCCGGCCGCGGTGGCCGCGGGGACTGAGGCGCTTCAGTCACGGTCTGCGCGGCCACTACGGTCGGAGGTCCGAATCCCCCCTCGGGCATGGATATTTGTGCCGTCCTAGTTCGTAAGTAGTTCATAAGTAGTTTGTAAGTTTAGGGACTGATGACCCCGTAGTTAAGTCCCATAGACTATACAAACATTTGAACATTTTCTTTTGGAAACTCATTATGTCGTCCTACATTTTGAAACCACGCAAGAAGCGAACAAAGAAGAAATCATTAAGTTCTTAATTTGTATAAAACGGAGCTATTGTGTACAGAACAATAAACGAGAGATATTGTTTTAAAAACAGCTGCATCTACGGGTGTTGGTCGTTCCTCAGTTTATCATATGGTAATTGATTACAAGGCCATACACTCTTTGAAGTCTCCAAAGAAACATCACGACAGAAGCTTACAGATAGTGTTGATGACTTTTATAGAAACGAAGGTACATGACTTGTTGTCTTGACATAGTTCTTACTGTCGTAAACGAAAATACAGATTTGGGCAATTTTCAGACATTCTATGAATTATTTCAATAAATGAATTTTGAATATCTGTGACGTCTAATATCACTGCTGTATAGCAAAACACACAACCTCTTTACACCTGTTCCAGAGGTTTTAATTCCAAATTATTAACTTGTGCACCAACAGCCGTAACGTTTTATTTAACGACCGGTTTCGGTATTACACTAATACCATATTAAGGCCCTATGCACATTGAGTTACAAATCAGTGTTGTATCCATAACATCATGCTTTATGTACCGGTATCTCATACAAAATTTAAGGAGAATTAATGTAATACCCAAACCAGTTGTCAAATAAAACAACATGACCTTTACGGCTGTTGGTGGACAAGTTAATAGTTTAGAATTAAAACTCGACCAACAGCCGCAGTTCTTATTCCATTACAACGTGGAAACATATCGATTGATATATAGGTAGCGACAATGAGCGAGCGCCTCGTTTTTGTGTCCACCCCTGGTCACGCGCCCGGATCTGTTTACAGTATATCTCTCGTTTCGGTGAACGGAGTATGGTAGATCGCATACCTGCTGCAATGTGGAGCAGTCTAGTGCGGCAGCGGTGTCGGAAACCAACAGTACACAAGCGGAAGAGACGACAGCACAAGAGCAACGCCTCCACTGCCTGCAGTAGCAACGGGGGCAGTGGAGCAGAAGTAATCGCGAACCGCTGGGATGGAGTCGACTTCCCAGAAATAGGACGTGGCAGACCATTCGAGAGCTTACCCATACAACAAACCGCCGCTCCCGTTACTCCTGTGGAGCTAGCGTAACAAAAGTGTTCGAGGAATAGAAACTTTGTTTGCACAAGACTGTTGCGACTATTTCGGGAAAAAGATAGTAATTTCCTGCGTGTCTGGAAAAGCAAGCAAACAATGCGACTTTAGGCAAACAGCACTTGACTCGATAGCCTATCTACAATAATTTTTGTGGCAGAGCATGTAGGCATGACAGGGTCCCCGACAACCAGCGTATGGACGAAATAATACGAACACCGTGCATACACTACATCTTCTTGCAAATTGGCACCACTGTAACACTATGAGTGCTGTAGAAACATGACGTACGAAGGCTTGGACGTTATCTTGCAGTTTTTCACACGTTTTCATCTTATGATGGTGTAGGTCTTTCTTCTTCCCTGCTTGCTGTGACAGATTTGTAAAGAAGCTGCCTTATGTAAAACTATTTGTTTCATTTTATTACCCAGACATGTTTTGGCACTTATTCTAACATCTTCTGTGGGTTTCCCTTTAATTTTCTAGAATTACATGTTACAGTCATTTGGACGAGTTGTTTGATTTGACAAATTGTGTTGGATGTAGTAGACCTAATTTTGTTTCCAACACTTACATAATGTTATTCGCACTATTTGGATTCTGTTTTGATTTAAGAATGTTTACATATCTTGTCATCTGCAAACAACAAAACGTGTTTATTTCCAAAACTGATTCGTTTATTAACTTTCGCCTGGGTGTTACGTTGAAATATAGTTCTACGTGCCTGTTCTGCGGCTTACTAACATTATTATTGTGTTGTTGCTGATTCTTCCTTGTTACGTGTGATTATGTTTCAGCCGGCCGCGGTGGCCGAGGGGACTGAGGCGCTCCAGTCACGGCCTGCACGGCCACTACGGTCGGGGGTTCGAATCCCCCATCGAGCCTGGATATTTGTGCCGTCCTTAGTATTAGTTAGTTCATAAGTAGTTTGTAAGTTTAGGGACTGATGACCCCGTAGTTAAGTCTCATAAGCTCTACAAACATTTCATTATGTTTCATGATGTTTTAAATACGTACATAATGTCATTTGAAGGATTTTAATGTTGCTTTCATTTAGGAATGACAAGTTTTCACACGTTTCGAAAAGTAATTGTTTTATTATAATTTAGCCTGAGTGTTATGTTGAAAAACATTTTTATGTGGCTGTTTAGGGTCTACGTACTATTGATCTGTGGTGTTGCTGCTTCTTGTTTGTGGCGTGTGATTATATTTCGTGATGTTTCTTTCTGTTAGTGGACTTTTTTTGTTTCGAACTGTCACTGTTTACATCGCCATTTGTCTTGTTGTGGTGGCTGTATCCCTATCGTATTCTTTTGTTCATGTGACAAATGGTAATGTAAGCAGTGCCAGTTCCCAACAAAAACGTGCGCCAACACAAAGAAACATCATTAAACATAATCACACGTCACAAACAAGAAGCAGCAACACCACAGATCAATAGTACGTAGACCCTAAACAGCCACATAATAATGTTTTTCAACATAATACTCATGCTAAATAATACTAAATCAATTACTTTACATTATGTAAGTACTGAAAACAATATTACGCCTGATGTATCCAACACAATTTATCAAATCAAATAACTCGTCAAAATGACTGCATAATCAAAAACCTTATTCTACACAATAAAAGGCCAAAACCAAGAGAAATTTGTCTAGGTAATGAAATAAAACAGGGTATTTTGCATCAGGGGGATTCTCCACAAATCTTAATCGTCTTGTTACGCCTCGGTCAACAATATTAGTGAAATGCGTGCCTTCCAAAGAGGAAAACTTAATGGTGTGCAGTTATTGGAAGTTTCTATGAAGAAAATAGCTAAATGCTTTAACATTTCTATAGAGATAGATCCTCAGTAACGGCAAGGTAAAACATCATTGACGAAGAGCAACAGTGGTGGAGGCAGATTTGTACCTGACAAGACACACGTGCATGAAGACGGATTCCGTTCAGGAGACCTAAATCTGCGGTGACCAAAGAACCGCAAAAGTCAACACTCACTGCAGCAATGTCTTTTCGATGTAAACAGTACGACTGGAAATTAATATTGATGGAACAGCAGCAATTGCTAATTCGTATTAAATTAAGCCAGCCCAAACTGCTAAGAAAGAGATGCCACGATCATAAAACCTGCAAACCTAATGTCTTTAAATATGAGGTGTCGTATGATATATCATCGTTCACATTATTTCCTAGATACAACCTGGTTAATGTATAGAAATGAAAATTACTTTACGACATGCATGCTTTCTGCAGTCAAGCATGGGGCATTTTTATCTTGGGATCGAACTGTCTCAATCTTTATCCTAACTGTGGATGAAAATCTCACTGTTATAGGCAACAAACTTCGTACTTTGACTAATACATTTATTACAGTTACAGCCATATTCCAAAATAATATGCTTCCACCGACACAGCCAAAAATGTTCAGGGATGTTTCTTACGCACCATAAAATAATATCTCCCAAACCACACAATCCCCACATCTCAACAAAACTCAGCCATTATTGGAAGTATTAGACCAGAGTCTGAGGACTACAACATTACTGACGTAATTGGCGGATGTTTTGGAACAAGAGTGGATAACATTCTATTGGAAATTTGACAAGACTGTTTCACGAAGAGTTGCAGCTTGTTTCAAAGCCCATGGTACAAATATATACACACTGTGTCTATGTTAGGTACACACATTTCTATGTCCACCGAAGAGAGAGTTTACCAAAGATGAAATCATACGTTATTAATTACATAGTAAGCAGTATTTTTTTTCCCGATCCACTTTTTTTAATCGCTAATCGAAATCGTATTATTCTTCTCAAGGTTTTTGTGATACGATTTAAATCTATCTCTGTAATACATAGATGTGTTGATATTTGTATCTGTATAAACCAAATGTTCAGATGAGAGAAAGTGAATGACACCACGTTTCAAAAATAGTTTACTGCCTGAGTTGACGCCCTAAATTGTTAAAGAATGTCTTGCCCTTTAGTAGTTCGATGTTTTAACGAAAGTCAGTGTACCAACAAATACGAGTGTTTAACAAATCGCCGTGGTAAATTATTTCACTCTAGACATGCTGCGTCTACTGATTTACATTTTGAGAAGAAAACCGAAGGATTTCGAAACATCTGAACTCAATTATAAGTACAAAATTCCAAGTTTTGTTGTCGTTTTTTTACCAAAATTACCAAATATTTCGATTGCCATCAACCAGTTGCAGTTGTCAATCGAACTTGTTGTTATTGTGGTCTTCAGTCCGGAGACTGGTTGATGCAGCTCTCCACAATACCCTATACTGCAAAAACCTCTTCAACTCCAAATAAGAACGGCAACCTACATATGTCTGAATCTGCTTACTGTATCCATCTCTTGATCTTCCTCTCCTTCCATGCTAAATTCACGATTCCTTGATGTCTAAGAATGTGTCCTACGAAACGATCCCTTCTTTTAGTCAAGGTATGCCAGAAATTACTTTTCTCCCCAATTCTGTTCAGTACCTCCTCATTAGTTACTTGATCCAACCACCTAATCTTCAGCATTCTTCTGTATCACCACATTTCAAAAGCCTCTATCCTCTTCCTGTCCGCACTGTTTATCGTCCATATTTCACAACCCATACCAGGCAACACTCCACTCGAAGAAAGGGCTTCCTTACGGTTAAATCAATATTCGATGTTAACAAATTTCTCTTTTTCAAGAACGCTTTTCTACCCATTGCCATTCTGTATTTTATATCCTCTGTCTGCGACCATCATTTGTTATTTTACGGCCCAAGTAACAAAACTCATCTACCTCCTTAATTGTATCGTTACCTAATCTAATTCCTTCAGCATCACCTGATTTTCTTAGACTGCACTCCATTACCCTTGTTTTGTTCTTATTAATGTTCATTTTGAATGCACCTTTCAGCACATTGTCCATTCCGTTCAGGTGCTCTTTCAGGTCCTTTGCTGTCTCTGACAGAATTACTATGTCGTCGGCAAATCGCAATGTTTTTAAGTCTTCACCCTTGACTTTAATTCCAAATTTCTCCTTGCTTTCCTTTATAGCTTGCTCAATGTACAAATTGAATAACATTGGAGAAAGGCTACAACCCTGTCTTACTCCTTTCCCAACCACTACATCTCTTTAATGCCCTTCAACTCTGACAACTGCGTCTTGTTTTTGCACAAGTTGTAAATAACCCCACGCTCCCTACATTTCACTCCTGCTTGCTTCAGAACTTGAAAGAGTTTATTCCAATCAAGTTGCCAAAGCCTTCTCCAAATCTACAAAAGATAGAAATGTAGGTTTGCCTTTCCTTACCTATCTTCTAGGAGAAGCCGTAAAATGAGTATTGCCTCCTGTGTTCCTACATTTCTCTTGAACCCATACTCATATTCATCTTTCCCTAGGTCGGCTTCTACCTGATTTTCCATCCTCCTGTAAATATTATGTGTTAAAATTTTGCAACCATGACTTATTACACTGATGGTTCTGTAGTTTCCACACCTGTCTGCGTCTGATTTATTTAGAATGGGGATTATTACATTTTTCTTAAAGTCTGAGGGTACTTCGCCAGTCTCACACATCTTACACAGGAGATGGAATAGTTTTGTCATGGCTGGTTCTCCCATAGACTTCAGTGGCTCTGAACCTATTAGGAAGCAACTCAAGAAAACAAACATAATTTTATCAAAAACGGTTAGAGTTCGGTGACATACACTCTGATCATTGAACATGTTTCCGTCAGGGGTTTTTTGCTACACACAGTGTTGAGATGCCACGCATTTTCGAGGATTTTAGTGAAGATAATACAATTAGTATTGACTGGATGTTAACGACAAATTTGTAAAGCATGCATTTTTCGTACGTAAATTAGGAAATCTTGTGTAACGCGAATAAAATACTACCAAGAAGGAACAGTTTAAAAGCTTTACACGGTTACATGTATTGCATGTGAGATAAGACACTGTCATACGTATCTTTTATATTTTTCTCTTTTTGTCCACGGTGAACTGATCTTAATGATATTTTGAGCAGGCCGCAGTGGCCAAGATGTCTGCGGCGTGCCAGTCACGCTCTGGACGGCCGCTGCGTTTGGGGGCTCTAATCCCCCTCGGGCATGGATGTTTGTGCCGTCTTTTGGGACTGATGACCTCGCAGTTGAGTCCCATAAGCTTTACAGATATTTGAACAATGATATTTTGCACACTGATTTCATCCAACTTAGCAGCTAGGTTAGTTGTTTGTTCATTAGTGACCTTAGTATTTTTTATTGCAAGTTAGATGTTTTGGCAGCCTGATTAAACCTTCTCACGTCAGATTATGGAACTTAACATTTTCCTGGCTAGTTTCGGTAGCATCCAATATGTGGCACCATTCGAAACTTTCCTGTATGATACTCGACATATAGTTTTTGTGTAATTCATTTTAATTCGAATTCGGTTTTGTATTGTCTTAAGTAAATTTCCCTGAGAAACATCAACGCTCAATATTTTGTATTGCAGAATAGTATGGCGCAAACGTATAGAAAGAACTGTGAGAATGTCACTGAACATTTTTTAAACGACTCTTATTTTTTATGGGTAAATCGAAATAATTCATATGGGTAATTTTGATATCTTCGTATTAGACTCGTGTTTTATACAATGTAATACAGTTCATATGTATGCGGTAAAATTTTGCACACTTCACCTTCAAACCAACAGAAAGTCTGCCTTCATAAGCTTTCGTAGCATGTTCAGAGGACGGTACGTTACTGTAGATTTCGACCGAGTTTGATTGAAATTTGGCACATATATGTATTTGTCCATTTTCAGGGTGAAACTGAAATTGATGTGACACCTAAGATATCAAACTACCCAAGTTATATAGGTCCCTAAACGTAACACAATGCTTAAACTAACGGTAAGGGCAACACACACACACACACACATACATACATACACACACACACACACACACACACACACACACACACACACACACACACTAATGCCACAGGGAGGACTCGAACCTTTGGTGGAAGTGGCCGTACAACCAACTAGTTGGCGTTTCTGGCGGCCGTTTCCGTATGACCATTTATACGGGAGGCAGGAAATGCGAGGGGGACATGTGGAGACTGGAAGAGAACGACGTTACGTGGGGTGTGAAGCAGAGGGATGGACGGACATAGAAGGAAAGAGCAGAAATGGGAGGGAGATATGAGAAAGGGGGAGGTAGGATGTAGCGAGAGAGAGAGGCACAGAGAGAGAGAGCGGGGGGGGGGGGGGGGGTAGGGAGTAACGTTAACGTTGACTTCCTGCAAACATTTGAATAAATACATACTTGACCAGTGGCATTTTCACTTGGGTAATACGGGGAGATACTTAAGAGGACCAAGACACGGAGATCGGAGACATGATGGGGCAGAGAGATTCTGCGATGTAGAACTGTATCAAGTTTCCATCCATATTTAGCAACTGCGAAGGATTTCCGTGTTCGGTAGCAAAAAGATTTGATGTAGCATACATCTACATCTATGTCTAGATCTACATATTTACTCTGCACATCACATTTAAGTGCCTCGCAGAGGCATTTTATGATGATAATTATGTCTCCCTGTATAGGTGGGTGCTTAAAAAATATGTTCACATTCTCATGAGAAGATGAAATAAATTTCACATTAAGGATTTCGACCACAAATCGTGCATGGTGTTCATGGCACTCTCTACCTTGTAACGCGATAATGTAGAACGAGCTGCCGTTATCTGAAATTTTTCCATTTCCTCCATCAGTACTACTAGAATAACGCGTAGCAACTCTCAAAAAACAGTACGGGCAAGTGTAGTGTAGGTAGTGTCGTTAGTACAATTCTTGCTTCTACGAGGGCAGTTGAAATGGAAAGTTACGAAACTTCTTAACAGTCTAGCCGTCTTTTTCGAGGTCAGAGGTCCTATATTCATCCAATACTTTTCGATCTTGTAAAAACTATTAACAGTGACGTGTATTGTGAGACACATAGTAGCCCACTCAAGTGCATCAAGAGCAAACAGCCTTGCTTGTTCGCGGAGGGAGCTATTCTGCTCCAGGGTACCGCGTGTCCACATGTCTTCACTATCACACCACACCAAGTGTAATGGAACCGTTTGAGCATCCGCCATATATCCCGAACATGTCGCCCTGTGGCTACTATATGGTCCGCTAAAAAAAAAAAAAAAAAAAAAAAAAAAAAAAATCTATAAAGGAAGCACTTAGACTGTAACTGAAGGACACAGGCGAGGTCTCTTTAAACAAGCGGCTAGTTGAGCTCGTGCCTCTGGTGATAACGTTTGAATAAAGACTTAAATTATAACCACAGTGTTGATTCGTATCTCTTCATTCGACCACCCCTAGTATTCTGTCTTCGTTTAGCCTTCCTAGCGAAAATAAAGTTGTTGTCAAATGTAATTTCAAGGTAATTAGTTGAATTTACAGCCTCTACATCTGAGATCTTTATCGAGTAAATGAAGATTTCGTTTGGTGCTGACATGGATTTTACAGTTTCCATTATTTAAATTTAGATCACACGCAGATATCGTATTTGAACAATTTTACAATTTTTTTATATCTGGTAACTTTATTAAACGATAAACAACAACTTCGTCCATAAAAAGTTTAAGATAGCTGCTCATTTTGTCTCTTAATCCTTAAAAATACAAGGAACAGAAGGGGTTCTATATTTCCCTAGGGAAAACCAGATATAGCTCATGTCAATTATAACGTACTTTGATAAGGTTATTTGGCAGTACTTTCAACAACACACATCAACTCCATGGGGCCTGAGGGGGCCCGAGGTCCCTCAAATTTTCGCTTGGGGTAGAGACCCCCCCTCCAATAGTTTTGAGAAAATTATTAGTTATACAATGCTTTGTAACATCAAAAAATTATGTTGATATTTTTTATTTCCCTTGTTTGATGACAACAGAGACTCCGAATTTTGAAAATCAGTGCGGTTGCTACATATCAACGTACACAAATGTTCGAAACCAACCCTAATGAAAACCATGTTCATGCATTTTTGAATTAGCAATACTTAAAAAAGTAAATAGGCAGTTGTCTGGCCTTCTAAAGATAAAAGGAAGGAGGAGGAGGAAGAAAAAGTAAGCATGGCTGCATTAGGATACTACAATAAAGCGATCTAATTTGCCGAAATGGTTATTTCGATATAAGTAACACGCCAAAACTTCTGCACGACCAGTGAAATAATTTCTTCAGTGTACACTAATCTAACACTTTTTGTGTGAAGCCATTCTTTCTGACAAAAGCGTTTGGTAGAACACCGTCACCAAGGTTTAAAGAAATCTTTGAAATATTTTGAGATTTTGAAGTCTGAAATACAATTTTTTTGGTCAGTTCCAAGCAAGAGCTGTATACTTTTTCGAAACTTTCATCACTTCAAGATAACTTCATGACATCTGACAGTACTAATATAATCCAAGGTTTTTTGAAGCCTGAGAGAAAAGCATTAGAAATTTCAACTGAATCTATAATTTTAATAACAAGGGGAGAGACAAACATAAATGAAAATCTATTAACTTTAGCATCAGCGTCAGATTCTTCAAGCTAAATTCCTGAAAGAACACAATCGAATGTTCATAAATACGTACACCTGAAAGGTCAAAAGAACCGACGTGCTTCAGGATGAATAAAGTTAGCATTGTGGCTGAAACACGGACACTCATTACTACTCACTTGGGGACCCACGTACAAAACTGATCATTTCTTTCCCGTATGAAACATCGTCTCTCGCTATGGTCACTTTTTGCATTGCCTCTTGAGTCATAAGGTAGGTTTTGATTTTCCCCGATTTTTGTTTTTTAATTTATACAATTTTATTTTCCACCTCAATTTTATGTGGGTGCTCAGCACCCCCCAAAAATTCTTGTGGAGTGCACGAGCCCCGGAGCACCTACGGAGTCGGCGCCCCTGGATGACAGTTACCTTTCAAAATACATTTAGTAATGAGTGTTTTTTTTAAGTATATACCGTTTCGGCCGCAGCGTTGCGGGCAGCGTTCTGCACATGCGAACTGGGTACCTACTCGTACATCTGTTGTCTACGCACTGACGTCATTACAGTTTCATTCTTCCTTGTTTACGTTGTGTACTGACTGTTTAAGATGCCTCCGATAATCGTGAGTCCCGCCGACTGTGTAGTACGGGCTGTTACAAGATTTCTTAGTGCTAAAGGCCTAAAAGCGATCGATATTCATCGTGAGATCTGTGGCGTTTACGGAGAAAATGTTATGAGTGATGAAATGGTAAGAAAGTGGGTGAGAGCATTTAAAGATGGCCGCACAAATGTGCATGATGAACCTCGGAGTGGGTGTCCTTCGGTCTTTGATGAAAGTTTGTCGCAGGAAGGTGAGACTACCATCTGTTCCTGCACTTGAAGAAACACCAGGGCAGGCAACGTCTTCAAGACGATGACGAAGTCAAAATAGTCTCTATGCTGTGGTTAACAGGTCAGGTAGCAGACTTCTATGAGGAGGGTATTCAAAAACTGGTACAATGATATGATATGTGCCTCAATATTGACGGAAATTATGTAGAAAAGTAGATTTACAGGCTTTCGTGTAAAAATAAGTTTATTGAGATATCTTAGCACGATCCAAAAGTCGACCAAGTTTCAGCCGGCCAGTTGAGTACGCAGAGCTCACACAATTTTATGTTTTAAATTTTACTTTATATTCTATGACATGGAGTCAGCCACATTTTATTTAACAACTACTTCAGTGTGAGCTAAATGTAATACTGAAGAAGACAAAATTAATTTTGCCGAAAATTAGGTCAAGGTTTATGCAAGTAAACCATTTTTGCAACTGGTCGGCTTAAACTTTGTTGACTTTTGGATCGTATTCCACCGTTGCTGAACTGCAGCCATGTTTAAAATTTTAAAATAACTTACCACGTTATTTATTTATTTATTTATTTTTATTTCAAGACGTTACTTACTTAAAAAACACGCATCGTAATTATTACGGTAGTAAGTAGGTTAACTGAAAACGAGTGGTGTGAATCATGATAGTGTTACGGTGCTCGGGCACACTTAGAATTTGTCCCAGTGCGCGAATCTTCGGGTGAAGTCTGGCGTCGGCGAGCAAGCACTGTGGCTGCGGCGACATCAAAAGGACTGCAGCAGAGCAGAAGCGCCTGCAACCTTCCGCCTCGCGTCGCCTTCACACTTCGAGACATTACGACGCCGCGGCTATATAAAGCCCAACCTGCTGTCGCAGTCATTCCGTGTGGACAGTGAATGCTGCAGACGTGTTTAGTGTTTTGACTTTAGTAGAGTATTTTATATGACTATATTTTATTCGTTTACTTTAGCCTCTAAGTGTATTGTGAATTAATTTTGCAATGGATAAATTTGTTACCAAATAGCACGCTTGGAAGTTGATGATACTGCAAGTCAACAACCGACAATTACTATGTCTCAATTTCTTCGTTGTCTTCCGGCGAGAACCGTTCATACCTGAAACGTGGACAATCCGGTAAGGAAAGATCATATCAGAAGTCTTGGTTGATGAAATATACATGGCTGGAATATGAATCATCTACTGAAAGAGTTATTTTGCAAAAGCTGCAAAGAGACCGCTGCTAAAAATCTATTAAAATTTTCCTCAAAAAATGCATTTTCTTCCGTAGGATTTTCCAACTGGAAAATGGCTTTGGAAAACCGCCTTCTTCATGAAAATACTTTCATGCATAAAGAAAGTCTTCTGAAACTAAATTCTATCACTAACCAAAGTGTGGCTCCCGAACTGAATGAACCGCTACATACTGATTTCAATAAATGCTCGTTAGCTCTTGAGACAATTTTTGCTGCCATGTAATTTCCATGCTAACAAGGATTAGCAATTAGAGGGCACGAAGATGTAAACTGAAATATTTTTCAATTGTTGTAACTCTGAAAAACTAACGTATCTGAATTTAAAGACAGGTTAGGGCGTTCGGAATATAAGTTGATGTTCCGCGATATTCAAAACGACATCATTGATCTACTAGTTAAGTCTGTGTTGACATATGTATTGTCTTCAGTCAAGGAGACTGAACATTTTTCTATTATGGTTGACGAAACAAGAGATTCTTCAAAAAATGTTCAAATGTTTATAAAGCATATAGGTCATCAGTCCCTAAACTTACAAACTACTTATGAACTACTTACGAATTAGGACGGCACAAATATCCATGCCCGAGGGGGGATTCGAACCTCCGACCGTAGTGGCCGTGCTGACCATGACCGGAGCGCCTCAGTCACCTCGGCCACCGCGGCCGGTAGAGATTCTTCGATTCACGAACAAGTGTCATTTTGTATTCGCACTGTCATCGTCAAAGACTTTATTGGCTGATACGAGACACCCACCAATTAATCACAAACCCTGTTTAGTATTTCAAAAGACGTTTCTGCTCGTCTTGATTTTTCAATGGATAACTTTAGAGGACAGTGCTATGAGAGGTTGGTTAGTTTTGGCTAAACAACTAAACGAACGTTATGTGTACGCTAACTTACGTCTATATGGGCATATTATGGATTTAACCAAAGACTTAATTAACACCGCTTGAGAATCCAACAACAGTATGGGACTTTCCAGAAGCATACAATATGACAGCGCCAACGACCAAACTGATCCTAGACCTCGTAGCCCGACTCGATGGATTATGCGAACTTCTAGTGTCTTGTGACTATTGAAAAATTTTATAGTACTTCTAGAGTTTTTGAAAAATATTCTGCAGAGGACAAAACATAGGCAGGTTACAAATGTGCAGGCTATCTTGAGTCAATGTTACAATTCTAGACTTATTACTTCATTGGCATGCAATGAACCCAGTAGGGGATGGCAATGAAAAAATTCAATGCCCTTATCTGTACCTGATCTGAGATAAAATATAGAACGGCTTGATTTGTATATTGAAAAGAAGGTATGATTGTTTATCATTTTTGGGAATTTACAAATTGAAAATCCTTAGCTTCCTCAGAATCGAAGTATACCAAAGAAGTATGAAAACAACGAAGCCAGCTCACTGCACACTTCCAAAATCCCAAAGGAATACTAAAGGCCTATTTACACTGGTTTTCTGAAACGGTACAGTCTTGTATTTCTGAGCAGTTGTTTCAAATGGACTCATACAGGTCATTGTAGTTGAACAACAGTGTTTGCTTTTAGTAAACAGAGGTGAAACAGATTTGGAAAAATGAACTGAGTTTTCAGAAATTACCTAGACATCGATAGACTGCGCTTACAAAAACAAACTGGTCCTTAAAAAATTGAATGATGTAAGAAAATACATTACATAAGAACCTGAGGTTGGAGAAATTTTATGTGAAGTAGTGAAGTGCATCAAGCTTCTCCAAGTAGTTCCAATTACGACAGCAACAGCACAACGGTCATTTAGCGCCCTTAGACGTCTGAAGTCGTATCTCTGATCAACAATAGAACAGAAGCGATTGGACAACTTTGCTGTTCTTCGTGCCCACCGAGATGTTTTGGATGAAATAGTTATCCGTCTAGTCATCAACGACTTGGTATTCAGTTATCCAGTCGGACGGTCGACATTTGCACCTCTCTAAAGACACTATCCCTAATAATGCCATTTAGAACAATATTAAAACTGAAACTTCCTAGCAGATTAAGATTGTGTGCCGGAACCGGGACTCGAACCAGGGACCTCTGCCTTTCGCGAGCAAGCGCTCTATCACTGAGCTATCCCGACACGACTCACGGTGCCGCTCCAATACTTCAATTCTGCCAATACCTCACTTCCTACTTTCCAAACTTCACAGAAGTTCTCCTACGAAATTTGCAAGACTAGCACTCCTGGAAGAAAGGATATGGTGGATGCATGGTTTAACCACAGCCTAAGGGATGTTTCCAGAATGAAACTTTCGTTATGTGAGTCGTGTCGGCATAGCTCAGTGGTAGAGCGCTTGCCCGCGAAAGATAAATTTCTCAGGTTCGAGTCCCGGTTCCGGCACACAATTTTAATCTGCCAGGATGTTTCATATCAGCTGCAGAGTGAAAGTTTCATTCTGGAATATTAAAAATCTTTATAAAGTAGAGCATTAAATACATATATAGTGTTAAATTTTCAGTTTCGAAATACTAATATTAGTTTAGTACTGTGTTACTATATTATTACAATACTATGTTAGTTATTTTCAAATACTTAAAAAGTTTAAGCGGGTAAGACCCAATTAAAACTCGCTATTTTATACTTTTGACTGAAAGTATTAGGCATACTGTATTAACTTTATTGCCATTAAAGCATTAAATTTGTCAAATTGTTTTTCAGTAATGAACCTTGAGCTTTAATAGAAGTAAGGTTATGTTAGCTATTTCACTTATTGATCAAAGTGCTATTACTGTACAAACACCAATATTTTATGTGTTATTCTTTTAATGATAGTTTAGGATTTATGTAAATATAATTTCAGTATTTTCACAGTTATATATTCACTGCTCTGATATTGTCCACAAGCATAATTATTACAGTAAATCAAATTAGATTTTTACGGAGTATTTAAATCCTTTTATAAGCTAAACACAATACCTATCGGAACAAAAGATGTTTACTCGCAACTTTAAACCGGAGGCAGAAAGCCAAACAGATTTCTCATGCAAATCCCTAGCTGGGTCCATCGAGTCGGAAAGAAGGCACCTAAATGAGACATTGGCCGATTCACTATGGGCCTGTAAGCCATACAGCTTTTTAAGACGCACCAACTGATTGAGAGGCGAGCCACGAGCGTGGAAGTGCTAGCGTCATCGGCTAACATACAGAGGATAATGAGTGAAATTAGCTCACTCTCACCTGCGCCGTCTGTGTGTGTGTCACTGTGCACAAGCTAGCGGTGTGACTCTTTCGCAGGGGTTTCTTCTGGGGAGAGGTGATAAAGGCTCCTGTATAGTATTGCACTTTATATCGGGCGCAGACAATACCGTGTTCATGGGTGCGGTTCCTCTAGGGGGAAGGTTGTCCACTGTTGATCGAGCTAATCTCTACGAGTTTACGAGAGTAACACTGGAGTCTGGTCTTTGATTGTGGTGAGTGCACTCGGATCTCAAATAGCCCGCTCCACTCCTCGTAGTGGAGTATGAAAAGAATAATATAATTGCACTATATGAGCTAGTTCTGTCATCCAGTGCACACACGAGACTAATTGGAACAAAGATGTTCATAGTAATGACTGAGATACTTGGAATGGGAAGATTTCTACTTAATATCCGGTGTGAACACAGTGTGAATTTTCGAGTGGCAACGCAGTGGGTTAGTCGGAGACAGATTTACAGTATGTAGCCAGACTCGGATTTACCCAGGGAAAGTGTGATCGGCAGTAGTTGCTCGAGACCGAAGAGATTTAGTTTCGATTTCAGCGAAGACGCAGCAAGCAGCCACTGGTTCAGTTAACGGTATTGTGTGTGAACGCTTTAGACGAACTTCACCCATCCCCAGTCAGTAATAACAAATACATTTCTTAACATTGCGTAACATTTCTGACCTCAAGACAGCCTCAATCGAAAACACGAAATTGAATTAATTTTAAAGTCAAGTAGGCGCGGTCCTTCAGCCATTCTTCCTACTTTATTTCGAAATTTTTTGTACATTTCCTCAAAAGTTAATCTATAAACCTATGTGAAACTTGAAAATATAAATTCAATTTGTTTATTCATCAACTTGAGTCTTTTTTTTTAAATATTGCAGTGAATAAATATAAAATTCACAATCAGTTTTCTTTCTTTTTTTTTTTTTTTTTTTTTTTTTTTTTTTTTTTTTTTTTTCAGTAACTAACGACATCACTTTAGTACCCTAACTGATACTCACTAGTTACACATTGCTAATTTTAAGATTTTTCGTACAAGAGGTATCCTCTACATCTTTCTTTACATAAGTGATGAAGTTCCACCGTTTGTAAGTAGACAAGGAGCGTCTTTCTGAATTCTGCGTTACATGTTGTTGGTATCTTCCTTGCAGGAAAAAATGTTGAAATATTTGTAAAGCTTATGGGACTTAACTGCGGGTTCATCAGTCCCTGAACTTACAAATTACTTATGAACTAACTTATAATCAAGCCGACAGGAACAGCCATGCCCGAAGGGGGTTCGAACCCTCGACACGTAACGGCCTCGCGCATCGTAGCATAGCGCCTCAATGCGCTTGGCCGCTCCGCCATGTCTTCCTTGCTGGAGCCAAGGGCATATTAAAGTCACGTTTTCCATTGCGCACTATGAATAGCTGGAAGAGTATTGTCAAAATTAGAGCAGCATAGTTCACATCAGAATCTATGACATTCCATTGCGAGAATATTATAGTTAGTTTGGAGGCACATTCTAAAGAGTAAGTTTTACTATAAAAAATAAGGAAATAAAAATTCAAAAAGAAAGTGGAAAGTAGCATAGTTATATGAGAAATTTTATTTTCAACATATACAGTAATCAGAATGATATTTTCAATCTGCAGTGGAGTGTGAAACTTCCCGGTATTTGTAATCTGCCAAAAAGCTTCAAGAATAGCAATGTTGGAAGCAGTTTAGGCGTAGTCAGCATACGAACGAAAGCACTGACCCCCTGTCATATCATGGAATCAGATTTTGTTTTGCTACGTACTAGATATCTGTTTCCAGAGAATGGAATCAAAGTCTGATAGTCAAGCTTCTGAATATGCTTGCCGGAGAACAGAAAATTCTGGAAGTGCACGAAAAAATTGAAGTTGTTTGCAGCAAGATCATGGCTATTGGATTATCAAACAGCTTCCAGGCTAACTTCTGCAAAACAATTCCTTTGCGCCGAGCCTCATGGAGACTATCATTGTCGTGAAGCAGCACACCACGAGCAGCAAGAATGTTATCATAATACAGAAATGAAGCAAAGACTAGAAGATCAACTGATTTTCCACAACAGTTGTTATCTCTACATTTTAATGCACCTCTAGATAATATCAACTGTAAATACTGGACCAGACATTATAAAGATGTATTTACTTCTTTGGCCTTCAGGCAATTGGTCAGAATTGAAAGCACTTGACCCCAACTGGTTATTCTTAGGCGACGTTTGTTACGTACTTTAACGATTAAGAATGGTCAGAGAATAATAATGTAGTGAAACTGGATGATTTTTAATAAATCAGGTCACCAAACTCTAACTATCCTTCTGCTACAAGAAAGTAATATGTGTGTGGAATAGTAAATTGTATTAGATTTCAGGCGTAGTTCTGTATAATGTGTGTGTAAATTCCTATTAATGGTAAAGAGAAAGAATCTTCTGTTTTTGGGATACGAGTCACATCGTGTTCCTTTGACTGCACCGAAATATCAAATGATTTTCTTTGTGGTTTACCATTTCAAATTTTACAAGGACATTCTATATTTATTATATAGGGACATGTGCTTCGGCTTTTTACACGACAGTAGTTTTTGAAAAAATAAAAGTGAAGGTTTTTGTTTGAAAACCGCTATTTCAATGCTATGAATTGAAAGATCGTCTGAAGATAACGTTCATTTACAAATATATATGGGATTTAATTAGCATTGTGGGTAAAATATACTCAGGTATTGTTTAAACGGAAATGCGAGTAATAGTTGAAGGCAAGTTAGATTAAAATCTGTGTGAGTTTAGGCTTCTTAAGAGGCTGTTAGGACCAGATCTTTAGCTTACGGCAGATAATGGAGAAGTGCTATGAGTGGAAAAGGGAATTGTATCTATGATTTATACATCTAGAAAAGACTTATGATCGTATTTCTTCGACTAAGCTGCTATCCTATAAGATTATGGAATATGAGGCTAACTTCTACAGGCAATATAAGTTTTTACGTACGCTGTCAGGTACCATTTAGAATAGACATTAAATTGAGTTCATGTTTGATACTAGTTTCAGGAGTAAGACAAAACTGCAACCTGTCACCACTGTTCTTTATTCTAATTATGGGTTGTGTGTTGCAAACAATAGACTGGCAGGATGAGAGTAAAACAGAGGAAAGTAAAATAAGCAGTCTCGTCAATGCACACAACTTACTTGTTATGGTAGATACAATTGATAGGTTACAATTCACTATTTCACAGCTAGATCAGAAGTGTACGGGTTATGGTATGAAGCAACTAAATAACGAAATTAATGTCTCTGTCTCAGCTGAGTGCCCAATAGGAGGAACAAAATTAGATCAGGAGGAGAGTTTACTTTGCTTGTATTTTCTCATATAGTGAAATAATTATTTATTTGATGTCTGTTCTTTTCGGACATGTCCGAAAGAACACATACCATTTGTAATAATTAACGGACATAATTTTAAGAATTCGAATATTTAAACATTTAGAACGATTCATGGCATTGAAACAAAATCCAATTTCAAAGATGAAAATTAGTGCTGGACTGGGATTCGAACCCGGATTTCCCGCTTTGGTCCAGCGGCCGCCTTACCAATTAGGCTATCCAGGCACGCTTCCCTTATAAACCAAATTCTCAACCTGTATTACACTACGATTGTAGTGCTCCCTGCCCATTTGATTCCACTTCATCGCAACCTACCCTGGATTCCCGCAAGGGATCGAACGTATTAACGCTTCCGCATATAGATTGAAAAATGTCTTTTGGAGCAGATATACAGGGTGTTTCACTAAGTGTGTTTGCCTCTGTAACTTATAAAATAATAGGTGACGGAAATTTTAATGCGGTAGGTCAACACAAGAAATGTTACACTTTCTGCGGAACTATTGTATCATTTTCCGAAGAGTTACAGCACGAAGATATATTTTTTTAATGGAACAATACTTTTTTTTCTATCGTGCATTGGATTCGTTTAAATCAGCTGCGTCAAAATCAATTTAAACTACATTCCTATCACTGTTAGTTTGGGAGCTACAACCCTTCAAAGTTCTGGGGGCGGAGGCTGCGATAGCGTAGCTGACTGGATGGGTGGCTATCCCCTGGGGCACGGCCCACTGTCTCATGACCACCAGCCAGTGAGCTACGCTGTCGTAGCCTCCGCCCCCTAAACTTTGAAGGGTTGTAGCTCCCAAACTAACAGTGATAGGAATGTAGTTTAAATTGATTTGGACGCAGCTGGTTTAAAGGAATCCACTACACAATAGAAAAAAATTTTGTTCCATTTAAAAAATTATATCTTTGTGGTGCAACTCTTTGGAAAATGATACAATAAACTATGTTCATAGCTCCGCAGAAAGTGTAACATTTCTTGTGTTGACCTAACGCATTAAAATTTCCCATCACCTATTATTTTAAGAGTTACAGAGGCAAACACACTTAGTGAAACACCCTGTATAATTGTTTATATGGTACCTTTTCTTTTCGGACATTAGTAACCGGTCAAACTTCACCAACGCTTGAACGCTGTCATGTCACGTCACACAAAGTAGGCCGCGACCTCGTAGCTGAGAGGCTGGCTGTTTAGGTACAGCACAGCCTTCATAGCGGCCAGTCCGTCAGCTACGCGATCGCGGCCTACTCTGTATGACGTGACACGACAGCGTTCAAGCCTTCTCTTCATGTCATTTTGAACAAACATAGCGCGTTTACAGCGTTCTACAACAATGTAAAACATGGACAATCCAAAAGAAAACATGATGAACCAAGACGCCCAACATGGTAAGCTCGAATCATTACCGAACCACAAACTATTTTACAACGTGAGAAGAATAGTACGAGAGGTACGTTATAAATAAAATGTCTTTGAAAGAACTAAAGATGTACATTCAATTAAATGAAGTTCTCCTTTCTAAAATCAAGGGTAGCCGAAGGAGATTATGCTGTCCATGTTAAAATCACCAATTTTGAGAAACATTTTTGAACAATCTACCACACCGAAGAATTTGAAATTTTTTCAACATATAGAGTTGTTTAGTGTTGCAGTTATGACGGAGGGATATTTGAGTATCTTTTCTAATTTTCTTTCGATATTTTTTTTATTAATGACTACCAAACATATTGCTAAATGGCTGTGTTACAATTTAAGTTTACCCTTAGTCTTGATGACAGCTTCCACTCTCGCATGCATACGTTCAACCAGATGCTGGAAGGTTTCTTGTTGGATGGCTGCCCATTGTTCACGGAGTGCTGCTGCTGTTTTTGTTGTTATGTAGGGTTCTAAACTACAAGATCATCAGTCCCACGGAGTACTACACCGAAGAAAGGTATCTATGTCAGTCTTTGGGGCCTACCACGAATTTGGTATTCTAAAATTTCCCAAAGGTGTTCTACGTGATTGAAGTTAGTCCTGTCCGTTGCATGATTTTTATTGTCGTGTAAACAACTCAGACTGTGCTCGATCATGTTGAAAGATGCAATCGACATCCCTCACTTGCTCTTCAACAGTGGGAAGCAAGAAAGTGCTTAAAACATCAATGTAGGCCCGTGCTCTGTTAGTGCACAACAACATGGGGTGCAAGCCCCCTTTATGAAAAACATGGCCACACCATAACACCGCCACCTTCAAACTTCACGCTGGCAGAAGATGTCCACCGGGCATTCGCCATGCCCATACCAAGCCATAGGATCGCCACATTGTATACCGTGATTCGTCACTGCACGAAATGTTCTTCCACTTTTCAAACGTCCAATGTTTACGTACCTTACACCAAACGAGGCGTTGTTTGACATTGACCTGTGTGATGTGTGGCTTATGGGCAGCCGCACGACCAAGAAATCTAAGTTCTCATCTCCTGCCTAACTAAAATATTATTTTAAGTTGATACTGATGCAGTATGGAATTCCTGTGTGATTGTCTGGATAGTTGTCGGCGTATTACACTGTAGTCGATCTCTGTCACCTAACAGACGAAGTCGGCCTGTACGCTTTCCTGTTGTATGTGTTCTTTCACATTTCCACTTTACTATCACATCAGAAACGGTAGATTTATGGATGTTTAGTGGTGTGGAAATCTTTCGTACAGACTTGTGATACAAGTGACACCCGCTCAACTGTCCATGTTCCGAGTTCGTGATTTCCGCGAAGCACCCCTTTGTGTCTTGAGGTCGCTGACAGTAGGTGGCAGCATAATACACCTAATACAGCGAACTTATGTTTTTGAGTTGTGTTTTTTTATCACATTGTGAGAATACTAAATGTATCACCCTAGGATGGTATTCATGTGACAGATATTGAAAGAACTGGGATGGTATTCATATGACAGTTATTGAAAGACAGTGTTCGGCACAGTAATATGGACAATAGTCTTTGGCGTTAACTTCATAAGCACCCTTAGGAACATCAAACCCCGCCCGCGGTGTCCGAGCGGTCTGCGACGCGCCCGTCACGTTTTGCACGGCCACTACGGTCAGGGGTTCGAATCCCCCTCGAGCATGGATATTTGTGCCGTCCATAGTATTAGATAGTTCATTAGTAGTTTGTATGTTTGGGGACTGATGACCCCGTAATTGGGTTCCATAAGCTCTAAAAACATCTGAACATTTTTGAACATCAAATAGTTGGAGAGAACAAAGTGTAATGCGACAGGAAAAGAGATCGTTTAACTTTTTTATTATTTATTTAATTAGTGAGAAGGTGTTAAAAATTGAAGGATGTCAAAATGTTCTGGGGAGAAAAATATAATACATATTGAAACAGTGGCGTAACTAGGACTTGGCTTTGGTGGGGGGGGGATAGATGACAGTTTCCAGACAGACTACCATCTACCAATCCCGTTGAAGAAACTAATTCACTCCCATCCAATGAAAGCTTATGGTAAAACATCCGAGGTTTCCAATATTTACTTTTATCAGATTTCTATAAACGATTTCTTTTTAAATTTTTTTAAATTCCGAGTTCTGGGGGGGGGGGGTTCTATCCCCCTCATCCCCCCCCCCCCCATAGCTACGCCACTGTATAGAAAGATGTAAGAGTACTAGAGGGAAAAGAGGGAAGATAGGAGGATGCATTGGAATTGGTGCGTGGTTCTTAGATGGCCCAAACGAAACAAGAAGGAGAAATGTGACTGGTTATTAGTCGTGTAGATTTAGATCTAACAATAACCCATCTACATTTCTTTTCCATTTCACTAACAATATTTTTCAGTTGTTACCTCTAACGTGGAAAGATAGATCGCAGATTACTTTGGATGAGAACATCCGTCCGAGATGTCGCCACTCAAATGTCTGCATGGGGATAGATTTGTTTCTGAATCTTTCACTCAGTAAGATATGATCATTGGTACAGTAATGCAAACCTGCAACTCCACTTGAAAGATAACTGCTCAGTCTCCTCTTCGCATTCACTTTTGCAATCGTAACAGTAAGTAGCAATTTTCTCAAGAGTGGGAGAGTCCAGATTGCTGCTACTTTCAATGCAAAAAGACATCTGATCCATCAAAGAAAACTATACTTTAATTAAATTCTTTGTTCAAGCTCGAAATACGCTTAGCGGCGATTTGACTAGTAGCTCACCAGTCCATGATCGATACGCCTCAGTGACGTATCTCAGTAGACAAGTGTGTATTGCGTAATAAAAACTTATTGTGCTTGTAAACGAACATTACAAGATTTATACTGACAAGGAAAGTACTTGGGCTCGAACAAACACATATACACCAAAATCGTATGAGAGATAATGTAAACATCCCTTAATGCACTAGTGATACTCCCACGTCTGCAAAATTCTGCAGTCGTCCGTTAGAGGCCTCTGCGTGTGCCATGCCGCATTGCACTTTGACCTGTCGTTCGCCAGTAGGGATAGTACAGTGTGCCTCCGAAGTTGCGTTTTGTGATGTTATTTGTGTGGTTAAGATGGGGCGGCGATTGCTAATCAATCCTGCTAATGTATTGCGATTAGTTGAGATGAAGTGAAGATGGTATTAGTGTAGAAGATGAATCATTTGCATGCTTTCTCGTATCTGTTATGGTACAGAAATATGAGCATAAGTTGGATACTGTTGTTACAAACTCATAATAATGGTAATAGGGATGATAATGACGAACAACTCATTGCAAGCGGTAGAGCTACGGTAAGTGCGGAAAGAGGCCATGGAAGCAGTGGCAGTGAATACCAACAGTCTTTCGGGAAGAAGGTTAAAGTTGCAACTATCATCATGGCTTTTGATGACAATTTGTTAGAGAACATGATAATTACATAAGTTATAGTTAAGATATCAGCATTACGTATGTCGTCTACAGTTACATCTACAGTGCTGTCTAGAGCATGGTTGGAGAGCTTCGCAGAAAAACGACGCCCACCAGCACATTGAGGTGTACGTAGAGATCTTGTAACCAAACGTTCATACAGATATGTTTGTTCGGGCCTATGTACTTTCCTTGTGAATGCTAAACAGTATATGGGAAAAATAAGGAATACCGTCTGCTGGATATTTCCAGATAATGAATTAGAATATCGAACAAATTTTACTACTGCCCATGGACATATTTTAGGTTACTGATATTTTTTTATTGATTGATATATTGTTTACGCATGTGATAAAGTTGCTAAACTATTAAATTTCAACGAGAAGCAAAATATAGTTAGTTAATTAGTCTTTTGGAAACAATTTAAAAATATG
The DNA here is from genome assembly GCA_026315105.1 of Locusta migratoria. Taxonomy (NCBI): domain Eukaryota; kingdom Metazoa; phylum Arthropoda; class Insecta; order Orthoptera; family Acrididae; genus Locusta; species Locusta migratoria. The sequence goes on along the minus strand of CM048746.1, from coordinate 335,808,632 downwards.
AATCTACTTACACCTGACCTGCAATTTAGCTGTGTTGATAAAATGACTGAGGTAATGTGGGTTACATAACACACTTACTTTACTTCAGTATTTGCAGTAAAAAATAATGTGAGTGTATGTGTAAATGTGAGTAGAGCTCATTGTATATCCACCAGGTCTACCAAGGTGAGTCACCTGCCTGACAGAGGAAAGCCCGTAACACTTTGGCCACAGACACGTTGCTCCCGCCGGAGTGTAATGAAGACAGATGGCACTTTGTTCCCATGCACTGGTGACACTAAGCCTTGATTTATTTGCGCCCTGTCAGTCTTTGTATCTCGGGGGAACAACGGGATGTATCCTAGATTGATAGACTACGGGGTACATACGCGAAATAGTGCTGGCGGCAGTTCCAGAGTGCACGCCTTAAAAGAAATACCGGGACAGGCTGTTCATCACACGTGATATTAAGTTCGTCCTGCACATTTTAACAGGTTCGTCGGCAGTGGATGGGGTGCATAGCATGCAATTTAAGCATTATCGTAATTGATAATTTCGACTCTTTCAGGTGCAAAAAGGACTGTTTCTCTCTGTTTGATGATGACGCGAGGATAGATATCATTGTACACTTGAACAGTTTCAGTGATAAGAATCAACAATATATCTTCCTGAAAGGGCTAATCGAAGTTCAAGATGTCAAGAGCAAACGACCGCGAAAAGAGCGTCCTAAATTAAGATTTTTTTTTTTTTTTTTTTTTTTTTTTTTTTTCGTTGCATACATAATATGAAAACTAAGCAGTCCACTTTTATGTGTACTATGAAGGCGAAGCGAAGAAAGGCGCAAATGAGGTTTGCTCGGTTCTGTATAATTACATCGAGAAGTATATCTCAAAAGATGCGAATGAGCTTCATCTCTTCTCTGACGGGTATGCTGGTCAAATCAAAAATCGCCCAATGATTCGCTTTTGTTTAACACTTGTATTTAGGAAGATGAAACATTACTTGCCTATACGTGGGCATAGTTTATTTCCAAATGATAGAGATTTTGAGACCATAAAAAAATTTGTAAGACGTCATGACCGGATCTACTTACCTGAAGAGTACGCCATAATTATCAAAAAGGCATCAAGTAAATACTCAGTGGAAACTATTGATAATGTTGCTGTATTAGCCTTTAAAAACTGGTGGCCTGCCTATTTTAAAAAGACTTGCCTTTCTGAATCAAGCGTGGGAAAAATTTCTAACGAATAAAAAGTTTCTTTTTCTCCTTCAAAATGGATGACTTTCCAGTATGATGCACATTATCCTGGGCAAGTAAAAACAGGGCAATGCATCGATGCTATCATCAGAGAGACATTCCAGCTCCTCCATAGCTTCATAAGCACCCTGTACTTCCCATCAAGTTGGCGTATCCTGGAAAGCAATTGCCGATCAATGTCAAAAAAATATAAGATTTATTGAAAGTGAAGAGGTATATTCCAACTGAAAATGTGGAATTTTATGACCAACTGCAAGAATGGCCAACGGAAGGAGGAAAAATAATGAAGATGAAGAAGACTGACTTGGTTAATTGTACTCTATTTTCATGTTGTTATAAAAAACACAAGTGTTACGAAAAATGTTACTTCAGATAATAATATTCTCATTTCATTTTACTGTGTAAAATATTAACTGATTTTTAAATAAAGCAGGCAATTATTTGTAAGTAATGCTTTCATTTGTTGCAACGCACGGTCGTTCATTCCAAAAATGTCGTAAGTCAGCAACTTTTAAATTAATATTGTGGTTAAACTATTAATTACAAAACAAAAAACCACCGTGCAACACAGTGCTTGGCACCTCACTAAATATTGATATGAAAATAACAATAAATAAATAAATGGTTTATGCTGTAGAACGTTTTTCCCTTCTCCTGTAAAATTTTAATTTCATGACTAATGACCTTTTGAAATAACCGATTCAATTATGGACGATACGATTACGACTTTACTATTGTGATAATATCTAAGCACCAAACACGTAATATTCTTTCTGACCGTATTTTAACAAATAGCTAAAATTAATTGATATTTTAGTTTTGCTTTGACAAACATACTCTTTGTTTGAACTTTTGTTTTAATATCTATCCCACATTTTCATTATCTTTTTCCGTTAAAATATCATCACCTGATTTGCTTTGGTTGTTTCTTCTAAGTTTATTTTCTATGCATGTACTGCTTGCGAATTACTGTAGCCTGAAAGGAACGTAGCGACATTTGGCGTTCGGAAACCAGTCACGCGATATCCCTCGTCGTAACCTTGCCCGAATCCGTTTTTTACATACGCCATATGGCTTTCAGTATTTGAGGATTTTCTTATTGTAACTCAAGAGTTGTCATTTCAAAGCAATGGCGCACTGACATTGGGCAGAAACACGTCGTTCTTTGGCCAATGAATTATAATCAAATGTCTAAAAATGCCATGTTAACTGATAACACCTGGCATAGATGGTACGAGAAATGCGGATTACTTCCGCAGCTGTTCGGCGTAGCGTAATGTGCGCCGAATTACTTTGTACGCACGAACATGTTAGACAGTGGGTCGAACCTTGGCGGGCAGGGCGGCTCAGCGCGCTCGTTCAGAGGGTTGCCGACGTGGTAGATCATCGTGCTCGGTCAGAGGGCTCAACCCCCTCTGTAACGAAGAAACTGAGTCAATGACGGTACGATCAAAATAACACAAAAACCAACATACACAAAGGACCCATCAAACCGAAAAACCAATAAAAAGAGATAAAAAGAAAGAGAACCCAACAACATTTTTAATTAAAAAAAAACTGAGCAAAATTTTCAACGAAAAACCCATAACAAACATGAACAAACGACCGAAAAGCATCGACCTACCTGAAGAACAAAAAATTATAAATATGTAATAATAAACCGTCACTGGCATTCCTTCCTTTGTTTGTATTTTTTGTTTAGGTTTTTTTTTTCAGTTTGATCCCTAAAATGTTTTCTCACACTCTTGTTAATTGAGTACAACTATATTCTGCAAGATTCCGAGCTGTTCAAAGGTTCCAGCGCTTTCTCTGAAAAGTGCATTTGATCTATTTTGTGAACATACCATGAAATACATACCAAAGAATTGCAAACACAGACTTCTTTTTCACATGAACAAACTGGAGAGATACTGTTATAATGATTGTTGCAAATGATGTAACGATAATAGTAACTTTGTATATAGATTAAGTACTAGAGTTATGTGGAATTCAGTGTTACCACACGTATTCAGTTTGTTATATTATCTGTAAAAGAAAACGTAGTCATGGTTTGAAACAAAATATCTGCTCTTTATTTTAGCACAGAACAAAGTCGTATCTGAAATATAGAAGAGGTAATTAAATAATACGTTATAAGCATCGATAGCAACAATACCAAAGACAAATATTTTACTACATTATAATTAATTACTTTCAACATGTTCCATGAGTAGTGAATAATTGATTAGAAAAAAGAAACAAACCAATTTCTTTCGATGTATCCTCTGCCCTTCCGTTTGATTAAGGAACGAGAGTTGCCACAGAAATCTAGGACTTCATTTATGTATGAAACTACAAGTATCAACACTTTGTTTAAAATATTCATTATTACAATATCCTACAATTTTATATGCATATGCTTCAGATGACAATTGTTCAATTCTATGTCATGTATTGCACTACACGAAATAGAACAATCGCACATTTTATAGCGAGCTCTTTTACATATGCGCAACTCTAAACATTGCAGAAAATAGCTCAATTAAATTAGTAAGGATGCCCGAAGTCCTTTTAGGAGCCAAGGAAAAAATGGTAACGGCTTGTTTCGGACTACCGACCTAACGCTCTGCACACTATCCTACGGTGGACGATTGAGGGTGTTCATTAAATCTCTTTCTACTGATGGCATTTGTTAACTGCTGACATGACATTTTATACCCTAGATTATAATTTATGGTACTAAGAACGACGTGTTTTTGTTATTCTTCAGTGTGCCATTGCTTCGAAATGACAACGCATGAGTTGTAATAAGAACATAATCAAATACAGAAAGCAAGATGGTGAATGTCAGAATTCTGGACGAGGTATGTCAAGTGACATCTCCGAACGCCTGGCTTACGTAAAATCAATTGACGGTGTCAAATCGCCGTTATTTTGGATATATCACTGTAAAGGTGCGACTTATGAAAGAAAGATCACAGAGCAAAGTTATAGAGAATTTTATCTTCTACAAATTTGGTTATTCAGTTTTCGTGTCAGATGAAAGGTTTTTTTTTTAATTTCCTGCTGTCATAAGGCCATAACAAACGGTCGTTTTGTTAGTGTTACTAACGTATATGTTGTCCAAAATATTTGAAAAAGTGAGGGTTTGGTCTCTGGCGGCCAACAATTATGTCTGTAAAATTTGGTGTCTCTCGGTTGAACAAGTGGAAACACGTTGCGGACAGACAAATCGCCGTAGTTTTTGCAAATATTTCTGAAACGATACTAGGTAAAAAAAGGAGAAAAAAAGGTTGTAAAGAGTTTTGTCGCATACAATTTCGGTTATTCAGTTTTTGCGTCAGATGAATAGTTACGCCATTATTTTAATTTAAATTTGGAGTTATCAAATGGCGATAGCAAATGCCCGCATTTTACTACCGTAACCCAAAGTAGGCCAAAATAACTTTGTAGGAAGGAGTAGAAGTCCATACAAAAAAAAAAAAAAAAAACTAAAAAATATAATAAATTATATCAGTGCTCTCAGGGTAATCCTTGTGTGACTATACGACAAAGCAAAAACAGAGTTACGTTGTGACGTATGTTTCACTATGCAAGGTCACTATGTAGGAAAGTGGTTTAATGTAAATCGTTACCAATAAAACTTAAATATTTTCTAAATTTACTAGTTTTTATTTCTAATCCCGAAAGGGTACTCCTTCCCAGATGACCTAGTATTTGTTCCATAATTGAGTTATGCCATATACACCTCCGTCCATTTTCCCCTGCCTCTTCTACATCCCCCATGCCTCCTCCTTCCGCCCTATTTAACCATCTCTCCTGCTGCCTCTGCCATCTTCTGCCTGCCAGTTACCTGCCCCCTCACTTTGTTTATCTCCTCTTACCAGTGTGTATGAAAAATTACGCTATAAAATTACATGGTTTCGGTAGAACGGTGTCAGAATCTGGAGCTTGTGTAGACAGTGTTATTACACTTGTTTTGAAGGTAGGATGGGCTAAATCTCATCAAGATTTGATTACAACTTGGACGGAAAAAGTTATAAAAACAGCCTTCGTCATGCACCGTACGAGCAACTAAGTAATGTGGATCAAAAATGTTCAAATGTTTGTAAAGCTTATGGGACTTACGGGGTCATCAGTCCCTAAACGTACAAACTACTTATGAACTACTTACGAACTAGGACGGCACAAATATCCATGCCCAAGGGGGGGGGGGGATTAGAACCCCCGACCGTAGTGGCCGTGCAGACCGTGACTGAAGCGCTTCAGTCCCCTCGAGTAATGTGGAAAATCGTAAAATGCAAATTTTATACGAAGTGTTATACCCATTCACCGGTGTCGATTTACATTTCTATGCTGTTCCAAATAAACAATATTCACATCAGTCAAGAAATTTCTGAGTTATATTTAGACTAACGCACAACAGTTGGTTTTTATATATAAAGATGACAGTTTAAAAATCTGTTTAAAATCGTCCAGCATAATACGACAGCTACAAAATCTGATAGTTAGTACTATTCGCTTAGTTAAATCAATTGAGAAATGAGAGAAGGAAACAGAATGAATGTGAGAAGCAATAAATTACATACGGCATGCAGTATGAACAAGAGTTGATGACAATTTTAATGGTGGTACGGAGTTGCCTAATGGAATACACGAAATTCGTACGAAAAGAAGTGCATATCTGGCATTTGATCGAACAGGTTAACATCAAAAAACAACTGACAGATTTATTATTAAATCGACAGCTACGAAATATGTGATAATCACAAGAAAGTGGAATTACATACGTTAAGCTTCAAGGTAGGTGTAAAACCATTTCTGAATCCCATTGCTCCAACACAAAGAGTTGTGCATTAAATAGTGATGCACAAAAGTGCGTTTTAGAATTCGTGTCATACTCTTCAGACATATACCTGCATGGATACATAAAATGCTCCTTTTCAATGTATAATATGTAACATAAAAACCTAATTCTTTACCTACATATGAACATGAAGTCACTCTTACATGTAGTCTGTTCATTACATAAGAGAGAGTTTTCTACTTTGGTACAGCCTTCAGACCTGTGACCCTATTCATACCTCAAATCAATTTTTATATAAATCGTACGAAAACTCCACTATGGAATATGAAAAGCAATCGCAAATTGATATTCAGATGACGATGGAAAATGTAGCCTTGTAGACTTAGGCAGCTGATGGATGGAAGAGTCATTCGTGACTGTTACCTCCAAACAGGCCTGAATACAATATCAGTAGTTTTCAGTACTGCAGAGATGACATATAGTTTTCCTAAAGATGCCTTTACACTGAAACAAAAACATGCAATAGCTGCCTGTCTAAGAAACAAAAAATAGTTGTGAGTTTGGCAAACGATCAACTGTTTCCAATGGTGGAAAACTCTTGTAAACATACAGACACGGTTTTCTTTCAGAAATCGTCTGTACAACAGAATTTAATTTAATGTTTGTGGCGTGTGCATTCCTTCAAAAGAAGGAAATATTAAAACAATTTTAGGTGGAACCGTGGATAGCGAAAGAAACGATAAGATAAACCAAAAAGTTAAAAAGTTCTCGGACAAATATACTTCAGGACCTACATTGCGTGGACATAATCACGAAATTTGTTTTATAATGGGCGACCATCCATTTCAAATTCATCATAATGTTCCGGGAAGCCCTAAATCAGTGTCAGTACATAAATAATGGAATATTTCAATAGCTATATATTTTTTATGCTTAAAATAACGTCTTTAGAAAATTTATTGCAATTAAGATGGGAAAATATTTTCGTAGTTATTCGATGTTAACGTTTGCATGTGCACCATTCTGCCTCATGTAATGCAAAAGTCGTTTTGTAGTTTACCGAAGTTTGACTTGCATGCGCAAGTTGCCCTACTATGCCATGTTTTTGCTCACTGACCATAAACTAAAAAATCGACACACAACTTCCTTCAACTCGTATTTCAAACTCGTGATTTCAAACATCTGTTGACAAAAGTTGGAAACAAAGTCATAGTTCGAGTAGAAAACGGAGGTCACCTGAGCGTGTTCCAGTTGGTTGTCAGTGTGAAGGCACCTTTAAAGAGGCCGTTTGCAGGAACTGGCCAATTGGGAATGATGTGTGAAATACGGCCTAATGCAGCGTCAACAAGGAAACGATAGACACATAAAAATGACACACTTGACAAATCAGCAATCAAGAGAGCATATCATCACAGTCATCGATATGACGTACAAATGTTGCTTTACATAATAAAGGATGATTTGAGACTCCACTTTACGTTCAGATTAATAGAAATAACACTACCATGTTACTTTTAGTGTCATAATCTGTACTGCTTGAAAATTAACTCAAAAGGTTTTCGTAATTACTTTATTCTTTACTTTAATATCTGAAATTACGTTTCTCGTCTCGTAACCTAAATAGTCACTTGATGTTTTATTGATGTAATGTATAGCTACAAATTGTAGAGTATATTAACATCACAGCTTCATAGCAGTGCATATGTACATAACATACTTCCACTTCATCATATTGTATAGCACTTGTTTATAAACATAGCAAGAAAATTGTTCTCATCATAGATCCTAATGAAGACCAAAGATGGTCATAGACATAATTGTCGCCATATAATCTTTGTGCAGTGAGATTTAATGTAAGCATTTGCGTTATCTTTGGTTTTAAAATAATTTTATTTCACACTCATCAATGTATGCTTCAGTCTGTAACAGTCAGCCACTGTGATGCTATCAATGACTAGAGCAATGACAACAAATACTTATAGTTTTGAATTCTTGTATAAGCTGTTAAGCTGTTAGCTAATCTCTGTAAGTATTTCACATGTAACTTACTATATTTTTTGTTAACGTTTTGTATGGTTGACTAATGCTTTGATAACTTTCATGAACTTCAGGCTAACGCTTGATAATGGTAAATGACCGAAACCGGTAGCAATGAGAAAAAATAAACAGTTATGGTCAATATGTCGTTCTGCAATTATCTCAAAGCTGTTATTCCCCAGCTGTTCAACATTCTCAATTACTGTACCAAATTCCATTTATTTCAATGTAAAGGACCAAGTTAAAAAAATAACTGTAACATCGTGTCTTCCTAAACCCATGTAGCGCCACAAGCGCCACAAATTTCATAGTCGTAGTACGAGCCTTATTTTTTAACCAGAAAAATATTTTTGTTAATCAAGACAAAACGTACCACCCGTTTTCATTCATTCAAATCCGTTGATATTAAAATAAACCATATGATAATTTCTAGTTGAATAACACCAGGCACCGAGCTCAGCTACAGCTGTTTAATGTTGTTGCGTGACACAGTTAAATTAGTAAATTACAACTTCATATGAGTGGAATGTCTGAGAAATAAAGTTATAATTGTATTTCTGAATTTTGTCTTTCTATGCTCATAGCCCTGACCCTGTATATTATTATCTTGTAAGCAGCTTGATGTTCAGCACTGATGATGTCCACACTATGACTGAAATCGATTTTCTTTTAATAAAGCTAGTATTACTACCAATGCTGCTTATTTCATGTGTATTATTAATCAGATTGTGGGCGCGGTGCACATGGATCAATGAAATGGAATAGATTCTGGTGCATATAATGTTTTCAGAGATGACTCCCTTCTCACTGAACTCCATTGAGCAGTGAAGATGAGTCTGGAGTCTGATACCAGACTAACTGTAGACCGTTATACGGCCCGATGTCCAAGGCTGTTGACAGGGGGAGCAATTTACTTTTACTGAAGCACCGCTTTGGTATTTATGAATATCACCGTTACTGTGTAGTGGTATGTGGACGCTATTTTGGGCTGTGTTTTACTTGAAGTAGGAAAAGTGGCTCTTCAGTCAATTTCGAATCCCGACGTTAAATAAAGTTAAAAGCGTTCGTCTTCAACTAGACAAGAACGTACATTATGTTTTGGCGTGTTTACTGCACAACCTGCTTATGACGTGTGACAATAGTACTTGCTGTATCACTGGCAGTTGGGCCCGTTTCACTTCTCGGAATGAATGATCCGTGGAAATAACGACTTTGAATAAAGCACCATCTGACAATGGGAACCCACGACGTTCAGATCACGGAATTTCTTCACACTTTTTACCCTTTTAGCAGACCATTAGGACAGCATAATGTCCAAATAGTAAGGCGCAGTACTTAAAAGATTTCGAGAAAATCGCAATTTAGTAGTTTCACGCGTTGCACATTTAACCGTGTGTTGCAGCTATAGTTACGCCACAAGAGAAAGCCGTGGTCCACTGCAATGCTCAGCGCGCTTGTTCAGAGAGTTGAACGCTCTCAGTAAAAAAGACAAAGAGATGTCAAAAATCTTAAAGATCAGGCCAGAACAGAAACGAGCAAACGGCAGCAAGAACCAATCTACATAAAAAAATAAAAAAATAAAAGAATATGATTACCCAGTTCATCTTTGCTCTTACCGTCGTTTCCCTTTACATTTTTCTTCAACATTGCTGATATTATATCATACATGTGTCACATTTCAAGGGTAATATTACAGAACAAATTCTTGTAGTTGCATAGACATAACTTGAATGTTCAGTGATGATTAAAACTCGAGGTATTTCTGTTACCAGTCACAAATGGAAATGGTTCCCACAACTCGTTTCTATGGTGTAAACCTAATCATCAGGCAATATATTGTGGTATATTATATACTAGGAAAGAACAAGGAACCTGTCACCACGGCAGACAGTGCAACAGGTCAACTGAGAATTTAAACCGTTGAAACGCGTTGTGGGAAGAATAAACAGTTGTGACTGGTAAAAGAAATACCTTTTCTTTTAATCGATTTGATAAAATAACGGTAAAGCCTAAACTAAAATGTTTGCTTTTAATGTTGTGTTATTTGTCGATCTACACATATTTATTATTTTAATAAACATCGTAATTTTCGACAAGTAAACGACCAAACACATAAGGTTTTCAGAAAATTGTATATTTATTGCCATTTACGAAATCCCTTGCTCGTAGATTCGGAACAGCAGTGGACGCTTCGACCTGCAGACACAGCCTGCACTTGTCACCGACGAGGGGAGGGGAAGGCCCCATTCGGCAGTGAACCTGCATAGCGGTGAGACGTAACTAGTGTAGCAAGAACGAACAGCGTACGTACGAAGTTTTCTGCATCACAAGATTTGCATTTTCCTACAAAAATGGAGGTGACTGCCTCGTCTCCGACTACTGCGTATGGTGACACGTACATAATGCGGTTTCGAAACGTCACTTAAAAGTTGCGTTTGTGAACATTTAGGCCGTCGGCACACGGGTCGATTCGCACTTGTCTCTGCAGCGACTCGTCCTCGACGTGATTCCGTCCCCATACGACTGCCCGCGTAAGTGAATGGGAGGCCGCCAACGGGTCGGTTTGCACGCGTCTCGTAATCGTCTCGAAGTCGTTGAGAGCGACGCTCGTCTCTTGCGACCTGCAGTGCGCGGGAAAGTTCGAGAGTGACGAGCTGATAGCACTTCAGGGAGGTAATGTACCGTGTATTTTTTCTCTTTTCCAGTGCATAGAACGCTTTAGAGCCCATGAAATCTACATTCAATACATAAATAAGTACAAATATATAAATATTTTCAGTATGTCGTATCTTGCAGCTCGCAAATATTCAAGAAAATACCATTTTTATATGTCAAACAGAGCAGCTGATGATTATTTATTTTTGATTGGTGACTAGTTTCGGGCGTAGCCCAATTTTCTCAAGCTACGTTATTTATATTCTGTAGAATATTAAAAAAAATTAATCAATATCTTGCAGTTCTCTAGCACCAACGAACAACTGATGATGAAAATTCCGCTCTATGTACTGATGCACCAATATACACTATTGTGCCGCTAGTAGTAAAACATCACTGCGTCTCCCTAAACACTAGAACTGTTCGTTGTACGGCTAATTATTGGAGTTGGAAGTCGCAAGCCGAGTGAAGGGAAATTGCGCCCTCAAAGAGTGCCAATGGACCCGTGTGCGTACGGCCTTAAGTGTTGGACATGCACGCATTATTTTGTTTTTAAGCTTATGGGACTTGACTGCGGGCTCATCAGTCCCTAAACTTACAAACTACTTATGATCTAGCTAACACTAAGGATGGCACAAATATCCATGCCCGAGGGGGGATTCGAACCCCCGACCGCAGTGGCCGTGCAGACCATGACTAGAGCGCCTCAGTCCCCTCGGCCACCGCGGCCGGCTCTTTATTGTTTCTTTAACATGATATCCTTTTAATAATATGACCAGTGTTGAAGAAAGCGAAATAGAAGCAAACGACGACATAAGCTAAGATTGAACTAGCAATCCACCGATTGAAGAGTCATAGCGCTGAGAACTTCTATTTTTCAGTTCTTCATGTAGATCGGTGCTTTACGGTCGTTTTTTCAGGTTCGTTCTGGGTTGCTCGTTGAGTCTGTGGCTCAGTCATTTTATTACAGAGGGCTTTGAGCCTTCTGATCGAGCACGCCGCGTCACTCCACCCAGCTCCACCGAGTCACCGCTTTATCTTTCATGTAGCTTACTTATAGCTACAGCTCAAGGTTATATGTTCGACGCGTGCAACTACTATTGCGAATTTCTTGAAATTGTTAAATATTTCGCAATATGTAGTCCCGATGGTCTGCTAAAAGGGTACATAGTTTGAAGAAAATCCGTGATCCCAACGTTGTAGCCTCCCATTGCCATCTCTGTCATCTGGCGAGTCATTTATAAATTATTGGCTGATAGAACTAGAACCGTAGGAGACGAGCGGATGTTTTGTAGTATACTTCTCAATGGTGCACAACGCTCACGTTTTCCAGTGAATTTGGATGTAAATCTCAGTGATACTGACTCATGATACATAGTGCTGCTATTCTTAAGATGTCGTCATCTTCTTCCGTGGAATTTTTTAAGAATCCCAGATTGACACCCAGTGAGTCTTCGTAAGACAAGGGTACTGTAAAATTCTTCTTCCCTGGCTATACTAAAACTCCCTGGTGCCATTCTTCTAAAACTGCGATTTGTGTAGTCTTCTAATTCAAATTGTTCCGCATACATATGATTCCGTTTTTAATGTTCGTCTTGTTGTAATCAAAACATAACGGGACTTTCTAAAAATATATCCGGAGACACCGGAAGGTATCAGATAGATTTTATAATGGTAAAACATAGATTCCGGAACCAGGTGATAAACTGTACGACATACCCAGGGGCAGATACAGACTTGTTAGTCATGAATTGTAGGCTGAAACTGAAAAAAACTGCAGAAAGGTAGGAAAATAAGGAGATGGGACTTAGATAAATTGAAGGTACTTGAAGTTCTGGAGAAATTCAGAGGGAGATTTAGGCATCAGTTGACAGAAACAGCGGGAAATAAAACAGTAGAAGAGGAATGGGTAGCATTGAGAGATGTAAGAGTGAAGGAAGCAGAGGACAAAATAGGTAGAAAGGCAAGACCTACAAAAAATCCTTGGATATCACAGGAAATACTTAATTTAATTGATGAAAGAAGAAAATATAAAAATGCAGTAAATAAACAGGCGAAATAGAGTACAGACGACTAACAAATGGGATTGACAGGATGTGCAAAATGGCTAAGCAGGAGTGGCTAGAAGCCAAATGCAAATCTGTAGAAGAATGTATAACAAGGGAAAAAGTAGATACCGCCTACAGGAAAATAAAACAGACATTTTGGGACAAGAAAAGCAACTCTACGAATATCAAGAACTCAGCTAAGAAGGGAAAGCTTAAAGGTGGAAAGAGTACATAGAGCAGCTCTACAAAGGAAATGAACTTAGAGACGATGTTGTAGGAAGGGAAGAGGAAGTAGATCCGGATGAAATAGGAGATACTAAACTGAGAGATGAATTTGACAGAGCCCTGAAAGACCTAGGTCGGAACAAGGCCCCAGGAATAGATGACATACCCTCAGAGCTACTAAAGTCTCTGGGAGAGCCAACCATGACAAAACTATTTGAACTTGTGTGTAGGATGTATGAGACAGGCGAAATACCCTCAGACTATAAGAAAAATTTAATAATCCCCATTCCAAAGAAGTCGGGTGCAGACAGGTGTGAAAATCAGTTTGATAAGTCATGGTTGCAAAATTTTAACACGAATTATCTACAGGAGAATGGAAAAGCTGGTAGAAGCTGACCTCGGGGAAAATCAGTTTGGATTCAGGAGGAACGTAGGAACCCGGGAGGTAATACTCACTTTACGTTTTATCTTAGAAGACAGTTTAAGGAAAGGCAAACCTACAGTTTTAGCTTTTGTAGATTTGGAGAAAGCTTTTGACAATGTTGACTGGAATACACTCTTTCAAATTCGGAAGTCAACAGGGGTAAAATACAGTGAAAGGAGAGTTATTTACAACTTGTACAAAAGCCAGACCGCAGTTATTAGACTCGATGGGCATGAAAGGGAAGCATCAGTTGGGAAGGCAAAGCAAGGAGAAATTTGGTGAAGGAATTAAAGTTCAGGGGGAAGAATTAAAAACATTGCGTTTTGCCGACGACATAGAATTTCTGTCATACAGCAAAAGACCTGGAAAAGTAGTTGAACGGAATGGACAATGTGCTGAAAGGTGCTTATAAGATGAACATTAACAAGAGCAAAACTAGGGTAATGGAGTGCAGTCTAATGAAATCGGGTGATGCTGAAGGAATTAGATTAGGTAACGAAGTAATAAAGGAGGTAGATGAGTTTTGTTACTTGGGCAGTAAAATAACAAATGATGGTTAGTACAGAGGATATTAAATGCAGAATGGCAATGGGAAGAAAAGCATTTTTGAAAAAGAGAAATTTTCTAACATCGAATATGAATTTAAGTGTAAGTAAGTCTTTTCTGAAGGCATTTGTGTGAAGTGTTGCCTTGTATGGGAGTGAAACATGGACGATAAGCTGTGCGGTCAGGTAGAGGATAGAGGTTTTTAAATGTGGTGCTACAGAAGAATGCTGAAGATTAGGTGGGTAGATCGCATAACTAATGAAGAGGTACTGAACAGAATTGGTGAGAAAAGGAATTTTTGGCATACCCTGACTAAAAGAAGGGATCGCTTGGTAGGACACATTCTTAGACATCGGGGAATCGTAAATTTAGCATTGGAGGGAAGTGTGTGTGGTAAAAATCGCAGAGGGAGACCAACAGACGCGTATAGTAAGCAGATTGAAGTGGATGTGGGTTGTCGCTCTTATGAGGAGATGAAAATGCTTGCTCAGGATAGGGTGTTGTGGAGAGCTGCATCAAACCAGTTTCCGGACTGAAGACCATAACAACATTATATTTTGCAGGAGTTATGCTGATGATCAATTAGCCAGTTCATGCACAAGTTTCCGATCTTCCGTATATCACTAGTAAACCCGACAATGCTTCGTATTTGGTAAACATGTATGGAAATTGGATAACAATATTAATACGTTCTTTCCCATGGACTCGCATGCGGGAGGACGGTGGTTCAAATCCACCTCCGGCCTGCCAGATTTAGGTTTTCCGTGATTTCCATAAATCATTCCAGGCAAATGTCTGGATGGTTCCTTTCAAAGGTCACGGCCGATTTCCTTACCAATCCTTACCCAAATCTCCGAGCGTGAGCTCCGTCTCTAATGATCACGCTGTCGATGGGACGTTCCCTCCCTCCTTCATTACGTAATTGGAGTATCAGTCTTCAGACGTTTTAGTTTACATTTGAGCATTATGCCTATGACGCTAACTGCTATTGAAGTGTGAATGACGAAACCAGACAAGCGTCCTATTACGAAACATTGAATACTTTTTCACGTGTCCGGTGAAGTGTGTAAGTCGCACTTTATATAGTTTCTCCTAAATATATTTCTGTATTTGGCAGATTTTTCTCACCAAACTCACTCACCACCATACATCTTAATGAATTATGCACCTAAACTTTTGTCATGATCCCATAGTCTATTGGTGAGAACCGTATGAATTCAGTTCGGCAGTTATTCAGTTGATCGCGAAAAAACAATATTGGTGAGAGGGTTTTGTTTTATAATGAGTATGGAAATGGATGACGCTACAACATTCTCCCTTGGATCACAATTTTTAATCAGCAGAGAACCGATTTCACTTAATCTTTCATTTAGATAATTTGGTTATAATTTTACTGCAACTGTCTAAATGACGAAAACGTTTGTTCACTGGCCTGAATAAGGAAATCCGTACAGCCAATCCATTGTTTTACGAACTGTAGCTATGTTACAGTATACAAGCAAATTTCGGACGACGAAGCGGAAGAGGCACAGAGACTAATTCTTAAAATCGATCACTTACTTTTGGAAAAGATGATAATGTGTATCATCCTTGTTGTTTGAATCAGGTAAAACCTTGCACGACTAGAGGTGGCTGTATTTAAAAATGAATTTCTTTATTCATTAATAACAACCCATTCTCGAGATATGACGGTTTAAAGCTGGCATCCAGGCAAGTTCTATGAATAAATTGCTCTCTGAAAAGGTTTCAATGAGGCTGAAACTGATGCCCAGATAATGGCGTATTGTTGTTCAGAGAAATTGGGCAGATCGACATTGTATTGAGCGCGTTCCATACTGAGAAGAACGTTTCAGCATGTGTTAAATTCTAGTGTGGTAATCCGCAATACTGAGTGGAATAACTCGCCATGAATATTCAAAACATTCACTAATCCTTTGTGAAGGGAAAAGCTAAACGAGACTTAGATACTGATATTCTGCAAGTAAGAATAAAAGGACTAGAAATTGAAAACATGGAACATACAAAAAGCAGAGAGAACTGCGACTTAAAAGAGTAAATAACACATGGAAAATATGTATATATATAAAAAAAACACACAAAACGTATTTGGCGGCTCTACGCGGAAGCTGTATGAAACGCTTGATACGCTTGTCAGGCACATTCGACATTTCATCAGAATACGGTGACATCTCTGATTGGCGCAAGTGATGTTTACGCCCGGGACAGCGGCTGACGTCATGCGTGGCAGATGCTACGACAGTATGGACACAGGTCGTATTTCAGTGGAAAAAAACAATGCTGATTTTCTGGTTTTGATACAATTCACTTCTAAGCATATAGTTTATTGATCACTTAGCACAAAGATAGACAAATGCATATAGTCAAAACAAATTTTCCATCTAATAAACATTATCCGATGTCGAGACATGATAGTGAAGATTCATTACATTTCATAACAAAGAAGTTCTTTTTTTTTTTATAGAATTTTGAAATTCCAATGCTTCTACATTAATTTCAGCAAGATTTTATGTAAATACAGTAAAATAATCATTATGTTATGCAAAGAAAATTTTAAGAGCTGATTCGGAACCCCTATCAGCTACGATAGCTATTCAAATACAGTAGAATGAAAGGTGGAAACCTAAATAAAGATTACTCCGTGCTTGTGACATTTAGTGGGATGCTCCACAATGAAAAGAAAAAAAATTTAATATGAACTACGAAAATTTACATATAACTATATTCTCTTTCTCTCTCTCTTAGATAGAATACCCGCGTTTAAGTCTGCGTCTTTGTATACACATACTCCGGTACATAGTAATAATTATGGAGTGTATTGTTCATAAAGAAATACTATGATTAACTATAATCAGTCCCCCACGTTACGATTGTCCTTTTATTGCCTGATGGCGTCCTTTGTGCCTGTTGGCATATGTTTTTACAGACTGCACGCCTTTCTGTCCTGTGATCGTAATTGCTAATGTGTGGTGGGTAATGTGAATGTCACTAAAATTAAGAATATATTATTTTACAGCATAAAGAGTGAACGTGTGTTTTAATACGTAATCATTTGATGTCACATTATACCCGCAGCTGCCCCAGAATAAATAATTTCAAATTAACGTTATATGATAATCTTTGGCAGCCATCTTTCCGCGAAAATTTATTTTCAGAAGAACCGCGACGATTCCACCTACAAAATTTACTGCTGGCATTCATTTATTATAGATAAAATGTTCTGTGCGGTTTTTTTTTAGGAATAATAAGCCGGAATATTAGTTTTTATGCAATCACGAGATTTGTGAAGGCTATGACGCCATAACATAACGATGTATTTTTTCTCAATATTAAGAATGATTACGAGCTTGTTGTAGTAATAACTATTGAGAACCCGCTTGAGATTGTCGTGCTCTCCAAAAAATTCTCTAGCAATTTAAAAATATTTCTGTGTGACGTTGAAATAACTTATATAAATCAAAGAAGCTATATTTCATTTACTTCAGACGATAGCCTCCAAACCATATTTATAGAAGTCACACACACACACACAGGCACACACACACACACACATTACATATTATTATACGTAGTCTACTAAAAGAAACGTTTTAGTTTTTTAACGTCATATACTGCAGCACGGAACAAGTTTAAATGCTGTTTAAATGTTTGTTAAGCTTATGGGACTTAACTACGGGGACATCAGTCCCTAAACTTACAAACTACTTATGAACTACTTACGAACTAGTACGGCACAAATATCCATGCCCGAGGGAGGATTCGAATCCCCGACCGTAGTTTCCGTGCTGACCGTGACTGGAGCGCCTCAGTCACCTCGGCCACCGCGGCCGACACGGAACAAGTAAATACGTCATGGCTGAAAGCGAATATGTTACGCAGGAGAAATATTCTCAACTTACCTGGCTTCTTCAAAATAATTTACATATAAATTTATTCGAGCACAGGTCATTTTGTCTTATTTTCATGTCATGCGTTAATCTGTACCTAGAATCTCATGTTTTGTTTTGTGTGGCACATCATGTCAAACATGCTTAATACAAGAAGGTTAGAAAAGCCATGGAGTGCCTCCTATTACCACAACCTAACATATACAGTCACGACACTCCCTCTAGATTTAGTTATACGCCATGAGAGCAGCGCTCCATGGGGCTAGCAAGGTACATTTATGAATGCTGTATCGGATGAATATGAGTAGAGTCGTTTAAATTGATTTTAACACACATTTTACGACACCAAAGATATGTAGATATGTAGTTTTCCAAAACAAAGCACAAACCAATACCACAATTGTTACTACATCTGAACCACAAAGGACACGAATCTTCAATAAATTCGTTTTACAATCAAAAGTAATTATACTTAAAAGTATATAGGTTTCGAAGAAAGACGAGTAAAGTGTGAAAATTGTCTAATTTTTACACTTCAAAGTTTGTCATATATGAACACACCACAACAGAAATTAATGTTTCTAGTCAGACTTTTTTTAAAACCAACCATCAAAATGTATTGGGGGCCGGTGACTTGGGGCATTGTTATCCATTTCAGGTCTAAAGTATTTTAGGATGATTGAAAATAGTCTACAAGTAGTTTCTCAAAACAATTTGCAAATCTCGCATTGGCTTCCGTTGGACCGGATGACTTCTTCCATTATAGAGCCATTATCGAGCCGCAACGAATTTTCACATTAACCTGTTGTCAATCTCTTTCCATGGTGTAATGAGGTGTGCGCCACGCACATACACTATTATCAGCTCTTGGAACTAAATTTGCGACTCAGTTGATCTAAACAGTTCCTCAGTCTGTAGGATCCACCGATTAGTAATGAGACAAGCACAGGATATGTGGAAGTGCAAAATCATCCCTTACGCCACAGATAGGCACAGAAAGCAATCAAGCGGCTACACGGATGACATACTGCAGTCGGCAGTTGTGGGGCAATCTGGATCAACAGCCGCTTGTATACAATATGCCACGACGAGTGCAGGTATGAGTCTGTGCAAGAGGTAATTTACCAGGTACTTGCGGGTACTGGTTTATGCTGCTATGTGGAACGCAATTTCAGAACGTCTAGGTTTCCTAGTAAAATTTCTCACTTTCTGTTTTTGTATATATTTATTCCATTTCTGTATAAATTAATAGTAGCGTATTGGTTGTGGAGAGCTGTGGGAGTAGGAAAAGTGCGTTAATGTAAACAACAAAACTTGATAGTGAATTGTAATGAATATGCAAGTTCATTAATGTACTCGTTTGTAGATGGGTCGCACATACTAATATGTTTGTGTATACTGATCCTTTTTAGTAAATAATTGGAGCCGCATGAAGTTTTTGAAGAGTATTTCGAATAATTCCAGGCGAATCGTGTTGTTCATTGTCTAACGGAGTGCCATTTGAAGTATAAAGTCTGGGCGTGGAATGTTGTTGTAAATATCTATTCAATATTTATATAAAAACGTCATAAATCACAGACTTGTCTCTATGCACAACTTCTTCGAAATGTATATATACGAATTATGAAGTGAAAAAAAAGTTCAAATGTCTGTAAATCTATTGGACCAAACTGCGTGGTCATCAGTCCGTAGCTTACAAACTACTTAAACCTAGGTAATATAACCTAAGGACAACACACACACCCATGCCCCAGGGGGACTCGAACCTCCACGGCGAGCAACCGCGCTCTACGCAGCCAAGCGCCTTTAGACCGCTCGGCTACTCCATCGCGGCTGAAGTGAAAAGTTTTAAACTCTAATACGAAGTACAAACAAAGTAAGGGTATCGATAAATAAAGCCATGGTATAATGTGTATCAACATGTTAAACAAATATGCAAAACCTATGGTCTGTAGTAATCCTTTGGCATGAAAAACAATAAGCGGCAAAAAATTTACACTTTATAAGGAGGATTTAAGCTGCTGGATACACAAAATGCTCTTGATTGCTGAAACGCACAGATCTCACATGACAAGAATTTCGGCAGATGTACACATAACGTGGGCCAGTAGGGCAACTGGAAATCGCTTGTAAAAGAGAGTAGCTGAGTCACGTGTACGTGCGACGTGCGGGAGAGGTTTTTTTTTTTTTTTCTGTGATAGACAGCTTCAGTACGTCTCGGAGAAAAATGTGAGCGTATTTCGGAGTTTGAGCGAGAGACAATACTTGATTTTGGGGATTGCCGCTTATTCTTCGGACACAGCCAAACAAACGTGAAGCGTATCTACAATCCCTGATGAGGGACGGAACGATTAACTGCAAGACCCGATTGCACACACTTCGATTTCACTAACGCACGTCATAACAGTCGTATTGGCAGTGATGGGTCTATAAAAGCACGAATCGTTGCGCATCAAATTCGTTTTTCTGCCCAACAAGCAATGTCCGAGCACCATTCACATGGTTACGTCTGTAAGGCATCCAGTGCTGCGTTTACCAGGTGAGTCTAAACCACAGTCGATGAACACCGCCGGCCGCGGTGGCCGAGGAGACTGAGGCGCTTCAATCACGGTCTGCAGGGTCGGGGGTTCGAATCCCCCCTCGGGCATGGATATTTGTGCCGTCTTTAGTATAAGGTAGTTCATAAGTAGTTTGTAAGTTTAGGGACTGATGACCCCGTAGTTAAGTCCCATAAGCTTAACAAAAAAAAAAAAAAAAAAAAAAAAAAATGAACACCGAAAATGGAAAACAGAATGGAACGACATTATCCCGAATCTGTATGCACCATTACGATGCAGACAGACAGTTTAGCTGCTACGTCGCGCGTCGCCATGCGAGTCTTTCACTCGGTATAATGGTTTGAGGTGGTGTTAGATACCCTACCCCCCTTTCCCCCCTCCAATACATAATGACCTTACACTAACGAGCCATTGTTACGTCTATGTAACTCTGGAAATAGTTATTCCACCACATTTTCGAAGCTTGCAGAACGTCGCATTGAACATCTTAATTCGCAACATCATCTTCGCTGCCCAGTACTTACACTCCTGCCTCCGTCTCCCTCTTCTTCCGAACTGTCAAATGTTGGAAGGTTTATAAACCTATTGCACTACACTAATATGGCCATGATATTGCGACAGACGGGTCTGACATACCACCCGCTCCTACAACACTTTAAATTGATCATTAGGTCAAAGCAGCATGGACTGCTGTACCTTATAAAGGCATCCAGACCTACTTTGACATAGTGCTGAAGCTGTTAAATCCAGTAATGGCGGCAATACTCAATATTGTTTTGATCTTCTTCTTCTTCACATGGGGCTATATTTTAAGTCAAGCGTTGTGTTTTCACGCAAATTAATTTGACTGTGATATTTCTGGTGCTCCTTGCTGTTGCATGGCGGACGGCCAGCGTACATAAAAATTTAAAAAAAATTTGCAATTGTCTCTACAGGGAAAATGTAGCAGTAAATCTAATATTTACTGTAGGAACAGTAATTAATACGACCATTTATCAAGGACACATCTGAGCATAGTACTAGGAAAATAATTATGTACATGAATAATAGCAGAACGTTTTTACTGGAATATGTGAAAGAAAATTGAAAGTAAAAGTACTTTCTCGTTATTTTTATAAACCGAAAAAAACTGAAAATAAATGCATAACAAAAGTTTAATGCCAAGTATAGATGGCAGAATGGAAATAAATGCATAAATGGAGGCCTGAAAGCAGCTGTATCTCAAAAATTAAAAGACATTGCTAAAAACATTAGAATATCAACGCAGCAGTTCTAGCGGAAAATAACCACCATGTATAGAGCCTAAAAGGAGCTGTATCTCTAAACAAGAAATTAGAAAAAAGATGAATTCCTAAAAACATTGAAATATCGCCTCAGAAGGTCAAGTAGAAAAAAACTGAATAAACCAAAAAATATCCGTCTGTATCTCTAACAGTAAGACAAATTGCTAAAAATTTTACAATATCACCTTATCACCAGTTATGTGGTTCGGTAGCACAGTGGTAGAGTGCCACACTGTTCCAGTGGTATATCTGGTAGAGGCTTAAATAAAGAGCAGAACTCAAAATAACAATTTATTACAGATTGTGGTCAAAGTGGACACACAGTATTCATAAAGATCTATCATGATAAAAACTTAATACTGATACATGAGACAAGACATAAAAAAAAGACTAACAATTGAACTCCCCCTTAAAAAAATTAAACATTAAAAAAAAAAACGAGCAAAGGTCCCACAAATAATAAAGATTAATAAAATGTCTTGAACGACTCACCGATCAAACCTTTGTTATTGAGCGAATGAAACAGTAAGCAACAAGTAATGCTCACGGCTTTAAGACCCTTAGCAAATTACGAAAAGTTAACAATAAATAAAACAGAACAAAATTACTACAGACATTCCATTACATAAATTGAAATGGCTGAAGGCAGAGAAACGAGCAAAGTTTGGTTTGATATGTATGAACTGATAATCAAATAGTAAAACAAAAATAACCACTAATAAAATTAAGGTACACACAGTCAAGTTTATCACAAGTATGGGGCAATATACACTCACGTCAGGCCACTGAAAACCAGGAAGAGTGTCAGGAGAGGAATTTGACTAAACAAGGTGCTCGCCCTTATCCATGCGCGAGCTCGGAAGGGACTTTTCCAATAAAATAAAATCTGCTCAAAATACATCCGCACGTGGGGCACACACAGAGAGAGCGGAAATATTTGCTGCACAATATAAAAACACGCGCACACACACACACACACACACACACACACACACACACACACACATACAGTGTACACAGAAAGTCTATAACATCCACCCAAAAGGCACAAACTGCTAATCAACAGGACAGTTCACAGATTAGCCTGGTTGACGCAGTTAACAAATATCGATTACTGACAAAAGACTGCACATAAATGGAGTGAAATGTGGCTTCAGAGTAACGAACTAATGCACTGCACTTAGTGCATAGAGTCGTATTCTAACACAGGCAACGGTAGACGGTGCAAAATTAACTAGCTACAGCACAAGATCGCTTAAATAGCAGAAGTAGTTCACGATCCCACGATGACACACTTCACACCAGGCACAGAACGAAGTCGAGTTCACACTAATTTCTCACACTGTCTAAATGTGGCTGGAATAGATGTTGCAGACCGACGAAAGAACAGCGGCAGGCGGGACAGGAAGGACCAGGCTCCGTGCAGACAGGTTATATCACATAGCGGCCGGCACAACAAACACTCAGTGGAACGGGCGCCGCACAGCACGAAGGAGGTAGGCCCGGCGTCCGGTATCCGCCGTTGCAGTCGTAGTGCTCTGTCCCCGGCTCAGCCCAACTTAAGCTGCCCCGTAAAAGTTACGGAACACTCCTCGAAAGCCGGCCGCGGTGGCCGAGGGGATTGAGGGGCGCAAGTCACGGTCTGCAGGGTCACTACGGTCGGAGGGTTCGAATCCCCCCTCGGTCATGGATATTTGTGCCGTCCTAGTTCGTATGTAGTTCAAAGTAGTTTGTAAGTTTAGGGACTGATGACCCCGTAGTTAAGTCCTATAAGCTATACAAACATTTGAACATTTGAATGTACTATGGCAGTAACTCCATATATTTTATAGTAACATCAAAATATCGTAGACTATTGAACATTTTTTGACCCCGTAGGTAAGTCCCATAAGCTATACAAACATTTGAACTCCCCGTAACTCGCGTCGACGCAGCACGTTAGGGACATGGGAGCAGCAGCCCAGCTAGGCAAACGCCCCACGCGGTACCACCGAGCGACGCTGTCCCAGTTTCCGGGAAGCTCTCTAAGTGGCGTGTTAAACTGCAGTCAGCTCACCTAACCAACTCCCGCGTGAAACTGCCCTCTCTGTGTTGCTGCTAGAATTCCTCTCGCTCGGTGCGCGCGCCGCTAGATAAGGCATCGCTTCTCGCGAAGAGACTGCGTTCTAGCAAACTTATGACGAACGCTAGAACGTGCAGCGTCGCGATTTCCGGAAGCAAAGATTACCGATAGAGAGGGCAACGCAGAAATCATAGCACCGAGGTACTATCATGTCAGACAATAAATAATTAAAAACGAATGAGATGCAGACCAACAGAAATAACAGGTCAGGAGGTAGCGAAGAAAGTTCTGGAATAAAATCTTTGAAATACAAAATTCCGAACCAGCACGGCTCACAGGCTATCAATTCAGAGCTCTAGGGTTCGATATTCCCTGAGTCCTTAGCTTATTCTCTTGTACCGGGGTTCTCAATGCTCTACAACAGGCTGGGGAAGTCAGTTCTGAGAACGGAGGAAGAGTAAAGTAGGGTTCAAACCAATCTTTTGACTGTTTTATCTTACCATACACAACTGATTGTTTGAAAGTTGACAGGTACACTGCTCTTTGTAGAACTGTGAATAAATACCAAATATCCCATTTGTTCTTTAATCTAACATTTTGAAGGTCGGACCACAGATTCTCTTATACCAGATACAACAGAATTTTTTGTAGAAGCGAAACGTTTTCTTCACATTAATCTTTCTTGCTTATGAGTGAAACTAAAGTGTTAGGACTTTCAAAGTAATACAAGTTGAAAAAAATAAAAAATAAAATAAAAAAATACCAGCGTAAGATTCACGTAATTATTGGGAAAATGTCGAAGATCAAGAAGTGTTCATATGATCAGTGGATTGTATTTCCGGGCAAGATCCCTCATCAGAATATCATGTAACGACTCACCTCCGTAAGTCTTCGAAGCTTACTGCGCTAATTTCAGAAAAGTTTGTATGTTCCATCCACTATTCACCTTTCCTTTATTTGCGTTGTAATGGATCTCTTTCTGAATATATTGCTTCAGAAGTTTCTTTCCTTCCTCCATACGCCCCTTCAATTTTCTTGTAGGTGTTATCTATCAATCCAGTTGTCATAAAAGTTATTAAGGACTTACACTTGTCTTGTGGCCTCCCATGCCTAGCCATTTTGTAGTACCTATCTACCTCTTTTGTTATACTTACGTATTTCGTCATCATTTATATATATTTTTTCCTTTCATTAACTGAATTCAAATTGTTATTTCATATACAATTAAATGTATTAGGCCTTGTGTTTCTACTTTGTCCTAGGGGATCTTCACCTTAGAGATGTCCATTCATCTGTTGTGTGACTTAGTTTCAGTCGGCCGCTCTCAGATGATTTTCCTAAAACTCTGAGGAACCTAATTTTCTTTCAGTTGCCCAAATAATAGCCCAATAAACATTGAAATGTGTTACATTACAGCAGAGGACCTGACCAGGTTGGGCCATGCGTATCCTTTTGGGCTCTTAATCACACAACATTTAAGAAAATATTTCAGTTTTATGAACAAATTGTCAAGGTATCACGCAGACTTGTACGTCATGACTAAAAAGTTCTTTGTAATTATTTTTTTCTTACACCTGCCTTGTGAAATACTGTAACTAGAAATCTAGATGTAGCAGATAACTCAAGTTCAAATAGTATTTTTTGATCATTATTAGTATTTCGTATTTATTGTATAAATATAATTTTACATCTAGATAATGAATAACTTATATATTTTAAATAGATATATATCATCATATTAAAAGTCACACAAGTTTGATTTTAGCCCCGTCCCCCACCTCCCACGAGGAAAGAAATTCTGTGTAGCAGCCGCCTGATATATAGAGCAGTCACGTAGAGTCAGGCGAGTTATTTATCTCGTCTTGATTAATGCAACTTCTTTCAGAATATCGATATGATGAAATAGAGAAAAAAATTAAACATTTTATTGTAAAAAGCTGTTTCGAGATTGAGGCAGTGAAACTCGATTGATTAGTTTTTATTCCGGGTGGTCCATTGATAGTGACCAGGTCAAACATGTCATGAAATACACATCAAACGAAAACACTAGAAAGAACAAAACTTTTCTAGCTTGAAGGGGGAAAACAGATGGCGCTATGGTTCGCCCGCTAGACGACGCTATCAAATGTCAATCGGATATCAACAGCATTTTTTTAAATAGGTACCCCAATTTTTGTTACATATTCGTCTACTAAGTAAATAAACACTTTTTTCTCCTTGTGATGGATGGTGCTGTAATAGTCACAAACCTATAAGTACGTGGTGTCGCATAACGTTTCGCCAGTGCGGACGGTATTTCTTTCGTGATACATTACTAGTAATAAAATCGACAGTTTACCAATTGCAGAAAATGTCGATATGGTATTTATGTATGACTATTGTGATCAAAATGCCAAACGTACCTGTGCTATATATGTTGATCCTTATCCTGGAAGACATCATACAAGTGTCCCGACCTTTCGTCGGATTGTTGCGTTATTTAATGAGACAGGAAATGTTCAGCCACAAGGGAAACATCAACTACGACCTGCAACAAATGATGATGCCCAAGTAAGTGTTTTAGCTGAAGTTGCGGCTAATCCGCAGACAAATAGAGCGAGAATCGGGAATCTCAAAAACTCCGATGTTGAGAATTCTCAGTTCAAATGTTAGTAGAGCTTGTGGGACTTAACTACGGGGTCATGTCCCTAAACTCACAAGCTACTTATGAACTAGCTAATCCTAAGGACGGCACAAATATCCATGCCCGAGAGGGGGGGATTCGAATCCCCGACCGTAGTGGCCGTGCAGAACGTGGCTGGCGCGTCGCAGACTGCACGGCTTCGGCGGCCGGCTGAGAATCGTACATCAAAATAAATTTGCATGGCGAATACTTTGAACGTCGTGAACAATTTTTCCACTGTGCATAAAATAAATTACTGGACGATAACATTTTTTTCACGCATTCTGTTTAGTGACGAAGGATCATTCACAAAAAGAGGTAACGTCGAACGGCGTAATGTGCATTATCGGGCAACGGGAAATCCACGATGGCTGCGACAAGTGGAACACAGCGACCTTGTCGGGTTAATGTATGGTGCAACATTATGAGAGGAAGGATAATTGGCTCCTATTTTATCGATGGCTGTTTAAATGGTGCAATGAATGATGATTTCTTACGTAATGTTCTACCGATTTTACTACAAGATGTTTCACTGCATGACAGAATGGCGATGTACTTTCAAGATGATGGATGTCCGGCACATGGCTCGCGCGCAGTGGTAACGGTCTTAAATGGAATATTTAATGACAGGTGGATTGGTCATATAAGCACTATACCATGGCCCGTACGTTTAGCGGATCTTACATCTCCGGAACTCTTTATGTGTGTAAATTGAAGGGTATTTGTTATCGTGATTCACCGACACCGCCTGAAAACATGGGTAAGAGCATTGTCAATGCATGTGAGAACATCACTGAAGGCTAACTACTCACTGTTGGGAGGAATTTCTTATGTGTATTGCCAAATGCATTGAAGTTGAAGGACATCATTTTGAGCATTTATTGAAGTTATGAGGTAATTACCGGTAATCACGCAGTAACAGCACGCATTCTCATAATTTATGATAATTTCACAAATGTACACGTAGCACATAAGAACAACCGAAATAAATTTCAAACATATCTACGTTCTGCGTTTTATTTAAAAAACCTACCTATTACCCACTGTTCGTCTAAACCTGTGAGCAATATGTTCGTGAATATTTCAGCACCGTCTATCACAAAGCGACAAAAGTCTTACAAATAAAACATTCATATTTATTTACGTTCTCGACGAATCCTTCAAGCTACAAAAGTTTTGATCTTTGTAGTTTTTTCGTTTGATGGTTATTTCGTAATATATTTGGCCCGCTATCAATGGACCACCGCGTTTACTTCAAAGTACATAGAATGCAGTCGGCGAAGGAGACAGATTAGAATAGCTCGATGTAAGTGCAGATAGTAGAATAATAAAACTATCGAGTTCCCGAAAGTAAATTTTACCGGTATTTGGTTTTTATGTACATTGCATCAGATGTAAGAAAACTACGACAGTAGGAAATAACTGAATATTTAATGTCAGTCATCATATATATATTGAAATCTTCCAAAAAGTACACGTCAGCATAAATAATTTTGCACCATATACTTACTTTTTCATAAAGTAGTTTTTGATGTTCACTCACTTCGTTCTTAAGTACTTATCATAGTAAATATAAAATATTTTCCGTAAACAATGACACACTTTTGTTTTGAAAGTTCCATCGTGTCTTTACATTATCACTTACCACTGTAACTCTCCAAAACGGCACGGCACAGTGAAGGAACGCTTATAGGCGGAACCCATGTGTAACGTTCAGTGAAAGATGTGACAGATCCTTAGGGAAATAACGGGAGAGCTGGTCTCAGAGGTACTTTCAACCCGGAATGTAGGATGCACAACAAATTCCGGAAGTGAGAAACTCTTAGCTGTTTAATCAAAACATAAGCTCGAGGAAATCTAACGGAAAGCACTCTACTGGATGAGGCTTATTACCAGTATTACAAAAGTTCGATGTATCGATAAAGGATTAGCGGAAAACTGATAGAGATTTATGTCGAACTTTGTTTGATCACGAAGCACAGGTATAACGATGCAAAAAAACAGTATCAATCCTTGCAATATATGAAACCAATGCGTCAGACTATGTGTAATGAACCGCTCAATCAAAGAACACAAGTAACAGAAATTATATCTCGCGGAAGTAATTGTTATCAATGCACCAAAAGCAAATGGTGAAAGTAATAGTTTATGATTAAAGACATTATGCGACTTAGTTATCGAAACATAACATTAAACTAAATTTTTGTACAAATGAGAATGACATTGTTTATAATATTACAGTTTCAGACTATATAGTGTACATTAGGTCGACTACGAACTGGTAATGTATTTACCATTGGACGTCCGCCTTAATGAGCACTTCGGGAATTACCGCGCGGTCTGAGGCAACATGTCAAGGGTTGCGCTGCGGCTTCCTCTCAAGGACATAGATGTGTGTGTGTGTTGCCCTCAGCATGACTTACTTTAAGCCTAGGGACCGATGACCCGAGCAGTTTTCTGCCTTAGGTTTAAAAACTTCTGAAAACTCTTGATCTCGATAGAGATGTCTCCGATCAAAGCTGTCTATAGCGTCGTCAACCTGTTCAGTCTGTGACTAAACAACAGTATGCAAGGAAAAAGAAGACAGTGAAATTAGTAACAACTGTAGAAGAAGTAATAAATATCAATTACTCAAGTAATTGTAGGAACAGTCGTCATACTTATATACATATTATTGGTTAGTTGATAAAAAAATATTAATCAGTCGTTATTGCCTTGAAAATTCTGCATGATGCTTATCAAGAAATGAATCAAATTTAGGAAAGCCTGTTCTGTGTGCTTTGTCATTTGTTTGTGATATTTTTGGTATGTGAAGTGCTACACTGTCTTTCATAAAAAGTCGCGCTATTTTTTAATTAGTCATTGATATTTACAAGTAGTTGTAGGGTGTACTGTGTTTTCAAAGAAAGGTTTTTTTTAATTAATATTTGAGAACAAAATTTACAATTTGTTATTGCTGTGTTCCAATTTATCCCACTTTTGAAGGAATGCTGTAATACATTTTACAGTTTTTCATTTAATAATGCGAACATGTATAATGTGCATAATGTGCATGTATATCCTATTTTTTTAACAATGAACTACAATGAATTATAATTAATCTTTAGAATACTCCAATATTTGGTCGATTTTCAAACAGATGTGCTGTAGTACATAGAGACATATGTAAAAATGAATAAAATCTCGAAATTCCAGGCAGGGACCAAACCACAGAGTACAAAGTGAAAAATAAATGTATATTTAATACTCAAATGCGTAGCTATATGCGACAAGTTATTTCAGAAACGTATACTAGGATTTTGAACATACAATTTACTACGTTAAAATATTGGACATGAGAAAAAGAGTATCTGTGGCTGATATTTAGGCTCTTGAATATCACACGAACTAAAATCTTATGGACCTTTCATGTTCTGCGTACGCAAAACAACATGACTTAGCACTTCACTACAATTTTAGGGCCCATACACACCCCTCCGTCCTCCAAACACACAAACATTACTGGGCAAACTTTTTATAAGGAACAGGAAAGTGTCCTACATAATTAAACACTTTATGAAATAGATCCGTTGGGAAAAAATGGGAATGTATTCAGTATACGCAACATCTATATGAATGTTCTTCGTCTCCTGTAACACTTTATTCTGACAATAGCGCACTACCGGTTTCCGCAGATAAATTACATCTTCCCTGACTAAACAAAAAAGGAGCCTACCAGCCTCATATTAAACAACCAGTAAAATACAGATTCCGTGTGTAGGAGGTGTGTAAAGATTTGAATTAGTATTAAAGTGACTTTACAAGTGCATGGCTCTGTATTTCTTTAAAAATAACTCACACATATCCCCGTACGTTGTGGGAAGGCAAATAGGAAAGACCCTGCATGGGGAAAACCTCTGAAACCACCTGACACTAATGGGAATTATTAAATTTCACTTTAATTGTGTATTCTTTTACAAAGTCATTAACCGAAAAAGTCATATTATTTAATATGACAATCAAATATACCGGAATATTTTTCCTTTCGTGATTTTTTTTTTTTTTTTTTCAAACTCAATATTTTGTTGCAGTTAATACGTTATGCGATTCCTTACTTTGACCAGTTCAATAGAGTATCTACTCAGAAGAAATTCAGGAAATATTGTCTACCTACCATCACTTATAATTTCGTATGTGAATCTAAACCTCTTTCTCAGTGCTTAATTTTCACATACATATATAACTACTAAGCTTGCCGGCCGCGGTGGCCGAGGGGACTGAGGCGCTCCAGTCACGGTCTGCAGGGCCACTAAGGTCAGGGTTCGAATTCCCCCTCGGGCATGGATATTTGTGCCGTCCTTTGTATTAGCTAGTTCATAAGTAGCTTGTAAGCTTAGGGAGTGATGACCCCGTAGTTAAGTCCCATAAGTTCTATTAAAACAAAACAAGAAAAAACTACAAAGCTCCTGTTCTTTTTAAAGGTGAGTTATCAAAGAATATGTGATGGGTAAAAAGACATACAACTGCTAACAGAGACTACAAAATAACTGTCAACAACACTTTATCACTGTTTTGATACCTCTTTAAGAGGCTTCCGTGCAATACTTTTCATTCTTCTTTAAACGAACATTTGTGAACAGTATTCTGTTGCATGACGGGATACAGTTACAGGAATAAGTGCCTAATTTTTCCACACCAATGTTTGACTGAGTCCTACCAACTGTCAGAGTATTAAACAATTTTTTGAACGCCCTATGTACGAGGAACACCCAGGACGACATATTTACTACATCACATGTCTTCAAATGGCATAAATAAACTTCCTTTACTCTCTGTATCACATCTTTAATTCATTAACGACTAGATTTTCCTGTGCTCCATTTACATCTTGTACATCCTATTTCCAACGTTGAATTGTATCTTAACAGTTTCAAGCTCATTTCCTTTCTCCTCAGTACATTATTCATTTTCCAAAAGTAAGTCTCCAAAACTTTTGATAGATTTTCAAGTTTATATACACACACACACACACACACACACACACATATATATATATATATATATATATATATATATATATATATATATATATATATATATATATATGTTGTGGACGGGAGGAGGGAGAATGACGCCTGCCTTCCTGGAGAGGAAGAGGTCATATATAGAACAGGGGAATCACATTTCATTGAAATATTAATATTTCTCCTAATACCTGACAAAACGCTTCTTTGCCTTATTTGACAAAATCCTGGGATTGAAATCCGTCAGAAAGGGTGCTGAGAAACGTCGTTATTAATATTTCATCCCTCAATCCCTGTTGTCAACCTCTAACAACGTTTCGTTAATTACAAATCTTTGTGCAACACCGAACAATGACGATAAGCCACCAGACAACGTTACCGTCTCTTCCTCACCACTTTACCTAACATATCAGACACTTAATAGTAACCATTTTGACTGCCCACTTAGTTGTAACCAGGCTTCCGAAGTCAGTTCAAGGTTAAAGGGTTAACTATTAACTCAGTTGTACAACGCGTTTAGTGGTAATGGATCATCGGATTTAATGCAAAGTGATAAAATATTTTTCGATTGCCGTGGATAATGGCAGAATCGCAGTTTTCACAAGAGATACCACCGAAATGTGTCTCGAAGTGTGTCGTATTCTTCTACATTATGCAATTCTTCTTGTCATCTTCCTCTCCTCCTATGAGCGTAGCTTGTACTGAACATTAAACACTAAAAGTTCTTGAAGTTCATTATATGGTATTAAACTTTGTCAGTATTCATTTGAGTAACGAGGAATGAAAAATAAAACAAAAAATCTTTCTTATTAGTAAACTTAAGCCAATGACACCTTCAAGCATACAATTGCATTCAATACATCCAGACATGTAACGCCCAATATGTAGTTATAATGAGCGAATATTAACAGGAAACATCAGGTCATTCATGAATCATTTATCCTTTAGTAAGAAATCCCAAAGAGCAGAAACATCCTCTTAATTGCAAAGTCCAAAAAACACGTTACTGGTTTCAGCCGTAAAAATGTGCGAAATCATGCATGGAGAAAGGTTTTCCGAGAGACTGACATTAATGTCACTCTCGGAATATACCGTGGTTCATCGAATTATTGCAATACCTCTGGCGACGAAACATCGATTGCTATTACATCTTCATGAGTCCAAACTTGCCTTGCAACATGATAACAGTAGTCGTAACGAAAATTTCTTGTTCATTGTGTACACAACGTTTATGAAAAACAAGTAGCCGGGTACTTCCTGTTTTGTAAACGTAAGTAGAAATTACTGCTGTCGCGTCCACGATATTTTCTTTCTTGGGAATTCCTTTCTTTTAAAAGCAATATTTCTTAAGCAAACTACGTTGGTATTCTTTTCTACCGATGTGGCTGAAGGATTTCCTGGGATTAAAAAGCGATTCATAAAAATTCTGTACTGTTTCTCCTTCTGTAAAAATAATTGCTTCATGATATGCAGAGACGATTTGACTTCCAAAGTAGTATACCTGGGTGCGAAAATTCATTGCAAGGATCAGCAACTGTCATTCAATAATATATTCTTTACCGTCTTATTTGCTCATTTACTTGGAAGTTGTGACTTAATTTCGGTACATTTCGTCCATTTTCTAACTTTTTGTCTACAAAAGAAAATCACAAGAAACATGATACAATGTACATGTTACAAATTTTTGTAGTAACGCGTTTATAATATTAAAACGTTATGTTCTGTATTTCAACGATAACAAACCAACAGATTTAATTTAAAATTACAGCTTCATGAAAGAATTAAGTTTCGTTTTTGCACATGCGTGTAACCAGCGCATACTGGTTGCTGCACTATTCATTACACTATAAGCTGGTGCCTTGTTAGATAACACCACCTGTAGCGTGGTTATACCCACATCAAAAATGTTCAAATGTTTGTAGAGGTTATGGGACTTAACAACAGGGTCATCAGTCCGTAAACTTACAAACTACTTATGAACTACAAAATTTTAAACATGGCTGCATGGTGGAACACGATCCAAAAGTCAACTAATATTCGTTCGATGGAATTTTGTTGACTTTTGGAACTTATTAACTAGCTAATACTAAGTACGGCATAAATATCCGTGCCCGAGGGGGAATTAGAACTCCCGAACGTAATGGCCGTGCAGATGGTAACTGGCGCGCCGCAGACCACTCGGCCACTGCGGCCGGCCACCCACATCATATGAATTATTATTATGTATGCACAGTCACATTATAATATTATAATAGTGGTATGGATGTCAATAATATGCTGAATGATGCAGTGTGTGTTACAAAGTTTGTGAAAGCATGATCTTTATACTCAAATATGCCATGGGATTAGCAGCGGATGTGACCATGGGAAGTAACTGCAGTTACAAAGGATTGCAAATTGGCGTCATATCGAAATCATACACGGTTATAGGTGAAAGTAGGCGTAGTTACTTCGAATTGCACAGTATCTAATTCTATTAAGATTGCAACATAGAAATTTTAGATGCGTTAAATTAATACAAAATGTTAGGAGAAGTATTTTCATGATTATATTTCATTTAAATTCACAAGTCATCAACGAAAACTATTTTTTTTTCGTCGAACGTATAAAAACGTTGTTGATTAAACGCCTTTCAGAATTCATTTACCACTTAAGTTACAAAGGAAAAGGATGAAATTATAAGAAAAATCATAAAAATAGGTTTCATAGAAGAGTTGTAGGAAATTGGAACAGTTCAGCACACAGCATTTTTTGTTGAAAAAATTCTAAAATCAAAGTTTTCGGCATTTAAAAAAAATATTTACTATTTATATCAACAAATAATGCAATCCCTTGAGACAACATTGTCTCATTATACCAAAGGTATTAAACATAGGGAGAGGCATCGAATTAAAATTTATGCGGTGGTCGGGATTCGAACCCGAGACCACTTACTTACCAGGTAGGTGCTTTAGACCACCCAGCTGACACCGCTATTCCAATGTAGGAGAGCTCTGGCAATTTGATACGCATTTCACAGGGAACATGAGGCAGAATTAAAGTATATGGTGTGGAGGAAGACGTGCTTTAAGACAGTCCGTGTAGTTGCTTTGGCTACAACGCAGTGTTAGCTGAGTGGTCTAGAGCACCTACCTAGTATGTAGGAGGTCCTGGGTTTGAATCCCAGCCTCTCCTTATGTTTAAATATTTACTATTTGTTTCAATATGTAAAACATGGAGGAAAATGAGTAACGCTTTAAGTTTTCAAGCAATATGAGTACTTATGTACCAAAGAAGAGGGATATAGCGCAGTATGCGACTAATTCGTGGATGTCTCTTGGCAGTCTGCGCCGAGCCTATTTAAAGAACGGTGGTAGTACAGACCTGGTTTCAAGACCACACCCAGTTCGAGTCAGCCGAGAGAAGCAATGATTCGGTTTCCTTGTTTTTCGCCTTCCTAGTTGTAGAGATTTTAAATTTCCGCGTGAAAAGTAGTAAGGACCCTGTTTTTTGAGGCAACCATTAATTATTTTAGGTGCTCGACAATCGCACAGTGAAACCAGTTACTTGTCATTTCCATGGAAGTCATGCCTGAACTTTTTCTTGTGCTATTTATGCAACAAGAATTTATTAGTTTGTTAAATGTGTATGCACTTTGAAAAAGAAAATCCACATTTCTTAAGAACTGTATAAATTAATTTTTATCGTACTTGCAGGAATTTAAAAGAGATAAAGAACGTTCTACTTCAGTTTCGACGACCTGAGGTGACTGTAGACTAAGAGCAGGATGTTCCCTATCACTGTCAGGCTCAGGACACTGATCAACAAGCAGCCTAGTCCCCTCAAAACAACAACAACACTCTCAGGCTGCTAAGGACATTACTTTCCACGCTCTAGAAAAAGGCAGTGGTAGACAAAATTCATTCGGAAACAAATCCAAAATATTTAGTGACAAAAAAACCTTGACCAACGATATCCGGCTCACAGCCACACATGTGGAGCTAATAGCCCGGGAGACTCGACTCTGTAATTGTTCGGTGAAAAATTTTCTTAAAAGGCACGATTACGATACTAAAACGAAACTGTTTGAGGCAACTGACAAGAAATGAAATTGTTTGAACCCTCAAACGATGATTTTCGCGATGGCGCGACAAAGTGAACAGTACGGTGCTGACGGAGCTCTGCTACATGGCAGGTGGATGGAGGAGGTGCACCACTGCTAGTTTTATAAGCGCTGGGAGCGAAAGCGGTGCACCATCGCCATCAGAAGTGGGTCTCTCAGCTCTCTTACCGGTTACAAACCCCTCCCCCTCCAGATGCTATGGCGATAGGTGATACCCTTAGTCACGTTTCCCGCCATCTTTCTAGTTCCATTCTGAATTACACTGCACCGTCACACATCACGGTTGCTGGTCCACTGCGTAAGCATCTCACATCGAGATTGAGAACGTAAGAAAAGAGTGCTTAAATTATTTTGTAATACTCTAATGAGATATTACTAATGGAGTCTACTAACCATTAAAATCAGAGACGGTTACTGAATATAGACTTTCGTAGGTAGCTTCAACCGGAAGTGGTAATAAATGCGAAAAGGCAATGAATGAGGAAGCAGCACTTCAAGAAGTCTAACTGTTTTATAAGCTCCTTGTCTACCAATTAGGATTCAAAGTTGAAACGTTGGGATACCTGATCGGATACAACTTCCATTGACTGTACTTGAATCAGTAGGCCTTACAATGGAATCAGGAAATGAATTTCTAGCCTGAAGTGGAATAAGTCTGAGAGAGTGTAATTAGATTTGGAGAATCTGCTGAATTCCAAAATTCTTACTTCGTATGTCGAACTTGTTTCCTAATAGAAGTGACATTTTTTCCCTGTTACTGTTACTTCTTTTAAAGTAAACCGTTGTGTCTTCTTCTGACTTTGGATTGTCATTGGTGTTTTGGCTCCTACTACTGACGACGCTTTTGGCTTTGTGTCTTGGTTCATTTTACTTGGGGTGGTTTTAACCATTCATTATCGTGGATTGTTGGCTGGTATGCTATATAGACACTTCTGTGGGCCGTTAATCTCTTAGTTCAGGAATTAGCCTCCAACAAACCTTTTAATGTCCATCTTAATCAAGTTGTCACTTCGCATGCCTCTTCATCTCTCTATCGTATGGGTCCTTGGATGGGGGGGGGGGGGGGGGGGGAGGTTGAGCCGGCCCTGCTCCTGTTTCTTCGATTCACCCTGTCCTTGATTTAATTACTGGCGCAAGCACTATCGATCTCTGTCTGTTCAAATGTCTGTAAATCTATCGGACCAAATTGCGTGGTCATCAGTCCGTAGCTTACAAACTACTTAAACCTAGGTAAACTAACCTACGGACAAACACACACACCCATGCCCCAGGGAGGACTCGAACTTCCACGGCGAGCAACCGCGCGCGAGGTGCTTTAGACCGCTCGGCTACTCCATCGCGGCTATCGATCTCTCTGTGCCTGCACCGCTCGTGGCACTGTTTGATTTATCGTGCGTCGATTGTCTTCTGACGTGTGTTTTCATTGCCGCGGGTGGCGCTACGGTGGCGGCCCGAGGCGGAGTGAGGATGGTAATGAGTCGGTGCGTGGAGAGGAGAGAGAGTATTATGCAGCGAGTTTGATACCATGCACGGCATCGCCAGGGTGGAGTTATTTTGATTAAGAAGCCGTTTATGGCTGGGCCCGGCGTGTGCATCGAAGTTGTTCCGTGGCACTCTGTCAGTCCGTGAGGATTTCCATAGATACGTCTGTTCCTAAGGAAAAGACGTTGCTGATGGTCCGCAGCTATAAATGTTAAATATACATTCACTAGCTGAACCACCGCTGCTTCGCATGCGTAGGTTGGTTGGTCTGCGCCAGTTGTTTCTTTTTAATCCTGATCAAGAGTCCTTATCTTATGTTTCGTAGTTATAGCTCGAAATTTGAATTACAGCAACATATTTTTGAAAATTAATTTTTACTTCCCGTATTTCACCCCCTTATTAGACTATGTACCAAAAATACCTCGTCTTTTAAATTCGAACTCAGAATCAAAATCCGAAAATTTGTAATTTTAACTTCAAAATTGCCTGAATAGCAACAGATTTTCAAAAAACATCCCCTCTCCAATTTAACCCCCTTGATGGTTGAATTTACAAAAATACCGAAACACGTATTTTTTTAACGTCTAACCATCTATACAAATATCAATTTTTGGAGCTCTAGCATCAAAATTGTATCATTAGCAACGTGTTTTCAAAAAGAATTTTTGACCCTCTATTTAACCCTCTTAGTTGTTGAATTTCCAAAAATACTAAAAATCATGGATTTTTAATCCTGACCAAGATTCCATATCCGAAGTTTCGTAGTTGTAGCTTAAAATTTGAGTTAACAGCAACATATTTTAGAAAATAATTTTTTTGCGTCACCTATTTCACCCCCTTATTTGTCGAATTTCAAAAAATTCCGAAACACGTGTCTTTTAAATTCGAACCCTGAATTGAAATCCGAAATTTTGTAGTTCTAGCTTCAAAATTGCCTAAATAGCTACGTATTTTCAAAAAAAAAAAGTTTCATCCCCTATTTCACCCTCTTACGGACGGAATATCGAAAAATCGCTTCATAAATGACGCCTACAGAGTAAGATGAACACCCTCCACAAATTTCAGTGGTTTGGGCTGGGCGATGATGAGTCAGTCAGTCAGTCAGTCAGTCAGTCAATCGGGACACTTCCTTTTATATATAGAGATTACTTCGCAATTTGCGACAATATCCGACTTTAGCTGCTCTTCTTCAGTTGGTCTATCATATTGTAACATGTAAATTTGTGCCGGACCAGGACTCGAACTCGGGTATCCCAGGTCCGTCAGGAACCATGCATGCCATGAACTGAAGAGGGTGATCCGGAGAGGCCTTTCTGTGCGGGCTGTTTACCTCGTCTCCCGGCTATGTGGTCGCGTTCCTGGCGGCCGTGCGACGCCGCGTCCGTCCCTCGCCAAGCGCCGGAGCTGTCAACAACTAGCAGAGTACTCCGCACTCAGCGCCTCGCATCGTTCCAGCAGCTTTTCATCTGGGATGTGTGAAATGTTTCCGGGCGTTGGTTGACGCCATCCTCCTACACCATCGCGAGGGTGCCTGCACTTGTCGTCGAGTAAGAAATATAAACTAACTGATAAAACCTGCTCCGCACATCTGTGTGTCTGAATTTGTCAGCATCGTTGGCCGTTCCCCAAGGTCTGTCGTTGCCTGTGTCTACGACGTTAGTTGTTTATTAATGTGTTATACCACACTTTTAGATCGGTGCAATTGTATTATTCTTTTCGCT
Organism: Locusta migratoria; assembly: GCA_026315105.1. NCBI lineage: Eukaryota > Metazoa > Arthropoda > Insecta > Orthoptera > Acrididae > Locusta > Locusta migratoria. The sequence continues at coordinate 335,769,896 of CM048746.1, read as the reverse complement.
TTGCTCTGAGTTGCAAGTAAGCTGTATGCATTTAGTGTGTTTTGAAGGGCTGTGTTCATTTAAATTTTGGAGCCCCACTTTAGTGTAATTTTGGTAATTAAGCTGAGCTGTTTCATTTAAATGACAGGGCCCATTTGTAATTAATATTGTATTTAAAGGCTTGCATTTCATTTAAAATTTTCCACTTATATTTAAATTGGTGGCCTCATTGTGTCTTTACATTTTAAAAGGTTGGTTTACTAAATCTGTAGCCTTATTAGCACATCAGTGATTGCTTTTCTCAACTTGCCCTCCTGCCTTGCATCATTTATCTCAACTGTCTCGTTGATCCTGCAGCCTTTGATTGTAACACACACACACACACACACACACACACACATACACACACACACACATACAGACAAAAACACAGACACTATCCCACTCAACTGTTTCATCCCAGATAACTCTGAAACTACAAGAGATATTGAAAAACCACGCTCACGGTCATGAACGTACCACAGGGGCTTATGAAAGTAGGTACTACGAGACACCCTAAAACGTGGAGAAATATTATTTTTAACAAAAACTTAGGTTTTTTAAATAGATACCCATATTATTTCTTAAGCAATCGATAAGAAAAAAATCACGAAAAGAATGGGCCGGCCGCGGTGGCCGAGGGGACTGAGACGCTTCAGTCACGGTCTGCACGGCCACTACGGTCGGGGGTTCGAATCCCCCCTCGGGCATGGATATTTGTGCCATCCTTAGTTGTAGGTAGTTAATAAGTAGTTTGTAAGTTTAGGGACTGATGACCCCGTAGTTAAGTCCCTTAAGTCACATACGATTCGTAGTGATATGTGTAATCAGTGCGCAGCGGAGTGGCCGAGCACATTGAGGTGCTATGCTCCGATGTGTGAGACCGTTCCCCATCAGAGGTTCCAATCCTCCATCGAGCATGGATGTTTGTGTTGTCTTTAGTATAAGTTAGATTATAAGTAGTTTGTTAGTTTAGGGACTGATGACCCCGCAGATAAGTCACGTAAGCTTAATGAACATTTCAACAACCTGGTGTATGTTTGGGCAATCGACCATGTTGCCATCATCAGGTGTGCTGATGTACTGCCCTGGGGTCATGTCTTTTCGTCACGAAGCTGCAGCTTCGTTTCGTTGGAGTGACAGCAGGTCTAGCTGTTTTTCGTTCTTCTTTCGCGGGTTGTTTTCGTCCTTTCTTCATTTTTTGTTTCCTTCCTTCTTGTTTGACATTTAGTTTCACTTTCTCTTGCTGTTTGACAGCGTTTTTATTCTTGTGGCCAGCATCTCGTTTCGCCGGCCGCGGTGGCCGACGGGACTGAGGCGCTCCAGTCACGGTCTGCACGGCCACTACGGTCGGGGTTCGAATCCCCCCTCGGGCATGGATATTTGTGCCGTCCTTAGTATTAGCTAGTTCATAAGTAGTTTGTAAGTTTAGGGACTGATGACCCCGTAGTTAAGTCCCATAAAATATAAAAACATTTGAAACATGTCGTTTCATTCCAGTGGATCTGGTTTCCCAGATCCTTGATTAGGCGAGTTGTCGCTTCTTCTTGCTTCAGATTTTCTCTTTGATTTCTTGAAGCGGTCCTTCAGCCTCGGTAAGCCAGTTAGTCGATGCAGTTATGCCCTATTAAACTCTCTCGGCGCGTGCAGTGCCATTCTCAGGCACCTGTTTTGTATCTTCTGGGGACTTTTGAACTGCATCTCGGCGGCGTTGCCGCACACCACAGCACCGTATTCCAACCTAGGCCTGGTGCGGCCACCGTATGCCACAGTTGATCGTAGAAGGAAAAACGGCTATATAGCTCAGAGATGACATCCTGCGCCGCATAGTGCAACCATACCGACAGCAATTGGATAAGAAGTCAAATGTTCAAATGTGTGTATAGTTTATGGGACTTAACTACGGCCACTGCGGCCGGCAATTGGATAAGAGATTGCTCTTAATGGACAACAGTTACCGCAATAGTCTTGCAAATCTTGCGACTGCGATCCTTTATGATACTGACTTCGCAAGATTAGAACTGTCAGTTTTCTTTCCAGACATGAAACCTGCTGAGCATGGGTGGGTTACATTCAAAATTTAGTTTTCGAACGAGACGACCCACCAATCATCGGTGAGATTACGTTGAATCCCCTTGAAGAATGGGACAATTTTGCCCAAGCGTCCATTGACGTTCTACTGGAGAGTATGTCAAGACGAATACAGGCAGCCTTTGATGAATGGGTTCCCAATCGTTTCAGCTGGCGGACCCCTTATTCAGGCGAAAGTTCACCGCGGACCCCTTGTCATTGAAGCGCATAGTACCTGTTGACATTCAGCGCGAAACCCATGGGAATTGAATACTTATCAGTGCAAGTGTCATTTTACTGCTAAATCCACGAAGAATCAAGAGTCCATGGTGTACTTGTATATGGAAACAACTTGAAATCAAAGTTTTTCCCATTTCCATGAATTTCCAATGCATTCAGTTACTTTGTTCTTTCGATTTATCCGACTGTCCAGTACAATATAGCCTCATAAAATTTACTTGTTAGTTAAGAGTTCATGGGTTTTGGCTGCCTTCCTCCACTTACAAGGAGACCACAAGGGTGTCGGATTTTACAATATTTTCAGACTTACGGTACGTGAAGTATGGAACGTAAATAACAATCAGTCAAAGCCATTCGACGCAACTCCGAAAGGATTCTCGAGAAAATAGATTTTGAAGTTTTGCAGGAACATGTAAAAACCAATTACTAAAACAATTTCACCATCAGTTGGTGTAGCTCGGTTGGTAGCGGTCTGGCTTCATAACCACAGAGTCGGTGGTTCGATTACAGCAGAAACTGATTTATATTTTTAGTTTTCGTAGCGTTCGAATAATTACACAACTTTCATATCTAACGGTAATTTTTATTAAAATGCACTTATTTTTATTCAATCGTAATTTTATATCTATACATATAAAAATGAATGTTTGCATGGCCTCAATGAGTTCATAAACCACTCATTCGATTGCAATGAAACTTTGGAGAACTGTTCACCAAACCAAAAGAGCACGATACATATCTCAGGAGATATGATGTCATAAATAATGAGAGGCCACTATGTGAGAATACCCTGATTTATTCGTCAATTATTGGAAAATGGGAGTAGTTGTTGCCCTGTGTACTTTCGGACGTTTAAAAAGTGTTTTGTAACCCCCCCCCCCTCCCACACACACACACACACAAAATGATGAACCGAAAAGAAGTCTACGGCTCACAACACTTTCGCTGAAGATGTCGTAAAACAGTCGTATCAGACATGACCTTGTATCAAAGTTCGCATTACAGATTTGAATGTTCCTAATTACTTTTGTCTGCAAGTGTCCCTTAATCATCTTGCATCCAAAATTAAGCAATCTGTTTTCTTAATCTCTATCTATATAAAAGCGAAAGGACACTCACTCACTGACTAAACAATAATTCTCCAAAACTACTTCACCTATGAAGCTGTAATTTGGCACAAATGTAGTTTATGGTTATAAAACGTCAGCTAAGAAAGTATTTTGTTTTTAAATATGATGTGCAGTGTCCGTGTTTATTGATAGAACTAAGCAAATATCCTTCACACATGCATGCATGTCTGAAGTAACGGACACTTCGGCGACTACACTGCTAATGTAAATACAAAAAATGTATTCTCAATTGCGAATATTAATCAGCATCAGCTGTATGGACTACTACAAGGTGTTCAGGTCGTCTACACACACATAAAAACTGACACAACACATGTAATCAGGAATCCATAAATGTTTCAAGGAACTGAATTCGAAAACGACGAAGAAATAGCTCTCCAAACAACACTCAATGACTACCATCGTCAACTAATGGCGAAGCCGATATTGTAAGAAATGTAACGTATGTTTTTCGATTTAAATCATCATTACTTCATAAAATATAGAAAATTACGAATAAATAAAAATACGTGCATTTTTCATAAAAATTACCGTTAGATATTAAAATTGTGCAGGTATTCGAACACGAGGAAAAAAATAAAAGTATAAATCAGTTTCTGCAGAAATCGAACCACCGACTCTGTCGTTATGAACAAAGTCGCAACCACCCGAGCTACACCAACAGATGGTGAAATTGTTTTAGTTAATGGTACATACGTGTCCCTGCAACACTTCAAAGTATATTTTCTCGAGAATCCTTGAGAGTTACATCGAACGGGTTTGACTGATTGTTATTTAAGTTCTATACTTCCATTTGGTCTCCTTGTTAGTGGTAAGCTTCACGTCGTAACTGTCCGCTGCGGACAAGTCTCACAAGATTACACTTTAGTTGTTTGGCTAGTGATGTGTAAATACGAAGAAAAGATGGTCAGATGTTTGTAGACCTATTGTACCAAACACCTATGGTCTTCAGTCCATAGTCTTACAAACTGCTTAAACTAACCTAAGTACAACACATACTCGCATGCCCCAATTAGGACTGGAACCTCAGACGGCGAGCAATCGTGACGAAGTCGTTTGTCCTTTTATTTAATAAAAGACAAAGTTCATAGATAAAATACAAATAAGAAAAACCACTAGCAAGATATAAATAGAAGCAATCCGAATTAAATTTACTTGCTTAATCCCCAAAATTACATAAGTGTGAACTTTTACATGAGAAATATTAAAATCCTAAGACCAATAACTTAACAAGCCTGTGGCCTCTTACTGTCGTCCCCGATCTCTCACAAGACAGAAAGAGTAGGAAAATAAAATTTAACTAAAGGAGAAGGCGCCAAAATGGTGGGCGCGAGACTTCTGGATCTCTGCGTGCCACGACGAGCCAGGCGTCACCGCGGCGATGATGTGACAAACAACTGGACACAGGGCCCACAAGCAGCGGAACCTGTAAACATAATTACAGCGAAGGCAGTTTCTTACCAAGAACCATAAATCACATACATATTTAAAATCTTAAAATAAGACCCCCCTCCAGTTTATTCAATATAAGTAACATCTTCTGACCAACAAAAAATCAACAGTGCAGCTACGTTAAGCAAGTAATAGACCTTAACGTACTTGACTCGCCAAGGACAGCTTACTCGTAAATAAAGATTTACTGCCAGAACAGTGATAGCCAATATACAAGGATAGTGGGACTCTTCATTTAATTTAATTAAAGCCAGACCAAATGGATCAAACAGTAACAACTCGGAACCAATGTCAACAACAGTAAATAACACCACACGCACAGTATAGTTGTTATACATAATATTAAAGGAACACAATAACTACTAAGACACTCATCTTCTGTCAGGACCTACCCGGATCCAAGGAGCTGCTATTAGCAAACCTAACGCTCCACACTTTCAATAACATGGTTGAAATTTCGGCAGAGTTGGCGACTTCGGTGACAAGGGGCGACAACATTCTAATTTGGACACAATTCTCTCAATATCTAAACATATTGTTCAGCGGCAGCCATCCATACCGGACACCTCTGTTCCACCGAAAACAAAGACTGTCGCCTCAACCAGTCCTGTCGGCCAAAACACTCGCTCGGAGTTCAAACGAAAACTGACAGCCCTCGGCATAATTCCAAAACGTCCGCACATAAGGCAAAGATACTCCACTCTGAGGGCGGATCCCGTCAATAGTCACGGCAAAGTGCCGCCAGAGAACCCGCGCAGTGTAGGGACGGTGCCCCGCCACGGATCACCACCTACATAGGAAGACATGACTACCCCAATAAAATAAATCAGATCGGAAATCGAACGATTTAGGAGTTATTTCATCCCGCGCGCTTGTAGAGAATGGAACGGTGGAGAAAGATTAGCCGCGAGGGAGTAGCCGAGCGGTCTGTAGCACCACGTCACGGATCGCGCGGGCTCCCGCTTCGGAGGTTCGAATCGTCCCTCGGGCTTGGAGGTGTGTGTTAGTTTAACTTATTTATGTAGTTTGTAATACTAGGGACAGATGACCAACGTAGTTTGGTCCCGTAGGATTACAAACATTTGAACATTTTTTAGAGAAAGTTCATGAAAGTGGTTAATGAACCCTTCTGACAGGCACTTAAATGTGATTTGCTGAATATTTTGATGTAGATGCAGATGCAGAGACATGAATTTGACAGATCATTAAAAGACCTTAATCGAAACAAGGCCCCTGGAGTAGATGACATTCCCTCAGAACTAATTAAGTCTCTGGGAGAACTAGCACGACAAAACTATTTCACCTGGTAAGACGTATGAGACAGACGAAATGCCTTCAGACTTTAATTAAAAATGTAATATCCCCATTCCAAAGAAAGCAGGCACAGACTGGTATAAAAATTACAGAATCGCAGTTTAATAACTCACGGTTGCAAAATTTTAACACGAATTATTTACAGAAGGATGGAAAGGCTGATAGTTGCTGACCTCGGGGAAGATCTTTTGAGATTCAGGAGAAACGTAGGAACACGGTAGGCAATACTCACCTTCCGACTCATCTTCAAAGACAAATTAAGGAAAGGTAAACCTAAATATTTAGATTTGGAGAAAGTTTTTGAAGCTGGCCGCGGTGGTCGAGGGTACTGAGACGCTTCAGTCACGGTCTGCACGGCCACTACGGTCGGGGGTTCGAATACCCCCTCGGGCATGGATATTTGTTCATAAGTAGTTTCTAAGTTTAGGGACTGATGACCCCGTAGTTAAGTCCCATAGACTATACAAACATTTGAACATTTTTTGAAGCTTTTGACAATGTTGATTGGAATACACTGTTTCAAATTCTGAAACAAGCACCAGTAAAATATAGGGAAAGGAAGGTTATTTTCGACTTGTACCGAAACAAGACAGCAGTTATCAGAGATGGGGGGGGGGGGGGCATTAAAGGGATGCAGAGGTTGGGAATGGAGTAATATAGGGTTGTAGACTTTCTGCAATGTTATTCAATTTGTACACTGAGCAAGCTATAAAGGAAAGCAAACAGAAATTTGGAGAAGTTGAAGGGAGCGAATAAGATGAACATTAATAAGAGAAAAACAAGTGTAATGGACGGCGGTCTTTGAAAATCAGATGATGCTGAAGGAATTAGGTTAGGCAATGAAACTATAAAGGTAGTAGATGAGTTCTGCTACTTGGGTAGTAAAATGACATATGACCGTCGCAGTACAGAGGATATATAATGCAGAATGGCAATGGGATGAAAAGCGTTTTTGAGAAATTTGATAACATAAGAATATTGTTCCGCCAACGTCAAGCAACGCCTGCAATCTGGCTACACGCAACTCTCAAAACACCGCAGGTGAGTGGAACTGCAGACCTCACTACGACAGGCGCCGAGGCTGCCAGTCGACGTAGATGTAAAAATTGCCGGGCCACCACGACAACAACAACAACAACTCTCCGCTAATTCTTGGTCTTTGTTTTCCAGAGGCCGCTAGTTAAGAAGGAAGTTTCCAGCACGCCTGAGCCGGCTATATAAGCTCGACCAGGTACAGCACAAACCATTTCTTCCTGGCCTACGGATGGGTTAGAACGCGCCTCCTGACCGAAGATCTCTGCGCCGGAAAGGACGGGTACTCACCTCGTTCTCTTTAGGTCTACCATTGGACTGTCGAAGACGATAAGGACTTGGTCATATAGCCGTACATACTAGTGTAAATGAAGTCTTCTGACGGCCTAGAACAGAATAGTGTTTAGTTGTTGTATTTGTGTGCAGAAGTACCACGGATTGTATTTCTTTTCCGAGAAAATTAAGTTTTGTGTTGTACAAGTAATCAAAACAAATATTAACTATAAGTAGGTCCTTTATGAAGGCATTTGTGTGGAGTGTTACCTTGTATGGGAGTCAAACTTGGACGATACTGCAAGAAGATAGAGGCTTTTGTAATGTGGTGCTACAGAAGAATGCCAAAGATTAAGTGGATACATGGCGTAACTAATGAAAAGGTACTGAAAATAATTGTGAAGAATAGGAATTTTTGACATACTTTGATTAAAAGAAGGGATCGATTGGTAGGACACACTCGTATACATCAAGAAATGATTAATTTACCACCCCACCAAGAGTGTGGGGGAAAATAGCAGATGCAGCCCAAGATGCAGATGTAGTAAGGAGATTCAAATGGAGGGGGCAGTCGTTCTTATGAGGAGATGATGGGGCTGGCTCAGGATACAGTAGGGTGGAGAGCTACATCAAACCAGTCTCCGGACTGAAGACGAAAACAAGAAACAGCCTTGTAAATAGCCGTGAGCGTCCAAACTACTCGCTTCTTTAGCAAAGAAAGACTAGTCCACTGACGAAGGAAGTTTAACAATGAATGATGTTTCGGACCGCATATGTGGTAGCGAGCACTCTGATTATCGACTGAGCTCCTAGCACTTCGGAATATCACGCGCAAAAGGTTGCTTCGCTTTGAGTGCCTTGAGCCGGCCCACATGCGACCTCTGGATGTTGCAGAACTGTGGAGCAGAGGGGCCGCATCCAGCGGCACCAAATAGACTACGTACAGCTCCTCACTTGGAAACCACGATAACTGCTTGGGAATACGACTTGATGTAAACGTAAAAGTATTTTAATCAGAGTAAAAAACTGATTAATTTTCAGAGTCTTTTAATTAATAATGTCACTAATTAAAGGTAAAGCAGTCAACAATCCGAAGATTGATTTGAACACTATAGTGCTTTTCTAGGCATGGTCCTGTTTGGAGGTGGTATGCCGTTGCATTCCTCCGACCTTCGAACTGACTTAACCAACCAGTTATAGGGGGACCTACAGTTTAACGTGGATTCCGAACCATGGTGCTACTCGGTATTTTTCACATGAGCAATACTACCAGAGGTGAAAGAAGTGGAAAGTGACAGATAAAAATCCTAGGACCTGGCGGGGATCGAACCCGCGATCTTTGGATTTGTAGTTTGGCACTCTACCACTGTGCAACCGAGGCTCTAACTAGTTACTTCACCAGTTTTGGTGTAAGGTGAATGTGGATCCCTCTGAAAGATTCGGCGATCCCCTGAGGGGTCAGCGGACAACACTTTAGGCTGCCCTACTTTAGTGCAATAGCACCTGTTACCGGGTGTCAAGGATACTGATGTATGCTGAAATTTGACCACGAATTCAGAATGTCTACGTTTTTGTAGTAAAACTTTTCAATTTCTGTTTTCACAATGATTAAAGAGAACTGATATTATTCCTTTCTGTTAAAGTCTATTCCATTTTTATGTAAATGGTCATGAACCTGTAGAATCGGGGCGATGCAACACTTTCTCGAAGTGTGTAATTCCCGCATATCGGTAACACTAACTGTACTGCCTGCCTTCGAAAATGCAGCAACAGAAAGAAGAAGAGATGTACGGCCATATTTACTTAAGAGATAACACGTTGTACAATGGTCACAGGGTTTAAAATACATTCCAATGTGTGATGTTAAATGCAGTGAATTCAGTACTGTGGCCGCTATTATTTCCGATGAGAGCATTTTACCAATGTGACCCTGGATGCGTTTGTTGCGGCGTGGCTTCCACGTATGGTCCAGGCTGATCTGGCGTATCAGCTGATGGTGTCCGCTGGAATCGTGTCATCGAACAGAAGATTTCGATAGCGACGGATGGGAGAAAAGGAAGGTCAGTGGACGACGAAAAAGTCAAAGACTTCGTGATCGGTGTTGTTGCACATTATTTTGTTGCTGGATTCAAAGTTAGTACAACAGGCTCCAACACTCCAGAGATGTAAACCTTGCCCTTTAATGTACCATCAGTGTGTACCATACCGGCCACGAAATATTCAAAAATTCTTCGCTACCCAACGTACTGCAGTTCTGCCTTTCTTCCCTGTTCTCCTAATCCCATATTCTAGTAAATGTCTGGTCGATGTTTCTAGACGTTTTGCTCGGTCAGCTTCACCCGCTGATAAACTAGATAAACTGGCAAATTTTGGAAGCAGCAATGGAGTGTTACACACTAGCTACACATCAATAGCATCTTTGTCTCAACGCTGAGGACCCTAGCAGCAGTATTATCCCCGTGTGATCTTTCCACAAGTTATTTGCTCCAAGATAATTTTGTATGTTGTATCTCCGGTTATTCTTGGTACTGCATTTTTGGATGGCCAGCAGCGTTGTAATAAATCTAAATTTTTTTTTCATTTTTTAAATTTATTTATTTGTTTATTTATAGTACTCAGTCTTCGTCGATGTATAAGCATCGAAGGAACTTCAGTGAAGGGTGAACGTCTTTTGAAGAGGGAGAATCTGTCTTACTGACATAGTTGCTACAGAGTAAATCTGTAACAGACTTGATTGAGAATGTAGAGGTAAATAACTAAGGAATTTTTCTACGTCACACTGTCGGTAAAGCTGTCTTCGAAAAGCAATTTATCTGTCAGCGCTTTCTTCGAGGACTAGCGTATCCGTTTAGTTAACTGAATCTGCGCTTTCTGCTGGCACAGAATGTTAGACCGCTGCGGTAAATGATAAACCGTGCCGCAATCTCTCTACCACTAAGGGAGCTGCCAGTACTAAGCGTTCTTCATCCGCATAAAAGATTCGCTCGCTACTTTCTTTTTTTTCGTCGCTTCCGTTGCAGAGCTCACGCTCTTCAAAAGGCGGAATATCCTTTGAAACCGCCAAGGTTTTTATATTTACTCCGGCTACGACATCAAGCGTTACCTTTCGTTCCCTGCAAACCAGAACTCAGGGTTTTGTTGTAGTTAATTATACTAACATAGTAGGCGCGATCAATCTATTTTAAAATCATTGTAATGAAATTTACGGACCACTGCTTATACTTTATTCAATACCGCTACAGCTGTTTCAACATTTTGTCATTATCAAGCGCGTCTACAATTTTGAACGTTATATGCTGACATCTGGCGTAAGTGTTGTATAAACTGCATTTAAATTACATCGATTAATTTATGAATGTTATAGTAACAGTTTTATTTACTATTATCATTCATGCTTCAAACGAATCTCCACCAGTGTACAGTGAGACAGATGAGTGCTTATTACACTACTGGCCTTCAAAATAGCTACATCAAGAAGAAATTCGGGTGATAAACGGTTATTCATTGGAGAAATATACTAGAACTGACATGTGATAACAATTTCACGCAATTTGGGTGCATAGATCCTGAGAAATCACTACCCATAACAACCACCTCTGGCCGTAATAACGGCCTTGATACGCCTGGGCATTGAGTCAAACAGAGCTGGGATGGCGTGTACAGGTATAGGTGCCCATGCAGATTCAACACGATACCACAGTTCATCAAAAGTAGTGACTGGCGTATTGTCACGGGCCAGTTGCTCCGCCATTATTGACGAGACGTTTTCAATAATTGGTGAGAATGTCTTGGCCATAATAGCAGTCGAACATTTTCCGTATTCAGATAGGCCTGTACATGACCTGCAACATGTGGTGGTGCATTATCCTGCTGAAATTTAAGGTTTCGCAGGGATCGAATGAAGGGTAGAGCCACGGGTCGTAACACATCTGAAATGTAACGGCCACTGTTCAAAGTGCTGTCGATGTGAACAAGACGTGAACAAGACGTGACTGAGACACCCAATACCGTCACGCCGGGTGATACGCCAGTATGGAGATGACGAATACATGCTTCCAATGTGCATTCACCGGCAAACATGAATGCGACCAGCATGGTGATCATATTGCTGTAAAGAGAACCTGGATTCATCCGAAAACATTACGTTTTACCATTCGTGCACCCAGGTTCGTCGTTGCGTACACCATCTCAGGCGCTCCTGTCTGTGATGCAGCGTCAGGGGTAACCGCAGCCATGGTTTCTACTGTCTGTGTATGAGACATCGGTTGGAAACTTTTCTCATGTCAGCACGTTGTAGGAATCGCCACTGGCGCCAATCTTGCGTGAATTCTCTGAAAAGCTCATCATTTGGATATCACAGCATCTTATTCCTGTAGGTTAAATTTCGCGTCTGTAGCACGTCATCTTCGTGGTGTAGTAATTTTAATGCCAGGAGTGTCTATGTGTATGTTCGAAGAGAGATTTCACTAAATATGTCAGTTTTTATAGCTATTCCTTCCCTATAAGTAATTTAATTTCGATGTACAATCAGATAGGAATGATGGAAATAGAAGCACAGTTGGAAAAGTGAAAGGAATGGTTATTATACTGCGGTGTAAGAAAGCTGCTGGTGTGGATGAAATAAATTCAGAACTCATGAAATGCAATGGAATGTCAGGTCACAAATGGTTACACAGGATGACTGAAATGACTTGGGAGTGGGAGCAGGTTCCACCGAAACCAATAATCACAGTAATTTGGAAGCATGGGAATAGGAACTGTACTAACAGCCACAGAGGTATCTCTTTAATTAAGTTTTTGGCAACACTTTCTCAGGTATTGTTGAAATGAGAGTGCCTGTATTTGTAGAAGACAATTTGAATATAAATCAGTATAAATTTCGGCCTGTCAGAGGATCAGATCGATAGCTTATGGTAAGTATAGGAAACGTATTGTGAGTGAAAAAGGAAATTATATGTCTTATAGATCTGGAAAAGGTTTTGTGTTACTAATAGGAACCTATTCTGAGTTCTATAAGATGATGGAGATAAACTTTTGTAGGCAATTAAAGGTCTTCACATAGAGTGCCAAGCAGGAGTTACAGTGGATGGTAATTTGAGTTCATGGTTCTGCATGGTGCAAACTGCTACCACTATTGTTCATATTAGTTATGGACCATACGTTGAAAACTATATACTGGTATGATATGATTAAAATATTTGAAAACAAAATAAGCAGTCTATCACATACGGTCGACTTAGTGGTGATGACATTCGCTTCAAAGGTTGCAATGTAATGTTTTAGAGATATAAGTTTTATGGCATGAAGATCACCATCTTCAAAATCAAAGTAATGTTTCTGGTAAAATCATTTAAGCAGCTTGAGTGCCAAACTGGAGGAACAAAGAACAGGTGGACAGTTACAAGTACTTACGATGTATTTTGTAAAAGGAAGATAACACTGAGAAAGAACTGGAATTAGAATGTAGCAAAGCTAATGCAGCAAGCGCCCACTTACAAATTACTCTCTTTAGTAAGTAACAAGTCAGAACCAAAATTAAGTATGCAATGCACCTTTTTATTCTTTCGATCAGGGTACCTTATTAATAGGATTTAGGTTACAGGCTTTGGGGGTAGGATAGTAAGATACTGTGGGGCATGATCTTGATTACAGTACTGCGCTTACGTAATCGGTTACTATTGTAACTTAATAACCTCATTGGGATAAAAACATCTGATTCTATATTCCCAATGCTTTTCTGTTTACCTGCACTAATATAATAATAGATCTTGCAGTATCATATAAATTTTTAAGGCAAAGAGTTTAATTGATCCTCCAACCCATTCTGATATAAAGCCAAGTACATTGCCACCTTTAACGTTGTACAGATGTGAGTCGCACCAGCACTGATGCTAATAGGAAAACGCTCGACAAATGCATTGTTCCTAATAGTAATTTCATACGTTTCTTCACACTCTATAACTGAGGCTCCATTGAGAAAGACGATTTCCAGTCAGCATTAATCATTGTATTACTCCCACAGGAAGTAAAGTTCAAAAAATGTTCAAATGTTTGTATAGTCTATGGGATTTAACTACGGGTTCATCAGTCCCTAAACTTACATACTACTTACGAACTAGGACGGCACAAATATCAATGCCCTAGGGGGGATTCGAACCTCCGACTGTAGTGGCCGTGCAGACCATGACTGGAGCGCCTCAGTCCCCTCGGCCACCGCGGCCGGCAGGAAGTAAAGTAGATGTATGGATTATAACAATAACTTCTGACGTTTTCTGTTATCCTATCATTCAACAAGATAAAAAGACCGCAGTGGGTCATATTCCCATTATCTGTGTTGTTAAAGAGGTTGACCGCGCCAACCCATTCTTCTTATCTTCTGTTCAGAAAGAAAATCTCATTAAATACTAAAGGCTGGTGAGTCACTTCATTTCAGTCACTTCTATTTTGTTGTATCGACAGGAAAGTATCTGAAATGTTTTGGAGCTACACACTAGCTTAATTCGAAATGTTGTTGTTGTTGTGGTCAGACTGGTTTGATGCAGCTCTCCACGCTACCCTGTCCTGGGCATGTCTCTTCATCTGAGAATACGTTCGGCAACCTACATCGTTTTGAATCTGCTTTCTGTATTCGTCCCTCGGTCTCCCTCTACTATTTTTACCCCATACGCTTCCTTCTAATGCTAAGTTGACAATTCCTTGATTTCTCAGAATGTGTCTAACCAATATATCTCTTCTCTTAGTCAGGATATGCCGGAAACTCCTTTTCTCCCCGATTCGGTTAAGCACCTCCTCATTAGTTACGTGTTCTACTCATGTAATTTTCATCATTCGTCTGTAGCACCACATTTCAAAAGCTTCTATAAATCTTTTTATTTGAACCCCTTATCGTTCACGTTTCACTGCCATACAATGCTACACTCTAGAGAAAAGCTTTCAGAAAATTTAAATTAATATTGGATATTAACAATTTCGCTTCTTTAGAAACGCTTTTCTTCCCAAAGCCATTCTGTATTTTATATCTTCTTTACTTCGGCCATCAGAAGTAATCTTGCTACCCAAATAACAAAATTGATCTACTACTTTTATTGTCTCATTACCTAATCTATTTCTGGACGACATAGAGCCCCGCATGTCCTTCAGTACTGAATCACCATTCTTTCACCAAAATGAAGTTTTCTGCACATAAGCAGAATTGTTTAGAGTTACACGATCTCTATCCCGGCGCCATTCTTACGATGCCAATCCTGATGCTCGTCCAGTTTCTGCGGACCAAAAGTTGTCGTAGTTTAGTGGGAGCGAGGCTTCCGTGCGTCGAAGCCACAGTCCTGAAGGCGATTTTGGACTGTTTGTCTTGATATTGCGCGTTCTTTCGGTAGCCGGAGGGTGCGTTGCAGCTTAGTTGCATTCAGTCTCCTGTCTCGGTGTGCAGTTAACCGGAAGTTCTGGTCACCTGTTGCTGATATGTTAACGGATACTTTTGTCTCAAAACACGTACAGGTCCTGGAAATTACACTTTGGGACATTCCAGTAATTGCAGCCACCTACCTCTGCGTCTGACCCACGTCCAAACTTCCTATGATTTTCCACGCCACAGTGTCTGGTATGTCACGTCGTTGTTGCATTGCTGCGCGCTACACTATCTGTATATAACTGCTCGCATAATCCGTTGGTTAAATACAAGTCAGCAACAAACCACTCTGCACCAACTTTCTCGTCTGTCGTAAATGTTCTATCTCTACTCAGTAATAGCAGCAGATATACGTCCGACCATTTTAATTCGTTCTGCCGATGACAATACTTATCAACCTATAAGTAGATCTCTCAACCGATCCCAGCTCTATCTGCCATTTTTCTCACGATACCAGTCGTGCAGACATTATCACTTCGGAAACCTTTTCACATTAATCAACTGACACATGGCAACGCAACGACCCCTTGCGTTAGCGACACTGCCGCCATTTTTATTCGAGCAAGTCGCTATCGCGTGATTTTTGTCACATATGATGTCACATAACTATAGTATGTGAATCGAATGTAAATAACATACTAAGTAGGAAGAAAGCGCGATGGGAAAAGGCGCTGTCCCTGGCATGCCACGGATTGCCTCCGGATCGGCTACTGAGATTTTTCTTTCTAAGTACTGATGCCATTGGTAGGTCTTCATTCTAATAGCTATTTTATGAATCGGCAACTAAAATGTTATCGGTATATCCGCTACTGTAATTGGTCCCATTCACCGTATGCGCTTGCTTTCTTGTACATTTATTTCTGTGATATTAGGATGCATTGTCTTCTTTATACAAGGTGCGTCTGAAAAGGTCAGTGAATGATCTCAGGAAATATAGGAAACTTTAGTTACAAACAAAATACCGTTACTGGCCTTCAAAGTAATCGTTTTGGCTACATTAAACTTCTGACATCGGTTATACAGCTGTTGGAAACTGTTAGCAAACGCTTCTTGCGGGATCGCTCCAAGCACCAAGGTCACGCGTTGTTGAATCTCCACAACCGTTTGAAAGCGTAAGCCTTGTTCAGCTGCTCTTCAGCTCGTCTGCTATCAAACACAACCGCCGATCATACGAAAGCATCCTTCGCACTCCTTCGATGTTGCCTGGCCCTGTGATTTTGGACGGTCGAGCAGATCAGACTCATCCTCGACACACTCCATCTCGAACCACTCACACATTTTTTTATCCAACACCACACACTTGCACTAACATCTCAAGGGTTCCAATCGCCGTTTTCCCTAATTTGAAACATCATGTTAACGCTTTGCTCCATTGCTTCATTTTGCGCTACAAGTTGCAGTGACACGAGTTCTCACACCCTGTTAGATGGGTCGCAGGGTGTACCACCGTATCACTGCAATGTGTTTTCACGATAGGGGGCCTTGTTGTCCCTCATTCTGTATGCGCTGGCAACTCTTCTTCGCCAGCGCCGTTTGTAAAATGTGGGACCATTCATCGAATTTTTCAGTTGAACCTCGTTTGTAGAGTGCCTGTACGTTTGTGTGCGTGCATTTCATACAAATCTACAGGTGTGTTCCAATTTCATGAAATGTTGAACGCCTACATACGAACTTTGACATCATCTGCGGTTTTACTCCGATCTTCATTAAATATTGCGCACTTGAGATTCAGATGAATAGAAAGGTCACTGTCCAAGTAAAATTTTGTATTTTGCTTGGTGGTTGTTACCTTACCTATGTATTTCGACAAAATTTATGGTTTTATTCCGATCATGATGGAAATTTTGCCCGTCTAACTTCCAAAAGCAGAGGAACTAGATTTCATTAGTATATGTTCCATATATCATAAATAACACACTTCGTAATGATGTGAAATGTGTCTTTACAAATTATTACTCTGTACTAAATATTACATCACACAATTTTTTTATTATTTTTTGTATTTTTTCAGATATACTAATTTATATCTAAAAATAGTCAAGAAGGAGTTGCCATTCATAAATTATTTTAATTTATTTTTAAATGCTAGTTGGCTACCTGTCAGGCTGTTGATGCTGTTTGGTAGATGACAAAAGACATTTGTGGCATCATAATTCACCCCTTTCTGTGCCAAATCTAGATTTAAACTTGGATAGTGGAGATTTCCGAAATAACTAATATCAGTAAACCGCAAGGTTTTTATTCCCTCTCCCTGGACTTAAACTAACTCTTTAAATTTTTCCTTGCATTCCTTCACAGCTCGCTCTTGTACAGTTTGAACAATATTAGGAAAAGGCTGCAACCCTGTCTTACTCACTTCGCAACCCACTGCGACCCTTTCATGCCCTTCGATTCTAATAATTATTGTCTGGTTTTTGTACAAGTTGAATCTATCACTTCGGGCCCTATATTTTACCCCTGCTACCTTCAGAATCTCAAAAATGGTATCCCAGTTAACACTGTCAAAAGCGTTCTCGTGATCCACACAGATTTGTGAAGTAGCTATTGCCTCGCATGTTCTCCCAAATCCAAATTGATCATCCCCAAGGCCGGATTCCAGCATTTTCTACCAGTCGGATTATTCAGAGACAGCAAAGGATTTGAAATAACAATTAAACGGAAGCCACTGTGTTTCGAAAGGAAGGTATAAGACGAACATTAACAAGAGAAAAACGAGGTTAATGGTTCCATAAATCAGGCGATGCTGAAGGAATTTGTTTAGGTAATGGAAGCCGCGAGGAAGTAGTCGAGCCGTCTGGAGCGCCAAGTTACGGATCGCGCGACCTCCCGCGTCGGAGGTTCGAATCCTCCCTGGATGTGTGTGTTGTCCTTAGGTTAGTGTAACTTAGTTTAAGTAGTTTGTAAGACTAAGGACAGATGACCAACGTAGCTTGGTCCCATAGGATTACAAAGAATTTGAACATTTGAATTTTAGGTAACGGGACAATAAAAGTAGTAGATGAGTTTTGTTATTTGGGCAGAAGTTATAAAATTCAGAATGGCGATTGGAAGTAAGGTGTTTCTGACTAACCGAAATTTGTTGACTTCCAGTATTGTTTAAATGTTTGGATATCCTTTTTGAAAGCATTTGTCTGGAGTGTAGCATCGTATTGACATGAAACGTGGACGATAAGGAGTTGAGACGAAAAGATAATAGAAGCTTTCGAAAGGTGGTGCTATAGACGAATGATGAAGATTAGATTGGTAGATCACGTAACTAATGAGGAGGTGCTCAACAGAATTGGGGAGTAAAGGAGTTTCTGGCATATCCTGACTATGCGAAGGGATAGGTTGGACTTTGACATCATCTGCAGTTTTACTCCGATCTTCATTAAATATTGCACACTTGAGATTCAGATGAATAGAAAGGTCACTGTCCAAATAAAATTTTGCTTGGTGGTTGAAACCTTACCTACGTATTTCGACAAAATTTATAGTTTTATTCCGATCATGATTGAAAGTTTGCACTCTAACCTCCAAAATAAGAGGAATTCGATTAGATTAGTACTTGTTCCACAGATCATAAATCACACACTTCGTAATATTGTGAAATGTGTCTTTACAAATTATTACTTTGTACTAAATATTACATGACACGTTATGAGACATCAAGGAATAGTCAACGTAACATTAGAATGAAATGTATCGGGTAAAACTCGTAGAGAGAGACCGAGGGACGAATACAATAAGCAGATTCAAAAGGTTGTAGGTTGCCGTATGTATTCTCAGATGAAGAGGCTTTCACAGAACAGGGTTGCGTGGAAAACTGCGTCAAATCAGTCTGCGGACTGAAGACCACAATAACAACAACCACCCAAGATTTCATACAATGCATGCCGGAGGGTAACTTGCTATAAACTTGGACATCATGTCACCGATGACCATATAAATTAGCAGAGCTATATAAATCTTCACAAAATGGAGGAGGCAGGAGGCAATGGACTGAAGAGAATAAATAAGTTAAGTTCCCATACACCGGGTTTTTAGTTAGTTTTTAATAACATTTGTATCAGAGTTCAACACCTATTAATGCAGTCTTAAAGTTTTGTTACGTCTTAAACCGTATACTTAATGAAATGTACAATTCAATACCCTTCGTATATTTGCAGTAATGTATGTGCATAAAGAATTCTACAATGTATACTAAACAGTGAAACGTCTCTAATGTAGCAAGTTACTCAAGTAAAATGTAGTCGAAACATTGTTAATTTTCGGACCGAAGTGCGCGAGAACCAGCTATATCAATTGACTGGCGCCTGTTATTCGTTGCTTGTAAACGTCAACCAAACTGAAATTTTAGTTTCCTTCTGTTCTGTTTCATCAGGAAGTTAAATTGGAATACTTAGATTTGAAATTTAACTCATTGCACTCCCCTGATAGATTCAGAGATTTTTTCCTGTTTCCATTTTCTTTCATTTTTAAAGTTATAATGAGTTTAGATGACTCCAATTAAGAAGGGTTCTTCTGCAGGTCGATTATATATTTTTTCGATAGTTATTAAGACGTACCATAGGCACATAATAAAAACTTTATAACTGGGATACTCCAAAGATAAACTGTATACGTAGTAATACATGAGTGTTAAACATGATGGAAGTAAGTAATTGTTTTGTCATCCTCGGTATCTCGCTTCTCTTTAATATCGTAATTTGTAATTAAATAAACATAATTTTCCCACACTTTGCAAATCCATATTCAAAAAACCAATAAGAGTTTCATCCGTTAAGTTGTATTATTTAATATTTGCTGAATAAAATAGTGCAAAAAATTAAAAATAATCAATGCTTGGTAAATAAACTAATTTAAATATAGTTTGCAGTGCCGAGATCACAGTAATTGAGGAACAGAGTGAGAAAAGAACACATGTAACAAACGATTTAGTTATTGAAAGTGGGAATGATGTAAAGCGTAAAAGGTTAGTGGAGTTTGGATTACTATTCCAAAAAGTTGCAGTAACCGCCTCAAAACCCTCAAACGTCCCCGACCAAAATTCACCTGTTGTACATCTCGAAGAAAGGTGACCATAGGCCAGAATCTGACGGCACATCCATCAGGACATCGAACGTATACTCACGTGTTGCGACAAACGCCAGACATGACCACAGGTGATAGATTAAGTACATTCACTCGCCTTGGTGTTCCTGAGCAACGTAGCATATTTGATTCTACGAGCAAAAGTCAGCTACCTTTTCCAGACGCTTCACAACGTGAGCAGGACAATCAGATAAATACAGGGAAGACGGAAGAGTCGTCATCCAGTAAACAGTATAGACTATGCGGTCAGACAGTTCGTTCTCAAGCAGTATTTCACTAAGTAGTTAGGTCGTTATGTTGACGGTCAGTCAGTGATTGATTTGTTCAAAAATGTTCAAATGTTTGTTAAGCTTATGGGACTTAACTACGGGGTCATCAGTCCCTAAACTTACAAACTACTTATGAACTACCTTATACTAAACACGGCACAAATATCCATGCCCGAGGGGGGATTCGAACCCCCAACCGTAGTGGCCGTGCAGACCGTGACTGAAGCGCCTCAGTCTTCTCGGCCACCGCGGCCGGCATTGATTTGTTCATATGCCTCTCTCCGTCGGGGTTCGAATCCCCTCTCGGGCATGGACGTTTGTGCTGCCTTTAGTATAAGCTAGTTCATAACTAGTTTTGTAAGTTTTGGGAGTGATGAACCCGTAGTTAAGTCCTTTAAGCTTAAGAAACAATTGATTTTTTTTTGTTCATTCAGTCGCAGTGGTTTAAGCCCGTTTAATCAGGGCAGAGCACGGTCGCTGTCGTACCCTAGCAGCCAGATGAGGAGTTGAAGACAAAATAAAGCCGTGGTTCGGAAAGATCACAGAGCAAGTCGGTTTTACTCGGGAGGCTGGTAAGGTCGAAATGATGCGACTATAACTCGAAAGTCACCTGTGAACTAGAAGGCGGAGTTCCAGCAGCCGAGGGCGTAGAGCCTTCACGTCGTCGGTTCGTTCTCTGGACACCTGTAAGTTCGTGCCGCGCCGTGTCGAGACGTGTCGAGGAGGCACTCGAGACACATAAGAAAGCGAATCACACGGCCACTGCAGCTGAAATACTGCTGCAACAATTATCGAGCCACAGGCAGCAACTACTACAAAATACAACACGTTCTCCGACCGAAACGACGCCAGGCCACCGGCCACCATAAAGATGACGCGACGGATCAGTCGTCCCAGGAGCGAAAAAGCCTCGCCGTGGCGAGGTGGCCTATGAAACACGGCGCACCAACAGAATATAACTGTCTGTAAACAGTTATGCAACAAATGTCTTTGGCGGAGAACCGAAGGTTTTTTTCTGCTTTTTTTCACATCCTGAAACAAGGAAAGAACCCACGTCAACAAATAAACACAGAATATTGGAACTGATACACAAAATCACATTGCAAACTAAACGCATGACCGACACGTTATAATAAATAAATGAATGTTTATAATAAGGAATCATTCTTAACACTTAAGTATTATTTTGCAAAACATCCATATGTTGTGAATTTATGACTAGTGGCCACCAGAAAAAAAAAATGTACAGTGCGTGAAAACACGCCTCATATTTTACTAGCTTAAAGCTAGGCGTTTTCCAGGCGTGCTACGGATGAAGGGCAATAGGAATACAGCGTATTTCTCGATTTTCGAATGGCGTTTGACGCCCTAACGCACTACACACTTCTGACGAAAGAACGAGCATATGGAATAGGGACCAAAATATGCGAGTGCCTCGAGGGTTACGTAAGTAATGGAAACCAGTACGTTGTCTACTATGATGAGGATATCCTCAGAAGTACAGCCAGGGGTGAAGATGAACGAATCAGTTGGAGGTATTCCTTTGAGAACTGATCCATGGATTCGGCAGGCAGTGGACCGCTCCATTCGCACAGTCAACAGAACAGACTCTGATAATGGAATACTACGCCTTCCACAACGCTGGAAACGGGTTCTACACAACGCTGGTGAATACTTTGAACGCAGTGACAGCTGCAAACATGTAACGCTTTTGTATTGCTTGTGACTAAATAGTTGCCACTAATTAAGTTCTAACCCTGGCGTATAAATAAACTGACGGGCAGGGTGAATTGCAATCTGCAGCTTTTGGCTGATGAAGCTGTGGTGTACAACAAGATGTCGTCACTGAATGACTTGGACCAAATTTCTAGGTAGTGTGAACAATGGCAACTAGCGCTAGATGTTGATAAAATGTAAGGTGATGGAGATTAACAGGAGAAACGGTCCCGTAATGTTCGAATACAGCCTTAGCAGTTTGCTGCTTGACAGAGTAGGGTCATTTAAATATCTGTGCGGAACGCTGCACAGCGATGTGAAATGGAACGAGCATATGGGGACAGTCGTGGGGAACGCAAATGCGGATTATTTTGGAAAGATGTGATTCGGATGTAAAGGAGATCGCATATAAAACGCTTGTACGACCCTGTCTTGAGTATTACACAAGTGTTTGGGATCCCCAACATTTCATTTTAGAAATGTTCAGTTCAGAAGCGGGCGGCGAGGACTGTAATTGGTAGATTCGAAAAATGCGCGAGAGTTACCGAAATGCTTCGGGAACTCAACTGGGAGTCGCAGGAAGAGAAGCACGTTCTTTTCGAGAAGATGTTGAAGAAATTTAGAGGGACGGAATTCGAGGCAGACAGCAGAACGATTCTGCTGCCGCCACCCTACATGTCGCGTAAAGACCGCTAGGATTAGAGGGATTTTGGCTCGTCCGGATGCACAGAAGTATTCGTTTTTCCCTGGTTCTGTATGAGAGTGGAAGAGGAGAGCAAGTAACTAGTAGCGGTACTGAGTACCCTCCGCCACGTATGTTTGGGTGGATTGCGAATTATGTATGTAGATTTATTTATTTGAATCTTCTGTTGACCCACTTGCCCTTCCTCCTGTGTCTGTCTATCACCTCCTCTCTCCTCTGTTTCTTCCTTCACTTCTCCGCCTCTCCTTCATCTCTCCTCCCCCCGTCTATGAAGAATTACACGTATCTACAAAACTGCATGTCAATCGGTGAAGTGGTGTTGAACATTACTGGAAAGTATCCTCTCCCGTGCATCATAAAAATTTGGTCACACTACGATGTTCATCTTATTTGGAAGCTATTTTATGTTAAATTACATCAATATCGGAATACAATTACAGAGTAGTGTCGCCATCTGTTTCAGGTACCCTACGCAATGCATCTTCCCAACTACGACAGTGATGTTACTCTTGTTTTGAAGGGGTAAACAGCATATTACGTTCTATATAAGGTCTAACGCACTATTCCCTATGCACTATAAAACAATTACGTAGGCAATGCTTTTCTGTTGTTCCTATGATCAAAGTCCCTTTAAGATCAGAAAAACCTTTTTCGTGAGTGGGAGGTTTATAATATATCTCATTGCTTATGACGTCATAGCTCATGAACTATGTGATATGAACTATGTGTCGTAGATGGTTCTTACAACTAGAGAAATTTTTCACTCATGGTAAGGAATGTTTGCAAAAATTTGGTTCAAAATTTTCCAGTGGTTTAGGTGGTGATGTGCAATACTTTTACTAATTTCTCCCACATAAAGGGTGTCCAGCAAAGGACTCCCTGATTTCAAAATTAAATATCTCGATAACAAAGGTCGATAGAGGATTGCATGTTTATTATGAAATATGTAAGAAGTTTATACAGCAGTTTGAAATAATAGTTACAAAAGCTGCTAAGAGATGGCGCTGTAATCGCCGTACGTAATGCCTAGTATAAATAGTGATCCGAAGCCCTAAGCGATCAGTTCCAATATTGAAACGTGAACGCACGATTGAATGTTCCAAAGGACCCGATGCGAAAACCATTCGTATGCTCTTCGCAAAATGTCAACGAACAGGCAGCGTAACTGATGATCTAGTGGGGCATGTTGGCCGCAAGCAAAACGCAGTAACGCCTGAAAATATCGCCACAGTTTCTGGAATTATTAATCGAAATCCAATGTCATCCGTCCGTAGAACTGCGTTCCAGCACGCAGAAAATACAGAGAAAGAGCCTACACATGTTTCCATACAAAATTCAACAGATGAAGCACACTTCCACCTGAATGGATACGTGAATAAGCAGAACTGGCGATTTTGAGGTTGCGAAAAGCCATATTGGCGTGAAGCGCAACTCCTGTATTCTCCTAAAGTTACTGTGTGGTCTGCAGTATGCAGCAGAGGCATTATTGGCCCTTTCTTCATTCGAGAAACGGTCACTGTTTGGACGTTACGTTGCACTATTGGAACAACTTGTCGCCACACAGCAAGCGTTAGAGGATCGATCAGGTACTGAATGGTTTATGCAAGATGGAGTCCGACCACATCGGACCGAACAAGTGTTTCGCTTTCTTGAGGAATACTTCGGGAATATCCCAAATTTACTGGGGCAGGCATGGATTGGCCTCCATATTTGCCGGATTTGACGCCCTGTGACTTTTTTTGTGAGGCACAGTGAAAGACATGGTCTACGCGAAGCATTCCGCCACGCTGAACAAGCTTGAATCTGCGATCTCTGTGGCATGTGAATTCATTTCGGTTGAGACACTACGAAATGTGATGGCTAATTTCATTCTTCGTTTGCGCCACCTCTGTAGTGCCAATGGTGAACATTTTGAAAACATTGTGATGTGATTGTTTGCAAAGAGTGTTTTCATACGATTATTTCACTTATGTATGCTTATATGAGCTGTACAGCGTACAGCGCCATCTGTTAACAGCTTTTGTAACTATTATTTAAAATTTGCTGTATAAACTTCTTACAGCTTTCACAATAAACGTACCGTTTATTGCATTCCTCTATCAACCTTTGTTTTCGAGATATTTAATTTTGAAATAAGGGAGCCCTTTTCTGGACACCCTGTATAATGTTTTATGATGTTATATCCTGCAATATGTGTTGTACGTAAACAAAATATCCATGGTGACATTCCTCTTAGTTAGAAGGTAAAATGTACCAAACTCCACCCGGATTGCAACAAAACTGTAGATTTGCGTGCATTACAAAGATATAAACCCCCAAACACTAGGACACACTATATGTTATAAAGATCTAGGACGTAATTATATTTAAATAAAATTCCACCCCACACTTCTAATAAGCATCTTCCATTTATCTCTCCCTTATTCTTTAATTTCATTTCTGCTAAATGTGTATAACTTTTTCCTTATTTCAGAATTATTTATTTTACATTTCAGTAAATTCTTTTACTTGAGAAATTTTATTTCAGCTAATTGTATTCTTTTTCCAATTTGTTATTCATTTTCAAGACTTTTTCCCATATATGATCAAATGCCATTAATTGTTGGAATTTTAACCAAGTTTCTATCTTTTTTTAATTGGTTTATGTGAAATATATAGCAGCAATCCATCTTACATTTCAATAGCTACATGAGGTTTCTACAAATCCTCTACATTGTTTCACTTCAAACGTATTTAATTTATTAGAGATGTCATCTTCTCAAGCACACTACAGTTCTTGTCAATCCCTGTCCGTCAGTGGTCCTGATATTTTGCTTTTAGTTTATCTGTTTTTATCATCACACACAGTAGACACTGACAGGTTCAGTTACTATTTGTTATTCAATGTCGAGGTCACCGATACCTCCTGTCTTACAATTCACTGTAACCATTACTGCCTTCACCGAATTTCGTCAGTACACATTTAGTTGAAAATCATTTAAACGTTACCTGATTACTAATGCATTAAAACGGCAAACCAAAACTTTACTATTTTATCCCATTATTTCCCGGGGTTATGGAACCTGTGGACAATTATTCGCCGAGTATTTTAGGGGATCAAAGAGACTCCGGAGTAAATCTGCTGGAGTATTATCTAATAATGAGCTACAACAAGATTAAATTTCCTAGCGCCGGGTTTGAGTAATTGAAATTAGGCAATGTATGAAGATTACGGTGTCAGATAACTTAATAGGAAAGCCAGAGGCAAGTACTACACGACGATCACCGGATCCCCCATAGTTCTGAAATTAGAATGGGCATAGAACCGTGTAACAAACAACACGTTCATTGAATTAAATCGTTTGCGATTGTTAGTGGTAATAATCATCATTTGGCAGACGCCACGTCTGAATAGCAAGATGGAGTTACAGAGCTTATAACAGGGTCATGACTTCATGATCCCTAGAGAAAACTGAAAAAATAAAGTGGGTGACTGTAGGGAGTTATAGTTGGATCCGTAATGTGTCATGTCATTCAGCTCCAGGAGGATATTTGTAAAGCAGAGACGGTCAAAGGGATGATTGGAGACTGATTACTTGGCAGTTGAGCAAAAATTTTTAGATTATATGCCAAGGCCTTTTCGAAGGAATTTTACATTTACTCCCTGTCCTTGTAAAGGAAAATATTTGTGTTGATACATATACATTTGCCAACGGCGTGTAATGGTATGTATTGAATGTGAATACAACGACAAATTAGAATAATATAGCTAAATCATTCAGTTAGGGTAAATACACAGGGTTTTCAGTTATTAAACAGTGTTATTAAGGACGCTATTGAAAATGAAACCTCCGAATAGTTCAGTAACATTGAAATCGATCAACTATAAACTGCAGCTGCCTTGCAGTCTTTCCGAATAGTTCGGAATAGGTCGTTAAGACAGGCCGCATCGTAGGTGCTGCGTTGTGATTCGCCTGCGTTGTCTGATCGATCGTCTGACTTCATTCACCGAACCTCATTGTCAGAGGTTGTACATAGGCCATAGGTGGTAATGCGACTGTACGTTTATTCTATCATCTTTAGAATCGAGGCCTAGGGTATAGTTCCATACTAAACGTATTGTGTCATCGCTCTCCTGAACGTTTAGCCGCCGCGGTGGAGTAGCCGAGCGGTCTAAAGCACCTCGCCGCGGAGCGTGCAGTTGCTCGCCGTGGAGGTTCGAGTCCTTCCTGGGGCATGGGTGTGTGTGTTGTCCTTAGGTTAGTGTACCTAGGTTTAAGTAGTTTGTAAGCTACTGACTGATGACCACGCAATTTGGTCCGATAGATTTACAAACATTTGAACATTTTTGAACGTATAGCCCCATCACCATCTTAATTCCTTATTAGTAGTGTTTAATTATTGAAACTTATGAAAACGGGCAGATACCTCTTGAGAGATTTTATGTCATCTCTGAAATACACAGGGTGTTTCACAATTTCTATTAAAGACTCCTTGGAGTTGTAAAGTGTACTAGGTAGATAATGTTTTGATGAGGACGTCTTGTCCGGAAGAAACGGGTTGTATACAAGATTGATGGTTACGTTGTTGTCAGCAGTCTCGTTTGATGCTACGTACATACTGACAGGTATATTCATCGCATGTGTTTGGGAAGTTCATCGGTTACCATCTACACCGGACCACGGCAAAGGCTGCGAGTTAAAGGTACGTTTACCGAATATAATACCAGAACTGCTTGCAAATAAAACAATGTATGCAATATTTTAGCAGTGATGATAATAATATAATTTTATGAAATCAGCGTTGATAAGCAGTAAAAAAAGATTGCTGTTCTACAGTGATATGAATTAGTTTCTCGTTTATCCATACCTTTACATTTCAGAAAGTAGGAATGAACGTCAGTGAGTCTTCCAGCGAGTAAGTGTTTTATTTTTCTTCATACTCAATTCCCGCTCGGGAATACGATACTATTTTAATGAGATTTAATATTTACATTTTTCTTATGGTTCATCCTTTGAAGCTTTATGATATGAAATTATGTGAAATGAATATCCAGATGCTGTTGAGATAAGAAACACAGCAAAGCTGTCTGGTGTAAATGAATTACCGTAAGCAAATTTACACCGTTCTAATATCACCTTCCTTTTATACGCAATGGACCGCTATATTTTCTTTCACAAAACGACACTGCTATGACGATTGTCTTTCTGATACTTTTTCATAATTAAAAGCAAACTTCAAAAGTAATTACTTCTGCAGCATAAGTTTTCAAACAAACTACGAGGGAGTAGGTATTAACTACTGAAAGAAGAACAGAGACATCCAATTAAAAAACTTAATTTAAGGAAGATTAAACAATGAAATTACAAGTCGTGATTGTGCAATCAACTTTGCAACAAACTACATACATACAAATATAGTATCAGTACTTTCTGATGACTTCTTTGCACAATGAGATAATGTGAGAGATGCCTGACTCATTACATAATACATCGCTTTATAACCAGTATCTGCCACCACTGCAGACAGATTTAAAAAATAGATCTGCGTCCTTACACTTCTTCAGACAGCCGAGAAAAACGGTCCCAGCTCGAAGCTACAGCCGAGCGCGGGAAGAATAGATTATATAACAAGGTACCTGTATTTCTTTTGGCGTCTACTGCCAACCTTAGGTGGCGTACCAACATAACATTAAGTTTGTGGCATCTAAGAACACCGGCTAGTGCCATCCTTTTTTTTTTTTTTTTTTTTTTTTTTGTACCTCCGTACAAACCTGTTTCACCTTGAGAAACATTTCATAGTATCAACAGATAGTGCAACACTGACGGGACAAACCTAAACAATTTGGAACTGAGACTCCTAGTACAAACGCTTTTACGGAAGTATAGTGTCGTCACCTCATTTGTCGAAAGGCCCTAGGTTTGTAACACACACACACACACACACACACATATATATATATATATATATATATATATATATATATATATATATATATATATATATATATATATATATATAACAGGTTGACTTCCGATACACCAGTGTTGTAGGTTTTCAAGCAATAGAAAGATCCCGTTACTAATCTGTAGATGGCTTAGTGGGTACACGTGTTTTAATTTACAGTAATTAACATCAGCCTGTTAAATTGTGAAAAGCGTTTATTCCCAAGCAATGAAATTTGCACAAGAAATTTTATATTCAGTTACACAGATAAAGTTTATTTCTGCAAAAAGTGTAAATACCAAAAAAAAATTCAGATATAGATGTTATGAATTCAGGTCCGTATGAAGTGCAGTTGCAGCTCATTCATTTCGAGGAAACAGAACTCAACATGTCTCATTTCAAGTCCACTTCTCGAAGATCGACAATGAATCCAGATGATCGATCATCAGGGTCAATTCTCAGGAGAGCGACAATAAACCTGTATAAAACACGCTAAGGATACTGTAGCAAGCTCCATAGGACCATGAGGATGCTGGAGAAAGATGTATAAACTCATATTGCTGCGAATTACTACTTTTCTCAGAATCAGCTGTTAGTACAGTAACAGAACTTGGTCCTCATTACAGTCACGTGCACAGTGGTTCAGAAACGGAGGCGATGTTTTCGTCGTCATTTCATAATTATTGAAGCAAAGTATTCGAGGTTGCGAATATGAACTGTGTGAACAACTATGTGTCACTGCTAGTGTGTGACGTGACTATTACTTATTAAATATTCCAACAAAATTATCTGATGGCCCTGTCTGTGAACTGATTAAAGAAAGAATATTAGTGCGATTCTGTTCTTTGAATACGTTAAACGCAACTGAGATTGAACCCTGTAAAGCTACATGTGTGTGGTTGTTTGTAGCGCAAGAGATAACGTAAGAAAGGACCTTTCAATCGCTGTGGTTTTATGAATCGATCTTTCAAAACGTATGTCTGAAATGAGCTGTTCTGCAAAACAACAGTTTGTTGACAATGATTGTACGGCGCAGCATTTGCATGCGGTAAACCTGACATCGTCGTCTTCGCCTTTTTGGTCTCCTTGTGCATTTCACCGCCTTAACGTTCGCGCCAAGAAACTACCCTTTCTCTTTCAGAATACAGATTCTCCGCAGCGGCAACTTTAACCTGGCGGCGCATTTGACAGCAGCGACGCGAGACAGTCCTGTAGTACCGCGCAACACACGCAAGGAATGTGCAGATGTTTGATATGCAACGCCACTTTATCCATGACTAAAAAGGGCAATAATGCCATTTTACAACAGTTCATAAGGACTTAGAATCCGATGTACCTGTTGGTAGTGAGTTGAGGGGGAGGAAACTTTCTAATCTTGGAAGCAAATTAGAATCACAGCAGTCGTTACTTGTAAAGCCTGTTCAGAAAAGACTTTCATCAAAAACAGCATCACTTCGTGCATCTGAAGTACTGATGAAACATGCAAAATCGTTTGACGATGGCACAGTTGATAAGGAGTGCCTTCTGGCAGCTAGTGAGTCTTTGTCTTCCACCTTTAAAATCGAATCAGAGATAATATCAGCGATCAGAGACATGCCTCTCTCTCGACCAACTGTAACAAGAACAGTGGAATTAGGGCAGAAAATATAAAGATCAACTGATGACATAATTGCAATGCTGCTTGTGTTTCTCATTGCAGATAGGCGAGTCAGTAGATGGAGTCACCTCAAGTTACGATTTTCATTAGAATCATTTATTCATATTGCAGTGTAAAAGTAGACTTGGTTACAAATTTGGCCTTCAAAGACACTACTTGAGGAGAAGATTTTTACAATGCATTCAGATCTTTCATTTCTGAGACTTATTTTCCAATACAGAAACATGTGTCTATTCTAACTGACGGGGTGCCTAGCATGGAAGGAAAACGCAAATGATTGTTACCTTGTGGACACCTTCCATTACATCATGCATCAGCCAGTGCTTTGTAGACATGTTTTGAAACTGGCACATGTTATGAGTATTGTCATAAAAATAATTCTATTCGCTCACAGGAACTACAGAGAAGAAAGATTGGAGTGCTATTAGAAGAATTGGACTGCCGGTATGGGGACCTGCTATTCCATACTGACGTTATGTGTTATTGTCGAATCATCAAACGTAATTGCATGAAGAAGCTGCAAAGAAGTATACTGCCAACCTGACAGCGCTGAAACCGGAATTGGAAAACCTATTTTCCGCTTACAAGGCAATGGAATCTGTTTTAGCTTTCGTAGCTCATCCTTTCCAGAAAGTGGATGTGGAAGATATTTCAAGTAAAATGAATCGTCTTTTTTCTTGTGCTGGGACAGAACTCGAAAAATAAATAATAATTAGATTTAAAAACGATATTTCCTTAAAGTCAGAATACAATGAAGGTAACTTTTGGAAATTAGTGAGTGTAAAAACATACCCTAACATTGTAAAGTGGCATTATGTATTTTATCATCTTTTTATCAACTTGTGTGAGTCAGCATTTTCTACGATGGACATAGTGTAATCAAATTGTAGAAATAAAGTGACGGATTCTCATCTTTGTGTAAGGTTGGCTCTGACTAATTATTCGTCAGATTACAATAAACTTGCCAAGGATATGCAGAGCCATGTATCTTACTAAACGGTTGTCTACATTTTTAATGTTGTGTAATTTCTTTTCATATGTGTATTATGTTGAAAATGAAGTAGTCGGCCATTAAGGCGATAAAAATGTATTTATTTATTTTATCTAATTAAAATTGTTGGTTTTGACTTTTTTCAATGGTGTTGTTTTGTCTTTAACTTTTATGAATTTTTTTAGCCTCTCAATACGAAGCCGAAACTGGGAGGAGGTACTTCTGTGTACGCGCTTAACACATGTTTTAATTAAGTTTGGTATATGGTATTTTAAAATGCTGAAAAAATTACTTATCGTATTTAATGAAGTCTTCTACGAGAGTAAATACATGTTTCAAAATTTTCAGCCAGCCCAAAATTTAAAGCTTAGTAGTAGGTGTGACTTTTTACATTGAATTTTATTTTTAATATTTTAAGGTTCAGGGTGCTACTTTCAAATCAGTCTCACTTTGAAGTTTACGTTGTGAGTGATATTCTTCAAGTAATAAAATTGTTAAAATTATTTGTTGTTCTCATATAGTAATACTACTATTAGGAGTACACATTACTGAAAATCACTGGTAGAACTACTTCCATGTCAGTACGTCGTAAAACAGCATGCTGTTAATGTAAGTCTTGTACTATAAGACAACAAGAAAAAACTAATTTGATGTTATTTTATATGTTACTTTGTGGACATACCTCGTATTATCCCACGCGGCGAATTCGAACACATTGTTACTGTGCACTGTCGATTCACGTAGATTTATTTCATAATCAGTTAGTCCGTTAAGGCAGTTTGTTCGCCCTTTTGCTTTACCCACACGTGATGAGACAGACGTATTGGTAATTAGATGCGCAGCACAATACGGAGGATCATACAATGTACGGAGGTCTCGCACGACGCAATTATAGTCCTGACCAATTAACACTAAGTCAGCATATCAAGGCGGTAGTCTGCATAGACCTGTTTGCTTAATGGTCTATAATGGTTCCGTTTAGACAGCTATAATCCACATGATATCGATGATTTACACACTACAAGTGGAATATCCGTCCAATACGTAGCAACTTGCGTTAGACCACGCGTCCATTCTGCGTGGCGTTTACGTTTGAGAGTGCGTATTTGTGTGTGTGTGTGTGTGTGTGTGTGTGTGTGTGTGTGTGTGTGTGTGTGTGTGTGTGGGTGAGTGTGTGTGTTTGTGTGTGTGTAGTTCTACTTAATGAACAGTTCCACAGCTGTACAGAGACAGATGAGAAATAGATAACAGGAAATTAGGAATATGAAAAGGAAAACATCATCTATAATAGTGAAGCAAAAAAAGACGAAGAACACTTTACTCATATCAGGAATCCATTATTGTTATAAAAGACTTATTGTCTTGAATGAGAGTGGGGAAAAGTGGCAAACTGTCGTTCACATATGGCATTCTCTGTCCACCGCCACCATTACTGTTTCGTTGTAGTTACTGCAGTTTATTCCTCTAATAACACTATCCATGTTCTGGTCTTCTAATTTGGTTACTCACATATTTACTGCTTCTCAGATTTTCGTTGACCTGACTGATGCGTCCAATTAACTGAGCATGTAATTCAGATATTTCTCTTTATTGTATAATCAAAGTCCTTTCTATTTTAGTAATTTAA
Organism: Locusta migratoria; assembly: GCA_026315105.1. Classification (NCBI taxonomy): domain Eukaryota; kingdom Metazoa; phylum Arthropoda; class Insecta; order Orthoptera; family Acrididae; genus Locusta; species Locusta migratoria. The sequence continues at coordinate 335,736,998 of CM048746.1, read as the reverse complement.
ATATTTATTTATTCTTCTACAGAATGGTACTACGGCCTATCTCTTTATGCATTTTCTATTCGCAATTTCATTTCTTGTTTCACTAGAGTCTTTCTTGACAAATATAATTTATACCACTTAAATGTCCTGATTGATTTCATTAAATTTCTTTCAATAAAAACCACCTATTATAACAGAAGTCATGCACAGTCGTTGCCGCTCTTGTAATGGCTACTGTACGTCTCGTATTTCTTTATGTAACCTAATATTCTTCTTGTTAATCTGTTCAATTAAGCTCTCATCATTTCTTTAGATTTGTTGTTGCCCATGGTTTAAGACTAATTTTTAGCATCTAGCTCATACCCTTTAGAGAATCTCCAATCACAATTTTATCTTTGGGAAACCGAGTACAACTGATTTGTTTATAAATTCTTGTAACTCTTTCGTCAAAATGCGAAAACTACTATATGATGATAAAATTCTTCTGGGTATTGGACCGCATCGTCAATATATCAAATATGTCATCGACGTTTCGGCCACTATTGCAAGCGGCCATCTTCTGAGTGTTAAATGTAACACCCAGAAGATGGCCGCTTGCAACAGTGGCCAAAACATCGGTGAAATATTTGATATATTGACGATGTGGTCCAATACCCAGAAGAGTTTTATCAACAAAGACAACGGCCGCGGAAGCCTTCGTTTACACTACCATATGATCTTTATGACAACGAAGGTAATCTAAATTCTCACCCAAATACTAAACGGAGGTGGCTACATTAGCCAAAAATGTAACTAATTTCGAAAGACGGATATAAAATATGTGAAAAAAACTACAGAACATTAGAAACGACAGAGAAAGCGGAAGAGCTGAGTTTGAAACCAATTTACTGTTGATACTCCCGGAATGAAGGAGGAAAACCTAATCATTTAATAAATATTTTACCACTGAAGAGTTTGTGAATTACCCATCGCGTAACCATAATATACCGATAAAATAGTGTGCTTCCGTATAAAGTAGTAAGTTTATTTTATTCTCAACATTCGACATAGTCACGTATGGGGAGCAATCTGTAAATTTTATATAGACTTCACATAGAAGAACACCTAGCTCGCATATTTTACTTCATACTTTACTATACGACTAGTTTGGACAACAGGTTGTCATTTTCAAACGTAAAATTGAAATTATAAATCTGTATAAAAACTTTCATAGTCACATACATCTGGTGTACACAGTACAAAGAATACTCCACCTGTGTGCTGGTTACTGGGGTACCACTTACATGCTTGGAACATTAACATATGGATAACATATACCATAGGATAGTACGAACTAAAATATGCGGTCCAGGCGTTCTTCTCTGTGAGGTATATATATTTATTTTATTGCTTAGCGTAAGGGCTACTGGGTTGGAATTCTAGAATCTCGGTACTCGCCTCGGCGGAGCGGCCGAGTGCATTGAGGCGCTATGTTCCGATGCACAAGGCCGTTCCCCGTCTGGGGTTCGTATCCCCCCCCTCCTCGGGCATGGATGTTTGTGTCGTCTTTGGGGTAGTTCATCAGTAGTTTGTAAGTTTAGGGACTGATGACCCCGCAGTTAAGTCCCTTGAGCTTCACAAATATTTGAATATTTGATATCGGTATGAAATGAAATGTAGCCATTTACGGAAGAATTCCTAGGAACTGGTGCTAAAAGGCTCGAAAGGGAACCACTATTGACCGGATTTTATGCAGCATCGCATGTGAAAGAATAGCCTGTGGTTTCCAGCGGGTCTGTCGTCACTGACCAGTGGAGAAGCAGCTTATGTTCAAATGTTTGTAAAGTATATGGGACTTAACTACGGGGTCATCAGTCCCTAAACTTACAAACTACTTATGAACTACTTACAAACTGGGACGGCACAAATATCCATGCCCGAGGGGGGATTCGAACCCCCGACCGTAGCGGCCGTGCAGACCGTGACTGAAGCGTCTTAGTCCCCTCGGCCACCGCGGCCGGCAAGCAGTTTATAGTAGGTAGGAGTGCCGTACCACCCAGTTAGCGGTATACGCAGATCACTTGGCCGATTGACGATACTGATGGTTTAGTCAGATGCCATGTGAAATATCGGCCAGTTATTGTCGACAGTATTGCGTAAGAATGCGAAGCCGGTCATCGGAGATACCTAGACAGGAAGGAGACATAATGAGGCAGCAACGGCGGTTAGCTGTTTCAGCCGCTTGTGTTTGAATCTTTCTCCTTGTGTGTTTCTATTTATTTATTTACTTATTATTTAATTGCAGAACCAGAACATGCGAAGAGCTAGCCCAAGAGTCCAAAAAGAATAACCGCCGGTTCTCCGGAGCCGGACCGTCAGGGACAGAGCCCGAAGTGAGTTAAAGTTTACGGACAATTGTGTGCTGTTCAATATTATTAGAGTTTTCTAGCTGGTACACGAATGGTTGCTGCCACAGAAGAAACGAATGTGCAATTAAAGTTTGAAAATTGGAATTGTTAGCTATCTGAAAATGTACGTAATTCACCAAGTTTCATGGTGACTAGTCAAACGGAGTCAAAAACGCAAGGTACCGCCCCCCCCCCCCCCCGCAATGCTTAATTGAATGACTTGCAGATTATTAAAATATCCTTCATGAAATAATACGGTTATGTTTCCAGAATGAAACTTTCACTCTGCAGCTGAGTGCGCGGCGATACGAAACTTCCTGACAGATTAAAATTGTGTGTCGGAACCGGGACTCGTACCTGAGATCTTTGCCTTTCGCGGGCAAGCGCTCTACCGACTGAGCTATCCCGACACGACTCACGATGCCGCCTCAAAACTTTACTTCCGCCAGTACCTCGCCTCCTACTTTCCAAACTTCACAGAAGCTCTCCTGCGAACCATGCAAGACTAGCACTGCTGGAAGCAAGGCTATGGTGGAGACATGGCTTAGCCACAGCCAAAGGGATGTTTACAGAATGAAACTTTCACTCTGCAACGGAGTGTGCGCTGCTATGAAACTTCCTGGGAGATTAAAATTGTATGCCGGAACCGGGACTCGAACCTGAGACCTTTGCCTTTCGCGGGCAAGCGCTCTACCGACTGAGCTATCCCGACATGCCTACAACTTTACTTCCGCCAGTACCTCAATTCCTACTTTCCAAACTTCACAGAAGTTCTCCTGCGAAACATTCAACTGTGGCCAAGCCATGTCTCCACCATGTCCTTTCTTCCAGGAGTGCTAGTCTTGCAAGTTTCGCAGGAGAACGTCTGTGAAATTTGGAAAGTAGGAGGCGAGGTACTAGCGTATGTAATGAGGCGGCATCGTGAGTCGTGTCGGGATAGCTGTAGATAGTCCGTAGAGCGCTTCCCCGCGAAAGGCAAAGGTTCAGGTTCCGGCACACAATTTTAATCTGCCAGGAAGTGTCATGCGGCTATTTTTTTTTCTTATGGGACTTAACTACGGGATCAGTCCCTAAATCTACAGACTACTTATGAACTAGCTACTAACAAGGACGGCACAAATATCCATGCCCGAGAGGAGATTCGAACCCCCGACCGTAGTGGCCGTGCAGACCGTGAGTGGCGCGCTGCAGAATGCTCGGCCACCGCGGCCGGCTACGCTTATGTGCTGACTTTCGAGGAGACCAGTCAAACAATTTGGATGTTTTTTGTAACGAGCCCTCCACCATACACCTACGGAGGCTTACCAAAGGTATCCCATACAATATTTATTCATATAAGCAACCTGCATTCCAAATTTTATTCAAAACCGTGCAGCTGTTTCAACGTGAAGAGAGCCAAACGTATTAATCCATTGTAAAGGACCCCCCATCCACACACTGTACGGTGGCTTACGAAATGAAGCCCACGTGTTAATGATATAAGTTACCTATCTTCAAAATTTCAATCACATCCATTTCAGCGTGAACGCGTACGAAACGAATTAACTAGTTGTAAGCAATCTCCGCCATGCACCATACGAAGTTCGTTTTAGTATGCCTATAATCTTCGCGCATGTTCAAGCAATGAGTTGACAAAGCTTTTATAGCCATTCATAAAATACGAACAAAAATACAAACAAATATTAATTTATAGATATTAGAGAAGCTTTTATAAGCGGCTTCGGCGGCCGCGGTGGCCGAGGGGACTGAGGCGCTTCAGTCACGGTCTGCACGGCCACTACGGTCGGGGGTTCGAATCCCCCCTCGGCCATGGATATTTGTGTCGTCTTTAGTTGTGGGTAGTTCATAAGTAGTTTGTAAGTTTAGGGACTGATGACTCCTTAGTTAAGTCCCTTAAGCTTAACAAACATTTGAACATTTGATAAGCGGCTTCGTTTGCCTTGATGTCCTTGTTCTTACCTTATGTCCATGATCATCAGGATAAAAGAGAAGATTCCAGTTTTTTTTTAAAAACACCCAATGACTTGGTTGGTTGATTGGAGGAAGGTATCAAAGAACTACTTCATCAGTCACGTTACCTCTGAATGGGATCTAAGCAAAGATCCGATTGTGCTAAACACATTCCGATGGTAAAACGGGAAACTACATTGGAATTCAAATCAGCTGGACTACAACCAACATAAATGCGGAATTCTGTTACGCACATCTCCACAGCTCTATGTACTCTATAACCCCCATTCATTAGCGATGAGCATGTACTGGTGAAAAGTCTATGCCCCTAAAGCAGGAGCCTAAAATGAAAGAAAGAAACTACATTAAAAACGAGGAAAAAAGAAGAAATATAAATCTTGTTGGGAGGGATGTTTCAAACCGTGCCACTCGCAAGAAGAGCCAACCGCTATCATGGAGAAACCCGAGGATACTGCCAGCCATTCGAGAATAATCCGCAAAAAAACTAAGGGAATTTAGTATTGACACGAAGCGCCTTTAAGATATGAGCCACAGATTGTAGGTCCCCACGACCACAATGTCAGCGAGTCACACTGCGCAAAATAAAACCATGGGTCAGCCTGGAATGTCCACTGTCAACTCGACAATGTACAGTGGATTCCCTTCGAGAAGGGCGTAAGGAAGAACTCCAGGCTGCAGTGTTCGACGTGATGGAGCGGGGTTTATTAGATGGGGAATAGCTTGCCAGTTGGTCTTCCAGTCTTGTGTGAGAAGAGAGCTCATCCGCCCTCGCAAATCCGTAGCCAGAACCACCAAGGGCAATGGATAGTAAGTGAAGGCTGCTCTATCCACTGGTCAGCCTGTTCATTCTCTAGGATACCTACGTGACTGACAGCCCAGAGAAAAGCAATGGAGCATGGGGCATGACGGAGGTCAGCGAGGAGATTATGAATACAAGTGAGCAGCAATTAGCCTATGTACGTGAGGCTGTTCATTGAGACTGTACAGATTAACATACGGTCCTGGACGACCTGTTTGATAAAATGCTCTACATGATTCTGGCAACAGATTTTCGACTCATCAGTGTAGAAGATTGGAGTACAATGAAACTCTGCAAGTACTGAGTGCAACAAACGAAGGAATATTATGGGGTGGATAAACTTTGGGACATTGGAAGACATCCAACTGGATTTGTGGCAGGGATACCATCCAAGGAGGTGTGCGCGGTATAGCACGGCGCGTAAAGTCAAGGGAATGGAGATGTAAGTCCTTGCAAGGGGGTACAAGCCTCATTCGAAGGGGAATCCCTCTCGAAGACGAGTATCAGGAGGTTGATATCCATCGCCAGCAAAAAGAGCACGATATGTGGGTTGAGAAGGGAATCGTCGAATAGCAATAGCGTAGGACACCGAAAGATGATACCGCCTAATCTGAATAAGTTGGATTACCGATTTAGCAAGGAGACTGACAACAGGGTTGGCCCGGAAGTCACCTGTAGCAAAGCAAGCCAACACGACAATAGTGAAATGAGTCCAACAGTTTCAGGGGAAAAGGAGCTGCCGAACCATAAACCTGGCACCCATAATCTAAATGGGGCCGAACCAGGGCCTGAAAGATGTTTAGTGTTGCATAATCTGAAGCAAAGAATAAGCGGACTAGGAAAATGAGGGAATTAAGCTTCCGCATGCAGCTTATCTTCAGATGGCGAAGTCAGTTTATTTTATCAAGACGGAGGCCCAAGAACGGTTCTATGCCACAACTTCCAGGCACTGAGTATCCAGGAACAGTTTTGGATCAGGGTGGACTGTAATACGACAACAAAAGTGAATTACTCTCGTTTTAGAAGGCGAGAACTGAAAACGAATGGGGAGGGCCCATGTGGAAGCCTACCAAATGGCACCTTAGAACTGGCGTTCAGCTGAGGCTACCGAGTAGGAGATGTACCATAAGCAAAGTCATCGACATACAGCGCAGAAGTGACAAGTGGCTTACCAGATTCCATCAGCCCATTGATGGCGATGAGGAAGAGTGTAACACAGAACCCTGTGCGAAGCCATTCTCCTGGATCCGTGGGGAGGGGGGAGTAAGTTCCGACAATAACCTAGATCGGGCTGTGGGATGCAAACTGACTGATACTTTCGGTAGGGAGCCTCACAGGGTGCTTAAAATATTATGCCAAGAATTGTCATGCACCTTACGTAGATCAAATAAAGCTATAATAAGACGTTATGAGATGGCCTGCGTGATTGCTGTTTTCAGTTGGAGTAGATGGTCTATAGTAGACCGTCCTTCCAGGAACCCACACTGATAAGATGACAGAAATCCACGTGATTCGAGTACCCATCATAATCTGTGGGCAACCAATCTTTTATCTAGATTTCGACTATACTAAAGTAGTCATCATCAGAAAGTAAAATCATCACATGAGAATTTTACACCAGTAAAGACTGCTTATGTGTCAAGGACCAAAACACCAAAGTTACAGGCTAGCAGTCTGAAGAAATAAATTTTTTAACACAATGGCAAGCCGCTAAGGGGCTGCCAATGTGCCAGCAGATAAAGGCGGCATCAGACTTCCTTACCTTTGTAAAAGTCTCATGTGATGATTTTTATTTCTGATGATGACTACCTTAGTATAGTCGAAATCTAGATAATTATATTTGTAATTATTTTAAGCAACATCTGGTGCTGCAATATGTCAATATTATTTTACATCCAGTTGCTCTATACAAGGCCATGCCGCGGCGGATTAACCGCGCGTACTGGAGCGCCATGTTGCAGGGCGCGCGGTCATCCGCCGTCGGGGGTTCGATACCCCCCCCCCCCCCACCCTCGGGCATGGTGTTTAGTTTACCTTAGATTAAATAGTTTGTAAGCTACGGACTGATGACCAAGCAGTTGAGTCCCATAGATTTACAAACATTTGAACATTTTTGGACAAGGCCATGTTCACAGTCGGTAGCGAAGTACGTTATTTCTCCTAACGTCGATTTTCCATCTACCTATGCGAAGAAGACTTTTTCTCGCCTTTGATATGAAACACACACTTTTGTCAAAGTTTCAGTTCAACCAAATACCACATTAACCAGACGACAGGTAGACGCTGATATGGTTTCTACAGAAACAGTCTGCCTCCTGTAGCTCATTCCAAAACTGACGTTGGTTCACCTATTTGACTACGATCTCAGAGGTCACAGAGCGCTTGATGAAGAAAAATAAACTATTTGGCCTAAAGCTTCGGATATTTGTCGATTTCTTGCGACTGTGGCACGGAGCAAGACGCAACGGTAGAGCAAAGATATATATATATTTTTTTGTTTTTTTGTTTTTTTTGTTTTTTTTTGTTTTTTGTAATGTAATTGCGCTTCCAGCATCTGGTGTTGCAACATCTATAAATGACGTTAATATGTATGAGTTAAGTATTTTAATGTTAATCCAGCGTGAATAAATTATAAACATTAAGTCATCACAAATCCTCAATTTCATTCTTATTTAGTTGTGCTATTAAATCGGGAAGTCCTTATGCAAAATATCAATACGCAGTAGCTTTCGCTGTGGGCGTAAGGGAGTGTCATTCGAATGTGATGAACGGAGCAAAACACAGCAGTACGTCAAGCAGGTTTGTTGAAGGTAATTAGTCATTCTGATTTATGACCGTGCGATACGACAGTGAGGTGACAAAAGCAAGGCAGCAGCATAAATATCCATAATCCAACACCAGTGTGCGCAAACAGGAAAATCCACCGAGTTCATTAATTCCCACATCATCCGACTTCAACCTATTTATTTCCTTTCTTGATTTTCCTATCTTTCCTACCCTGATCAGTGATAGAACATTCCATGCTACTAACGGTAGAATGCCTATCCTGATTTTCCTGATTAACCCACAAAATCAAATGTTCAAATGTTTGTAGAACTTATGGGACTTAACTACGGGGTCATCAGTCCCTAAGCTTACAAACTACTAATGAACTAGCTAACACTAAGGACGGCACAAATATCCATGCCCGAAGGGGGGATTCGAAACCCCGACCGCAATGGCCGTGCAGACCGTGACTGGAGCGGATCAGTCCCCTCGACCACAGCAGCCGGCGATCAACCCACAGATCTGAATGATAGACTATTTATCTTTTGAATGTTCAGGCAAGTGCACACCATAATATAAAACATCATGCCTTCAGAATAATTGATGACTGAAGTTTCCACTGCTTTCAGCGGTTCTCGGAAACTGTGTGCAAAGCCACAACGCCTGATCAGTCAGTCGAAGTGATTTCTTCTGAACTACTCAATAGGCTGCTGCCAATCTCCAGAAATAGCTTATAGGAGTGGTCCGCAAAAATACAGGCCTATATCATTGACGTCGGTATGCAGCAAGATTTTAGAACATTACTTTCCTAAAGTATTATGAACTACCTCAAAGAGAACGACGTCTGCCGTGCACTTGAATGTGACACGCAGGGGTATCCATGTAGATGTAGGTGAAATAACAACACAAAGCAGAAGAAATGAAGTTGTTAAACGGGTATTCATTTGACAAATATATTATACTAGAACTGACATTTGATTACATTTTCATGGAATTTAGGTGCATAGATCTTGAGAAATTAGTACCCAGAACAACCACCTCTGGCCATAATAACGGCCTTCATACGCCTGGAATTGAGTCTTACAGAGCTTGTATGCCGTGTACAGTTACAGATGCCAAGGCAGCTTCAACACGATACCACAGATCATCAACAATAGTGACTAGCGTATTGTGACGAGCCAGTTGCTCGGCCACCATTGACCAGACGTTTTCAATTGCTGGCCAGAGCAGCATTCGAACATTTTCCGCATCCAGAATGGCCCGTACAGGACCTGCAACATACGGTCGTACATTATCCTGCTGAAATATAGAGTTTCGGAGGGATCGAATGAATGGTAGAGCCACGGTCCTAACACATCTGAAATATAACGGCCACTATTCAAAGTGCCGTCGATGCGAACGAGAGGTGACCGAGACGTTAACCAATGGCACCCCATGCCATCACGCCAGGTGATACGCCAGTATGGAGATGACGAATACACGCTTCCAATGTGCGTTCATCGCGATGTCGCCAAACAAGGATGCGACCATTATGATGCTGTAGATAGAATCTGGATTCATCCGAAAAAATGAGGTTTTGCTATTGGTGCATGATCCGTTACAGCCATGCGGATAAGATGCCTCTCATCTCTACTGCTAGTGATACGGGGCCGTTGGGATCCAGCACGGTGTTCCGTATTGCCCTCCTGAACACACCGTTCCCATATTCTGTAACAGTTATTGGATCGCGAGCACCATTGTCGAGATACGATAAACCGCAATCGCGATAGGCTACAATCCGACCTTTTAAGTCGGAAACTTGATGGTATGCATTTCTTCTCCTTACACGAGGCATCACAACAACATTTCACCAGGCAACGCCAGTCAACTCCTGTTTGTGTATGAGAAATGGGTTGGAAACTTTCCTCATGTCAGCACGTTGTAGGAATCGCTACCGGCGCCAACCTTGTTTGAATGCTCTGAAAAGCTAATCAATTTCGCGTCTGATGCACGTCATCTCCGTGGGGTAGCAATTATAATGTCCTGGAGTGTATTTGTCAGGCGTTTCAACAGACACACCTTTGCTCCTGGTGCCAATATGGTACGTTGTGTAAATCGTAGAGTTACGCGATAATATAACTCTTGTAATGATCACCATACTAGCGAAAATTGACTGCCTCCTTTCTATAATTAGATAGATTAGGGTTTTCCTAACGACCTGCATTCCATTCGCTAGGTCTAAGCTGTTAGTCGGCCGGCTGGGGAACCCAACAGCTTGCCAAAACTTGCCTTTCACATGGAAACAATCAGTTTTCCCCTTTATTTGTAATGTGACATGCTTCTAGTAATAACATTAACTCTTATTATCCTTCATCTCCATACCAAAGTCTACATCCATCGACCAAGAATGCTGATATTAGAATCGTTATTATGCGTTAGACATGTAACGTTGGCAATAGTATCCATCAGTTATATAAGTTATAATTAAAATTAATATTTACATATATCTATTAGTCTGTGCCGTAGCCATTAGGACAATAAATCAATAAGGCGTCTACAGGGTCTAAATGCCAGCTGCCTTTTGTGATTCATGGACCTAAAAATCACTTTTTTTTTGCGAAAGGGATTTCATAGCTTATCACACAGTTACACCATAATTACACTTGATTAAGAACACAAGAGTAGGTCGACCATTGGAAGCATATTGAACTGAATCACATTACGTTCGTGCTATATTTTGTACCATGAATCGATGTGGTGTTTGATAAATGACAGAGTTTAGTTTTAAGTCTGCGTATCTTTGTGCAGTTCGTGTTGCAGGTCTTGAAGAAAACCAGGAGAAACCTAGGCGGTACCTATGTCTAGACACTTATCTAATTTTTCTTTGTAATAATTAATTATTTGAACTTTTTAGCATTCACATATTTGAACATAAATTAAAGTTAACGTAATATTTACATATAATTTGAAAATATTTTTCGCACATTCGTTTCTGCAATATGACAATATTTCATTTAGTTTTCTGAATCCCCATTTCAATTATGGGAATTAAAGTAACGTATACAATTTTACGGCTTTCATTTTTACGTTCGTTATCTCCTCCGCTGTAACACATCCCAGCGAAAGAGGTTAAAATCAAATGGTAAATTTCAAAACCCCAAAATACTGACAATGGCTAAAACCTAGAAGGTGTGTGACCGGACTATCGAAGGGATCTCTAACAGCAAATGCGCACACATATTCAATATCTGCTGTGAGAACTATGTGTACATAATTACTCCTCAAGAGGTACAGACAAAAGACAATAGTGATCTCCAAAATAGAGGATATATCCCGGGATATAGACTGGTAGATGCTCATCACGACGAACACGTTTTCAGAATAGTTACGTATCTTAGAATGAAGACAGCTGATTACAGAGTGACTACATGTGGAACAACAATTAACAACATCTATAAACCTCCATTAGTGATCTGGCCCACGCTTCCATTTAAACATTTTATTGAACCTGCCATCTATGTTGGATACTTTAATAGCCAGCATCATGCTTGGGGGTACAAGGATAATTGTATAAAATTTATATGATTGGCTGTCCATGAATAATTTGTATCTTGTTTTTAGCGCAAAGGACAGATGTCAAAATAAACGTAATTGAAAAGAGGAATACACTATACCTTCCCGTCATGGAAACTATCAACCCAAAAACTGATTATTCTCTCAAACACTAGAGCTTTCTCATTGTCAATGGTTGTTAAATTTTTCTTGCAGTGACATTGATTTCATCCATTTTGCAGAAAGTATGAACCAAATAAGCAAGTATACACTGCAAATTTGCATCATTAATCAAATCTGCTGATTTGGTATTGTAGTCTAAAAGGAAAGCAAGGAATTCTGAACGTAATTCATATAATTTATGGAGTGGATTTCTTCTTGAGAGCCATCTCACTTCTGTATTAAAGAGTAGGGAGCACATAGTATGGAGTCTTGACTTCAAACGCCTTGATTTTATGTAATTAATAATTTGAACGGATTTGTCTAACACATTTCTGAAGGGAGCATGCATTTGCTTCGTAGCCAAAGTATGCCTGTGGACAGCACAAATACTACTGCTGCAGTTCTTCGAATTTCTTTTATTATCATGATCGCTCCAATCGTTGAGCCCTCCATAGCTTTTGCACCGCATATGCTTACATCGATGCAATTAGACCATGAAATTTCGTAGGTCTCTAAAAATCGTTCAATGAACGCAATATTTCTGTACCTGTTGTATTGCCAGGAAGTGGTTTCCAATAGAGCTCCTTTATGGAATGTTCCGACTATTCATAGCAGACAAAAGCCAAAAGCCAATAAAGTCGCTAATCCTGCAATGTTCGTAGATTCAGCTATTAAGAGAGAAAACAATTGTGCTGGATACGAGAAACTAGAGATTCTTTCATGCCATTTGACATGTCAACACTGCGTCTCTTGACAATATTGTTTGATAGCGACACAGAAGACATAATTTTTATTGCGTAGTCGTAACACACAGTTTGCCTGTCTTTGTTACTCGTTGGCTTCCAAAAGGAAGCTTTTAAGAAGTTTTCATTGTTTTTGTATGAGTTTTCACGCACTTCTAAAAAGCAGCTAATTCATTTCCTTTCCTCTTGGAAAACTCAATCTCTTATTTCCGAAATACAATGAGTACCCTCAAACTGACGGCGCAGTGTACTTAAATTGTCGAACTGTTCGGAACGACTCGCACGCAAATTACACTCCGAGATTCAGCCTCCTTTGTCTCGATAAAGTCCGCACGTTTCGTTGTACATACAGCTTTTTGTTAGTCCGCTTCCACTGCGTTCCGCGATTAATGGGAGCACCTTCTGCTCTTTCACATAATACATTCGGCTGTGACGCTTCAAGCGACTGTACTTCATTTGGACGTCCTTCCTCCTCCTCAGTTTCCAAAAATGTTCAAATTTTTGTAAAGCTATGGGACTTAACCTACGTGTAAATTAGTCCCTAGGCTTACAAACTGCTTAAACTAATCCGAGGGCAACACGTACATACATGCCCGAGGGAGGACTCGAACCTCCGACTGCGAGCAACCGCACGTTCCACAGTATGGTGCCTTAGACTGCCCGGCCACTCCACCGCGGCCCATTAATTACCATCAACAGCTTCCCTTGTTCTGATGCGATAGAGAAACTTCTCGAAAAAATTTTTCAAATGTTTGTATAGTCTATGGGACTTAACTACGGGGTCATCAGTCCCTAAACTTACAAACTACTTATCAACTACTTACGAACTAGGACGGCACAAATATCCATGCCCGAGGGGGTATTCTAACCCCCGACCGTAGTGGCCGTGCAGACCGTGACTGGAGCGCTTCAGTCTCCTCGGCCACCGCGGCCGGCAAACTTCTCGAAATCAGACGCCTTCTAATAAATAATTTCAACTGAAATGTCTCATTTTCTACAAATAACTGAAGAAACACTTTCTACATACTGCCCGAAACACTGAACTAAGTTATCTAAATACGGCGTTTATAAACTAATCTGTAATGACTGTCCCTGTTATTATATTGGCCAAACAGGCAGAGCAGTGAAAGTAAGATATAGAGAACATGTATTAGGAAAGAATAGTGAAAATATACGTAATTCCACATTCGCTGAACACCTTTCTATTGCTAAACATACGCCATAAAAGCTAGAAGACAGTTTGGTTTTACGTAGAGAAGACAAGGACCGAAAGCTCGATCTTTAAGAGAAGTTGGAGATATTTAAACATTTACATTCTAAACTTGGTAACATATTAAATGATCAGCTCCATCTCGCGTGCAGACAGTGTTTTGAAGGCTTTAAACCGATATTATCAAAAAATTTTAACAGTCAACGGTAACCTCTGCGATGTCATTTCCTCAAAATTCTATTTCATTTCATTTTAAGCTTCTGTGGGTTTCCTATTTCATAATTTGTTATTAAAATGTATTGAGTACTGACGTTGTATCATCGTCACTAGGCGCATGTGCCACGTGTCACGTTTACCTGGCTTCCACGTCTTGCACAGACGGTCAGTCGGCAATTAGCACACCGCGCAATCTGTTACCATCATATGTTAACATCTTATATGTTTTGATGTGTCTTTGTCTAAAGGGCTACATATGTGTACAAAGACTGACGGGTGTAACTTTTCGACAGTAATAATGTAATGTAAGTACTGGTTTCCTGTAGACTAAAATTTGATGTACTTTTATAGGTAAGCAATGTATGGTTTTAATACTGTTGTACATAGCTTTATTGTTACTTTCTTATTCACTATAGGTCCATGTATCTTCTGAAGAAGATTGATTCATATCATTTGAAATCGCGCTAAGGTTTATTAAACTTTAATTTGCAACTGGTTGGCTGTTACGTTTACTGCCAGAAACTTCTCGCTTATTCGATGATTCCGACTTCACCCATAGATCCGTGATGGTAGTAATTTACTGGTCAAAAAGAGAACGATGAAAAAGTTACAGCACTGACGAAGGAAGTTGAACACTGAAAAATGTCTTGGGCCGCATATGTGGAAATGAGTGCTCTTAATGGTCGAATGAGCTCTCGCCATTTCGTAATATGTGCAATTATGTGCGTTGAGCACTATAAGTCTGCACACGACCTCTGGATAACAGAGAAGCCGCATCCAGCGGTACTAACTATACTACGTGCAGGTCCTCATTTGGAAACCACAATCACTGCCTAACAAAATGACATCGTGTAAACGTACTTTTTAAATTATGGAAATTTTGATGAATTTAATATTCAAATTCTTGTAATTAATAATTTTACTCATTGTTTTATAGGTTTTGGTGAACGTTGACCGCGGACCCACTTAGAGGGATCAGTGGACCTCTGTGGGGTCCGCGGACCCTACTTTTCGAAGTCCTGAGCGTGAATAAGCTCCGACGTGTGTGTTTGCTAAGAGAGCGGCTGGTTTCGATTAAATTTATCCACAGCTCCTGAAGAAACGCAGGCCCGAAAACTAAGCAGTGTTTTTTACAGTTATACAACATCACAATGACTTCTCGAAAATTACCAAGAACATTTCGGGCAGTAAAAGTAACAGCTGTGAAAATACATGTTAAATTTGGCAGCGACGCATCACATTAATGACCCACATTACTACTGAGTGTAGTCTTCAAACTGCTAGAAAGAAAGTTGATAAACAGAATTAAATCATTAAGTGACGAAGTAACACAATTGTTCCAAGCAATCTTCCTAAAGGTTCGAAGTTGCTGTGACCATATATCTCTCATAGAATCAGGATGCCAGCGTCAAGACTGCAGTTGCAATTGTTGATTTTTTGACCGCATTTGACACCGTATTGTGCCATGAAATGCTGTGTAAAGCAGGTTACTATAATGGATAATATGCTCAGCAACAAATGATTTAAAGTACTCCGTGTACAAAAGGGAGGGAAGGCTGAATGCTGGACTATCGCAGCGCTCTGTGCTATCAAAAATAATTTTTAATCTTTATACCTGCTACATGCCAAACACTAACGCTGAAAAGATACAATTTGACGAACTAGGGCTAGCTCATCAAGCAAGAAAAGTGGATGAATGTAAAGCATCGTTGACCACAGGTTTACACGTAATGGACGAATATTTCAAGAACGAGCAATTGAAGCCAATTCCAACTACAACAGAGGTAAAACACCTTAATAACCGTGAGGCAAACCGCAAATTAAATTCGGTCTTTGAAAGTGTTCCCCTGGACATATCCCATACCAAAAATACTTTGGAGTCATTTTAGATCGTACTCATACCTTTAAAATCCGTCTATACTTCGTAGTAGAACATTGAACACCATAAACGACATTGTCATGAAAGCTAGCTAGGTGAGCAAGGGGTGCAAATGCATATACTCTTCCCACTGCTACATTGACATTAGTTTACTATATAGCAGAATACTGTACTCCAGAATGAGAAAATAGTGCATATGTACGTAAAATCGACGTCAAACAGCACCAAGCAATGATAATAATCAGTGGCACCTCCACGTCTACACCACTTCCTTGGCTGCCTGTTATGTGGAGAATTCCATCAACATCAATAAGACGGGAAACAGCAGCTATTAAAGAGTTCCGCAAGAGCTCCACGCACCAAAACTCACTTCAATGCAATAAACATCAGAAAAAAACCTACCAGCAGTTTCAGAACCAGAAAACCACTGTCGCCGAAGCCAAATGTGTCCCTTTGATGTGTGTCAAGAATTGAAGGAGGTTTGGCAAAAGTTTCCTCTGACTAACTCTCATAACTGACTCTAAGAAACGTGTGAATGGATTCGGTCTTCCCAGAAAACTATGGACGTCCCTGAATCGATTCCGCAGTGGGCATAAAAGATGTAGTGCATGTTTGTATGAACGGGGTTACAAAGATACCCCAGCGTGTGACTGTGGCGATCATTTGCAAAGTATGCAGCGCCTGATTCAAGAGTGTACCCTACGAAAATTTATTGGTGGGCTCAGCGAGCTAAATTTGGTTACAAAATCGTTTGTATAGTGGCCAAGAGTATTCTGTCTGCATTGTTTGTTTGCTTGCTTTTATTGTGAATATTTGTATATAGTTTTCGTATACTCATTTCTTGATATATGAATTTCTTTTAAAAATTGAAAAGAAAAATTTAAAAACAGGCTTTAATATGACCATGTAAGTCATACGATGAAAAATAACTCCCGACGGTGAAAGTCTTAAGATTCTACCCTGGACAGCAGCGGGGCTACCAAAGTCTGTTGTACGTTGGTATTGGTGGGAGTCTGACCTCCAGAGATGGTGAAGGTAAAAGAAGAAAGCTTGGGGTTTAACATATCGTTAAAGGTCCATAAATTATCTTGCACCCAAGTAAAAGAGGGAGACACCTTATGAAACAGTTTTATAAATCCTGCCGGCCGCAGTGGCCGAGCATCTGCGGCCGCCAGTTACAGTCTGCACGGCCGCTACGGTCGGGGGTTCGAATCCCCCCTCCCCCCTCGAGCACGGATATTTCTGCCGTCTTTAGTATAAGGTAGTTCATAAGTAGTTTGTAAGGTTATGGAATGATGACTCCGCAGTTAAGTCCCTTAAGCTTAACAAACATTTGAACATTTCATTTATAAATCCTCTCCATATTATTACTTTCACACTTCCTGTATGTAAAATACTAATTGGAATTCAAATGTTTGTAATTCTATCGGACCAAACTGCGTGGTCATCAGTCCGTAGCTTACAAACTACTTAAACGTAGGTAAACTAACCTAAGGACAAACAAACACACCCATGCCCCAGGGAGGACTCGAACCTCCACGGAGAGCAACCGCGCGCTCCGCAGCGAGACGCTTTAGACCGCTCGGCTACTCCACCGCGGCAAGCATTGGAATTGAATGATTCCTTTAGTCAGTTGCAGTTCGGCGCCTCAATTCAACTTGCGCAGGTGTAACACTCTTAGCCACATTTACTGTTATTTCCATAAAGGTCTGGAAAATATTGTTATTAAAATCTTGTGCCTTTTCACACCATTCCCTGTATTATTTAAATTTATTTATTTAAACAGGTCGCCAAATGGCGACCGAATACTGCAGTCACGTCACAAACAGTGGCAATGGCTAGAGCTAAATAGCTGTAAAAAGAAATTGATCGTTTGCGTGCTGTTCTACTATATAGAAACACTTTTATATATTTCACTTCTCTATTTGAAAACAGGAAGCACACTTACAATTACGATACAGACCTCAAATAGTAAATCTGTGGAAATCCTTCCTGTCCATACGAAAGCTAACTTCCAACAAGAAAGAATTGCAATAGTTATTACACATTAGACATGAAAGTCACAGAATGGTTTCCATCAAGTATGTAAGTTCTAATTAAAAATTAGTACTTAAACTTATGTATTAGCCTATGCTGCAGCTGGTTATGAAAGAGTCAACTAGCTTGAACTCCGTAAATTTTCATCACTTTTTTCTGAACTTGCTGTTTCAAATGTAACGCGTAGGAGAAACCCTGCGATTCGTAGTGATATCTGTAGTCATAAGGAGAAGATTTTACGTGACTAAAAGCAAAGAGATGATATTCTTTTCCATTTTCGTAATTTTATGTCATACTTGTAATGATAACTGTTTCGTGTCTGATTATTCAGTAAGTGCTAACAGGGTAGTTTTCATCGGGCTATTACTACACTATTATCTCTTTCATTTTCCATTCCACCTATCGGAAAGAAGCGTGCTCATTTACCTGTCTTCGAGACTGAAGGAGAAAAAGTGTAACTTACGACAACGTGAAAGAACTATACTAATTTTTATTAGGGTTTGAGATGGTGGGATTCTTCTGGATTCTTATGACATTTCATATAATGTCCAAACTCCACAGTACATAATCTCATGACAGAAAACTTTTGGTGAAGTTCTGTACTGCGTAACAATTTCAGTATGTCACACATTTTCATTTGCTTCATTCTCCACCTTCCCAAGGGGCTCACGTTATTTTCGTTAGTGCGTGCGTGGCGAGCATAGGGCCCCGAGGTAATGATGTCTTCCTTCCTTATCTACTTCTCAGACTGCATTTCCTTTCCCCCTCCCCTTCTTTCCTATCCTCCTCCCCCTCCCCACCAGGGGACTGATAACCTTAGCAATTTAGTTCCCCTATCCCACCCAAAACAACCCAACCCAACCGTTTCATTTTCGAACGGATTCCACAGACCAAAACCAACAAAATTTTAAAATAAACTATTGTATTTGTATTTCTCGTCAGCAGTTTGTGGATAATCTGGAAATTTGGTCCGGGCAAGAACGAGCTACGGTAGTCGGTGCAGATGTGACCACTGTGGTTAGATGGTGTAGTGGAAAGCGCGACTCTCTGGTAAGAAAGAAACCTGGTTTTCAAAATGGCCTGGCACAAATGTACTTGTTTCCCCCTTTACTTTATCAAAGCTCTGTGGCAGCTTATGCAGAAAATACCTTTGTGTCTAACTTTAATGAAGGCCGACTTCAGAATTAGGTTAAAATTCGATGCAAATGGTTTGAATTTTAAATCTTTTCTGAATACTGTTAGTGGATCCAAATTTGTTGGCTCTGTAAAATCCACAACCGACTACGAGTGGAAATGTATAAACTAAATGCAAATTAATTATCTGACAATAGTGTTAAGAGCCGCAGCGGATTAGCCGTGCGCGCTGGGGCAAAGTACTGCAGTGCGAGCGGCCGTTCGCCGTCAGGGGTTCGAGTCCCCTCCTCGGGCATGGGTTTTTTGTTGTCCTTAGGTTAGTTTAACTTGGTAGTTTGTAACCTAGGGACTAATAATCCAGCAGTTGAGTCCGAAAAAGAATGTAGGAAGTTGATTTGAAAAGCAATATGAGGTTTGCAGCCAAGATCGCTTTCTTCAATTAATTAAATAACCGGTTTCGGCGAGCTAGACGCCATCTTCAGACCTGTAGTAATTTTTTACATGAATTCACCGCTATTACAAGAGTATTGTACTTGTCTTCAGTCAGTATTGAAATTGGATTCTGAAATACCTCTGCTTTAGACCTTAAGGAAGATGGATTCAGACATTTTATTATTGACGTGTAAATTTTATTTTGATGATACATCAATGTGGATGCACACCATTTTGCTATGTAAAATATTGCTGTAATAACAGTAAAAAATTACTTCAGGTTTGAAGATGGCGTCTAGCGTGCCGAAACCGGTTATTTAATTAAATGAATTAAGCAAAAAATGTTCAAGTGTTTGTAGAGTCTATGGGACTTAACTACGAAGTCATCAGTCCCTAAACTTATAAACTACTTATGAACTAGCTACAACTAAGGACGGTACAAATATCCATGCCCGAGGGGGGATTCGAACCCCCAACCGTAGTGGTCGTGCAAATTGAAGCGCCTCAGTCCCCTCGGCCACCGCGGCCGGCATGAATTAAGCGATATTGGCTGAAAACCTCTTATTAAACAATTCTAGATCGTCCCAATAATAAGTTCCTTAGTAAAAAGTAACATTTCAAATTATAAAATTTATTTCTGATGACAACAATTCAATAATGCCGACATTCTGGATTTATTTCAGATATCTAACTCATGTAATGTGACAAGTGTAATTTTTATACTGAACACGTTTCTATTGCATCAGTTATAGCGTATAATCACGGCTGGCAGGAAATTATGGTGTGCTTCTCTTTCCAAGATTAGGACAAGCAATTAAATTGCGTCTGATCGTCACTCCATCGGAAGAAGTGACACTTCCATTTCTGTATTTTTCTTTCGTAAAAAACGCAACAATGGTTCCTCTAAAAAAAGGCAATATTTAAAAAATAGGTTTGATAATCAGTGACCACACAAACATCACAATTACTACTCTCAAATCGGGAACCGAGTTGTTACAGAGTTTCCCTAGGCTCCTCTCCTTCGCCAGCAGACCAACGCGCCTACCTGTGCGGCCGCACGTTTCGCACCTGCCCTGCGCCGGCCATTCCGCGATTCAATAAGGCTGCTGCTGCTGTTATGGCGTCGTTATGCCAGGGGACGTTGCAGATTCTCTTCAGTCATCGTTGGTCCCGTTCTTGCAGGATCTTTCTCGGCTGTAGCGACGTCGTATATTTACACTTTTACTGGATTCCCGATAATCATAGTGCCCTCTTGAGATTGTGGTAAGGGAAAATCCTCACCTCCATGCCACCTCAGAGATACTGTGTGCTATCTCTCGTGCACCGACTAAAGAGACAACGTTCAAACTCACTTACACCGAGTCAATCTAACATTGCAACAGTAGCACCAGATCTAACGCCTGCTTTAAACCCTTGTCTTATATAGAGTTTCCCGACAGCCACGACGTTCAGAGTGATCACACATTTCCTGCTTTGCATACGCTTGCCTATTCCACTGTCTTTGGCTCTTTAGCATATATATGTGATCACACATATTTCTGCTTTGCACGCGCTTGCCTATTCCACTGACTTTGGCGCTTCAGATTATCATGAGGCCTTGTCGAGGAAACAGCCTCGATATTAAAATTAACCTACATTTGCAAACCAAAGAAACATCGTTTTAACTGCGTGACGGGAGTATGAATAGGAATTTTAGGATTCGTAATTAGTTCGTCACTTGTAACACGAGCTATTAGTAGAATGGATATCGGAAACATGGAATGAGCATACGATGAGCTCGACTACATCCCGTCCATATTAATAGTGTATTTCAAGCTGCGGGGAAAAGTGCCTTCTCAGTCAATTATAATACAAAGTGGACATCTGAGAAGGTATTCACAATGCAACTTCCACTCTGCAGCGAAGTGTTCGCTGATATGAAACTTCCTGGCAGATTAACATTATGTGCCGAAACCGAGGCTCGAACCTGGGACCTTTGTCTTTCGCGGGCAAGCGCTCTAACGACTGAGCTATCCCGACACGACTCACGATGCCGCTTCACAACTTCACTTCCGCCAATACCTCGCCTCCTACTTTCCAAACTTCATAGAAGCTCTCCTGCGAACCATGCAAGAATAGCACTCCTGGAAGAAAAGATATGGTGGAGACATGGCTTAGCCACAGCCTAAGGGATATTTCCAGAATGAAACTTTCACTCTGCAGCGGAGTTTGCCCTGATATGAACTTCCTGCCAAATTAAAATTGTGTGCCAGAACCGGGACTCGAACCTGAGACCTTTGCCTTTCGCGGGCAAGCGATGTACTGACTGACCTATCCCGTCACGGCACACCGGGCCACGTCTCAATTTCGCAGGAGAGCTTCTGTGTAGTTTGGAAAGTAGGAGGCGAGGTACTGGCGGAAGTAATGTTATGAGGCGGCACCGTGAGTCGTGTCGGGATAGTTCAGTCGGTAGAGCGCTTCCCCGCGAAAGGCAAAGGTCCCAAGTTCGAGTCCAGGTTTCCGCCACACAATTTTAAGCTGCCAGGAAGTATCATATTTGGGAAGGTATTTTTTAAGCAGTTTAGTTGCTTAATTGAAAGCTACACAACATAAAGCAGATCTGAAATCAATAGCCTCAGAGAGTATGACCATTCAAATTATAGCTACTCTTACTAGTCACAAAAATACGTCACGGTTATGCAGTGCAATAGGCAGAAACACAAAACACATGGAAGCTGAAAAAGACCCCGTCAGTTATCTGATTCAATCGTTTCAGTGGAATAAATGGAATAATCTACAGAATGTAGATTTAGAGTAAGTAGCAACAAGAGAAAATACTGAGATAGATCAAACGAATATTGATAATCGCGGACAAAGGAATTCTGCTCTTTTGGAAGGAAAATAATCTGACAAAGAAATCAGACGTGATAAGCAGCCTGTCACTGGCAGACACGACTTTTAAAAAAATGTTCAAATGTTTGTAGAACTTATGAGACTTAACTACGGGGTCATCAGTCACTAAGCTTACAAACTACTTACGAACTAGCTAAGACTAAGGACGGCACAAATATCCATGCCCGAGGGGGATTCGAACCCCTGACCGTAGTCGCCGTGCAGACAGTGACTGGAGCGCCTCAGTCTCCTCGGCCACCGCGGCCGGCACACGACTTTCGTGGTCCACATTGGAATCAATATGAGGAGGAAGTATACGTCTGGACCACAGCTTTGTATGGTAGGGAAACATGGGCGGTGGGAGAAAAGGAATAGTTGAGAGTGTAAATGTTTGAAATGTGGTGCAAAAGTAGGGGCGTCATCGCTCACAGATTAACCATATCATCACCAAATTCTCACAAAATATTGATATCTAGGTTCCAAATTCCGCCTCATATGTTATTATTTGGTCATTTGGCCTGGTTGTTATATCAAAGCACTGTTGTGGTCTCCAGTCTGCAGACTAGTTTAATGCAGCTCCCCACGCTACCCAGACCCGTGAAAGCCTTTTCATCGGAGAATAAGAACGGCAACCAACATAATTTTGAATCTACGATTTTTACCCCACGCATTTCCTTATAATGTAAGCTGACGATTTCTTTATGTCTCAGGATGTGTCAAAAATATTTCTTCTCTTAGGATATGACAGAATCTGATTTTCTCCCCAGTTCAGGACATCCTCATTAGTTTCGTGATCTACCCATCTTATCTTCATCATTCGTCTCTAGTACCACATTTCAAAATCTTCTTCCACCATTTTGTATGAACTCCTTATCGTCCACGTTTCACTTCCATACAATGGCCACACTCCAAACAAATGCTTTCAGAAAGGACTTCCTAACATTTAAACTAATATTCGATATCAACAAATTTCGCTTCTTCAGATACGCTTTTTTCCCATTCTGCATTTCATATCCTCTTTACTTCAGCCACGAGAAGTTTCTTTACTACCCAAATAACAGAATTTATCTACACCTTTATTGTCTTATTCCTAATCTAATACCTTCAGCATCGCCGGAATTTCTGGACTATGTTCCATTGCTCACCTCTTATACCTTCCATTCGAGAGACTGTCCATTCCGTTTAATTGCTCTTCCAGGTCCTTTGCTATCTCTCAAAGAATTACTATGCCATCAGCATATCGCAAAGTCTTATTTCCCCCTCCTCCCACCCCCCTAAACCCCCCTGAATTCCTTCTCCGAATTTCTCCTTGCTCCTAATCCGAGATGTAGTGTCAAATAGCTATTATTATTGCTGGATGTATTACCATCTTTGCCGTCCCCTACATTTTGTACATCTCTCTATAGTACCATAGAGGACATTTCTAGATATCTAGAAAAAAAGAAAATTTTAATATCGTTATATATGTTATCTCAGCTCTTTGTTCGAGCTCTATATATGGCATCGTATAATATGTATTCCTCCTTGTCTTGTGTTGTTGTTTTTGTGTCTTGAAAGGGCGATACCATCATAATTTTGACGTGAGTCGTTGTTAGGTTGTTTTTCTCTAGAGTACTATTCAAGGTCTATTAAACAATAGTAAAATCTCAGATATGTTCTTAAATAGAAATGATAAACAGTACCTCATGTTCTTCGTGATAACTTCACCCAGACAGAAATTTTAAGAATTTTCAGGATTCTAGCTCCAGCATCTTCAACATCGTCGCTGGACTGCAGTCGCTAGCCGCCATTTCGTAGCTATTTCAAATAGATAATTGTTGTTTTTATGATCTTCAGCCCGGAGACTGGTTTGATGCAGCTCTCCACCCTACTCTATCCTGAGCAAGCCTTTTCATCTCCTCATAAGAACGACAACCCACATCCACTTGAATCTGCTTACTATACGCGTCTCTTGGTCTCCCTCTGCGATTTTTACCCCACACACTTCCCTCCAATGCTAAATTTACGATTCCTCGATGTCTAAGAATGTGTCCTAGCAAGCGATCCCTTCTTTTAGTCAGGGTGTGCCAAAAATTCCTTTTCTCACCAATTCTGTTAAGTACCTCTTCATTAGTTATGCGATCTACCCACCTAATCTTCAGCATTCTTCTGTAGCACCACATTTCAAAAGCCTCTATCCTCTTCCTGTCCGCACTGCTTATCGTCCATGTTTCACTCCTGTACAAGGCAACACTCCACACAAATGCCTTCAAAAAAGACTTCCTTACACTTAAATTAATATTCGATGTTAGCAAATTTCTCTTTTTCAAAAATGCTATTCTTCCCATTGCCATTCTGCATTTTATATCCTCTGTACTGCGACCATCGCATGTTATTTTACTACCCAAGTAACAGAACTCATCTACCACCTTCATTGTTTCGTTACCTAATCTAATTCCTTCAGCATCACCTGATTTTCTAAGACCGCATTCCATTATTTTTGTTTTGCTCTTGTTAATGTTTATTTTATACGCTCTCTTCAACACACTGTCCATTCCATTCAACTGCTCTTCCAGGTCCTTTGCTGTCTCTGACAGAATTGCAATGTCATCAGCAAAACGCAATGTTTTTATTTCTTCCCCCTGAACTTTAATCCCTATTCCAAATTTTTCCTTGGTTTCCTTCACCGCCTGCTCGATGTACAAATTAAATAGCACCGGAGAAAGGCTACAACCCTGTCTCACTCCCTTCCCAACTGATGCTTCCCTTTCATTCCCTTCGAGTCTAATAACTGCGGTCTGGCTTTTGTACAAGTTGTAAATAACTCTCCTTTCCCTGTATTTTACCCCTGATGATTTCAGAATTTGAAAGAGTGTATTCCAGTCAACATTGTCAAAAGCTTTCTCCAAATCTACAAAAGCTACAAATGTAGGTTTGCCTTTCCTTAACCTATCTTCTAAGATAAGACGTAAAGTGAGTATTGCCTCCCGGGTTCCTACGTTCCTCCTGAATCCAAACTGATCTCCCCAGAAGTCAGCTTCTACCAGCTTTTCCATTCTCCTGTAGATAATTCGTGTTAAAATTTTGCAACCATGACTTATCAAACTTATGGTTCTGTAGTTTTCACACCTGTCTGCGCCTGATTTCTTTGGAATGGGGATTATTACATTTGTCTTAAAGTCTGAGGGTATTTCACCTGTCTCATGTATCCTACACACCAGTTCAAATAGTCTTGTCATGGCTGGCTCTCCCAGAGCCTTTAGTAGCTCTGAGGGTATGTCATCTACTCCTGGGGCCTTGTTCCGACCTAGGTCTTTCAGGGCTCTGTCAAATTCATCTCTCAGTATAGTAATGTGATCACTGTGCTGCTCGTAGTAGTTTACCCGCATTCCTATCTTCTTATTCATTATCAGTCCTACTCCTGTGATACCCCCAACTGATTTTGTACTTATAATCCTGTACTCACCTGACCAGAAATCCTGTTCATCCTGCCACCGAACTTCACTAATCCCCACTATATCTAACCTCAACCTATCCATTTCCCTTTTAAAATTTTCTAATTTTCCTACTCGATTAAGGGATCTAACATTCCACGTTCCGACCCGTAGAATGCCAGTATTGTCTTTCCTGATGATCACATCCTCCTGAGTAGTCCCCGCCCGGAGATCCGAATGGGGGTCTATTTTACCTCCGGAATATTTTACCCAAGAGGATGCCATCACCATATTTTCATACAGTAGAGCTGCATGTCCTCGGGAAATGTAACGGCTGTAGTTTCCCCCTGCTTTCAGCCGTTCGCAGTAACTGTGTGGCAAAGCCACATTAGCTGTTGTTATAAGGCCAGCTCAGTCAATCATCCAGACTGTTGCTTTTGTGTCCCAACTTCGTCGCCGCTTTTGTGTCCCAGCCTCGTCGTCGGTGTCGGAGGCCGAGTGGAATGAGACCGACACGCTGGTGCAGGTACAGAGGGGAGCAGCCAGAAACTACAAACACTAGAGTAAATTAGAAAGATATATATATTGCACAGAATGTAAAAATACTTAACTTTTACATAGTACTGCAGAATGTTGATACATAGTTGTTAGAGGCCTGCCTAGTGCCTGTACAATAGCAAAGTCTTCACTCGAGCCTATCTGATTACGAAGGTCCTAACTCGTTGCTATCTCAGTCCGAAGTGCCCGGTGTCTTTCCGTGGTGGCCACGAGCGGGGTTGCAGCAGAGGGCGCTCGTGGCTGTCGTGAGATCGCCGCGCCGTGCGTGCATGGCGGCGCGCGGCGAAAGTAGGTGGCGCGCACTTTGTACTTGTGCGACACCACAGTTGCCCCTGTAACTACTGAAAAGGCTGCTGCCCCTCTTCAGGAACCACACGTTTGTCTGGCCTCTCCACAGATACCCCTCCGCTGTGGTTGCACCTACGGTACGGCTATCTGCATCGTTGAGGCACGCAAGCCACCCCACCTCGGCAATGTCTGTGGTTCATGGGGGTGGAATAGATAATTATTAACTGATTTACGGACAGAAATTGACATAAAAATGTTTCTCATCTTGGACTACGATCCTGATGGGAGTTGGAATAAAGCTTCATGATTGTCATCTTAATGACATTTAACTCAGTAGGTCTACGACCCAAACGGAGGGGATTCGTAGAAGTGTTTTCTGTATTGTGGCGCAGGTCACATCTAGAGCTAACAACAATTATATAACTGATAGGCAACCCTCATGCTTAAAATAATTTACTGTCTGAGACTAGCTAGTAGTGAAACATTTTATTTAGCTTTTCACTATATGGTTTTACGTACGAATTACGCTAAAGGAAAGCATTAAGTAATTTTATTAAGATCAGTTCTTTGTCTTATTCAATCAATAAAATAAATCTAAATTTGTATAGTACTATCAAATGTGCCGGCCGCGGTGGCCGAGGGGACTGAGGCGCTTCAGTCACGGTCTGCACGGCCACTACGGTCGGGGGTTTGAATCCCCCCTCGGGCATGGATATTTGTGTCGTCCTTAGAATAAGGTAGTTCATAAGTAGTTTGTAAGTTTAGGGACTGATGACCCCGTAGTTAAGTCCTATAAGCTTAACAAACTTTTGAACATTTATATCAAATGTGGTCGACTATATGGCAATAAAAAAATGGAATAGTACTAAATGCATCAATCCAGAAGCACTTGTCTCAAAATGGACCTGCAACATCAATATTCAAAAACTGTCAAACCGATGTAGTGGACGGCCAAGCAAAATGATTATCATACAGTGCTGATTGATGTCCGGAAACGCGTAACAGTTTTCAATGTGGGCTTTAATTCCGCTCCATGTAGAAGGACGCAGAGCTGTTTGTTTCGTCCGTACAATACCCTAATGACTAATGACGAAGGACATCCTGCTGCAGTATATGAGGCACAACAACGACGCGGATGTGACTGTTGCCTGTAGGAAGCAATATGATACCTCGCTGCAAAGATAAGGCTTACCGAAGATCAAAATACAGCCGAACAACAGGATCAACAATGATTTTGCTCTACGTGACCAATGAGTACGAAGATAATTCAGAATGATATGCAAAGAAAGTGGTGGGAGAAGTAATGCTGAGGAAGACGATATGGAAACCATCGACGACTTCGTTATTTTAAACGTCCCAAAACATGAAAACTTGTTCAGACGCATCGAACATGCCGTCATAGCGTTGCCATGCTGAGACGTTTGGCGATACGAAATCTCTTATTGCTATTGAAACAAGAACACTGCTCAGCGTTGCAGGTTCTGTGCAATACGTGGGCCGGCCGCGGTGGCCGAGGGGACTGAGGCGCTTCAGTCACGGTCTGCACGACCACTACGGTCGGGGGTTCGAATCCCCATTCGGGCATGGATATTTGTGCCGTCCTAGTTCGTAAGTAGTTCATAAGTAGTTTGTAAGTTTAGGGACTGATGACCCCGTAGTTAAGTCCCATAAGCTTAACAAATATTTGAACATTTTTTTCAATACGTGGTAATGGCTTTTACGAGTGAAACAATTACGTCAAAGAACTTACCACCGTACGAAAGCTTATTAAACTGGGATACACCAAAATTAACTGCAAAGATTTCTTTCTCGACCTGGGAATAATGTTGTTACGCAGACGAGAGCATTTTAGAAACAAACGTTATCGTCCGATCCACTGCGTTAATTGTGGGATGCAAAACTGCGCCAAGGCCAGATGCCGAAGCATCAATAGCAAACACAACTAGTTTGTTCGGATCGAACGGCACTGTGAAACGACGTGAAGGCCAAGAAAGTTTCAATTTATGGAAAGCGGTGTCTTCAGAAGAGCAGAACATTTGAACAGTTTTGCAACGAGGTCGATGCGAAGGCAGTGTAGTGGACGTAGCCTGTGAAATGAAACGACATTAACATATAAACTTGCGTGAAACTGCTTGAAAGTCTCGGACATTGGTGGGTGCGGCTAAATCCTCAATAGCGCTCAGATTGGTGGGAGACTTATGTCAGACAATTCAATATAAAAATGGTCACTGTGAGGACATGGGATCGAAGCACTGCAGAAAGCGCTTTGAGGTTGTGCAAATGGACGTCCGATTGGAGATGACGATGCCATGTAAGTAATTTGAGAACAAGGCACTTTAGCACAATGTTGTTGTAGCTAACACTGACAGATGGATGGGTGGGAAATCCGCCCTGGTTGAGTGACCGAGCTCTTTGGCATGCTGCGGAGCGGTTGCTCGCCGTCGGAGGTTCGAGTATTCCCTACGGCGTGTGTGTGTGTGTGTGTGTGTGTGTGTGTGTGTGTGTGTGTGTGTGTGTGTGTGTGTGTACATGCGTGCGAACGCGCGCGCGCGTTTTTGTGTATGTGTGTGTGTGTTTCTTTGTCAATAGTATACGTTAGTTTAAGTAGTTTATCAGGCTAGGGACTTCAGCAGATAACCGCAGCGGATAAGTCCCTTAGCTTTACAAACATTTGAATATTGATTATATAAGCCCACCCGACAGGTAGACGTTTGAAATTATACAGTCCCACGTGTGTGTTGATTACCAACACACGTTGCAATTGATCATGTAGGGGTAATTTCAAATAAGCAAGTTTACTTTTATTTATTTATTTGTTTATTTATTTTTATGTAAACAGGTGTTCTGTGACACACCCGCTCGGTCAGCCGTGTATTCTAACGCACCGCTTTCCGTGACGTGGAGGCGTACCGGCCCCGGTTCGAATCCGCCCTGCGGATTGACCAAGGGCGTCGGAGTGCCGGCCAGCGTGGATGTGGTTTTTGGGCGGTTTTACACATCCCCATAGGTGAATACCGGGCTGGTACCCAAGTCCCCCCTCGGTTACACGATTCGCAATCATTTCGTAGCACTTTACACTTTCACAAGTATAACACTATACGCAGACATTTGTGTACACATTTCCTCCCGGGGCATGGGGTGGCGGCAGGAAGGGCATCCGGCCTCCCCGAAATTACTAACATCACGAATCCACATTAACAAGCCGATCCTGTGATGTGTGGGAAAACGCCTCAAGAGAAAGAAAGAAAGAAACAAAGTGTTCTGTGACACACTAGACATTGCAGACGACTGTCAGTCAGCTAAAAGGTACAGTTCTTCTAAAGATGTATGAACTGAGTTTCTAGACCAGAGATTTTTGTTGTCACAACTATACCCTAACGAGAACTAAACGAGCGCTTCTCTTATGCCCGGCGACTGGCTTGCGTGACATCAGCTTGCCCCACCATCGCAGCTCCGAGATGGGCTAGTGAGCTCTTGTGTGCGCCCTTCTCGCGGAGCAGCCTATTGGAACAGAACATCGCTCGACTTCCGGACTGAATGGGTGAAACGGTGAGGCCGCACACATCGGCGGAGCGGTGTGCTGCTGCGTGGGCGCCAGTGTCGACACAGTCTCCTGGCACTGTTGTGCATCGACCATTGCGTTAACTGCTTGCAGGATATGCCGCGCTTGTTGGCTGTGTGAAATCAAAAGTTACGGAAGAGTACTCTGCACCGGAAGAGTTGTCATTGCACATGAGAAGCAAAGCCTGTCAGTCACTCAACTCATTGCCAGTACTGTGTAAGCGTCTAAGGCGGTGGAATCTAAAGAAACCACTAGATCTGCATACAATAGGTGCTAAGGAAGAAGGGTTTGGTGGCTGCTAGCTGGCGCTGAAGATAACGCATTCTGCAAAGGTGGCATTTATTAGATACACGATAAACTATTTATAAACTTGATACATAACTTATAAGTGATGGCTTCTCAGTGAGTGCAGTATTGATTCACTTAACGTAGTCGCATCTACCTACCAGGACAAAATCTCGTACTACTTAGCTCGGAGACTGGATTGTCACTTCCTTACTGGTGCAAGAACAGGAGAAAGACTAAGTGACCGATAACTAGTGCAGTTAGGTCCCATAACTCTACAAAGGCTAAGGATACCAATCAGCGGATCGGATGGCTAGTGACGCTAATTACTCGCCTTAGCAATGAGTTCATCGTGGTGACCGCACTGTATTTGTAAGCTAACTGAACAGAGGAGCAGAGAGCAGTGCATCGTTGCCGACCTGGACTTGCGGTGGCGTTACAGCCGTGTTCCTGCGATGTCGAAACTATCTATGTGTAGTATCGAGCTGTGATACGATAGTTACTATGGCCGAGGAGTACTAGAAGGGAACATAATTCCGACACAACGCATTTATGTATAAAGTCAGGGCTAATCACATCACAATGTGGCTCGTAACTGCATGAAGACACCTTTATGATACAGATAGTGGGCTACTCAATAGTATTATACGAAACGAGAAGAAAAGTGAACTGATATGGCTCTTGTTCGTAGATACAGAAAAAAAATTGCAAAAGTGAAGTATTTATGATTCAGTGCAGAGTCGTGTAATAACGGCTACAACCACGAAAGACGACAAAACACTGTACCGATTTCAGCATCTGCCCAACTTCTCATTAGGCTGTATTTTCAATCCGGTCGTCTTGGTTTGTTGTTGTTTTGGATTGCCAGCAGTGTACATATTCTCCGTCGTTTATCCATACTTGTGTCGAATTACTTATAAAATGCATTATCCATAAGGCTAAGTTAGGTGATTGGTTAACCCTTTCCTGCCCGACGGGACTTAGAAAACCCAGCCCATTTACAGCGTCAAAAAACAAAGTGGAAAATTATATCTGACGTGTATTTCTGATGGGACGTCAGGGTCCCACTGACGTATCGTATGAAACACTCCCTGGCCGATATTTTTCAGTATCACAGCTCACAGACAGTAGAAAACAACGGACTGTTTTACGTCTATGTGCACGATTTGGTCAGGCGAGTTTTGTTGTCACAAAAAGACGCTGTTGTCTGTTTTAACGTTGCTAATTTTGTTTTCTACTGTTTTAGCTAATGGAAAGTGATATTATTCAATGACGTTAGCTCTTTTTATTTATACATTGTTCAAAACTGTGCCTGCAAGGTTTTAGTACTGACACTGCGTCAAAGGCATTTTGTGTATGTTATTTGTGTAGTTTTCTTTTTTGCTAGGTGACAGTAATAAATGCTTGTAGTTTTCTTTTTTTTAGAATTACTAAATATGAATACGATTCAGGGCTAACTACTTTTTGCTTATTTCCCCCTTCATATCAATATCTGAAACAGCATTTCAATATAGAAATAATTTTACTGTCTGTGTCTTGCTGGTAAATCCTTTTGTTAACAGAGATAAGCATGTCATAATGTCTCCAAATTACAGTACATACTCTTGAACTTTGAAGTCCCATTTTTAATTTTTTTTTATTTTACATTTTTTGCGTCAAATAAGGAAAACAAAAATGTTTGAATACACTAATATGTTTCTACTCACTCTGTTAGCAAAATAACCAAATATGAAGTTATATGCTCGAATATTTGATAGTTTGGGCAGGAAAGGGTTAAAGCGTCTGCCTAGTAAGGAGGTGGTCCCAGGTTCTAGTGCCGGCTGCCACACAAATTTCTTCTTACATTCAATAACTGGTATCAAAAATCCCAATTGACTCTGAATATTATAATGGTACAAAAATGTTCTACTGGTGATATTTAAATTGTACCGACGCTACATATTGCTGACAGTTTCATAGAACACCGTAATAAATACAACACAGGTACAGTTAGTTAATTACACACAGAGGCCTCAATTAATTTAGAGAAATAGCTCTACGCCATGGGCTTGGCCGAAATTAATTAACTGTTCCCTAATCAGGATGAGGCTCGAGCTATCTGACAGCGATCACGCAGCACCTACGTGCGGGCTGCCAGTTAAACAGGAGACATGTGGGCCACCCGCAGTCGAAGTAATTACGTTACGCAAATGGACCACTGTTCTCGTTTTTGAAAACTTAATAGTAGGTAAACTTCCTGGCAGATTAAAATTGTGTGCTGGAACCGGGACTCGAACCTGGGACCTTTGCCTTTCGCGGGCAAGCGCGCTACCGCGCAAAGGTCCCAGGTTCGAGTCCCGGTTCCGGCAGACAATTTTAATCTGCCAGGAAGTTTCATACCAGCGCACACTCTGCTGCAGAGTGTAAGTTTCATTCTGGAAACATCCCTTAGGCTGTGGCTAAGCCATGTCTCCACCATATCCTTTCTTCCAGGAGTGCTAGTCTTGCATTGTTCGCAGGAGAGCTTCTGTGAAGTTTGGAAATTAGGAGGCGAGGTACTGGCGGAAGTAAAGTTGTGAGGCGGCATCGTGAGTCGTGTCGGGATAGCACAGTCGGTAGTGCGCTTGCCCGCGAAAGGCAAAGGCCCCAGGTTCGAGTCCCGGTTCCGGCACACAATTTTAATCTGCCAGGAAGTTTCATATCAGCGCACATTCCGCTGCAGAGTGAAAGTTTCATTCTGTTAATGGTACGTTGTTCTGGTATATTATATATACAATATAAACATGCGTAACAAATAAAACTTCAATATATGTAGTGCTGAAATTAGGTACTGGTTTCTTCACTGTAAGAGTTATCACATAAATCACCGAGTATTTTTTGCAACAATAACTTCTGTGACATTGGTTATCATTACTCAATTGAGGTATTTTTGTAGGAGCATTAAGATGAACAGAAAGGAATTTTCTCGCGTGTGCATCGACTGACATGGTCAGGGGTTCTGAGTTATCGATTGCCCTTAAGCGCCCTGCAAAACGTATACGTCATTACGTCATTGGTACAATTACAATGACTCCTCGCGCTTTCCATGGGTATAATAATAATAATAATAATAATAATAATAATATGGATGCGTTATTTACGTCTATATTGGCATCTGTAAAGAGCAAGCGTGTAGCGAAAAGAACTTTCTCTATCTTTGTCAGTCATCGATATTACTATTCGTCTTAGGGTATGTATTGTTCGAAAAACGACTGTTTCTTGTGTGAGCTCAAATCTCTCTTATATTAGATTGTGTTCTTTAGTCAGAAAAAGAAGCAAAGACGTTCACGGTAATGTTTATACTATCACGGTGGCGGAGTCTCCACCAGCACCGATATCGATTCCAGCAGTATATCATTGGTGAACAATCAGTGATCGCCCGAGGGTTGCATGAGGTAATTATAGCAGGAGTAAAGATTTTCTCCTGACGAAGACGATCGTTGAAAGCTGGATTTTCAACCCGAAATTGGCCGTGCAAGAGGTCCGAGAATGAAAAGACGTTGATTAGCTGTTCTAGGAATATACGTTCGTCGGACCTAAACACTGAAACGTATGTGAGTAGCAAGACAGGAGGTATACTGGTCACAGCCATTGACTCAGCGTCCTCCACAAATTCTAGTCAGTCTCAGACAGCTCACATAACTATATTACACTGTCAACATACTAACAATTGAAGTACCTCTCCAGTCATTCATGAAGACAATGGAATTACTATAATCCAGGAATACTACTATCATAGCTATATCTGGAATTCCACAGATGAGAGACAAAATCAATCGAAACCGGTAATGTACAGGGGGGGGGGGGGAGGTGGCTGTGCGATCTTGGCTGAAAAATATTATCGTAACTACAAATAATTGGTTACGCTCAACCAAAGTGCAATTATAAAACTTCACATGTTTCGAATTATTTGAAATTGTAACTGATCACGGAGTGGATTGCAGCCCCTCACGCTGTAAATGAAACCTGTCGCATCTGTGTAGAGTAACTTCATATAATCAAAGTTCAGTGTAATAAATTAATAGCGGAAACGGTACATATGGAGTTTAGAAACGGCCATGAAACATGTAATGATACAGACTGTTCATGAACAATTCCAAAACTTTAGCTATCAACACAGTGACTAGACTTACACTGACGATTGCATCCCACTTATAAATTTGACTGATACCTTGTTTTTTCTCCCATAATATTCACCTCAGTGGTAACATACAGTTTCTATCAGGTGCGATAGTTATTACTAAAATATAATTGTTCATAGATTTATGAAAAATACAAAATCAGTTGGGGGTATCACAGGAGTAGGATTGATAATGAATAAGAAAATAGGAATGCGGGTAAACTACTATGACCAGCACAGCGATCGCATTATCATTGTCAAGATAGATACGAAGCCAACACCGACAACAGTAGTACAGGTTTATATGCCAACTAGCTCTGCCGATGATGAGGAGATTGAGGAAATATATGAGGAGCTAAAGGAAATTATTCAGACAATAAAGGGAGAGGAAAACTTAATTGTTATGGGAGACTGGAATTCGGTAGTAGGACAAGGAAGGGAAGGGAAGATAGTGGGTGAATATGGTCTGGGCAAAAGGAATGAAAGAGGAAGCCGCCTGGTAGAATTTTGCACGGAACATAATTTAGTTTTAACTAACACCTGGTTTAAGAATCACAAAAGAAGGTTGTATACGTGGAAGAGACCAGGAGACACCGGGAGATACCAGATAGATTTTATAATGGTAAGACATAGATTTCGGAACCAGGTTTTGAAGTGTAGGACATACCCAGGGGCAGACATAGACTCTGACCATAACTTGTTGGTTATGAACTGTAGGCTGAAACTGAAGAAACTACAGAAAGGTAGGAAAATAAGGAGATGGGACCTAGATAAATTGAAGGAACCTGAAGTTCTTAAGAATTTCAGAGGGAGCTTCAGGCAACAATTGACAGAAACAGGGGAAAATAAAACCGTTGAGGAGGAATGGGTAAAATTGAGAGATGAAATAGTGAAGGCAGCAGAGGACAAAATAGGTAGGAAGGCAAGACCTACAAAGAATCCTTGGATATCACAGGAGATACTAAATTTAATCGATGAAAGGAGGAAGTATAAAAATGCCGTAAATGAAACAGGCAAAATGGAGTACAGACGACTAAGAAATGAGATTGACAGGAAGTGCAAAATGGCTAAGCAGGAATGGCTAGAAGGCAAATGCAAGGATGTAGAAGAATGTATAAATAGGAGAAAAATAGATACAGCCTACCGGAAAATAAAAGAAACATTTGGCGATAAGAAAAACAGCTCTATGAATATCAAGGACACTGATGGAAAACCAGTTCTCAGCAAAGAAGGGAAAGCTGAAAGGTGGAAAGAGTATATAGAGGGGCTCTACAAAGGAAATGAACTTCGAGACACTATTGTAGGAAGGGAAGAGGATGTAGATGATGATGAAATAGGAGATACTATACTGAGAGATGAATTTGACAGAGCACTGAAAGATCTAAGTCGAAACAAGGCCCCTGGGGTAGATGATATCCCGTCAGAGCTACTGAAGTCTCTGGGAGAACCAGCCATGACAAAATTGTTTCACATTGTGTGTAAGATGTATGAGACAGGTGAAGTACCCTCAGACTTTAAGAAAAATGTTATAATCCCCATTCCAAAGAAAGCGGGTGCAGACAGGTGTGAAAACTACAGAACCATCAGTTTAATAAGTCATGGTTGCAAAATATTAACACGAATTATATACAGACGGCTGGAAAAGCTGGTAGAAGCCGACCTCGGGGAAGATCAGTTTGGGTTCAGGAGAAATGTAGGAACACGGGAGGCAATACTCACTTTACGGCTTATCCTAGAAGATAGATTAAGAAAAGGCAAACCAACATTTCTAGCATTTGTAGATTTGGAGAAGGCTTTTGACAATGTTGATTGGAATAAACTCTTTCAAGTTCTGAAGCAAGCAGGAGTAAAATATAGGGAACGTAAGGTTATTTACAACTTGTACAACAACCAGACAGCGGTCGTCAGAGTTGAAGGGCATGAAAGGGATGCAGTGGTTGGAAAGGGAGTAAGACAGGGTTGTAGCCTTTCCCCAATGTTGTTCAATTTGTACATTGAGCAAGCTATAAAGGAAAGCAAGGAGAAATTTGGAGAAGGAATTAAAGTTCAGGGTGAAGAATTAAAAACATTGCGTTTTGCCGACGACATAGTAATTCTGTCAGATACAGCAAAGGACCTGGAAGAGCAATTGAACGGAATGGACAGTGTGCTGAAAGGTGCATATAAGATGAACATTAACAAGAGTAAAACTAGGGTAATGGAGTGC
This sequence comes from Locusta migratoria, assembly GCA_026315105.1. Taxonomy (NCBI): domain Eukaryota; kingdom Metazoa; phylum Arthropoda; class Insecta; order Orthoptera; family Acrididae; genus Locusta; species Locusta migratoria. The sequence goes on along the minus strand of CM048746.1, from coordinate 335,700,431 downwards.
AGTGTAAGAAAATCAGGTGATGCTGAAGGAATTAGATTAGGTAACGAAACAATAAAGGAGGTAGATGAGTTTTGTTACTTGGGCAGTAAAATAACAAAAGATGGTCGCAGTACAGATGATATAAAATGCAGAATGGCAATGGGTAGAAAGGCGTTTTTGAAAAAGAGAAATTTGTTAACATCGAATATTGATTTAAGCCTAAGGAAGTCCTTTCTGAAGGCATTTGTATGGAGTGTTGCCTTGTATGGGAGTGAAACGTGGACAATAAGCAGTGCGGACAGGAAGAGGATAGAGGCTTTTGAAATGTGGTGCTACAGAAGAATGCTGAAGATTAGGTGGGTGGATCGCGTAACTAATGAGGAGGTACTGAACCGAATTGGGGAGAAAAGAAATTTCTGGCATACCTTGACTAAAAGACGGGATAAATTGGTAGGACACATTCTTAGACATCAAGGAATTGTGAATTTAGCGTTGGAGGGAAGTGTGTGGGGTAAAAACCGCAGAGGGAGGCCAAGAGACGCGTATAGTAAGCAGATTCAAGTGGATGTGGGTTGTCGTTCTTATGAGGAGATGAAAAGGCTTGCTCAGGATAGAGTAGCGTGGAGAGCTGCATCAAACCAGTCTCTGGACTGAAGACCACAACAACAACAGATTTATGAAATATTTTTCACATTCACGCATGACGCTTGCCTCCATTTTGTTAGTTAAATCAATGTACTCATTCATCTGTATGTCACTGTTTCTCAGGGATTTGCAGAGGTTTCATTCACAAGGTGGGATAGTGGAGCTTTCGATAGAAGTTACTCTTCAGCGTTGTCATCAGACTGGGGACAGATTAATTTCGTGGGGCTAGGCATTACAGATACAGAGACCTATAGTTTTGTGTGTATGACGCAATTGGATCCTATATACGAATTCTAGCTTCAGAACATACCCCACATTAAAATCAGCAGCCACATTTTCCATAACTTGCTTCACTCTGATGATTTGCTCTTGGAATATTCATGGACAACTGCCAAATGATAGAGACCGTTGCATTGAATGTAGATAAAATTATTTACATGCAACCAATGAATGTGCATTTTAAATATTCTGATGGCTGATAACATGACTCACTTAGACATCTCTACTTACCAAGCTATGCACATACTGGCAAGTTTCCCCACGAACCCGTAATTCGAAAAACAGCAACATACTAAGGGCAGTCAATTGTAAGTTGATATTTGTTCTTCTTAGCAGTAAATAGAATGGAAACTCTAACACAGTGTGATAGAAAACAGCGTTAATACTGAATACAACCCCATTTTCATTAAAATCAGAAACGTTGCACTTTTGTCATTTGCAATCATTTGAACAGATTCATACATGAAGACAATAAGCCTAGATATTAGCCAACTATTTATGTTGTCCTCATGTACTTTTGCGCATTTTTAGGTACAACACTGACAAGCTCACAAGTTGTTACCACACAAGTACTAAAAAATTTATTTGTGTGTCATTCTATTTGCTTCTGCAACTTCGATATGTTATAACCTACTTTGTAAATCATTCGCATTACAAGACAAAGATTACAATAAGGAGTGGTATCTCACAAATGTGACACTCTACTGCTGTTCTTATCAAGCATGATTCTACTGCAATGTGGTTATGGAGATGTTGTTACCATGAAAGTCATAAATATGATACACACTTTTTCTAGGTCGCGGTTTTTCCAAATGCAGTATTATCCCCAAAACATGATATAAATTTATTGGTAATGTTATTATACTTGCAGACTAAATACCACTGCATAAGTTGTATGGCATTGAGTTAAGGTTCTTTGTAATGGGGTAGTTTTAACTATGTTTCACAGGAACTATGTTTCATAGTAACTGTACTGAAAACAGGGTCGCGATCGGTGGCTAATGCAGTCAATTAGATATATTTCTAGATTACTCTAGTAAAGGAGTTCAGACGTCTGAGGGGGAAAATATTTCTATGATGTGTTTCACTTATGGGAGGAGAGTTTTCGGCACATGTTTCCTCCAGTCACGGTGTTGCTAATCTCTATTATTTAATAACATCCAAGCTACTTTTCTTGTGCTCACCAACTTCTTTTGAAACATTTTGCAGTTTATCCCTTTCTCCTTAGCACAGTTTGTCTTCATCACCTTGTTTAATTTTAATTTTTAATTATATAGACATAAATATGAATAATTTTATTAATACAAGGAATTCATAATTCGATGGTGCGATCTGTAATTGTTTAATAATAATTTTGCAGTCAAGATCGCATTTTTCATTTATTATGTTACCGGTTCCGGCGTGCTCGACGCCATCTTCAGACGTGTCGTAATTTACATAACTTCACGGCATTTTTTATATATTAAAAGAGTACATCCAGGTTAAGGCATCACCAAACATAAAATTACTAGTCACAAGTAAAATATGTAAATTACGACAGGTCTGAAGATGGCGTCGAGCACGCCGAAACCGGTAACATAAATGAAAAATGCGATCTTGGCTGCAAAATCATTATTATATATTATTACAGGTAATAAGAAGCTTTGCGCCTATATTTGTTGTTTTCTTTTTTATTTTTTTCCATAAGATGTTCACGTTTTGCATATTTCCCATCACAAAAGTATCACACAAAACAATATTACTTCTTATCGTCTACATTTAAGACATGTAGACATGCCGTCATAGCAATGATACCTTGTAGATAATAGATGCTACTGGAACACAAATTATGATGGACATTAACATGAGGCAGTTCGTCTCAGAGACAAGAGAACTCTTCCGGGTTAAAATAAACGATATTATTGTGTTTATCTGTTTGCTTTGTAAGGAGTCGATCCAACATTATGAAAGGTCCCAAAAAGAATAATGACAAGATCTTACTGTTGTCATCGCAAGATGACGGAATTGTAAACATTTATAGACCAGAATATGATGGCAGAGAGCATCGAAACCGGTCGTCGAAATAAAATTAAATAATAGCTACCTTGGAATTATACTTTTAGGAAACTTTCTTGGTACCTTTGTGCTTTACAGAAGCCCTAACGCTTCTTCTTATGTGCTAGGATCAAATTCATGCGACACATATTGTGATGATTTTTCGCAGTTTTACCACTGAGGTAATTTGGCGTATAAGGTTAATAGGGAATACATTGGAAAGCAGTAAAAGCAAGAAATGTGTTTCATATGGAAGTTGAGGTGCAATTAATATTCTAGAATTGTATACAACCAAGATTTACTACAATTAAAAAATTGGAAAATATTGTATTACCACAAACTATATTATGGAAAAAGAAACTTCGTGGAAAAAAAACCCTTAAATAACTTTCACACAGTATACATGTACGTCTAATAATTTGTACACTCTTTGCTAACAGAGCATTGTCCACGTATCTCATTAAAATATTAAAACACTCGTAATTATTATAGTTAGCTGTTTAGTTCTTTATTGTTCTTGGTGAAAATTGTTATTTTATATTTTGAAACTACGTTTCTATATTTCTGTTATTTTTTTCATTTAGGGTAACACATTAGAAAGTTACTAATTCTTAATTTAATATTAGATTATTATTCTATGATATAATTTCAGTAATGATAATAAATAAAGTAGTACTTAAAATACACCTTTTTAGACCGTACACATGCATTGAAAATTGTTTCTTCACATAACCGAATGGACAATACTTTATAAAAAGAAATTTAAACAGGATCATCGTTCCGTTGTGGTTGATATGGTACCTATTTATTTAATCCGGTTTTTATTATTTTAAAACTAATGGAGGATTCGTTTTGACTGAAAAGTCTATAATTCCTATTTGATCTCCAAATGGTCCTTCTCGCCATCTCAAAATATGGACATGTGTTATTCTTCCCAAAACAGCAGATAGAATGAATTAGAGATCAATTTCGTGTCTTGTCTGCGAAAAATAAACTTTTTGAGCGTCCTACCGAAAGACAAGGAAGTTGTTTTAAATAATTACGATATCGATCTACACTTCAGTTACAATCAAACTGCAATCATTAGTACATAAACTGGTCTCATAGCCAATGTTTCTCATTTCAGTGAAACTTGTCCCATTAACATCGAAATAATTAGCGGATAATTATAGTGACTTTTGTTTTACACTCCTGAACATTGAAATTGCTACACCAGGAAGATGATTTACTACAGACACGAAATTTAACCAACAGAAAGAAGATGCCGTGATATGCAAATGATTAGCTTTTAAGAGCCTTCACACAAGGGTGGCACCATTAGCGACACCTACAACGTGCTGACGTGAGGAAAAAATTCAAACGAATTTTTCATACACAAACAGCAGTTAACCGGCGTTGCCTGGTGAAACGTTGTTGTGATGCCTCGTGTAAGGAGGAGAAATGCGTACCATCACGTTTCCGACTTTGATAAAGGTCGGATTGTAGCCTATCGCGATTGCGGTTTATCGTATCGCGACTTGCTGCTCGCGTTGGTCGCGATCCAATGACAGCAGAATATGGAATCGGTCGGTTCAGGAGGGCAATACGGAATGCCGCGCTGGATCCCAATAGCCTCGTATCACTAGCAATCAAGATAACAGGCATCTTATACGGATGGCTGTAACGGATCGTGCAGCCACGTTTCGATGGGGTCGTTTGTAAGATAACAACCATCTGCACGAAGTGTTCGACGACGTTTGCAGCATCATGGACTATCAGCTCCGAGGCCATGGCTGCGGTTACGGTTGACACTGCGTCACAGAGAGGTGCACCTGCGATTTGTACGCAACGACGAACCTGGGTGCACGAATGGCAAAACGTCATTTTTTCTGATGAATCCCGGATCTGTTTACAGCATCATGATGGTCGCATCCGTGTTTGGCGACATCGCGGTGAACGCACATTGCAAGCGTGTATTCGTAATCGCCATACTGGCGTATCATCCATCGTGATGGTATGGGGTGCCATTGGTTACGCGTTTCGGTCACCTCATGTTCGCATCGACGGCACTTTGAACAGTGGCCGTTATATTTCAGATGTGTTACGAGCCGTGGCTCTACCCATCATTCGATCCCTGCGAAACCGTACATTTTAGCAGGATAATGTACGACCGCACGTTGCAGGTCCTGTACGGACCTTTATGGATACGGTAAATGTTGCAATGCTGTCCTGGCCAGCACATTCTCCAGATCTCTGATCAGTGAAATCGTCCGGTCAATGGTGGCCGAGCAACTGGCTCTCGCAAGACGACAGTCACTAGTATAGATGAACTACGGTATCATGTTGAAGCTGCATCGGCATTTGTACCTGTACACGCCATCCAAGCCATCCAAGCTCTGTTTGACTGAATGCCCAGGCGTATCAAGGCTGTTTTACGGTTGGAGGTGGTTGTTATGGGTACTGTTTTCTCAGTATTTATGCACCAAAATTGCGTGTAAATGTAATCACATGTCAGTTCTAGTATAATATATCTGTCCAATGAATACCCGTTTATCATCTGCATTTCTTCTTGGTGTAGCAATTTTAATGGCCAGTGGTGTATATTGTATTGTCTGCCGTATGCATTACGTGAATTAATGTTCAATTTATTCGAATGGTGTAAAAGACGTTTTGATCCAAGCTGTGCTTCAGAAATTAATATTATTGTTTTGATTTCAGGTTCCATAAGTGAAAAAGAAGACATTCGTTCCAACCTTTATTCTGCCTGCACTACATTGATATTCGTTTTAAAGTGAAGAAGAATTATACCGCTAGCTGGTTTAAATGTCATCTTATGCATCGAAAAGTCGTGCTGCACCTTGTTTCATGGTTTTGGATGGTCATTCACGGTCGCTGCTGAGATTCGATGGTGTGCAAGTCTCTACGACACAGATTACTGTATCGTACCTGCAACCATAGGGGAGAGCTATCTGCAGAGACTTCAGTCAGTCGTCTGGTTTCTGAACAGGGCAGTAGTCTCTTCCTTAGTTGCAATGGTTACAGTTTGGGTGTTCTTACTATCTGTCCTTGTAACATCAGTTCATATTGCGCAGAAATACTGTTATTGCGAATGACCGCTATTTTTATTGTGGCGATTAATATTTAGTGTGTGAATGTTTGTTGATGGCTTTATCTTTCGTAACATATTATGGAGGTAAATAGTCCACCTCCAAGTCGGGATTACTCAGGAGGATGTCGTCATCAGGAGAAAACAAAGCAGGCATTCTAAGTTTTGTAGTTTGCAATGGTTTACGTTTTAATAGTGCAGATTAAGATAAATGGAAAAGCTGAAATTATACATAGTAGGGATTAATGAAGTACGTTGGAAAAATAGGAAGGATCTTTGATCAGTTGAGTACCGGTATAGGGTTAAATATATAAAATCAGCTGGAGGTAAGGAGCTGTCAACGGCACTGTGAACGCATCTTCTCAACCAAGATAGACAAGAAGCCAAACGCCACACAGTAGTGAAATTTTACAACTATATCTACCAATCATGAGGAAATTAGAAAAATTTAACTGTGAGAAAATATCTTATTACGGAAGTTACGAGTGTGGAAACATTTATTGTGATGGATGAATTGAATTTGGTAGGAAACGGAAGCGAGACACAATAGTAGGTAAATATGGACTGCAGAAAAGGAAGAAAAAGGGAAATTTTTCCGGTAGGTTATTGTAGCAAACAAGACGTGATTTGAGAACCACAAGAATGTAAGACACGATGAAATGACCAAAAGATACCAGAAAATTTCAGGTTTTATTGAAGTTCGGCTAGGTAATAACCTGTAAGATACATACATGCGCAGATAGAAACTCTGACAACTAATTAATATGTTTGGTTACAACTGAAGGACGTGTAAAAAAGTTTAAAATTAAGTAGGCTGAACGCGGATAAATTGAAAGAATCTAAGTTTTCCGAGGAAGCGTTTGGCAACAATGAAACGGAGGAATGTAGTACAGAAGAAGAAGAAGACAAGGCCTAATAAAAACCCTTGGCCAACACAGGAGATACTAAATTCACTTGAAGGTATTATTATGGAAAGGAATGAAAGAGGAAATGGCATAAGTCATTCATTTCAAAGGATTTTAGGCCTGAGAGATCTGGTTCGAAACATTGGCTATCCAAAAGATGTAATTCCCTCTTAATTTATGATATCCTTGAGAGAGTCAGTCATGACGAAACTATTTCACCAGGTGTACAAGAAGTATGAGAAAGGTGAAACAACCCCAGACTACAAGAATAATGTAATAAATTCATTTCCAAGGAATGCGAGAGCAGACATTTAAAAAGTACAGAAATATCAGTTTAATAAATCATTGTTGCAAAATACTAACAAGCATTTGCAGAATACATGTAGTATCCGACCTCTGAGAAGACTGGTATTGATTTGAGAGAAATGTTGAAGCACGACAAACTAACGCTTATAGATTTTGTATATTTGGAGGAAGCTTTTGACAACATTGACTGTAATACTATCTTTAATGCTTCTTTCGTAGCAGGGATAAAAGACAGAAAAACAGAGTGTAAGGGTATGAAAGTGAAACAGTGATTGCGAAGGGAATAAGACAGGGCTGTAGCATTCCCTCAACAATATTCAATGTTAGTATTGTGCAAGCAGTAAAGAAAAGTAAAATGAAATTTTTAAACGGAAGTAGACAACCGATGACATGGGAAGGATCTGGAAGATGAATTTATGGAATGTAATTTAATTGAGGCAGTATCTGCTGAGGGAATAAAATTAGAAAAGTAAACAATAAAGAGTATATGTTTTCTTTCGTAGCCATTAAAATAACTTATGATGGTCTGAGTATGGAAGATATAAAACTAAAAATGACACTGGGAAAAGGCGTTTCTCTAATTTGTAGCTTTGTATGGGAGTCTAACGTCGACGATAAATACATCAGACAGGAAAATGATAAAAACTTTTTAAACTAGATCCTATAAAGCACATTCAGAGCCTCTTATTTCATTGCTGAGAAATGTAATGGTGACTATATCCATATATGGGGAACACTCGTAATTATTTTATCATCTTTACTTGACATGTAGTTATTTCTACATTCATTGTCTGCGCTGCAAGTCAAACGAGTACGTCAACCAATCGTCCGATGACGTGTGAGGTTTGATAACCACATGACTATTAAAATTCATAGTTTTTGAATTTACGTTCTTTTATTTATTTATTACAGGTTGTACAGGGTTTGATAATAGTTGTTAGGAGAAATTCTTATTAATTTCCGACTTTTAATTTTGTTGTATGTAGGGCGGTAAATATTTTATCACGGTTTTATGGGGAATGGTTGACACATATCCATTATTTTGAGGGTGGTTGACGGGAAATTTTGTGCGTCTGGAAACTTCGGTGTATGGTCCCATATATTACTAACACTTCTGTCAACGATGGTGTACCAGGACGCTGTGGCGGAGTGGCCAAGTGCATTGAGGCGCTATGCTCAGATGCGCGTGGCCATTTCCCGTCCGGGGCTCGAATCCGCCCTCGGGCATGGATGTTCGTGCTGTCTTTAGTATAATATATTTATAAGTAGTTTGTAAGTTTATGGGACTGATGACCCCGCAGTCAAGTCGCATAAGCTTAACAAACATTTGACCTTTTTCGTATCCGGGCATACACATTGAGGGAAATATCAAAAAGTGCCTCGTGTCGTGCAAAGCACTGCAGTGAAGAGGTGGTACACGCTGCTGCTTAGCTAAAAGGGTCAGTGTGAGATCTCGTCTCGTTGCAACATCGAGCGCAAAACAGCGCAACACTTGATACATCATGAATCTGTACCCGAGTGTCATATTGTCAAAGCGGATATTTTGAAATGGCTGCTGCAACGCATCCAGGGGGTTCGGCGAAAACTGTACCGGTTATGACCGCGGAATTTCCTGCACAACAATGCCCATTCGCATGTCCTCAACTTTCTCCCTAGACACACGGTCACTCTGCTCCCACACCCTCATTATACTCCAGATCTGGCACCCGCAGAATTCTTTCTGTTTCTCCGCCTTAAATTATCCCTGAAAGGCTTACGCTCTGCAACCGTTGAGGAGATCGAACGTTGCGTTACGTCAGTGCTTCGAGTGATTCCACAAGAAGAGTTTGCTGACAGTTTCCAAATGCTGTACAACCGATGTCAGAATTGTATTGTAGCCAATCGACATTACTTCTAAGGCAGTAAAGGTATTTTGTTTGTAGCTCTTGTTTCCTATATTTGCTGATACCATTCACCGAACTTTTTCAACATTTCAGCGATTTTTCCATGTTCTTCTAGTGCTTTGTTTTCTTTTATATCTCTGATTTTTTACTTCTATTAATGTGGGGGTTCGAAATCTGGATGTGATGTTGGTTTCTCATCGATGTATTGTTCTTTTGGAGATTCACAGCTGAAAGGTTCCTTGAAACAGGTGTTCACAATTTCCCTTATTGTTTCCAGAGTACCATCTGTACGTTTCAAACAAAGACTAATTGGAGTTCTCCTAAATGTATTTGTGGAACGCCATGTTATTTTCTTCTGTGCAGGTGCCAGAATATGGGCTGACATCAATTTTAGGTCGAAATTCCCGCAGAAGCCAATTAAATGTTCTCCAGTTTTATTGGTTCTTTTATTGAGCATTGTTATAATTGGTTTTAAATTTCCTCTTTTTTTCCAGTTTGTGCACTGAAATGACGTAGCAGAATTTTGACATGGTGTCTTGGAATTTTGGTTATAGTTTCTTCTTTTGATTCCCAGAAGTCGTCTACCTTCTTCGTGTCATTTTTCTATATAATTGTTTGTAGGCGTGAGCGCACAAATCAGTGGATAAGCTATGTTTTCTGAATGGATTGTCATTAGTGAATTTCTTTCAGGAGATATAAAGTATAAAGCTTAAATAGTGGTATTTCATCTCACTACAAATCCAGTGCCGAATTGTAATATTTTGTTAGGGAGGAAGATGCTGGTTTACCTTTCTAAATCCTATAGTTCCCTTGTTCACAATGATTTCGTCACTGTACCTATTTTCTTGGAAGGCTAGAATTTGTGTGCTTAGTTGGTCTAATGTGTTTGTTAAGTGTTTAAGTTTGCCAAATTTGTGTAGCGTTTACATGTTAAAAGTGCCAACCAATAAACTGCTTTTCCTTTGGACGAAGAGATTTTGGGAAATCCCTCCGATACATTCTCACATGATGTTCTCGGTTCCCCATTATCCGATGACCGAGAAGAACTGGTCTGAATACGAGGGCCTGGGGTAGTACTATAATTAACTGACGCTGCCATAATGCTAGTAAGTTGTAAGTATAGGGGAAATCAATGTTTGTCGACCTCATAGTTGCAAATAAGATATTGAGCCTCAGAGGTTGTCTCAAGATGTTTCTTGGATGTACCTGTTTTTGGTCTGTGAGAGGCGTTTTATTTCCCTCACGCTGTCCGGACAAGTCCGGTGAGCCTCCAGATCCGCGCCACCTGGGACGCGTCCAATAGGAAAACAGGCAAACCCATCTGCCCGCTTTTATAACAGAACCTTTCCTATATATCTGTCGTTCCTTCAGTAAGGTTTCTCTCTTCCAATAAAGTGATACACAAATTGTAAAATGGCTCTTCTTCACCTTTTATTTGATAGTATCTATTTTAATAGTAATGTAGCAAATCAATGTATATCATTACAAATGTAATTTTAAAGGAGGAATGATATGTAAAACTGTGGATCGTTCTCTAATTGGTTTAAATGAATGAAGGAATGTATACAGTTGAAAATAATGCATGTGAGGTCATGTAAGGAATGAAATACCCACAGATATTTCACGTTAAATCATCGATGAGGCGGTCAGAAAAATTTTTCATTATTTACAATTAATCCGAAGGTCAGATTGGAGTGTAGTGATATGATGATAGGTAGCAATGTAAAGACGTTCTCTGACCTGCAGACAGACACATAAAAGAGAAAATCGCATTCAAACAACTTTCAGTTTCTGGTCACGGCCTGTGTTAGAAAAAGACTCAGCTACAGTCTCACCGTCACTCAGACATAACTCATTTATACATTAACACTATCACTTGCCGCTCCGTGACTGTAAAAATGCATGCTATGCCAGAGTGATCAGAGGTTGCGGTCATGTTCAGAGGAGCTATGTCTGCGTGACAGTGAGAACGTAGCTGTACCTTTCTCTGATGAAGGCTGTGACTGAAAATTAAAAATTGTGTGAATGTGAATGTCTCGTCTATACGCCTGTCTGCGGTTCAGCTGCTGCCTTTACTATGAGTTATTAGCAATGTTATCATATACGACAGCGAAATGCAATAATTCTTATTTCAGCTACGACGGAAAGAAAAGTTTAATCTTTAAGTAACGGACAAAGTAATAAGGTGACCGTTTTACGCAGAAACTGGTACGGAATTCCTTAACTGTCGACCGCGGTGGCCGAGGGGACTGAGGCGCTTCAGCCACGGTCTGCACGGCCACTGCGGTCGGGGGTTCGAATCCCCCCTCGGGCATGGATATTTGTGCCGTCCTTAGTCTTAGCTAGTTCATAACTAGTTTGTAAGCTTAGGGACTGATGATCCCGTAGTTAAGTCCCATAAGTTCTACAAACATTTGAACATTTGATTTGAATTCCTTAACTCGAAAGACAGAGATGCCTAATCACACTTAACAGCACACGGAGTATTAGTTTTTGTGGCGAAAAGCTTTTTGAGAGATCAAAACAACTGTTCGTTTTCCAGTTTATGAGGTAAACGAAATAACAATACTTGATTTTCACTTCCTGCAAGCGAATATATTTGATGGACGAAACAGTATAAATGAAAATGAGAGTGTATAAATTTACTGCAGGTTAATTAACTTCCCGTACTTCGGCTGAACACCAAGAGGTATAACGCCGATAACGAGGGAAAATCTAATTCCCACCGGCAGCGTCAAAGTGTCTAGTAATTGGTTAAAAATTGGGTTAGTAAAGTTTCGCAGTTGGCGCCTTCTGGCAGCCCAGAGACGAGAGTTCATCTTCCCCAGTCATATGACGAGGTAGCTCAGTAAACAGCCTGTCAGAAACTTTACACACATCAAGGAAGGAATGAGGAAAAGCTATAAGTGGTTGTGAAAAGGTAAGAAAAAATAGAACCAGCGAACGATCGAAGCTCAATGAGCGATATCTGGCGAATTATAACAGCCACAGGGTCTTGGTTTTGTAGTCCCTGTGTTGTAGTGCATAGTAGCAGTTCCATGTTCATATGTACCTTGTGATCCAATATTTTTATTATTATTTTGTTGCGTTTTGGAGATCTCTCAGACCGGTCATGTAAATGTGTTTCTTCTCAATCTGTCGTCAATATTCATGTTATCACTGATTACAGAATATGAGTCATGTTGTAAGACTATATTACCGCCAAATTGAATGTGAAGAACAATGCGCCCAAGTGAGATGTTGTGTAGACCTCTCACAGAATTAAAACAACAAATACATTGAGGTTAACTAGCAAAGTAAATATAGAAACGAAATCTCCAAATCGACAGCAAGAGGTATGACACTTGGTACAGGAACAAATTCTGCTTTGCTTCCTTTTAATAGTTCCTTTCACCTTCAAGCATCATTCCAGCATCCATGTGTTCAATTGTAGATGGGCTAGCCAGTGCTCCATATAACCACAAAATCTGAGGAAGGTGCGATCCATGCCATTGATAGCGCTTGGGCCAGTTCCTTCGCTATCTTATAGAGGTTCCACTGCCCCCACAGCCGTTATGATAAAACAAGCCTCGATGTTGCAAAAACAGATGGAGACTGCTGTCCCCAGTGACTTTTATTATTATCTGTAATATAGACAATAGTTTTAGATGTAGAAAGGTACATCGCTGTACATCACTGAAATATTTGGGAAAGTATGAGGTTGGTACTTTACCTTAACCCTTCAATATATAATGTATCTTATCAGCTACGTAAATTATATTTTTTAATACCTCTCAAACTGATCAATATTTTACCACAAATTCATTTATAGCTGTTTCTCTGCGTAGTGTTACACATGCAAGTAGTTCGACCTAGAAATGATAAATTGCAGAGTAATCCTGAATCATGTACATATCTTTACTTTAGTATTCCTCCGTTGCCATGTAAAAGTAGTCAATCACATACTACTTTTGAATTATGAGTTACTTTCTGGAATGATTAGAGGCATAATAGTGACATTTATTGCATCGGCTACATCATGGAAGCTCTATAAAGCTGACCAGTTATGACCTTTTTTTTACTAGTAGTGGATATTAATTTTAAGGATTTTTAATGTATTTTTCTCAGGAAATACGCACTCTGCATTATTCGTGGTAGTTTTTAAAGCTTCAAATAAAAAGTCGTGCATTAAAGGGTTATACAATGCCCTCATTTCTCCTCCAACTACTTTGGTGCTGAACGATAAGTTTATTATCTTCGCAAAACTGAAGGTCATGGTTAGTTGTCCTGGGGAATAGAGACTTTTCCTTCGTCACAAACATGTGCTTTAACCATTTCACTACCAAAATAAATGTCTAATACCATCCACGTAAACTAATGTAGTAATGAAATTACGGAGGAGGTCTAACAGTTGTTTCAAGTGCTGGACGGAATAATATTTTACTGTGTTACTAAAGAACATGTTATGTTTTGTCATACAGGTAAGAAAAAAATTTCGTAATTTGCAACTGAATATGGCCACAACAAACTATCAAAACCCAAATACATATAAATGTGCACAACAATGTAGGTCACTGCTTTCTTTGGTAACAATACAAAGGGTTTTCTTAAGATTTGCTTGTGACAAAGAAATTAGTGACGTCCTTTTGACTGTTTACGAAAGACATTGTTTACTCTAACGCAACCACAAGGGGAAGGGGGAAGGGGGGTTAATGGATCTGATGCGTCCCTCCCCCTCTAGAACCTCTTAAGGATTTTTTAACTTTTCTCCCATTTTTTTAAATTTTTAAATTTTATTAATCATGTTTGTACCACAAATCAGAAATGGCGAAGCACAAGCGAACATGACAATAGGTCGCTACCGCGATGCTGCCTCTGAGAACGTAAGCTGCTGTTACTGTGAGCGGTGTTAATGCTGCCGCGACCAGTTATCGTTACGAGCCGATTGTTCATATGCGGCGACCCGCTGCTTAGCGGGTCAGCTGCGTCACTGAATGGAATCTTATGAACAAAAATAGTGTTAATTTAGTTCAATTTTTACACACAGCGCCTCATGTTAATCAAACTGTAAAGACCTTTCTATTTGGCTAGTAACATAGAAGATACTTCATTTATTATACGAGCTGATTATACGCTCTCAATTTCGACCAGTTGCTCCTCTTCCACTTTCAAATTAATGTGAGGCTACTCATTTTATTTCTTGTGCCATTGTTTTCGTAGTGTAATTGGTTATATTATAAAAAGTGTAAAAATAAGTCACAGATATATAAAATCAATAGGCTTCATTTTAAAAAATTAGCCATCCCCCCAGAACCAAATCCTGGCTGCGCCGTTCTCTAACGGGAGTGCTTGTAGAGTGCACAGTTTTTCTTTAAAGACAGGCGGCAGTATGTAGCGTCCTCGTGAATAGCCAACGGTCGACACACAGGCAGCGATATCGTGTCGCATTTAGAGGATCGGCACTTCGACTACTGATATATAACCAGTTAATTTTAAGTATTCCTAACAAAGCTCCCAAGTGTACTGCAAAGCGGAAAATTTATTGAGCCCAAATTAGCCTATATTCTGGAAAGAGAGACAGCTGAATTCCGACTTCAGGCTGAAATATTTAGCGATACATAGAGTGTTTATTAGAAAGGCATCGTACGACGGGTATCTTCATCGAAATCGACAAAAATCTATTCTCATGATGAAGATAAGTGTGCCTATCAAATTCTCTGGATGCGTATAACTGTTCTAGGAGGAATGAAATCAAGACACTAAAGTTTCCCAAAGAGAATGAGTAAATTCAATGAGGAATGTTAACAATTTTTGTCAGAAGTAAAGTGAAGTCATTGAAATATCTAGAGAACTGAATCAGAAAATAGTATATTTCAAATTTTTTATGCTTCAGAGTGGAATATCCAATGATACCACAATTAATCCCACTAATTAACACGTGCGTCGATGGCGCAGGGTAACTTCGAAGTATATAATGAAAACAGACATTTGTTTCAGATATTATTCCAACTTGCTACTGACTGTCTCTTGAACTTTCAGTGGCACGTGGGACTTCACATCAATTCTGCCAAGATAGAACATGCCTGTTTTTCATAATATGTAATTGTAAACCTCATTCATAGGCTCCTAGGCACGCAAGAGCAGCCGAGTGGTTCTAGGTGCCTTGTTATCCTTGGTCTCATAAATTCACGACCATTTGAAATGAGGACGCAGATGTGTCGATGCCTTTTGCAGGAGGAACTACATCATGACTATCATGGTGTACTACATCCATCGGTGATTCCTTACTATTACCCCTGTCGTCACACGCGGAAGTCGCTGTATGTGCATCCAGAGATGCATGGTGTTGTGTTGGCTTGATTTTATTTTCTTTCATTCCTAATTCCTTTTCGTTCGGAGCTTCAGGCATTTCTTGATCTTCTTGGCCTGCGGTTGGCACGCCATGTAATTTTTGTCGGACTTGTTTGGCCTTTTTCCGTAGGGCGGGCGCCGTTTCGTCCACTCCTTGTTGGGCGATACGTTTCTTTTTGGTGTCTTTTGAATAGTTTTCAGCCATCTCTCGAACTATCGGCGATGCCAAATTGTTGTCCGCCGGCTGTGAGTCAGTGGTGTGTGCGGGGGGGCAAGCCCTCATTCTGTGGACGGTTCCGTGCTGGCTCCGTACTACTGCTCTGTCTGTGCTCTGTCTGTGTTCAGGAAGTGCATCTCCGACGGGTTCGTCTACTTGAACGGTTTCCATGCGTGCGTCTTTCTCGATATTACTAATAGTGTCTTGCATGTCTGTCGTTGCTTCCGAAATTCCGCGAGCTGCCGCTGTATAGGTCAGGGGAAACTGCGTCATAGCGGGTTGTGTTACTGCCTCGCCTCCCAGCAGCTGCGTCACTCGGCGTTGTAAATACTGAGCGCGCTTGTGGCCGGTGGCGCCACACCCAGAACACGTTCGCAGCTGGCCCTCGTAGATCACTATAGCCCTGTATCCACAGACGGTTATATATGACGGAACGTGTTTAATCATCTCAATTCTGACCTGTCTTACACCGTTTAAAACTTGAAATTTATGAGCAGATGACCATTTTTCAGTTACATTGCTAAGTACAGTGCCGTACGGTCTCAAAACAGCGTTTTCCTCGTCTGTGATTTCGAACGGCAGTTCAAATATGCGAATAGTTCTCGTTCCAAGTCCTGCATGCGTAACTTGAACGTCACCGATACTTCCGTCAGGATGTTTAAACTTCAATTTGTTCGCATATAATTCGACAATTTGATCACGTTTGTAAGAATTATGCAACTTCAAATACACAGTACTGCTACTAATCGAGAGATGTATTCCTATAATGTAGTCACTAGTTAACTTCAATTTTTCCGTCAAAAAGTCTTCTACATCAAATGATTAGGTTCCATTGTGGTTACGTCTACTGTGTGTTCTTTATGAAACAAGAGTGCAACGCTCTACGGCGTTAAACTCACCAACAGCGCCCGGACACCAGCCGCGAAGGCGTAAACACCACACTTCCGCTCACTACGACCACTCGGCCACGACTGCTTACCGCTACGCCACGCCTCTGTACAATATTACTAATCGAGAGAGTATTTCACCGCAACGGCTTTTTTTAACTGTCGATTTTCACGATAACGGCTGAGAAGTGCATCTTGCTGCTTTGCCAAATTACACCTCTGGCTTTCATTATGCGCAGTATGAATCGAATCTGAATTTCACAATTGGCGGCCTCCCCTTGTGAGATTGTTCCCGTGTAGCGAAATAAGACGTATCCAGCAGCACACTTCCACTGGAAATCAAGTATCGTGCACACATAGAACGGAAAGATTTCCTAACAGTACTTTCTCAGTGTTGATAACCTGCACACCTGCCATATATTAAATAAAATTTCTGAATGTCCCGACATCAGGACATCCAATCGGCGCATTACATCGTCTAATGCCCAATCGGTTGGAATGCGCTGCCCACAATATTGTTGTCAGTTGTGGAGGTCTGGCAACCTTGCTGGCCAAGTAAGGGTTTGACAATTACGATGACAAGCATTAAAAACTATTGCCTTAAACGCACGTGATTCACCTTGCTGAAATTTGAGTCGAGGCAGACTTGTCATAAAGGACAATAATCAATCCTAAATTATCGTCGACACATCGCTATGTTGTGAGGTAATCGGGAAGGAAATCTAAACGATTCCTGCTATGAAATGATATGATACCCCAGCTCACTCCTGGTTGTCGGGCGATTTGGGTTGTGACAAGCAAGTTAGTTACCGAGCGCTATGGGATCTCGATGCACGTGTTCGCTGATCACTGGGCATTAATGGGAAGTGAGAGTCATAAATGAATACAGTCATACACAAGAGGATGAAACTCCATAGTGAAAGTGCTCGACACCACTGCGAATGTGCATGTTGGTGTTGTAGGGTGGTTGCCTCATGTCTACAGGTATTGAGTTGCAATAAAATTTCATTGCTTTAAGATCACGTCATACCAATACTGCCTGGACGCATTATGATTGGCGGCCCCACCTCTGTATGAATTTTTTTAATTATAAATATTAGATAAACTACTACAGAGAACTTAACGTGATTTTATGTTATTAATGTGTTTATAAGGGGCTTTATTGTGGTATGTTTCGTTTATGTAAGTATTTTATACTTAACAAAAACAGTTGAATGTAGAATTTGCAGTAAGTGCGCTTCACGCCATAATTGGTGGAGCGCGGAACCAGCACTGCAGTTGTATACAGTCCAGCACAGACGGCTCTCGCGTTAACAACAATGACAATCGCGCTCTTAAAACAGACTGTCAGGCAGTTGAAACTCAATATTTTTCAACTATTGCAATTAGAATTCAAGTGTACTAGGATCATGGACAATGTATGTTGCTTGTTGTTTCGCGACATATAAATATTATGAAATAACTGCCATCCTTTCTTATTTGAAGCCAGCGGCTGTGGCCGAGCGGTCTGTGGCGCGCCAGTCACAGTCTAAACGGCAGCTACGGTTGGGGGTTGGAATCCCCCTCGGGATTGGATATTTTTGACGTCATTAGTGTAAGGTAGACCATAAGTAGTTTGTAAGTTGAGAGACTGATGACCCCGCAGTTAAGTCCCTTAAGATTAACAAACAATCTTTTTTGACTAGGAGCCACAGTTTTAAAAGTTCCGCAGCACTTCAAGACATAAGGATCAACGATCTGTGCGCTGCTTCTGGGTGGGGACAACAACAACGGAAGAGGAAAAGCCAGGTTAGTGTACAGAAACTTGTAACTGCAATCACTGACGATGCATGTAGGTCTACAGATCTCACGTGCAGAGCTACGTAATTAAATCTTGCAACATTGGGACCAGTATGGTGGCAACACCTCCGAAGGAAAGTGTCAGTGTTAGAAAGAGATTGGTTGTATAACATTCCAATCATACACTAATGGCCATTAATATTGCTTCTCCAAGAAGAAATGCAGATGATAAACGGGTATTCATTGGACAAATATATTGCACTAGAACTGACATGTGATTACATTTTCACGCAATTTGGGTGCATTGATCCTGAGAAACCAGTACCCAGAAAAACCACCTCTTGCCGTAATAACGGCCTTGATATGCCTGGGCATTGAGTCAAACAGAGCTTGGAAGCGTGTACAGGTACAGATGCTCGTGCAGCATTAACACGATAGCACAATTCATCAGGACTAGTGACTGGTGTTTTGTGACGAGCCAGTTGCTAGGCCAACATTGACCAGACGTTTTCAATTGGTGAGCGATCTGGAGAATGCGCTGGCCAGGGCAGCAGTCGAACATTTTTCGTATCCAGATAGGCCCGTACAGGAACTGCAACATGCGATTGTGCATTATCCTGCTGAAATGTAGGGTTTCGAAGGGATCGAATGAAGGGTAGTTTTGTGGTTCGTTTCCGCCGGTCCTAGGTGTCAGTGGCCGAGTAGAGAGAGGTCGACACAGGGAAATAGGATGCACGCGTGTGCAGGTACAGAGTCTGAGGTGACCAGCCAGTGGGACAGCAGAAACTAGAAACACTAAGCTAGATTAGTTCAATATATGTATTTCGAAGAAATATTACAATACTTATCTTTGTTAACTGAAGACTAGTGCAATGCAGATAGAGTTTAACTACATAGATGCCTGCCTACTGATGAGAGACTTTCCTAGTGGCCGATGCAGTTCGGTGGTGGTCACGGTCGTGGTTGCAGCAGAGGGCGCTCCTGGCTGACGTCGTAAGAACGCCGCGCCGTGCTTGCTTGGCGGCGCGCGGCGAAAGTACGTGGCGCGCACTTCAGACTTGTGCGACACCACAGTTAGAGCCACGGGTCGTAATAGATCTCAAATGTAACGGCCACTGTCCAAAGTTCGAACAAGAGGTGGCCGAGACGTGTAACCAGTGGTACCCCATACCATCACGCCGGATGATACGCCAGTATGGCGCTGACGAATATACGCTTCCAATGTGCGTTAACCGCGATGTCGTCAAACAAAAATGCGACCGTCATGATGCTGCAAACAGAACCTGGATTCATCCAAAAAAATGACAGGTTGCCATTCGTGCACCCAGGTTTGTCGTTGCGTACACCATCGCAGGCTGTCCTGTCTGTGATGCAGCCATGGTGTCGGATCTGATAGTCCATGCTGCTACGAAAATGTCGTCGAACTGTTCGTGCAGATGGTTGTCTTGCAAACGTCCCCATCTGTTGACTCAGGGATCGAGACGTGGCTGTACAATCCGTTGCAACGAAGCGGATAAGATGCCTGTAATCTAGACTTCTAGTGATATACGAGGCCGTAGGGATCCAACAGGGAGTTCTGTATTGCCCTCCTGACCCCCTTCTTCTGTATGTACGACTGTGTCGGCTAACCATGTCGTTGGGCCCGGTTCTTCAGTTGTTCTTCCGCCGAGCGAAGATTTGTCGCTGGCGGTCTCCAAACGTCTTCTTCAGTTCCTCCTGGAATGTCTCACATTCATTCAGTTTGTCTTCGTCGTTTTTCAAACCATTGCCGGGCTGTTCCGTCCAGGTAGGAATAAATGTTGGCCAAGCACATCGTATGATCCCACCTGCTGTACTTGGCGACTCGGTCGAACCCTTTTAGCCATTTCTTGGGGTCCTTTCCAGCGTCTCCAGAGAACACCGACGGGTGTCTGATGTGTAGCTGGCTTCGTGTTCATGGTTCTTCTGATGACACGGACTTTTGGAAGGATGTACTCAATGTATCCCTTGGATTCCGGTTCCAGTCCGTGTAAGCGACGGCTTTTACGTTGCCTAATCGGAGCCACGGTGATTCAGCTGTTGCACAGTCTACCTGGCGCCTCCACCAAACAATGTCGCGTTGAAATGGGAGCAGGCTTGACTTTGAAGGCAACTGAACACATCACTTACACTCAAAGCATGTTTATTACGATCTCAACCTACACGCAGCACTGACTGCGACTCAGGCAGAGTGCTCTGCTATTTATACACAGACAGAATTTACCAGAAATTAGAAGAACAGTTAACATAAGAAACAAGTAGAATTTACAAGTGAACATAAGAAAGATGTAGACTCTTCTAGAATTGTTAATTAAAAAGAAATAAATTTTTGCCGGTGTGTGGGATTAAACCGGCGAACTTCAGCAGCACAGCCCGTGACGCTATCCCCTGCACCACGACAGCAGTCGGTGCTAGTGGTCTCCCGAGGCAATATTCTACTAACTGTCATTGGATTGCAACCAACGCTAGCAGCATTCTCGCGATACGATAAACCGCAATCGCGATAGGCTACAATCCGACTTTTGCTAAAATCGGAAACGTGATGGTACACAGTCCTCCTCCTTACACGAGGTGTCACAACAACGTTTCACTAGGCTGCTATTTGTGTATGGATAAATCGGTTGGAAACTTTCCTCGTGTCAGCACGTTGTAGGTGTCGCCCACGGCGCCAAACCTTGTGTCAATGCTCTGAAAAGCTAATCATTTGCATATCACAGCATCGTCTTCCAGTCAGTTTAATTTCGCGTCTGTAGCACGTAATCTTCGTGGTGTAGGTGTAACAATTTTGATGGCCAGGAGTGTATTTATCAAACACTCTATCCCCACCTTTTATCTCCGACCCCGCCGTTTTGTACAGAGGCCAACTGTAGTCGGCGCAAGGGACGCTGTTTCCTCAGTCCCCTCCACGTGAGTCCCTTATTAATGGTTCCCGTTACTTGGAGACAGCCACGTCACCCTCAAGGTTATCACTCTTTCCCTAACTGCCGCTCTGTCTGCAACACTTGGAGCAGCGAATATATACGGCAGCTGCTTAGTTTGTCTCACTGAAAACAGCCGAATAATTAGAGATCCACCCAAGACCCAACGACGCCTAATCATAAATATGAGAGAAGTGTTCCCAAGTTGAAAGCCACCAGCTGCATGGACGAATACTGATCGCGCAACTTCAAATCAAATGTTCAAATGTTTGTAGAACCTATGGGACTTAACTACGGGGTCATCAGTCCCTAAGCTTACAAACTGCTTATGAACTAGCGAAGACTAAGGACGGCACAAATATCCATGCCCGAGGGGGGATTCGAACCCTCGACCGTAGTGGCCGTGCAGACCGTGACTGGAGCGCCTCAGTCCCCTCGGCCACCGCGACCGGCCCGCGCAACTTCATACTCAGCGTGGTGAGTTATGGGATCGTCCTTAACCCTCCATTTGGCACACACAGAAATTACGAGAAAAGAAAGTGTTTTGTTAATTAAATTAAATCTGTAGGACCATGTTAACAGATTTATACTTTTTTCTAACTATAGTTTGTGGTTTGTACGTAACATTGCCCAAAAATTTCGAATGGTATCAGTACTACAGTGTTGTTCTTACGACTGTAGAAATTATTGTATTTTGGACTACTTCATGTGAAACGCGTGAAAACAAGTCGTTTTTGGCGCAAAGTTCAGAACAGCCCATGATTACGATATTTTACAGTCAAGTATGCCTGAAGACAAAACTTGCTAATTCCTTTTGGCCCGTAGTCTGTCAAGTGACAATCTATTGTCATATCTGTTATCTGTCATACTGTACATCATTGACTGGTACAGGAGATGCTATTTCAGTCTTCTTTTGTACTTATTGCCCATTTTGTAGTGTTCTGCCAGGCCTCTTCCCAATAAATACAAGTTTATTTTCAGTCTCCCATATAAGAACTCGTAAACAATTTTCCATAATAACTGAACTTCAAGACTTCCTTTTTCCCTTTTATAAGCAGTTTTCCAAGTATCACTAAAAATGTCGTCACAAAATTGAAACAAACATGTACCTCGGTAACGTAGGCTTAGAGTGTCCATTAAAGATTCAGTTTCTTGCTAAACTTTTCGCAAAAGACAAAGAAAAATCACTTTATTGGAGAGCTTAAATGTTAGTTTAAAGCACTGTTGCCCATCCAACAGTGAAACTTGAAACATGTTTCAGGAAACCACGCGTAATTTTGATGTTGGCTGAGACCAACATTTCCAAATGAAGTGTTAAAGCAGATATGCGTTTACAGTCGCTTCAATGAGATACTGCGCTAATTTAGTTTGTGGAGACAGTATGAATACTGGCATTTGGTGTATGGAGTATCAGACAAAATTAAAGGATAACGAGGAACAAAATTAAAGATTATTACGTCATAATTCCCTCTAAGTAATACAGTGCTTTAAGTTCATATACTTTATAGTTCGCTATACTCAATCCCTATGAAAAGATTGGAAGTTAAATCTTCAAGATATTAGGATATGTTTCTTAGAAGTGGAAGTGAAAATTCGTCTCGTCATCGATTCAAGGTAAATATATAAATTATATGAAGTATCAGATAGTGATATTATTTTATCTGTCAGTTTTACGCTTTCGGTTGCTGTTTAACATTTCCATGAATACCTCAGTATATATATTTCAGACTTTCATTTTATTTGGAACAATTTTATCTGCCTTCCTCTCCATACCTGAAGTATTTTGTAGTTTTTCTACATCTCGCTTAGACTAGAAAAAAATAAGATCCCCATTATCATCTCTTTACCAACGGCCGTGATGTAGTGTGCTCATGAACGTTAATTTGATCTGTAACGTGAATTTTCGTGTAACGTTTACACATGTAATATACTAAAAATACCTCCGAGACAGAACGGGACAGTTCATACTCATAGTTGGAAATATCAGAATGATTTAGACATTTCTCTTGTTTTCTATATTTTAGTTTCCTATATTGTGGCCCTAAATGTTATGAATTTAACAGCAGCTGTGAGAGCATATTCCTTACGTGATGGTGACGATTTCACAGCGTTTGGCTGCACTCGTATTCTACGTCAGTATAGATTTCCACCACGCACCACCAGTTTAACGGTCACATATGTGTGCTATACTGTTTGGAGTATTAAAGTCGGATTAGCCACTATGAAACAGCTGTGGATTCCAAACACTACGGAGAAAATAAAACTTCAGTATGTTATTATAACAATAAAAACAGTAGTTTTAAACTATTGCCGGCCACAGCAATCAAATTATCTGGTATTCATTATAATTACAACTTGTAAAAAAGGATTAATGAAAAAGATATTTGTATATCTTGAGAGATATACACTAGATGATGTAATTTCAGGCATGTGTTTTTTGTCAACGGTGTGGCAACACACGTTGACACAAAAATATCAAGAAATTATTTAATTATAGTTTAAAAGATGAATAAGAGACAATTATCTTCCACATCACAGTAAAAACTTTCCATATATAATGCCTTCACCGCTTTCTCTCTAACGTTCTAACAACATCATTTTTTTTAAATTTACTAATATGTTGTTGTTGCTATTGTCTTCAGCCCGGAGACTGGTTTAATGCAGCTCTACACCCTACTTTATCCTGAGAAAGGCTCTTCATCTAAGTCTGGCAACCAACATACATTTGAATCTGTTTACTGTATTCGTCTCTTAGGTCACCCTCTGAAATTTTTACCCAACATACGTCCCTCCAATGCTAAATTCACGATTCCTTTATGTATAGTAATGTCTTACCAATCGAACCCTTCCTTTAGTTAAGGCATGAAAAAAATTCCTTTTCTCTCCCATTATGTTCAGTACTTCCTCATTAGTTACGTGATCTATCCACCTAATCATGAGCATTCTTCTGCAGCACCACATTTCAAAAACCTCTATCTTCTTCCTATCTTAAATATTTATCGTCTATGTTTCACTTCCGTACAAGGCAAAACTCCACACAAATTCCTTTAGAAAAGTCTTCGTTACACTTAAATTAATATATGAAGTTAGTAAATTCCTCTTCCCATTCCATTCTGCATTTTATGTCTACTGTACTGGGACTGTCGTCTGTTATTTTATTGCCCAAGTAACAAAACTCATCTACCACCTTTATTGTCTCGTTACATAATCCCTTCAGCGTCGCCTGATTTTCTTACACTGCATTCCATTATCCTTGATTTGCTCTTGTTAACGTTCATCATATACGCTCTCTTTAACACACTGTCCATTTCATTTCATTGCTCTTCCAGTTCCTTTGCTCTCTCTGAAGGAATTACAATGTCATCAGCAAAACGAAATGTTTTTGTTTCTTCGCCCTCAACTTTAATCACTATTCCAAATATTTCCTTGCATTCCTTCACAGCTTGCACGATGTACAAATTTAATAACACTGGCTACAACCCTGCCCTACTACTTTAGCAACGAATGCTTCCCTTTCATGCCCTTCGACTCTAATAACTGCGGTCTGGCTTTTGTACACGTTGTAAATGACACCCCTTTCCCTGTATTTTACTCCTGCAGAATTCGAAAAGGTATATTCCAATATTGAGTGTTAAAAGCTTTCTCCAAATCTACCAAATCTAGAAATATAGGGCAGTATGGGAAGACTTGATACGTTATCATGGGGCAAGATATATTTCTTTTGCCGTTCAGAGCACCTTTTTCAAACAGTTTATTACTGTTGTTGTGGTGGTCTTCAGTCCGGAGACTGGTTTGATGCAGCTCTCCACAATACCCTATCCTGAGCAAGCAACTTCATCTCCACATAAGAACGGCAACCTACATCTGTCTGAATCTGCTTACTGTATCCATCTCTTGGTCTTCTTCTGCGGTTTTTACCCCACACACTTCCCTCCAACGATAAATTCACAATTCCTTGATGTCTAAGAATGTGTCCTACCAATCTATCCCTTCTTTTAGCCAAGGTATGCCAGAAATTTCTTTTCTCCCCAATTCTGTTCAGTACCTTCTCATTAGTTAGGCGATCAACCCACCTAATCTTCAGCATTCTTCTGTAGCACCACATTTCAAAAGCCTCTATCCTCTTTCTGTCCACACTGTTTATCGTCCATGTTTCACTCCCATACAAGGCAACACTCCATACAAATGCCTTCAGAAAGGACTTCCTTACGCTTAAATCAATATTCGCTGTTAACAAATTTCTCTTTTTCAAGAACGCCTTTCTACCCATTGCCATTCTGCATTTTATATCCTCTGTACTGCGACCATCATTTGTTATTTTACTACCCAAGTAACAAAACTCATCTACCTCCTTTATTGTTTCGTTACCTAATCTAATTCCTTCAGCATCACCTGGTTTTCTTACACTGCACTCCATTACTCTAGTTTTACTCTTGTTAATGTTCATCTTATATGATCCTTCAGCACGCTGTCCATTCCGTTCAATTGCTCTTCCAGGTCCTTTGCTGTATCTGACAGAATTACTATGTCGTCGGCAAAACGCAATGTTTTTAATTCTTCCCCCTGAACTTTTATTCCTTCATCAAATTTCTCCTTGCTTTCCTTTATAGCTTGCTCAATGTACAAATTGAACAACATTGGGGAAAGGCTACAACCCTGTCTTACTCCCTTTCCAACCACTGCATCCCTTTCATGCCCTTCAACTCTGACAACCGCTGTCTCGTTTTTGTACAAGTTGTAAATAACCTTACGCTCCCTATATTTTACTCCTGCTTGCTTCAAAACTTGAAAGACTTTATTCCAATCAACATTGTCAAAAGCCTTCTCCAAATCTACAAAAGCTAAATATGTAGATTTGCCTTTTCTTAATCTATCTTCTAGGATAAGCCGTAAAGTGAGTATTGCCTCCCGTGTTCCTACATTTCTCCTGAACCCAAACTGATCTTCCCCGAGATCAGCTTCTACCAGCTTTTCCATCCTTCTGTATATAATTCGTGTTAATATTTTGCAACCATGACTTATTAAACTGATGGTTCTGTAGTTTTCACACCTGTCTGCACCTGCTTTCTTTGGAATGGAGATTATAACATTTTGCTTAAAGTCTGAGGGTACTTCACCTGTCTCATACATCTTACACACCAGCTGAAACAATTTTGTCATGGCTGGTTCTCCCAGAGACTTCAGTAGCTCTGAGGGAATATCATTTACTCCAGGGTCGATGTTTCGACTTAGGTCTTTCAGGGCTCTGTCAAATTCTTCTCTCAGTACAGTATCTCCAATTTTATCTTCATCTACATCCTCTTCCCTTCCTACAATATTGTCTCGAAGTTCATTTCCTTTGTAGAGCCCCTCTATATACTCTTTCCATCTTTCAGCTTTCCCTTCTTTGCTGAGAACTGGTTTTCCATCAGTGTCCTTGATATTCATAGAGCTGTTTTTCTTATCTCCAAATGTTACTTTTATTTTCCGGTAGGCTGTATCTATTTTTCCCCTATTTATACATTCTTCTACATCCTTGCATTTGCCTTCTAGCCACTCCTGCTTAGCCATTTTGCACTTCCTGTCAATGTCATTTCTTAATCGTCTGTACTCCATTTTGCCTGTTTTATTTACTGCATTTTTATATTTTCTCCTTTCATCGATTAAATTTAGTATCTCCTGTGATATCCAAGGATTTTTTGTAGGTCTTGCCTTCCTACCTATTTTGTCCTCTGCTGCCTTCACTATTTCATCTCTCAATTTTACCCATTCCTCCTCAACTGTTTTATTTTCCCCTGTTTCTGTCAATTGTTGCCTGAAGCTCCCTCTGAAATGCTTAAGAACTTCAGGTTCCTTAAATTTATCCGGGTCCCATCTCCTTATTTTCCTACCTTTTTGTAGTTTCTTCAGTTTCAGCCTACAGTTCATAACCAACAAGTTATGGTCAGAGTTTATTACTAATTTAGACATTTTACTGTAATTTGTTGATGAAAGTTTCAAACTAATTTGTTTCCTTTACCATTACATAATATTTTGAAAGTCTTGCTATTGGTACTATAACTTAGACATGAAGATTTCGAATTACGAACAGAGGCCAGAATGAATAACGTAGAAGTAGATATCATAGATATCATCGGAGTAGTGCAGCAACTAAAATCACTTAACAAGAACAAGTCTTCTGGTCCGGACTGTATACCCATTAGATTTCTATCTGATT
This sequence comes from Locusta migratoria, assembly GCA_026315105.1. Lineage (NCBI taxonomy): Eukaryota > Metazoa > Arthropoda > Insecta > Orthoptera > Acrididae > Locusta > Locusta migratoria. Next base: position 335,672,970 of record CM048746.1, on the reverse strand, counting down.
ATGCTGAAGCAATAGTCTCTTACTTAACCGCCATATAAAACCGCTCATTCAAAGAAGGATCTGTACCAAAAGATTGGGAAGCTGCACAGGTCACTCCTATATTCAAGAAAGGTAGTAGGAGTAAGCCACTAAACTACAGGCCTATTTCATTGACGTCAATTTGCAGCATGTGTTCAAATATTATGAATTACATCGAACAGAATGATCTATTGACCAAAGGTCAACACGTATTTAGAAAATATCGTTCACGCGAAACACAACTAGCTCTTTATTCACGCGAAGTGATGGGCGCTATCGACAAGGTTTCGCAAATCGATTCCGTATTTTTTGATTTCCAGAAGGCTTGTGACACCGTACCTCACAAACGGCTTTTAATCAAATTGCGTGCTTATGGTATATTGCCGCAAATTTGCGATTAGATAGGGGATTTCCTGTCACAGAGGACACAGTTCGTAGTAATCGGTGGTAAGCATCGACTCAAACAGAAGTGATATTGGGCGTTCCACAGGGCAGTGATATTGGTCCTCTGCTGTTCCTTAATTACATAAACGATTTAGGGGAAAATATAAATAGCTCTGTTAGGTTGTTTGCAGATGACACCGTCATTTACCATCTAGTCAAATCATCTGAAGATCAAACCAACTGCAGAACGATCTGAATAAGATATCAGTATGGTGTAAAAAATGGCAATTGACTAAATAATGAGAAGTGTGAAGTCGTCCACATGAGTACGAAAAGAAATCCGTTAAACTTTGTTTACGAGATAAATCAATCAAAAGTGAAGGCCGTAAACTCCACAAAATACCTAGGAATTACTATTACTTCAGACTGGAAAGAACACGTAGATAATGTCGTCGTAAAGGCGAACCATAGGCTGCGTTTTATTGGCAGAACCCTTAAAAGATGCAACAGAACTACAAAAGAAACTGCATACACTACGCTTGTCCGTCCATTTTTGGAGTATTGCTGCTCAGTGTGGGATCCTTATCCGGTGGTTTTGACGGAGGACATCGAAAGAGTCCAGAGAAGGGCAGCTCGTATCGTATCGTCACGATACAGGGGAGACATCGTTACGGAAATGATATAGGACCTGGGATGGGAATCATTACAGCAAACGGTGCTTATCGCTGCGGCGTCGGCTACTTACGAAACTCCAATCGCCATCATTCTCCTCCGAATGCAAAAATATATTGTTGACTCCCACTTACATAGGTAGAAATGACCATCAGAATAAAATAAGAGCTCGAACGGAGAGATTCGGGTGTTCTTTCTTTCCGCGCGCTATTCGAGAATGGAATGGGAGTTAAATAGTATAATGGTGGTACTTAAAGGTGATTTGCTGAGTATCCCATGTAGATGTAGCTGTAGAAGCAACAATACATATTTTGTGAATGCCTTGTTGCCTAATACTCCTGTGTTTCTTGGATGTAATTGTAGCCAAGCTACCTGCGATGATCCTTAGAAAGTCCTGCAGTGTTCTTGATAATCTTTAGTCACATAGTTGGGCAGAGAGTAAGAGATAAATGTGATAATGCCATATGCCATCAATGGGCTGGAAATGGTTAAATAGAACCAAATTTTGTATATGTCATTACTCGAACCATTAGGATTATTAAATTGTAAGCTTGCAAAGAAAATGACATGTACCACATCCACGAGGATTTCCTTAACGTGGATCTATAGAACAAATAACTAATCTAAACGGATCTAAACCAATTTCAGGAAAAAGTCAGTAGCAGTATGTGAGAAGAGGTAATGAGGGATGAAAGCTGTTTAACCTTGTGATGGAGGCAGAAATAAAGCATTCTTAAGGGTAATTTTTGAGTAATAGTGTATGAATGATATAAACATACAACCTCTGCAAAGGACATTTGTGTACTTGGCAGAAGTTTCACCGAAGAGCTTCAGTAATGTCGTCTCTGCCATTCTTTAATAGCGCTCTGGAAAAAAGAATACCTAAATCCTTTCTTTTTATGGTAGGATTACTCTTATTACTATGATCATTTCTCGATATGTATGTTAACAAATTATGTTCGCATAAGGAATAAGAAGTGAATTGTAACGAGTTGACAATAATGGAAGAATAAGCGAATAAAAATTTGAAATTTTTAAGGATATGAACTTCTTTAATCACCTTTTTATGTAGATCTACATTTTTGAGCAATATTCAAGGTTGGATCCTCATAGCGATCATCATCTAAGAGTCCGTCGCAACTGTTTAGTTTTCTCTAGTTAATTAAGCGCCAACTCACAAACACTTTCTTCGTGTTTCATTGACATTATTTATACAATTTACAATTAGTATTCTTTACAGTTATGAGATAGTTTTCCCTCACATCGTACCACGAAACATGAAAATCGTAACACAGAAAAAAAGAAAAGAAACGATCAAAAATAAAAAATAAAATAAAAATTTAATTGAATATTACATGTTGAGAATGTAATATTTAAATATTTATAAGGAAACTATTAATCTTCACTTCATATGAGTTGGTATTTTATTTATGTTCATTTTTCCATACCTCCAGTATGAATAGCTGTTGACGAATACTTACAGGTAACGGTATAGGTATGTAGAAACTACACGTTCGTTTGTTCTCAAATCGTAGGCAGCTCATGGCATTGAGTGCAAAATCTGGATTTTGGTTAAATAGATAGTCAAAGAAGTTAAATATTACGGAAAAATAAACGGGAATTAGTGTGGGAAGTTGAAATTTATATTTATACACTGTAAGCAATAAATACACCAATCTATAAAATGGAATACTTCACACCATTAGTGGAATGACAAAAAAGTAGGGAAAAATGGAAGTAAAATTGAATGTTTACGCATAGCTTTCTTCAGAAAACATCTATGCGAGTGCTTAAAACCACAAATGAAAGAGCTTGATCCGCTGAGTGTTGTTAGGTAAAAATAACTGTATACGTCAGTTAGATCCGAAGATATCGTAAAACAAACAGATTAAAATATGCAATTCATGGACAGAACGATACCGCGTTTGATTAAAATTGGAAAAGCTAATTCTGATACTTGATGAAAAATTTGCGAATGAATGCCTTTCGTTTAAGGCAAAAATGAAGAAAAGTTGTAGGATGGAACGGCCTGACCGCTGACTTTAGATTACAGCAAGGACATCCCCATACAAAATATACAGAGGAAATCGCGTTTGAGTGTAGAAAAAGAAAGGCGAGAGGTGCATAAATTATGATATATGATGACAATATATTTCGTTTTAAACACAAATGAAGGAAATCGGACGGGTAGTTTCGTCTGCGCGACAGACTGCAGTTTTCGTAAATTCGTTTAATATATAAGTATAAATTAGTATTAGTGGAACGGCGTTTGTTATTTTGCCGATGCAAGATCGAAATACAAACATCGTACTTCCAAATACATGTGCTCCTAGAAAGCAGTTGATATCTCCAGTGTGGAGTGAGGCTCCGAATCAAGAGCGTATGGGCGGCGAGCCGCCCACCCGTAATGTGCGACATAATGCCGGCAAAATGACCGTCTCTAATGACCCAGATGTCTCGGGACCTTTATGCCGTCCTTCCTCCCACTTGAACGGAAGCGAGTACGAATATCCGAAGTGATGGTGCAAGCAGTGGAGCAGCGTAGATGAGTAAGACCAGGTTGAATACTTTAGCAGTCTTGGTAGTGTCTTCCCAGAGGCGTGTTTGTGTTTGTACATTCGTATAATCGAACATGGCACAAGCTTTAAGAAAAACAACCCTGCATTAAAGATAAAAGTTAAAGGTGAAGCATTGAATTAAAATTTGTCGTGCGGCCGGGAATCGAACCCGGACCTTAATGCTGGGTTCGATTCCCGGCCGCATCACAAATTTTACTTTAATGTCTTTGAGATGCAAAACAGTCTCAAGGTTTATGATTTTATACATTAGGCCACCACTGGTAGCTTAACAATTATTCGTTGTCCAGCCTACGGCAATTCTGGTTGCTTTCCGTTTTACGGATAGATTTTACTGTCTATTACTCTATTTACGTGAGGTGTGTAGTTTAGTATGTCCGCTAAACTGCGTATTGACAATATGGAAATTAATTTAGACATGACCAAAGGGAAATACCTGACATAATCATGGAATATATGACATCAACTGCGAATGGGCAAAGCCGAAAATGTGTACCCAGCAGATTCCAACACGGGCCTCCCGCTTTCTGGGTGGTTGCGCTGATCATCACACGACTGGGGACACAATGATCACTGCACCTGCAAGGACTACCTAAGACACAAATTTCCAGCTCTACCCTGCCCACAGTACTCAAACTCGTAGTTATGAAACTAATTCCCGTAAGAGTGAGAGCTCCAAACTTGCCTACCCCTCCCAACTAACGAAAGGGTCATTGCTCGTCACTGGCAAATTATACATACACATGTGTCGTCTATTCCGAAAGAACAGACGTCACTTCTGATCCTGCAATTGTTATTCTTTTATATTCATAGAATATATGACATCAACTGCGAATGGGCAGGGTACAGTTAGAAATTTGTGTCTGACGGGTGGCGTGCTTAGGTATCCTTGCAGGTGAGGTGATCACTGTATTTCCAGTGGTGTAGTGGTCAGGGCAACTGCCTAGAAAGCAAGAGAACTGGGTTCCAATCCCGGCTGAGTATACATTATCGGCTTTCCCAATTGGCAGTTGATGTCATATATTCTACGAATATGGAAGAATGACAACTGTACGATAAGAAGTGACGTATGACCTTTCGGAATAGGCGCCACATGTATATATAGGAAATAGTCCCGAAAGTGTGGCTGTGAATACATCATTTTTTATTTGTGCAGCTTACTAACATTCCACAGTTTTAGACGTCAGTTCTGAAGATTACAGTATCAAGCAATTAAAACAGAATTCTTGTATTGAAACTTTTTATTTCTTTCGGAAGTGGTTTTTCATTGACGCGGGAGTCTCGAAAACTCGATTCCGTACGAGAGTACGCGGTTTAATTGTGTAGGTTAAGTGTGTGCTTCCATTTTAGTTTTAAGGATTACTAGCCACGACATCATAGGAATGTCCTCCATGTTTCGCTGCAGCTCATACTCAATGTTAACGCTACGGCAGCCCACCATAAGACCCAGCGCACTCTTGACACAGAACAGGCAGAGGATAGGTGACCAGCCGTCTGAAAACCACGCTATCCAATGGGACACCATGGCGCACATTGAACGCAACCGAGGTGGATGGCACGCGTTTCCTTGGTCAGGCTCTGCGGGGTAGTCCGAGGCGCACAGTTTTCCTGCGCTTCTGTTCCATCCCTGTCGCAAAATGAAATGTCAAGTCATTCGAAATGCTTCGTAAAAATTGTTTTATCCACAGGAATATAAGCTACATCTTTCTCTGTATTTAGTTTCTTTGTAACACTTTTACTTTTTGCGTAAAAAAAAATTAAAAAGACTATTTTCGGACTTGTGAGTGTTCTGCGCTTGCGCAGCTTCCTCGATCGATTTTGCAAGAAACTACTCCGTTGACAAAAATTATATATATATATATATATATATATATATATATATATATATATATCTTACATACAGAAGCGACCGCATCATATTGGACTGGTTTTCTTTTCGTTATTGTCCTTAGTTATTGTTATAATAAAAAGTAAAGACAATGCCGCGCATATTTTGAAGATTTTGCAATGAAAACTGTAGTCGCTAGCCACTTTTCATTTGGTGCGTTTTACACCATAAATTACTGCGTACGAAATGTAGCTAATGTATCGTAATTGTTTTTAATCGTGGAAAGAGAGCCATACCTCTTTCCATTCTCGCGAAAGTAAGTGAGATGTGTTTGACGCGACGCGACGCGATCTCTAGCTACGCGCCACACGCGCGGCTGTTGCCGCCTGCTGTGCCGAGTGCGATGCTGCCTCGTCTCTCTCTCTCTCTCTCTCTCTCTCTCTCTCTCTCCTTCGTATACTGCCGAACTGGAAATGTACAACTTACTGAAATAGAAAGACACCGAGATTCACAAACTGAAGATGCTGATTGTGTATTTTTACGGTCTATAGTCTGCGCTTTCAGTTAACTTTGTGGCAGGCATCACAGCACTACTATCATTCTCGTTATTACTGGATGATAAATTCTGCGAAGCCAGCATGGACCATCAGGAATCTTCTTCCATTTCTTGAATCATTGAATCACAATTTACACCCTTTCGTCGAACTTCAGCCCTCTGCTAAACCATAGGTGATACTAGGAACGTCTCTTTTCAGTATTCCTCAACCTTAATTCTACTTTCAGAAATTAAACAATAGCAAAAATACTAGCATAGATTTACTAATTACTGACAAATATGATGGCTGCTGATGGTAATTATCATTAGAAATGACTACAGAGACAAAATAGGAATGAAATGTAGTAAAATACTGCCGTCGAAGAAGAAGAAACAACAGACGTCAGTGTCTTAGTACTCAGGACCATGGAAGAGCTACAAAAAATTTGTAAGTAAGGAAACACTTTCTGTGTAAATGCAGTTAAAGAAGGAAAATATGATTTGCAAAAAAATTTCATATCGATATATCTTTCAATCTAAGACGTATGAAAAGCATGCCAGATCTCACTGAGAAGAAATATTTCAGCTGTTGTATAAAGTTTCTTTCAATTATTGAATTTGACACGTGTTTCTCTGAATTATAAAATAAATGAGAGAGATATAAATCTGATTTTAATTACATCCTTAAGACATATCCCTAGTTTTCCTTCAGTGTCACACACTGTTTTACTTCTCTGTTTAGCCGTCATTACTCAGCTTGTGACTTTCTTTGAACTGTCGTCTATTTAGTCAGAATAGCTCTAGAACTTATAATGAACTTCTATAGACCAGACAAGTTCGCCAAGTATTCGTCACTTTTGCCTGACAGGGCTTTAACTGCTCTTTTACTTAATTTCTCAGAATAAAATTGAGTTTTGAAGGAAACTCAGGAATTAAAAGTAATTCTATCGAGAGGTTTGCAGTGAACATGCAGCACGTGCTGTGTTGCTGCACCTCTACTGCGTGAAGTGTGTGCTAACCCGCAGAGTCCCTGCGCCTCGCCTCTGCCTCTGCTGCATCAGGTGTGCGCCATAGCTAATGCCTTCCACTGTGTGAACGCTTGCCACGCACGCTATCAAGATTCAGTCGTGTCTTCGGGTAACTTTAAAAAAAAGTCTTAAAAACTTTTAAGGTATGTTAGGGTAGAAAAATATTATGTTAATTAAATCAAAATTTCTTACTTTTTGTAGGAAATGACTTTCAGCTCCAATCAAAACTTATTAGACGGCATATTTACATGTTGTTTACAACCGTCTTTCTGTCTTATGTGAGAATAGGAACCTGTTACATAATTTTTCAGGAATAAGAGAAATTAACTACATGCAGAAACACAATGAGTCCTGCACTATTTACTCATCTTCTCTGAACTTGTAACTGCTGTTTATATATACAGTTAACAGATATAATGAATATTATACAATATTGTTGTTCAAATGTTCAAATGTTTGTGTAGTTTATGGGACTTAACTTTGGGGTCATCAGTCACTGAACTTACAAACTACTTATGAACTACTTACGAACTAGGACGGCACAAATATCCATGCCCGAGGGGGGATTCGAACCCCCGACCGTAGTGGCCGTGCAGACCGTGACTGGAGCGCCTCAGTCCCCTCGGCCACCGCGGCCGGCAATATTGCTGTTATCTGACATTTATTTCCAGTAAAATTTGTTTATTTATATACTAGCTGAAAACCCGGCTTCTTATTTATGTATTCCTGCCATTTTTCAGGTATATATTCATTTGTATAAGGGGTGTATGTCTGTAAAATCTCTTGGGAATGCAGTTAGTAGCAAAGAAGTAATAGATTATAACTTGATGCGGGAAAGGGCGCTTTTCCATTAACGTTATTGTTTATGTGCTCATATCTCATGAACTACGTGTCGTACTGTGACACAATTTAGAAGGTACACTCAACTATATAAGTATGTACTGTCTGTAAAATTTTCTGCGGTTTACATTTGTACTGTAGAAATTATAAATTGTAACGTCATACCGAAAGCCGTAGTTTCAGTTCATGAACAGCGGAACGTTACTGTTATGTGCTCATATCTCATGAACTACGTGTCAGAATGTGATACAATTTAGAAGGTACATTCATGTATATGTTTGTATACTGCATGTAAAATTTCCTGCGACTGAAATTTTTGGTGTACAAATAATAAAATTTAACGTCATACCGAATGCCGTAGTTTTACTCCATGAACCGCGGAAAAGTAGTAGCCGAGAAACTTTTTTCCTTTCATCATTTTGGTATGGTTATCAGCAAGAAAAAGTTTAATAAAGGTTTGAAGTTATGTTTAAAGTTTGTTCCAAGTCGCTAAGTACTCTCATTCTCATACAGCGTATTTTTAAAGTCTTGCCGGATTATGTGGCAGTTTTTTGCGATTACTATTGTTTATGACGTCACATCGTCTGAACCATGTGTCGTATGTGATTCTTATCCCTGTAGCAATTATAATCTCACGATAAGGAACGTGTGTCAAAATTGGACTTAAATCGGTCCAGTGGTTTAGGTGAAAATGAGCATCATTGTCGCTAAATGCAGCAGTTTTTCGCGCATGTCATTGTTTATGACGTCATATCTAGTGAACTATATATCGTATGTGATTCTTACACTTACGACGACCGTCCTCATGGATTGAAGCTTACGTGTACAAAATTTGGTAAAGATTGGATCAAAACTGTAGATCTGTATGCAACACGTACAAATATACGGACACTCTGCTTTATATATTAGATGATTGGCTCATCTAATATCTTTTCGTACGTCGATCTATCGATCCTTTTTCGGGTCTGCGCCGCTGGCGGCGCCTTCCTCGTGTCGCGACTTTATCAGGCCGGAGGGAGTGACAACGGTGCGATTGCGGACGTTTGTGATTGAGAGGAACGGACGGTGACGGACGGCCGGGGCGTGCGCTGGGCACTGGTGGCCGCGCTGAGGGCGTCACTTCTGCTGGGGCTGTTTAGCGACTTCGTCAGCGATTCCGGCCGCTGCGGCGTGCTCCGAGGGATGTGCAGTGAGAGTTTAAGGAGATCATTGCCATGGTGCACGGGCAGTCATTCTGTTGAAGTTTTATCTGGTCTCCCGGAATACCTGCCAGCGTTTGGCGTTCACAGGATCTTTCCGACGTGGTGGCCGATCTGTCGCTACATTTGCGGTGGTGCGTCCGGCCGTCGGGAAGTCAGCACAATTATGAGTAGCTTTCCTTGGTGTTCATTGTGCTTGTGTTAACTTGTTCTTGTGTGTGTGTGTGCTTGGCCAGGGTTGACAGCCGTCCCCAGGGGTTGTCTTCTTTTATGTCTTCCGTTTATGTCATGGTTTTCTGTTGTTGTTGGCGGTTGCAACTGTGCCTCCGGTCGTTCTCTTCTACATCTACATCTACATAAATACTCTGCAAATCACATTCAAGTGCCTGGCAGAGGGTTCATTAATCACTTTCATAACTTTTCTCTACCGTTCCACTCTCTAATAGCGCGCGGGAAGAAAGAACAATTAAATCGTTCCGTTTTCGATCTGATTTCTCTTATTTTGTTGGGATGGTCATGTCTCCCTAAGTAGGTGGGTTCTAGCAAAATATTTTCACATTCAGAAGTGAAAGTCGGTGATTGAAACTTCGCAAACAGATCACGCCGCAATAAATAAGGTCTTTCTTTTAATGATTTCCACCCCAATTCGTGCAACATTTCCGTGACGCGTTCCCCCCGTAACGTGATAAAACAAAAAGAGCTGCCCTTCTCTGAACCTTCTTAATGTCTTCCGTCAGTCCCACCGGGTGAGGGTCCCACAAGGGGCAACAATACTCCAGGAGAGGACGCACAAGTGTGATGTAGGCAGTCTCTTTGGTGGAGCTTGTGCACCTTCGAAGCGATCTGCCGATGAAAAGTAACCTTTCGTTCGCCTTCCCCACAATATTTTCTATGTATTCTCTCCAGTTCGTAGTTGTAACTCCTAGGTATTTGGTAGAATCTACGACCTTAAGGTTTGACTGATTTATCGCGTAATTGAAGTTCATCGGATTTCTTTTAGTGGTCATGTGTATTATTTCACACTTTTCTTTATTTAGTGTCAATAGCCAATTTTCGGACCAAGTAGAAATTTTGTCTAAGTCGCTTTGCAGATGCTTTTGATCCTCTGTTCACTAACCGATAAACGACAGCATCATCCGCGAACAATCTAAGGGAGCTATTCAGATTGTCTCCTAAATCGTTTATAAACACGAGGAAGAGTAGGGACCTATAACGCTTCCCTGTGGAACGCCAGATATCACTTCTGTGTTCGTGTTGAAGAGAGATCGTTTGGCCTTTGCCTTGCGCCGGGCGTTATACGAATTAAACCAAATTGCCAAGTGTTACTGGAGAATCATCGTCCGTGCCCTTCCGTGTCTTCGTCAACTGCCCGGAGAATCGGTCCTATGTTATTTGGCAGAATCCTGCCTTCTGCGGAGTGAGTTGCCTACCGTAGTTGCAATTAGACCAGTTTTTTTTTATGCGTGAAGTTTCCTGTATTAGGGTTGGACGTCTCGTCTTGCACTGGCCCTGTAAGCTTTCCTTTCTACATCCGGAATTTCCTTGTGGAGTCACCTCAGTGTTCGAGGGCCTTCCTCGCCATAACGCTGTGCTCGTGCGAGTTAATTACCGAAATTGATTCGTTACCTCAAGCCAACCTGATACGTAGGAAGATCTGAAGCGTGATTGCTATTTTATTTTAGTGTAACTGATTTGATTTTGATATTAAATCTTCAAGGCACATGTACTCCCAGTTGTTGTGTCTTAGAAAATTTGGCCAGCTTCTTTGGTGGGGCAGTACACTTTAATTGTTGGTAAAACTAAACCAGTGAAAAGCCACGCCTTGCTATTTTAAACCAAACTGGATTCTTGTTGTTAAAGTAACTTCTCCTGGTTACGGACTAATGTTAATGAAAATTGTCAAAATTGTGCCCGTGTGTTTCTTATTAGTACGCTCTTATGTGCCTTTAAGAGGCAGTTTCACTAAGTATTGAAAGAATCTTGTACCTTGCTTTAAACTATGTCATTTCTTAAGGTAATCAGCATTGAGATTTGATAAATTGGTTTAATATATTTTTTAAATTCTTTACGAATACTTGATTGTCAGACTGAGGCGGTAGTTCTCGTGTGACTATAATTAATGAACTGTTTCACTAAGTATTGAAAGGACTTTGCTGTTTCCCTTTGTGTCAAACTATGTCATTCCTTAAAGTAAATAAACCAGTATTGTTAGTTGACATTTCAGTTGAACGTCTTGGCCCAATACTTCCATTCCTACCTGTTATTGGTAGTTTCTTTTCCTCGCCCACATTCGGTGAACTATCAATATAGTCAGTCGTACTTCATCAAAATCTTACCATATTTTTAATGAAGTGATATGTTACGGGAATTTCTTATATCTTTTTGATTAAAGTTTTCATTAATGTAATAGAAATATTTTCCAACGTAACTATGTTTTTTTTAAAAAGTTCGTATACACGTTCTTTATACATAAATTGTGCAAGACGTTAAATATTTTTGTTTCAAAATATTTATCATAATTTTAACTAAAGAACTTGATTGGAAAATATTAATCTAGTAAATAAAAACATAATCAATTTTTTATTTACTTTAACATAGCACGGAATTTTATTACATTGGTAATTAAATGTAGTAATGCATCGTCTCATGGCGATATTCATTAATAAAATTCTGTCGGAATACAAACCGCGATTAGTTTTTAATTGCCCACCAGGTGAACAAAATTATTAACTTTTTAAATCGAAGGGATTAATTGTAATACACATTTTAATCGTCTGTAATAAATATTCTAAAATGAAACAAAATTCTTTATAATTTAATTGAAAATATTTTACGTAATATATTATTAAAATAATTTAAAAAAGTTACCCGGAGGTAGTATTGGAGCCGAAATGCACGCGGAAAACAAGTCAACAGCTATTTCGCTGTGCTGCAATTTGGTGGAAATTGGCCAGAAGATGCGTTGTGAGTAAAACTTTTTTTCTCGCAATAGTTTACTCGAGAAGTTCACATCTTTGGCCTCTGATCATCCTTCAGGCGTACCATTAACTCGAAAGTAAGTCATTTGACAGAAAAAAAACAGACTTTTAAATGCTTCATTTACCGAACGAGAAAGCAGATTTGAATGACTAGAGAGTGAATAGTTGCAATGCAAACTTTCAACTTTACTGTTCTACCTTTTTCACATCATAACCATCTTTATTTTTAATGTGTTTATTTCCGTCAACAGTTGCAATATAATTGTTTAATTACATGTTTCGATCACTTGGATCAGCTGCAGATCTTATAGTTGCGTCAACAACTCCTCTGGCTCAGTGCTAATTGGTACTCAGCCAGACGAGGTGCTGACGCAACTATAAGATCTGAAGATGATCCAAGTGATCGAAACATGTAATTAAACAATTATATTTCACCTGCTGACGGAAATAAACGCATTTAAAATAACACAGCGCAGTTGCGGACACTCTCCAGTCGATCATGTCGACTATAATAATAACCATCTTTCGTTTGAGGCCATCCCTCGGTTTTTTTCCCCAAAACTTAGCAGAACAGAACAGAAATTTTTTTTCTTCAGATTGACGTGGATGTTATTAGGAAATAAAATTACAGCAACTATCAGAATGTATAAAATGAACTATACTTCTTACAAATTTTTATTTCTTAAAAATATTATAAGCACTGTTTAACCATTTTCATCTTTGACAGTCTTGCAAAACATATTAGCGTCGTATAATGCAGTCGCGCAATAGAAGAGAGCACACAATGGAAATGTCTCCATTTATTGTAGATTATAGAAATACACACTATATTCCTTCCTGTGTGGCTGGTGAGTCGCTGGTATTATACAAGCCTCACATCTCTCAAACATATACCGAAATAGCATTAGTTTAGCTCTGAAACTGAAATGTTCTTTCCTGAGACTAACAACGGGCATTTGCTCACTGAAACTGTGGAATGAAGATTAAACTCCAGCAATATTCAAAGAGCCTCCATTACTTTTTTTGTGTAAACGCTGACCTTAAATACTGTTTTATAACAGACCAACCGTATAGATTCAAATCCACAAAAATGAATTTCCTGTTGGGATCACACATAGCTGGTAGAGCTACAATTCTTATATATATATGTATAATATAAAGAAATCCTTAGAGTCAGCTTCTTTGTTTCTCGTCAATGGCTTCTTCCGTCAAAGAAAGCCTGTTCTGTTGCATCCTTGGAAAAAAAGACAAAATGAAAAATACAAACTGCTTGCTGTGAACTACTGCGTTTCCTATAACGTGGTGTGAAGAAATCTGCTACAACGTTTACCTAGCAGACACCCAGAAAGAAGAAGAAACTGAAACTTATGAATCGTTGTATAGTCCAGTTACGTGTACGATCTCTGTGGAGTAATAAAAAAACAATTCTTTTTTTCTATATAGTCTATTTTATAAAGCTTATTTTAGACTGATATATTTGTAGAGGTATGCAACCTTCATGATAATAATTTTTTAATGAATCTAAAATTGCTTAGAGATTGCTTGAATAATCAGTCGATGTTATTAGTATATCATTTATTGTCAATTCACAACATGTTTCAGGCTTAGACCATCATCTGGTGATCTGTCAATAAGATACATATAAAGCCAATAAGTATATACACAAAAGTATTTGCAATTTATAATTAAAATATGAAATATTTTTATAGTTTTACATAATTTGGAATTACATACAGTTATTAAATATATATTTGGATTTAATGCATACAAATTTGTCATTTAGAATACTGTTGTTATGTATTTCCAAATAAGTATAAACATCAGTTGTGATTAAGATAATATTTATATAAAAATAAAGATTATGTATATTAGAAAATAAAGATTCTATGGCACATTATCATCTGAGTAACATGGAAGTTGCAGTAAAGACGAACAGTTGTCTAATTTATTCAAGATACAAGGTCAAAATAAAGTGCACCATTTTAAACAAATATCATAACAACATAACAACAGTATTTTAAATGACATTTTGTCAATTGGCAATAAATAATCCACTAATAACGTCTAGTTATTATTCAAGCAATCTCTAAGGAGTTTTAGAATAATTAAAACAGTCTATTTTAGTTTTTAATAATATTTACATAACACTTTCAGGCCCAAACTTATAGATGATGTGACATTAAAATAAAGAGGGAATCAATATATAAAATAAGAAAATAATTTTATTTTCAAAAATTGTGTACCCACACAATTGTCTGTATTCCACTACAAATTTGTATGTTTGGCGCCATCCTACAGTAACATGCCTCTGAAAGAAGCGACATAATAACATCACAGGATCATATAAAATCAACTGGCTAACATATATAATAGCTTCACATGTCAAAACAAGGATATTAACACCTTGTCAACAACTCTTTCTTGCCACCATTGTAAGTGTACAGGAAGTTTGCCTATTGCTGGTGTCACCCATTGTAGAAGTATGGAACTAAAACACGTCGCGCACGTTACCACAGTCCATCCACGATTGTGTGCTGCAGGTCCGAACTTCCTGGCGTGATTCACAAAGATATAAAGCGAGCAAAACCACAACCGCACATTTTTGCGTGCATTACCTTAAAGGGCTAAGACATTATTATTGATCTTAGTAAAAAAAAAGTAAATAGTTGTTGAGAAATTTCAGATTTTTAAAGAATTTCTATTTAATTTTGGGACCAAAACAATGACTGTCCTCATAAATATTGTTTTAAAATTGATAGGTAGACATAAAAGCATTCCCTTCTCTTGGAATTCATATCACCTTACTCATGCGAGGACTTCTGTATAGGTAAAGCTCTTCAATACCTACTGGGGTACTTCTTTCGCAAGACAATTTAGTTTAGTGGTGAGCCTCAAGGATAATCACACGTAAAAATTATGAAATGCACGAGTCACCCCATGCCTCGAAAATAAATAAATAAATAAAATAATTGACTCCACTGTTTTACTCGCAGCTCATCTACTCGCCAATTTACACCAAGTAGCAGAAATCGAAAAAGCTGCGCTTGCAGCCGACTTTTGTTTTTCGCATCATCCATCCCTTGGAGTAACTGTTTAATATATAGTCAGTCAAGAATTTTGCCCTAAGGACGTGTCCGGGCGGGCGTTCCGCTTTTTCCCGTGATTTTGTTGGTAAAGACTTATCGGAGGTGTAGCTAATGTCTCTGTGTATATCGGCCCCAGTGCGTTTGCAGTAGTGATTAGAACGGTGTAGTCTTCAAAATATACTATTTTAGTAAACTGTAAAGCGAGTTATATATATATATATATATATATATATATATATATATATATATATATATATATATATAGCTTGAATATCGACACACCAAAAATATACTTTGGGAGGAAGTGCGATGATCAATGTCGAATGAAAAAAATGCTGAACATGAGGACACCACTTTGAGATACCATTTAGTAACTGACACTTTCGAGATAAAGTTGCAGAATCTGATTAAGGAGCTAGCACTCACCGAAGGCATTCTGTCTCAGGCTAACACTATAATATATGCGGAAAAACGAAGCCCAGTGAAATAAGGTGGAAAAAACAAAACAGGTACCATCATTATTTATTAAAACTACGATGCAAAATCTGTAAGACAATAAAAAATGCAGCATATAAAACCTAGAACAGACAACCTGAAAAACGATCCGAAGGACTTAGTCATTAAGACTGTTGAAAACTCATAGAAAAAAAATCAGCGACATACGCACTGTTATATGCGAGGGTCCACGTAAACGGCGGCCACTGATATGTAAAGAGTAAAAGATACACTAAGAGACGCTAACTTTCTCGAAAGCTTGTACGAGCAAACATTAACAAGTAACCTGTATACAACCATCAGGTGCTGGAAGTCACTTCGTCACTATATTAATTACCGAATTGAAAAGATTTGCAATGTGTTTGAGGCAATCAGAGGTTACGAATGCACAAGTAGTCAACCAGTGTTATAGCAGTCCAATCAAATGTTCAAATTTTTGTATAGCTTATGGGACTTAACTACGGGGTTATCAGTCCCTAAACGTACAAACTACTTAGCAACTAGCTTATCCTAAGGACGGCAGAAATATCCATGCCCGAGGGGGGATTCGAACCCCCGACCATAGTGGCCGAGCAGACCGTGACTGGAGCGCCTTAGTCTCCTCGGCCACCGCGGCCGTCTTATGTCGTGACCAAGGTAATCTACCTATAGGATAACTCAAAACATAGCCCAACTGCGCAAAAGAAGGTCACATATGCAAGGAGTGCAGGTGGAAATCTAGTGTCCCTTGCATACCTTGCAAAAACAGGGGCAGAAAGTATAACACTGAACAGGGAAGGGGACTGCAAACCCCGCAGACAACTACGACGACGATCGATACATTCCATCGATTATGAGAACTAACTATCCCCATAACTAAGTATCCCCATAAACGGTGTAACAACCACGATGGTCTCCAATAAGAGATACAAATCCATCTGTGCTAGAAACAGGAATTACAGCATGGCAATCTTCTGATACAGGCAACTGGGCTTTCTGCCCAGTCAGTATGCAAAAGGCGTCGGCATTCCACCTCAAGACAAGTCGACCACACTGATACACACCTTCAGCACAGCTTCAGAATATATCGATGAAATGACCTTTTCAGGGTCAAGTGGCAAAACAGCTAAAAGGAGAAATACTGTATTGGATGAATTTGTAGACATAAGTGCATCATGTTCAGGAGATGTAGCTAACTAAACGTTCCATAAACAATCTAGGAAATGGAGATTACAGAAGAACACTCAAACAACGACAGAGGCCACGTATACACGGAAGATAAAATCACAGATGAAAGAAAGGTCCTGTACGTTGCTAGAAAAAGCGAACATATGATAATACCAGCAAAATTTGTGTTTGGGCGATCTTATATCCCATAAATATAAATGATGAACAGACACGTACACAAAATTTGGAGACAACAGTAGGAGATAGCGTGACATATCACAAATAAACATTAACCAACCAAGATGCACAACCCGACCGAACTCATGGACCGAAGGTTGATAAATTAAGCAGAAAGTTCACCTACGACTCACATCCATCAACGAGTGACGGTGATGAAGTCAGTACATCCAGATGCAAATATATATCGACCTCCAAAATCTATAAATGCAGGAATAGATGACAAGACTGCAAAGCCTGTAAATACTTACACACGATTGGACGCAACAAGCGACATAAAAACAAGCAAAACTCTCGTGATAGTAATGTTAGTCTTGTGATATGCAAGAGAAAGGACGTGCCGTGTAGATACGTTATAAATTCACGCATTGCAGCCACAAATAATGGTGTCAACCCGCATTTTGGAGCAAACAAGAATTTTACACGTCGACGCGCGAGCCACTTCCTACAGCCGCTCTAAAAAAACAATTGACGAGCTGCTGTCACATGAAAAACGGAAACGGCAAATACTAATAACGAGAACCTAGATTTTAAATTTAAATAAATTTCACACGAGAGAAAATATATTCTGCACTACGGCACAGTGGTTAATAAAATAGCTGCTGCCGCCGCAGGGCAGTTTGCTTCCCAATGACGAAATAAACGAACAAAATCGTCCTGCGAACTGAAAACCTGCTGGCCGACGCGGATGCCCTGCTGGATATACTGATCAGTCTGGATGCACAGTTCTGGAAGGAGCGGCTCCATATCAATAATAAAGCAATTAGCTTTGTTGCGAACATACATGATGGTACTCCGGGACACAGCAGCCCTGATCCAATCAGCAGAAACGGTACCTGGATAGAAGACTGAAGTGAAACTAACAGAAAAACAGCTTAACAGTATCAAAAGTTCTATATGCAGCTGATGGAAAACGAAGGGAAAACTCAGGTGTAGATGTGCATGAATCGACATGCGTCGATGTTGACAGTTAATAAGAGATTTACATTTCTTCGGTAACTGAAATACAAACGAATAAGAAGCGCTCTCTAGAATGTTGTAATTGACTCAGACTCAGCCAAGAGGAAATACATTCCATGGCGTCGGAGAACACTGATGACTCCGACAACTTGAAGAACTTCTGACAAGAGATGCAACACTACTACGAGACAATAGCAGAATGGATACAGAAGGTGAGAAGATATTGAACAGTTCTGATCATTTCCAACGGATATCTATCGTAAGTTAAATGTTAGTTCCAACAAGATGTGTCAGGAGACAAATCCTTCACGACAAAATACGTCAAGGACGGATTAAGGCAAATAAAATTTCGTCTGGGGTGACCAAAGAGAAGAAACCAAACAGGCTGCGAGAAAATGTGGGGATAGCGATAATAGCATTCAATAACTGAGGTGATTGATGAAACTGGAATGATATAGCGAGGTGCACACGACGAGGAAAAGGTAGGAACCAACGGTGCAGACACCCATTTCTTCACTCCATGGGATGAACACCCCGTCGAAGCTTTCTAATTTCGGGCCGTTATTTATAATAGGACTAGCTGTAGCCGATCAAGCTTTACTGCGCACTTGTTACATATTAAATACAAAAAGGAATAGAAAGCACATTTCTAGTAGGCTATGCGTAATTTGACAACGCTTTGTGAAACGGAATTAGACACAACCTACACTCCCTGCTCCCTAAATCTGTGATCTCCGATCATACTTTACCTCTCTTTGTTTATATCCTCCTCCCAAACCTCCCTATGCATGTCGTCCTTTCCCCTCTCCCTGTCCATATCTCTCCCCTCCCCCCATCACTATTACCTCACCTTTGTCCATCGGACGCTCATTTCCCATTTTTCTGTACAAAATGTTCAAAGGTTTGTAAATCTATCGGAATCAACTACTTGGTCATTAGTTCGTAGCTTACAAACTACTTAAAAGAAGGTGAACTAACCTAAGGACAAGACCCACGCAGCACGGCGCCCCACTACGCACGGCGAATCCGCCGCGGCTTTTATGAAGATACCCATATCGCCCTCTCCCTGTTCATCGATTATTCTGCCCTCTTTTACTCAATATGTTCCCAATCCTCCACCTATTCTTGCAACCCGGCAACCCATTTTTCAGCGTTTCATTGAAAATCTTATTTCTACGACACTTTGTGCCGAATTCTTTCGAATACCGACACATCATTGCATTGTTATACGTGCGTATTTCTATGTACTAAGTAAACATTAATTTAAATGACTTTTATAACTTGGAAACTTTCATTCAAACATCCCAAAACTACGTTACTGTGATCTTCAGTCCGAAAGGTGGAATGGTGCAGCACTCGTCCCTAATATACCCTTAGCAATCACTTCATCTCCTCGTATGAAGAGAAACCACGTCAATTTGAACACGCTACTGTATTCGTTTCTGGGTCCATATTCAGCACATGCGGCTCTCCAACGCTAAATTGACTATTCCTGGATGTTTAAAAATGCCATGTTTATCAATCTCTTCTTTTACTTAAGGTATGACAGAAACGCCTTTTCTTTTCAATTCTGTTCGACACATTGTCATTAGTTAGGTGATCTACCCACTTAATTTTCAGCAGAAAATCCAATCCTCTGCGTGTCTGAACTATTTTTCGTAAGTGTTTCACTTACGGAGAAGGCAACACTCCTCGCAAATGTCTTCAGGAAAGACTTAGTAACACTTACATTAGTACAGATTTGGACATGGCTGGTTGACAGCAACAGTAATCTAATTATTTTTAACAATTTTATATATCAGCCAACCGGTTGCGTAGTTTTAAGGTACTTGACCTAGGTTTCGTTGTCGCTAGGGACAACTTCATCAAAAGAATAAAAAACAGTTACATGAAACACATGATATCAAAAATATTACGAGCAGAATTGCTCAAGTCGATTACAATAAAAAACTAATATTCCTCCATGCAAGTAAAATCAGTGTTGGGTGAAGGGCATGAAGGCTTTGATGTTATAAATTTCTCATTTTTAGAAATGTATCTCCCACCATTTCAGGTTTGGATTTCATATCATCTGTATTCTGCTCGAATAACAAAACTCGTGTACCACCTTTGTCTCGCTTCCTAATTCCTTCTGCATCGTAGATTTCCTCACACTGTTGTTAATGTACGCTCCTTTAAAGACAATATCCATTCCGTTCAAATGATCTTCTGGATCCCCTGCTGTCTGACATAATTATAGTATCATAGGCAAATGGCAATGGAGTTTTATTTCTTCACCCTGAACTTTAGTTACTTCTCCAGTTCCTCCTTATTTACGATCATTGCTTACTCAACGTACAGATTAACATTGGAAAGTTACTACAAACCTTTCTTACTTTCATCCCAACCAATGCTTCCCTTTCATGCCTTTAGAATCTTTCATCTGCTGTCTGGTTTCTGTACAAGCAGTAAATATCCTTCTGTTCCCTGAATTTTACTCCGGCTGACTTCAGAAGAATGTGTTCTAGTTCACATCGTCAAAGGCCTCGTCAAATCTACAAAATGTAGAAATTTAGGTTTGTTTTTCTTCAACATACTCATCATAACAATTGATTGTCAGGATAACACACATAATATAAAATTAGTAAAGTATTTTATTCGGATATTGTTTGCAATTGTTATTTGTGTGTGATACAGTACGATATTTAGCTTTCTCAACTTTTTACTTGAGGTTTACATGGCGTATACTTACTGCGAGGTACCATGGGGCTAACATAATAGTTAAATATATATATATATATATATATATATATATATATATATATATATATATATATATTGTTAATGAAAATTAGCAAAGAAGGACTGCAGTCAATATTAATAAACTTAGAGAAACTTTAGAATAAACTGATGTAAAAAAAAAAAAATATACCGACAGTTTTCTGAATGTCTCCTTATTGTTGATTGCTTCATCACATATCAGGGTCATTATGTGGTTCACTTTAAAGCCTAAGTAATGAACTAAGACGAACTTTTCACTCTTGAGAAAGATCTGTATTAAAAAAAAAAAAAAAAAAAAAAAAAAAAAAAAAAAAAAAAAAAAAAAAAAAAAACACACACACTTACATCACAAGTGAAAGTTTACAAACAAAAAACCGAGACAGCTCATCACTTCTAACTGATCGAGAAGACAAGACTTACTGCTAATTAACAAGCAAAGATACTGCTCTTCCACTTTTTTCTTTTAGTTCCACAGATGAATTTTTTTCTTCACAATATTAATTAATAATTGTCTATTATTATTATTATTAATTTTTCTCTTTTTTTAAATAATAGAAAATGAAATTAAAATAGAAATTCGCTTCTTACTGTTCTGATACCCCAAAACTCCATTCCTGGTAACAGCACAAAAGTCAATCTCGTTACCAGCCGGCCGCGGTGGCCGCGTGGCCTGTGGCGCACCAGTCACGTTCTGCACGGCTACTACGGCCGGGGGTTCGAATCCCGCCTCGGGCATGGATATTTGTGCCGTCCTTAGTATTAGATAGTTCGTAAGTAGTTTGTAAGCTTAGGGACTGATGACCCCGTAGTTAAGTCTCATAAGTTCTACAAACATTTGAACATTTGAATCAATCTCGTTGTTTGCTAACGTGATCACTTTGAACGGCCAGTACAGTTGCACACCTTCGTTTCGTGTACAGTATGACGTTATCAATCAGCTCTTGAGATATATTTGGCCAGTCTTCGTGAAGTGCAATACGCTGCTCTGCAACCGTTGTGCGATTTTCTGATCTGGCTACGTCTGCCAAGTGCTTGCCAGACATGTTTAGACGAATTCAAATCAGGTGAACAAGATGGTCACTTCATTCGTTAAATTCCCTTAAATAAAGCATGTTCTCCACCAGTGCAGCTCTGTGGTGACGAGCGTTATAGTCTACCATCTCCTATGAACCCAGGGTAGGGCACAAGAAAACACAAAGAATCTCTTCCATGCCTCTGAGCAGTCATAGCAGTCAGTACGTCCGTCACTACTGACTCCTGCCCACATCATTCGTCCACCACCATGATATGGTGATGTTTCCTGCACATAAACAGGATTGTTCAGAGTTCCACAATGTCTAGATGACGGAAAAACGATTGTCTGGCTCAACACAAAAATTTTACTCATACGTGAACAGAACCCGGCACCATTATTTCCTACCCCAATCCTGATGTTACATTCCCCAGTTTCTGTGGGTTAAACGATGTCGTGATTTTAATGGGACACACACCACAGGTCTCCGTGCGTAGGGGCCACATTCTCGGTAGCGATTTCGAACTGTTTGTGTTGATATTGCGCGTCCTATTGCTGACTGGAGGGTGTGTTGCAGCTGACTTGCATTCACCTTTTTGTGTCGACTGGCTATTAAACCGGAGATAACGGGCATCTTTTGTAACCTTTGGACAACCTTGTTCTTTCAACCGTTCCTGTTCTCTGAAATTATGTCCATCTTCTGGAAATTACACTTTTAGACCTCCAATAGCTGCATCCAATTTCCCCTGTGTTCTCCATGACATAGTTTCGGGTAAGTCAAGTTGTTGCATTGTGCTCACTATACTATCTGCTCGAAACCTTTGTCAATTGATCACTTAATTGTTTTCATCAGTGTATATCTGCTAAGATAGTCTCAAAGGGAGTATTGTCTCCCATGTTCCTATATTTCTCCGAATTACAAACTGATCTTTTCCTTATTTGGCTTATTCCAGTTTTCCATTCGTCCGTTAATAATTCGTATTAGAACATATTAAACTGATGGTACTGTAATTTTTACACCTACCTGCACCTGCGTTTTTTTAGAATTGTGATTTCTACATTTTGCACTATATTTCTACATTTTGCGTGGCTGGCTCTCCTGGGGGGTTCAGGACTTCTGTGGTAATATCGTCTATCCCAAGGGCATTATATCCTCTTAGGTTTCTAAGTACACGGTCCGATTCTTCGCTCTTTATAGCATCTCCAGTTTGCTCTTCTTTTCCCTTTTTTGAATGTCGTCTGCAAATTCATTTCCGTTGCACCTGTCTATATATTCATTCCACATTTTTAGCTTTCCATTATTTTCTCAAGACTGGTATCCCATTTAATTTCTTGATATTCACACTACTTCCTTTTTTACTCTAAAACCTCCTTTTTTTTTTTTTTTTTTTTTTTTTTGGAACGTGGTATCTACCTTTCTTCCGATTATACGTGCTTTCTGTCTATCTCATATTTTTGTTGTCTGTTCTCCGTTTTACTTACTTTGCTCAGTATTTACTGTGGTAGCCAAGGATTTTTAGGCATTTTTCTTCTACTTATTTGTACCCATTTTTAACTATTTTATCTCTCAATTCTACCGATTGGTCTTCTACCGAGGTGCGTCGCCCCGTTTTAATTGCTACGTAAAGTTCCCTCTGGATGTCTCAAGAACCTGAATTTCCTTCCATTTATCCAGGTAACATCTCTTTATATTCCAAACTTTCTGTAGCTTCTTCACTTTCACTTTACATTTTATAACCTATATCACATGTTCATATTCCATATTTGTCCCAAGCTAGTTTCTACAGTTTAAAAACTGATTAAGAAATATTTGTCTTACTACAAAATCAATCTGCCACCTTCTCGTGTCTCGTGTTTCCGCGACTTTTAAACTAACTGATTATTATGATTAAATTGTGGTTCCTTTCTACAGTCCATATTCACCTACTTAGTTTCCCTCTTTCTTTTCTTACTACGTAATTCCAGTCGCCTATCGCAAGTTTTAATCTGCCTCTACAGTACGAATAATTTTCTTTACCTCCATTCATTTCTTCGAGTAAGCTGTCATATGAATTTGTACTACTGTGTTGAGTGTTGGCTTCGTGTCTATCTAGGCTACGATAATGCGGTCATTGAGCTGTTCACGAATTTCCCGCATACTATTTTCTTATTTATTATTGGACTTATCTTAATACTACCCATTTATCTTTTTAAATTTTCTGATATTCCTGCCAAATTAAGATATCTAATAATCCAGGCTCCGCTTCGTATTTTTTTTTCTGACGTCATTTTCCTCAGTAGTCCCCACCCGGAATTCCAAATAAGCGGCTATTTTTTCTCCTGAATGTTTTGCCCAAGAATAATAGATAACCATACATTCATACAGTATAGCTGCCAGTATTACGGAAGAGTAATTACAGTAGTTTCCACTAGGTTTCAGCTGTTCGTAGTAACTGTATGGCACAATTACATTAGGTGATGTTATAAGATCAAGTCAGTTAGTCATCCAGGCAATAACCCCTACTACCACTCAAAAGGCTACTTCCCCCTTCTTTAGGAAGCTGGTCTGGCGTCTGCACAGATACCCTTCCACTGAGGTTTCATCTATGGTCCGGCTATGTGCATAGTTTAGGAACGCAAGTTATTCCGCATGAGAAATGTCATAGGGTTATTTACATGGGTTAAACATTAAAAAATAGTGAAGATAGCCTCCAATTAATCAAGAAGGTACGTTAATCCGTGAAAGTCACATTAAAAAGTTACTCATGCGCACATAAATAAGCGTAGCAAACGTAGTCAGACAAACACGTACTTTCCCTCATATAACAACCAGACAAATTTCACAGACACGCAGCTGTTACTCCGGCTGCTGCGTTACGGGTAGTGCTTCGCGGTGATGGAGGAAAGTGAAGGGGGAACAGTGTGCAAGACGGTTGCAAGGATGGGTAGACCACGGGATTGTGAAGATGGGCGGAAACAGGTGCAGCTTAAAATGCCGCAGGTGTAGAGGTGTGCGCTAGACACCTCTGTGGGGAAAATAAGTTACCTTTGGTTGAGGCTTGAATAATTTGCATTTCTAACCGACTTCAAAAAAGAAGTAGATTCTCAATTCGACTGTACTTTTTATGTTTGTTATCTCAGAACTTTCAACTGTGTGAACCGATTTTGACGATTCTATTTTTATTTGAAAGCTGGTGCTTCCGTGGGGTCGCATTTCGGTTTGGTTCACTCATGACTGACATCCACAAGAAAACCATATAAGTCTTAAATTTGCTTTAAGTATGTGCGTGACAAATGGAAGAATAACACAATGTCACGCCAGCCGATTTCAGTGATCCTTTTTTTCTTGGAAAGGATGTACGTCAAGGGTAATTTTATGAGAGTTTTATTAGGTTCTGATTATGGGATCCACGATAAAGTAACGGAACTCTTCAATTCTTAGGAGCAAATAAGCGATACTCGGCCGAATCTTTTATAAGCTATCCGGATATTTCGCTCATCTACCGTATCGTCATTATGGTCAAGCAATTACCTATTGAAAAGTTTTTCAAGTAAATCCGTATCTTTGAATGTGCAAGTCTGTTTTGAAATTGACCTCGAGATAGATCTCCTCTGTTGAGACAGGCGTTTCTCCCTGACTTAGTTTCATTTAATTGGCACTGTCTCATATGAGCAGCACGTTTAGTAGGTCTACCCATATTCAGAAAAATGTGTCAGTGTACTTCAAATTCATTAAAAAATTTTAAAAAAATTAAAAAACCGACTTCAAAAAACTATGCCAAAATAAATTAATATGCACTAAAAAGTACAAAAATAATTGCGTATTTTTCTACAACTTAATAATCTCCGCACTTTTTCTACCCATCAATTTGTAGGTACGACCACGCAAGAAGATAGGTAGGTACCTACCCACTTTAAATATAACTCAACACGTACCTATGAATAACAAACAATGATCAAAATATTTTAAGAGTTCTAAGTAAAATGAAATGAAAAATATTCGACTACTTAAAAGTCAATCAAGTTATTACGATAATACAATGTAGTTACAACTATTGTTATTTTTGGAGTCGGTGTCAGCCAAGAAACCATCCGCTCCGGCTTCGGTCTCAACATTCACGTATGGTTTTTGCTAGGGATATTTTACTGTTTCCTTGGCTGACACCTACTCCAAAAATAACAGTAATTCTAACTACATTATATTATCGTAATAACTTGATTATCTTGAAAGTAAACTAATACTTTTACATAGCAGAGAAAAATATTCCTAACCACAAATCATGGCGGAAAGCTTTCAAACTTTGACACAACCGCACCCTCGAATAATTTTTATGGAGGAAGGAAGTAAGCTTATTGTTTAACGTCCCGTCAACAACGTGGTCATTAGAGACGAAGCTGACGCTCGGATTTTGGGTAAGGATAGGAAAGGAAATCTGCCGTGTCCTTTCAAAGAAACCATCCCGGCATTTGCCTGAAGTGATTTAGGGAAATCACGGAAAACCTAAATCTGGATGGCCAGAGGTGGACAACCATCCTTCCGAATGGGAGTCCAGTGCGTTACCATTGCACCATCTCACTCGGTCTAAATTTTATTATTCGGAAAACGTAACAAAATATTTCAATGACTGGCATATATAGATATTGTTTATCATATATTACAAAAATGGATACTTGAAGTCCTTCCTTCATCTGAAAGCAATGTTGGATAAAACTTTTTTAGGAATCGCTCAAGGACTTTCGGAAATTAAGGGATTTCACAAATTAACAATTTTTATTAATATTGATTAGATATAAGGTGAAATTAACATATTTTCGATATACCATGCCGCACTGGGACGGACGCTCGATATGAGGCACCATGTCACAGATGAAAATTACCGTACAACCATTCATATTTAGATATTCTTCGATTTCCCTTATTCACTCCATGCAAACGCCAGAATCGGCCCTGGAAAGGCGACGACAGAATTCCTGATACAAACAATCCGATCCTGAGCCCAACTACTAATGTTATCTCGACAAAATTCAGACTGGCACTCCTATTCAGCACATAACATCCCTAACTACCTCAGTAGTCAAGCTATTCATAAGAAACACGGGAAACGAAAACAACAAATATACGTCATTATTGTGAATTGACTGATACATTAACTCTCAGTCGAGTGGGCTTTTTCTACATTCTGGGTGATATAGTTCGTCATTTGTGCCTGAAAAATACTCCAGACTAACTTAAAGGTACAGCTTGATTACATTCAAATAATCAACATAAGCCCCTCAATGAAATTCATTAAAGAAACTTTTGAACACAAAACATCTAAGAATAATAGAAATTGTCTCACTCAATATATCTTCCTGAAACAAGCTATAATTATAACGTTTGAGTCCATAATCGGATTGTTGTCCACAACGACCGTTGACATAATTATTGGTAATAACTCAAAGTTCTCTCGCAATAAATCTGTTTATTAATTACAGATCGATTTCGGATAGGTAACTAGCCATCATCAGTGGCATATCTACAAAATAAGAAAACAGCATCACATATTCAGTATATTACAGAAAGGTATATTACATCCGTTTTTATATAAGATTGTAAACATTATTATACACAGCATAGGTATGATCCACAAGCTACCGTTTACATTCAAGTGATACATATTGACAGTAGTAAACAGTAACGCTACAGCTGCTTCATACAAACAATGGCGCCCCTATATAGGCGAGTTCAGTATACATTAAGTGTTTATTATTAAGCAAATTTGTGAAATATAAAAATATATAAAAATGTAAACGGGTATTCATTTAGAGGACAATTGTAACTATCTAGTAAACATAAGTAAAACAAATTTAATTTTATTTTATAATAATAATGTCCTAGTTCATGAACCACGGGCAACGTAAGTGGTCCTGACAGTTGGGATTCCAGTTATTTTGGAATAAGGCTGGTCAGATTCGATTAAAAGTTTGCAGATTAATATTTAAGAGCACGATCAGAGGTGTAAGGGTTATGTTATGAAGATCAGCATCTCCAAAACGAAAATAATGTATGTGGGAAAGAGATTTAAACGGACAGTGCCAATAAGGCATACATTCTGGGTGATATTGAACAGTAGACACTTTCAAGTACATGGGATGTATTTTCTCACAGGATGGGACTGTAGTGAAAGAACATGAATCAATATGTAGCAAAGCTAATACAGTTAGTGCTCAGCTAAGATCTGCCAGAAGGAAGTCAGTGCCAAGACTATGTTAGCAGTGCACCGCTCTATCGTCTGACCAACTTTGTTGTATGGGAGTGGAAGTTAGGTGGATACAGATTACCTTATTCATTAAGTAGAGTTGAAAGATGTGAAAGTAGCAAGAATGATTGGCGGTACTAATATATGAGAACAATGACAGGAGGGTGTCCATAATGAGGAAATCAAAGAAAAACTGGGAATGAAAACCATAGATGAAGCAGATAGAGCGAACAGTCTGAGATGGTGGGGTGATGTTAAACGCATGGGAAAAGCAAGGTTACCTAAAAGAATCATGAGCTTGACAGCGGAAGGTAAGAGGAGTCGAGGTAGACGATGAAGAATGTTAAAAAATGGCAATAGATACATCTGTAAAGCTAACAAGGCTAAATTATACTGAAGGTCTGCCTGCCCCCCCCCCCCCTTTTTTTTTTTTTTTTTTTTTTTTTTAAATCACAATCCAGCGAAATTACAATTCTGAGCATCTACCGTTGGGCATTTTCAGACCTTCAGACGTTCGTCAACTTTTGTGTGTAATATTCATCATTTGTTACATATTATACAATTTCTGTATGTGTTAGGATCATAAAATTGTTGTGTAACGTCAGATATTGAAATAGATAAACAATGCTTGTTCTCCTAAAACTCTATTTTAATCCCGTACGTAGTGTTATATTTACTATGTAGAAATTTTGCGTAACAAATCTTGAAGCCCTAACTATTACGTTTTGGAAAAGGTGCAGTTATTCACTATATAAAAAAATGGAACAGAAAACTAAATAAAATATTCTGAAAATACAGAGGCAACGAACTCGTGGGAAATTTTAACTTCCGAGAGCGTAACAAGCGTTGCAAAAGTTCGCTGAAGCGAATATGGTTGCTGCTATCGGAAACGGTGGAGTTTCCTATAGATACACCTCTCGCCATTTAGCCTGTGAATGGCAGAAAGTTCGAACACAGAAACGTTGGCTGTTCTCGGCGATACCGCTTCTCTGCTCACTTGGGAACTTTTGAAACAACACTGCGACCCGCTACGAAGAACAGGCTTTGTGGCAGGGAGAAGTGTTCACGAAGAGGAAATTACATGCACAAAGTCTTCTCCCTCATTTACGAAAGCTCACTACGAAGTGTAAGATTAAAGTAGATAAATCTGGCACCAGAAGACTGTCATAGTATATTTAATATAACTCGTTTCGATGTTCTCAGACTAACAGCTATACTTATCTTGTATTGAATAACGTTGTATATACGAATTCAAGTAATCAGCAATAATGACATCAGCTTTGCGTTTTTGTGTAAGCTCAGGGACTCAACGTACGAGGATTGTCCATAAAGTAACCTCTGTTTTGAAATAATAAAGAAACCACTATTCATACAAATGTGTTACTGTACTTGATATTTCAGGATGAATAGTAACATTATTCCGAGGTGGTTGAACGGACGAATTGCAATAAGAAAGGCCATGCATTATGTATCCCGTTCTAATAGATTGCAGAGATACAGCTGTTTCTGGGTAACCGGAATAAAGACAATAAAACAATTCCTAAGGTTTTTCAGTTGGTTCTTGGTGGAATTTTGTCTATGTTCTACAAGTTTAATTTCGTTCAGACATCCGGTTTTGGGATTACTTTGAAGATGGCCTTGTAAGCAGTAAACCGGTTAACTAAGTAACAAACTTCGTCAACATACACAAATTGTCGCTTTAATTCAATCTACATCTACATAAATTACAAGTCACGCTGAACTGTATGCCAGAGGTTCGTCGAACCGCTTTTATAATATTCTATACAGTTCCATTATCTAATAGCTCGCGGAAAAAAGGAACACCTAACCTTTTCTGTTTTCGATCCGATTTATCTTATTTTATTTTGACCATATCCGGCCCGGTGTCTTGGGGTAAACTGCTCGACTGGAAGCCGAAGGATCGCGGGTTCGAAACCCGGTCGGAACACGGATTTTTTTCAGTCTGCGTTTTTAAACATCATTCACCTCACAACTATGTGAGAGTCGCCAGAAACGACACGTGGTTCGGATTCCACGTTAAGCTGTAGGTCCCCTTTCCTCGCTTGGATAACTGGGGTAGGTAGGCTAGGGACACGCAAGTCGCCGAATGAGTCGCCAATAACCCACACGAAATTATTACAAAAATTATTATTTTGACCATCATGCCTTTCTACGTAGGTTGCTGCTAACAAAATCTGTTTGCATTCGGAAGGGAAAGTTGGTGAATGAAATAGATCTCGTCGCAACGAGTAACATCTATGTTTTAATGATTTCCACCATAATTCTTGCATCTTTTCCGTGAAACAAACTCCCCTGTATCGCGTTAATAGAAAACGTGCTGTCCCTCTCTGTACTTTCTCTAAATATTCTAACAATCCCACTTAGTGGGGATCCCACAATGCTCATTAATACTCCAAAATACGATACACAATTGTGTTGTAGACAGATTCCTTTGTGTAGCTGTTGCATCTTCCAAGTGTTCTGCCAACGAAACGTACTCTCCGGTTCGCTTTCTCCACAATTTTTGTATGTGTTGTTTCCAATATTCTATGATTGTAATTGTTACTCCTAGGTATTTAGTTCAATTTACAGCCTTTAGTTTGGACTGATTTATCGTGTAAATGGATTTTAACGGCTTCCTTTAGTGGTCATATGGATGACTTCACACTTCTCATTATTAAGGGTCAGTTGCCAACTTTTGTACCATGCTGATTTATAAATCATTTTGCAATTGCTTTTGATCTTCTGGAGACTACTAACCGGTATAACCGGTAAGTGACAGCATCATCCGCGAACAACCTAAGAGAGCTACTCAGATTGTCTCCTAAATTGTTTATAAAAATAAGGAACATTGGGGGCCCTGGTACACTTTCCTGGGGAACGCCAGATATTACGTGTGTTCTGCTCGATGCCTTTCCGTCAGTTACAACGTACTGTGTCCTATCTGACAGGAAATCACGAATCCAATCACACAAATGTGGCGATAATCCATAAGCACGCAGTTTGATTAGAAAACACTTGTGAGGTACAGTGTCTGGAAATCTAGAAATACGGATTCTATTTGACATCCCTTGTCGATAATACCCATCACATCATGGTAGTAAAGCGCGAGGTGCGTTTCACAAGAATACTCTCTGAATCCTTGTTCACTAAGGGTCAATAGGTCGTTGATGACGTTCTACCAAGGACAGAGTTATGAATCAGTGCAAATGACCTTATTTGCCTTAGCTTTAAGTTTGTTTGAATTAATCACTGACAACTGTAACTCAACCTTCAATTAAAAGATTCATATGTTCGACGTAATTTTAATGCAATTAATGTATAATACCACCTTCTACAATACTCACTATTCCTACTGAAATCCCCGTATAATCTAGAAACTAAACCTTTCTATCAGTTTTTCTACATATTCTCTAAACAGATTCAACCAAGTGACATTCATGTTCAGTCTTTCAAATACGCTCTGCATAACCTAGTTCAGAATTTCCTTCCGATGGCACAGGTTTCAGGCCACGCTGCCGAGTAACAGTTCGATAAACCCTTAAAGTCCCAGGTGCGGTCTCACAGACCGCATGCGCTTATTGTTAGTCAATTGTTAATGGACAGGGGTGGGGAAGGATAATACAGCGTTGCGTAATCGTTGCTTCCAACACCTACAATGTTTTCCACTGTCAGTAGCCACGTTAACGCGAGTCCGAGCAATATTATTACATTTTCTTTTGTGCTAGCGGTCTCAGAGACCGCACCTGGGCTTTTGCGTTATGGATTCAGCACCGAGATCTTCCTCTACTGTGCGTGTTATAGACCCTCATTTTGAGGATACTGTTTTTAAATGGTCTGAAGATCCTTTAGGAAGTTATGTGGGATCAGACAGTGACTGATATTCAAAGTAAACGTAATTCAGACTCAGAACAGTGTGAAAGTGAAGAAGAAATTGTATTGCCACCTGTGGATTCCTCGTGTGAAACAAATAATCGAAATGATGAAGACAGACATATGGAGACAGTATCATCAGCAAAGAATTCTGCAAGAAATATTTTTGGTCGAAAAAATTTTCGTTGGTCTTCGAAGCCACTTAGTCGCGTTTGAGGAACTCTCGTGTGCGTCAGCATAATATCATTCGGTTGCCGACTGTACGACCACCTGCTCAAGTAGGTAACAATCCAGATCCACTCACTATTTGGAATTTGCTGATGACTGACGATATTTTGAATATTATAGTCAAGTGAACTAATGTAAAAATAAACAAAGGAAAGCCTGAAAATGAACCAAATGTTTGGCATGAAACAGATTTATATGAACTAAAAGCTTTTATTGGTTTACTATTTTACTCAGCGATTTTGAAATCCAACAGAGAAGATTATAAATCATTTTATGCAACAGATATTACTGGACGTGGCATTTTTAGATGTGTTATACCGAAAAACTGGTTTGGCGTACTTCTAACAAGCTTTGATGATCCTGCAACCCGTTTCGAACGCAAGCAAAACAATATTAGAAATTCACAAAATTGTCAGAAGTTGTACAAGATTGGGAAATGTGCATGTGTCGATGAAATGCTCGTATCATTTCGTGGAAAATATAGATTCAAAATGTATATTCCAAAGAAACCATGCAAGTATGGGCTAAAAGTCATGTGCCTTACTGATGCTCGCACTGGTTATCAGTTCAATGCATATGTTTACACGGGAAATGATTCAGACGGTCAGAATCTAAGTTCAGAGGAAAAGAAATTTCAAAAGCCAACTCAGGCTGTGCTTAGACTTGCTAAACCAATTGAACAGACGAATAGAAATATTACTGCCGATAATTGGTTTAGCTCAATCGAGTTAGCAACATGCCCGAAACAAAAATAAATAACGTATGTGGGAACGTTGAGAAATCCAAAAAGATTTATTACCTGCCAGAAACAAGGAAGTTGGTTCTGCAATTTATGCATTTACACACGATCTAAGTCTTGTTTCATTTGTGCCAAAAAAGGCCAGGGCCGTTATTGTTATTTCGTCTATGCATCATGATGAAAGCAAAGATGGAGTAAAAGGTAAAGCAGAAATAATTTCTTACTATAATCAGACTAAAGGTGATGTTGATGTCCTAGATGAGAAGTGTGCCAAGTATTGAACTGTTCGACATAGCCAGCGATGGCCAACGGCTTTGTTTTTCCGTATTTTGGACATAAGTGGGGTGAACGCATTTGTTCTCCACAGGTCTTACAAGGGCAGTGCTGAAATGAGCCGCTTCAATTTTTTGGAAAGACTGGCAATCTCACTGGAGACACCACAGATGGAAAAACGAGTGAAAATTTCTCAAATTCCACCTGAGCTTAGTGCATCCATTCGCCGTGTGTTGGGAGTCGCAGAAACAAGACTAGAAGTAGTTGGAGAGCGATTGGAAAAATGTAGTACATGCTCCACCTGTGGCCCAAGTAAGAAGAGAAAGACGTGTTGTGTTTGCCATTGTTGCAAGAAACCCATCTGCCTTGAGTGTTCTACCAAAATTTGCATCGAGTGCAGAGAAAACATTTGAAAAGACAAAAAGTTACCTATAAAGCAGGAGTGAAATTTTTATTTTTGTGAATTTTTTTGGAGAGTTTCTTGTGTTTTTACCATTACATGTACAGTAAACAATAAAAATATGGCACAAAGTAAAATTTAAAGGCCATAGTATTTGACTTTTTACAGTGTTAATAAAATAATGTAATGTTACATCCATTTTCTGCAGTTTTACGTTTGAATGTATATATTTCATAAAATTAATTTTAAAATGTATTCATTTTACAGAGTTTATATAGATATAAGTAGCCTTTTGCATAATAAATTGAATTAGTTCACTTAAATAACAATCAGAACTATTTATGATTATTTAAAAATTGCGGTCTGTCAGACGGCACCTCGGACAGAGAGTGACAGAAAAATGACCTGGGAAGCTAAGTGTAAATTTCTATACTATCAACAGAGAATTCCGTGATTTTCAAAGAATCTTCGATTGCCACGAAAGAGTTCATCAACTTTGATACTAGATTATCTCCTTCAACGGAAGACCTGCAGCTCCTGTTCCCATTGACACTATTTGTTCTTTCATTGTTAAACATTCGTCCCCATTTGTGCACAACACCTTCACTCATAATATTTTTTCCCATAAATCGAACACAATATGGGATTAATTTCGGTTGGTGGTGTTTCGCCCAAGGAAAACCGCCACACACTTCACTTTCGCTATGCTCATGTATATAACATATATCCAGTAATCATGCGGCAGTGTGATGTTACATAGACAGACGTCTTTGTTCTTCCGGGACAGTCCCGGTTTTCGCATAATTGTCGCGGTGACCCGAGAAAATTTTTCGGGATTCTTAATTGTTCTGGTTTTTGACCGACAAGTGATGATTTGCGGGACACAGTTACTGCCTAGTCAGTGAAAGTGAATTTTAAACTCAGAAATATTGATGTCTTTTGGAAATACACAAGTGTAAGTGTTTGTTTAAAGAAACATTTCTTAACGAAAGTGACATATAAAGTTGAGAGTACTGTATGCAGATCGGTGTTTTCAAATAAGTTTCGGAGGCAGAAGCGACAAAAGCTCATGGGGATCTAAAAGCAGCAAGAAAATTAATGAGCTTTTACGAGACACATTCCGTTTTATTTTTCGAACTATTTCCAGTGAAGGTCTTGGTACACGTGGACAATTTCCGAAAAGAATGTAGCTAACAGGATTCGAAGATTAAAGGCAATACATTAAAATGTCATGGCTAATGCTGAAGTTTGACCTTATGAGGAGCGAAAATGTGACGTTAACTTGTTCCTTTTTATCATTTTATGGAGGAGGTAGCGGGAAAAAGTTCCGTAACGTCTGAAAATTTATAGACTGGTCGCGAAGTGTCAACAAATGCGATTTATGCATGATATAATTTGGAGTTTTTGAGTGCCGTCGTTTCAAAGAAAAATCCCCAGTTTCAATTATCTTCCCGTACTGTAATCTATGAAAGCCCACATATATTGTCTTGGTGGTCAGTGAAATACTGCCAAAACCAATAGTAAGGTTGCTTTGCGATGTACTGTGACTTGCAATTTATACAAACTCTCTCAATGAAAACATTTTAGGGGAAGGTCGGGTAAGTTGACGTGAAGTCTAAGATGACGAAATTTGAATTTCTCCGATAAATCTACAGACGTCTTACATAAGAAAATCAGGTGATGCTGAATCATTTAGATTGGGTAACTAAACAATAAAGGAGGTAGATGAATTTCGTTACTTGGGCACTAAAATAACAAAGGATGGTCGCAGTACAGAGGATATGAAATGCAGAATGGCAATGGGTAGAAAAGCATTTTTGAAAAAGAGCAATTTGTTAACATCGAATATTGATTTAAGCTTAAGGAAGTCCTTCTTGAAGGCATTTGTGTGGAGTGTTGCCTTGTATGGGAGTGAAACATGGACGATAAACAGTGCGGACTGGAAGAGGATAGAGGCTTTTGAAACGTGGTGCCACAGAAGAATGCTGAAGATTAGGTGGGTGGATCGCGTAACTAATGAGGAGGTATTGAACAGAATTGGGGAGAAAAGGATTTTTTGGCATAACTTGACTAAAAGAAAGGATCGATTGGTAGGACACATTCTTAGATATCAAGGTATTGTGAATTTAGCGTTGGAGGGAAGTGTGTGGGGTAAAAACAGCAGAGGAAGACCAAGAGATGGATACAGTAAACAGATTCGAACAAATGTAGGTTGCCGTTCTTATGTTGATTTCAAAAGGCTTGCTCAGGACAGGGTATTGTGGAGAGCTGAATCAAACCAGTCTCCGAACTGAAGTCCACAACAACAACAACAAATCTACAGATAGTTTAACGTGCTCTATGGTACCGCTTCCTTAGCGTGCTCTGCAGTCGTGTCTCTAGAGATAGAAGTGATCCATAAAAGAAATATCTGATTTCAACATAAGAGCCAGAAAAAAAACGTTAATGTCGCTATCTTACCCGAGTTTCCCCTATATGAATGAACTTTCTAAAAATCAGTAAAACAATGTTAAAGGTTATGATGTACACTCTTGCTTCTTCAAGATAGGATTGAAACTGTGGGTGTGTTTCGGTATCTGTCTGTTAAGTTCCTTCCACCATGCAGCATATAAATTTTACTACTACAGACACCGTCCTTAAATTTTGTAAGTCAAGGATGCAAAATTTCATCAAGCTAAGAATAAAACTGGAATGTTTGTTAATATCTGTTTGTAAAGCACTCTTCGCCGTGACCCATACCACATTTTATGGAGACGGAGACATTAATCTCGTTTTTACAATTGCTTCGGCTTCCGCGACCAGTCATATGACATAAAAGTCATCTGGGTGTTATACCGCGTCATTTTGTAAGAAGGCTATTACTTTAATAACCGACGTTCTGACCAACGTTACAGTGGCCTTCATCTTGGTAAACTGATGTGAGCTGGTTGTTACTATATTCTATATTTACTGTCAACTAGACATTACGTCATAATTTTTAAAACTCAACGCTGTTATTTGTGGTTTTTTACGGAAGAATAGAAACTTTGTTACGATGCTGAGGTGGAGGGAGTGGAGGTTACCCGTTCCCTATTGGTTCTTGGATAGCAAGACGTGATTGGCGGTAATCGGCGAATGGGGTGAGGGCTTCCGTTTCTCTCCTGCTGGCCGTGGGCCGCGCGGCAGCAGTTGCTTACAGGTGACGCTCGCGTGTTGTGTTGTCAGTGCGGCCTGTTTCGTTGAGATGGCTGGTAGCCAAGAGGGGGCAAGTCTGAGTCCATCTTCTCTGTTCATGTTATTAGGGGTTTTACAATTTCGATGGATTCCCTTATCTAACGTTTAACCATCCCTCACGCAATTATTGCTGTTATTCGTTTTTTAAGGTCATATTTCCAAAACGAGGAAGGTCATTTTTTATATTTATAAAATTGTAACCATTTTTAATGTTTATGTTAGTAAGAAAATAACACAATTATTTCACTTAAACTAACTTCATGCGATGCTGAAAATCCCTCAATAAAAAGACTGACTATAATTTCCTTTGATAAGGAATAGAATGAATACATTTTGTTATCTAGAATTACTCAAAATTTACATTTGCTATTCTCCTTGGATTCTTGATAATGAATAAGTAGTCAAACAGCAGAACAATTAATCATATGCAGCAAGATATCCTTGACTTTTGAGATTTTTGATATTTTAATATATTATAACAAATAATGTTTATTGTTGTTGTTATGGTCTTCAGTCCGGAGACTGGTTTGATGCAGCTCTCCACCCTACTCTATCCTGAGCAAGCCTTTTCATCTCCTCATAAGAACGGCAACCCACATCTATTTGAATCTGCTTA
The DNA here is from genome assembly GCA_026315105.1 of Locusta migratoria. Lineage (NCBI taxonomy): Eukaryota > Metazoa > Arthropoda > Insecta > Orthoptera > Acrididae > Locusta > Locusta migratoria. The sequence continues at coordinate 335,635,656 of CM048746.1, read as the reverse complement.
CTATACGCGTATCTTGGTCTCCCTCTGCGATTTTTACCCCACACACTTCCCTCCAATGCTAAGTTTACGATTCCCCGATGTCTAAGAATGTGTCCTACCAAGCGATCCCTTCTTTTAGTCAGGGTATGCCAAAAATTCCTTTTCTCACCAATTCGGTTCAGTACCTCTTCATTAGTTATGCGATCTACCCACCTAATCTTCAGCATTCTTCTGTAGCACCACATTTCAAAAGCCTCTATCCTCTTCCTGTCCGCAATGCTTATCGTCCATGTTTCACTCCCATACAAGGCAACACTCCACACAAATGCCTTCAGAAAAGACTTCCTTACACTTAAATTAATATTCGATGTTAGCAAATTTCTCTTTTTCAAAAATGCTTTTCTTCCCATTGCCATTCTGCATTTTGTATCCTCTGTACTACGACCATCGCATGTTATTTTACTACCCAAGTAACAAAACTCATCTACCACCTTCATTGTTTCGTTACCTAATCTAATTCCTTCAGCATCGCCTGATTTTCTAAGACCGCATTCCATTATTTTTGTTTTGCTCTTGTTAATGTTCATTTTATACGCTCTCTTCAACACACTGTCCATTCCATTCAACTGCTCTTCCAGGTCCTTTGCTGTCTCTGATAGAATTACAATGTCATCAGCAAAACGCAATGTTTTTATTTCTTCCCCCTGAACTTTAATCCCTATTCCAAATTTTTCCTTGCTTTCCTTCACCGCTTGCTCGATGTACAAATTGAATAACATCGGAGAAAGGCTACAACCCTGTCTTACTCCCTTCCCAACTGATGCTTCCCTTTCATGCCCTTCGAGTCTAATAACTGCGATCTGGCTTTTGTACAAGTTGTAAATAACTCTCCTTTCCCTGTATTTTACCCCTGCTGACTTCAGAATTTGAAAGAGTGTATTCCAGTCAACATTGTCAAAAGCTTTCTCCAAATCTACAAAAGCTAAAAATGTAGGTTTGCCTTTCCTTAATCTATCTTCTAAGATAAGACGTAAAGTGAGTATTGCCTCCCGGGTTCCTACGTTCCTCCTGAATCCAAACTGATCTTCCCCGAGGTCAGCTTCTACCAGCTTTTCCATTCTCCTGTAGATAATTCGTGTTAAAATTTTGCAACCATGACTTATCAAACTGATGGTTCTATAATTTTCACACCTGTCTGCGCCTGATTTTTTTGGAATGGGGATTATTACATTTTTCTTAAAGTCTGACGGTATTTCGCCTGTCTCATACATCCTACACACCAGTTCAAATAGTCTTGTCATGGCTGGCTTTCCCAGAGACTTTAATAGCTCTGCGGGTATGTCATCTACTCCTGGGGCCTTGTTCCGACCTAGGTCTTTCAAGGCTCTGTCAAATTCATCTCTCAGTATAGTATTTCCTATTTCATCTTCATCTACTTCCTCTTCCCTTCCTACAACATCGTCTCTAAGTTCATTTCCTTTGTAGAGCTGCTCTATGTACTCTTTCCACCTTTCAGCTTTCCCTTCTTTGCTGAGAACTGGTTTCCTAAAAAATATAACCTTTGCTGGAACTCGCTGAATTGAAGGCAATCTAGCAAAAATCCCGCTGGATTGAAAACAGTGCTGGATTGCCATCCCTATATACCACATAAAGCTCCAAGCTGGAACGTACCACTTTCTCAGCGACCTGAATTTCTCAGATGATCGTTATTTTGTAAATCGATCTTTACTCCTACGGAGATTTTCTATTTGCGGAAACGTCATAATTCACGAGCATAAAACACCAAACTTCTACAACGGATTCTCATGAGATATATAGGTAAGGTGTTTCTTGAGAACAATTTCAATCATTATAATAATGTGGAACAGTACGGTAAACTGCAGCTAGAAGGGGCGAACATGGTGGGGGTGGTTTAGGTGCTGGGGGATGGGGGAGGGGAGGGGTAAGACACAGTTCAGTTCCTTCACATTCAATTTGTAGAATCCAATTGGTGTTCCGTCAGGCATTTCCTATGTTGAGCGATTTCAGTTGTTTTCATCATTTTGCCATTTATTTTAAGGTTGTGACTTTTAAAATTTTGGCAACTCACCTGAAGATAGCCGAACGTTTCTGGGCAGACATATCGTGGAAGAATATCAATGGGATTTTAAGGTTGTTTTATGTTGTTTGTGCTACGACTTAGAAGTGCCCGACTTTTTTTATTATTGGTCGAGCTACCGATTCATACTTTCTAAGTGAAAGTTTAATGGACTTTCACAATTCTCAAACAGACAAATAGACAACTCCATTAAATCTAACCTCCTTTTGTTAAAGATCCAACCACACAAATAATTATTCCTAAGAAAAAAGGAATGAAATCATGTTGCAAGCGAAACTCTTCACTTCCGTCGTGAAACCACAAGCTGATGTCAAACTTTAAGACACTTATAATCATACCCAAAGGAAAATTTCATAGTGTATTCAAGAAATGTGGACTCCATTCCTACAATCTGTAATATCAACTGCTAAAAACACGTGAAAGGCCACTATGATCTGCGTAAATAACGCGCAACGCTGTGAGCATTCTCTTAGGGAAGAAACGATAATAATGAACATTATTATACATTCTTCTATATGTTAAGACTAAATATTTGCAAGCGTTTTACTTAACACGTAGCAGATGTATAATAATAAAGAAGACAGTCTCTTATCATGCAGTCTGCTGTTAGTAAAGTTTAAAAATTAACACCAATACCTAAGTTTCTAACGCAGATATTCTAACTCAGAACAGTGCCCACGACCCTAACTGGATAACTCAGACATACAATGAATGTAATGACCTAGTAACAAAATTTCTTTCCTCTGAAGCTCATTTTTATTGATAGATCCTCAAGAGTAAATTATATGAAAGGCTTTATTCAACGATAGTAAGCAATGAACAGAGAATTGTGCTTGGGTATGATACCTTAAAAAAATCTTTGCATGAATTGATCAAATTACGCATAATATTTGTTACTCCACATGAATCAATTATGGGTGCTGACGACTAAGGGTAATACAGTTTCCATGTGCAGCGTGTTAATCGACGTTGTTCGGTTATTGAAAATCATGCAGCCAACCGTGAACTGGGCTCATTTCCATGTTTACCTCGTTACATGAATGCCCTTTGGATTACGCTATTGTGTCCAGCTTGTCGATTTAACGACGCTGTGAAATTTTCATCGTATTTTCCTTCTCCAATCACAATAGCAAGTTACTGAAACAGATGAATACAAAACAGGGCTGAATTACACATTGCATACAGAAAAGTGCGGCAATACAGACGCCCTGTAGAAAACTGATAGCACTGATTAGAAAATTTCCTTAATCAAGTTGTGTTTCTATACGCGTTTACGTTTATCAAACATTTATTCCTCACGACTTGTTACTTCACTCTGTTCCATCCTCGTCACTGACTAGCCTTCAGCAGGACTCACAGCTCTTTCAAACCTGCCATGCTCTGATTTGCGAACTGGTTATTGTAAGGTTGTCATTGAAAACGTAATATTTAGATACAAAATTATTGGCGTTTAGAATGGTTAAATGCAGCATCATGACATCATAGAATAGGGACAAAAGATATTAGTAATAGTCTCTCGTTCTAATTCGTGCATATCTTTAATTTATCCAAAACCGTTTTGCTAACAGTATGTGATCAAAAGTATCCGAACGCCTGGCTAAAATTAACGTACTTGTTGTTGGCACCCTCCATCGGTTACTCTGTAAATCAGTATGGTGTTGGCACACCCTTAACCCAGATAGAGCGGAATTATTTTTTGTTTCAATTTTTTCTTAGAAGCTATTTATTACCTTCATATGACTGCACAAGATCGTTATAAGTGATTTTTGTTCACAATAACGCCATTAGTTTTGCAATACTGCCCTTCTTTCTGGAATGTCGTCAAAATGAATTATTTTTAAAACAACATTTAAGAAGAAATATATACACACTAGATGACCCGGTGATCTTCGCATCAATTACTTCTTAATATAAACCATATTAATGTGAATCATATATATTTTAGCCCCAGTAGCTTTACAAAGGCATCTACAGATTAAGTATCGGCTTGATTGTGGGTGGAAAGAGTGGGCAAATCATGCACACATGTCCAGGATAATGTTCATGTCACATTCGTGAAAGTTCAGGGAAGGTTTAAACGGTGATAAAATATGGAAAAATTGCGAGGAAAACTTAGATTTAAAGCATTTAAAATAATGACTTCGTTTTTTGTGTTGGGTGCGTTCTGAAATATACTTCGAAAGAGTACAGTTTGCTTCACACGATCTGAACCCGTATATAAAAAATGAATGGCTGTTCGTTAGTCTCGCTAAAAATCGAGAACGGCTGAACCAGTTTGGCTATATACCATTACATAAATCATTGAATTTATTGTGATGAAATTTGCTGTGGAGCCGGCCGCGGTGGCCGAGGGGACTGAGCCGCTTCAGTCAAGGTCTGCACGGCCACTACGGTCGGGGGTTCGAATCCCCCCTCGGGCATTGATATTTGTGCCGTCCTTAGTTGTAGGTAGTTCATAAGTAGTTTGTAAGTTTAGGGACTGATGACCCCGTAGTTAAGTTCCGTAAGCTTAACAAACATTTGAACAATTTTTGCTGTGGAGATAGCTTGAGCGCTGAAGTACCGGATAAGAGATTTTAGAAAATGTGTAAATCAAGATATGTTTTGATTTGAAGTATATAAAGCGAAATATTGAACCATAATTACTCTCTGGAAAACCTATCTACTCTTCGATGTTACTAGAAGTTATAATTAACTTTAAAAATTCATTGTTCCTATTGTAAAAAATGGATAGAATGACAGAACAACAGAAGTACCTGTCAGTTTTCCACAAATTTTCCTTTTTTCATCAAATGATCAAAATTTTATCGCAATCAGATGAACGGTTCTCAACTTGTTGAGTACATTTAGAAACACATTGAAAAAGGAAGTTGGTTCGAATTTTGCGATTTTCCTTTTTAACTGTCCCTATTTTTTTTCTGAAAACTATTCCAAGACCATAATGAACAAAACAAAAAAAGAATTACCCCTCTCCGACCTGCGAATAGAGTGCTGAATTCAATCAAAGACACATTGAAAAACGCAATTTCAGTTTTTCTCATATTTTCCAATTTTCCGGTAGATTTTCCAAATATTATTTCATACAGACCTTGTCCTGCAAGCCGTACTCCATTGATATCTTACAACCATGTGGCAATTCATTTTTATTCATAGAAATAATCACTTTCGATTTTTCCTAAATTTTCCTACTTTCCGGGCCACTTTTCAAAATTTATATTTGATGCGAACCTTCCTTTTGCTTTCAACATGAAATGTCCAAAATTTTATCGCAATTGGAAGAACAGTATTGATAGCTCACTGGGAAAAGATGTTTCAGTTTTCCCGATTTTCCTCTTTTCCGAAAAACTTTTCCATATTTTATCACCGTATAAACCTTCCCTGGACTTACACGAATATGTCAAGACTAAAATTAGCCATATCGTTTCAGCCGTTCTCGAGTTTTAACGAGACTAACGAACAGTAATTAATATATATATACAACTGTCTCAAAAATTGGAGAAAGTTCAAGAAATATAAACCCAACTACGAGGAAGCCTTCAGTATCTTCTGTATGAACCTCAACTCTGCAGCTGTATCCAACCACTTTGCAGTCGACAATAAAAGTTAAAATTGATCTGCAATGGTAGCAGGCGATTCAAAGAAATAAAATATCACACTGCACACGAATTCTTACAGACAAGAATGGAAGAGTAAGCTTCCGTTGTCGTCCTTCTGGAAGGACGTCAGCGCTGTCTGGCTTAGCCTTGATGACAGCTTCCACTATCGCTGGCATATTTTCAATCAGGTGATGGATACTTTACGGAATGCTACACTGAGAAGCAAAGAAGTAGATCGGTGAGGCCTGCCACGAAGTCGGCGTTCCAAAACATTCCAAAGATGGTATATAGAATTCAGGTAAGGATTGTGCAGGCTAGTACATTACAGGGATGTCATTATCTTGCAACCACTCCACCACAGCCCGGACATAATGTACAGGACTTTGATCAAGTTAAAAGATGCAAACACCATTCCCGTATTGCTGTTTAAGAGTGGGACGCAAGAAGGTGATTAAAACATCAATGTAGACCTGAGATATGATTGTGCCACACAAAACGACATAGGGTGCAAGCCCCCTTAATGAAAAACAAGACCACGCCATAACACCATCGCCTACGAATTTTGCTGTTGGCAGTACACACGCTGGCAGATGAAGTTCACCGGGCATTCGCCATACCCACACCCTGCCATCGGATCGCCACATTGTATACCGTGATTCGTCACTACAAACAACGTATACCGTGATTCTTCACTCCAAACAACGTTTTTCCCCTGTTCAGTTGGCGAATATTTATAAGCGAGGCGTCGTTTGGCATTGACCTGTGTGGTGTGTGGGATATGGGAAGCCGCGCAACCAATAAATCCATGTTTTCTCACCTCACGCCTAATTGCCTTAGTGCTTGGAGTGGATATTGATGTAAATTCCTGTGTGATAGTCTGGATATATGCCTGCCTATTACACTGTACCGCCCTCTTTAACTGTCATTTTACATTAAATTTTACATTTTACACTATGTGACCAAAGTATTCACACACACACACACACACACACACACACACAAAACATACGTCTTTCATGTTAGCCGCATTGTTGTGCCACCTACTGCCAGGTACTCCATATCAGCGATTCAGTAGACATCGTGAGAAAGCAGAATGGAGTGCTGAGCGGATCTCACGGACTTCGAACGTAGTCAGGCGACTGGTATCACGCGTATCACAAGTCTGTACGTGACATTTACACACTCCTAAGCACCCCCAGGGCCACTTTGGTGTGATAGTGAAGTGGAAACGCGAAGGGTCACTTACAGCACGAAAGCGTACAGGCCAACCTTGTCTGTTTACTACAGACACTGCCTACATTTGGAGAGCATCGTACACTGTAAGAAGCAGGCATCTATCCAGGCCACCACAAAGGAATTCCAAATTGCATCAGGATCCAGTACAAGTACTACGACCCTTACGCAGGATGTAAGGAAACTTAGATTTCTTGGTCAAGCGGCTCTCCATAAGCCACATATCACGCAGATGTAAGGGGCGTAAACATTGGACGATTGAACAGTGGAAAAACGTTTCGTGGAGTGACGAATCACGGTACACAATCTACCGATCCCATGGAAGGATGTGGGTATGGCGAAAGCCCGGCGAGTCTCATCTACCAGCGTGTGTTGTGTCAATAGAAAGTAAGAAGGAGATGGTGTTACCAAGTGGTCGTGTTGTACATGGAGTGACCTGATATCCTTTGCTTTTTGCGTCGCAGTATCAAAGAACAGGCCTACGTTGATGTTTTAAGCACCTTCTTGCTTCCCAATGTTGAAAACCAATTCGGGAATGGCGATTGCAGCATGCACTTGTTCATAACTCACGACCTGTGTCTGAGTGGTTACACCACAATAACATCACTGTAACGGAATGGCCTGCACAGTTCTGACATGATTATTATGAAACACCTTTGCGATATTTTGGAATACTGACTTAGTGCCAGGCCACACCGACCTACATCGATACCTCTCCTCAGTGCAGCACTCCATGGAGAATGGGCTGCCATTCACCAAGAAACCTTGCAGCACATGTCTGAACGTATGACTGCGAGAGTGGAAGCTTTAATCGAGGCTACAGGTAAGCCAACATATACTGAATTCCAGCATTACCGATGGAAGGCGCTACCAACTTGTAAGTCATTTTCAGCCATGTGTCCGGATACAACACATACTGTTATCAACTTGCAACTAATTATATACGTATCCGTTAGGACACTGCGATCGTTTGGGATCGGTGGGCTATGGCAAGGCAAATACTGTTCCTGCGAAACACACGAATTGTTGAGTGCTATTGACGATATTTTCTAAATCCGTGTTGACCTTGGGTCAGTGTATCATTCTGTTCGAGATAATTAATAATTTTGAATACAGGTTATGTTCCAAAACCCTGCTGCAAACTGACTTTAATGAAATAGCCCTGTAGTTTAGTGTGTTACTCCTTCTGTCTTTCTTGAATATAGGTGTGACCTGTGCAACTTTCCATGGTACAGATCCTTCTTTGAACGAGTGGATGTACGTGGCTGTTAAGTAAGGAGCTATCGCTTCAGCATAATCGAGTAGAAATGTAATGGGTACACAGTCCGAACCAGAAGACTTGTCGTTGCTTCACGAAGGGTCGGTTTCTCAATGTCTCGTTAAGTTCCAGTTAAGATTTTAACTTGTCATTAGCGGAGAATTTCGTTTGTCAATGTTTCGTTATCAGTTAACCTGACGTTAAAAGATTTCAAACTGGCCGTTAACGAGTAGAATTCTGCTCGTTACACGACTAACGACCAGTGAAGTCAGAATCTGTATAAAAATGGCAGGATTACAAAGTGCTAAAGTACCAAAATATATTCACTTGATAAAGACCGATTTATCGAACAAAATAAAAGAAGCACTACATGTATGACAAACTAGTGTGGAAAGCAGCTTTATTGGAAAATTATATCGTCATATTTCTCCCCCCAAACAAGTCAGTAGGGCTTAGATGAGTTTGATATATTGCAGATATGTAACATAACTTAATAATTATCGTTGCGATGTCAAAATGCAAACTTACGGGTAATGACTAGTTAAGTGAGAATCGGTATGATTAAAATGGCTGGAATAAGATATTTGGTTGACAATTGCAACTATGTCAATATTTTGGACGATCTAGAGGTCATTGCCCCAATAAGGCGTCCTGGACGTATTTATGTTCGTCCAAATCATTTGGAATGTTGGGATAATGCAGAATTTGTTACGCGATTACGTCTTCGAAAATCTACTTTGGAAACTCTGCATATGGAGTTCTACAACCAAGAGTCCAACACATAGTTACGTATTTTGTATGTTATCTGTCGTAATAGAAAACAGAATGCATTATTTATGTCTGCAAGTTAATAAACTTAACTCAGTATTTACTGATGCTTGTTGCGCGTAGTGTAAGGCCTAAAACGTGATTTATTCCTTTGATCTACTGTAACAATGCACTTTCGCTTATGTGCAAGTTACTGCTTGCACTAAGGTATTAAGCGCTTCGCAGTATGTTATCGTACTAGCCCCTAAGCACTTCGCAGTATGTTATCGTACTAGGCGCTACACACTTTTGCTCTCCTACATGTTCCATGGACAGCACTGAATTCATTTATCACAATGTCGCTTCCTTTTCCTTCCATGTCGTAACGTCGGTTATTTTACATTTCAATGTGTCATATTTTTCTATTAAGGACACAAGTCTCTCGCACTACCTTGTTCTAAAATTCGAACTTCTTTCACGTTTGTTTGTCATAGCGCCAAATGTCAACTGCCTACTAAACTCTTTCCTAGTAGTCAAATATGGCGAACAGCTGTTTGTTCAGATTGCACTTTCATTTGTTTCTATTGCCAACATAGTCTAAATATATCGCACCCTCTCGTTTTCTGAAGGTTAGCAAAAGAGACGTGTATCTGGAAATGACAAACGCAGTGCACTTATCGAGCACATTTAACTGGACGTTATAGGCATCTTCCCGTTTACTAACGAGAAGATTAACGAGAGATTGACCAACCGGCCCTAATTTGAGTATATCTACTTAAACGTTACTCATTGTGGCGTCTGTTTGTAATTCGAAATCTGGAATATTGGTTTCGTCTTCTTTGGTGAATGAGTCGCAAAATGCTGTGTTTAGTAACTCTGCTTTAGTAGCTCTGTCATCGGCAGGATCGCCACTACTATCACGTAGTGAGGGTATTGTTTGTGTTTTGCCTGTAGTATATTTAACATATGACCAAAAATTTCTTTGGGTTCTCAGTCAAATTTCGAGAAAGAGTTTCGTTGTGAAAAGTATAGTAGGCATCACGAACTGAAGTCCTCGCTAGATTTCGAGCTTCAGTCTAGGATCTCCAATCCTGGGGATTTTGTGTTCGTTTAAATTTAGAATGCCTTTTCCGTCGTTTTTGCAACAGTGTGCTACCTGTTTTGTGTGCCAAGGGGGAGCACCTCCTTCTTTTATAAAAATTTATTTGGTATATAAATGTCAATTGCTGTCGATACCACTTCTTTGAATTGGAGCCACATCTAGTCTACACTTATGTTTAGTGTTTGGAATGTGTGGAAACTGTCTTTCAAGAAGCAATATACTTTTCGTCTATTTTATGTAACTTTGGGACTTTCGATATTCAATCTCGCTACGACGGCCCTGTGTTTACAAATCCTGTATTCGTTTTGATGCTCGTTATCAGCCCATTATTATTTGATGCTAAGAGATCAAGTGTGTTTTGACATCCATATACAATTCTAGTTCATTCATGAAGTAAGTGTTCGAAGTAATTCTCAGCACGATGTTTTAGGCATACCTCCAGTTTTGAAAATATAATTTTGCCAACAGAGTGAGGTTAAATTAAAATCACCACCTCCTACTATTGTGTGAGTCGGGTACGTAAGACACAGGTTTTCTTTGAACCTTTCTGCTGTTGTATCGTCCGAGTCGGGAGGCCACAAAAGGGGTCAATTATGAACTTTTTACGATTATCGAGTACAACCTCACAGGAACCATATACTTCACTACACGATGGACTACTTTTGACGGCGACAGACACGCCTCCGACTATTTTCTTTAAACTATCCTTTGTAAACACAGATCATTTGCAGAAACATCTGCTGAACTTATTTTCGGATTAAGCGAACTTTAACTACATATAATGATATGTGTTTCGTTGCTTTTTATTAGAGACGGCGACAGACACGCCTCCGACTATTTTCTTTAAACTATCCTTTGTAAACACAGATCATTTGCAGAAACATCTGCTGAACTTATTTTCGGATTAAGCGAACTTTAACTACATATAATGATATGTGTTTCGTTGCTTTTTATTAGCGCTTGGAGTTCTGGTACTTCACCCGACGCAGGTAAAAAAATGTTTAAGTGTTTGTAAATCAGTCGGACCAAACTGCATGGTCATAAGTCCGTAGCATACAAACTACTTAAACTAAGGTAAACTAACCTAAGAACAACACACACACCCATTCCCCATTCCCAGGACTCGAATCTCCGACGGCTCCGCAGCTCCGCAGCGAGGCGTCTTAAACCGTTCGGCTACTCCACCGTGGCATGCAGCTACAATTTCCGCTACACGGATAGTTCAAAAATGTTCAAATGTTTGTAAGTCTTATGGGACTTAACTACGGGGTCATCAGTCCCTAAACTTACAAACTACTTATGAACTACTTAAGAACTAAGACGGCACAAATATCCATGCCCGAGGGGGGGATTCGAACCCCGACCGTAGCGGCCGTGCAGACCGTGACTGAAGCGCCTTAGTCCCCTCGGCCACCGCGGCCGGCACACCGATAGTTCCTAGACCTACATTTCTCCTGTGATCCCCATGCAACCCTTGACACAGCCCATTTTGTTTTTCCCCGAAGCCCTCTATCCTAAAAACCGCCCAGTCCACGCCGCACACCGCCGCTACACGTGCAGCCGCTTCCTCCGTGTAGTAGACTCCTAACCACTCAGCGGAACGCTGAACCCTACCACCTGATGGCGCAAGTCGAGGAATCTGCAGCGTACACGGACGCAGAACCGTCTGAGCCTCTGATTCATACCCTCCACACGGCTATGTACCAGAGGTCCACAGTCGGTCCTGTCAACTACGCTGCTGATGGTGAGCTCTGATTTCATCTTGCAAGCAAGACTGACAGTCTTTACTTCACATGGCCGCTCAGAACCTGAGAGGCTCTCTTTAGATCTAAAGCGACACACACACCATTGGTACCGCCGTGAGCCACTACGGTATGCACACCGAAAGCACGTTGGCTTTCTTCCCCTGTTTGGCAACAATCTCCATTACTCGCATAACGTTGGAGCTCCATACTCATAGCAATCCACCCTCTGAAAGCCAGGATCTTGCAGGCTGCGTGGTTATTTCAGGATGAGCAATCCCATCCGGCTTTGGAGCGTTGTCCGGAACAGATAGCGCCTCAAACCTGTTTGCAAGACGAACCGAGGAGGCCACATGATCGGTCCCCCGGAATGTCTTACGCTTCCTGCCACGCACTGGAGCGACCTCCCGCGCAACCACGGGTGGGGTGTCTGCCGCAATGCTAGCAGTATCAGGGCTTGTCGCTGCCGCAGGCCGATCGGTGGACATGCCGGGAAGCCGTTCGGTTCCCACGACCGGCCAACAACAACTGCGTCCCTTGACTGTAGCGTCAAGCTGTGCAACCGAGGTTAACACAGCCTGAAGCTAGGAAGGAAGTGTCACCACCTCTTTATGCATCCTCACACAGCAGTTACGTTGCCTTTCATGATCACAATACCCAGAAAAACTAACAAATAGAAGAACATGACGTAGAATCGACAGAGGATAACTAAGGTAAAACAAAACGAACGACTGACGAGCAAAGCACTGCTATCATATTACACTGTTTCGTGTATTTATGTAGCCTTAGGGATCAGAGCATTGAATGGTAACATACACGCACACACACACACACACACACACACACACACACAGAAGTAACGCCAATAAAATATCGTATAGCAGGCGACATAACCCCATAACATGATGTTCCTTTACAAAACACCATAGATTCATTTAATTTCAGTGCAACGAATCGTTGTGGTTTCTTGGACCGAAGCCAGAAATCTATATAAAGTGATCTTTCCGTTTTCTTCCCTTTCATTTTCCTTAGTGTGAATCAAGTACTCTAAGCACCTGCAATGTGTGCTAAGACAGAGGCCTCAATCTGTGTTTATGACAGTGGTACTCTGCGGTACGCTTTTGCAGATGACTTGCAAAGCACTGAAAGATTCTTTATGTTGCGTCCGATTTGGGAATAGATTTGAGGTGCTCAGGTTTATTGGAACACGATTCATTGTTACATTCTAGTAGAAGTTTTGATGGAATACATATTAAATGATGGATGTTAGTGACTTCGTTACTGTCCATCGTACTACAAAAATGTAATGAAGAAAAAACGCGTATAACTCGGAATTCATTGCGCACGCTTTTAGTGATAAAACCTTTAATATTCATTGTTGCGCACAACTTCGTTATGTGGTAAATTCGTTTTGATATCATGTGGAAGTATTACTATAGTACGTAATACGTTCATTAATCAGAACTCTACTCAAAGAGATATTATTTAATCATATTTGCGATATGATGGTATTTCATGTGCATCGCTCAAAATTGTTATTAGACTGAAACATTAATATAGAAGCGGTATAATGAAATATACAAAGAGCATCGAATTATGGCTTGCCTCATCCAAGCGAAGTGTGATTTAAGTTGCGATATGCTTTGACAATAAACACATTGTAACCAAGGCTTAACATTGCATGTAGAGAAACTTTACTGCTCTAGTTTGTGTGTTACTAAATAGCTTAATCTGAGCAGCTCTGCAGGTACCGAAGTGGGACAACGAAATTAAATATGCTAATTCTCATAACGCACACCAGATGCAGCCTTTCTGCAGAGACTTGAAATGTAATTTGCAACGGAACGCACGTCAGACGGGGACAGCTAAATCTGACTATAATCCAATTAAAATTGAAGAGGGGGGCTAAAGGAAGCAGAGAATTCAATTAACAATTTATGTATTCTGAAAACACTTACGAAATGTGGAGACCATTTTAAAACAATAAAAGCACACACCTAACACCTTTCAAATGGGGAAGATTAACAATAAAATTAATAATCGGCCCATATGAGTCCCACCTTTTACAAAATTTACTTATTAAGAAAATAGGGGTAGGTTCGGTTGAGTAGACACAAATTCATCCACAATCACTCGCGAAAGCTTACGCGCGAAAGCTTAAGCAGTAGCTATCATCTGCAGCAGTCGAGTATTGGAGGAGATCAGCTAGCTTGAAGCAACCGCACATTTTAAAATGCCGTAATTTGGACACGTGGTTGATCACCGGTTCCTGGACTGTTTCACAACTGGCAAAATCTCAAAAAGTAAAATAAATTGCAATAAAATCACCTCATGTGATATATATGTTCGTTCCATTTCATATTGCTGTGTAGAGTTACGCGACTTCTTCAAGCAGTACACTACTAATGCTGTATTCGAACATAATGGGATTGTTTCAGTGACGAGACCTTCCTATACACCACACCATCATCAACATACCGCCGCAGATTGCAACTCATTCTGTCTGTCGGATCAGTTATGGATATAGAAAATAATAACGGTCCTATCACACTTTCTTCCGAGCACTCCTGACGACACTCTAGTTTCTGATGAACACTCGCCATCGTGAACAACGTACTGTGTTCAATTACTTAAGTAGTCTTCGAGCCACTAACGTATTTGAGTACCTATTGCATATGCTCGTGTCTTCGTTAGCAGTGCGGCACTGTCTCAAACGCATTCGAAAATCTATATATACGCAGCCTGCCTGTTACCCTTCATCCATAGCTCGCAAGATGTCTGAAAGAAAAGGCCAAGCTGAGTCTTCGCCAAATCGATGCTTCCTAAAGCCGCGCTGATGAATGGACAGAAGCTTTTCCATCTCAAGGGTATGTACTATATTAGAACTGAGAGGATGTTCAAGATTTCTACAACTAACAGAAGTTAATGGTATAGGTCTGTAATTACGTGGGTCCATTCTTATACACGGGAGTATCTGCGACTTTTTAAAGACGTTTGAACTTTGAGCTGGATCAAAGAATCGTGATAATAATAATTTTGTCTGGCTCGTTGCAAGTCTTTCAATTGGACGCCACTTTGGCCATAGCCTATCCCAGTTATCCAACCAAGGAAAGCTTAACGTGGAATCCGAACCACGTGTTGTGTCTGGTGATTTCTCACATCATTGAGAGGTGAAGGATGGGTTCAGAAAGAAAAAAAAATCCGAGGTCCGACCGGGTTTTGGAACCCGCGACCCTTCGGTTTCCAGTCAAGCGCCTTACCTCAAGACCACCAGGCCCGACAGATTCGTGATAAATGCTACGAAAGTAAGTGTCCATTGCCGCAGGGTACTCTTGGTAACAAATGTTCAAATGTTTGTTAAGCTTAAGGGACTTAACTACGGGGTCATCAGTCCCTAAACTTACAAACTACTTATGAAATACCTACAACTAAGGACGGCACAAATATCCATGCCTGAGTGGGGATTCGAACCCCCGACCGTAGTGGCAGTGCAGACTGTGACTGAAGCGCCTCAGTCCCATCGGCCACCGCGGCCGGCTCTTGGTAACACCGGACTGGTATCCCATCAAGACATGGTGACTTCAACTCTCTTATCTGGTTCAGATACCGGCTGCGCGTATTACTACGACCTCCATTTGAGAGTTAATGCGACCACAAATTGAAAGTACGTTTGCGTCATCGTCCTGCGTGAATGATATCTGAAATGATAAATTTAAAACTTCGGCCTTCATTTTGTTGTCTTCTGCCACCAGCCCAGCAAGATCAAAGAGTGACTGGATAGAGAATTTTTATCCGCTTACCATTGTTACATGGGACTAGAATTTTTTGGGATTCTCGGCAATGCAGAACGTAAAGTTGCCCCGCAGTTCGAAACCCGTACGAAACGAAATCATTTCGTTATCGACATTACCACATATTGAATTATGCTTTTAAAAATTGAAACTCAGTGTTTTGTGTAATAATACAATGCACTAAACATAAATTATGTTCTTTAATATTTTTGACCAAAATATTAATATATTTAATGTCAGTTCTTTCATGCACAACAGTCATTTGTATCGAGATATATAACTAATACTAACGTTATTTTGTTGATATTTAGAACTGTCTGATCTATAATCTTCACCACAGCACCAAAAACAAAGCAATTCACTGCTGAAATAAAATAACACGAGCCTCACTTATGCTCACAGTCACATACAGACAGCAACAAAACACGACCTCCAACTCAGTTAATGCCTTTGAATTTGTTTTATGTTCCAGGAAGCGGCAAAATGTCGTTCTAGAAGCATATTGTTCCTCGATAACAGTGCGACTTTACTGATTGATACTCTTAATACTGTGTAAAGCAGGTTTGAATACGGTGTTGTCTAGAAGCAACATTGGGAATGAAAGAGTTAATGGCTTGCAGTAACAGGCAGAATGCACAGCTATCCGTTAGCCTACTCTGTCAACAGAAAGCTTTCCATACTTGTCACACGAGTGTTATGATATTTGAACTTAAGACGTTGGGAATGTAGTGCTGGACAGGTATTCTAATTTGGGTTTGCTCTTTTGCGGTATTCTACGCTCTCGGAACCATAGAGCCGGATCATTTCGATGCATTGTACGCGAAAGCAGAGTCCTCTAGGTCTCCCCAAATGGCATGTATAAGGATTCGAATTCTATCGCAGCATAAAAATTATTCGTAATTTCATTTGAAGCCCAGAATAGAGCACAATCGTCTACCACTGAATATAAACTTTCAATGTCCCTTCATTGACAATCAATAACGATAGTACCCAATGTTTCTAGTCTCATATGCACACATTCTCATTTCTGTTGAGTTAACATTCATGATTTAACGTCTGTTGGTCCACAGAAAGGACGTCCATACTTTCGGTGCTGGATTCCCGGTGAGGTATATCGTAATTACATATGGCTGCTGATGAAAAATTTATTTACTGATTGTTAATCCACTTCAAGTTCAGTTTTGCGAAGTGACACGTAATTTGCTCATGTTTGGGGTAGGTGAACTGTTTTGAATTCAAATTAATATTATGTCAAGATTGGAAAGAAAAAATTGGTCTTGACGCCGGGTTCGGCACACTTACGTAGTACTTTCTGGTCTGTTATCTCAGAGCATTTATGCTTTTACACAAGTATAACGTCGAATACTTCTGTAAATGCATAAATGCTCTAGGATACCAGATCATAAATGGTTCCTCAGTGTGCCGAAACGGGACGTCAAGACAAAAAAAATTGCGATATGGACATAATATTAATTGAAATGGTACATGTGGTGAAATCTCCGATATTTCATACATGTTTATGCTTAGTCGGCTATGATGATCTTTGTCATGGCGCAATTTTTTTCTAGTGGATCCATTTTGAGTAGTCGAATGATATTACCGCGTTGCGATTAGAGTACCCGCAAGACAGGCACGTTATTTGGGTTGCATGTGCATGAGGCCGTACGCAACGTAGGTCGCTGGCGTATTTTTGGGCATAATAGTTTCATACAAGGATTTGCTAAGTCGACAGATTCGTCTTTCGTTTTGAGTTTCAAAAGTTGTTAGAGGAGACAAATTGCTCAACCGTTACGCACGGAATAAAGGTCAAGCAGTAAATGTTACATAAAAAATGTAATATAAGTTGTTGGGTGGTTACATAGGTAGGTTCAAATGTTCAAATGTTGGTAAAGTCAATGGGACTTAACTACGGGGTCATCAGTCCCTAAACTTACAAACTACTTATGAACTACTTACGAACTAGGACGGCACAAATATCCATGCCCGAGGGGGTATTCGAACCCCCGACCGTAGTGGCCGTGCAGACCGTGACTGGAGCGCCTTAGTCTCCTCGGCCACCGCGGCCGGCCATAGGTAGGTGTTATCAGATACAGCAAGTATCATAATTGTGAAAAAATACCTGTTTCTACTTTTTTCAATCCCAATAACATAGGATATCTCAAACAAAAAATATACTGATAGCCTTCGTCAACCGCGCCGCCCTTTTTGCGTAATGACTATGCTTATATATTACGAGGCCCACATTTTGCAAAAAATAGTTTTATTTACAGTTTCAATAGATTCATCATCTCCAATCTGACGACGAAAGGAAGTAAAATAGAAACATGCTTAGTGGATGTATTCTTGTTTGAACCCGCTTACATTCACAAATGTCACCTTTTTGCACATTTATACCTAGATGCAAATATGGATTAGAAATATTTTAATTGCTGCAGAGCAGCTTAGTTTATTTAATTTCTCAATGGATAAACTAATCAAAAACACGTAGCAGTGCGAAGAACCTCGAAACACCGCGTGACACTGCGAAACAGTACTACAACAGTATCAAAGTATCGAGTGGTAGCAATAGAAAGAAATCGATTGTAGTACAGATTGTGTACAGTCTTTCGAGTTATTGCGAAATATCGACTCTTAACACTGACTGCCCACTGGGTCTTCAGAAAATGAATGCATATTCCTCGTGTAACATTTTCTCAATATTTTCATTTCTTATTTATTTATTTATTTATTCATATTACGTTTTCTGTAATGGCCAAAATTGTTTTGGAAATGAGCGGGTGCAATTCTGTTATACATATGGAGTTATCATTGAAGAGAGTAGCTGAAAGCAGCAGTATGGCTGCAAATACTTCAATTGTATCGGTCATATGACCAATATTTCCTCAGAATATATATCTTCGGACCTCTACGTATAGTCTACAACTTTTGCGTCTTACAGCAACTCAGTTACTCTCTTTTCGTCTGTAGAGATTACAGCTTCGCAATGACGTCTTGTACGGTCCCCGTACTGCCACGGGTTTTCTAAAAAGCATCTGCAGTCACAGTTACTTTTTTTAAATGCAGTTGTTTGTGTATGATTGTGTCACCTCAAACACTGGAAGAATATCCTAATTTAACATGTAGGCTAAAGCGAAACTTTCGTTTGCTGCCACACCTTTCAGGGATTCGGAATACAGAATGTAAACGAAACGCTGTACTTACAGCCACATTTACATTGGTTGTGATTTGGAATTGCAGTTTAAATATCTGCGTATGTACAAAGAAGATCACAGTAGGTGAACAAGGATGATGCTCATTCTAAATAATTTTCTATTATCAGCAATCAGTCATTTGGAAGCACGATAAGTGACTTTAGCTATAATCAAGTCGTCACTGTCTGTGATGATTTTAGAATTGTAGCAATGCTATTAGGACAACAGGCCGGATATATGAAAGTCCGTTGCATACTATGTGAGTGGGACAGCCAAGGGACCCACACTCACATAAAGTGTAGTAGTTTCGTATATCCTGCCTGTTGTCCTAATAGCATTGCTACAATTCTAAAATCATCACAGATAAAACACTCACGCTTTTCATGTTTAATACTTATTAACAGGCCTCAAAAATCTGAAATGCCTCCTCCATTAGAACTGATGAGCCACAGGAAGGGATCCATATATATTTCCATTATGAAGTAACACGCGCCTTGAGGCCCCTCTTTGATGACTCGACGAAAAATCTCCATTGATTGCTAAAGTTGAGGTAAAGAAATTAACAATCCGAAGATTGGTTTGATCACCACAGTGCTTTACTAGGCATGGTTTTGTTTGGAGGCTGTATGCCTTCCTCCGACCTTCGAACTGGCTTACCCAAGCAACTATAGGGGGAGCCACGGTGCTACTCGATATTTTTCACAACAACAACACTGCCAGAGGTGAAAGAAGTGGAAAGTGACAGAAAAAAATCCTAGGACCTGGCGGAGAGCGAAACCATGACCCTTTGATCTACAGTCTGGCACTCTACCATTGTGATACCGACCCACCCATTGATTAGAATCATGTTGAATTGCAATGAACGACATTAACTTGTTAACATTATTGAAGTACACTTAGGAAGGCAGAGGAAGTCGTGTTGTTAGTACCTATACGATGAAAAATTTGTTTCTGGTGCCAGAAGATTCTTAGTGTCAGATGTCCGACATTTTTGAGTTTTGTTATGCCAGTGTGAATTAATGTACAATGAGTGACTCCGAATAATTAACGTTTTTAACGAGTAGCTGGCTGTGTGAATAATTTATGAGATATCGAATGGTGAGAAGGCAATTTGAAACAGTAATTTGTCGCTCGTCGACAGAGTAATGGCAGTTTGCTCATGATAAGCATATTTAAGGATGAATGGACTACTTTCATTGCATTAAATGTTTTCATGTTGTTACTTATAGTTAGCATTCACACACGTTCGCTGTGAAATTAAGCTTACCGCTTTCTTTTCCTACGCTACTTCATACCGACACCTCTTTAGAAATATTGTTGGTGCATAGAATCGTTTATGATTTCTATCGTCTTAAAAACATATTTTAGATGAATCTATTTTTTAATGAATTAAACTTTTTCAGTACTTTCGTGATTCAGTAATAAGGCTTGAAGGTGTAAGAGGTGAAATACAATTATAATAACTCAGACATTGAAAGTAATTGAATAACACCCTGGCAGCGAATTAGAGGAATATGCATTTTTGTACCATATTCGGCGACTCAGCACATTTGCTTGCCTCGTGTATAGCACAGTTAGTTGTACAAATGGTTTGATTTGCGTTAAGTAACACTCATGTCTAGAAAAACACAACAATATGATTTAAGAAGATCATACATTGCACCCAAAAATACAGTTCACATATGAACATGAAACACCAGATGGAATCAACTATCTTGATCTAAAAATCTCTAACAAAGACCAGAACCTCAACTTCCAAATTTTCAGGAAACCAACAGCAACAAATGTTTCCATTCATAATTCCTCTTGTCATCCAGATCAACATAAAATATCATTTTTCAGATCAATGATAAACCGCATGCTCCAAATTCCAATGGGCACAAATATTCCTAATATTACTTACACACAACATACTAACCTAGTC
The DNA here is from genome assembly GCA_026315105.1 of Locusta migratoria. Lineage (NCBI taxonomy): Eukaryota > Metazoa > Arthropoda > Insecta > Orthoptera > Acrididae > Locusta > Locusta migratoria. Next base: position 335,614,995 of record CM048746.1, on the reverse strand, counting down.
TTTATTAATATTCCAGAACACACTAGCGTACGATTCGATATAAGCAATAGTACAAATTTTATTTTTTTGCTTTTAACTGATTATACACATAAAATCAAAACCTATGCAAATAATATAGACAGTATGTATTATTCAATTTTGCCATTTGCAGTGTAATATTGACAAAAATTATTTGATAAATGAAAAAAACTCACCTGTACAAAGTGTGTTATATCTTCAAATGAAGACGTTTGTAAATAACATCAGCTGTAAAAGCTCATGTTGGACGCTGGTAAATATACATTCATTACTTCGCAATTTGCGAGAATTAACGACTTCAACTGCTCTTCTTCAGTTGGTCTATCATATTGTAACATATGAAAATTTGTGCCCCATCGAGACTCAAACCCTGGTCTTCCGCTTTTCGCGAGCGGTCGCCTTAACAGTTCTTTTTTTTTTTTTTTTTTTTTTTTTTTTTTTCATCTGGTAGATCTATGATTGGCGGGCGTTCGTTCAGTTTGTTCGTGGTTGTTCGTTGAATGGAGTGGCTCAGCTTTTTTATTCAGAGGGCGTTTAGCCCCCTGACCGGGTGCGCTGAGCCACGGCGCCCGGCGACCACTCGGCCACCCGAACACGCCCCCCGGCCAGACTCAAACTTCCATATGTTCCATTTGTCTACTTCCCTTGGTGCTCGCGACGGAGAGAGTGGCAAAGTGTCGTTTGAAGTGCAGTATAGAGCCCAATAGTGATTAGGTGATGTTGTATTGTCATATAGACAAAAGGAGAGCAGAGAAATGGAAATTAACCATAAAAACCTGGCAACACAGTCGCAATAAGTAAATCAACAAATTTCACGTAACCTTACAAATACAAAACACGACCTAAACAGCGAGAAATTCGAGTTATTGAAGTACTTTTCCGTCTTCCCACCATAGAGTCAGCACCGAACATGGCACTCAAAATTATACTGTAACATGCTCCATCTGTAGATGAACCTGAAAAGGTTCGAAAACCGGTTGATGGAATAAACAGCATGATTTCAAGTGAAAGTGACTGGTTACAATTTTCTTAAATCCCATTGAAATTAATAGTCACGGGGTCTGAAATATCCGTAATGGATAATTTAAATGAAAACAGGACATGTAAATTAGTATGTTCTGAGTAGCACTGAGTCACCTCGGTTCAACATATGCCTATTTCCGAGTAAGCGAAATTTCCATGAAGCGCTGATTATCGTGCGTGATGCCACTGACGCTGATAAGGCGCAGAAAGCATCCTTTTGTAGAGCCATCCATACTGCACTCACTCGCTTGCAATGTGTGGTCGTTTACACTGTGTAACTGCTTGTGCTCGAGCTGTTTCATTGTATCACACACTTCTGCGATTGGAGGCGTGCCTGATTTGGCGGGTCTGGTGGAAAGGCTGACTGATGGTTACATCTAAAAGGGTGCGAGTTCATGCCGTACATGTGGTTGCGTAGACTTTCCCGGCGTAGTAACTGATAATATTCATCTAGGGTATGCAGCCGGATACCGTCGTCAACTAGACACGATATTTCGGCAGACCAACTGGCTGCCATCTTCAGGTGAGAGAGCTAATACACTAACTCGCCGGAAACAGTTTCCGGCGAGTTAGTGTATTAGCGCTCTCACCTGAAGATGGCAGCCAGTTGGTCTGCCGAAATATCGTGTCTAGTTGACAACGGTATCCGGCTGCATACCCGATATGAATATTATCGTGCCGTACATGTGAGCGTGCATGGTCTTTTTGAGAAATGGCATCCGGTGTACAGTGCGAAATGACTGTGTCTACGGGGCACAGGATGCAATTCGTGAAGGTCCAACTGCTCATACTGCCCTGGACATGCAATGAGACAGATTAGTGGTTGTAGTCAGTTCCAAGCCACCCCACAAAAAGTTGGCGCTGTACGTGTTGCACTGTGCACTGTAATGTCGCTCTCCGTGTGTGCAGAAAACCAGAATGTGTTATGTTAAAACAAATACAATCTGCATTCGTTCGCAAAAATATTGATGGAATTCCTATTCCACCTTTGCCATACAGCATGTTTCTGTGTATTAATCAAAGGCAACATGAGAAGTGGACAAGTATGCTTCAGTTAATCCACTGCCGAATGTACGAAAACGGAAAGAAGTCTAAGGGTAGGTAAGACGCAAAAGACAGTGTAAATTACAAAGGACTAGCTTGGGCAATCTGACTTCCAACAGTTAGCGTCGCTCCCACAAACATCACGAAAGCGTCCACCAGTAATTTGGCAAGATATTTTATTTAATCGAACTCTGTAAGTGAAGTATAATTAATGAAATTGAAGCACGGTTTCCAATAAAATATAACTATATTAAGGAAAAGCAGATCGAACGATTACAATTAATCAGAAATGCCAACACTTACGTCTAACCCATGCCGAAGACAGAAAGATAGATCATTTCATGGCTTTCACATTTCACCTCAGTCATTTTCAATGTTCTACAACTGCTGTATATCGAAATCTATTCTTGAAACATGCATTCGATAAGTTATTTAGTAAACACATTTACGTAAAATGTCGTTGTAATACGGAAAGAACATTTAGTTTAGACATTTTGTATCGTTAATGAATCTCAGATTGCGATTTTTCCGTCAAGTTCTGAAGACTAACAACCTACGTTTTACAATCAGGTAGAGCAAAGTGAAGATGAAACAAAGACTCCGTCAAGTGATACAACTGTAGCTCTATCCATTGCTATTTTCATGCAAATTTAGGAAGATATTGTAATGGCATGTGTGGTGTCGCACAAGTACAAAGTGCGCGCCACCTACTTTCGCCGCGCGCCGCCATGCACGCACGGCGCGGCGTTCTTACGACGACGGCCACGAGCGCCCTCTGCTGCAGCTCCGCTCGTGGCTACCGCTGAGCGACATCGTTCACTTGGGACTGAGATAGGAACCAGCGAACACTTCGGAATCAGATAGGCACCAGTGAAGACTTTGCTATCGGACAGGCACTAGGCAGGCCTCTAGCTCAACTATGTATCAGCATTCTGCAGTACTGATCTATGTAAAAGTTAAGTATTGTATAAATTCTGTTCAATATATATCTCGTTCTAATTTACTCTAATGTTTCTAGTTTCTGCTGTCCCACGGGCTGGTCACCTCCTACCTGCACAAGCGTGCAGCATTTATTCCTGTGTCGGTTAAATACTACTCGGCCACCGACACCTACGACGGAACGAGACACAAAAGCGGCGACGAGGCTGGGACACAAAAGCATGCACAATAGTTATCTGCATTTGTTGAACTTTATTCAGATGATTTGTCAGTATTTGAATTATATGTTAATGCTAATTCCAGATATCACTTCCATTTTGTTCCTTCATAAAATGAGCAGTTAAATTTTAAAGATTTGAACTGCAGTAAATTTTCAGACGAATATGATACAGAATGGTTATTTTTCGTAAGAAACATTGTTGGGACATACAAAAAGCACAGTAGTTACAAATTTGTATCACTCTTCTCACAAAGTACAAAAAAGACGTGCAGTCATTTTCAAATTTTCTCTTCTTTGTCTTCATTACAAACTCGCCGTCTTTTCCGCCTTCAACATCTAGCAGTGGTCAACCATCATAATTTCATTCCATGTCCTCAATGTTCTGGTGGAAGTGTCCACTTTCCTCTTAACGCACGTACTCATGCTGTAATAAAAGGTAACTGACTGTCACCCCTGATGTGTTCCACTGTACCACTGCTACTCCAGAGCCGAAGAGATCTGTCCTGCAATGTCATTCGAAAGTTTTGTCGATCTTCTCAGGGGGTGATATAGATGGTATGAACTGAACCATGTGGTAGTGACCTTCCCTGAACCATTTTGCATTCACCTGTTTCATGCAACCACACACATACATTTTTTTTAGATGGATGACTCACACTGTCTAGTGCCAATAACGCAACCTAATACGACGGCACGGTACACGCATATGTGTGCAAGGCACCCTGAATGTCTGATCAATTCGCACTGACTGTTATCTTCGGGATATAGCGAAGTGAACCGTCAGAACGTTTTATCAGCGGATGGTGTTCATATGTTCAATTTCTGTAAATCTAAGGTGTTGAACTGCTGTGGTTATTCATCACTAGTCTTACAAACTATTTAAACTAGGAGGAGGAAGGAATCGAGGCTCTGACTGCAAGCAATGAATCACTCAGTTTTAGATATGATAGGATTGAATATTATTGCCTGAGTGAGTAAGTGAGTGAGTGTATTTTCATTACAAATGAAAAGAATAAATAGAATAAAATTTGTGCAACCCCATTAAATAAACACACGTTAGAAGTTCTTGACTGAAATTGTCTTCAACAGTTCATAAAAAAATTAAGAAGTAAACTGTGCCACAAGTAATAAGAGAAAACAGTTAGTTGAGTACAGAGTCTAACATCTGTATTAAAAACGCCTTCCATATTTTCGAAATACATTAGTCTTCTTTCACTGAAAGAATTTTTGTTTATTTAATTAGAGGACAACGTTTTCTATGATTTGGAAACCAGTGATGTTAAGATTAGAAACTGTTATTTCCTGTAACAACAAAATACCCGCCTGAGAATCGTACACAAATTCTTTAATGCTAATAATAGTTTTAGTTCATGTTTCAGTTCAGTAATAGTTAAGGTTTGGAGTTTATATGCTTTGTTCATGCTGGTTTTCTTACATTTATGGGGTCATAAGTGTCGCGCCAATCCAGTGTCGTCCTTAATCGAACTTCAAGTTCTTGGCTGGGTTCAGTGTTTTTGTCAAACGTCAATATATTATATTTTCTAAGTCGTAAATGTTTGTATGTAGAGGGATATAATATATGAAGGTGGTAGACCATCTGTGTCCACTGCTACAAATTTTTAAAACTCACATAAGATAATTTAGTATAAACGTTTATTTATCTCGGAATCAGGTAAGAAGAAGGTAATGCTACAGTTGTGGTGGTATTGCTAACCTAATCTGGATATTTTGTGTTTAGTTCATTAACACTTTTTGTACTTTTCTCTATATCGATATGAAAACTGAATTAACGTGTATGCTCAGCTTTGCAGTTTTAAATTTTATGCGATTTCCATGCTTTATATAACGCTAGTTTCGTGAGTACTTCCGTTTCGTATGGCCTCCTCATTGTCATGATGTAAAACGTCACACAGCATTTATTTGATACTGTTTTCTTGACACCGCAATGCACAAGAAAGTGATGGTAATCACTACGCCTAATTCATCTCTTTTACCTGTTACTGTTGGTGAATACATCAAGTGTTGTAGCTCTCCGCTTGGATGTTTAGTGTTATGAGAAGCAACAGCCAGACAGAATATTGTTTCATACTCACTTGATATGAAATTTCCACGAAGAGCGTATACTACATATAGAGTTAGCTATACACTTTTGTTTGTTCCGAGAAGGAAGAAGAGACGTGGTCAGTTTCTCAACGGGGGTTGGTGGTTGAAAATATTCTCTCTTACCAGATTGCAGAGATTCACATTTTGCACATCTTTTTGCGCGACGGGCGTTGTTTTCCTACCGACGAGTCACCGCTAGTTCTTTCACTGGAGGCTGCTATGTGTACATTTTCAGTTTCAGGCAGTTTGTATACACTGGCGACGTTAGGTTGCCTGTTTCCTATTTCTAGCCGGTGTTGCCTGGATGCTGGTTGTTGACAGACTGCGGTGTCGCGAGTGTTTACATCCGGCGCCGGTTCCTGGACTAGTGGGTCCGGCCCAGCGGTCTGATATGTTGACGCCGAGGGACAAGCTACCTGAGGACGGCGTCCGATTGTAAAGGCCGCACAGCTTGGTGTTGTGCCGTGAGATTCCGGGTGTTGTCACTGATCTGTCATATGTCAAGGCTTGTCTTTTTACTTTTCCTGGTATTTCGGGTTCCTGAATTCCCTTGTATGACCTACTTCCGCTACACATAATACACGAAATTACGCCGCGGTGAAGTAACCAAGCGGTCTAAAGCGTCTCACTGCGGAGCGCGCGGTTGCTCGGCGTGGAGGTTCGATTCCTCCCTGGGGCATGGGTGTGTGTGTGTGTCCTTAGGTTAGTTTACCTAGGTTTAAGTGGTCTGATGATCACGCAGTTTGGTCCGATAGATTTACAAACAAAACAAACACAGAATTACGCAAAAGCACAAATTTTATCCCAGACGCGCAGAAACGTTTTCGCAAGACACATACAGTTCAAGACGATACGGCGTGAACACAAAGTGAACAACTACAGTCTGCTCAGAGCGCTCGCGTACTTCCTTACTCGACCACGTCTGACAAGGTGAACACCAAGTGTGGTACAGACGAATTTTGATGGTTCGGAGGTATGTTGTGCTGGAACTCCTACAGATCACCAAGGTAAAGGGATTTGTTTTAATGAGCCTCGGTTTCCATGAAAATCGAGATCAAAGTCCACCACAGCTTGTGAGGGGGCTGACATGGAGCCGTTTATTTCGCATATCAATATTGGGTGTTAAAGAATTTTTCTTGGTTGAAGAACTGTGTGACGCAATAGTAGAAAGGGTGCAAGAGAAAAACAGTAGATGAGCTTGTATCCCGTGGAAAAGCTCCGCCCCTATTGCAAGTTGAGATTTGATTGGCTCCCGCCTATACTAGTTGTCCGCCAAAGCTTTAAGCTTCTTTTATTAATATTTAACTTTCCTATGTCTATTAAAAATTATCTGTTTACTTTCTGTAATGCTTTTAAGCTAAGCTATATTCCGGTTAATTTAAACATTTAATTATTTGTATATTTTGTAATAAGTTGAACAATGTTAGTCTAGAAGTTTCGTTTGGCGCCAAAACGGTGTCTTGTGGCGCGCAGTGAGAGGCGGCGGCAGTCAGTCGAGCGCCGACCGCGATACCTTGCACATTCATGTCAGTTCAGTGCGGGCCAGGGACAGTTTATAAGTTATGCAACGTTTATATTTGTAACATTACTCAGTCTGTATATTTGTGCTTGGATATACACTCGCATTTCTTCAATAAATAAAACAAGCACTGGCATCCTACAAAAGCAAAAGTTATTCGTAGTGCAGTACTCCCTAGCCACATCTCAACACCTCGTTTAGCATGACTTCAAGAACAACTGACGTGCGACCTGTGTGCTTCACCTGCGCAATGGGACATCAACTACGACAGAAGACACAAGGTTAGTAAAGAGTGAATTCAGACATGCACTGAAGTTGCATGTCGACACGGCACCTCGCGTGCAGTGCTGTCCCGTTTACAAACCAGGGCACTGGCACGAAGTGTGTTGGTAACAACACCGAGGTAAGGCTTGAAAGGGGAGAGGTGTTTTAGGAACTTTGTCAACTAGGCACTGACCTTCCCTCCCTGTCTTTAAAAAAAAATAGAAGCCCCGCCGTAAGTGTTGGTACGTGAGTCAGTGGCTCAGCACGTCCTCTCTGGAAAAAATGATGATAATAATTACAAGTAAAAGAAGATAAGTACCGAGCGTGATTAGAACTCGGGTCTTCTGCGTGGTAGTAAAGCGCTTTGCTAATTACAGCAGGCTGACTCACGCACCGATCGATGTTGACTTAGGACATATGTAGCTGTTACGCGCCGGACTTCGCATTTAAACAAATCAATGTTGTTTCAAATATTTGTTAAGCTTAAGGGACTTAACGGTGGGGTAGAACAAATCCTTTTAGCTTGGGCGTCTGAAGGAGTTCCCCCACAACATACCTGCGAACTGTCAACATACGTTTGTACCGTACTTGGTGTTCAACTTGTGAGGCGGAACAGATGCTATTGACAGTGCGCTGATTACGCGGAAACTGACTTTCGGTACAGCGCTCGACCGTATCGGTGTTGTCCTTTCGTGCTAGCGGTCAACAGATTGGTAACGAAAGGCCATCGAATATGGCGCCTTCACGCCGAACGTCTTTCGTTCATCGTCCGACAGGTGGCGTGGTTCTGTTCCGTGCTAGTATCGATGAAAGATCGTTATTTACCCCCGAATTTGATGCCTCAACGCCTGCGCAGTTCCTTCATCGAGTATTGTCGATAGTAGGCCCCTGTCATAGCTCGGCGATGTGTTCGATCGCACCTGAAAATGACGGTCAGTTACACCAACAAAATATTGTGTACATCACCCAAAGTCTCGTCCAAGAACTATTTCTACGGCAAGCCGACGGGAAAGCCTCAAACAAGTGAGAGGTCTTTTATGACAATTTTTCTCTCAACCTGCAGCAAAAATGGTGCCATGTGGTTTTGCTTATGACATTCTACAAAATCCATGTCGTATAATCGGTGCCGTATGATGAAGTGGAATGTGACCATTGTTTTGTTACAAAAACAATAACGAAGCATACACTGCATAATTGGTTACAATTGCGAAATAAATTCTTTATACCCTCTTCATTGACTCATCCATGAAACCCATGAGCAATATTTGGATAATGTATCTGGACTCTTGTATTGGACCTGTTGTTGGGATATTGCACACCACGCTGCTACCACGTAATGCCGATATTGATCTGGATTAGCAGGAGGTGGTTCATGACGTACCAGTACCATTATAATCAACCAGACGCTTTCGAAAGGCGAGAAATCGGAAGACCAAGACATAAATGCCACCCGATTAGCGACGAATCAGTCATAAACACTGACCTGGTCGCCGTGTGTGTCCGAGGGTACTTTTCGTACAATTCTCACATCCTCCTATTCCACTCGCATATCGTTCACAGAAATAATGGTTGCGTCGGTGCCTCTCCGTGGGCCCTAATCTCTCCTTATCCTTGTGGTCGCTTCGCGAGGTATACCAGGTGATCAAAAAGTCAGTATAAATTTGAATACTTAGAACATCACGGAATAATGTAGATAGAGAGACTTGTACCTATTCCCAATAGTATGAGGCCCATACACATTTTTATGAGAAGGTTGGGGGAGGGAGTGGAGAAGATTTGGCTCAAACGTGTCATCGAAACACCAACAGACAGCTGTTAAAATAGCTGATACTAGAAAATAATTACATTTTTCAAATATTTACATGAATAATAATTCACTCATCAGGAGAAGAGATTGCCATTAAAACATTTTCGAGTACCTTTCTCATAGTATCATCGACTGTATTTCACAGTACTACACTTAAATCCTATCGAAATTTGTGTTGTAGTGGTATTTGTGTTGTAGTGGTATCAAATTAAAATTGTGTTGGGATTAAAAGAAAAGACCACTTGCAGATTAACAATTATGTCGAGAGCGAGGTCTTAAAAAAAACATCACACATGTCGAGTTCTTCAAAACGGTATATATATATATATATATATATATATATATATATATATATATATATATATATATATATATATATATAAGAGACAGTGGGGGGGGGGAGAGGAAGAGGCATTCCAGGCAGGAAAAATATGTATAAAAATAGATATGGTTTAACTTACCAAAAGCACTGGCTCGTTGACAGACACACAAATAAAAACACACAGACACAAAAATTCAAATTTTTGCAAAAACAAGGAAGGAGGGGGAAAAGGAATGATGCGGTTTTTAAGGGAGTGAAGGACTAACCTTAGAGGAAAAAAGGGCAGGGAAACACACACATAGCCTTGGTGTGTTTGCGTGCATATGTGTGTGGGTGTTTGTTTAAATGACTTTTTCCCCTAAGGTAAGTCCTTCCACACCTGGGATTGGAATGACTCCTCATCCATCCTTTTTTCCCATCCTTCCGTCCTATATGTTTGTCTGTATGTCCTCTATGTGTTCATAGACGATTCATTCGATTGCAATGAAACTTTGGTGAACAGTTCCGGTACGCCCACGAAGGTTCCTGACTCAAAAACAAAAGAGCATGATACATAGCTCAGAAGATAGGACGTCATAAACAATGAGGGGACACCACATCACACATACCCAGATTAATGCGTCAATTATTGGAAAATGGGTGTAGTTAGGAACCCGAAACAAAGTTTGCGTGTTATTTCGGACTTTTATAAAGCGTTTTGTAACTGACCCCCACCCCCTACAAAATGATGAAACGAAAAGAAGTCTACCACTCACAACACTTTCGCTTAAGATGCCGTGAAAGTATCGCATAAGGCATGACCTTGTATAAAATAAAGTTAGCATTACAGATTTGCATGTTCCTATTTATTTTTGTCTGCAAGTGTCCCTTCTCCTGCATCCAAAATTAAACAATTTGTTTTCTTAATCCCTATTTATATAAAAGCAAAAGGACTCTCACTCACTGACTAAACACGAAATCTCGAAACTACTTCACCTATGTAGCTGAAATTTAGCGTGAATATAGTTTGTAGGTATAAAACACCAGCTAAGAACGTATTTTGTGATAGTTGCATGACGGAGCATACTTCTCCTACAGACTCACGAAATCTACAGTTTTATTCCGATCTTCACGAAATTTCGCACGCTTGACATTCAAAACAAGAGGAAGATCATCGTCTACCTTAAGTTTTATAACTTGCAATATAAATAAGGGTCTCTAAATACCTTAGTGGCACAAAACTTAAGAACGGCTCGACCGATTGCACAGATCCTTTTTTGTTGTTTTCGTTATTCTCAGAACAAGGGTTGTGTGAAATAAAACTGGAATATTTGAGAACAACAAAGTGCGATTGTCAATGTGACCCTGCGATTCTATTGCATAGAAATCTATAGTTTTGTTTTAATATTGACGAAATTTTGCGCATTCTACCTTAAAAACAAGAGGAATGTCTCTGTCTGTATGAAATTTCGTTCGGTGCATGGTGGAAGGTACTTACGGAATTTTACAAAATGCATAGTTTTGTTCCAATGTTTATGATTTGTTGTACACATGACCTTTATATAAAGAGGACGATCACTGGGTACATAAATGTTTGTATGGTACATGGCAGTATGTACCTTGCAGAAAATTTTGCCAAGAGAGGGAAACGAAGAGAGAGATGGGAGAGAAAGAGGTGGATGCAGAGAGAGAGAGAGAGAGAGAGGGGGGGGGGGATGGAATGTGGACCACGAGAGCTTAGGATAAGTAAACACCCGAGCAACGCCGGGTTTACAGCTAGTGTATATACAGGGTGTTTCACTAAGTGTGTTTGCCTCTGTAACTTATAAAATAACAGGTGACACGAAATTTTAATGCGGTAGGTCAACACAAGAAATGTTACACTTTCTGCGGAGCTATGAACATAGTTTATTGTATCGTTTTCCAAAGAGTTACAGCACAATGATATGATTTTTAAATGGAACAATAGTTTTTTTTTTCTATCGTGCATTGGATTCTTTGAACCAGCTGCGTCCAAATCAATTTAAACTACATTCCTATCACTGTTAGTTTGGGAGCTACAACCCTTCAAAGTTTCAGGGGCAGATACCACGCCGGCCGTGGTGGCCGAGGGGACTGAGGCGCTTCAGTTACGGTCTGCACGGCCACTACGGTCGGGGGTTCGAATCCCCCTCGGGCATGGATATTTGTGCCATCCTTAGTTTTAGGCAGTTCATAAGTAGTTTGTAAGTTTAGGGACTGATGACCCCGTAGTTAAGTCCCTTAAGCTTAACAAACATTTGAACATTTGCAGATACCACAAACGCTGCGCATAATGCAATGCGCCTTCTAAATGTGTTGCGGCCGAGTTGTAACGTCGCCGGTGTCACGGAGCGAGAAGCTTCCTCGATGCGCTATTAGACTGCCGACTGTCGCCGCACACGGCCGTATACCCGACAGTTGGAGCCACATAAACAACCGGGGCTCAATATACCACAGTTACTGACATCGGATGACGATGGCATACACGGAGAACGAGTACGTTGACATGTTGCTGATGCTCGGCGAGTGCCGACACGATGCCACTGAAGGAGCCACGGCGTATGTCGTGAGATATCCTAGGCGAAGATCCCCGGCAGCCATTACGTTCTTACGTGCCGAACAACGACTTCGGGAAACAGGCAGCTTGGTAATGCGCCGCAGTAACAGACGAAGACCTGCAAGAATTGAGGAGACGTAGGTGTTTCTTTTAGCTGCACTACACCACGATCCTCATTTCAGCTTACGAGCCGTTGCTGCATTCGCTGGTGTCAGTCTCACATCTGTGTGGCGTATAGTACACGGCCACAGGTTTCACCTGTACCGCCTGTCACTGACCCAGGAGCTGCATGGGAACGATTTCCGTGCAAGAGTGACAATCTGTGAGTGGCCCTTGCGTAATTTCCCGCTGGAGTCTTTACAAAGTGTTATGTTCTCTGATGAGTCCACATTCACAAATTATGGTGCAGTGAATCACCATAACATGCACTACTGGGCCGCAGACAATCCTCGGTGGGTACGACCTGTCGAACGTCAACGTAAGTGATCTATTAACGTGTGGTGTGGAATCCTTGGGGATGAAATCATCGGTCCACACTACTTCCCAGGTACACTAAGAGGTGTGTTATATCGCGCTTTTATAGCCGACAGTTTGGGTGGTCTCCTTGAACATGTGTGTCTACACACGAGATTACATATGTGGATGCAGCACGATGGTCACCCAGCCCATTCTGTGCGTGCTGTTGTGGAAGAACTAAACAACAGGTTTGCAGGAAGATGGTTGGAGCGCCATGGTCCTCATTCATGACCCGCAAGGTCGCCCGATTTAACACCAGTAGATTTCTTTTTGTAGGGATATCTAAGGGATCGTGTTTATGTCACTGAGCCCACATCCCCATATGATGTAAAACGGCGAATCGAGAAGGCATGTCGCTCCGTCACACCGGCGAAGTTACATCTCGTCCGCAGATCCTTTCGACGGCGAATTGCATTATGCATTGAGGAACATGGACACACATTTGAACATCTCGTGTAAATCAACTTCCCACCGCCATAACATCCATCACCCACCACACAGCGTGTGGTATCTGGCCCTGAAACTTTGAAGGGTTGCAGCTCCCAAACTAACAGTGATAGGAATGTTTAATTAAAAAAATGTTCAGTCTCTGTTGCAATATTTTATTATCCAATAACGCGTTTCGCGCTGTTAGCGCATCGTCAGATTGGGCGGAGATGGAGCCACAGAGCTGTGTAGGAGGAATCTTAACAATTGTTGCCATTGGGCGCCATAGCAGCAGAGGAGACGCTGTCGCGGCAGGTCCACGTTTACAACTAACACTGTTGCTGCACCAGCCGCCACCACCACGACCATCATGGAATGGAATGAAATGATAGGAATGTAGTTTAAATTGGTTTGGACGCAGCTGGTTTCAACGAATCCAATGCACGATAGAAAAAAACTATTGTTCCATTTAAAAATTATATCTTTGTGCTGTAACTCTTTGGAAAATGATACCATGAAAATGATACTATGTTCATAGCTCCGCAGAAAGTGTAACATTTCTTGGGTTGATCTACCGCATTAAAATTTCCCGTCACCTATTATTTTATAAGTTACACAGGCAAACACACTTAGTGAAACAAAGTGGATAGAGAAGGTAATCGGTTGAGCCCTTTGATAGGAACGATCCTGGCATTTGTCAAGATTCATGTCGGGAAATCGCGGAAAATCGAAATCACTATTGCCAGAGGGCGGGTACGTGCCGCTGGCCTCCGCTGTGCGTAACCCGTAGCTTTCCACTGTGTCGTCTCACTCGATCAAAGAATAGCATATCCGGTACTTGTCAATTGACAGAATTACTCTCAATAAAATTCTTCGGTGTATGAAACGGCGTCATCATTTTATAAACTGTACCGACGTTTCGGCCACTGTTGCAGGCAGCCTTCATCAGGGTCTGTGTCTGACCCAGACACAGACCCTGATGAAGGCCGCCTGCAACAGTGGTCGAAATGTCGGTACAGTTTATAAAATGACGACGCGGTTTCTTACCCTGAAGAATTTTATTGATAGTGGCAACTGCCGCGGAAGCCTACATTTGTATTGACAGAATTACGTTTAATAATGTATTATTGAAACAACGTTAACAATAATTATTTACAATAGACTGGAGCAACTAGTGGAATATAATCTTGGCGAAGAACGGTTTGGGTTCAAGAGAAACGGTAGAATGTGAGAGTCAATACTCAGGCTGTGACTGAACTTAGAAGACAAGTTAAGGGAATCCATACCTATGTATATTGCGTTTCTAAATTTGACGAACTCTTGTTACAATTTTATCAGGAATAGCATACAGAGGGCAAAAGGTTAAATATGACTTGTATAGAAACCAGATGACAGGAAAATGAGTCGATGACGTAAAAGACGGTGATGCCATAGATATGAGACAGAGTTCTAGCTTATCCCATCTGTTATTCAGTTACCACTGTGAGCAAGTAATACATAAAAATAATGATGAAGAGAATAACTTTAGAAGATATTAGAGCGAGAAAAAAAAACTATGAGGTTTAGAGTACCATCAGACACAAAACATACTTGAAAGAGTAGTTGAATGGAACTAAATTGACAGCTTCAAAGAACATATAAGGACCCAACAACAGGTCGTCGATTTATGTTCTGCAATGCTTAGTTAACTACGTAAAAAGACAATCAAAACAATGGATGAGATGTGTAATTATTTCAACTTTGGAGAGGATACGAATTCTAGACGGTCAATGGCAAACCTCCGTGAAGTACTTCTGCGAAAATTTTTGAATTAACAGTCCTGGAAGAAAGGGTAAGGCGAATACGTCACTTAGCGCATGAGACGTCCCCAGAATTATACTTTCATCTTCAGAGAAGTGTGTCATAATATGAAACTTTCTGGCAGATTGTGTACCGGATATGAACACCAACCCGGGATCTTTGTCTTCCGCAGGACAGCGCTTTCCACGTCAGATGTAATAAGTGACTTCTAACCATACTGTTTTCCTATCGTCACAGTTATTGGAATGGCTTCATCATGTCCCGTATGTAAGGCCATACTAACTGCCGGAAAGTCAACGCGTGAAACGGAGAAGTTGAGTTCATTCTTCAAATGCTATTCTTCTTGCTATTTGTAATATGACACAAGCTCAGTGTTTTATGAAAGAACCAGTACCGGAGTCTTCATTTACGCTGAAGTACCCAGTGTACATTCTGCTTCAGTCTCGCCGGCCGCGGTGGCCGAGGAGACTGAGGCGCTCCAGTCACGGTCTGCACGGCCACTACGGTCGGGGGTTCGAATCCCACCTCGGGCATGGATATTTGTGCCGTCTTTAGTATAAGGTAGTTGATAAGTAGTTTGTAAGTTTAGGGGCTGATGACCCCGTAGTTAAGTCCCATAAGCTTAACAAACATTTGAACATTTGAGCTTCAGTCTCTAATGTGCTTCAACAGATGAAATCATTTGCTATACCAAATATTACCTCACCAAGATAATAACAATATACGGCTGCTTCTAAAAATTACATTTAATACAACCAACGAGGAATGGCTCTTGATGCCGTTTACAAAGAGAGATGCACCATGGGGATACCAAAATAGTGAAAAAGTCTGCCTCGATGCCCTGTAATGCGAGACATTAAACCCTACGTTTCCTTCGTTCCTCTAATACGATGTGTGATCACCTCGGTCTGTCAGTACATTTGCACACATGCGTGGCATGGGCAGTATGATCTTATCAGATAGATCTTGAGGGATATTTCACCATAATTCTATGAGTGCAATACACAGCTTTGCAGCCGTTATGGGAGATTCTGGTCTGCCAAGTGCATCCCAGACTTGCTGAATCGGGTTTAATTCCGGTAAACAGACTGTCCACACCACTCATTCAATTACCTCAATTTCAAGCAAGTTGTCCGACAGTGTAGCTCTGCGGGCTTGGTTTTGGATTGTTTCGTTCGGTTAGGGGGACTAAACTGCTAAGGTTATCAGCTCCCGGTGGTGGGGGGCGGGGACGCGTGAGGAGAGGAGGGGGAAAGGAAATGCAGTCGAGGAAGCAAAAAAGGAAGGGGCCCGTGCTCGCCGATGGGGGGGGGCGGAAGCTTGTAACGCAACAACAGTGACCAACGCCACTGTCTGCATGTGTAAACACGATCAGATAAGTGACAGCGGACAGTACAGCCTATATGTATATATATCGCGTGTAAATTGGTTACTTTTCTTGTGTAAGTAAATTATGTAAATGACGAATGTTTAAAAGATTTCGTATTGTACTGAGAAACAAATGTAAAACATTGTAGTAGACACTTTGGCTTAGCGAGGGCAATGTTCGTAGCATCTTTGCGTGGAGAAGTGATATTGCTGAAGGATTCTGGTGCGAGGCGCGAGAGAGAAAGGTTGTTGTTGTTGAGCTCTCGTGATGAACGGCAGATATGTTGGACAGCAGCAGCAGCAAACTGAACTGTAGTAATATGATTTTACGACGTGTTGGTACAAGCAGCAGTTTCGTCAAATGGGTACTGCCAAATAATTAACGTGGGTACAGCTTTAAAACGTCAAGAGGAATAATGTCAAGAAGAATGCTGTGGGCCCAATGTTTAAACAATATTTCGTCGCCTAGAAGATACCATTTTTGCCAATCATTATAAGTGCCAGCAACAATCACCAGCCACACTACACCACCACTGCAAAGTAAGATCTAAGCAATTAACCGTTTTTAGATTTGTAATGCTAAGCCAACGTTTAGTTTTGAAAAGAGTCGATAGCGAACTTGTGTGAAATTAATCAGTGTCGATAAAATTATTCACCTGCGGCACTATCCATACAGGTCGTTACCTGTTGCCTTTAATATTATATATAATGCAATATTATATAATATCCGAGGCTCAAAATGAACAATAAAAGTCGTTACGTAAATCTAAATGAAATCAGTTATATTTCAAAATTTTTTAGTACTCGAAAAATAATTAATACTGTTACAAAAACTCAAAACACTGATAATAACAATTGCATATCATTGACTATGAACATGTAGTGAAAGTATTCAATACCACTAAGCAGTGAATATTAATTTTGTGTTTAGTATTCAATTGCCGTGTACTAAACGACGCACTGCAATATTTGATTAATCAATTAAACTGAAAAATTCAATTATACTGCTAAAAATGTTTGATGGTAGATAAAGTTGTTATTATATGGAACAATAGATCATGCCATAATATTACTTCTCAAAATTGGCATTTGATCAGATTTGTTAAAGTTAATTAGACAAGTCTCTGTAAGCGACTTACTTAATCAGTCAACTAATCATTGAGACACAAATCAATTACAACAATTTTAAGTATTATTGCTAATCAAGATATGGTAAAATGGGTTAGCAAGCAGTACGGTGTTGGTTGTACTTTACGTAGAATTGTTGCATGCATGTTCATTCTTAAAAAAAATTTTATATTGATTTGAGGGATTTGTGATAATTGTTTCCTCTGCAGAAGTAATATGCACTGATTTTATATTACTTTGTTTCTGTCTGCTGTGGTGTGTGCGCTTAACCTGGATTCTGTGATCGCGTTGTTACAAATTAACCAATCGGTGATTATTGCTATTAGAAAGTATATTTTATTAATTAAATTTGTTGCTCGTACATCGAGTTGGCGACCGTATATATTTACTTATTCAAAATTGTTCTCTTGGTGCAGTTTTTTCCCGGGCTTATTAAGTGAAGGACAACTGAACAAGATTTCGCTCACCAAACGATCGTTATTGCGAATTAAATCGGGAAGTATCGTTTGTGTGTGTAACCTCCACTCCCTCTGACAGCCTTGTCCGGGTAATTAATTCAATAGGCACACGGATTCATCTGAAGTCTAATTACTCGCCATTATCAGTAGCGTAGGGCAAGGTTACAAGCTCTGTGGAGCGTTGTTGTCCACCTGAAGGAAAGCATTTCCTATTCCACCATCGTAGGGCATAACTAAAGTTCGAAGAATCTACCCTCTATACCTCTGAGCAATCAAAGCGTTGTTCGGAATGACGTAGAGGTCCCTAAGTCAGAAAATATTGGTTTCTGTCCACCCTCGTCCACCACAATGGCATGGTGATGTTTCTCACATAAGCAGGATTGTTCAGAGTTCCACGTTCTCTGCAAATTGGGGAACGACGATTGTCGCAATGAACACAAAATCTTGACTCATCTGTGAACCCGACGCCATTCGTTTCCAGTCCTGATGTTCTTTCGGCCAGTTTCTTCTGGCTAAACGGTGTCGTGCTTTAAATGGGACACACACCATAGGCAGCCGTGTGTAGAGAAATCGGACTGTTTGTGTTGATATTGCACGTCCTATTGTTGTCTGAAGGGTACGTTGACGATGAGTTGCATTCGTCTCCTGTCTCGATGGGCTGTTAACGCTCGTTTATTGGTGTAATTGCCCGTAGAAGACCTTGACTTTGCCTTCTATTAACGGCTCCTGTTGCCTGAAATATCGTCCAGGTTGTGGAAATTAGACTTTGGGACACTCCAGTACCTTCATCTCTAGCTGACCCGCTTTCAACCTTCCTATGGCTCTCCATAGGTGAGTTAGTCACGTTGTTGTTGCATTGTACCACCTGCTTGCTGCACTTCTGTAATTAGTTCTGTAAATACAAATCTGCATATACCCCCTCTGCAGAACCTTTCTGTTATTACCACTTTATCGGTTGCCGTAATGCTGTTGTCTCCACTCTGTTCACCAAGACAATGTACGATTTGGTTCTTTCCGGCAATGACAATACTGCAGAACCTAGATATTTCAACTGATTCACTAATTGTTTTGACCAGTGTATTTAAATCTCTTATAAGACACATCAAATACCAACATAGGTTCTTGCAATTCAATAAATTGTCAACACCTTTGCGCTGAGCTACTAACTTAATTCCAAATATATAGTCTAAAATCGTATATACCGAGACTCTCGAGTCATAAATGGTTACATGAAAAGATAAGTTAAAAAACTAGATAGCGGCTTGCAGGACGTAGCCACATTAACTGATAACGCATACATTAATTAAATGGCAATATTTGACAGTTTTGAGGGAAAGTTTGCTTACAACTAATTTTATGAGGCATTGCCCAAATACAAAAAATGACAATAATGTAACTTTCGGGCATGTACTTTATACAACTTTTTGTGTGATCCACTGAAGCAAAGGCGAAATAAATAAGAATAACGTCCCCAGAGAAGGCGGTGAGCCAAGTAAAGGGAGAATAACTTAGTTACTCAAAAAGTTAAAAGGGATCCTATTACTAACTGATTCAGAAGATGGCTATGTCAGTTCGAGTAGAACCGGAAGGGAAATGGGTAATTGATCAAGAGGCAAACTCCCACCAGGTTACTAATGAACTTAAGTTGTTAAAGTCCAGTGAGGAAGGCGTTGTGACAGCGGTAACTCACAAAGCCGAGTGTCTGGGGAATAGCAGGAGCGGAAGCTTCATTCTAGGAGACTGCAGGAGTACACGCTGCACTGGAAGGCAGACACATAATTTTTGTTTCATTTATTGATACATAACGCTTGTCGTCTGTTCTAGGCATAATCTCACGTAGAAAAGGGGGGTGGGATTTACAAACTAGTTTAAGAAACAGAACTAAAACTTCCTAAGCAAGAAATATTAGGGAAGGTGCAGACTGATAAAACTGCAGGACACATGACCTCATTCACATTTTGGCCTGCGGAGGAATGAAGATTGAACTTACAAATATCGCTAAAGAGTTTAGTTTAAGAAATAAAATTACTTATCTCTGAGGTTTCAGAGCGGCAAATTAGTAAATTCAATAAAATACAACCTGTGCAACAGATGTGATAACTGTTGCTCAAGATTTGCGAGGAGGGGGGGGAGGGGGGCAACGAAGTCAATGGTAAAACCTAATTTAGCCGCGCGAAGCTGTTTTTATTCACGGAAGAGCCGCTCCCTGCCACAGCTGCAAATATCTATTACGGTTTCTGTGCCAGCGCTACAGAAATATGGAGTGGAATGATTGTAAAGGGAGAATAACTTAGTTACTCAAAAAGTTAAAAGGGATCCTATTACTAACTGATTCAGAAGATGGCTATGTCAGTTCGAGTAGAACCGGAAGTTCATTGTTTTGTCTGTCAGCCTGTCTCTTACGACTTAACATCAAGAAGTTTTTCTATCAATCTTTGTTTCAGCTTCCTCAACCTGATGTCCATCCGCTCTGGACATGACCAAAACATGCCAGTTTCGTGATAATCTTCTCGCAATTGATGATTTCATTGCATCCTGAAGTAATGCACGTAAAAATTGCTATGGACATTAGTACCTAAGCTTACAAAGTACTTAAAGTACATTTCCCTTTGTGGAGATTACAACACTAAACAGGAAACTCATGAATTCAATGAACTTAATACCGCAGATTAGGTACGTGACAAGCAACAAATGATTACCTTTTTAATCTGTAGGTGTCCTTTGAGCTCTACTATTGAGTATGACGTGTGACCACAATGCGCTGGAATTACATCTTCGGCGACATGTTTGGCGAACGTGCAGGCCAGGGAAGCAATGGTACCCGTCGCCCGACGGAAAATGCCTGTACATTCCTTGCAATAAGTGCCTCGGCATTGTCCTGTTGAAATGTGGTCTGCAGATATTCCTGAAGCAGGGAGAGTATCTCATGCTCCACAACCACCGATTACTGTTCAAAGTTCCCTCAATACGTAGGAGGCGAGATCGGGTGTTGTAACCAATGGCGCCTCAAACCTTCACACTTGGTGTTCGTCCACTATACCGATCAACACGGTTGCCGGACACGTATGCGGCCATCACTGTAGGACTCGTTGAAGCGGTACTCGTCCGAAAAGATTACATTTTTCCATTCAGCACTCCAGTGTTCACATGCCAATGTCAGTCGGAAGACTGGACAATGGAAGCCAACGTATTGGCTTACGTGCAACCAGTCCAACTTGCAGCAGACGGTAACGAACCATCGGTACTGTCATGTTCACACTTGTTTAAGTATCCCGCAACGAGCCAACACTGTGGATGACGCTGTACGGTCCATTACGCCCAAGCGGAAAATATGACGGCCATCCCTCTATCCACTGCTTCCACACACGCATCACTGTCTTAGCCGCAATGCCACGGTATGACATTTCCCGGTAACCATCGTTCTGCCCCTTTCGAATTCGTTCACATGTCGATATGCAGTGGCGTAACTATGGGGGGCGGGATGAGGGGGATAGAACCCCCCCCCCCCCTCCAGAACCCGAAAAGAGAAAAAAAAGAAGAAGAAGAAGAAGAAATCGTATAACAGCAATCTGGTAAAGGTAAAGATTGGAAACTTGGGGTGTTTTACCATAAGCTTTCATTGGACGGGTGTGAATTAGTTTCTTCAACGGGAGTGGTAGATAGTAGTCTGTCTGGAAACTGACTAAAATTTTGCTCGTCAAGCAGATCTATACCCCTCCAAAGTCAAGTCCTAGTTACGCCACTGTCGATATGGGTACCTCTGATGTCGTCGAGGCATACTGGCACTCACTGTATTGTTTCCACCTTGTGTGACAGCTCTGCACAGACTACTTTATGCCCAACGCCAACCCTGTCGGACCGACATGAGAGGGTTCTGCTCGGCCTAATTGTAGCCCATATCCCTGCAAAAGTATCACTTATTGCTGGCACACCTATTGACACATATTGCCACTTCCACCAAGTGTAGACGAAAGACTACCTCCCTGATAGGAATACCCACTCGTAATAGTGATGCAGCGTGGGGGGGGGGCGGGGGAGGGACGCCGGGGGCGGGCCATGCCCCAGGGCAGCACATAACTGGGGGCGACAGGGAGTAGCCGAGCTGGGGCTTACTCGACGACATCAAGTGTAGTTTCTTTAAATGAGACTACAAGACATAGATTTGTCAGGACATTGCATCGTGTGTTTATTATGTTACATTAAAACTTAAAGCTATCGTAACGTTTTAATTGTGCCATGAAAAATATTTACTTCGCCTAAAGTAGTCAATGCAGCTGAAATCAGTTCGCTTTAATATTCATTACTGTGCCAAAATAATCTGTAAAAAGGAATATATTTTCAGCGAGTCTTCACCATGGTCGCATCTGTTATTTGCTCACTTTGGTTAAAAAACAAGTAAGAGTTTTCCAGAATTTTATTTCCCAAATAAAGATTGGAATAATGTAGACGACATATTTGATGTCAATTTTAAATTTAATACATCTTGTAAGGTAGCTTAGTTTCTGAATAAAAGCATTCCAAAATATTTTTTCCATACATTGCATATATTAGTCAACACAGTAAAACAGTAAACCAGAAATATCTGGCGTTCCACAGGGAAGCGTTATAGGTCCCCTACTCTTCCTCGTGTTTATAAACGATTTAGGAAACAATCTGAATAGCTCCCTTAGATTTTCCGCGGATGTTGCTGTCGTTTATCGGTTAGTGAAGTCCACAAAGGATCAAATGCAACTGCAAAGCGATTTATACAAAATTTCTGCATGGTGCGAAAATTAGCAATTGACACTAAATAAAGAAAAGTGTGTTAAGTAATACACATGACCACTAAATGAAATCCACTGAACTTCAATTACGCGATAAATCAGTCAATCCTTAAGGTCGTAGATTCTACCAAATACCTAGGAGTTACAATTACGAACAATTTTGACTGGAGAGAACACACAGAAAATATTATGGTGAAGGCGAACCAAAGGTTACGTTTCATCGGCAGAACGCTTCGAAGATGCACCAGCTCCACCAAAGAGACAGGCTACATCACACTTGCGCGTCCTCTCCTGGAGTACTGTTGCCCCTTGTGGGACCCTCACCAGGTGGGATTGACGGAGGACATTGAGAAGGTTCAGATAAGGGCAGCTAGTTTTGTTCTATCACGTTACGGGGGGGGGGGGGGGGGGAGCGTCACTGAAATGCAGTGACGCAAGTTTCAATCACCGACTTTTAGTTCTGAATGTGAAAATATTTTGCTAACACCCACCTACTTAGGGAGACATGACCATCCCAATAAAATAAGAAAAATCAGATCTAAAACGGAACGATTTAGGTGTTCTTTCTTCCCACGCGCTATTAGAGAATGGAACGGTAGAGAAAAGTTATGAAAGTGGTTCATAAACCCTCTGCCAGGCACTTGAATGTGATTTGCAGAGTATCTATGTAGATGAAGATGTAGATATGAAAAGAAATGCAGTTGCTTCAAAACTTAGCAGTTCATGCCAAAATGATACAGAGATTTTTCGGAATAATAGTTAAAATGGCTTTCAAAATCGCTCATGTGTGATGTGGACAAAGCGTGACCGATTACAGGCATGAGGCAATACCGGCGACGTGTCTGGGTGGCCGTAACAAATTGTATCTATAAAGCAAATGGAGATTACAAATAATCAATGTTATTACGTACTTATAGACCTAGTATTCTTTAATTTTATATCAATAGCGCAAATTGATTTCATTTAGTTGCTTTCTATTTGACAGATACCTAGGACATTATAGACGAAAGAATCCAGAACGTAGTGACTGTCTTATAAATGGTCATTGTGGTACACACATAAATTAGATTAGATTAATACATGTTCCTTAGATCATGAATACTTCACTTCCTACTGATGTGGAACGTGTCAGGTTAATGAACGGTGTCTGTACAAGACGTTACATTACACAAAATATTATATAACTTTTTTTTTTAAATTTTAATATTAATTTTTTAAAGTTATACTAATTTATATCTAAAATCTCATCCAATGAGTAGAAGGAGTTGTCACTGAGAAATTCTTTTAATTTATTTAAATGCTAGTTGGCCATCTGTCAGGCTTCTTATGCTGCTTCGTAGGTGACCAAAGACTTGTGGCAGCATAATTTACCCCTTTCTCTGCCAAACTCAGATTTAGCCCTACATAGTGAAGATCATCCTTTCTTCTGGTGTTATAGCTGTTCACACGGCTATTACATTTGAACGGGGTTGGATTATTAACAATAAATTTCCTAAGTGAATATATATATTGTGAAGTTGCTGTGAGGATACGTAAATCCTTAAATAGATGTCTGCAGGATGATCGTGGGTGGCCTCCAGCAATTATTCTGATTAAACGCTTTTGTGCAACAAATACTTTTTTACTCAATGATGAGTTCAGCTACGTATGCTGTTACGGTTATTGCCAAATTTGGCGATAGTAATCTCAGTAAATTAGCTTACTATGCCTATTTTCATTCACTGCTTTCGTATGGCATCAGGTGTAACTGTTGCTCAAGAATTGGAGAGGGGTACAACGAAGTCAATGGTAAAAACCTAATTTTTTACTAACGTAAAATCCGTTCCCTGCCACAAATTTAATAATATGACGCTCAGCAACTTCACAGATAAGTAATTTTATTTGTTAAACTATGCTCTTTGGCGGTATTTATTAGTTCAGTCTTCATTCCCCCACTCCAAAACGTGAATGTAGTCATTTGGCCTGCAGTTTTATCAGTCTGCACCTACCCTTGCTTAGGAAAGATTTCATATTTTTAGTTCCATTTTTAAACAAGTTTGCGAATATTCCCCTTTTCAACGTCTGATGATGCCCAGAAAAGGTGAAACGCTTCATGTATCAATAAATGAAACAACAATTTTGTGCGACAAAGAGTGTTTTTTATCATCATATATTTTATGTTACAAAGAAGTGTTTACTTCTCAGTGCAATACTTCTTTTGAGTTGAAACTATCTTATACTCATGAAGGTATTTCTTGTCGTTACAGTCACCTCATACACATAAGTCGTATAAATAATCTTCAAATAGCATTTGTTGAGTATAACGTAAAAATAGAAGAAACAAAAAGTATATAGGGAAAAGAAATTGCAGCGTGCCTATTTTCTTTTAAAAAACAATGAAACAATATTGGTACTTATGGCCAAAGTTTCATTTTTGTTGTTGTTCAGTTCCGAAAATACGGGGGTGGAAGGGGGGAGGAAGGCGGCAAAATGAGGGTCGGTTCCAGGTGGCAGAAATCCACGCTAGGCCACTGACTCGGAAGACATTTCCCCCTTCTTCCCCCATTGAACATGACATTAACAGGGTGTTCCTGAAGAAATTGTAGAACAGGTGGCGTACCAAGAAGCTTTTAGGCAGTACTGGCAGTGCAAGTGGAAATTACCTAAAACTAATAGACTGTAAGAACAATATAAACGCAGACAGCCCACCAACGTTACATGTGAGGAATAAAACATCCAAGTAATAAGAATATTAAAAGTATCCAACATTGTTGTACAAGGGAAGGATGTGGCATGATGAAAGCAGGCAAACGTGTTTCCGCTTCCTTACCAGAATTCAAACTAAGCCGCCTTTAGCGAGTAAGATGTCCCCACATCAAAGCACTGCCGTTTGGTCCTCTCCGGGGTGGTATCAATTGTCTTTTGGTCATCGAAGAATGTCACTAGCAATTTGTATCTCCGACATCAACAACCGGTACCCTTCACAACAGCCGCCTTCCTTTGTCTCCACCAGCCACAAACCAACTACCACTCACTGCCAGCCGGCCGCGGTGGCCGAGGAGACTGAGGCGCTCCAGTCACGGTCTGCACGGCCACTACGGTCGGGGGTTTGAATCCCCCCCTCGGGGATGGATATTTGTGCCGTCCTTAGTATTAGCTAGTTCATAAGTAGTTTGTAAGTTTAGGGACTGATGACCCCGTAGTTAAGTCCCATAAGCTTAACAAACATTTGAACTCACTGCCATGCACCGCCTACCTAAAAAGCGCCAAATGGCTCCGCTGGGAGTTTCAAATCAAAGCGGCCAGCTGACAGACTTACAATATAAATTTATACTATTTAACAGAAACTTAGAACATCACTCTTACGAGGAGACTACATGGACATAGGATTATGGTACGTGAGGTTCAGAACTCAAATAACAATGAGACAAAGCCATCGACGGAACTCTCAAAACTTCCCGAGAAAACTGACTTTGAAGTTATGCAATTAAACGTAAGTGGGATATTAAACCAATTGCGACATCTGTCGGTGTAGCTCAGATAACAGCGTTCTGGCCACACAATCGTAATGTTGTTGTTTCGAATCCCGTTGTGAGAGATATATCCTTTCTTCTTCTCGTTTTCGAATTCAGTTATATAAAACATTTTGGTATCTCTAATTCCACGTGTTGAGTTAGTTTTTCTTTGTGTATGAAGACGAGCTGAACACTTTGTCGTCTTGTAAAACGATGGTTTGAGTAGGTTAGCTGCTTGGAAATCCAATAGTAGGTATGGAGATGACTTTCCAAAAACAGCGTCGTTGCTCTTCACAAACTAAACAAAGACTACAGTCGTCAACTAATAGTGAAGTCAGTATGTTTTTATTGAAAACATCATCATTAACAACCATTTATAAAATAAAGGAAATTACGAATATACAAAAACATTCTCATTTTACGTAAAAATTATTCTTATATATTAAAATTGTGTAAGTATTCAAACACAACGAGAAAACTTTTTAAAAAATCGGTCATTGCAGGATTCGAACCAGGGACCTTACGCTTGGAAGGTCATTACTACCCAGCTGAAAAGACTAAAGGTACAATGGATTTAATTATTGTTATTTACGTTTACTTGAAAACTTCCAAGTCGATTTACTCGAGAATTTTGGAGAGTTTCGTCGAATGGCTATGGTTGATTGTTATTAGAGTTCTGAACTTCACGTACCATAAATATCAAAACATTCTAAAATCTGATACCCATTTGATCTCCTTGTTAGATTTGTGGAAAATCATTCACCCTTGTAAACTCCTAGGAAGAGCAAAGCGTATTACAAACTGATTTAAAGAAATTATATATATTCATGGTAAAAAACGTGACTGTTGACCCTGACTATAAGATTTGTGAGGTTCTCCACATGAATACCAAAACAATTCTCATGCGAAGATTGAATCACTTTCACAGGTTAACGATTCAACTAAAAATCTAGGAACTACGATAGCGTTAAACCTGAATTGGAGCCGTCATATAAAAAATATTTTGGGAAAGACAACACAAAGTCTCCGTGTCATTTGAGAAAAAGCAGATGACAAATGACCAATGTTATAATAGAGCCTCCACGATCAGGCTTAGATATTCGTTATTTCCACCTAGTTTCTGAGAGTGGCACGATAGAAACATAAGTTGAATCCGCTCCCAAGCAAATGACTGAATTGAACAAAATTTGTGTATCTGTAGATGAAGATGTCCAGGGTAGAGAAACAGGAAGGAGGGCGGTATTTAGGAAGAAATGAGAGTGCAGAAGTGCAGAAGAAGAGAGCTACAAGCCTACAAATTAGTCGTTATTGAGACTATTTAGCAGTTCTTTTTAACTCGGGAGAGAAAATGAAGGAATGATTTTATATGTAAGATTCGTTTTTATGTTAGAGGATACAAAAGAATACGGTTTCACATATATATAAAGAGGAATGAAACAGGTCGGTAAAGAAATCAAAAATTTAGAAAGCGTAATGTATATGAAAATCGCTAGATTTCCTTATAACGTTTTGGGGAAATGTAGTAGAAGGACAGATGAGGTAATAATTTAACAGATAAGCGTGAGAGAATGGTAGAGTATTAACAATGAATAAATGTCGGACTAAATTGATTGCATAATTTGTAGAAGAGGAGGAGGATAGAGAGATGTACTTGAAATAAAACTAATACTTTTACAATGTACATCTAACTGATTTCTAAGTATCTATACAGGCTCTAAATCAAATAAAAATATAATATTTAAGGAATTGTGTATTCTAAAGATATCTACTTAAAAGAACGCATGTCAAAGGAAAACTAACTTATATCTCTCTCTTCTCCTCTTCTACAAATTATGCAAACAATTTAGTCTTACATTTATTCATTATTAATTACTCCACCATTCAGTATCGATTTTCTGTTAAATTATTACCTCATCTACCCTTCTATTACATTTCCCCAAAACGTTATAAGGAAATCTAGCAGCTTCCATATACATTACACTTTCTCTTTTAATTTCTGCTTTTTTTTTACCAACTCGTTTCACTTCTCTCTAAATATGTGAAACCATATTCTCTCAAAAAAAAAAAAAAAACAAAAAAAAACTGTAATGATTAAAAATGTTCAGTCTCTGTTGCAATATTTTATTATCCAATGACGCGTTTCGTGTTGTCATTGGGCGCCATAGCAGCAGAGGAGTCGCTGTCGCGGCAGGTCCAGAGTTGTAAACGTGGACCTGCCGCGACAGCGACTCCTCTGCTGCTATGGGGCTCAATGACAACACATATTGTTAAGATACCTCCTACACAGCTATAGATAGCTCTGTGGATCCATCTCCGCCCAATCTGACGATGCGCTAACAGCGCGAAACGCGTCATTGGAAAATAAAATATTGCAACAGAGACTGAACATTTTTAATTATTCAACACTGTTGCTGCACCAGCCACCACCACCACCATCATGGAATGGAAGGAAATGCCTAACTGTAATGAATGAAAAAAACCATGTTTTGTGCAGGTTGATGAAATTATACACAAAATAGTTACTTCCTTCAGTTGTCTCGAGCACCCAGTGCTACAGCAAGAAATTATAATACAAGTAACTTCGGCAAGTGTGGCTGTAGACCTTATGTGCTACGTAAACTTGTGCAATAACTGTTTAAAAATTAATAACTTTTCATTTATATGTCTAGGGGTACCAGTCACTTGCTGCAATCTCCCTAAAATGTTTTACTATAGATAAAAGCGGTAAGGAACAATAAACACACCCAGTTCGGACTTTATAGTAAGCCCGAAGTTCTTTAAGGCTGCCAGACAATTAAAGGGAAACTAAATTGAATCGTTTCTAAGTCCCACAATCGGTGAATAAAATTAAAGTCCAGCAACAATCCTGAAAAATTCTAAGTTCCACTGTTGCAGAATAAAGTTATTCCGGGAAGCACAACTGAAAATTTTTCTAAGTCCCACAGACGCAAAACATAGTACAAGTTCACGAAGCACCAAAGAACAAAAATTTTTCTTCGGCAGCACGCGTAATGTAGTGTTTACCATCGCATATTGCTAAGCTTGTGGTCCCTAGTTCAATTCCTGCCACTGGCAGAAGATAATTTATTGCTTTGTAGATACTATTTCTAGAATTTTCTACATGTTTCTTATGTTTGATGTACTTTTAAGTTCCAGATATTTCTTTCTATGTGTAAATAGTGGAGCACGTCACGCATTAGTCAATTTGTACTGGGTGTACGCTTGTGTTGGTAATAAAAGTGTTGTAAGTGTAAAGTGTTATGCTCTATCTATTCGAATTCCGGACCACCTGCAGTTTTCACCATGACAATATTTGATTCACTATAAGTCAAAAACTACTAATGTGACAGGGCATTTCGCAGCCGTATAATTAACTGCTTTAAAATAAGGTAGGCGCTCCTTAGTACCACATAAATGAAAAGTTATTGATTTTTAAACAGTTATTGCACATTTCTCTAATGCCAAAGAAGGCTTCTGTTGCCGATTGCCATTGACTCCATAACCGCCTGGATTGTCCAGGCACGTGTCCATACACAAAGCGAGTGGGCAGATGCTCGTTTGACAAATGACAGGTGCCGCTATCTATTGACTAACCCCTGAATTACGTCGACTCAATTGCTGTCAAAACACATCACGATTCCCGCGCGTATGCACATTTTACCACAAATTTGTTGACTTTAAGTGTCCCTACAAAGCTGCCCCTTACAATAGGTTAGGGGATATGAATACGGTTTCACATATGGGGAGAAGAATGGAACTGATCGGTAAACAAGCAAAAATTAAAAGAGAGTTCTTTATAACGTTTTTGGGAATTGTGGTAATAGGGCAGACGAGGTAATAATTTAACAGAAAAGCGAGAGAGAATGATGGAGTAATTAACAGTGAATAAATGTCAGACTAAATCGTTTCCATAATTTGTAGAAGTGGAGGAGAAGAAGGATGTAATTGGAATAAAAGAAATACTTCAAAAGTCTACGTCCGAAACGATTTGTAACTATATATAAAGGCCCCAAAAGAAATAAAAACATAATATTTAAGAAATTATATATTCTAAGAATATCTACTCCAATAAAAAAGGCATGTCAAAGGTAAACTAACATATATTTTATCTTTTCAGAGCGTCCGTTGAAGTTGCTTTGTTTCGTGACCTGTTCTTTGATTAATCCTCAAGACCTCAGATCACATGTTTTCCACTTGTTCACATCAGCCATCCGTAGCGGCAAATCCTTCACTTTGAAGCGAATCGTCGAGAGATGCATTTGAACGAATGCAGACTTGCTACCGGAGAATGGGCCTTTGCATTGTAAAGTCCCTTTCTCCACACAGAATTTGCATTGATAGAATCACATTTTCTAGCATTTGTGTGTGTACTGCACGCTTTCAGGTTTTCCTTCTATCGTGCGAAGAATTCATGCTTCTCATGCAGAAATCCAACCCTATCTGGAAACAGATAGTCACGTCTTCTGATGCCGTCGATGGTGAGTCCCTTGTGGCCTTTAAATGACTCTTCGACCTTCGATTCTTGTGGGAATCTCCATCCCCATACAGTCGCACGGCGCAGAAATTCTTATAACCATTCTGCGTTAGATCTAGTCTTAGGAAAAATGTATTCATCAAGGTAAAATATCTGATTGAAAACATTACAAACTGGCAACCTCGCCATTTAGTTGTGAATATATCATTCACGTGTTTCACACATATAAAACGTACGCAATGACGCTGTGTATGATGCTCGACGGAAATCGCGTTGTCCTGAAGCATTTCACTGAAATCTCAGTGATGCACAATTTTCCTGATATTCACAGTTAAGTGTTACGTAAAGGGTTCTCAGAATCAATTCAATTTCTCGACCGTTTCACTCACATATTAAGCTCGAGAAAAACGAACACCACAAACTTTATGTGCGATTTCTAATTACTCTCACCTTATTACAGTTTTAATATCATCCTTGTACGGCTGTGGTATGAAATGTTTGCATTCGGAAGAAAAGGAAATGGAAATGTCGTGCCGCTATTAGAACGTTATTGCTAGGACCTCAGGCAACCACGCAGAATTGCAGCTAAACGACCTGTCGTGGTCTCGACGATTGTCTGAAGTAGTGCTGGAGCAAAGTGACAGCATGAATCTTGCTGCGCAGTCCATGTGTCCGTAAAAGTACGAGGGGGTGGAGTCCTGTAAAATGTAAAGTTTCACGTTCGGAAAGGTCACTATTACTAAAAATTTCCGGGCTATTATGCCGTCGTCTTATGGATTTATTATTGAAATACAACGTTTCGTCCCCAACTGTAGACGACATTTTCAAGGGGGGTCGTGGCACTTTTGAATGACTGACGCACATCCTGACTCGACTGAAGCCAAATTCCGCTTACGAGGGCTCTGAAACGACACAATAAATAAATAATTTCATGAATCAGGGAAATTTCGAGTAGGGCAAAGATCGTTTTTCTTTCTCTCCCTTAAACTATCTGTGATCCACCTTCCCTTGTTTTACTGCGGGAAAGAAGGAACAGCGATTAACTTTTTTTTCTTCGTGTCGTCTTTCTGGAGATAAGACGTATTCGATGTAGCTCACCCCTGGTCATATTCAATTTTGTGTAAGTATAGTGCCGCTCCTGTAAATTATGATATTTCAACTTGAAATACATCAGTATAAAATTTTAAATGGCAGTCATCTTTCATTTAACTGCCCTTTTTCACTCGAGTGGCGTGAAGTTGAAGTGTGAAGGAATTGGACGCCATTGCTGCTAATAATGATCAGTGCAGTAATTGTTAAATCGGTTTCATTGCTTTTTCTATTCCAATATTTCCTACGTCAAAGATAGAGTGATTACAGGAGCTGCAGTCGAATTTGTATAGCTACTTGTTAAAATGAAGTCGGAATACTTTCTCCATTTTTGCCAACCGCATACGCAGAGCCCACAACTAAAGTTTAACACACGGCCCACTGCACAATAACAGATTTTAATACGACGGTGTGTACCTTTAATTATACAATATTTGATTACAGATCCCTGACGTACCATCATTGCACATCGAGATGGTACTTGCTGAAGGTAACATCGTCTTGTTTTTATAATGTAGAAGCCGCCCATCTTTAGCCTTACAGTCGTTCTAATTCTTTTTGTTTTAATTTAATTTTTATTCCCTTTTTATCATAATCCGCCCTTTCCATGTATTCCCATTTCATACATAATATTTCAGCTAACGACTACCGCCAAACACCATACAGGCGCTACATTATAGCACGCGCGCAGAGGTGTGACGTCAGATGTTTTTGGTATGCGCACGCAATTCGTCGTCGCCGATTGCCGTCGTCCGTTATGGTGGAAGACAGTTACATTTCTTCTTCAACACCGGCATGCAGATTTCATTGAGTTTCACGCCCTCCTCTATCCTATAGAAATTATTGGGGTGTTTTACAATTTCTATAGCCTCTCTGTACAGTTTTCGTGGTGTGCATTTGTGGCTGCTAAAACCCGAGTCTTATCAAATTGAATAAGGTGGTCACCTGAATCAAAAACATGTTCAGCAGCAGCTGATCTGTCAATCTCTCCCCTCCTACAGTTCCCCTTGTGCTGCTCTAGTCGTTTTTTGACCTTTTTGTCTCCACAGCTACACGGAATCCTATAAATTCCTGCCTTTTCCAGCGGTTTGCGAGCATCCTTCGCCGATTTCAGGTGATCCTGTATCTTCCGAATAGGTCTGTAAATAACGGCAACATTCCGTTTCGTCAAAATATTACCAATGCGTTTGGTGACGTCCTTAATAAGAAGCAGATAGACTTTTTATTTCACAGGAATCTTTTCATCATTTTCAATTCTACGTATCGGTCTCAACGCTCTCCTCTGTGGACAAATAACCATTCGTAATTATAGCATTACTCAGGTGTTTCAATTCCGCGTCGAGTGATTCCGGTTCGCAGATGTTCCTTGGTCTGTCCGCCAACGTCTTTATAATGCACCGCTTCCGCTGTAGGTGGTGGTTTGAATCCCGGTACAGATAACAGTCTGCGTGTGTGGGCTTTCGATAAACTGCCCATTCCCATTTTTGAAAACTGACACGTCAAGAAAATTCAGTTTTCCGTCTGCCTCCGTCCCCATGGTAAACTGAATACTAGAATTAATCCCATTGAGGCTTTGAAGAAAACGATATAGTTCCTCTCTACCATACCTCCATACAACTAACGCATCGTCTACTACCTAGCGGAACCAAATAGCAGTTTTTTTTGTATGCTGTTTTCAATGCCTGTTCCTCGAATTTTTCCATAAAGAAATTTAACAGGGCTTAAAGGGCTGCCCATAGCTACACCATCTGTTAGTTCATAGAAATCATCGATCCATTTGAAATAAGTAGTCGTGAGTCAATATTTGAACAGATCGGCAATGTCACGTGGAAGGAGGAGATTCAGGTGTTGCAGCACCTCATTGCCTGGAACCATAGGAAACAGGGATACCACGACAAAACTAAGTAACATGTCCTCTGGCTTGACCAATATATCATTTAATTAAAACGCCTCGAATTCTTGATATAGGAATATGAGCGCCCCACATGCGGACGTAATAGTGTTGTCAAGAACTTGGCAATCAAATAGTTGGGCGAAGCAATTACACTAACAGTTGGTCTCAGAGGAGGAACATTTTCCTTTTCCTTGTGGACTTGCAGCAACCCAAAAAGTCTTGGCAGTAGTGCAACAGAATTGAACAGACATTTTGAACACACTGTTCAATGGAAGACGTTTTTATTACCTGTGTAACAGTTCTAAGAACTTTGTCAGTAGGATCTTTACTAAGTTTCCAGTATGTCTGCGGATGTAACAATTTCTTAATCTTGCAATGGTAATCAGTCACATTTAAAACCACTGTACAATTTCTCTTATCTGCGGGCAGAATTATAATACTATCGTTTTCGGTCAGGCTTTTTATAACATTTTATCACCCGTTGTTAAATTACTTTTTGGAGGTTTTGCGAGAGCCAATACTCTGACAGCTTCTACACTTATTTCTTCAGCTGTAACTTTGTCTATATTGCGAATACCCGCTTCTATACTGGATATAATTTCCTCTATAGGCACACTGGAGCCCCTGGCAAGCACCGATCTCTCATCACCAGGTAGAACAGAAGACCACGGCATAATAGCCCGGATATTTTTAGTAATATTGGGGATGGAGTCCATTTTCGAACAGCACGTTACAAGGCATTCCAGATATGTCTGCTGGGTTATCTGGAGTTACTGGTGCAATCGCATGACTGCGGTTGCACAGCTGTAATGCAGTATTGTTTACAATCTGAAATTTTCATTAAATTTCCTCTGACAGTATCTGAGAAAACGGTGGAAATGTTTCAAAATTTATAGTTTTGAGAAAATGAGACATAAAGTTTTACATGTTTATTCTCGAAAAAACTTACAGATGTGTCCCCAAGAAGTGGTTAGAAGCAGTGTGCACCATAATCAGGGTCCACAGTACCTTGGGTTCATTTGCCTGTTTCCATTTTTCTGCCTCTTGAGTATTTAGACATTAGAGTAGCAGGAAAATCAGACTTGGCAATACGCAAGCAGTCCTCTTAGAATAATTACGGTATTCTCTCCAGTTTCTAAAACTTTCAGTCTGGCAATGTTTACATTGTTCCACTTTATCACAGCATCTGACACTCGTAGATGGACGTGTACATGTGAGAAGAGAACCTCATGACTCCATGGACCCTGCTTGTCAGGCAGGGAACTATTCAGGCTGGTGGATATTCTGTAATGCTGTGCAGCCTGTGTAGTTGCGGTAATATTGGATCCCCACACATTCTAATATTATTACTGAAACATCATAACGTTTTCTGTAACCAATGCTTGTGTGTGAATGTGTAGAGGTTTCCATCTGCCTGTGTCTTCCTAAAGTTGCACCACGTATCAGGAGGTAGTGGACATAGAAAATGTGTTGGCTTCTTTAATAATGTTTGTATAGCTTATGGGACTTAACTACAGGGTCATCAGTCCCGAAAATTACAAATTACTTATCAACTAGCTTATCCTAAGAACAGCACAAATATCCATGCCCGAGGGGGGATTCGAACCCCCCGACCGTAGTGGCCGTGCAGACCGTGACTAGAGCGCCTCAGTCCCCTCGGCCACCGCGGCCGGCTGTTGGCTTCTCGTCAGTGGATATACGGTGGAAGAAAGTGGCCCACACTGCTGTCTTCATTGCCCCCAGATATCCAGAATTCTTCCTAACTGCATTCCCATAATATTCCTGCAACTCACTGATAATCTTATCTGTCTTCATAGACTTGTATCAGAAAGGTTTGTTCCGCCAAGTTTCCTCTTGAATGTACGAAGGTGGGTGCCCATCCTCTTTTTAACATGCCCCACACATTCTAATATTATTACTGAAACATCATAACGTTTACTCTAGGGAGTTTGGTAGCCCCAGAGGTGTTCAGACAGAACAGTGTTCTGGACATGTGTGGTGTCACATTAACTGTTAGAATTTCCCAAGTACATCGGAATCAGAAATGAGCGTGAATGGATGCACGTGGTCAGAGATGATGCATACATATGCATCATCTGTCAGAGTCGTATCTAGAGGTATCAGGGATCCAATATAACCGCAACTACACACGCTGCACAGCATTACAGAATATCCACCAACCTGAATAGTTCCCTGCCTGACAAGCAGGTTCCATGGATTCATGAGGTTCTCTTCTCACATGTACACGTCCATCCGCTCCATAAAATTATAAATTCGACTAATTAGACGAGGAAACATGTTCCCAGTCATCAACAGGCCTATTTCAGTGTTTATGACCCAAAGCGAGGAGTAAAGTCTTCTGTTGCGCATTCAGCAAGGTTACACGAGTCGTCCTTCGGCTGCTAAAGCACGTATCGATAATGTTGCGCATGCTATTAATAACCGGATACCACCCACTGGTTTTTTTTTTTTTTTTTTTTTTTTTCTTTTTTTTCCTCAAAGGCCTTTGCCTGTGTCACTGAATTCTTTTAGATAAGTTTAATAATTACGGTTTGAATGTGACAATGCACAGATGGTTTAATGCATACTTAACTGGAAGAATGCAAAAAGTTGAAATAAGTGATTCATGTAACGTCAAAACATCAGCTGATTCCTCATGGGGTAATAGTGTGCCACAGGGTTCGGTCTTAGGTCATTTACTGTTCCTGATATACATTAATGATTTGCCATTCTACACTGATGAAGATGCAAAGTTAGTTCTTTTTGCTGATGACACAAGTATAGTAATCACATCCATAAAACAGGAACTAAGTAATGTAATCAAAAATACTGTTTTTCACAAAATTAATAAGTGCTTCTCTGCAAACTGACTATCACTAAATTTTGATAAAACACAGTATATACAGTGCCGTACAGTAAATGCCACTACTCCAGTAATAAATATAGACGTTGAAAAGAAGTCTGTAGATACGATAGAATTTCAAAATTTTTAAGTGTGTGCATTGATGAGAGATTAAACTGGATTACAACACACTGATGATCTGCTGAAACGTATGAGTTCAGCTACGAATGGTATTAGGGTTATTGCAGATTTTAGCATAATAATCTAAGTATTACCATACTGTTCCTATTTTCATACACTGCTTTCGGATGGCATCATACTCTGGGGTAATTCATCACTGAGTAAAAATATATTCATTGCACAAAGGCGTGTAAACAGAATAATTGCTGGAACCCGCCCAAGACCATCTTGCAGACATCTATAAGGCATTTAGGTGTCCTCGAAGTAACGTCACAGTATATATACTCACTTAAGAAATTTGGCCGCTGTGGAGTGACCAAGCGCACTGAGGCGCTACGCTCCAATACGCAACGCCGTTCCCCGTCGGGTGTTCGAATGCCCCCTCGGGCATGGATGTTTGTGCTGTCTTTAGTATAAGCTAGTTCATAAGCAGTTTCTCAGTTAGGGACTAACGACCCCAGAGTTAAGTCCCATAAGCTCAAAAACATTTGAACATTTTAATGAAATTTGTAGTTAATAATCCATCTCTTTTTAAAAAAAAGTACTAGCAGTTACAAAGGCTATAACACCAGGACAAAGGATGATCTTTACTGTGCAGGGTTAAATCTTACTTTGGCAAAGAAATTGTTGAAGCGTCAAGACAGCGCTGTACGCCAGATGCACGAAAACGATCGTGAACAAGGCAGAGGACGACCAGCAGACAATCCTGGAGGAAACAACCAAAATTCGCGCCTTCTACGAGCAGCTATATCTAGGTAGACATGCGTCTGGAAGGACACCTCTGAAATCGGCTCCGAACGAGGCAGTAGCCATGATAGAGAGCAGCTAGCATCTTGCAAGAAGATGCCGCCGTGGGAACAGACTTACTCTCTTAAACCTGAGTATTGTGTATTTTTCAGTAAATAAAACTTGTATTACTAATCTGTATAGCTGTTTTAGCTGTCCACGCATCCCACGCAGATCCTTTTCCGAAAGATAGGCCGGGGAGGACAAAACAGAAATAAGTGAATTATGCTGCCACAAAAGTCTTCGGTCACGTACCAAACAGCATCGAAAGCGTGACAGATAGCCAACTAACTTTTGAATATAAATTAAAAGAATTACTGAATGACAACTCCTTCTAATCACTGGATGAATTTTTTTATCTTTTTTTTTATTTTCTTATTTTTTTTCTTTTTGTAAATTAGTATATATATATATATATATATATATATATATATATATATATATATATATTCTGTAATTTTATATCTTGTACAGGCACCTTTTATTAACCTGACACATGCCACATCATTACGAAGTATTGTATTCATGATGTATGGAACAAGTATTAATGTGATATAATCTACGCTGACTTGATGACGGCCTAGCATTGAAATCCGCAGCAAACGCTAGGATTCACTTGGACTCTGTGTACTGCCAGCAGTGGCTAGGACGGCCTGGGCCACTTCCTGGCCACCACATTCACTTTATTTGACCTGCGTGGATTTTTTCCTTTGATGACATATTAATAGCCTGGTGTATGAGAGTCCCGTGACATCTGAAGACCCCCCCCCCTACCCCTCCAGGGGGCTCAAGGTTCCAAGGTTCTTCCGTGAGTACGTGCGTGAGAATCACGGGGCCCTGAGCTAATGCAGTCTTCCTTTCTTCTTTACTTCCCGGACTGCATTTACTTTCCCCCTCCCATCCTTTCCTACCCTAACTCCTTCCCCTCACCACCGGGGGACTGATAACCTCAGTAGTTCAGTCCCCCTATCTCAACCAAAGAACCCAACCCAACATCTGAAGAAGATGCCCGCGTGTCTCTTGCTGCTGGATATGGGGTCGACATGCCTGGCGTATTTTCTAATTTTCGCCGGTCCACGCACCTTCGCTGTGAATTCTGTGTCGCTGTTGGTAGCCGCTCTTCCGTGCACCTGTTATAATCATCATCATCATAGACTGATAATGCCTTTCAGCGTTCAGCCTGGAGCATAGCACCTCTAATAGAATTCCTCCATGATCTCCTAGTCAATGCTAACATTGATGCTTCGTCTGATGTTATGCTTTTTACTTCAAAATCATTCGGCACCGACTCTAAGTACTTTCTTCTTGGTCTACCTCGACTCCTCTTACCCTCCGCTGCCGAGCTCATGAGTCTCTTAGGTAACCTTGCTTCCCCCATGCGTGTAACATGAGCCCACCATCTCAGTCTGTTCACTCTAACTACTTCATCTATGGTGTTCATTCCCAGTTTTTCTTGATTTCCTCATTATGGACACCCTCCTGCCATCGTTCCCATCTATTAGTGCCTGCAATCATTCTTGCTACTTTCATATCTGTAACCTCTACCTTATGAATAAGGTAACCTGTATCCACCCAACTTTCACTCCCATACAACAAATTTGGTCGAAAGATAGAGCGGTGCACCGCTAACTTAGTCTTGGTACTTACTTCCTTCTTGCAGAAGAGAGTAGATCATAGCTGAGTACTCACTGCATTAGCTTTGCTGCACCTCGATTCCAGTTCTTTCACTAATTTTTATTTGTTTTTAGTTTCCTTTTTAATTTGCTTTCTTCCATACTTCATTACCGACCACACATTCCTATACGCAATCTACTTATTTCAGACCCCTCTAATTGCCGTTTCATTTTTGACATATAATGGGGACCACTATACGTATTCGTGTGACCTCTGGTACGTAGGATATATCTCAGGATAATTCCGCTGTCCCATATGGTTGTATCTGATGGCTTGACTGTGATTGGTCTAGACTGACTAGTGACTATGCTACCTGTGTGCAATGAGTTGTTTCTAATTATCAGACAGATATGTGCATTTTATGTGAGTGAAATGGTCCTGTCAGCGTCCTGGAAAAATATCATTAGCTATACAACGTATTTTTCAGAGCGTAGAAGAAGGAAACTGGTTTTACTGCTTATCTTCTGCCAGCTTATAAAATATTCACATAGGAACTGATGTCGCCCATAGCAGGGATCAACACGTACGGCTGCCTGAAGTAGACGTTACCAGTTGTCACTTTGATTAACAACGATTGGTTGATGTTCAAGGAGCTACACTTATCCTTGCGTTGAAAATGTTCTTAGCAGTTGAATTATTTTGCCAGTTTGTCGTAGGTTTTGTGGCTGATAAGTAAACTGAGTTCTGTAGCTCACGTAATAAAAGTTTCTAGATGTCTGAGAAGAGGTGACTGTAGTTCACTCTAAGCCGTAGCCAAGAGGAGAACATTATCATTTTTGAACAAATTTTTACCCTTGTGCTGTTGTATTTAATCTCTTGGACGAATGTAAGGTTTTTATCTTTAGTAGTGTAGTACTTCGTTTCTACCGTTATATTTATGCCTGGGGCGGCTTTCGGTAGCTGAAATTCAAGTTGTTATAGTATCATCCACACGCTCTAATGAGTTGTTCGTAACACCAATGTTATCACAATACATTAATCTAATTAATTAATTAATTATACTAATAACTCATAGCTGACTGTAATACATAAACAGATCTTGAATGGTGTGACTTGAAGTTTTTTTTTTTTAATTAAGAAGAGAAACCCTTGGTCAGCTTAGTACATTGGCATGATAATGTGAGGAGCTGGAAGAGAATTGCGTGATGATCATTAACAATATCGAACAACTTAGACCTCTCGAGACGTCTTTTAATCAACTTAATTGTACATTGCCCTGAACTTGAGAACAGTGGGCTCGTGGAACAAGTAGTTGATCATAATTTTTTATTAACAGTGGTGAAAACCAATTCCTTGGCCCACGTCAATTGTTATTTACATTTTACTATGTCCTAGCCAAAATATTTGTTACTGCAAGCTGTAAATTGTCACCTCTATGCACAACAAGGTGACAGACGCTGTGCCTGTTTTCCCCAAACGAAATTTTTATAAGCTGTTAGAAGATTCAGTAAAGAACTCTTTCCCTTGTTTCCTATGCGGCAAATTCTGTTTATGAATATCATCTTTTCAGCACGATGCCGGAAAGAAAATACTGAAACAAAAGAAGAAATGGCGCCTCTAATAATTGAAAACAAATCGTCAGTCTTAACGCACCGTCAATAGCTTGGTCGTTAGAAACGCAGCTCACAGTCGGATTGTTTGAATAAGGATGGAGAAAAAAAAAATCAGCCGTGGTCCTTCAAAGGAACCATACTGAAATTTGCCTGGAGCGATTTTGAGAAACTACGGAAGACGTACACAATACATCTCACAGAACTCGAATGGAGAGACTTAACGTTATGTAACGAATTTAAATACGTTCAGTAGTAACTGTTCAAATGTTTGATCTTATGGGACTTAACTGCGGGGTGATCAGTCCCTAAACTTACTAACTACTTATAAACTAACTTACGCTTAATACAAGTATCCATGCCCGACGAAGGATTCGAATCCCCGACGGGGAACGGCCTTGCGGAACGGAGCACAGCGCCTCAATGCGCTCTGCCACTCCGCCGCGGCGTTCAGTATGAGGCTATATTGTACAAT
The DNA here is from genome assembly GCA_026315105.1 of Locusta migratoria. NCBI lineage: Eukaryota > Metazoa > Arthropoda > Insecta > Orthoptera > Acrididae > Locusta > Locusta migratoria. The sequence goes on along the minus strand of CM048746.1, from coordinate 335,574,262 downwards.
ACGACGTACAACGGACCATATTTTTAATTCGATACTCTCCGGCCCCCCTAAAAATTTATGTGATTTATTTGTAACGTTTAACCACTTGTTGCGAACATTGTCTTCAACTAAAATGACCTAATTACTCATAAATATTTTCAAATTTTTATAGAGTTAAGGAACCAAACTACGCTCGTCATCGGTTCCTAAACTTACAAACAAACAAACTTAAACTAAGCACCGGCGGAGCGGCCGAGCGCATTGAGGCGCGTTGTTGCGATGCGCGAGGGCGTTCCCCGTCGGTGGTTCGAATCCCCCCTCCTTTCGAGCATGGCTGCTTGTGTCGTCTTTAGTGTAAGGTAGTTCATAAGTAGTTTGTAAGTTTAGGGACTGGTGATCCCGCAGTTAAGTCCCATAAGCTTGACAAACATTTGAACTTTTTTCAGAACACACACACACCGATGCCCCAGGGAGGACTCGAACCTCCACCGGCTACGAGCCGCGCGCTCCGCAACATCAAGCTGCAGACCGCTCGAGAATTTCCATCCGACTCCTATTACTGTCTGACTTAGAGACATGATTATAATAGTTGCAATCCCTACTTCTTCCAATATACAGAATATTTCAGTTATACACGGCTGGTAAAAATAATTTGTACACCTAGATAGACGACGACCCGATAATGGTAGATGCCAAAAGGGCGATAGTACTTACTGTAATTACGGCTTTAACGTGGTCCTCAACGGATACCGCTGTCAGAAAGCCGTCCCTTCAATACACAAGAACACACGTGTGAAGCTAACAGGAGTCTCGTCACGAAGACGCACTCGTGTTTCCTTACCACAACTGAGCAAGTCCGAAAAATTTCAAATTATTTTCCGGGAAGGGCAGCCACATCTTAAGAACATTTTGAATGAATTCAACCACTCACTACTCCCCAAATCCTAAAATTAGCTTAAGTAATATAAAAAATGTTTGTAAATCTATGGGACTCTAGTCATCAGTCCCTGGGCATGCAAACTACTTAAACTAACCTATGCTAAGGATAAGAAATACACCCGTGCCCGAAGGATGACTGGAACCTCCGACGGCGAGCAGCGACGCGCTCTGCAGCGTTCTTGGAACGTTCGGCCACTCCACTGCGGCTAAGTGCTTGTGTGCTTGTGTGTTGGAATAGAACCGCGAAGCTTTACTACCACAATAATCTGTGTTCGTCAATCATTGGATAGAAACGGGAGCCGCGGTGGAGTAGCCGAGCGGTCTGAAGCACCTCGCTGCGGAGCGCGCGGTTGCTCGCCGTGGAGGTTCGAGTCCTCCCTGGGGCATGGTTGTGTATGTTTGTCCGTAGGTTAGTTTACCTAGGTTTAAGTAGTTTGTAAACTACGGACTGATGACCACGCAGTTTGGTCCGATAGATTTACAGACATTTGAACATAGAAACGGGATGTTATAAGTGCGACCACACCTTGTTGTGATAGTTTTCTATAGCGGCCTCCTAAACGCTGGACGCTGTCCTTCATAGAATATGTAATCATTATCATTATGTACCTGAAGATGCATCTCAACTGATGTGAAATCGCTGGTGTTTAAATAAACACGTTTAGATAGCTTTGCGGTTCTGTTTCAACAACACATCGGCTCCCAGGACTTTTTATATTACTTAAAATAATTTTTGATTTTTGGGAGTAGTGTGTGTTATAATATCTAAGAAATATTTCAGATTTTGGCCCTCCGAGTGGCAGGATGGTCCTTTCGGAGAACTGCCACACAAATTGAACGTGATGCGTCAGTTGTTATACGATGATGGTTGCAATGGTAGCGTTAATATTCTCACACCCGCAAACCATTCTGGGCGTCCAAGATGTTCGTATTGTAAGAGTGTCACAGATAAAGTATTTTCAAGCCCAGAAGTGTCAACACGAGCATTTGCCAACCGGTTAATGCCAGTGGGATTACGAGCTCGCGCACCTCCCGCCCGTCTTCCACTGACGTCATAATTTCGACGTAAACGGCTCGACTGATGCTGTTACAGTATTATTTTGAGTGTAGCCTTACGAAATGAAAGCAACTCCTGTAAATCCTCGCACGTAGAGAGCATTCAAGACACTTTGGCCCCATCTCAGACCTTCTCGTGTTGGGTGCAATAAGATACAATTGTCGGTCATCTTCGGAGTATGTGTAGAAAACGCTGGCCAGGGCTCGTTACTTGCTGAACCTTTTAAGACTCGCTCTTTTTCTGTTCTTGCAACAGCAATGTGATTTGTTATTCGAACTGATAATGCTTGCCCAAACATAGTGTGTGCAGCGATTTTCCTTGGCATCAGCAACTCCGCAGTTGTTTTCAGTCGAGCAGGTGTGGGATATGATTCTCATTCAGTCATGTAAAACGGAAGACATCCTGTCGTTCGAAGTTTTCGATTGCCCGATACCATACAACATAATTTTCTTATAATATCTAAGGTGGCATAGTGGAGGTTACGCCTTAGTAAAGGGGGCATTGCGGTGCATGCTTGACCAGGATTATTATTCTTTCCATAGGTTGGGACTACAACTGCAATATAGTGTTTCACTGAAGAAAATTCCGGCAGCTGTGTCTGTTTACTTTTTTTTTTTCAGTTAATAAAGTGAGCGCTTTCGGTGCTTCACTATCACCATTCTTCAGGTCCCCGATACGTAAGTGTTCCAAGTTATAGTGAATTCAACGGCCACCCCTTTTGAATGCAATGTTACGTAACGTTAGATAGCTTTATTAATTGAAAATAATTCAAAGACAGCTTTTGGAATTTTCTTCAATCTAACATTGGTTAAAGTAAATCGATTTTGTAAAACTGTGTAACCCGGTAGAGCGTTGCTTGGGTGACACTGTCTGTAGATAGTGCACTTGCAGAACATCATGGAGAGTGCTCTTTAAACAACCCTGCTTACCTTCTCTCTTGAATGTGATAAGACCTTCGAAAGTGATTTAAAGGCGAGTGCCTACCTCACCTCTTACATTCAGCAATACACTATTCGTATCACAATATCTCCTCTTCCGATCCGTAAAAGGGGTTGACATGTTCGGTCGCCTTTGCCGATGATATTTATCCAAAATTTAAGATATGCTTAACAAACCCGGAGACCGAGGTTACAAGTCGTAGACGCTATCCCTAAAGTTCCACATTGACTGAATCACGTACACCAGTTCACGAAAGTGTGCTTCAGAGTTATACGATGAACAACCCAAAAGAGGATAGTACATTTATATAATAAAAATTTCGTCTTAAAGCTATAGTTTCATTTAAATCGGATACGTCCGCGATAATGTTTTTGCCACCCTACACCGGCTGCTGCTGCAACTAAAAGCCGGAAACTTAGTTTGCCGTGACCTGGAGTGCTTCCGCTCCCTCGCAAACTCCTTTAACAGCAAGTAACCCGTCTCTCAGATGGAGGCTGCTTGTTATCCACCGAACTTCGCCGCGGCTTCTTCCTTTACGCTTCACTTCTTTTTTTGGTAGACACTGACGGAAGACATCGTGTTAGTGCCACCCACCAGCTTGCGCCTTTGTCTTAAATGAACGTCCTGTGATGGATCTCAGTACTTCAAAACAGACCCGCGACTTTCTGCGTCTGACGTAACTAAAACCAAAATCTATTCCTTTTTTTAACAATCTAATTACTGCGATACCAGAAAAGAACATCTTTTACTTTGAACGGAAACTATATTAACAAATTAAAAATGGAGGCCTCGTAATTTTTTGCAACTATATTACCAATAAAAGCACTGTTAATTTAGAATCAATTTACAATAAAATTATTATCATTTAAAAAAACACCATAGATCATGGTAAACATTATTTCTTTCAGTAATGTTATTGGAGTACTATGAAGAAACAACCTTTCGCTCAGAAACGATTTATCCTTAACAATAAATTTATTCATTTTCTAAAAACCAGCCGTCGTTTTTAAACATTTGTAACAATAAATTTTTTTATTTTCTTAAAACAAAACACTTCATTTTGAAATGCGTTCAACAATAAAATCATTGAATTCCTAACAGCAAACATCCATCATTATGAAAGTCCTTTTTAAGTCTCGCATGGTATCAGCTCTAGAAAAACGTATTATATGCCTGAGTCATTTTTACCCCAAAGTGATTTAAGCGACTTTATGGAGATAAAATTTGAAATATGTCCATAAAAATTAAATATAATTTATTGAGAAACATGTGCACAAATTTGATATTATGACTTCCAGTTTCTTCCTATAATTAAGTTACATATAAGTAGTAAATAATTACTTTACTTCATTTGTTTCCAAAAATGAAAAGATGTTTTGTTTAGTATGTTTGGTTCCAAAAATATTTTAACACAAAATATTTATAACCCACACACTATGTATCGATAGCGTAATTCATTAGTATTATCTGTAATATCATTTACATGGAATTTTTTAGTAATACACTTCTACTCGCTCTCCGCATCATACGATGAACAATCAGTTCACAACACATTTTCTTTACAGATAAACTTGTGGAACTCATCACATTGTTGATTTACTTTCTTGTTCTTTGACCTTGGGCAAGAGTCACACCGTTTTCTTTCCAGACCTGGAACATCGCTTTCAGGATTATGGTGTCCTTTAGAAGATCCTTGAAACCTGACGAAATTATTGCTGAACGAAACCGTTGTGTTCGGCACTGGGGGGGGGGGGGGAGGGTTCGTCGTTCAATGTGAGGTTTGACTAGTTCTTTCCCCAGTTCTGAGAGGAATTCTCATATCATGCAAAAATTTACAATACAGGACATAAGCATTGAGACAAGCTAAATCTAGTATGTCAAAAAATACAGCAAGTGGCCACCTTTTCGTTGCACGTTTCACTGAATAATGTCTAGCCATCATATCAACGGTGTGAACTACTGCCTTTGTTGTGTTGTAGAACATCATTATGTCAGGTTTTTGTGCTCATGTTCACTTACATCAAATGTTTGGGGGAACATACGAAGCTAAAACAGTATTCTGTGCATTCCAGAAAGTGGTCGATAATGGTTGCCTCTGTTTTGATGGCAACATTTCTTTTAGTATCTCTTTTCGGTTGGCCCGAAGAGTTCCCACAAGTGTCAGTTTCATACCAAGTAGTTCTTGTCCCAAATCAAAACTTGTAAAAAAGTTATCAGTAGTTATGATCAACTAAATCATGCACCACTCGTTTACCTTGATTTATTTCCCTTCCTTCAGCAGATATCCCTGTATACACTTGTGCATTTATTACATAATTGGCCTCACAATCTACAGCAGCCCACACTTTTATTCCATACTTTCCAGGTTTCGAGGGAATGTACACCTTGAATGGAGACCGTCCCCTGAAAGTACACACATGCTCATCAACTGTATGATCAACTAAATCATGTACCACTCGTTTCCCTTGATTTATTTCCCTTCCTTCAGCAGATATCCCTGTATACACTTGTGCATTTATTACATAATTGGTCTCACAATCTACAGAAGCCCACACTTTTATCCCATACTTTCCAGGTTTCGAGGGAATGTACACCTTGAATGGACACCGTCCCTGAAAGTACACAGATGCTCATCAACTGTAATATAAGCTCCAGGGACATAAGACGAAATGCATGCATCAACAAACGTTTCGAACAAAGCCCTTATAGGTTCAGCTTTTGATCCAGAAGCAGATTTTCTTTCTTCCCTTGTAAGTATATCATCGAACCGGAGGCCATATTCTTCTGACCAAAATTCACTCAAATGGCTTCCCATGTGCTTTATGCAAGCCAGCTATTATTAGTAGACCAAGGAATGCCTGCAGCTCTGTAGAATCAAGTTGAATCCAGCGTTCAAGTGTTGGGTACATAATTTCACTATCTTTTGCGTGATTATTGGTATGCATTACTATTACACTGTGCATGTGATTGGTGATAAAAAGTCTGAAACAATCTGCCCCTGTCTGTTATTGTGGTCTAAGGTGACGTGGAATATGTGCAGTTTCACGTATCACATTTCTTGAAACCTGCTTGCGTACATCAGGTGGTACTATGTTATTTGTCAACTTTTAGACACGAAAGTATATGCACTAGTTACCTGAATACCATTATCATCTTCTTCACAGTCACACAAATCCACTTCATCTCCGACCTGTACACCTTTCTCTATCATGTCATCCTGGTTTCCAGAAATTGATTCATTATCACTGTCACTCTTATGTAAATCTTCCATAGCCTGTTGTAGGACTGTACCCCTTTGCAAAACGTATCTCACCATTCATTACGAATAAACTATAACACCACGTTCTCCTTGCACAAAACTCAGTTCCAAACGGTAAATTTGTCGTAACAGTGCATGTAAATGTATATTATATTCATTGTTTACAACAATGTACAAATGAATGTCGGTTTATAAGGTACATTGTTGCCAAGATTTATTTTCGTAACAAAACCTATATATAACACTGAAAATCACTTATTTTATACCTGGGGTATTTTATGACCCCACTGCAAAAATTTCAAATTGTTGTCCTGCAAAATGAGATATAACCATCAATATTTTACCCAGTTACAATAAAAAGTCCGTGGATAAATATCTGGAGGATGAGATGTCTACATGAACATGAAACTGTTTATTTATAGTTATACGAGCTTTGAAGTCTAAAAAGACGCCAGGCATCATGAGAGGATTAAACATACATTGTAAATAAAGCGCTGCAGAAATATGTGATGACAAAGTGGATCAAGGATCCGAAAGACCCACAGTGGTTTAATGACTATATTAGAAAAATGCTGACAAAGCAAAGGCAGTTGCCCTCTCGGTTCAAAAACGATCAAGCAAATAAAATTAGGCATAGTTCGGAAGAATTCGCGAGTAATAGAATAACTGCCATTGTCACACTTCAGCAAAAGATCTTGCAGAGAATCCGAAAACATTCTGGACATTTGTAAAATGGGTAAGCGGATCATAGGCCTCTATGAAATCACTCTTTGATCGTTCTGGGATGGTGACAGAAGAATCAAAATAAACCTCAAAGATTTAAATTGAACGTTTAAGAAATCATTCATGCAGGAGGAACATGCTAATATACCTTCGTTTGATGAACACACTAATTCCCAAATGGAGGACATAGCAACAGGCATAGCCGTTGTCGCGATTCTGCTGGGAGAGATGAAAACAAACAAAATGCCAGGTACGGATGGGGTACCAATTCGCTTTTACAACGAGTACTCTGCTGTATTGTCCCCTTTGTTTGCATTTATGACGAACCTTCGATCCAGCGCAAAGTTCAAGCGTCTGGAAAAAGCCGCAGGTTCTCCAATGTATAAGAAAGTCAAAAGGACGGACCAAAATGTGGTTGCGTAGACTTCCACTGCGTAATATTATCATAAGGTTAGTGCGCCGAATTAATTTTCTAGCGAGAAAGTGCGTTCGGCGAATACGGCGAAGATGACATCAAGTTGGTCTGTCGAAATTTGTGTCTAGTTGATGATGTTATCCGGCTGCAGACCCCAAGAAGAATAAGATCAACGGGCCCACATAATTAGAGACATATCATTAACATCAGTTTGCTGTAGAAATCTCTCCCTTATTCCCAGTTCTAATACAGACGACTTTCTTTAAACGGCAAAGGTTCTGGCCATGCATCAGTAAGATTTCAGGAAGCATCGATGGTTCGAATCTCAGCTTTCCCTTACCGCTCATGACATCTTGCGTGCTATGGACGAAGGGAAACAGGCAGACTGCGTTTTTTTAGACTATCAAAAGACATTTCACACGGTGCCGCATTGCAAACTGCTAACGAAGGTACGAGCATATGGAATAGGTACCCAAATAAATGAGCGGCTCGAAGACTGCTTAAGTAGTAGAACCCAGTATGTTGTCCTAAATGGCGAGCGTTCATCTACATCTCCATCTACATTTAAGTGCCTGGCAGAGGGTTCATCGAACCACAATTATACTATTTATCTCCCATTCCATTCTCGAATAGCGCGCGGGAAGAAACAACACCTGAATCTCTCAGTTAGAGCTCTGATTTCTCGTATTTTATTCTGATGATCATTTCTACCTATGTGTGGGAGAGTCAACAATATATTTTCGCATTCGGAGGAGAATGTTGGCGATTGGAGTTTCGCAAGTAGCCCACGCCGCAACGATAAGCGCCGTTGTTGTAATGATTCCCATCCCAGATCCGTAACGTGACAATACGAAACGAGCTGCCCTTCTTTGAACTCTTTCGATGTCCTCCGTCAAACCCACCTGATAAGGATCCAACACTGGGCATCAGTACTCCAAAAATGGACGGACAAGCGTAGTGTATGCAGTTTCTTTTGTAGTTCTATTGCATGTTTTAAGGGTTCTGCCAATAAAACGCCGTCTCTGGTTCGCCTTTCCCACGATATTATCTACGTGTTCTTTCCAATTTAAGTCTGAAGTAATAGTAATTCCTAGGTATTTTGTGAAGTTTACGGCCTTCACATTTGATTGATTTATCTTGTAAACAAAGTTTAAGAGACTAGGGTAGCGTCAGGAGTGCCCCAGGGAGGTGTGATACGACCGCTATTATTTTCATCTATATAAATGATTTAACGAACACAGTGAGTTACAATGTTCGGTGTACAGGAATGTTTCGTCGTTGAATGACTAGTAGGATGCAGGATTTCTAGGTGGTGTGAGGAATGGCAACAAGCTATAAATGTAGAATAATGTAAAGTGATTCAGATGAGCAAGAGAAATGATCCCGCAGTTTTCGAATACAACATCAGTGTTGTGCTGCTTGACATAGTTGTGTCAATTAAATATCTGTGGGGTAGCTGTACAGCCACATGAAATTGAAGGAGCATATAAGGACAGTCGTAGGAAAATCTAATGGCCCACTTCGGTTTATTTGGAGCATTTTAGAAGGATGTGATTCATCTGTAAAGGACACCGCATATAAAACACTTGTAAGACCCTCGCGCTGCGTGATCCTTAAGTGTTTGGTATATCCACCAGATCGGTTTAAAGGAAGACATAAAAGCAATTCACAGGCGGGAGGCTAGGTAGTAGGTTCGATCAACGCGCGGGTGTTACTGAGATGCTTTAGGAGCTCAGATGACAGGCGCTAGAGGGAAAGAGGGAAAGCGACGTTCTATTCGCGAAACACTTTTGAAGGAATTTAGGGTGCAGGAATTTTAAGAGGACCACAGAACGATTTTACTACCGCCAACTTCCATTTCCCATAAAGACCACAACGATAAGATCAAAGAGATTACGGCTCGTACAGATGGATACAATTATTCGTTTTCCCCCTTTTATACTGAATGGAACAGGAAAGTAAGTAACTAGTTGAGGTACTAGGTACTTTCCGCCACACATCTTTGCGTGGGTTGCGGAGTATGTATGTAGATGTAGAATGATAAAACTATTGATTTTAGTCTTGTTGCAAGTGGTCTATGATTTCTGTGATTCATAATGTGGAACTATGCAAGATCATATATTATTAGTTAAGATGGACATGTGCGACAAAATCTCTCGCCAACTTACAGTAACCTGGGAGAGTTCTTATAGGTTGTTGCATTATGATGCTGCGTACTATTAGATATTAAAAACTCAAATCTAGTGATAATGAAAGGAGACTAAATGATAAATAATATTATTTTCCAGTGATATGGGTCTCAAAAGTAAAGATGATTTGTGAAGTTGGTCTTTGAAGCACTGTAGACGGAATGTTTGGTTCTCTGTAGTTTATGATATGAATTGCGAGGTAATAGTATGTATATAGCCATAATATGCAAGCCACTCTGTTATCAACCTCTCGATAAGATAGAGTTTTAGTTTTACTTTTTCGGGTCCAGAATATACAAACTACCATTTGAACTTAATCTGGAACAGACAACTTACTGCTGCCAATGGAAGAAGCGATCATATCTCGGATCTACTACAGCAGTTATTAACATTTTATCGTGAGCCTTGTCAGTGTCCATTGCTTAGCATAATTTCGGGAGACGTATTTGGTGATCTGTCAATGTTAAAGGAATCCGTTTAATAAAAATAACTTCTCCTTCATTTACGCTATTGAAAATATTTGTATTACATTGTATGCAGCGTCTTCACTTAAAGCCTAATCTTACTATATAGCTTACGAAGGTTTGGAATGTCTATTAAAATAATTGGAGCACAGGTTTTCAGGTGCAAATGTATGGTGGTATTGCACGTGTTTCGAGAGACTGAGGAAACTCCAGTTGGTACCCCATAGCTTCATAGATTTTTAATACAGAATTCACTGATTGATAATGCAAAGGCAGATGGAAAGACGGGGATGTGAGGCAATAAGAGAGACCATAACATTTCAGCTTCATATGCGAAATAGTTATATAGATTTCGTGTTTAGTCAGCGAGTAAGTTATCATTTCCTTCCGTATTTATTGAAATATCGAGATTACTACCTAAAATCGGCGTCGTAGAAGCATCCATTGGAGAAGCCATCATTTTATACAGGAGTAAACTTTCAAATTGCTATAAATCAATAAATAAACTAGAAGATAATGTCAACCAAGATTTTATACTAACAGACCGATTGCGAGATAGTATTAATCGTCATAAATATAAAAAATGCAAGTAGGATTAACCTGGATTACTTTCTTCGAAGTAAAAAAAAATTGAAGTTCAACAGTGCTAAATAGTGTCTGGTCTTACACTTTCATCTGGATAACACGGAAAAGGTTTTGAAACCAATAATCGTATTCTGAAGCTAATGTCCATCCAGGAAATCGCAAACAAGAAATTTGCAACAAATTTGCAAACCAGTATATGAGTGGAGAAAAATGGACATAACACATAAGGGGAAAGAAATAAAAATGCTCAGAAAAGAGCTCTGTCATACTCTGTAATTATTAGTTTACAATTTGCCACAGTCTTTAAGAAATGAAATATTTCTTAATGTCATTTAAATTTTGGGTATTTACTTGAACACAGGGTTGATAAAATATTTGTTTACATAAATGGTGTATATTTCAAATTTCTTGCCGAGATTGTGACGTTCGATACGTCAGCTTTACGAGACGTAGAGTGTGAGCGGTCCATTCTGGTGAACATGAAGCTGTCGACAGGGGAAATAAGAGGAAGAAGTCTTAACTGGCTGCTCGTCTGAGTGAAAGTAGAGGTGGCGGCGCAGCTGTCGATTCGCAAGTTAGGTTATTACACCGTGATGAGAAGGGCAGATTTATGACCTCCTAAAAATAAATTGAGATCTTTTGTCTCCATAAATTGCCTGATATTCATTTCCTCAATGAGCAGGAACTAGTGAAGATTAGCAATTATTGGAGAATCTTCTGTGCGATGGAAGTAGTCAAGTAGCCGTGTAATTAATACGTTTTACTCTACTTTTTGCATGGAGCACTTTTCTTGTTTGCTCATATTCATCTATATTATTTAGAAAAAGCTACAGATGACTACTCTGTGTCGGTTTTTGTGTTGCTAATTTAGGATTTGCTTTACACTGATATTTTTATATTTTCACTGTGTTGTAAGTTTACTTTTACAACAGATATGCTCTAGTTAATGAATTTGTAATATGATATAAATTCATTTAATTTTCACTGAATGTATGACATTAAGTGTGAAAAGGGTGTATCCAGCCGAGATTTGAACCCGGGTCTTCTCCTTTCTAGGCAGTTGGACTGACCCCTACATCACTGAGGACACAGCGAGCACCAAACCGGCATAGAAATACGCCTTTCGTCAGATACACATTCTCTACTGTACCCTACCCACTAGAACTGAAACTCATAGTTTTTGAAACTGATTACTGTAAGAGTATGGGCCTAGGAGTGCCTCTGCTCTGAAGAAAGTATTATTGCCCGTCATGACCAAAAGAACAGACAAAACATCTATACACATACAATTATCTGAGACAGGTTTAATACCAAAATACCAAAGATATTCCTAATTAGAGGTGGTATTGAATTGAAATTAGGGCCAAGACCGAACCCGGGTCTTCTGCTTACTAGAAAGTTATTTTATTTTTCGTTTCCCTTGTTAACATCGTTTCGTTGTGGACGCTGGAGTTGATTTTTTTTTTTTTTTTTTTTTTTTTTTTTTTTTTTTTTTTTTTTTTTGAATTTTGAAGTCCACTATAGGTAGACTGGTAGCAGCCTTACATGCTGCTCTTCATCAGCCAACAGGATTTTACTAAGTACGAGAAATAATGTTACAAGAAATTGATAATTAATGAGTATTAAAAAACATTATATGTGCAGATTAAAATCCATAAGGGATTATTTAAAAAGAGTCCCGTTTTGAAATTAAATAATCATCGACGAAACTCGTGACATACTGACGACGCGTGGTTGGGAAACCTGGCGCCAGCGATTGTACGACCGCTTTCGGAGGGCGCAAACAATTTAAAGGAAATCACTGAAGCACTGACGATATCACTGAAGTGGGACTAAACTGGTTAAATAAAACAACCCTCTGTGATCTAGACTGTTTTATAAAACATAAGTATCTATTCCTTCGGTATCAATATCGTCCAGATTAATAGGATGACAGATGGAGAGAAAGGCCGTAATTAAAAGAAAGGGTGCAGATTTGGCATATGATTGCCAAACGCTGTTTTAGGCTTTCTCTATATCGAGGGACAGGAGATAGGAGAGACGAAGTAGCAGATTGTCAGCAGAGAAGGATGGTCGGAAGCCACACTGCGAGAGGGGAACGAGATGCTGTTGATGGAGATGCTGATGGATGTGACGAGAGATGACGGTTTCCCAGACCTTGCTGAACACAAAGGTGAGGCTGATATGACGACAGTAAGAAGTGGCGGATAGGGGTTTATTAGGATTTGGGAACATAGAGATACAGGAGGCTTTCCACAGGTGGGGGTTCAAACCAGTAGCCCAGGGATGAGTTGGCAGATTGGGGCGGCTAGGAAGTAATTTTGGAAGTTCGGGATAGGTAGCGGATCCACCTTATAATTGTGGTCGTAGATTGCCCCCACTTTGAGGAAGAAGTCAGTGGCAGAGGTTGATTCTGTAAAGACACACATGAGATAGGTAGGAACGGTGGCGTTTTAGTTTCTATTAGTTTCTATTAACAGGTGTTCAGCCGCTACAATAACTCACCCTTCATGATTCCTGGGCTAAACTTAATGATCATGGCGGTGAGGATGGCCAGGTGTTGACGGGTTGAGGTTTGCAGAGGGAGGAGTTGGTAGCCAATCAGAATCCAGGGGACATTTGGGTGGAGGTCAGTATCGAATGTGGGGCTGGGCGACTTGATGAAAATATAGTCCCAACCAGGGATGAGTTGGAAGAGTGCGGTGGCTGGAAAGTGCTTACGGTTTTCTTTGGAAAGGGTATTGAATGTGGAATCAGGGCGGGAGAGGACAAGGCTGGGCAGGTCTTAGAAACAGTTGGGGTTGGGGGGAGGGTGTGAATTTTAACAAGGGCCTGTGCGGGATCCTGTGGAACAGAAGCTTTTTTGGTCGTTAAAGGGGGGGGGGGGGTTCTGCGATTATTTGCTTGGTTTGGTTCTTAGAGGAAGGGTGGGAGGCTGAGGACGTGGTTGCAATGACATGTGGCTGGAAATTGATCCTTGCTGTTGTTCAAAATGAAATGTTTGTAAATCTATTGGACTCAAATGCGTAGGTTACAAACTACTTAAACTAAGGACAACACACACACACACACACACACACACACACACACACACACACACAATCTACCCGCTACTGCCACGAGGCCTTAATTTTGTGAGTCTGTGGTAGGCGGCGAGAGAATCTTCCTGGGATATGGGAGGGATATTCTTGTGGGTAAATGACTTGGAGGGCAAGGAGAGGATTGGGGGAGGAGATGTGGCAGTTTTGTGGAGTCGTTAATGGAGATAATAATATAAAGTGTAGGGAGGTTTGGGGAGGGCACTCCATGTGATGGTGGTAGTGGACGCTTGTGACGGCGACGTGTAAAGTAGGAGATGGTGCTGATTTATGGGCTATCCATTGTGGAGGGAAGGATAGAGAATGGACCCTACGATGGAAAATGGAAAAGAGACATGTAAAAGAGAAAAAGAAGCAGAAGAAGAAGCTGATGAGCCCTGCTGTGGCGGTTCTCGGCTGCGGCGGAGCTGGCGATTGGGATGCAGAGTGCGGGCAGCGGCGGTGTCCCGTTGCGGACTGTGGCGACGGCCGGTAGCAGCTGGACGGCTGCGTCTCTACGGGTTGTGCGGAGGGTTGCCATGGGGACAGCAACCCCAGCAGGCTGGCGGCTGAGATCTACAACAAGAGCTCCGTCGTTGGTTGGCCGGTGGGATAGCTGGCCTGAAGCCTTTCGCCTATAGGCTAGTGGATGGACGTCGGATCATTTCTGATCGGTTTTTTTTTTTTTTTTTTTTTTTTTTTTTTTTTTTTTTTTTTTTTAAATCGCAGTCGACCGAAAACCATTCAGCTATCGTGGCTGCGATGCTACTCCATTGTTGGAAACCCTTGTTAATATTGATACGAAATACGTAAGGGGGGGGGGGCGGAATTGACATTTTCGCTATGGACGGAGACGAACTTAGGTTATTCCATAAACTCGCGCCGTCCATAACGCCACGATGACTGAATGTGTAGCTACGCTTGAGACACCGCACTGTTCGTACGTAGTCGAGACCTCCATCAAGCATCGTGTTGGTTCACGCGTCGTGTTCCGCGTTACTCGAGGTTTTGAAAGTGAGGTGTTAATATACGACTTCTATTGTTCGTTAGTGCGTGTTTGCTATGACTCTCTTTCTAGCGGTTTTACCGAATGAATATGGTTTACATGTCCAGGTTATTTCCAAGGAAGACGACAAACATGTTACGTGTTGCAAAGTTCTCTAGAAGTCACGATTGGATTGTAAATTTGATTGGTAAAACGTCAGATCAGATGTACATAGTATATTACAACACTGAGGAATATCTTCTCTTTTTTAAATATCCCCTGACTCCTTTTCTACTCAACATGATCATGCTGAAGCACGACAGAAAAGCGAAATTCTGGGATCAGGGCAACAATACAAATGCAACTACAAAAGCTGCAAACGGTTACTTGAAATAGGTGTTGGCCAAATCAGTGGACATTATTGAAAGAGGTGTTGGCCAAATATGTCCACATCATTAGAAACGATGTTTGAGTCAACTTAGGCTACAGTGTATAACACTGCACCGCGATCTTGGCAGCAGGATTTCAACATTTTCCTCATTTGTAAATACAACATAGACGCAGGCCTATTTTAAAAATTAAATCGAATAAAATAAAAATTATTTTAATAATAAAAAGCAGACGAAGAATAAGTAGGTCAAGTCCCCCTTTATCATAACGGTGTTTTCTCTAAGAAATTGCTATAAATAGGACTAGAAGTTATTTCCCCCCCCCCCCCTCTCTCTCTCTCTCTCTCTCTCTCTCTCTCTATCTCTCTCTCTCTCTGTGTGTGTGTGTGTGTGTGTGTGTGTGTGTGTGTGTGTGTGTGTGTGTAATGGTCAGTTCTCTGTGGTGATCAGCATTATAATTTTGTGAAGTTTAGCTCGGCGATAGTCTGCTATCGTGTTTAGTTACGTTCTCTAGAGTTCAGGATTAGCTTGTTCAGAGAGCTGTGTCCTGTTATAGCTGTCAAGAGTAGCATCATATAGTGATCGCGAACATTTTCTTCAGCAGAGGGATAAATTATTATTAAGCAATCTCACAATGATTAGCATCGGGAATATTATTACAGGATGTAATCGAGTGTGGATTACTGACTGTAAATGCTTTCTGAGATTTGTGTAAAGAATGTAATGAATGCAAAATATATTCAAGATACAATGAAATAGGTTTTAGAACACTCATTTAATAGTTAAACTTTTAATATTATCTGTGAAATATTTTAAAGTACGTAAAGAAAATAGCATCTGTGACGCTCTAATCAGTAATTAAGACTTTAGTACATGAAAATTAATATTTGGACAGGACAGGGTTTAAACAGTAAAAAAAGCGATATTGATGTAAAATGACCTTTTAAAGAATATCTGAGACAAAGAGTGTATAGAGCGCCTCATTTGAGAAGTAATCCCATCGAGAGAGAATAACTTTCGTAATCACTGGTGAATATTTTAAATGCAGTGGATAGAAAACTGTTTGAACTTCTTAACAGAGAAAGCCATATAAGACTAGAGACACAATATTTTGTAAGAGGTTTTCACTCAAATAGATTTATTCGGGAAGATATACCAGAATCTAGCATGTTATTTTTGCGTCCAAATAAAATCAATCCCCTGAGATGAACAAACTTTCATGCTCGACATGAAAATTACGAACTCTAGGAACATAAATTCACAAAACAGAGGTCACAAGAACAGAACAAAATAAAGAAAGAAATAATGTAAAGGAAAACATGCTACAAAGGACAACGGAAATGTTTTACGTAAGGAGGCAAGAGTACCAATCTACCAAACGATAAATCAGAAGGCTGTTACAAACATGTGGACATTAGGAACATTAGAAACGAATGGTGTTCAACATAGGCTACAATCCAACAAAGTCGTGAGCTCTGTAGACATGCACATCAGGCGGAAAATCCCATCTCATATTATAGTATGCGAGTATGAGGCTCATGTTTCTAAAAAAAAAAAAAAAATGTTCAAATGTTTGTAAAGCTTATGGGACTTAACTACGGGGACATCAGTCCCTAAACTTACGAACTACTTATGAACTAGTTACGAACTAGGACGGCACAAATATCCATGCCCGAGGGGGATTCGAACCCCCGACCGTAGTGGCCGTGCAGACCGTGACTGAAGCGCCTCAGTCCCCTCGGCCACCGCGGCCGGCGCTCATGTTTCTCACAATGGTCAACTACTACTAGCCACTTATGCAACAACAGCGGCACTTCTGGTAGAACTGCCCAAAATGTATGTCTGTGCTGATAAACATCTTGCAGCAGCGTAAACGCTAACCGTGGCAGATTTTACTAACAGTCTAGAAATCTCTTCTTTCCTTCTCAATCCGAAGAAGCAATTATTCTTCTTCACACTTCTCTCTTCTCGGATAGCCTCTTCATTTCCTGATATGATTCCACTCCTATATCTCTTTGAATCTGTTTCAAGTACTTCAGTCAAAATTTTAAAATGTTTGTAAATCTATCGGACCAAACTGCGTGGTCATCAGTCCGTAGCTTACAAACTACTTAAACTAAGATAAACTAACCTTAAGACAAACGTACACACCCATGCCCTAGGGAGGACTCGAACGTCCGACGGCGAGCAACCGCGCGCTCCGCAGCGAGGCGCCTTAGACCGCTCGGCTACTCCACCTCGGCGTATTGCTGTCGGGGTCTTCCTCTGCCTCCTTTTCATTCTACCATGCCTTCCATAACATTTACTATAAACTCATTGTGCTTATACAGATGACCTATTGTCTCTTCTCGTCATTATCGTTTTCACAAGTGCACTTTTTTCGCCGATCTTTTAAGAACTTCTTCGTTTGTCTTCTTGGCCGTCCATTGTCATTTGTTAAGTGACAAGTAAATGAGTAGTTTGAAAAAAATATTTTTTGAAGTATTATTTTGGGTTTCAAGTAGTTTACAGCTCACTGCAGTGAGATATCTAAAGTAAGACTATTGCCCGTTATTCACTGTTGTCTATTCAAGAGGTTCTTTACTTAATATTTCTGCGAGACTCCAAGTTAACCACCTGCCAGCGTCGCGCAATGGCTAGCATCACCTATTGCGATGCTGAAGGTCGTCGGTTCAATTCCGTCCACCGGCAAAAACTTACTTCCTTGTAATTATCATTTCCAGAATGTTCTATATGTTTCGTATGTTCACTTGTATTTTCACATGTTTCTAATGTTAACTGTTCTTCTAATTTCTGGTACATTCTGTCTGTGTATAAATAGCAGAGCAATCTGCCCGAGAGGCAGTCAGTGTTGCGTGTATGTTAAGTTCGCAATAAACCTGCTTTCAGTATAAGTGCTGTGTTCAGTTCACAAACATTCCATCGAAGATAAGCCTGCTTCCATTTCAACGCGAAAGTATCATTGAGGAGCTTTTATTGATTCTTTGAATTGAATCAAAGTGTACCTTTAAGCCAGCCGACAATATTTGCAAGTTTGTTGCACTCATGACTATTAATTGCCTCTTTGCTTAATTGTTGTTTTTAAAGGGTTTATACGAATGTTATGGAGAGCTCGTTTCATTGTGTAAATTTAACTAAGGAGTTATGAAAAATAGTTCTAGAAAATAGCTACTGGTTTCCAAAAACCTTACCTGGCCTTCATCAAATTATTGTTTTCTTCTTTATTACGTTAGAGATTGTGAACGAGATAAGCAGTTAGATGGGTCTTTGAATTCTAAAAAAAATTGGCGTACTATCATTACATCTCCCCTTTCGCTGATGAGAATTTGACGAAATACAGCCTATTCTGAATTCTACAAAATTAGCAGTACCATGTATCAGAATTTGTTCTTTGGTTCGCCGTGCTACTAAACAGATGAAACGCCAAGGCTATCATTACATCTCCCTTTCGCTGATGAGAATTTGACGAAATACAGCCTACATATTGCCCAAAACTACTCTGAAATTCCTTGTGAAAATCCGACGCAATTTCGTCAACTCATTTCGGTGATTGACATGTTGACATATTTAAAACTCTCCTGGCGTATCGAATATTCGAAGAGATTTCGTGCTTGCAGCCGCTCGTCGTTAACTCCTCTACACGACATTTCAGCTGGACACCTACCAGCTCTCCTCAGGTGAGCCACAAAGACGGAGGAAGCATTATTATTATTATTTGTGTGTATGTGTGTGTGTTGTGTGTGTGTGTGTGTGTGTGTGTTTCGTACCCCTGCGGGACAGACTGAAGGCGGTCTTGGCGCCGCCCTATAGCCGGGTGAAAGTACAAAAAGCCAAGGAGAAACAAAATATATACAAGGTGATAAAAAACTTACATTTCGTACAAGGAGACACGGGCGAACAAATGAGTTACACGGTGCAAAGTTCATATATGTTCAGTTAAAACGGTGGCTGAAAAAACTGAAGTTAAAACCAGTAGTGGAATGGCAACGAAAACGGTGGCACTGAATAAAGTACCATGATTCTGCCGTGCAACAGTGGTTGCAGATACTTAAAACACTGAAGTCACGAACACCACATCACTGAACTCTGCTAAATTCGGCGCAGGTTAAAATAACGGACACAAGAATCACGCAGGGGACAGGAAAGGGAGGCAAGTAGGGGCGGGAAAAGGTATGTGATGGGGGTGGGGGGAGAAGAATAATGGCGAAAGAAGTCCTAGGGTAAGATGTGAGGGGAAGACCAAGCGTGGGGGGATAAAGAGGGTAGGGAGGGAGAATCATGTACAGTGAGGGGGTGGGATTAGGGCTGCTAGGAAGGGTAGAGGAAGGGTAGATATTTGGACGGAGGGCGTCATTTGCGAGAGGAAGCTTGCGAAAGTTACCTTCGGGATACTGAGGTTTTGCATCTGTAGGGCAGGAGGGATGTATTGTTACTGGCCAGGAAGAGGCCGGGACTTACGAGGAGAGTTGTAGGGCCAATTGGATGCGGATATGTTCCAGGAACTTCAGAAGGTGTGGGAAAGGAATAAGATCGTGGCGGAAGGAAGGCAAATGCGGAGGGATTTGTAATAGGTGGGGAAGGGGGGGCCGAAATCCAGGCGGGATGGAAGCTGCAGAGGTCGAGACACATCAGGGAACGGTATGTGGATGGGTTGAGGCCCCATGTCTGGCTGGAGAGGAGTCTCAGAAGATTGAGGTGGGAAAGGGGTTTTCTGCCGGACAGTCTTGAGTTGGGTACTACAGGAAAGTGAACTGTCGAGGGTGAGAGCGAGGTATTTGAGTGTGGGAGTTTGCGGGATGGGATGGCTATGAAGAGGGAGGTAAACGTCGCGATGGCGGAGGAGCGGGTGGTACGATCTATGAAGATTGCCTACAATTTGCCAGGATTGACGGAGCCACTGGTTACACAAGGTTACGAAATGAGATATGTGAGATTGGAGAAGGAGCTGGGAATGGGCAAGGGAAGGGGTGGTGGCGAGGAGGGCGGTGTCATCAGCATACTGAAGAAGATGGACGAAAGGCTGGGGTTGTGTCAAAATCAAACGTTCAAATGTTTGTATATCTATCGGACCAAACTGCGTGGTCATCAGTCCGTAGCTTACAAAATACTTAAACCTAGGTAAACTAACCTAAGGACAACACACACACCCATGCCCCTGGGAGGACTCGAACCTCCACGACGAGCAACCGCGCGCTCCTAAGCGAGATGCTTTAGACCGCTAGGCTACTCCACTGCGGCTGGGGCTGTGTCACATCTGCCGAGGAAACGAGGGAGAGGAATGGCTAGAGGACGAAGACCTGAAAGGACAGGACGAACTGTGGACCTCTGGTACAGAACGGAGTGGCCAGTCTGAATCAGAGGCTCAGGCGGTTCTGCGACTGTGCAGGTTGCAGATCCCTTGACTTGCGCCATCGGGTAGAGGGGATCCCGGTTCTGCTGAATAGGAGTCCACTACACGCAGGAAGCGGCTACAAGGATAGCGGGGGCTGTGTGGCGTGGACTGGGCGGTTTTTTAGGGTAGAGGGCTTTGCGGAGACACTAAATGGGCTGTCTCAAAGGGTGCAATTCGATCACAGGAAAGATATAGTTCTACGAACTATCGGTAAAACTTGTAATTGTCAAAGCTGTGTAGGGAAAGTACCAGAACTCCTGTAGTGAAGCAACTTAAATCACTTAACAAGAACAAGTCTTTTGATCCGTACTGTATACCTATTAGATTTCTGTGAAATTATGCTGAAGCGACAGCTCCTTTCTTAACAGCCATATACAACCGCACTCTCAAGGAAGGATCTGGAAAGTTGCACAGGTCACACCTACATTCAAGAAAGACAGTAGGTGTAACTCACTGAACTATACAGGTATATTTCATTGACGTCAATTTGCAGCAGGGTTTTGAAACATATACTGTATTCAAACAGTATTAACTAGCTTATATGCCCTTCCTTTGCAATAATAAGTTCAGCAGAAGTATTTGCGAATGATCTGTTTTCAGAATGGATAGATTAAACAAAATAGGTGTAGGCGTGTTGATAGTTCCTGTGAAATGTTATGGGTAGAGGCTGTACTAGAAAATAGTAAGAAGTTAATAACTGGTTCCTTTTCCCTCTCCCCCCCCTCGCCTCTCTCGACGCAATAGCAGAAAGGTTCAACGAAAACCCGTGCCTAATTGCAAACACGTACCAGACTCACACAATAATAGTAGACAGTGATTTTAATTTACGCTCAATGTGTTGGCGAAATTACATTTTCAAATCACGTGATACGCATAAATCATAGTGTCAAGTTCAAATGTTTGTTAAGCTTAAGGGACTTAACTACGGGGTCATCAGTCCCTAAACTTACAAACTACTTATGAACTACCTACAACTAAGGACGGCACAAATATCCATACCCGAGGGGGGATTCGAACCCCTGACCGTAGTGGCCGTGCAAACCGTGATTGAAGCGCCTCAGTCCCCTCGGCCACAACGGCCGGCTACTGTCAAGTTGTACTCCACGCATTCTCTAAGAATTAAAAATTTGTTCATGAGCCAGCTACAAATGTAAATCCTGAGCTCATAACTAGCGTCAATACTTTTAGAGGTATTAGTGAACACAGAGCTGTCGTACCGAGGTTCAATATCGAAAGTCTCAAAGTTACCAAAAGTAGAAAAGCATATTTGTATAGGAAAGAAGATAGAAGTACAATACTTTGCTTCTCGAAAAGAAAAATTCCACGTTCCTAACGCTAAACATAAGTGTGGGCTGCAAGTGGCTTAAATTCAAAGAAGTGGTATCGACAGTTTTATACCAACTAAATTAATAAAAGAAGGTGATGGTCCCCCTTGATACACAAAACAGGTCAGGTTACTGTTGCAAAAACAATGGAAAAGGCATGCTAAATTTAAACGAACACAAAATGCAGAGCATTTGCAATCCTACATAGAAGCTCGAAATTTAGCGACGACTTCGAGATGCCTACAATACTTTTCACAACGAAACTCTTTCTCGCAATTTGACGGAAAGACCAAAGGGATTTTGGTCAGATATTAAATATACTAGGGGCAAACACAAACAATAACCTCACTACGTGATTGTAATGGCGATCCTGCCGATGATAGCGCTTCTAAAGCAGAGTTACTAAACACAGCTTTTCGTAACTCATTCACCAAAGAAGATGATACCAATATTCCAGATTTCGAATTTCAAACGGAGTCCAAAATGAGTAATGTTGAAGTAGATATCCTTAACAGGAACAAGTCTTTTGATCCGTACTGTATACCTATTAGATTTCTGTGTAATTATGCTGAAGCGACAGCTCCTTTCTGAACAGCTATATACAACCGCTCTCTCAAAGAAGGATCTGTACCAAAAGTCTGGAAACTTGCATAGGTCATACCTACATTCAAGAAAGACAGTAGGAGTAACCCACTGAACTATACAGATATATGTTATTAAAGAAGGTCATGTGCGTATCATAGCTTTATTGGGTTTCAGACCTCAGTCAGTAAAAATCCTTGTTGGATCGGTCTGTCAATAAATTCAGTGGTCGTACCCAAGGTGTTAAATGTAAATAAAAGTCATCCTCCGAACCATGTATCTTTATAAAGTTTTTCATAAAAAAAGAAACATACCAAAAGAAGCAAAGAAATGTCGTTAAGTATTTAATACACAAAGCTAAATCAGTAACACTAAGTTCAATGTTTGTTGGTATTCGCAGAGATAAGATTGCTTAATTCTTCACAGACGTTCGCTTCCTTGCTTTACTACCCCACAGTTATTTCACAATAGTGGCGTCTATTTGTTCTTTGGTAGACTACAGCGCCACTATCGCTTGTTTGCTGTACTATGACCTCCATACTTTAAGCATAGCCTACATCTAAATATTTTTCCGTGATCTCACTTTTATTAAAAGAATTTACTCCAGGCAAATCCGTGAAGTAGTTTAGGTGTTTCTAATAAATTAACAGACAGTTACTGAAAACACTTAAGATTACAATGGATCTTTATTCCGCGATCTGATTTTGATGAAATCATGCCTATATCTAGCCCCAATCTTAGTTCAAGGTTCCTGTGAAAACCGCATGAAATAGTGTCAGTAGGTTTTTCAATCTTTATTTATTTATTTTGTGTTTGTGTGTAATATATTTGCGAAACGTGTTACAAATAGGCATAACTTCATGAATATCATGTAGCTTACGTCATGCATCAGTGATATTCGCCATTTTAAACATTTATTTCATGATCATTCACGTCTCTTGATAATGTACTGAGGCTTGGAAAGCTGAAATATAAGTATTTCATTAATGAAGTAGAAACATAACTGAAAACAATTATTATTGTTACGTTTGGCTGTCTATCCGCTAGAAGCACTATTGTCGCTCCAAGCGTGAGACTTAAACTTCCATAGTAGTTGTACTTATATGTTAGACTGTGATATCAGTATGTAATTTTATCAGATTTATATTCATTGCGTTTAATCCTATCTATTAGTTTTCTGGTGCACTACGAAAGTAACAGTACTTATATTGGTTCTTTGCTGCATTACGCGTTCTTTCCTATCATAAAATACACCTAAAACTTCAAATTACGATATATTTTATTTTTCTGATTTGATTTAGATGAAATGAAGCCTATATTTTGCCCCAGGCTATTATCAATTTATCTGCGATTGCGATTGCTTTCAGAAAAATGTTGTCGTAGGTAGTTTTTAACCCCACAGCGATTGTTGCCTGATAGTAAGCAATATGTGTACGACGTTTAATTGAAATCGGTCCATTATTTTAGAAGGAGATGTGGAAAAAGAGCGCATGGTGTAGCAGTTATTCGGAAATTTCATTGTTTATGACGTCATATCTCCTGTAATATGTGTAGTATTATGATGTATTTCGATTATTTCGATGGTACATTTAGTATAATATGTGCCTAATGTGAATGGTGTTCGCAGTAAAGACGTAATAAATCAAAACCTCATGCATGATGAATCGGTTTTTCATTAGCCAAATTGTTTATGACTTCATATCTCATGACCTATATGTCGAACTGTGGTATAATATTGAAGGAACATTCAGTGGTATGTATGTGTACTGTCTAGCATATACAGTTTACAGTGTAGAAGTTATTACTTGTAACGTCATGCCAAAAGCCGAAAATATACGCCATGAACAACGGTAAAATAGTGTGCGATAAACTTGTTTCCTTTCATCATTTTGTTGGGGTTGTCAGCGACAAAAAGTTTCGTAACGATCTGATATTATGCTACAATTTATTGGAAGCCCCTAAGTGCTCTCATTCTCAAATTGTTGACAAATAAAATCATGCTATCATACGCCGCAAGATGGTACAGATATCATTGTTTATGACGTGATATCGTATGAGCTATGTATCGTTCCTGGTTTTTGCAACCACAGCAAATGTTCTGGGCCCTAAAGAATATTTGTACCAAATTTGGTTGAATTCGGTCCATTAGCTTAGGAGCAGATCCAGAATATTATCGTGTGAAGCGGCCGTTTTTTACTATTGTTATTGTTCATGACGTGATATCTCCTTACGTAGGAGTCGTAGGTAGTTCTTAGCCTGACAGTGATTGTTGTATGATGGTAAGGATCTTGTGTTCCAAGTTTGGTTGAAATCGGTCTTGTAATTCATGAGGAGAAGTGGAACATACATACATACTTACACACACACACACACACACACACACACACACACATACATATATCCTATTTTAAAGGATGTGAGAATATCTCGAACAGAATGCTCTATGACACAATGTCAACACGGATTTAGAAAATACCGTTCATGCAAATCACAAATAGCTCTTTACTCACACGAAGTGTTGAGTGGTATCGACAAGGGATCTCGAATCCGTATTACTTTATTTCCAGAAGGCTTTCAACACCGATCCTCACAAACGGCTTTTAATCAAATTGTGTGATTGTGGTATATCGCCCAAATTTGCGATTGGATAGGGGATTTACAGTTAGAGAGAACACAGTTTGTAGTAATCGATAGTAAGGCATCTACTAGAACAGAGGTCATATCGGGCGTTCCACAGGGTAGTGTTATTAGTCCTCTACTGTTCCTTATTTACATACGCGATTTGGGAAGCATCTAAGCAGCTGTCTTAGGTTGTTTGCAGATGACGCCATCATTTACCGTCTCCTAAATCATCTGAGAATCAATACCAACTGTAGAACGATCTAAATAAGATATCACTAAGGTGTAAATATTGGCAATTGACTTTAAATAATGATAAGTGTGAAGTCGTCCACATGAGTACGAAATGAAATCCGTTAAACTTCGTTTACAAGATAAATCAGTCAAAAGTGAAGGCCGTAAACTCCACTAAATACCTAGGAATTACTGTTACTTCAGACATACTGAAAAGAACACGTACATAATGTCGTGGGAAAAGCGAACCAGAGACACCGTTTTATTGGCTGAACCCTTAAAAGATGCAGCAGAAGTACTAAAGAAACTGCGTACACTAGACTTGTCCGTCCTTTTTTGGAGTATTGCTGCCCAGTGTGTGATCCTTATCAGGTGGGGGTTTAACGGATGACATCGAAAGAGTCCAAAGAAGCGCAGCTGGTTTTGTATTGTCACGATACAGGGGAGACAGCGTTACGGAAATAATACAGGATCTGGAATGGGAATCACTACAAACAACGGCGGTTATCGCTGCGGCGTGACTACTTACGAAACTCCAATTGCCAACATTCTCCTCCGAATGCGAAAATATATTGTTGACTCCCACTTACATAGGTAGAAAAGATAATCAGAATAAAATACGAGAACTCAAGAGTTCGAACGCAGACATTCAGGTGTTCTTTCTTCCCACGCTCTATTCGAGAATGGGCTGGGAGATAAAAGGTATATAGATGGTTCGATGAACCCTCTGCCAGGCACTTAAATGTGATTTGCAGAGTATTCCATGTAGATGTTGTCCGTTCCATCCTATATGTTGCGCGGAGAGTAATCTGTGCATGCGCGAAAATTGCAGTGACAGAATACACTGCATGCAGTTTCACCCCAGCTGATAGACGTGCAGAACCAGATTTCTGTGACGCCGGTCGTCGAGGACATCGGTGTCGTCTGGCGTCTTCTTCTGGAGCAAATCGTGGATATGACAGGATTCCATAAGTTGTCCAACAAGCGGCTGCAGTAAAAGTAAATAAAAATTTTTGCTCCATAAGAAGATTCCGGGGGATTGCAGCCGGGAGTGGTAGCTCAGAAGACATCTGGTTCCGCATGTCTACCAACTGGGGCGCTGTTGCAGGGCATTGTATTCCATCTGTAGCTGCAAGTTTGACGCATGCGCAGTTTCCTCTCAACACGCTACACCGGATGGAATGGAGAATGTCCTCCTCATTCATTGTGGCTCACTTGAGGATGTCCGGAGGTGCCCAGCTGAAATATCGTGGACTTCATTTAACGACGACTGACTGCAAATTTTTAAACATTAAAGAAGACAGGTTTGAATATTTAGACAAAAAGTAAAATTGCGATTTCTTTTATTTATCTTATGGAAATGTTTCAGCAATCAGTCGTAAAAATATTTATTTATTTGCAGATCTAGTTTTCGAACACTGTGTGATACTTCAAACATGTCGACCTCCATGTTGGCGGTTGCGTTCGTACGCGAGATGTTTTAAGTATTTTAATTGTTTTTTTAGCACAGATGATGACCACAGAGTGGTCGAAATCTAGATCTGTAAATAAATAAATATTCTTACGACTAATTTCTGAAAAAATTCCACAAGTCAAATATAGTCGTGGAGCATAAATTCTACCATGGAATCAAGCCTTTTATTTATCTGATTCAAATGTTTGTAAATCTATCGGACCAAACTGCGTGGTCATCAGTCCGTAGCTTACAAACTACTTACACTAGGGTAAATTAACTTAAGTTACTGTGTAATATGTGTCCCACCCAAGATATTTTCCACTTTTTTTCTCATCCACATTAACCTGGGGTGAGTAAGGTGAGAATTTTTTTACAGCAGCTTTGAGGTGGGGATATACCCGAAACTGACGACAAAATTTTGATATTATGAATGTGTATTATTTATATTTTCATTTATAATATTAATAATAGTGTCTATTAAACAAGCTGAGTAAATGAAATCTTATGGTTAAGATAAAAAAGTTTTTCTGTGAAATAATTGTCTACATTTTTTCTGAAAAAGTACAATTTGGGACGTTTTTCATTTTTTTCATACAAAATTCGAACAAAAGTAGAGGTTGTTTGGTTAATTAATATAGTGATATTATCTTCTAAATCTAAAATGGAAAAAGTAATTGGCCTTATGTGATCAATTAGCACAGCCCTCTTCCTTACCTACAGCTACAGTGTCAACAAAATTTGTGTGGCAACAATGACATTTAATAATCAGCGCTTAAAAATTCCTCTGGTATGAAATTCCCGACCTCACTCATGCCGGGTTAAGTTCCTTTCCTCTCTTACACTGTGTAACACAGCCTCGTATTTCATTCAAAGTCGCATTTCAGATCTTTTTGAATACTCTCTTTCTGTCTGTCCGCGTGGCAGAACCATGACACACAAAATTTGACTAATCTGTACTGGGGATTAATGCGTGTGCTCTTTCACTTCCCATGTACGTTCTGCGTCTCACTTCTTCTGCACAACTACACTTGCGCGTTATCAAGTTACCCAAATACTGGGATGATTCAACCTGTAATAAATTTTTTCCATCTAGTGATATATTGATCGTGATACTTTCTTTTCAGATTTTCACCACGTTGATATTTTCAATGTTGAAATCTATCAGAACGTGTGTACTTGGCTGCTGGCATAAGCATGTGAAACCTACAGCCGATATTTCCAAGTGTGATTTACAGTATTTGTACACCTACTTAGTTTCTATGAAAAGTCCAAGAACAGCCCTTGGTACAGCATTGATGTACTTTCTGCAGGAATCAGAAAATTGCGTTTCACCATAATCAGTTACGCCAGGGACCTGACTGAAATGCAGGGAGGAAACGCTTAAGTACTGAACATCAAATACATAGATGAAAGAAGGGTTAAGTAATGAGGTTCACGAAGGTTAATAGAAACATTACTTATATAGAGTGTGGAATCAAACATGAAAGCATACTATATCGAGCTGGTGGTGCCTGTTTACGGTATTATTTAAAATGTAAAATGTAGGAGGATAAGAAAGGATTACACGCTCACACATTCACAAATTAAAGCTTGAAGAACAGAAAGAAATTAAACTCAACACCCTACAATATACAAGTGAGGCAAATAAAATACTACCGACCGGATACTTGTTACGAATGAATTTAACTCGGGCATATCAAGAAAGAAATTACAAATCACACGTGAAATGAAATCAAAGTAACACGTGGTTCACGGGAAACAACGTTTTACACACTTGCAAAATTCTTAACACAATCGTATCACCGAAGCTACTGAAAAATAACATAATCGGAGAAGATAGGTGTTGCTAAATGGCTCAGTTACTGAAATTTTAACCGGTGGGTGCAACATAGAAAGGACAGTGATATTACAAAGAAACCCTCAAATAAATTTATGAAACCGGCAAGTATATTAATACACGCACACAACGTTACAATGATACACACTATAAGCGGAATACACAAACCTTCTTTTGGTGGGTTATTCTCCCACTTTACAAGGCTCAGGGGGAACAATAAAAGTTCACAGCTAAGTACAGTAAAATTGGAAAATAACATCCATTTCTATACTAAACAAGACTTAAATCATGATTTCTCTAAAGCTGGAAAAGAAACTACTAGAGGACTTCAGATAGCCTGAAGCCTTACACAAAATCAAAACGTCACGTAAGTGAAAGCAGATTGCTCTTGCAAAACGATGTTTCTTTACCAGAGGCCAGCGGCCGATTGTCGTCTCCTGGACTCCAGCCATCGACAATCTTCGCTATCGGAAGTGATCAGGTTCCCTTCTGAGACCAACGATCTGTGACTGACAAAAACCTCTGATAGAAACTTCTTTGCCTTCGTTAAGTTAGTTGGTCAAACTGTAGCTACAGCAGATGGAAGCACTATTCTAACAGCCATATTGTATGGAAAACGGGGCTGATAGGAATAAACATAGGAATATAAGTTTGACACCTCATGGAATAAAGGTGTCGAACAAAATACTGAATCTTATGTAAAAGATAAACATCTACAAGTCATATTAAAATGATGCGGAACAAATGTTATGTGAACAATGCCGTTTCGAAAGCTAAATTATAAACTTAATGAAAGTACAGCTCCAGTTGCATTAATTTGGACTTCATTTTAGTGCACACGAGCAATTTCAGTCCCTGTGTTAGGCCGTTTTCGAGTGTAACAGAACCTACATATAATTTGTGACAATACGTTTACAAAAAAAAAAAAAAAAAAAAAATTACGTGGTACAAGACAATGTTACATATGGAAAAATACTGTACAAAAGAAGAAAAGAACTTAGAGGGAGCAACGCCAAGTGATAAAAATAATAGAATTCTGAGAGAAGAAGATACATTATGGCGCCCAATAACGTCTGGGGAAAATCAGCGTGTCATACTTAAAATTCCAATATATTAATGCATTTTTATCCGCACGTTCCGGTACGATCTGATATAAAGATTACATCACTATAGATATAAAATGTTAAAAGTAATTAATATAAGTATTGACTGACAATGTGGTCTCCCCTGGCATGTACACTGGCAGATATTTTCGTCAACCTATAACCCTTCATCGTCCTACACCACCAGTTAGTATATGATAATTAGAAGAATTGACCTGTGTGACCAATTACCTTAATTGGGTGGGAAGGCTGTAGGTAATGGAGCCGCTGATACACTGTAGATTATAACCGGAACGTTGCTGTACCTCTTTAGTAGGCAACAACGATCGATAGTAATAAGTAAAATTTAGAATAAAATAATTAATGTTTAGATGAAAAACGCGGAACAGAACACAGGAATTAATTTGGAAAAAGTGAATAATTTATTGATTTAGGGTCGCCTGCTCGTTGGACGAGCAAATAATTTAGTGGGATGTTAATAATAGCAAAGTTAATCAGCAACGTGAAAAATTACGTAAAATTTGGGTGGGCAGGGAATCAGAGTATGCGCGTGAAAAGACACTGACAATACACTAATTACTGAGAAATAGTTCGTTAACACAAAGGCTGAATGTAAGACAATGAAATGCAAGCCACAGCCACGCAAATGCAACATGCAGCAGATAATGCAAAACTCTCACCATTATGCTTATTATTTATAGTTTCAAGTAATTATTTGTTTATATAAGTACCAGAAATTATTCAACAGCAACTATGCAATGCACTTTAACAATAATCAAATTGAAACTGCACTATTAACTGTACTGACAGCAAGCTCAAAAATTAATTAATGACTTGACATGATAACACTGAATATTTTGAAATGAACAATTCAACCTTCTGATTAACTTTTGCCTTCTCTTTAACCAGGAATTATTAGCATTTCAAACACTAGCAAATAATCACTATTCTCACTAATCAGTACTTGCAAGCTGAAACATTATCTCAAATTAAAATTAATTAATCTTTAGCAATATGTTGAAATATCTCTTGCCATTGAAAGTTAGTCTAGCAGTTTCATTCAACTTAGCAAACCTATTGAACAGCAACACTGGCATAATCTACATTTAGAAACACTTTTCTCAACAAATTATTATTAATCTGTCACACTGTCTTTAATGATTCTGATTTTAGTTTTCTATGACTTTGTGTATATTCTCAGTAAAACAATGGGAGAGGAAGGAACATGTCTGGACCATGATTATGGGTAATGAACACAGGTTTACAAATAACAGTATTCACTATTGAACAATTATTGCTAATATGCTGCTTAGTTGTACATGCTAAGATAAATTGGACGGATCTTACAGACTGCAGTGTGTGACGTGGTGCTGCTGATTAGAGACTATTGGCATTTAACAATTGGCAAACACAGGCTCTTCTTGGCGACGAATGTTAATTACAATTTTGGGCCCCACAGCATTCCTCTTGATGTACTTGTTAATTGTGTGAGCTGTACCCGTATTTATAAATAATACTGCCTGTTCGCCGTCTCTTCCACTAGTGCTAAACCAACACGCATTCTTCTTCACGTACCTTTGCTGTACACCATTGCGCGCACCGTCTCGCTATTACGTCTGTCCGCTGCTACGTCAGAACAACGACTCTTTCTCGCTATGCGACTCTGCGGTACCAGCGATAAAAAAACTCTACTCAAAGATGATTCTATATAATAGCAAAGCCCTTGTTAAACTAGCGTGACTACTTTGGTTTTACTCTTTAGTTTTGACAGATACAGATATTAACAGGACAATGCCAATACGTTACAAAAATAAAATACACAAATACATAATAAATTACCAAAAAAATACAAACAATAAGGAAAATACATAAAGCATCGTTTTACATTATTGTACGCACACATGACTGGAAAGTACCGTTGATCATTACATTGTTGTTTCACAAACCGCCCTGAAGTTAACGCTGAAATACTGTACTACAAACGGTATGTTGCCGACATTCTCAAATTATTCTGTGACTTCCAACAAGAAATAGATAAATTTGCAAACGCTTTTAGCGAAATGCACAATAACATCTCATATACCGTTGGGTGTCAACATGATAACAATATTAAATTATTATATCTTTCCATCAGCATAGTTCAAAACAAACATGCCTTTGGTATTTACCACAAACCAACATCTTGTGATGTCATTATCCCGGCTGTATCTTGTCACCCTACTCAATATAAAAAGTCTTATTTTCGTTAAGCAGTACATAGTCCTCAAACTGCCATGAAAGATAATGATGTAGAAAAAGAACTTAGCTGGCTGCAAAATATAACAAGGAAACGTGTAAGAAACATTTTGTATCATTTCCCTTTAGTGGCCAGGTTTCATATAAACTAATTAAGCTGTTTAAAAATTATAACAAATCGTAACCATCACTTCTGTGAATTCTGTGTATTAAAAATACATGACTTAAATACAACGCAGGACACATATCGAAACGGAGGTAAATACAGAATTCACTGCTCTGACTGTAATGCATGCTACATCGGGCAAACAGAACGCAACTTCATAAAGCGTTACAAGGCACACACAGAACTCGGCAGAAATAAACGTTGAAAGTAGATCCACCTTTGCTGCTTACCTGATACGCAACATTCACAAGGCAGACAGTATCGAAAAAAAACTGACAATATTCTACAGAATGAAGAAAGTCTATTTCATAGATTTTAATGAATGGGTTGCAATATACACCCACCTAAAAAAAAGTCCGTGGAAGACACGCTTAACGAGCAATGCATTTAAAAACCATCAATTTGTTAGATATCTGCCGACCAGTAATAAATAAATTTGTTTAGAAATACTTAGAAAGTTCGTAGCGGCACTTGAAACATTTACTTCTGTCTGCAAACACTACAGTCTAAGCAATCAACACAGCGAGCACAGACTAACATAGATAGGCTTTACAATAACGGAGAAATAAAGCCGACTGAGAGCGCGACACCCAACCAAAATGGCGCCACAACTGCGAGCACGGGGTACTTTATTGAGTTTGCTGTCTGTTAATTCCTTTTTCATATATTTTAAGGCGTTCCTTTGTTGACAATATATTTTATTAATATAAATAATTACACATTTCAACTAGGAATAGCAAATCTTTCTATTTTATATAATAGTAACACATTTTTCCTCTCTCTGCCCCTTTAAACTTTTGTTGTTGTTGTTGTTGTGGTCTTCAGTCCGGAGACTGGTTTGATGCAGCTCTCCACAATACCCTATCCTGAGCAAGCCTCTTCATCTCCACATAAGAGCGACAACCTACATCTGTCTGAATCTGCTTACTGTATCCATCTCTTGGTCTTCCCCTGCGATTTTTTCCCCATACACTTCCCTCCAACGCTAAATTCACAATTCCTTGATGTCTAAGAATGTGTCCTACCAATCTATCCCTTATTTTAGTCAAGGTATGCCAGAAATTCCTTTTCTCCCCAATTCTGTTCAGTACCTCCTCATTAGTTACGTGATCCACCCACCTAATCTTCAGCATTCTTCTGTAGCACCATATTTCAAAAGCCTCAATCCTCTTCCTGTCCGCACTGTTTATCGTCCACGTCTCACTCCCATACAAGGCAACACTCCATACAAATGCCTTCAGAAAGGACTTCCTTAGACTTAAATCAATATTCGATGTTAACAAATTTCTCTTTTTCAAGAACGCTTTTCTACCCATTGCCATTCTGCATTTTATATCCTCTGTACTGCGACCATCATTTGTTATTTTACTGCCCAAGTAACAAAACTCATCTACCTCCTTTATTGCCTCATTTCCCAATCTAATTCCTTCAGCATCACCTGATTTTCTTACACTGCACTCCATTACCCTAGTTTTGCTCTTGTTAATGTTCATCTTATAACTCGAGAAGTCCCGAACGTATCGTCATACGGTTTCTTTTTTTCTTCTTTAGAATCCCGGGACAATCTTAGGCTATATTTAATGTCAATAAGAATATATGAAAAAAAAAAACTAAAATAAGAATGATAACATAGAATCGTTTACCGCTTCTGCACTTTAGTCAGCTCTGGATTCTAAACTATAATAGCTGCGCTAGTATACTTAGTATAAACTTGCAGAACTCACAAACATCTACAAAAACCACGCGAGAGCATGTGAACCATATTTATCATTTTTCTTTTCTAAAGCGCAGGCGCCAGATGGCCTCAGACCACAGATATAGTGATTATGGGAGATCTTTAGAGTTAGACATATTATCTCGCAGTCTTTTTTTTCTTTTAAATCGTCTTGACTCAATTATTTTATACTATGTACTTTGGCACAGAGATCTCATAGTTTACATGCTACGCTACAAAGGTCCCAAAATTGCGGAAGTAGTAAACTCTACTACGTTATTTTTCTTATTTCAATTATTTCTCATTTTCGTATTGGCTCTTAATATAGCCTACGTTTAACACAGGATTACACCGAATAAATTGAAAAAAAACCGCATCACGATACGTTCTGCAGTTCTCGAGTTAAAGTAGTTTAAAGATTACCCGAGCAAAGCCAGAGCGGCTCAGCTAGTTACTAATAAAATAAATAAAAAGTATAAGCTATAATTATTGTATACCGAAAATTGTATCTCAAATTTCAAATGTTTATCAATATTGGTCACAAAGTAAAAGGTGAGTGGGCAACAGAATCTGTGCTCGCTGGTGAGCAAGCTCGCTGAAAGTAATGAGTAGAATTTGAAAAGTTCCACCGTTCTATTGTATCCAAATTTATGAGAAAACCACGGGATCTATAAAAGAAGTTGTTTAAATAAAAAGAAAAGTTCATTTCATTATCTACAACATTCTCGCTAATGAAAATTTCCTGCCAACAAAACAAAAACATTGGCAGGCGACTAACTTTCTCATGTCACAATTTTTATTTCATATAAAAGTAATAGTTTCAATTATTATTTTTATACAAACACAATACGTACTGTACTGCTAAGAACACTGTTGCATTCATTCAGTATTCACCTGTCTACGTGAAAAATGTGGTAATGTTTTTCCTATCCTAAGGGGTTCAAATGACAATGTAACTGAACCGTGCGCCACTTGAAGAACTACGCATTTATCGTAACAGCTCCGTTTCTACAACCAACCAAGATGGCTGGCGACCTTCACTGCCTGTACGCTCATGAAGGCGGTATAGCCTCTCCATGTCATTCTGTGCTCGCTGAATAAACGACGGGACCACACTGGACTGGAGCTTTAGCTGGTTAAAATTTCGCTCGATAGAAGTCGCCCTTCAACAATCGGCTGCGACGCCTCGTTCACTGCATGCACCTTATATTTTTATACCCTAAGTAATACTTTTCGTTTTTTTTTTTTAAATACAAATCAAGCAACTTTAATGCAAAACCGAATGTAATATCACTGGCTTAAAGCAAAATTATTAAACGTCCCGTTTCTAATATTTTATCATTGACCTTCATATTAATTAACTTTCAGCATTTTATATTTGGAATGTAACAGAACACATCGGAACATACCGATAATAATGCATTATGTGTCGGAATCAGTATACATTTTTTTTTTTTTTTTTTTTTTTTTTTTTTTAGCACATGGCGTTGCTCACTCTACGAGCGCTCACTACCCCTGCTCCGAGCTGCGGCGGTGGGGGAAGCTGACGTCACGCTGCCACCGTAAGGCTACGGCCACACGAGCGTTATTTTCAAGCGCGTTTCTGCTTGACTTCACGCCGACATTATGGACCGCTACCTGTAGAATGGGGCTGGCCACACGACTCGTTTCTGTGCACGCTGGGCGCTGACCACACGAGCGGCAGACACGTCGCGGTTTTACGACCCTCCTGGGGGTTGCCGCATTCTAGGAACGAGGGCAGTACAGGGTGACTGCCTGTCTACTAGAGCGGAGTGCGTTTTTGCATTGTCTATAGTAGTATTATTTATACAAGTTGTGAGGGGGCTGACATGGAGCCGTTTATTTCGTATACAGTGGCGTAGCTATGTCACCAAGGGCCCCGGGGCAAAAATGACATTGGGGCCCTGTTTACACTAATACTGTACATATGCAAAACTACTTAATCGTCAGCTCCTTACCGCCCACTGGAAGACATAATAAGGCAAACCTAAATACTACAGAGTAAATTATTCTGTGTCACGCAGCAGATAATATTTAATCGTATTCTCTAATATAAGTGTGAAAGTTTGTTTGTTTGTTACGTTTTCACGCAAAAATTAATAGGTGATTTGGATGAAATTTTGCTGAGGGATAGAGACAGAGTTGGACCTGGGTAGGACATACAGATGAAAATGCCCCATGGGATATTTTTCGTCAGCGGTGACAGCAGGCGGACTGTTGTCAGTGACGACAACTCACTCTCGCTGAACTACTGCGCTGTCAGATCATTTCATTGACAGCCCAGTCAAAGAAGGAAAATAGGGAAAACATTCGTGTAGTATGGTTTAATCAAAAGTAAGTTGCCGGATTTTGTTTGCTGAAACACTTTGGACTGAGCCGTGCCCCTACCAGGCTTCTTGAAATATATGTTAGTGTCTGGCCAGGAAAAAGTAATAAGTAAAATAACTAAGTCGACATCTTCGCTTATTATCCTGACAGTGGGGTAGAGGGCAGCGTCTTGATGCAAAATTCACTGTTGAGACTAAGTAATTATTACATGAAACTTCTGGTCCGTGAATATAATGAAACCTTTAAATGGCAGAATAAACAAATAGTGTGCGGGTAGAAACGTACCTTAAAAGATTGCGTGAAGTGCTGAATTCTCACCATTACTTTAAAACACAGTGAAGTTGTTTGGTTTTCACATAGAAGAACTGAGCAGAATGCGGTGGAGGGTATAGTGTTTGAATGAACGTAAATTGAAGAGCGAATAGTTCTTATGGAATGGGACGTTCCCAGAAAAAAGCCACAGAATGCCGAATCCATTTCCTGCCTACCATTGCAGGATAGTGCGTAGAAAGGTATGTAGATTCTGTTCGGTATTCCTTTCAGTATTAACGCATTTGTGGAAAATAAACATGCCTGTTTCCGGGCGCAACGCATTTTGTGGAAAATGTGCAATCTCCAGGTGTGTCTGCACAGTACGTCATCTGTGATTTAAGAGGTGCAATGTGGAAGGGTCGGTATAACTTTGTAAAATACCTTGTAATTTCCTTTTGCGACGTTATGGGGTAGACAGAGTGGGGGCTCGCTTTCTCGCTATTCGTTTTGCAGGCGCACAAAGAACGGCACTGCCTGATCATCCAGCGGTCTGCCCTTTCCCACACTTTCTGCCCTCCAACCCCCCTCCCCCTCAGCCCTTCCTGCTGTCACCTGCTACATCCCCACAACAAATCATATGCCCAATACTGTTTTACTGTATTTAAATATGCTGTATACATGTAATACTTTGTCTTAGTCCATTGTGTTGAACAATAACTATACTAACAAATTGGCTGCCAAAGGTATACTTGGGTTACCGACCCCTGGGGATCATTTACTTTTTTCCATATTCCATATTAGTTTGCTTGAAGTAAGCTATTTAAGTACAAATAACTTAAAAATACTGCAATTTAGTACCTTAAATCATGTTTTTTTGTGTGAGTTACGTATGACTCACATGGCGCCAGAGTAAAGTGCCAGATGTGTCATTTGCTATGTCGCTAATAATTTTGGGTTGGTACTCCTGTAAGTCTTTCATTCCACTACATTATTTGCGTACAGTTCCATTATTGTTTTTCTGTATTGTTATTACAGTGTTTATTCAGTGTTGTTTGCTCCGTAACACAGTGATGTTGTAGCAGGAAAAAATGGTTCGTAGAAGTTATGTAGATGAACAAAGACATGTACGGAAGTTTTTAGATGAAGTTATGAACATAAGTGAAGAAGATGAAGATACTACTGAAATAGAAAAATAAGAGGAATGTGTTGATGCTGAGTACTGTTCATGGAGAGGAAGAAGCTGAAGTTCAAACCAAGAGGGGTACAAAGAAAAAAACCAGCAATGGTAACTGACTATAATCAGTCATTTATAGATCCCTCTCGCCAAATGCAGTCCTATATTGTCTGAGGCGGGGTGCGAAATGGTACAGGAAGCTTGCAGTTGAACTGTTGACAGGGTCAGGACTGGTAAATGCTCTTGTGATTTACCGATACATCAACAACAAGATCATCTCAATCACAGAATTCAAAGAGGAAGTGATTTTGAGACTACTCCATTCAGAAGATGTCGATGCCCCTGAGAAATCTCTCACCGTAGCCACCGAACTGCCTGCAGATTGTGCTCTTGTGAACATGGGAGCAGCAAGTCATAGGTGTACGGATGCTACGAAAAAATGAAGAATGAATTTGGACGAGAGCAAGCTGTCAAGAAATGCAAACAAACTACATGGAAATGTAAGAAATTGTGACTCATATTTTTTCGAAGAGTGTTTCTTCATAAACCACAGTGCATGCAGGTGTTAGAGATACAAAGTGGAATTACCTAATTTTTCAGTCTGTTTCACTGTTGTTGCAATTAGAGTTGGATAACTTAATTAAAACTGTATGTGCTTTACAATCTACTGTATAAGTAATACGTAATACCAAATAATAAATTATAAAAAAAGG
Source organism: Locusta migratoria (assembly GCA_026315105.1). NCBI lineage: Eukaryota > Metazoa > Arthropoda > Insecta > Orthoptera > Acrididae > Locusta > Locusta migratoria. The sequence goes on along the minus strand of CM048746.1, from coordinate 335,536,111 downwards.
GAACTCCAATATGACTGGGCCATGTGAGTTATATATAATTCACGATTTCAAGTGTCAATAACTACTTTTGAACTCTTGAAAACTCGTGACCGCGAACATGATTTGTTACTGGGCCATAACGTACTGTAACACCAAGTCACAGCACGCTACTGTGAGCTACAACTTCACTACGGAGCTTTAAATGGAAAAATGTCCGTGAGTTGTATTTACTACACGTGGCCCGAAGAAAATACTTCCTGTGACTTATATTTAACTCAGGTGGCAGTCAATGTGTTAAAACATTGTTTTCTAAAAGCTGGAAATTTTTCTATTTCTTGTAACACGAATATTATTAGTCCTTGAAAAATTTCATAATTATTTTTCGCGCCTCACTGTAATGCGAACTTAATGAGTGGCGTTTTTCAAGTCGTAGGGATTTCGTTCGTGTTTCCTCACGCACCAAAGTCAGAATGAACGAATACCTACTGGAGTAATACAATGCTTAAAACTGTTAGATTGCAGATGTTGGCAAAGAATTGATTTCTGAACGGTAATTATCGGTAAGCGTTTTCGTGACTCTACTACATTATGGTAATAATATGGGTACACAATTAAAAAGTAGTCAGTTTTATTTTAACAATTATTTTACAATCTTTTCCTGGATTTGGTTTTTGCAAAATCATCAATAAGGTCTGTTAAATTTAGACTTGATGCAGCCTTGTTTTCGATTGCAATGAGTGCCAAATGTCCGAGTCGAGCTTGAGCCATACTGTACCTCAGATGCGTTTTGATAATTTTTAATTTGCTGAACGACCTTTCGGCTGCTGCAGAAGAATAAATATTTCCGTAACCTCTTATTCTAATAATGCATCATTTGTTATAATTTCCCTACATAATTAACGAACTGTCCATGTTGGGGTCAATTTCAGCAGGAGAAATTAAAAGTCGAAATTCCTTCATTCAACTGTATATAACTGTATATTATCCGAAGTAATTTGGGGACATGGATATTCGGAAAACCGGTTTATTCGGATATTCGAACTGTACACTTCTATTTGCCAATAAGAAGTACTGTAAATTAAACGTATTTATATTGTATTTGGACGAGCGCGATCCTTCACATTGCACACCGCAACACTTGGAAGGCTCAGCCGTTGCTGTGAGCAGCTCTGATGCTGCCGCTACTTCTGCTGCTACGCCGACTGAAGTGTGCCGATTGTTGGCTACATTGACTGGCAGTTTGCCTGTCAGCAGCGCTACATAGTGGCGTCTCGTGAGGGCCCAATTAGAAGCATTGTATCACCAGCCAGTGGACCAGTGCGGCTACTGTGGGAACCTTGGTTTGACTGGAAGGGGATATGATGGACGATGGTGTGTAGGATAAAAAAATTAAATAAAATATTCGACGCTGTACTGTAACTTTTTTCGATCGTCGCTCACGAAGGCCGAGGGGCTCCTGGAGCTCGGGGGCCCCGGGGCACTGCCCCGCCTAGCCCTATGATAGCTACGCCACTGTTCGTATATCATTATATTAGGTATTAAAGAAGTTTGATTGGTTGGAGAAATGTGTTACATAATACATAGGGTGAGAGAGAGAGAGAGACAGTAGATGAGCTTGTATCCCGTGGGAAAGCGCCGCCCTATTGCAAGTTGAGATCTGATTGGCTCCCGCCTATACTAGTTGTCCGCCAAAACTTTAAGCTTCTTTTATTAATATTTAACTTTCCTATGTCTATTAAAATCATCTGTATACTTTCTGTAATGTTTTCGTGCTAAGCTATATTTCGGTTAATTCAAACATTTAATTATTTGTTTATTTTGTAATAAGTTGAATAATGTTAGTCTAGGAGTTTCGCTGCGGGAGGCGGCGGCAGTCAGTCGAGCGCCGACCGCGATGCCTTGCACATTCATATTAGTTCAGTGCGGGCCAGGGACAGTTTATACGTTATGCAACGTTTATATTTTTAACATTACTTAGTCTGTATATTTGTGCTTGGATATACACTCGCATTTCTTCAATAAAAACAAGCACTGGCATCCTACAAAAGCAAAAGTTATTCGTAGTGCAGTACTTCCTAGCCACATATCAACACCTCTTTTAGCATCACTTCAAGTACAACGGACGTGCGACCTGTGTGCTTCATCTGCGCAACGGGACATCAACTACGAGAGAAGACACGAGGTTAGTAAATGAGTGAATTCAGACATGCACTGAAGTTGTATGTCAATACGGCACCTCGCATGCAGTGCTGCCCCGTTTACAAACCAGGGCACTGGCACGAAGTGCGTTGGTAACAACGCCGAGGAAAGGCATGAAAGAGGGGAGGTGTTTAGGAACTTTGTCAACTATGCACTGACCTTCCCTCCCTGTCTTTTTTAAAATAGAAGCCCCGCCGTAAAGTGATGTATTATATAGCGTTATTTATATTAGTATAATAGGTCTGATGTAAAATTATCAGTGTCTGGGCAATGTGTCATCACTGATTTGGCAAGGGATACAGCACGCTTGTTGTAGAAACTTGTGGGACAGCCTGTATGCAGGTGTTCTCGTGACGTAGCTGGGTTAATGGGCTGGGACTCGGCAGCTCGCTATTTCGGCAGACGTTACCACCCTCGCTTCATTGTGGCCGTCTTCTATAACGTGTCAGAATGGAGCCTCTGGACAGTGAAATAATTATTATGGAAGTGCAGAAACATCCGTGGCTGTACAATACAAGGGATCAGTAATACAAAAATTTTAGTAATATTGTCTCCAATCATTCTCAGAAGCATTTCAAATGAGTTAACAGACATCCTGTAGTATTCAAAAAACTTGTCCGGGTTTGCCTTCAGTTTGTTTTGTAGAAGCACAAATTTTCCTTTAGTCGATCTTTCACTTAATATAGGATGAATCCAATATTCCTTTTCACGTTGTCATTTGCGACGCCTAAGTCCAACTAATGCTGCACATAAATAATCGCGTTCGTAGTTAATTCCATTGCACTCCCACAATAGTTGATACCAAACTGCGCACATTAAGTGTTGCCGCAGCTGGCACGGACGCGTTGCTAATGGGATTTCAGTGGACTTCACGCCGCGTGAGAGGCGGCCGTGTGGCCACCGCTTTCTGAGCTCCTCGTGTTGCCCCAATTCCGGCAGAACCGCGCGTGAAAAACACGGTGTGGCCGTAGCCTAATTGCTGGCCAGAAGAAGACAGACGCCTAAGCTTAGTTATCGACAATGTGTAGCTGTGACAACAACAAAAATGTGTAATCGCGAACAGCCCACGCAGTACAATGTACTGTTGCGAATAGCTGTTCTCTGCATTGAAGAGAGTAAACAACAAGAAAAGGTTGTGACAGTACAGATACGGGGGAAGCTGATTGTTTCCATGTGAAAGACGGGTTTTGTCAAGCTGTTGGATTCCCCACCCTGCAGGCTAACAGTTTCGACCTAGTGAAAGGAATACAAGTACTTAGGATTTTCCTAATCTGCTCGGAAACATGAAAAGCTCTTGGCTGAGCGAGGGCTGCTCTCCCAGATTGCAACTGAAATACAATATAGCAGCACTCATTATTCTAAAAATCCATATAAAATCAGAATGATCATATGGCAAATATATGAATGGATTCAGGAGACTTGTGAGAATCAAATGCCGTAATTACAATTTCAGTATCCCTTACAGATAAAAAGCCGACATATTTCAGTACTGTTGTTGTTATGGTCTTCAGTCCGGAGACTGGTTTGATGCAGCTCTCCACACTACTCTATCCTGAGCAAGCTTTTTCATCTCCGCATAAGAACGGCAACCCACATCCACTTGAATCTGCTTACTATACGCGTCTCTCGGTCTCCCTCTGCGAGTTTTACCCCACACACTTCCCTCCAATGCTAAATTTACGATTCCCCGATGTCTAAGAATGTGTCCTACCAAGCGATCCCATCTTTTAGTCAGGGTATGCCAAAAATTCCTTTTCTCACCAATTCTATTCAGTACCTCTTCATTAGTTATGCGATCTACCCACCTAATCTTCAGCATTCTTCTGTAGCACCACATTTCAAAAGCCTCTATTCTCTTCCTGTCCGCACTGCTTATCGTCCATGTTTCACTCCCGTACAAGGCAACACTCCACACAAATGCCTTCAGAAAAGACTTCCTTACCCTTAAATTAATATTCGAAGTTAGCAAATTTCTCTTTTTCAAAAATGCTTTTCTTCCCATTGCCATTCTGCATTTTATATCCTCTGTACTGCGACCATCGCATGTTATTTTACTACCCAAGTAACAAAACTCATCTACCACCTTCATTGTTTCGTTACCTAATCTAATTCCTTCAGCATCGCCCGACTTTCTAAGACCGCATTCCATTATTTTTGTTTTGCTCTTGTTAATGTTCATTTTATACGCTCTCTTCAACACCCTGTCCATTCCATTCAACTGCTCTTCCAGGTCCTTCGCTGTCTCTGACAGAATTACAATGTCATCAGCAAAACGCAATGTTTTTATTTCTTCCCCCTTAACTTTAATCCCTATTCCAAATTTTTCCTTACTTTCCTTCACCGCCTGCTCGATGTACAAATTGAATAACATTGGAGAAAGGCTACAACCCTGTCTTACTCCCTTCCCAACTGATGCTTCCCTTTCATGCCCTTCGAGTCTAATAACTGCGGTCTGGCTTTTGTACAAGTTGTAAATAACTCTCTTTTCCCTGTATTTTACCCCTGCTGACTTCAGAATTTGAAAGAGTGTATTCCAGTCAACATTGTCAAATGCTTTCTCTAAATCTACAAAAGCTAAAAATGTAGGTTTGCCTTTTCTTAATCTATCTTATAAGATAAGCCGTAAAGTGAGTATTGCCTCCCGAGTTCCTATGTTCCTCCTGAATCCAAACTGATCTTCCCCCAGGGTCAGCTTCTACCAGCTTTTCCATTCTCCTGTAGATAATTCGTGTTAAAATTTTGCAACCATGACTTATCAAACTGATGGTTCTGTAATTTTCACACCTGTCTGCGCCTGATTTCTTTGGAATGGGGATTATTACATTTTTCTTAAAGTCTGAGGGCATTTCGCCTGTCTCGAACATCCTACACACCAGTTCAAATAGTCTTGTCATGGCTGGCTTTCCCAGAGACTTTAGTAGCTCTGAGGGTATGTCATCTACTCCTGGGGCCTTGTTCCGACCTAGGTCTTTCAAGGCTCTGTCAAATTCATCTCTCAATATAGTATCTCCTATTTCATCTTGATCGACTTCCTCTTCCCTTCCTACAACATCGTCTCGAAGTTCATTTCCTTTGTAGAGCTGCTCTATGTACTCCTTCCACCTTTCAGCTTTCCCTTCTTTGCTGAGAACTGGTTTCCCATCTGAGTTCTTGATATTCGTAGAGGTGCCTTTCTTGTCCCCAAATGTCTCTTTTATTTTCCTGTAGGCAGTATCTACTTTTCCCCTTCTTATGTATTCTTCTACAGATTTACATTTGGCTTCTAGCCACTCCTGCTTAGCCATTTTGCACTTCCTGTCAATCTCATTTTTTAGTCGTCTGTACTCCATTTTGCCTGTTTCGTTTACTGCATTTTTATATTTTCTCCTTTCATCAATTAACTGTAGTATTTCCTGTGATATCCATGGATTTTTTGTAGGTCTTGCCTTTCTACCTATTTTGTCCTCCGCTGCCTTCACAATTTCGTCTCTCAATGCTACCCATTCCTCTTCTACTGTTTTATTTCCCCCTGTTTCTGTCAATTGTTGCCTAAATCTCCCTCTGAAATTCTCCAGAACTTCACTTTCCTTCAATCTATCTAAGTCCCATCTCCTTATTTTCCTACCTTTCTGCAGTTTTTTCAGCTTCAGCCTACAGTTCATGACTAACAAGTTATGGTCAGAGTCTATATCTGCCCCTGGATATGTCCTGCAGTTTATAACCTGGTTCCGGTACCTATGTCTTACCATTATAAAATCTATCTGATACCTTCCGGTGTCTCCTGGTCTCTTCCACGTATACAACCTTCTTTTGTGATTCTTAAACCACGTGTTAGTTACGATTAAATCATGTTCCGTGCAAAATTCTACCAGGCGATTTCCTCTTTCATTCCTTCTTCCCAATCCATATTCACCTACTATTTTTCCTTCTCTTCCTTTTCCTACTACCGAATTCCAGTCTCCCATGACAATTAAGTTTTCCTCTCCCTTAACTGTCTGAATAATTTCCTTTAGCTCCTCATATATTTCTTCGATTTCCTCATCATCGGCAGAGCTAGTTGGCATATAAACCTGTACTACTGTTGTCGGTGTTGGCTGCGTATCTATCTTGACAATGATAATGCGATCACTGTGCTGCTCATAGTAGTTTACCCGCATTCCTATTTTCTTATTCATTATCAGTCCTACTCCTGTGATGCCCCCAACTGATTTTGTATTTATAATCCTGTACTCACCTGACCAGAAATCCTGTTCATCCTGCCACCGAACTTCACTAATCCCCACTATATCTAACTTCAACCTATCCATTTCCCTTTTTAAATTTTCTAATTTTCCTACTCGATTAAGGGATCTAACATTCCACGCTCCGACCCGTAGAATGCAACTATTGTCTTTCCTGATGATCACATCCTCCTGAGTAGTCCCCGCCCGGAAATCCGAATGGGGGACTATTTTACCTCCGGAATATTTCACCCGAGAGGATGCCATCATCATATGTTCATACAGTAGAGCTGCATGTCCTCGGGAAAAGTAACGGCTGTAGTTTCCCCTTGCTTTCAGCCGTCCGCAGTAGCTGTGTGGCAAAGCCACACTAGCTGATATTACAAGGCCAGCTCAGTCAATCATCCAGACTGTTGCCCCTGTAACTACTGAAAAGGCAGCTGCCCCTCTTCAGGAACCACACGTTTGTCTGGCCTCTCCACAGATACCCCTCCGCTGTGGTTGCACCTACGGTACGGCTATCTGCATCGTTGAGGCACGCAAGCCACCCCACCTCGGCAATGTCTGTGGTTCATGGGGGTGGATTTCAGTACTATAACAATAATATTATAAGACTTATATTTAGAATTATTGATAGGTAGTGTTTATGAGTAATAATTTAAGAAGCAAATAGGCAGCATTGCACCACGCTACGTATCTTAAGAGAGGCACCATGTTATTTCAGTATTCTTTCAATAAACTTTATTTTACTCTCTTGTTATGCTTTTCGTTGAGGTAATAATATTCTCGTGCCATAACATAGATTCCACCACAGAAACACAAAACAGGAACCCACCAAAAAGCATTAAATTTATATATGTATTTTATTATATTTAATGTTATTCTTAGTAACGTTCGTTTTATGCTGTAAACTGCCACTTAAGTACGGTATTTCATGGCCTACTAAAAATAGTAGATATGCAGCAGATAATTTATACATACAACAGTTATATGTATTTGTGGACAAGAACTGAATATGTTTGCATAAAAAGCCATGATAAAATATATATTAATTGTGTAACTATATTTCGACGGTGGCTCTATATTTGAACAGTGAGACACCACGCTTAATAGCTACATGAGAGCTTGAGTCTTAACCGTTTTTAGTATTGTTAAAAATATTTGTTTGTTAAATGTAAACAACTTGTTTAGGGAGGTGGTCAAAGCATTTAATTCTGTGATATTCAAATGTATAATATTTTGGAAGGAAATTGTATTTTAAAGATAGGGCGTTAGGATGCTGGGAAGGATACAATTTTGGGAGCAGAGAGAGCATGCTTTCGAACGCTTGGGAAGAGACTCATAACTTGGACGTGGCGGTGAAAGGTTGTGACGCTCTGCGGTCTGAAGCCGCGTTACGAACTATTGATTTCGACTTTGAAAATTTACGGGACTGTGACTGCAGAACTTTTGAAAAGTGATAAGCTATGCACGGTAGCAGGTCTGTGGAACTGTGATAAATCAGAAATCATGTACTCGTGTGATGAAAAACTGTGTTTTATAACAAATACTGTAATCGCGGATTAATTTGGAACTACAATGTTCGATGGACTTCGCTAATTTACGAGTAATAATTACGAACTTTTACTCTGGAGTGTGTGTGATACTTATTGTGCCTCTCATTAACAGTAGTTGGGGACATATACAGTTATTTACCGATATATAAGGTAGGAGCACCTCCGCATTTTCATGTCCAAAAAGAGTAATAAACTCCAGTCATAAAGAATTACTTCGTGAGAGAATCACTTCTTTATCTTAGAATCCATTTTGATGGTTATTCAGAGGTTTGATTTATGTTTGTTTAACTCTTTCTTTGCGTCATATGTAGATTGATAGACTTTCTAAACTACAGATTAATCATTGATCTTGTTTAAAGAGAAGGGGTAGCTGCTATGTATTGGCCATTCTTATTGGTGAGTACCGATAGGAAGGTCGCAAGGTCATTGCTTCAGAACAGTACAATGAGCAGTATGCTGAGCATAGCTGCTGGAAAACAACACAACACCTGATATCTGTTCACTTGTGTCGAATTAAATGTAAAGGACAAAAAATAAGTCTATAAATCTTTTGTAAGTTGTAAAACGTTACTCGTCAATTGGTTCTGCTTGTCACTTCCGCATAGCCGACTAATAATGTTACATTTTTGTCGCCTTAAATTAGTAATTATGACTTATTTTACGCAGAATAAATAATAATAATAATAACCCAGCCTAGAGCTCTTAAAAACACAGGCCGGCGCATCCTCCATTTTCTTTCCCTGCGGATGCTAAACACAAAACGTAGCTTATACGAACGGTGTTGTTTCATTCAAGTTTAGTGAAATATTTTGGAAGTGCCCGGCATAGAGCCTTAGATAGTGCTACTTTGGGCTTGGATTCCGCACTTGTTTACATCAGTATACGGATTAGACACAAAAATCTCACATTTTCTTTACTTATTGCTGCTTTTCTTTGCTGTCCGAATAAAGAAAAATCGCAAGAAACATACATATTTCTATGATAAAAATTGCGAACTACTTTTAATTCTGCCTAACCTGGTCATCTAGATAAAAGTTTAAACGATTTTGGCTTGTATTTGAATAATGACTGTCATTTGCCGACTTGCAAGAAGTCTTTATTGTCTGCTGTGATACATGAACTACACCGTATTTTTGTACTAATGAATGTACTTCTATTACGTTCTTGAGAAAGTTTCGGAATGTATTACAAACACTAAAACGAAAAAGGATATTAGTGTATAGGATCTTAAGTTTACGGTCGTAGAGGCACACTTCCGACGTTGCCTACAACCGTTGAATGCTATTTGAAAATCTAATCGTAGAGAATGAGGGAAATAATAATTTGTGTTGACCATGAATTAAATAAATAACTCTGTTCCTTCTCTAAGGGTGTCTCGTCTGTAATTTAATAATCCTCGTAAGGCAAACATTTCGTCGTCACTCTTAGCATACTACGCCACTGTTGCCGTAAGTAATATTTACCAAGTATTTTGTGTCAGTTATGTTATATTCTCTGATAGGCATTTACTAATAATAAATTGAATTGAGGGTGTATTATGTGATAAAACATCACGTACGTTTCTTTCAAATTGCATACTACAAGTTAGTTATGACCCTAAAACTTCGAAATACCGCAAATAGCATTTAACGATAGTTGCCTGTAACAGCACAGTACGCTGCCGCAGCAGTGACCAAACTTTTTGCCCAGTATATTGATATTTTCCTTTTATGTGTTTGTAATACTTTCTCGCAATAACGTTATAGAAGCATCTTCAAAAATTTCGACAATGTCAGTACAAAACCTTTTGATATGGCGTATTTCTCAATATACTATATAAGACACACATATTGTGCTCTAAAAACTGTATTTTCTGTTTTGCTGTTTATGATATTTTGCGGCTACTAACTCCTTGCAGGAAACTTACGTGTTAAGAGATAGTACTTTCAAAAGAGCTAAACAAAACCTTAAGTTCGAATATCATAGGCTATTTTTACTATTAAATATTGATTGAAGTCATAATAATAAATAATATTTACTTACAATACATAACTGTGTGCTTGGTCCGGGTTTCCAGTTTTTGCACCGACAGTTAATGATCAATTTTTTTCATCTTTCAGAATCTCTCGGGAAACTAAACATTCTGTAGCCCCTCTGGGATGATTTGAGCAGTTTATCGCAACACAACCACACACAATGTTGGGCTAAAGTGGCGTGGCGCAAATCCTATAGCACCGCGGTATATTTAACTTACGAGCTACGGGAATGAAAATGGCGACAGCTCGTTCTTACAGGAGCCTTAGCCCAGCCGGCTGCCCCGCCTGCACACACGCTCTCGGCGCAGCCTCAGCCGTGTGGAGTGCCGCATCCGACAGCCGTTCACGGCCGCAGAAGAGGCGCCCCGCAAGCAGGTGAGCGCTCCCCAGGTCGCGAGAGAGCGCGCGAGCTGGAACGCCTGCTCTACGGCATAACGTAAGTTCTACTTCTGTACAGTACCTTAACACGTGTAACATCCTCTCTTGTACCGCGTAAATTTTCTTGTAAACCCACTGCTGTACATTATAGGCAGCGTTTGTTACACTTGAAAATGGCATAACAAACATGCTGAAACCGGTCGTTTGGACATAATTTAGTTCCAATTAATGCAACTGAAGCTGGATTTCCATTATATTGAACCACGGTTGCGGCAACGGCAAAAGCAACCACTCATGGAGAAACTTATAACCCATGAATGTACTACTCAGTTTCCTATCAGGTAATGTTTCAAAAGTGCATCGAAAGTCATCAGTGTCAATGTTAACACTAGTAGTCAAGAAACGAGCCAGTACTTTCCATTAAACGGCTTATTATGAGACGTTTCAATGTTCACTTTCAAATTTTCAAATGTTTGTAATTCGAAGGGACCAAACTAATTTGGTCATACGTTCCTAGAGCTAAAATCTGTTGCTGTTGCACAACGAATGTCTAAAAGGCAATTGCTTAACTTTTTGACTATAGCTCCAAATCGACGATCCTAATACCAAAGTCACTATAGATCAAATAAAATATAAACAAATCTAGACAATAAGTAACAATAAAAAATTTAAAAATATTATTAAATTACACTGTGAAACTAAATAAACAAATAATGCTTAGTTAGTCACACGGATATGTAAATTTTCAATACTGTAAAATTTCATTTTAATTTTATTTACATTAATCTACATTATCAGTAGAAACGAGAGAAGAGAAGGACTGAAACCGTAATGACTGTCAGATCGTGATATCGAACATTTTTTGATGCATTACAATAGAAGAAAATATACTTAGTGAAAAAATAACGTAGAAACGGGAAGATACTAGATTTTAAGGGGTGCCTGGAGCCTATATAGTTCATAAATTAATAACAATGAATAGACTGAAAAACGTACTTCCAAAGAACCGAATTACTGAGGAATAATGAATCGCTAAAGGTGTAGGTACTACTATCACGTTTAGAGAAGGCAGTTCGATGGAAGACGGATGAATTTTTCTGAAGGAAGTAATCACAAATGTTGGAAATTCCAAACCGGTCACTAGACCGATGACCGAAAATGGAAAAGAGAAATATGTCCATATGAGTACAATATCATAACCGACTTGTCATGGAAGCAAATGATACAACCACGCGTCCTCCCAACCACACGCCATTAATATCACATAAGACACGTTATCGTATTTGTGAATTTAACATTTTTTTTCATTCGACAGATAATATCGACACTATCGATGTCGTTTACACGAATCGTAAACCGCAATTTTTGACCCACCTAGCGGGTGCTGACTATTGATAATCCATTTCATTCCAATTCTTCAAATCTCCACTGCAAGAATCCCGCACTATTTCATCATCGTTATTAATAAATAGTGAATAGCAAAAGATCATTAATCAAAGGCTGCCACCTGGCCTTCTTGTTGCTATATGTAGGTCGCACTGGTCCCTGTATGGAGGCGGTGGTTCTGGAAATGAATGTACAAGTACGTTTCACTTAAGGCTGGACAATAAAGACGAAGGAGAACACCCCCACCCCAGTGGAAATGAAGGTTAGGTATCAGCCCTCAGTTGCAATTTACTGTTGAAGGATGTATGGATTTCGGGTATCAATAGTTATCATCAGTGCGAAAATGCAAGGAAATTGCAGAATCAGTACTAACTCTTATAAAAAGTTAAAAGCCCGTGTTGTCTAATACAAATGATGCAATTATAGTCAACACGCTGCTGTAAAAAATTGAACCCTATTACCTGCAAAAGACCATGTCACTACAGCTGCAACAGGAAAATGGCAAACGGAAATTAAGGCAATTGTTTAAAAAATTGTTACAGGAACCCTAACTGACGTGACGTTTAAACCAACGTCCGTTATGTAACAAAAAGCCTGAATGCTCCTATTTTATTCCAAACATTAATGCTACAACCAATTTTAGCGTCAATTCAACAACTATAGTTGCCTCACATTTGCAGTTACTACAGTAAAAACGTACAATCTATAATAAACTGGTGCTGAAGTGATCCAGCAAAAACGTTAAAGAAACTATGATTATAACACTTTGCCTTTTATGCTCATTCCTTTTCTCGATCACTACTCCATAAAAAGTGTTTGTGCGAATCTGCACAACTTTTATGTACTACCAAGCGCAAAAATATCCGAACGACCTGAATTGCGTTTCGCCTGATGTGCAAGCAACCCAACTAACGTATGTGTCTTGCGGGTGCTCTGCTCGCTCCGCGGTATAGACTATTCAAAATGGGTCCACTACAGACAACTGCTCTTTATGGCAATCATTCCAAATGTAAGTTAACACCATGATTTTGCAAATACAAGGAAACACGTTATTAAGTTGAAACTTCGGAAGGTAGGAGGCAAGGTACTGGCGGAAGGAAAGTTGTGGGGCGGCATCGTGAGTCGTGTCGGGATAGCACAGTCGGTAGTGCGCTTGCCCGCGAAAGGCAAAGGACCCAGGTTCGAGTCCCGGATCCGGCACACAATTTTAATCTGCCAGGAAGTTTCATATCTGCGCACACTCCGCTGCAGAGTGAAAGTTTCATTCTGGAAACATCCCCTAGGCTGTGGCTGAGCCATGTTTCCACCATATCCTTTCTTCCAGGAGTGCTAGTATTGCAAGTTTCGCAGGAGAACTTCTGTGAAGTTTGGAAGGTAGGAGGCGAGGTACTGGCGGAAGTAAAGTTGTGGGGCGGCATCGTGAGTCGTGTCGGGATAGCACAGTCGGTAGTGCGTTTGCCCACGAAAGGCGAAGGTCCCAATTTCGAGTCCCGGTTCCGGCGCACAATTTTAATCTGCCAGGAAGTTTCAGAACAAAAGTACTTCGAATTTCTACAGGATTTCCGATACTATAGTAAAATCTGTTGTTTGTCACAATATTAAATGTTGTTTAAGGTTTAATTAATGTTTTATGTGACGGTGTTTGTTATATCAGATTGTAATAAGTGTGATAATACTTAAGATATGTCATTGTAATAAATTGGATTTAATAAACGTTAAGTACATAATAACGTGTTTCCTTTTATTTGCAAAATCATGGTGTTAATTTACTTCTGGAATGATTGCCATAAAGAGCAGTTGTCTGTAGTGGACCTATTTTGAATAGTCGAACGACTATACCGCGGAGCGAGCAGAGCACCCGCAAGACACATACGTTAGTTGGGTTGCATGCACATCAGGCGAAACGCAATTCAGATCGTTCGGATATTTTTGCGCATGGTAGTACATTATTGCCTTACACTGGCTAGGACAAAGTTGTGATACTTCCAAATAAAATGTCGTTCCCACTTCTGCCTGTCGAGGTATGGATTTGATAAAATATTAATGCAATTTCAAGACTGAAAGCTGCTACCTGCCTGCCTGTGCAAGTCTGTAATCAGCCCAGAAAATCAAAGAAATTACAGAATCACTGTTAGGTTCCAAATAACATAGTAAAACACAGCGTTACCAATTAGCAATTATGATTTTCTCAATACATCGTAAAGCGAGTTACTTCAACCCTACATATCGCACTCCACGTGCAGCAAATCGGCATGGACGAGCACCACCCAAAGAGAATGCCTCTGCTCTGTCCAGTCCGTGTAGGCCACAATCGCGTAACAGGCTGGCTGACCGCAGGGGCAAAGCGCAATGCTCAAAGTAGTTAGCCAGTCAGCAATGCCATCGCAGTCTACTCCATATGACGTAACATGATATCGCTCGACCATTCACTTTAGACGGTGTTGCATACTCTACAAGTCGTTGGAAGACCCCTGCATGATGATCTACGCTGCATCTATAGCTTCTGATAATAACGGAAAAATTGCCGGTGCTTGATTTTGTATATGTACTGATCCGTCGATGACGTCCCATGTATGTTGGACGTAAATTATATACGGCCATCTTGATGGCCAGAACCATCACTATTAAATGTCTACATTCCTCAAAGCAACCACAAACAATCGTGGTCAGGTGACGTGGCATTCTGTAGTTGATTGGGTACGACATACATGAATAGCTGAAAATGATGTCCAAGATGCTGAAAATAGTCACCAAATAAATTATCTGTCAAAACAGTCCACACTAATATAGAGCTAGGACAAGCTACCACAGTGCCTTATTGACAATGTGGGTCTATGATTTAGTGGAGTATGCACCACAGTCGAAACAAATGTCCAGTTTTTATCAACTATAGTTTGCCAATCTTTCCCAGTGGCGTAAGCACTACCCAACTTTTCAAGATCCCGTTCGTACTAGTTTGTGTGGACCAAATAGTAAGTTTCATTCATAAAAAAGAGACAATATAGTTAAATGAAAAACTTCAGTGACTGCTGGAACAGCAGAGTTGGGGCTATTTTTGACGTACTTACGAAAATAATTGACACATATCATATCGTGAGATCAGCTTCTGCATTGTTGTGCCGTAAATATCCACCGCTTATGAATGGAGCCAGCTTGCTCAAATGTTCAAATGATTGTAGAGTGTATGGGACTTAACTACGGGGTCATCAGTCCCTAAACTTACAAACTGCTTATGAACTAGCTAATCCTAAGGACGGCACAAATATCCATGCCCGAGGGGGGGATTCGAACCCCCGACCGTAGTGGCCGTACAGACCGTGACTGGAGCGCCTCAGTCCCCTCGGCCACCGCGGCCGGCAGCCAGCTTGCGACTGTCGTTTTCAGCTCTTGTTGTGAAACAATGAGGAAACTGTGACACACCATTCAGGATAAAAGGCGTGTAAAGTGTACTGTAGGTGTAGTGATGCACCACAACAGTGTTCGTCTCCCATACGGCTACTGTTTTCGACTGAGGACAGTTTGATCACACAGCTTGCTGTCCTGACGTTGCCACCAGCGATTTCCAGCTTTTCTTGCACCTATAGCAAATTCTGTCCTCCGGACAGCGTTTAGACAGCGACGAAAGGCTGGACTGTCACGTGCGGCCTACACAGGCGGAAGACAACCACACAAAATTTGATCCCACAATGTGACAAGTGTCTCATTTATTTTGGTGACTACATCAAGAAATAGCTCCCACGTTTCTTTAACAGTTGCCAACAAGTATTTTCATGCAAATGACCTTTTACAATTAATAATGAAACCAGGATGCGCCTCCTACGTAGAAGTAATGCCAGAATGTTCTTGCAGACTCTTTAATCTGTGGAATTCGGAATATTTAATTCCGTAATTATTTCTCAAATGGCATACCGCATGCGTATAATACCACCTGCCATTCCGTGTTCAAATTCTTTTGATTCTCGTCCTGCGTCGGTAATCATGTTTGAAACCTTTTAACGTGAATCACCGAAGAACAAAAGATGGCTCTTCACTAATGCGTTGTGCACGTGGTTCTATCGCCATTAGTATCCGTGCTTATCATTATACGAAGACTTCCGTACCACCAAATTATATATATATATATATATATATATATATTGTTTGTCTGTATGTCCTCTATGTGTTCATAAACCGTTCATTCGATTGCAATGAAACTTTGGTGAACTGTTCACCGTACGCTCACGAAGGTTCCTGACGCAGAAACAAAAGAGCACAATACATACCTCAGGAGATATGGCATCATAATAAATGAGACTCCACCACGTGAGAATACTAAGATTTATGTGTAAATTATTGGAAAATGAGAGTAGTTAGGGACATGAAACAAAGTTTGCGTGTAATTTAGGATGTTTACGAAGCGTTTTGTAACTGACACCCCCCCTCCCCCCAACACACACACACACACACACACACACACACAATGATGAAACGAAAATGAGTCTGCCACTCACAACACTTTCGCGGAAGATGCCGTAAAAACTGTAGCATGAGGCGTGACCTTGTATCAAATAAAGTTAGCAATACAGATCTGCATGTTACTATTTATTTTTGTCTGCAGGTCACCCTTAATTCACATGCATCCAAAATTAAGCAATCTGTTTCTTAATCTCTATCTATATAAAAGCGAAAGGACACTCACTCACTGACTAAACACAAAATCTCCAAAACTACTTCACCTATGAAGCTGACATTTGGCAGGAATGTAGTTTATAGGTAGAAAACGTCAGTCAGTGATAGGTGCAAGGCGGAGCGTACTTTCCCTACAGACTTACAAAATCTACAGTTTCATTCAGATCTTCACGAAATTTCGCACTCTTGACCTTCAAAACAAGAGGAAGGTCATCGTCTACCTTAAATCTTATACGGTGAATGGTGAAGGGTACTTTGCAACACAAAAATAAATAAATAAATCCCTAAATACCTTGGTCACGCCAAGACTTGAGAACGGCTCGACCGATTTCACAGATAGATCTCTCTCTCTCTCTCTCTCTCTCTCTCTCTCTCTCTCTCTCTCTTATTTTTTTTTTTTAATTTTTTTTTTTTTAAATCTCAGAACAAAGAGAATATTTGAGAACAACAAAATGCGTTTTGCAGTGTGACCCTGCATTTCTATTGCATAGAAATCTAAAGTTTAGTTCTGAAGTTGATGAAGTTTTGCACACTCTACCATAATAACAAGAGGAATGTCACTGTCTGTATGAAATTTTGTTCTGTGCATGGTGGTGAGAAAGGGGGAAGGGGAGTTGGATTACGAGTGTGTAGGATAAATAAACACCCGGGCAACGCCGGGTTTACAGCTAGTAAGTTATAAAGATAACAGAGGAAACTTCGTGGCAATTATATGTGTTTGTCAGGCGACGCCGCTAGCAGTGCCATCTGTTGGTTGGAGTTGTACACCTACTTCTACATACATACTCCGAAATCCACCGTAAGGTGCGTGGCGGAGGGTACAGTGTACCACTACTAGACATTTCCTTTCCTATTCCACTCCCAACGAGGTAAAAAAGAATGACTATATGCCTCCGTACGAGCCCTAATTTCTATTATCTTGTCTTTGTGATCACTACGCGAAATTTAAACAAGATCGTACTACACTCAGCTTCAAATTCCGGCCCTCTACATTTCCTCAACAGAAATTCACGAAAAGAACGTCGTCTTTCCTCCAGCGATCCCCAACTGAGTTGCCCGAGTATTTCCGTGACACTCGTGCATTGGTCTAACCTACCAGTAACAAACCTAGCTGCTCGCCTCTGAACTGCTTCTATGTCTTCCTTTAAACTAATCTGCTGTGGGTCCCAAAACACATGAGCAATACTCAAGACGTGGTCGTACAAGAGTTTTTTATGCCGTCTCCTTTACAGATGAAGTACACCTTCCCAAAATTCTCCCAATAAACCGAAGTCGGCTGTCCGCCTTACTCACAACTGTCCTTACATGTTAGTTCCATTTCATATCGCTCTGCAATGTTACACCCAGATATTTGAACGACGCGACAGTATCAAGAAGCTCACTAGTAATGTTGTATTCGAACATTACGGGATTGTTTTTCCTGCTCATGCGCATCACCTTAAATTTTTCTACATTGAGAGCTAGCTGCCATTCTTCGCACCAACTAGAAATTATGTCCAAGTCATCCTGTATGCTATTACAGGATACACCACAGAATCGTCAACAAACAGCCGCAAATTACAACTTACTCTGTCCATCAGATCATTTATATAGATAGAAAATAATAG
This sequence comes from Locusta migratoria, assembly GCA_026315105.1. NCBI lineage: Eukaryota > Metazoa > Arthropoda > Insecta > Orthoptera > Acrididae > Locusta > Locusta migratoria. Next base: position 335,518,124 of record CM048746.1, on the reverse strand, counting down.
CGTTCCTATCACACTACCCTGGGGCACGCCTGACGATACACTCGTCTCTGATGAACATTCGCCGTCGAGAACAACGTACTGCGTTCTATTACTTAGCAAATCTTCCAGTCCGTCACAAATTTGTGAAACTATTCAATAAGATCGTATCTTCGTTAGCAGTCTGCAGTGTGGCACCGCGTCGAACGCCTTTTTGAAGTCTAGAAAAACACAATCTGCCTGTCGCCCTTCATCCATGGCTCGCAAGATGTCATGTGAGAAAAGGGCAATCTGAGTTTCACATGAACGACGTTTCCTAAACCCGTGCTGATTCATAGAAAGAAGCTTTTCCGTTTCAAGGAAATTTATTACATTCTAACTGAGAATATGCTCCAAAATTCTACGTGAAACTTATGTCAACGATATTGGCCTGTAATTTTGTGGGTCAGTTCTCTTTCCTTTCTTACAAACGGGAGTCACCTGTGCTTTTTTCCAATCACTAGGAACTTTGCGCTGAATTAAAGATTCGCGATAAATTCAAGCTAAGTAGGGGGCCAATGCCGTAGAATACTCTTTGTAAAACTGAACTGGTATTCCAACCGGACTAGCAGACTTTTTCGTATTTAGCTCTCTCAGCTGCTTCTCTACTCCGGAAATACCTGTTACTATGACCTCCATTTCGGAATTAGTACGTTGATCAAATGATGGTACATTTGTGCGGTCCTCCTGCGTGAAAGATTTGTTAAAGATTACATTTAGAACTTCAGCTTTCCGTTTGCTTTCTTCTATTACTGCCCTGCAATGATCAACGAGTGACTGGATAGTGGCCTTTGCCCCACTTATCGATTTTACGTAGCACCAGAATTTTTTCGGGTTCTCGGAAAGATCTTTTGCTAAGGTATGGGTGTGGTAACTGTTGTATGCTTCGCGCATCGATCTTTTTATAGACACACGAATCTCTACTAACTTTTGCCTATCATCATTTGCGTGTCCTTTTTTGAACCGAGTGTGCAATAGTCTTTGCTTTCTCAGCAGCTCTCTAACATTATTGTTATTATACCTCGGTGGATCTTTTCCATCCTCAATCGTCTTTATTGGCACATATTTCTCCAACCCTTTATTTACAATGCACTTAAATTAAGTCCACAATTCGTCTACATCCACAGCCTCCGAATTAAAGAGGCCTTTCATTTTATAAGGGAGATCCTAACGTTTGTTTATCGGCTCTTCCCAACAAAAACACGCTCCTAGCCTTCTTGATTGGTTTATGAACTTTGATCACCATCGACGCTATATGTCATGATCACTAATTCCTGTCCCTACACAGACATCGTTATTAAGGTCAGGCCTGTTCGTAGCTATAATGTCTAAAATATTTCCATTACACGTGGGTTGCCGATTTAACTGCTCAAGACAGTTTTCGGAGAATGTGTCCAAACGTAGCTCAAATGTTCAAATGTTTGTTAAGCTTATAAGACTTAACGACGGGGTCATCAGTCCCTAAGCTTACAAACTACTAATCAACTACCTTATACTAACGACGGCACAAATATCCATGCCCGAGGGGGGATTCGAACCCCCGACCGTAGTGGCCGTGCAGACCGTGACTGGAGCGCCTCAGTCTCCTCGGCTACCGCGGCCGGCAAAAGTAGCTCCCAAGACTGCTTGTCCGTACCGCCTGAAATGTAACTAGAGAGGTCCCAATCTATACTCATAAGGTTCACGTCTCCCCTGACTAATATTGCATGGCCCGGATACCTACTCACTACCTGGTTTAGACATTCTTTGAATGACTCTACTGCTGCTACAGCAGCACTGGGGGGGGGGGGGGGGGCAGTAAAAACACCCAACTATTAACATTACTTCTTTTAGACCTGTTATACGTGCCCACATAACTTCACAGTTACTTTCAACCTCGATCTCAGACTATACTTGACATCTGTGATTCCGTAATGTACTTCGCTGTATACCAAAATTACTTTGCAAGGGAAACTTCGTGGCTATTACGTTTGTTTGTCAGGAGACACCGCTAGCAGTGCCATCTGTTGGTTGGAGTTGTAGACTATAATTGACATCTGTAATTCCATACTTTACATCGCTGTATACCAAAATTACTTTGCAATGTTTACATTTGTTACACCATTTATGATAATGTGTTACATGAAAATTTCTGTTAAAGTGTAGGTCAGGATAAACTAAAACCGTCGTCCCTGCCATGAACTGTGGAACACCATGGCCCTTCATGATATTATGCGAAAAACTAAGAAAAAATTTCCACACTAAATTTTGACGAACTGATTTCAACCTATGAAAACAAATCAAATTTTAGTTGGCTCTTATTTCAGACTGCTGAAGATCTTTTATACTAAGTGAAACATATGGTGGAAAACGATGGCAGTTATTATAGTTTCGTAGACGGTAAAATAGTACCTTTCATATTGGGTACAGTTTATTTTGATTGAATTCGAACTGAAATGAATACAATGCATGACGTACGTTTAACCATATACGATCGACGTAGTTTCCATGAACAGTTACGTAACACAACGGAAGACAATGAATCAGGCCAAATACTGATAATGACAACGAAAATGTAAGACATTATTTTAAATTTCTGTTGAGCCTTGTGATTCATAAAATATAATTTTTCCTTAAATACAAACATAAGCCAGTAAAAGTTTGTGCTGATGTTTCGAAAGCTTCGTCTACGCTTTAAATAAAGGAACTCAAATGAAACTTATTGTTCTACATTTGTTGTTATAATACACTAACCACCATTAAAAAAATAAAAAACTACATAAAATGAACAAATTTCATTTACCATTAGCTTTACAATATCTTCGGTCTTAAATCTTTCCCAAAAAAGTAGTCGGCATAATATACAGCTTTTATTCAAATGTTCACGGACCTTCATTCTTAAAATTTTATCCAAGTCAGCTCTTCGCTTACGAATAACCCACTGCCCGCATTTATAAAGAACACGCAAGGGTATATTAAAGCGTTAAGCCACTGTTTGTTAAAAGTAAACGATCTCAGTAGGCCTAATGGTAGCCTCCATAAACTACCATATATACATTTTTTTTTCCGGGAACGTGAAGAAAGATTTCGGAGTGCATCACTGTTTGTAGTTAGCTATTGCAGCCGTATATGCAGCACATACACTTCCTCTTCCAACCCTTTCCTACTTCTATAAAGAAAGCCGACGAATGGTGTGTTTTCGTCTCACAGTGTTACTCGGCCATTCACTCCCAGATTTAGTTTAAAACTCACGCCACTAAGAGGTGCTTGGAAGCATTGTGGCACGCTTAAGCAAAGAGTTTCCGCTGTTATCTTTATAAGCTACTAGAGGAAAACCCGGCGTTGCCCGGGTGTTTATTTATTTATTCTTACCTTCAGTCAGTACTTCTCCTATCCCTCCTCTCTCTCTGCCCATCTCCTTTTTTCTAAGAACACACGCTTTTCCAAGAATTTCAGAAATCAGGCTTTCTTGCATAATGTACAAAATTTCCAGTACAGTATCAGAACAAACAAAGACAGAAATTAAAAACAAATTATATGTAACATTCACACATCCAGTTAATTCACAGCTTGACTGTAAACAACACCGAGCGAGGTGTCGCAGTGGTAACACACTGGACTCGCATTCGGGAGGACGGCGGTTCAGACCAGCCTCCAGCCATCCAGAGTCACGATTTTCCGGCATTTTCCTCATTTTCTCCAGGAAAATTCTGGGGTGTTTCCTTTCAAAGGGCACGGCCGATTTCCTTCCCCATCCTTACCCAAACAATCCGAGCGTAAGCCCCGCCTCTAATGACCACGCTGTCGACGGGCGTTAAACACTAATCTTCCTTCCTTCCTTCCTGTCTATAAACAATATTTCTTGTGACTTGTCCAGAATCTAATATGAATATTTTCTGTGGTGAACCCATCCCAGCGCAAGCGACATGTTGTCCGTGTGAGAAACATGGAGATTTGTAATACACTCCACAGTATTGAGTAGATTGCCCTGTGATTTATATATCGCAATAGAAAATGCAAATCTCATTGCAATCTGCAATCTCTTAAAGAGTCATATCTGTCAGAAATAATGGGTATCAATCGGATGTCCTCTGTTTCAGTCTGTTCCATTCCTACAGAAGTCTATTGCTTCTTCCTACAACCATATGCGCTTCACAGTTGAAAGTTACTTCAAAGTTATCAACAGCACTGTCGTCTTTCAAGAATTTCCTTAAGCTCACTGGATTACAGTAGTGTCTTAGCAGTAAATAAGAATTGTAATAAAATGTGCTGACTGATGTGAAAGGATATCACCCATCGCAGTGTATTTTATGATCTCATACTTATTGAGTTACATGTGGTACAACTGGTAGATATTCTTTTGTTTATGTGCCGCATGGCTGTAAAATCTGTTGCGATAACAATTAGAAGTAAATAAGTAATAGATTGAAACATGGTCGGCGATGGGACGGTTTTCCATTACTGTTTATGTGCTCATATCTCATAATCTACATGTCGTACTGTGATACAATTTCGAAGGTAGATTCAGCTGTCTGTAAAATATCCTGCGGGTACAATATGTAGTGTAGAAATTATAAATTGCAACGTTGTACCAAACGCCATGGTTTTACTCCATGAAAAGCGGAAAAGTAATAAGCGATAAAATATTCTCCTTTGATCATTTTCTAAGGTTATCAGCGAGAAAAAGTTTCCTAAAGGTTTGAAATTATGTATAAACTTTGATGCAAGTCGCTAAGTACTCTCCTTCTAAAATAGTGGACTGATGAAGTCACACTATCAAGTGTCGCTAAAACGAGGACGGCCCTATCGCAATCACCTTTCTTAGATGACGTCTTCTACATATAAACTACATTCCTGCCAAATTTCGGCTTCATAGGTGGAGAATTTTCCGGGATTTAGTGTTAGATATAGATCTGGTACCGCATTCTATTATAAGTGACAAGGAGTGTTCCAAGCCCGTCAGAGAAGGCCTTGGTGAGCACTTGAGATACGCTTCTACATGGATTCCGCGTGGCTATGTAAAGTACCGCAGTCTGCCCCCTCTCACCCCGTTCCTCCTCATTCCAATGCCTACCACCCTGCACCACCTCCAAACTACTCTCATGACCAGTCGTGGTTGCTCGTGGTTGCACTGGGTGGGTGACATATTCCCAGCACGCCGCACAGCGGTACGTGCACTGAAGTTGGGAACTGTTGTAGCAATGTGTGACAAAAATACTGCTCAATTACGTTACATGAAGGCAAGGTAGACCTTTAGTGTTATTTACCATCTCCGAGCGTTGCTTTTCCGGGGCTTTCGGTCATGCTGAGATTCCAAACCGAGTGTGCACAGCAACTGCATATAACGAATTTCACTACCCACACACACATGAATCCTATTAACTCTCGGGCGGCAGCGCCAATTATTATAACTTCAGCAGCAGCGCGGTTCAGATTTGCTACCACTGTGGACTCCGTGTTAAGGAATATAGCTACTAAGTGATCGTAATGACTTAATAGTTTACTTTACAGGTAGAAATATCACATTTGTTAGCATCTGAATTAGTATATCCATAACTTTCCATGAAACAAATGTAATATTATTCCGAAAGTGGAGAATAATAATTTATGATAGACCCAGCAGTGCTATCATTCAACCTTTCGTTCCTTCCCTGTAGTTCCTGTCTCTTGAGTAATTAGTGTCAGCTTTTTTCTCAGTTATGTGGAACTTTATGTCATATTATCATCTGTCATGATGAGAGAGCTTGCTTGCGTCTCTGACCTCATGCCCCTTGCGTTCCCTTTTGAACCATGAAAGATTTTTATGATATTCTTTTTCAGTGTTTTGGAGCGCTGCTTGTATGGCGTTTTACTCCACAGAGTGATAACGTCTTCAGTATCAGGTTCATTGCGTCTGAAATCTTGTTCGGGATCGGAACTAGGATTTTCATTTGAATAATGGTATCCTGTTCACGATTTGATGAGGAATCTAAACAAAAAATCACTAATCAGGCTTGATTCCATGTCGGAATTGGTGCTCCACTGCTGTATTTGATTTGTGGTAATTCTTTCAGCAATCAGTCGTAAAAATATATATATTTTTATTTGTTTGCAAATCTGAATTTCGACCACTGTGTGGTCATTATCAATGCTTAAAACCAATTAAAATACTCAAACCATCTCAACCTCCATGTTGGAGGTTGCGTTTGTACTGACGCAACTCTTACAATTCTTCTATTCTATTCTTCTATTAAAATACTCAAAACATCTCGACCTCCATGTTGGAAGTTGCGTTTGTATTGACGCAACTGTTACAATTCTTTTATTCTAGAATTGTAACAGTTGCGTCAGTACAAAAGCAACCTCGAACATGGAGGTCGAGATGTTTTGAGTATTTTCAAATGTTCTAATGTTTGTAAATCTTATGGGACTTAACTACGGGGTCATCAGTCCCTAAACTTACAAACTACTTATGAACTACTTACGAACTAGGACGGCACAAATATCCATGCCCGAGGGGGGATTCGAACCCACGACCGTAGTGGCCGTGCAGACCGTGACTGAAGCGCCTCAGTCCCCTCGGTCACCGCAGCCGGCTTGAGTATTTTCATTGGTTTTAAGCATTGATAATGACTACACAGTGGTCGAAATCTAGATTTGCAAACAAATAAAAATATACATTTTTTACGACTGATTGCTGAAAGAATTACCACAAAAATCACTAAGATCTTCATTACTTGTCGAAAGAAGTTTATTTCCTCATCTGTTAGACCCATACCACGTCTACGACACCTCAAGATTAAATTTTGTAGTAGAATTTCACTCATTTTCGGATTGTTTAAAGCTTGAGAAGGGGTAAAAATGAGATTGTCGGAAACTGCTGCATGGCTAATCAAGAGAAACTGGAGGACAATTCTAATATTTGAGGTAGAATTTATGCTATAAATATCTACTAGAAACTGCCACAAATCCATTTGTAATGAAAACTCGACGTAACAAATAACATTTTTTTTTTTTTTTTTTTTTTTTTTTTTTTTGATTGACACTTCCGTGAACTAGAAACTCCGAACCTACACTGACTCATTTTGTTGAGGCTTAACTGAGGAATATCTATAGCGGAAATATGGTATCTCCATTATTGCGACAACAGTAAGCAATTAAAGAAAACTGGTAGCAGATCTGTACCAGCGCTACCGCTCGAGGGTTAAGAGGAAGAAGACATGCTGGAATCTTTCTGGCCGACACAGCGATTCCATGTACACCATGCCGCAACATCTCAACAGACAAAATAGCCGTTAGTTTCCGTGTTCTTCCACGAGCTGTATGTCGTTAGGATGCGCGTCTACGCGTCAAATTTCTAGCGAATCTAATGCATACTCTTACTTCCTGGTACTTCGTGGCAGTACATGTTGCGGAAAACGCACGTGCGCATCACTTCATGTTTTCCCTGTCTGGACTTGTCGAGCCGCTTTCCTCTGAGCACGCGCTCATATCTCAGACGCAGTTGTGAGACATGTAATTCCTCTTCCGCGAGTCTTGCGAATTGCAGCAGTCGTGGAAATGTATCGGAAAACAGTTTTACCAGAATTACTCTACACTTTGTTGTGCTGTACCACAAGGTTTCAATCAAATGTTCGTAAATCTAGTGGACCAAACTGCTATGGTCATCAGTCCCTGACTTAAGAACTACTTAAGTAACCCACACTAAGGACAACAAATACACCCATGCCCTAGATGTTGGAAAGGACACTGACTTAGTAGCCTGACGCCTTAGACCGCACGGCCATTCCGCACAGCTCAGCTTTCGATCACACTCAGATCGTCAGCCATTGTCCGTACTATAAATGGGGAAATATATCACCAGCATTAATGAGTAAGTACGCAGCCTTATCAGCAGACCAATGCTTCGTTATGATAAACCGGTAGGGACAATCCCCACCCAAAAATTATGTTAGGAAGGTGGGTTCATAAATACCAATAATTTAATGTTATCAAAATCTGTGTTGTTATATCAATAAATCATATGTTCAAAGTCAGAACAATTCTGTGTTATCATATGTCATGGGAAGAAAAATATTCTTGTTAGATAAGGCACTGAAAAGAACTACCAAGTGAAGATCAACTATTATTTACTGCGGTTTCAAAAATAAAGATTCATCGTTTTATCGTATTAATTAATGAATAATAATAACAATTATTATCAAATAATGAGAATATCTTAGAGAGGCGTACGATTCCTGTAACAACACATGTGGTTTTGTTGTAGTCCTTCATAAGGATGGGGACTGTCACCAAACAGGAATCGTCTCTATTGTTATGTAGAATGTCGTGAGTGTGGCTACCACTCAAAAGCTTTGCATTTAACGTACAGACATCCATCTAAATGAGAATAATATAATTTACAATTAATCGAAAGTAATTCCTTCATATGGCGAGATTCTACTAAACTAAAATCTGCAATGATGAATAAGTGGGAGAGATTTGAATTACTTGATGTGGGGGAGGTCGTCTATGATATTCATTTAATAAAAGGATTTATAGAATTGACGCAAATGAGTTATTTATGGCTATTTTATGATACAAATATACTCTTACCTCTGAATTATCATTTTTTTCTCAATTGAACCAGTTAATAAATAAATATAATTAGTTCTCTACACTGTGTATACGTGACTATTTTCTTCATACCAGTGTAAATAATGTGGTTGAAAATTAACATTAATTCAAAGGTAGTATTATTGCTGAAGAAAAATACCTCTCAGTTTTATACCTCACATCACAAACCACTCTCATCTTCGTTACAGTATAAATATTGCTAAAAAAATAAAAAAGTTTGTACATCCGGAAGTACAACGTCGATTTTGATCCAATGACTGTAGTTCCCATATGGGGAATGGTAGATATAATGGTTTCAACGTCGTTCGGCAACAGACAGCGTAGTGATATACGACGGCTGCAACTTAAATAGTGGAGACACTATGCAATGGCAGTTACTACTGTTGCTGATTATTTTTTGTGCTTTCGATCAGTAATAGCTACAGATACACGATACACATACTTAGAGCACACGAAAGGAAATTAGTCACACTATGTTAAAGGACAATTTTACTCAGTAGATGTACGAGAAATTTCTTTTATTGTTTCGGTGTGTCAGTCAGTCAGTTTTATTCATCCACGCAGTCAGATGCAACAACGCACTAGATTTGATTTTCATTTAACAACATCACAGTTTTTATAAACAAATTCCAGCTGTTGCTTGATAACGTGCAAAATAATCAAATACTTTTATACATGAGATTGTGTCCTTCAGGAGTTATGCGCCCTCTATGATGAATTTCAGATTTTAAATCTGTGCTAACGAAGACGTTGTTGTAAGAATATACCGGACAAAGGTGGTGGCGACACTTTTCGAATTTTATCATTCTTAGAATCGAGGCCTGGAGTAATAGATAAGGAAAATGGTTCAAGGACACACACTTTATTTAATTTCTGTAATAATATACTGTGAGGGGGCTGACATGGAGCCATTTATTTCGCATCTCAATATATTGAGTGTTAAAGAAGTTTTCTTGGTTGAAGGTGTGACGTAACTGAAAGGGTGTGTGAGAGAGAGAGATAGTAGATGAGCTTGTATCCCGTAGGAAAGCTCCGCCTCTATTGCAAGTTGAGATCTGATTGACTCCCGCCTATAACAGTTGTCCGCCAAAACTTTAAGCTTCTTTTATTCATATTTAACTTTCCAATGTCTATTAAAAATCATCTGTATACTTTCTGTAATGTTTTTGTGCTAAGCTATATTTCGGTGAATTCAAAGATTTAATTATTTTTATGTTTTGTAATAAGTTGAACAATGTTAGTCTAGAAGTTTCGCTTGGCGCCAAAACGGTGGCTTGTGGCGCGCAGCGAAGTGCGGCGGCAGTCAGTCGAGCGCCGACCGCGATACCTTGCACATTCATGTTATTCAGCGCGGGCCAGGGACAATGTATCGCTTATATATTCAATATTACTCAGTCTATATATTTGTGCAGTGTATCGCTTATATATTCAATATTACTCAGTCTACATATTTGTGCTTGGATATACATTGGCATTTCTTCAATAAAAACAAGCACTGGTATCCTACAAAAGCTAAAGTTAATCGTAGTGCAGTACTTCCTAGCCACATTTCAACACCTCTTTAAGCATCACTTCAGGTACAACGGATGCGTGACATGTGTGCTTCAACTGCGCAATGTGACATCAACTACGACAGAAGACTCAAGGTTAGTAAAAGAGTGATTTTAGTCGTGCACTGAATTTGCATATCGACACGGCACCTCGCGTACAGTGCTGTCCTGTTTACAAACCAGGGCACTGGCACAAAGTGCTTTGGTAACATCGCCGAGGGATGCCTCGCCGTAATACAACATCACCAACGACGTTTATTCTATGACATTTTTCCGGTTCCTTGAATTCAGACGCAAAAAGTCTCTTTCCTTTGCTTTGACCCTGGGGTAAAACTTTATATTTCAGCGTATGCTGTCATGCGCCTGTGGAGTAATTAATTCAGTTAGCCTTTGGAAAAGTGAACTTACACTGTAAAAGGTTATTCAAAAAATCCCAGAACTTCCTCCAGATAACATATCTACGCTTAGCTTTTACTTATTGTGCATGGTCTCCATCGAAAAAGTCTCCTTCACAATTGATACACCGCCCCCAAACGCCGTTTCCACTTCCAGAAGCTTTCTTGGTGTACCTCTTGCTGGATCGCGAATTTTCCTGGGTAATCTTTCCCGACCCATTGTATGGATTGAACTTTGGGCTTACAGCTAAAGACTCACGTCTCATCACCTGTTGCAAATCTCTTAAGGAACTCCTCCATCTCACTTCCACAATTAAAACCTCTTCCCTGATTGCGAGGTGATGGTTTTTCAGCTTTTAACGAGTCCTGGAAAGTACTGTACGTCTACACGACGAATTCGAAGATGATGTTTGAGGATATCCTAACATCAAACTGAAATGTCACATTCTCGAGTGATCCGTCGGACAGTCAGTTTTCGATTGGCAAGCACAATTTCGCTAACGATCCGGGTATGTCTACGTCGGTAGACGCCTAAGAGAGTCCTGAGCAAGGCTCACCTTTAACTTCCGTCCGGACATTTTAAAAACGCCTGGACCATTCGTAACACATTCGTAACGACTTAAGCACTTGCCGACATATGCTTCCTGCATCATTTGGAGTATCCCTCTAAAGGTTTTGGCCAGGTTCACGCATAATTCATACAGTAGAGCTGCATGTCCTCGGGAAAAGTAACGACTGTAGTTTCCCCTTGCTTTCAGCCGTTCGCAGTAACTGCATAGCAAAGCCATGTTAGCTGATGTTACAAGGCCAGCTCAGTCAATCTTCCAGACTGTTGCCCCTGTAACTAATGATAAGGCTGCTGCCCCTCCTCAGGAACCACACGTTTATCTGGCCTCTCCAGAGATGCCCCTCCGCTGTGGTTGCACCTACGATACGGCTATCTCTATCGTAGAGGCACGCAAGCCACCACACCCCGGCAATGTCTGTGGTTCATGAAAAGCGTTTTTGAAGAAGCAAACTTGTTAACATCCAATATTAATTTAAATGTTAGGAAGTCCTTTCTGAAAGCATTTGTCTGGAGTGTACCATTGTAGGGAAGTGAAGCGTGGTCAATAAGGAGTTCAGACAAAAAGATGATACGAGCTTTTGAAATGTGGTGCTACAGACGAAAATTAGATGGTTAGATCACGTAACTAATGAGGAGGTGCTCAACAGAATTAGGGAGAACAGGAATTTCTGGCGTATTCTGACTAAGAAATGGGATAGGTTGGTGGGACACACCCTGAGACATCAAGGAATCGTCAACATAGCATTAGAAGGAAGTGTGTGGGGTAAAAATCGTAGAGGTAGACCGAGGGAGGAATACAGTAAGCAGATTCAAAGGGATGTAGGTTGCCGAAAGCATTCTCAGATGAAGAGACTTGCACAGGACAGGTTAACGTGGAGACCTGCATCAAACCAGTCTGCAGACTAACGACAACAACAACAACAACAACAACAACAACACACATAATTTAATGCAGATGCGTGGCTCCTCTTATCGTGCCTTATCGAAATACGCAAACTGTCGCAACAACTTTCTACTGAACACAGCTCTGAATAATAACTGAAGTACTTACGGAAACGAAATTTTCGGCATGTGCGCTTTCAACACAGTCGGCGACAAATTCCAACAGAATTTCTCTCCAAAGCTCCATTCTGGCAGAATTACGAATGTTCCGGAATTATTTCGTCCTACCTCGTCTGTCATCACAGCCGTGTTGAGTTGTGTATTTGGATTAGAAAATGTCCAAAACATGGAAGTGTAACTCACTTTGTGCCTCGCCCTCGTAACTCCGCCTCTGCGAGGCACCAGTTGCGCACAGTGTCCACTGCCGGTACAAACAGAAGAGCGTCGCCTAGCAGCCTACCTGAAAGGGATTAGGGAGCGCACGCAGCATGGACGCCACACGCGCGCTCTGTTCACAGCCGCTGAAAGCGGAAGTTCTGCGACGCCGGCTCCACGCAACTGCCAGGTGGTTAGAATAAAGCGCCCGGCTAGCGCGAGCCGTCGCACGAAGTGCCACGTATTGACATAGATCATGAAATGGTGAAATGTGCATTACGCCTCACAGTTAAGACTTACGAGGGTCCTCTGTCTCCAGTCATACCGCCTCTATTTGTGCGTCGAATATATTAATAAATATGAAGGTAAATATGCATTAAAATTAGAGACCTTTCTAGAAAAGAAAGTACTGCTGTGCAGTATCCGAGCGGTGTAAAGCGCCTCGCTGCGGAGCGCGCGGTTGCTCGCCGTCGGAGGTTCGAGTCCTCCCTGGGGCATAGGTGTGTGTGCTTGTTATTAGTTTAAGTAGTTTCTGAGCTACGCACTGATGACCACGCAGTTTGGTCCGATAGATTTATAAACATTTGTACAATAACATTAGAGTCTCTGATTTGCACGTTATTGGGGGAGTAAGCAGCCCGTCCTAGGGGACACATGGACTAATATGATTCTATCTATTCGTATCCCTTACACGAAAGTTTTAGAGGTTCTGTCTTCCTCTGAATCTGAAAATCTGACATAGGGCTCCATCCTGTGACGTAAGAGTTGTTCCGCTTAGTTTGCTAACTTCAGCTGTTCATTGCTTTGCATGACATTGAGTAACATGGAGATTGTCATATTTCAAGATATCCACGGTTGTAATGCCGGTCTACAGTGTCCAACGGCTACAATATTTCGGCGATCATTATCAAGCGAACTGACGGACTGAGCTCCTGTAAACGCACCGGCACGGAGATCCGTGCGCTACGACGGCTCGACGGGAACTGTGTTCTAGCCCAGTGGCGGGCAATTTAAATACCTTCCACCCGCGAAGCGCCCCCTCCGTGGTCCGCGCACCGTAACGGACAAAGCTAGTTACGTGGACAACACTTTCGTCATCTGGCCACATGGTATGGATATACTCCTTGACTTCCTTACACGTCTAATATCCATATACCCCAACATCAAATTATCTATGGAGACTGGAACGGAGGGTAAATTGCCATTCCTTGACGTCTTGGTCAAGAGAAGAGCTGATGGCACCCTGGGTCATAGTGTATATCGGAATGCAAAGCACACTGATCTGTATTTACAGGCAGACAGCTGTCATCACCCATCACAGAGGAATGGGGTACTTAAAACTCTAGTACATAGGGCGCGCACTCTCTCCGACGCAGAGAGTCTACCCTAGGAATTCAAACACCTGAAAACTGCATTCCGAAAATATGGGTACTCAGAGTGGCAGATTCAGCGGGCTCTCCGCCCAACCACTACTTCACAACCTGTGGAAATGGATGAAAACACGAGGGAGAAAAATGTTTAAATGTTTGTTAAGCTTATGGGACTTAACTACGGGGTCATCAGTCCCTAAACTTACAAACTACTTATGAACTACTTACGAACTAGGACGGCACAAATATCCATGCCCGAGGGGGGATTCGAACCCCCGACCGTAGTGGCCGTGCTGACCGTGACTGGAGCGCCTCAGTCACCTCGGCCACCGCGGCCGGCACACGAGGGAGCAGAGAGACACTGCGTTTATTCCATATAACGGCGTACTCTCGGGGAAGGTCGCCCGCAGTTTGAAGAAACACCAGGTTGGAACTGTTATTTGTCCATCGAATAAAATTCGTGCACTGGTGGGGAGCGCCAAAGATGATCTCGGTTTGAAGAAGGCCGGAGCGTACCAGATTCCGTGTCAGTGTGGCAAGTCATATATTGGACAGTCGATGCTTACCGTCGAGGATCGATGCCTTGAACACCAGAGGCACACACGATTGATATATCCCAGCAAGTCGGCGGTTGCTGAACATTGTTTGTCGGAGAATCACGCGATGGAGCATGAACGCACTAGGATTCTGGTACAGACGTTGAGATACTGCGTCGTTAGAGAGGCCATTGAAATTCGCACTAGTGACGACCTCATATACCGTGACTGTGGCTATAATCTTAGCAAAGCTTGGGAACCAGCAACTGGGTTAATTAAGAGTAAATCTAGCAAACGTAACGTAGTGACGAGCACGGCGGACATCTCAGACGCCGTCGGAGTCGGTTCCACTGTACGACCGCGGCGCGGGGCGCGGACCACGGAGGGGGCGCTCCGCTGGCGGAGGGTATTTAAATCGCCCGCCACCGAGCTAGAACCCAGTTCCCTACGAGCCGTGCCAGCGCGTTTCCAGGAGCTCAGTCCGTCAGTTCACCTGATGATGGCGACATGTATGATCGCCGAAATATTGTACCCGTTGGACACCGTAGACCTGCAGTACACCCATGGATATTTTGATTAACATGGAGATTTTTTTAGACAGATTATTCTGTTACTAGTGTACTTTTATTATACTCTCCTTTAATTCTTCATTTGGTTTCTAAGTCTGTTTGAGTGTGTAAGCGGTGTATGTAGGATAGTGTAGGTGAACGGTGGATGATCGGTGTAAGCTAGAGATTTTACAAAAGCAACCTAGTGATGGAATTTCTCACGCTCGTTCTCACGGCCACCAAAGGTGTGTTTCGTGTTCCGGTCAGGTACCGTTAGGTTGGAAATAGAAAAAATGGGCCCTTTCTTCCCAACAGCCACTTTGAAAGCTTGGTTGTTTGTCTCCCAATTTGCAAGAGTCGTCTGCTGGTTGGGTAAGATTGTGGATGCCATTTAACACACCTCACGTTGCATATGGTGACAAAGTGGCCGCCAAATTACTCTCCGATAATGTGTAACGACAGGGTATTATATGTACTGAAAGTAAAATATGATACTAGAACTCTACGTAATATGTCTTTGTTAAATTCCAATAAATTTATAAATTTTTGGTGTGTTTGATAGCGCCAAATGAGTTTGTGCCACTTCCAAAGAACCATGGGAGCTATATTGATTTTGTTCTTCCAGACCGCGTTCCATAATTTCATTAATAGTTAATAAATTTATCTCTTTGACTTGCTTGGAGCTGCGGCTGAGCGGTCGAGCGCACTGAGGCGCTATGTTGCGATGCTCGAGGCCGTTCCCCGTCGGGGGTTCGAATCCCCTCCCCCTCAGGCTTGGATGATTGTGTATAAGGTAGTTCATGAGTAGTTTTTAAGTTTAGGGACTGATGACCACACAGTTAAGTCCCATAAGCTACACAAGCATTTGAACTTGCTTCGCAGTTTTTAGTATCGTACTATATGGACCCATTCTATGAGTATTCAGTGCATTAACATTCAAACGCAAGTGATTTAGTGGTTAGAAATCAAATTTTTGTCTGTGAATTTATCTGAATTAGAACTGGTCTCTTTGTGCGATATTGTCGGCCCCGTAGCGTTATAATTATGATAGGCTGCTGAATCAAATCTAATACCTGTGAAGTTTACTTGTGCCTGTTAATAATGCAATTACTACAAATGACAAAAACCTATTCTTAAATATTTGTATCAGTTATTAATTATTGCGCGTAATATTTCGTATGCATGTAAGTAGGTAAGTTTGTCGCAAACGCCGTGTCTCACGTGTGATTTCTGAATAGAGATCGTACTGCTCATGTGAAAAATACCGAGTTGCATCGTGGTTCGGAACCCACGTTAAACTGTAGGTCCCCCTATAACTGGCTGGGTAAGTCAGTTCGAAGGTCAGAGGAAGGCAACGGCATACCACCTCGAAACAGGACCATGCCTAGTTAAAGCACTGTGGTGTTCAAACCGATCTTCGGATTGTTGACTTCTTTACCTATGTACGACATGTTAGAGTACTTGTATTTTATTGATTATGCCGCAAGAAATAACGAGTTAATCTTAGTACTTTCCACCGATCTGATGTATCATCTCACTTTCTCCACTATATCGCTATAGTAACCCTTCTATGAACGTTTTCCATAACATTCGTCAGTCACACTTGGTAGGTATCCCAAAATGCGTACCAATACTTTCAAATGGGACTCACAAGTTTAGTGCTGGCAGTTTCATTTGTAGAACTTCTAAGTTTTCGGCCAATGAAGCGTAGACTTTGGTTCGCCTTCTCTACAATATTTTCTATGTGCTCCTTTCATTTAAGGTTGTTAATAATGGAAATTTCAATTTTTTTTATTTATGCCCTTTAGATTGGGCGTATTATTGTGTAAAAGAAATTTCGTTCTTTACAGTCCATTACAAAATTTTGCAACATGCAGAGATCTTTAAAAAGTCGTTTTTCAGTTGTTTTTCATTTTTGGTGACTAGGGTAAGGTGGTACAATTTCGATCATTTCGGGCAAATGTTATTGTAACTGCAAATATATTGAGAAAATAAATAATTTTAACTATGGCACTTGTTCTTGAATGTTTAATGCATATGTAACATAAATGTTAGACAATTACAAATGTTGGTAGGATCACAAAAAAGGTTACAGAATTGAGAAAAATCGATCGAAAATGTACCACACTAGGTACAATTATGATCACTTCCTCGTACAATTATGATCACTTCCTCGTACAATTATGATCACTTCCTCGTACAATTATGATCACTGACTTTTCCCACATGAAAATCACTTTTTCCTTCGGGCACCAACGCATACTTCGTAGTACCAAACGTTGCACAATAATGAATTTACAAGCGCGGGAAACTAGAAAATTTATAAGAGCGCGTTGGACGAAGTAGCTCCACGTACATCTTTACAGGAAAAAAATTATATTTCCGTAGCACTAAGTGGTGTATTCTTGGAAAAATCGGAGAAGCTGTACAAAATCTGCTACACTACAACGCCACACAAAGGCAAGTGCTACCAACACTACGAGACTGAAAACTTATGTTGATCGGAATTGTACCTATATCGAATTTGTACCACCTTACCTTATAGAAACCGGTAAATGACAGCACCAACCCCGAACTGTTGAAGACAGCTGCTCAGAATTTCCCTTCATGGTTTATAACTTTAAGAAACATTAGGGGCCCAACAACACATTCTAGGGTAACGACAGGTATTAAGATTTGCTCGATGACTTTCTGTCAGTTACTACGTGATAAGAGCAAATCACGAATCCAATGCCACAACTGTGTCGATATTTCATAAACAAACAGTTTGATGACACTCG
Organism: Locusta migratoria; assembly: GCA_026315105.1. NCBI lineage: Eukaryota > Metazoa > Arthropoda > Insecta > Orthoptera > Acrididae > Locusta > Locusta migratoria. The sequence goes on along the minus strand of CM048746.1, from coordinate 335,500,531 downwards.
TAAAGTACAGTGTGAAAAGAGTTGTATTGATTTGAGATTCCTTGTCTATACCACTCATCACTTCATGTGAGGACGAGCTAGCTGTGTTGCACAAGAAAGGTACTTGCTAAATCAATATTGACTATGGGTAACTACGTCGTTTCATTCAGGGTAATTCATGACGAAGAAAAGTATAAATACTAAATTCTGCTGCAAACCGATGTCTACGATATGTTTCTATTGTCTTGGTATTCATACCGGTGATTAGTGTGATCCAGCTCTCGAACATAGTCATTCCTGAGTAAGCCTCTTCATCTCCTCATTAGAACGACAGCCCACATCTATTTGAACCTGTTTGTTCGTCTCTTGGTCTTCCCTTCCATTTTTACTCCACACACAAACCTAAATTCACGAATTCTTGAAGTTTCAAAATGTTCCCCAGTTCCCCCTCTGGCGATAGTTGAGGCAACATTGAACAGTGCACGATCAATGAATCGATCATTCAAACCGTCTTGCTACCATTCATGTTCAGACGCATATGCTTTTCTAACAGGTCAATGCACTCTCAAATGTATTCTGCCCCCCCCCCTCCCCCCGCCCCCACCCAACGGGCACTTCGAGGTGTACAACAATTACCTTGGCCAGCACGTTCCGGCTATGATTATAGTACACGATATTTACGATCGGCGCCGTGTACTCGGTTTAACACACTAGGATGTGCTGAATCAGAAAAGGGGAAAAATTTAGCACTGTTCGTTTAAAGCTTCTTAAAATTTAATGATGCAATTTTACAATTATAATTTCAGCACCAGCAAACTAAGATTCAAATATAACTTTAACAGAATTCCGCTTTATTTGCAAAATAAAAAACAGTGACAATTTCAAGCAAGATTACGAAATTTAATTGCTGAGAATTCATTTGAGTTTGCACCACTTAAAAATTAAACACCTTCAAAGTTGGCCAAGCATTGCTAACAGTTTTACAAATATTTAAGTAAAAGGGGCAATCAGTAAATCTTACAAGGATAACTTCCTTTTGAACAAAGTGTCATATCACAGATTAATATTTAGAATCAGAAACTAAAAATAACAGATTGAACATCGATGTCGTGCCTGTAAGATATCAACAGGGAAACATCGCTTGGCAATAAAATACAAAAAAGGAAACAAATTGCATCCAAGAGGATGATTGAGCGTTGCGTTTCTAGGTCGACATGAACACGCCAAGAAGGCACTATTTGAGCAACACGGATACGAATCGAAGAAAGAGGTCACTACGACAGGACAAACAGAACGCGTGGAATAGTTTTAACTGTCCTGAACACTGGAAAACCACCAAAGCACGAGGGTAATTATGGCGCTCACCCAGTCATTAACAAGTCCAAAGGCGGCAATACTCCGTCTTTCGGTAAAACCAGCAGCCCCAGTGAGATCTGGAAAGCAAACGTTTCACGAGTCCCACGTCTTGTCGCAGCTTCTTTCCGCTGCAGGACCGTCCAGCTATACGCCTCCCCGGTGTTCTCCTTTTTCTCGGCCACGGAGCTCGGAAACGTCTTCGCGTACGGAGCCGCCTTGCAGCCCAAGAGAGCCACCAGCGCCATATTTCGTTCACCGTCCAAACACTCCCCTCGTGCCACTGCACTGCCAACCGTATTCAAAACAAACCAAAGTGGACCTCTATCGTAGCACCAGATATACTTGAAAGTTAGTTGCAAGGTATCGACCTCGAGCTTATCTGGGGCCGTTAGAAAACGTCTTGCCCATTCTGCACGACCGGCATGAAATCTGGTCCAACGGAGCCACGAGATGGAAATTGTATGGCAGGGGTTTCCGCAAGGCTACATTCGGCTCATCTACGATCATTTTCGTGCGAGAATTGCAGCTTACATTGCTGAAAAAGGAGGGAATACACCATTCTAGCGTCGACATTGCGCACACTCTAGTGACTGTGCTCACATGCGTACGTCTCTGCCTGCCTGTGTAATCGTGTGTTGTATATGTTACCGTCCGAACTCGATATTAGTATGAACCAGTTTTACCTAGACTACATCAGATTTCCTTGTACACAATATGATGAAATAGTATAGCCTAGGCCGATGTCGTTCACCCTGTTACGATAGGATAAACCAGTTAGCGGTCTTAACTTTCATTTCGCGGAACATTATTTTGTCAGGTGCTACTTTTCTAAATTTTTATCATTTGCACAAACCGTTGTCTTTTCTTTATATATTTTACACAGTGTTAAACAGTATACGAGGCGCGTCCAGAAAGTAAGATCCGTTTCAATGTATTCTAAGAAAATTGCCTGTTGGAGGTCGTCAAATAATCTCGAAATGCAGAATGCGTAATGATATGCTCTAGTAATAATAATTTCGTTATTGAATGTTGTAGCAAATCACAATTAATGGGTCGCAACAACACTTTCGCAGTGAAAGTTAAAATTTTGAATAAAAAAGATATTAATTAACTTGAAACAAACACTGTGGTAACTAATTAAGCTTGGCCCTATCTGACTTAGCATTGACTACAGCCTCCAACTAGCACCTCTTACGATTCACGAACAGGACAACTTCACTAATAAATTGTGTCAGAATTCATGTAGTGGTGATGGCGTGTTCGTGTTATAATCAAAATTGTAATAGCAGATAAACTCTGATTGCAATGATAATAGCTCAATACAGTGAAACTCCGTGGTGCAATGAGCTTCACAAATACTACAGTCGAAGTTCTCAATAATTTTGATATAATTGTTTAAAGCATTCAAGTTCCTTATAAAACTTTACGTAAACTATTTTTTTAAATTGTTTCCAGGGCCTGGGTAGCATAAGCGTGTAACTGGCTGAGCAGAGTTTGGCATTTAACGTATATCATAAAAAATTACTTCAAAACTACCGTAATACCTTGAATACTGTTAGCCTGGTTACTTTCTATGTAAATGAAAACAAATTTACTTTACTTGCAAACTCTCTTGCACTTTAATTACTAGTCTCTGTGGTTGTAACACGTTTAGCAATTCTTTAAATCGTCTAGCAATTTCTTTAGGACTGATCGTATTTACTTTGAAAATGATTGAACTTGTTAGTCAATGTACAGGCTTGCATAATCAACATAATCTAATAATGGTGATAATGGGGTGACTACAACTACTTACAAAATTAAGACTGGTTTCAAAATAAGTCATGTATAATTGAACCAAAGTTCTGATTGGGTTGACACTACATTTACATGCATACAAAATAAAATGTTACAAAAGTACTCATCTGCTTTCGTCGTCTTCGTCGTGAAGTCCATACAAGACAGATATGATTACAATAGGTACTCTTACTACTACAACGATCACACTCGGTGACAATAGACTTGATACCAAACAATTACTTTTCTTGCACACATGAAAAAAGATTACACTGATCGAGTATAAATAAACTTATTTCGCACTTCCTTCAATACATTAAACAGTACGCCTCTCAGGCTTATTGCAACTGCATTAAACTCGCGCCACACTGCGCCTACCGTGCCTCTGCACTATCAACAAAACATTTATGTGTTTACTATAGCGAGTCCGCTCCGCGACTGCATTTATGGCTTTACTTTGGCGAGTTCGCACCGCGACTGATTCAGCAGCGCGACACTCACAGCTACTACTTCTGTGGCAAAGACCGTCTTTACCACAGGTTCAACATTGTCTCTGGCACATTGCTAACTTACAAAGAATGTCCGTGCATTCATGCGGGTTTACACATACAATACATGTTTACACTAAATGATTCAATATTGAAAGTGACGTTACATAAGAAATATCTCTAGCATACAAGAAATGAAAAATACATGAACTAAACAAATTTAAGACAATATATACATTACTTTAAATCAAACTGTAAGATACACCAACAGGTGTACTCTTACATTATCTCCGCTGCAGCGCTGCGATTGCAGTTCCGCACATGCACTGTAGACGATGTGTATCAAGGAGAAGAACGTGCGCCATTTGGAGAGCGCTGTCAGTTACGCACGCTTTGTTGTGCTTGTTTGAAATGTCGTCGTTGATTGAAAATCCCGCCGCCTATGAAATCAGGTCGGTGATTCGGTTTCTGAATGCGAGGAAAGTGAAACCAAGTGAAATTCATCGGCAAATTTGCGATGTTTACGGCCCAAATGCGATGAGTGACTCGATGGTAAGAACATGGGTCCGACAGTTCAATGGTGGACGTAGTGATGTGCACGATGAAGAACGAAGTGGGCGTCCACCTTTAGTTACAGAAGAAGTGGTTCACGCGATTGACGACAAGATCCAGGAAAACCGTAGGTTTACAATTAGTGCTCTCGCTTTGGACTTCCCCCAAATTTCACGATCACTGATGCATGAAATTGTTACCAAACAACTGAAATTCCGTAAACTTTGCTCACTTTGGGTACCAAAGATTCTCACTTAGCAACACAAAACCCAACAGATGGGTAGTGAACTTGAGTTTTTGTCCCGTTATGCTGAATGCGGAGAAGAATTTCTGAGACGGATAGTCACAGGATATGAAACGTGGGTTTCTTACGACACCCCTGAGAGTAAGCGGCAATCAATGCAATGGAAGCACACTTCATCCCTACCAAAGGTAAAGCAGAAGCACATCATGACACCTCGGAAAATGATGTGCACAGTGTTCTGGGACTGGAAAGGCATCCTACTCATTGACTTCTTACCGCGTGGTCAAACAATCAAAGGAGATGCTTGTTGCGAGACACTTCGGAAATTGCGCCGTGCAATTCAGAATAAGAGTCGGGGACTGCTGTCTAAAGGTGTTGTTTTCCTTCACGACAACGAACGACCACACACTGCAAATGTGACGAGAAACCTCCTACAGGGATTTGACTGGGACGTGTTTGACCATCCTCCGTACAGCCCTGCTGACCTCGCTCCTAGCGACTTTCAGCTGTTCTTACATCTCAAGTCTTTCCTTGGCGGTCATCATTTCACCAATGACGACGGGCTGAAAGAAACTGTTTCCAACTGGTTGAAGACACAGGCTGCAGATTTCTATAAAGAAGGTATACAAAACCTGGTGCCACGCTATGACAAATGCCCGCAAAATTTCGGCAGTTATGTGGAAAAGTAGTATAAGAGTTGTAGAATTTTGTGCAATAAAAATTTCTTCTGTATCTGTGTACAATTTCATTTTATTACCAAACGGAACTTACTTTCTGGACGCGCCTCGTATTAACTAAAAAAATCGCACCGACATGTTTTACGGCCCACTTTAGATTTGTAGTTTTATAAGTTTTTGCAAACATTTTCGACCAAAATAATAATCGAAATAATAAAATATTAATTAATAAGAATTTCTAAAACCCTTTTAGGAAAAAAGAAAATTAGACAGTGGCTGGCTTCGAAACACTGACTTTCAGAGCCACAGTTCAACGCATTGCCCACTATGCTACAGCTGACCGTTAGGAACTGTCTTCTTTAATTTCATACTATTTATGGTCGTTGTTAACTGATGCTAATATGGCATTTTTAGACACTAGATTATCATATATCGTACGAAGGACGACGTATTTTGTTAATTCTTCAGTGCGCCATTGCTTTGAAATGACAGGGTGTAAGTTACAATAAGAAAATCATCAAATACGCAACGCAAGATGGCGTATGCTACAGAGTTCTGGGCGAGCAATCTCACGTGACATCTTCGAACGACTGGTTTTCCTTAATTCAATGGAGGGTGTCAAAACTCCGCTATATTTGCAAATATCCCTCAAACGATACGAGATATGAAAAAAAAAAAAAAAAAAAAAAAAAAGCAAAGTTTTAGAGAATTTTCTCCTCTAAAAATTCAGTTTTTCAGTTTTCGTGTCAGATGAATGGTTAAGCCGTTATTTTTATTTAAATTTCGAGCTGTCAAAAGACGATCGCAAAGGCTCACTTTTAGTGTTACTACCGTAACCTAAAGTGGGCCAAAACGTCTACATACGCTCTAACCTGTATTGGTTCTAAAAGGAGAAACGGTGTTATACACTTGGCAGAGTAACAGTTCATTTTCTTCTACAAATTCTTGAAACCTAACAGAAAATTCCTTAGCAGCTGCGGCATTGACCAATAGTGTTTTAGCGGAAATAGAATCTAATCGGACACCATGACGAATTTTCCAACGACCAGTCCAGCCTTCACTGGCAACAAATTTACTTTCGGCGTCCAGTTTTTTGTGTAACACTATCGCTATTTCTTTGAGAAATGGTCCGGATATTAGATTTCCTTTCCTTCCACTGTGACAAAACTACATCCACAATGTGTTATCAAGCAGTTCAAGTCTAGGCTTTTTTTAATGTTTTGCGATTCTTCAGAGCGTTCTCACCATCAATCATAACTGTATAGGGTTCAATGTCTTTCCGATTCATCCTCCAATCCTTAATTGTTGTAACACCTACATTCAGTTTCTTTGCATTTATTGGAGCGATTCTCCTTTGTCCAGTCTTTGTAGCACTGCTAATTTTTCATTTAGTGAAAGCGATACGCGTTTACGTTTGGATCCAGACATGTTGTACACGCAATTAATCTAACAAGTACTGTAGAACAGCAAGGAATAAAGCAAACAACGACGTTTTTCAATCCCAACAAAAGACAAAACTGCACAACTTCGTACAGTATAACAATATGCACAGCGATAGACACCGCAACAATGGCCCGACAGGCGTCCAGTCAGTGACAAGTCGGCACAGACTCGTGAGCCGGAGCATGGTCGGACTAACCGGAGTGAATGACCATCCAAGGTCGGATTAGAGGGGTTCCACTGTAGATTGACTATTGCATACAAATGTGGATCAGGTTCTGTCAGACATTCTCGAAGCCGCGAATTGACGAGACTTGCAGTAAACGTCCTAAAAATGCGATAATGAAATTTCACCAACCTTTCAGTATTACAGTTCCAGTTCGAAGTATAACAGCCGAGAGTCCACTGTTGCTTATAATTCAAATATGTGGTGTAAACATACAGTGAACGGTAATTGTTATGACGAACAATCTTGACCGTGGATTTGCATCTGCTGTTAATGTGTTGTAACAACTGCTTTTATCTCGTGTTTACTAAACCTAGTAAGTCTACAATCTTGTAAAATTGCTATTAAAGAGTTTCGTTGTAAACTTCGGTGGACGAAATTTGAGTACAAAGACGAAAGGGACAACAAAATACTACAGTTAAAATGAACCTAGTTCATCTGCCACAAAAGCATTCCACGTCGAAATGAGGTGTCGTTACTAAGTTCCCTTGTTGCCATACTGAAACAAGTAACGTTTGGTACACGAAATTCAGAACAAAGACGAAAGTGACAACAGAATATTGTAACAAAACTGCGCCTAGGTCAGCTGCCACAAAAGTATTCCATGTCGAAATGACATATTATTAATAACTTTCGTTGTTGCTACGCTAAAATAAGTACACATTTGTTGCAAAGGACACAGACATACACAAGTGAAAATATTCTGGCTGCCTCTAATGCTTCCATGCACGATCAATTATTATCAACAAAACATGAATACGTTTTTAAAGAAGGTGTACAGTCTCCAAAGTGTACTTTCATCAACCACAGGAGCAACAGAAGGAGAAATATCTCAGAAACACTCTAACACCAGGAGGAAACCTGAGCACTTTTTTAAGGTGTGTAGTTCAGCAGGATAGGTCCTCTGAAGCTTCACTCTTGGGGCAGCTGAGTGCCTTTAGCCAGGAATTTTGTTTGAGTATGGACAGACTGAGGTCAAGCAAAGTAAAACATTCCTTGTTCTTACACGCAGTACTTGTCGTTTTATTGCTTCTAATTGTGCATTTAAATGCCGAGCACACTTTAGGTATTTTCAGCAGCAAAACTGTACAGGCAATACACGCTAAAACACAATATATATATACTAAATACAACACTTCAAGCTCAACAAAAACATACGATTGACGGATTAGTCTCAAGTATAAGTTAATGAAATTCAGCAACCAGTTGCTTGTGGTTATTTATTTTGAACTTTAACGACCGGTTTCGGGCGCTTGAGTGCCTTTCTTCTGGTCTCTATACAGACAAACAGGTGCATTGGTATACAGTAAAGGCTATAGAAAGTATAAAAGTCGATTACAGAAATTTGAAGCACTTTCGAACCAAATAGATTGTAATAAAGATAAGTTCATATAATTGGGTAAAATTAACACTTACATTTTTGTACTGTTGCTTAATAAATATACATGCTAGTGTTGGAATCAACGCTAAGTGCAAAGATTATGGAATGAATAACAATCAGCCGCTAACAAAGTATCTATGGATGAGGCTTATAGTAAAAGAGTAACGATAAATAAGGGAAAAAAGGCTATGGGGAAAAAAGTAATACTCAGTGTAGTTGAAGAAAAGCATAAAGAGAGGAGCAAGTGACTGACAAATCAGTCGCTTAGCAGATTAAAATTCTGTAGTCTAGAAGTACAATGATAAGTGGCGCCGTAGGTGGAATATTTCAGAACTACCAGCTGACACAGTAGTAGGATGCTTAGATTGTCACCGTCAGGGCATCTGTCAATATAAAGAATTTGTCATTGTGTCTATGACTTCAAATTTAATGGAGATACATTGATGAAGTGATTTGTTGTATAAATCACTTCATCAATCATGCAACTAGCGCCAGCCGCGAGACAAGTGACGAACGAAAGGCTAGCCGCGCAACCCGAGGTGGAGTACGAGCGATTCGAACTGGCGCCAACGCAAGGCAGAGAGTAAACAATCGACATCGATCCAGTACGGCTGAAATGTCTCCTGTATTTACTTAACTAAAAGCGACTAATCTGAACGAAAAACATAGTATCAGAAGCTTCAGTTCCTCCGTAACACTCCTACGGATATAATACTAACTAGATATGTCGGCAATGGTAATACTGTCCCCTGTATAAAGATGACTGTATGCAAATACATGTTTTCAGTTCAAGTACAGTAAATAGCAATCACACCTGCATGTTCGGAAGCTCGAGATTAATATGCTTTATTTCCCATCGCCAAATTCTGCGAAACTCTGGGTACGAGTAGGCGCTGCAGCTTCCAATGTTAAGAAGTTATTAGGCAAACTCTGGAAAACTTTGCGATGGATGCTGACTAACTTTGTGCTTACGCCTTTCGCTGCAGCCTCTTTGATTGATGAGCCGTATTCCGTCACTCACCAGATTTATTCAAGGCTTACGTCTTGACTCCCCCTATTTAAGAGCTTCTCAAAAGGTTCAACAAGTTTCACAGCATCTTGTGTTCTTGTTTGCGCCTTTCGGAGAGAATATTTAGTGGCCATGCAAACCCGTCAAAACTACAGTAAAGTGTTTTGTATTTAATTTAAAGGTATACCGTTGCAATGAGACGCTATGTAATTTTCGCTGGAGCTAAAGCATGTGCCATTCTCTCCCCGCTTCTCACAATTGCTTTCCTAAGATACCCTAAGAAGAGATGTCTAGTAATGCAGTTTGTCGGCAACGTCATGGCGCGGCTGTAACCGGTCATAGAACGGCAAAGAAACAGGACGAAAAAGTGAAATCTTCACTAAGTGAAAGAGAAACTCTCCGAGTTTATGTTGCTTAATTTTCATTATCGAGCGCTTGCGTGTAAAATGCAGCAATTCAACAAAGCGAATGGTGCAGAGAATCTGTAAAGTCTTAGCGCAGTATTAATGTGTCACAGTGACATCTGTACCAAATGAAGAAAACATCTTTACGTTTGCAGTGTCTGTTTTGTATCAGTTCTATGTGGCTTACATTTGTCACTTCTACACGCATGTAGTCGCTTTCGAAGTTTATTCCTCACACGTTAAAGGAAGTCACGTACAACGGAGTAAATTGGGTCTCTGATTCTCTCCTTTAAATGGAGTATTTTGTTGATATCAACATTGTACAAATATATATTTAATCCTTTAATACATGACTTTTTATTTGAAGCTATAAAAATACCACGAATAACGTATAGTGCGTATATACTGAAAAAATATTGAAAAAAAGTACATAAAATTATTATGTACTAGAAACAAAATGTTCATAGCTGGTCGGCTGTATAGTGCTTCCATGCAGTAAATGTCACCATTGTTCCTCTCACCTTTGCAGAAAGTAACTGATAACGCAATAATAGTAGTTGATTGACTACTTTTACAAGGCAAAAGAGGCATACCAAAGTGAACAAACGCACATGTTAGGAGTAACTCAACGCAGCTAATTGTCGAACTGATTCAGGAGCGATTTGCAATTTATAATTTCTAGGACGAGGTTCTAGCATATGTAACGCAGCTAGAAATGAATTTGTGGTAAACGTTTGATTAGTTTGAGGGATAACGGGGAAAAATAAGGTATTTAGCTGATCAACAACACTATGCATCAAAGAGTTATCCATACAAGAAAAAGTGTGGAGGCGACAACTTCGGGGTATCAACCAATTCCTATTCATTGCAAGGTAAATCTAGAAACTGCAGACTAAATCTGACGTAGCCAACAAAATTATTGTGGTTGTTGGTCGGCATAGTCAATTCACTATTCTTCATTGTCGAATTGTTACATGAGTGTACAAATCAACTAATTTACGTAATTTCGAGAAATTTTCTTTCATTTGCTGTTTGTTTCACATTTATTGCCTTTCAGTGAGCGGTTAAAACTGCACCACGATTTTACAGACATGCTGTACTTGATTTGACGGCCTCGGAGACAAATATATTTTTTTAAATAATGGACGGTATATTTTCCCCTCCACTCTCAAATCTCTCGGGTATTACGCAATAAATTTTCCTCGCGTCGCGTTTCTGTTCGTTTGCCTTGCTCTCCAGTCCCTGCGGACTTATTGCACTGTATCTTCATGTGGATATTGTTTAATTTATATATCTGGAATGTACTGATTTCAAATAATTCTACCCTGTGTGGCGTACCTCTGCAAAATGCTTAAAGATGTTGGAAAATACTTAAAAAAGAACACAGCAGCCTGTTATCGTATTGCAGTCTGGAGAAGAGCAAAAATTAAAATTTTATGTGTAATATAATGCCCTTGGTTAGTTTGTCATAGGAGCAGCGCCTGAATTACATTTCTCACGTTCAGTAAATGAGTAGAAGAGACAGTTCAACAGCAAATCAACAGATAGGGCCCCTATTGACATGAAAGTAGCTTATGACACGAGTTTTTGAATATGAAGAAAGGTACACAATTTGTTAATCTGTATTTAAATGTTTAAAGTGGAAACTATTTTGTTATACTCTTTAGATGACAGCAATGAATTAAATGCTTCATTTTGTTCTAAACTGTGGGGCTACAGTTCTGCTTCGTGCATACATGTATGCTAAAGTAGCATTTAATTGTTCCCGAAATGCTTATAGCAGAATGACATTATTTACGCAGGCACTCGTTTCCATAGAAGAGGAAAATGTCCAGTGCGACAACAAGCTTTTTATTTTTATAAAGGAAACGAATTTCCTATAAGTCTGCGTCCTTCATTTTTTTCAATATCAATAAAACAGTATACATCAGTAAAATTGAAGTCCACATTGGGTACACATTTTATCACTGATACCAAACTTTACTCCTCAAATTCGGAACTTTCTGGATCTGTAGTGGGTAGATGCCGAAACGACCTTACAAATAAAGATACTTATAATATTCAGTAGACGGTAGTATTCATATTGACGGTAACATAATAGGTAAGTAGCATTCGTAGTGGAGTCCTAGTGATGAGTGGTTTCAGAATTTTAGTTATTAAATCTCATTCTCCACGCCCCCTTATACCGAGCGTGATTTTGGAGTTCAAACACTGAACCTATCAGCTATAGATACCCTCTCTTCTAAACAGGACTTGTGCAAAGGTTCCCTGCGTAGATTACAGTACGTTGAACGAAACTGGTAGGCAAATAAAGTAGTTACTCGAATGCTAATTAACACTTTTATATGTTTTACCCCAACAATGACTTGGCTGCAAATCAAAAACAGTAACGGGAATTGGTTTTGTCATCTTACATTTCGTTTAAATTCAATTGTAACTGGTAACAGAGTTGTTATCAGCACTGAAGACAATGTAACGAGTTGCAGCAAAATTAACCTGTTGAACATTTCAGTCCAACGGAGAATATTATGTTACTTATTAAAACAGGATGTGGAATGAAGGGGCGTCCTAATTTTAAAACTGAATAACAGGGAAATACAATGAATGGAGCGTACTAATACTGTTTTTGCGAAGTGATTCCGCATGGAGGTGACTGATCCAGAAGCAATTATTTTAAGTTGAGTGTCAGTTATAATAGGAGATTCACCGACAATTCAGTACGTATCGTTCTTTATAGGGACAATGTCGGTACGAACGTGAATTTCAAGTAGGAAAAATGTGATTTTAACTTGTGAAGTAAGTACATTAATCTAGCAGAATGGCAACGCTTTCATTTCACGGCATCATGGAGACAATCAATTAATAACGTCCTTACACACACACCAAACATAACAATACGTAAATTAAAGAATAATCCTAACTGACAAATGAATTACTGACTTAGATGCTTTTAAATCGAGAGATATATTTACAAGAATTCCAGCGTAATGTGTCAGCGGTAGAAGATCGAAAAATCGCCATAGAGAGAAGTTCATGAAAAATACATCGAAATGAATATTCTTGGAGGGGGCGAGAGGATTAGATAACTGCACGAGGTAAGATGGTAGGTGAAATGAAAAAAAAATTCAGTTTTTGTATAATTATACGCAAAGTTCTTTTGTAATTATTTATATGTATTTTTTATTCGTGTCCAACAGTTAGAACTATATCTTTTAAATAATAATTTACGTCCTTTTTCGTAAAAAGGATTATACATCCAGCACTTTTACAGTCACAGTTAGAAAGTAAGGTTTCTTTTTATTGTGTTCAGAAAAGTACGGTTCATATGTTGGTTTACCTGCCATCTTACACTCAAGAGAAAACCTGTGGGAACAAAGCTTTCTGATGGCAAGTCTATGAAGTATAGGTTGACAGATAATATAATCACTGAGTTGCAGGAATATTATGGGAATGCCATTAGAAAGAATTATGGAGGTCTGCAGGCAGTGAAGAAATCAATATGGGAAACTTTCTTTCACTGTATATCCCCTGACGGGAAGACATTTTCTATGTCCGCCACCCCCTGATACGTGGTGCATGTTTAGGAAGGCACAGACAGCTGGTAACCTCAACACATTCACACACAGGCACTCTATCCCTGAATCAGATATGGCTCAAATCAAACCAATCTACTGAGACGTGGCCCACCCTGATTTAATGAGGAAGTGCTAGCATGGAAAAACTCAAAAGGTAAATGAGGCCCTTAATAACGTCGTGTGGACCTGCATCCCTAACAATGTGTTTGTTGGTTACAGAACTTTACAACTCGGAGTGTCAGATACTGTGATAACGTGGAACAGTTAAATGCTTTAGAACAGTTAGCCGCATCACCCGGACAGAATACTGTAACTATTCGAAGAGAACCTGACAGCTTGCGTATTGCCAAGTCAGGTTTTCTACTTCCTAATGTCTAAAGAGTCAATTACCAAACCGATACAGGTAAATGAACCCAAAGACATTGAGGACCTTGGTTATGGTGCAGGATTCTTCTAACCACTTCTCGGGGACTGTTCAGTAAGAGTTTCCCAGAACAAACATGTTGAAAAACTTTGTCACATTTTCTCAAAATTATAAATTCTGAAACATTTGTCCCGTTTTCTCACAAACTATCAGAGAAACTTTAATGAAATTTTCACAAATTGTAAACAACACGGCATTACAGCTGTGGAATCGCAGTCATGTTGATTGCACCAGTAATTCTGCTGTAATAACCATATTTATGACCTTTTTTCACACTAAAATTTAATGCACGACAATTAAATTAATAAGTATATTATAAATTACAATACCACGATTTCCGTTCAGTGAGTTGCACAAAGTTAATTTAATTTTCAGTAAAATTTTCCGACAAATCTGTTCAGTAGTTTTGGAGAAAATGGGGCATGAAATTGCTTAATTTAACATTTTCGGTATAGAGCCAACCGCCTCACAGTAACGCAGTACCGATTTTACGTTTTACCGGATTCCCGATACACATAGGTGCATTTTGTGATTCGTTCGTACGGGAGAATTCCCTCCCTATCGCTACGTCGAAGATAGTGTTTTCCATCTTACTTGTGCTCACTAAAACAACGACTCCCTTAAATTGTGACAGCCTGCCATTGCAGCAGCATCACCGTTCTTACGCCTGCGCCAGTTACCTGTAGTCGAACATAGGCGTTTCCAAACGCAGCGCAGTCCCCGCACAGTTTACGAACGCAGACCTATACCAGTTACTTCTGTGTATTCGTAGCTTTAATCATCCTGCGTGTACAATTATGAGCAGTGCTAACCCTGAAAGTGAGTTCGAACAGGATCTTGTAATTAGCAGAATGCACATGTTTTATCGCCTCTTTCAAAGTGTCACAGAATTTCCAAAACATTTGGAAGGAGCACTGAAGAACAAATGACTGGCTCTCTACGTATGATGTATGTCTTTCATCTCGTGTAAATTTGCTTGAAGGTAATATACGGCATCATTATTCACCGAGCTACAATTGTAGAGTTACATCAAACAGCGGGCGTGGCAGGAAGCACGTATCGCTTATTACGGAACTTTTTGAGTCGCTTTTGACGGGATTTAAACTCTTGGAATTTATTATCCACGAGTTATATTCATAAATAAAATTGAAATGTGACGTTTCCGGCAAGTTCCATGAATTACACCCCCCTCCCCGTCCCTTACGTTAAGTGTTTGTTGGGTATTTTACGTTAGTCTTAACCATCTTACTCCAATACACGGAAACAACTAAATATTTCCGTAGACATTCAGACCTAATGGTCAGAGTAAGATATGTTTATTTTAAACGTTCATGTGATGGAGAGCAATTGATGGTTGATAATGTGGGAAAGCTGTTCGACATCTAATTTTCTAATTTCGGGATAACCTGGAAGACACACCATTTAAGCACAGAAGGTACAAATCATCCGTCTTGAAATCGTCAGATTTATTAACATAAGTTACTGAGTAAAGGGTCAGCAGTTCAAGACTGAAAAATCTCCCTGGAGCCAATTATCGCTTAAAACATATCATTTAATGAAAAACATATCGGAATGAATAGTCATGGAGGAGGAAAAGATTAGATAATAATTGCACGAGTTATTGGCTTAACGGAGTACCGATTACTAAACGTTGTTCTTGGATACACTTGGATGAAATTTCAAAATATCCATGCTGGATGTGAACTGCAGCGTGAACTGTAGCATGAATTGGCGGTTTATTTGGAAAAAAATGCAACTAGCTGCTTTTATCTATGTTTTAAAGTCTCTTCGGGATCGTCATCAGTGGATACTTTACAGGCACGTTCATTGTCGTTCACCAAGTGTAGCTTCACACTGTGATGGCGGTTCTGGCAAAATTACTGAACTTCAGTAATCAGGAAAAGAATAAAATGTACTTAAACGTTAGGTTGTTGAATTTTATGTACTTACAATGGTTTTTATATAGGTATAAGCATAACTATGTTGTGCTTTGGGCAGCATGTTGCTACACTTAGGGTCAAAATTTTCACAAAACATAAACATTGTATGTTGCGCAGTGACGATGTATATGTTAGATGCAATTCTTCACTAATTAATGTTACTAGGTTTGAAATATATACTATTATATTATATACTTTTTCTACATACAGGATGACTCAAAGCAAAGAATATTAATACTAAAGAGCAGTATCTACTGTATCCATCCTCTTTGCACCACATTCAAAGTGTACATTTTGTGAAGGTGGTGAAGCCAAGTGTAGCAACATGCTGTCATGTGTGAAAATTGTAAGTGCTCAATGCACAACAGAGTTATGCTTAAACCTGTGTGAAAGAACACTGTAAGCACATAAAATACAACAACCTAGCGTTCACTACTACAGCATGAACCTACACTTGGTACAAGATGATAAATGTTCCTATAACATATCTACTAATAATGAGCTTGCAGTGGCTCGAAAACGTTATGGAATAAAAACATCCACACAAGCAAATGGTCTTTTTTTTTTCTCTTTTTTACGAAATATACCGTCAACTTCGATAAAAGCAGTGGTCAAAGAAAGGCAGACAAATAATTCTAGGATTAATAAAATAAATCAAAAATCATCACATCACAGAAATTAAACTCCAATGCGGGATTGTTAGAGATGAATTAACTTCCTTTGTTTCCAGAGAAATGAATGTACCTACTTTGCTACTGGAAGCATGACTTTTAACGGAAATGCAGATTTCCATCACATAGAGAGTGAAATTGATCTGGCAGGATTTCAGCTCGACTTTCCTACAATATCCCGTGTTCCAGTCTCTACTAAGCCGAAAGAGCGCGTTTTTGGGAACGTGGCCGTCAACCAATAGCGAACTTCTCAATACGGTGAGGTACTAGCATTAAAACAAAACTGTTTTCACATGGAGATGCTGTAAGGGTCATAAAAAAATTTACACGTCCGAAAAACATGACGGGAGTGATTTCATTGATCACGTGACAACTGAGAGAAATCTAGTTCGACACTATCGCATCTGACTAAGAGTTCACTGTTTCTATGACAACTTCCTTGGTTGTGCTTCTGCTGTATGTGACCACCCATAGTTTGGAAAAGATCTGTAGAGAGCTTGGGAAGAACGCTTGGACTTATTGGCCGGAACTTCAACTCGATAATGTATCCGAATTCATTTTACGAGGACTATTCAGTAAGTAGGGAACGTTTCCGTTTGAAGCCGCTAAGCGCAAGCCCATCGCGTATACGAGACGCGTCCAGAAAGTAAGTTCCGGTTTGTAATAAAATGAAATTGTACACAGATTCAGAAGAAATTTTTATTGCTCAAAATTCTACAACTCTTAAAATACTTTTCCACATCATTGCCGAAATTTTGTATGCACTTGTCATAGCGTGCCACAAGTTTTTGCATGCATCCTTCGCAGAAGGTTGCTGTCTGTGTATTCAACCATGTGGTAACAGCTCTTTATCATCATTGAAGTGTTGACCAAGAACAGATTTTAGGTGTAAGAAGAGATTAAAGTCGCTAGGAGAGAGGTCTGAGCTGTATGGAGGATGATCAAAGAGGTCCCATTGAAATTTCCGTAAGAATTGTTTGGTCACATTCGGTGTGTGAGGTCAGGCATTATCGTGAAAAAAAAATCTTTTGACAGTAATCCTCTTCTTACACATAAAATCTGTCCTAGGTGGACAACACTTCAACGATGATGACTGATGACGAGCTGAAAGAACATGTTAACACATGGTTGAAAGGCGGCAACATTCTATGAAAAAGGCACCCAAAACCTTGTGCCTACAAAATTTCGGTAGCTATGTAGAAAAGTAGTTACACAGTTGTAGATTTTTGTACAATCAATATTTTTTCTGTATCTGTACCCGTTCGTTTTATATAACCAGACGGAATTTACTTTCTGGACGCGCCTCGTATTTTGGTATGTGTGTGCTCGGCAGGTCAGTCGGCTTCCAGGCGTAACAACAGGAATGTCTCTGCGCTTCTAGGATTTTAGATGTTCGACTTTCAAATGTGCGCTGCAATCTAAAACCCTACGAGTAATGAGATGCGGTTTGTCCTACAGTATTTGTTGGCAAAAAACATAAAACCTATAGAAATTTATCGTGAACTGTACGAAGTGTACGGAAATAACGTAATGAGTGAATGTTCCGTCCGGAAATGGTGAATTTGGTTAAAAAGTGGCTGAACGAACGTTCACGATGTAGAGAACAGTGGACGCCCGAGCATTGTGACTAAGGATTTTGTCGATAAAGTTGATGAAACGATTCGAGAAAACCGCCGTAGTTTTGGAATAGGAAAGTTGTGATTCTTATCGATTTTCTCGAACATGGGACAACCGTAAATTCCGCCCTGTACTGTCAAACATTGCAAAGCCTTAGCAGAGCAGTTCAGAACGAACGCCGAGGAAAGCTGACGTCCAAAATTTTGTTTTTGTACGACAAATCCCGAACCGACACGGTAAACCGCATTTATCCTTATCCGCCATTCAGCCCCTATCTTGCACCAAGTGCCTTCCACTTGTTTCCCAAGATGAAGAACTGGCCTGCAACCCAGCCCTTTGATTACGACACGAAACTCCAGGCGGGCGTAACTCGCTGGCTGAACTCTCAGGCGGCGGAATTTTACGGCGAAGCAATTTCAAAGCTCGTCCACTGCTATGATTAGTGCCTCAATTTGTTTGGTGACTACGTGGGACAGTACTACTGTACTCATTCTTTCAGATGTATGAAACAAAAAAGTTTTCTTGTGTTTACTGTTTTTAATGCCAAAGCTTTCCGTACTCTCTGAATAGCCCTCGTATATCTGTTATGAATTGGGTATGCGAAGAGTTGAGGAAGAATCAATATCATCTGAGACCCATCATTATGGGAGTGGACATTTATCCTGACTTGTGGAGAAGTGATGGAGCACAGTTTATGGTCATTATGTGTGAATCATTCAACCACGAACTGATTAACGACCCCTCAATTTCGACCACAACTCACGCAATGACGCCGTTTCCTCACGTCACTTGGATTACACGTAATCAAAGAACCACGTATTATATCACACACCTATGTTGAATATCACTAAATGGTAGTAATACTAGGTCTAGGTAACTAATTAATTCCTCCCAAGGCATTTCCATTATCTGAATAATTTTCACCGAGGTAGCATATGTACATAATACTGTCAGGTGTGAACACACAAAACTATCAGTTTGATGAGTCATGGTAGCATAATACTGACTCTGCGTATTTACAGAGGAATAAAATAAAATAACTGGTGAGATTCCAAGATCGTGAAAGATCAGTTAGGATTTACGAGAACTGTATTAACACGTGGGGCAATACTTACAGCACATCTAACTGATACGTTAAGGAAAGGCGAACGTACGTGTATGGGTTTTGTAAATTTGTAGAAAGCTTTAGATTGTGTTACCTAGAACACACGCTTTCAAATTCTGAAGGTAAAGATAACGAAAAATAGCAAACGCTTCGTCAGCAGTTATAAGAATCGAAGAGCATGAAAGGAACTTAGTGGTTAGGAAGAAAGTAGAACATCTTTATAACATTTTCCGTAATGCTATTCAATGTTATTTCCTGTGAAGGTAATGAAAGTGAAATTTTGAGAAGGAATTACAGGTCAGGGCGGAAATAACATAAGTTTTGCAGTATACCGATGGCACAGTAATTACCTCAGAGGAAAAGTTTTGGAACAATAATTGAACGGGAGTGTGTCTTGAAAGAAGGAAATAAGATGATTGGCAAGGTGCAAGCAATTTTTCTCGGAATGTAAGAAAATCAGGTGATGCAGAAGTAAATTGGGAAACGAGACAACAAAAGTTGTAGATCCGGTACTCATCATTAACATTGCTACACCAAAAAGAAATGCAGATGATAAACGGATATTCATTGGACAAATATATTATAACTCACATGTTATTACATCATCACGCAATTTGGGTGCATAGATCCAGAGAAATCAGTACACAGAACAACCACCACTGGCCGTAATAACGGCCTTGATACGCCTGGGCATTGAGTCAAACAGAACTTGGATGGCGTGTGGTACAGATACCCATGTAGCTTCAACACGATACCACAGTTCATAAAGAGTAGTGACTGGCGTATTGTGACGAGCCAGTTGCTCGGCCACCATTGACCAGACGTTTTCAATTGGTGAGAGATCTGGAGACTATGCTGGCCAGGGCAGCAGAAAGGCCCGTTCAGAACAACATGCGGTCGTGCATTATCCTGGGTTTCGCAGGGATCGAATGAAGGATAGAGCTACGGGTCGTAACAAATCTGAAATGTAACGGCCACTCTTCAAAGTGACGTCGATGCGAACAAGAGGTGACCGATACGTGTAACCATTGGCACCCCATACAATCACGCCGGTTGATACGCCAGTATGGCGATGCTTCCAGTGTTGCCAAACACGCATGCGACCACCATGATGCTGCATAGAGAACCTGGATTCATCCGAAAAAATGACGTTTTGCCATTCTTGCTCCCAGGTTCGTCGTTGCGTACGCCATCGCAGGCGCTCCTGCGTCAAGGGTAATCGCAGCCATGGCCTCAGAGCTGCAGAAAACGTCGTGGACTGTTCGTGCAGATGGTTGTTGTCTTGCAAACGTCCCCATCTGTAGACTCAGAAATGGAGACGTGGTTGCACGATCCGTTACAGACATGCGGATAAGATGCCTGCCATCTCGACTGCTAGTGATACGAAGCCCTTGGGACACAACACGGCGTTCCGTATTGTCCTCCTAATCCCACCGGGTCCATATTCCGCTAACAGTCATTGGATCGCGACCAACGCGAGCAGCAATGTCGCGATACGATAAACCGCAATCGCGGTAGGCCACAATCCGACCTTCACCAAAGCTGGAAACGTGATGTTACGCATCTCTTCTCCTTACACGGGGCATCACAATAATGTTTCACCAGGCAACGGTTATCAACCGCTGTTTGTGTGTGAGAAATCGGTTGGAAACAATCCTCATGTCAGCACGTTGGTTAAATTTTGCGTCTGTAGCACGTCATTTTTGTGGTGTAGGAATTTTAATGGCCAGGAGTGTAGTACTGTTATGTTTAGCACATGTTAAAGCTAAATTACCTACTGACATCAAGACTGAACTAGTTAAACTACATCTACATAGATACTCTGCAAATCACATTTAAGTGCCTGGCAGAGGGTTCATTAACCACTTTCATAACTTTTCTCTACCGTTCCATTCTCTAATAGCGCGCGGGAAGAAATAACACCTAAATCGTTCCGTTTTCGGTATGATTTCTCTTATTTTATTGGAATGGTCATGTCTCCCTAAGTAGGTGGGCGTTAGCAAAATATTTTCACATTCAGAAGTAAAAGTCGGTGATTGAAACTTTGCAAACAGATCACGCCGCAATGAATAACGTCTTTCTTTTAATGATTTCCACCCCAATTCTTGCAACATTTCCGTGACGCTTTTTCCCTCGTATCGTGATAAGACAAAATCAGCTGCCCTTCTCTGAACCTTCTCAATGTCTTCCGTCAGTCCCACCTGGTGAGGGTCCCACAAGGGGCAACAGTACTCCAGGAGAGGACGCACAAGTGTGATGTAGGCAGTCTCTTTAGTGGAGCTGGTGCATCTTCGAAGTGTTCTGCCAAGGAAACGTAACCTTTTGTTCGCCTTCCCCACAATATTTTCATTGTGTTTTCTCCAGTCTAAGTTGTTCGTAATTGTAACTCCAAGGTATTTGGTATAATTTACGACCTTAAGGTTTTACTGATTTATCGCGTAATTGAAGTTCAGCGGATTTCTTTTCGTGGTCTTGTGTATTACTCCACACTTTTCTTTATTTAGAGTCAATTGCCAATTTTCGCACCGTGTAGAAATTTTGTGTAAATCGCTTTGCTGTTGGTTTTGATCCTCTGTTGACTTCACTAACCGATAAACGACAGCATCATCAGCGAACAGTCTAAGGGAGCTATTCAGATTGTCTCCTAAATCGTTTATAAACACACGGAAGAGTAGGGGACCTATAACGCTTCCCTGTGGAACGCCAGATATCACTTCTGTTTTACTCGATGACTTACCGTCAATTACAACGAACTGTGTCCTTTCTGATAGGAAATCGTGAAACCAATCGCACAATTGGGGAGACATTCCATAAGCACGTAATTTCATAAGAATCCGCTTGTGGGGTACAGTGTCAAAAGCCTTCCGGAAATCCAGAAATATGGAATGGATTTGAGATCCCTTGTCGGTGGCACTTCAAGTGAATAAAGGGCAAGCTGTGTTTTGCAAGAGCGATAGTTTCTGAATCCGCGTTGACTATTGGTTAATAGGTCATTCTCTTCGAGGTAGTACATAATATTCGAACAAAGTATGTGTTCCAAAATTCTACTGCAAATCGACGTCAATGAGATTGGCCTGTAATTTTGGGGATCATTCCTATCGCCTTTCTTGAACATTGGAGTAACTTGGGCAACTTTCCAGTCTTTGAGTACTGATCTTTCGCTGAGTGATCGGTTGTAAATTATAGCTAAGTACGGAGCTATTGCATCAGCATACTCTGAGAGGAATCTCATATATGCCCTAGGATCATCCAGAACGGTTA
Source organism: Locusta migratoria (assembly GCA_026315105.1). Lineage (NCBI taxonomy): Eukaryota > Metazoa > Arthropoda > Insecta > Orthoptera > Acrididae > Locusta > Locusta migratoria. The sequence continues at coordinate 335,478,406 of CM048746.1, read as the reverse complement.
CTTTCGGTAATGGATTCGTTCGCCCCTACTTTTGAGCACAGCCCTGCCGCAAGCAATGACCACGGTCGCGATAACTGAAACAAGCGCGGAAACGGAGCGAATCCCGCAGCCCGTCGTCAGCCGAGTTACAACAATTCTATTCCGCCGGCTGACCCGCAGCTGTCTTTTGTCATCGTACCCTTGCCCGCTGCAGCCGCAAGCGACGCGCCTCGTGAATTCCGTGGAGGAAACAACAACAGATCCTGTAACAACAGTAATTATGAAAGGCGCGGTGATAACAGATGTCATCCAGGATACCAAAACAATAACTGCGGTCCATGTAGAAAAAGGTAATCAGAACGTAATCAGTGGCAAAGTGGATTCGAACAACATAACAGTGATTTCGACCGTGAAGTTACAGTTGCGAATATATCACACCGCCATTGAAACCATGAGCACTGGGGAACAAAGTCATAGTGTCACCATAACAGAAATCACTGATTGACCGACATAGATAAAGAGTGTACAAACAAATTTCTGAAGCTCGCGTCTTGTCTGAAAATGTTCAAATGTTTGTAAATGTATCGGACCAAACTGCGTGGTCCTCAGTCCGTAGCTTAGAAACTACTTAAACCTAGGTAAACTAACCTATGGACAAACACACACACCCATGCCCCAGGGAGGACTCGAACCTCCACGGCGAGCAACCGCGCGGTCCGCAGCGAGGTGCTTTACACCGCTCGGCTACTCGGCCGCTCGGCACCGCTCGGTGCTTTACACCGCTCGGCTACTCGCGGCTCGCGTCTTGTCTCCCAACCTTGAGCGACAGTAAGCGCGGGGGCACGATCCATAATGCAGTACAAATGCTACGTTACAGCGAAGGTGTCGATACCAGGGACGAACTGTTAAATGATCACGTTTCTTGTCAAGGCATTCTATGTTAGAATTATATAGCACTGAGAACACACATATATGAGCTCTTTTTATGTTTATTCTTATTTTCATTGTTAAGTAGCTGAAACCCAGCGTTGCCCGGGTATTTATTTACTTATTCCTGCCAGTTTCAGTTATATATTCATTTGTATAAGGGCTGTATGACTTTAAAATCTCTTGGGAATACAATTAATAGTAAAGAACTAATAGATTAAAACTTGGTGCGTGATGAATCCGTTTACCATGAACGTTACTGTTTATGTGATCATAGCTCATGAACTATGGGTACTGTGACACAATTTAGCGGGTGCACTCAACTATGTGCGCGTATACTGTCTGCAAAATTTCCTGCGGCTACAATTTATAGTGTAGAAATTATAAATTGTAACGTCATACTGAATGCCGTAGTTTTAGTGCATGAACAGCGTAAAGTTACTGTTTATGTGCTCATATCTCATGAACTACGTGACGTACTGTGATACAATTTAGAAGGTACATCCAACTATATGCTTGTATACTGACTGTAAAATTTCCTGCGGATACAATTTGTAGTGTACACATTATAAATTTTAACATCATAGCGAATGCCGTAGTTTTACTCCATAAACAGCGGAAAACTAGTATGCGAGAAACTTTTTTCCTTTCATCATTTTGCTGTGGGTGTCAGCGAGAAAAAGTTTAATAAATATTTGAAATTATGTTTAAAGTTTATTGCAACTCGTTACGTACTCGTATTTTCATATAGCGTATTTATAAAGTCTCGCCGCATTATGTGGCAGCTTTCTGGAATTCCTATTGTTTAAGACGTTATATCTCATGAACCATGTGTCGTATGTGATTCGTACTCGTACGGCAATTGTTATCTCACATAAGGAATATGTGTACCAAATTTGGTTGAAATCGGTCCAGTGGTTTAGGAGAAATTGAGCAGCTTTGTCAGTAAATGTAGCAGTTTTAGACACATTTCATTGTTTATAATGTCATATTTCGTGAACCATATATCGTATGTGATTCTTACACTTACGGCGACCGTTCTCATGGATTGAAGCTTACGTGTACAAAATTTCATAAAGATTGGAACAAAACTGTAGATTTGTATGCAACACGTACAAATATACGGACACTCTGCTTTATATATTAGACTATCTGCTTCGGCAGACGTAGTTCTGCCCTATTTTTTTTTTTCTCTAAAACAACACTACATTGATTTTTTTATTTTAATAGGTCTTCCGAGACAAACTTCGTTATCTTAAAAGTTATTAGCCCTTCACAGTAATAAAACATATTTCAGAATGATCACTTTATTTATAGACTAGCTGTAAAGCCGGCGTTTCCCGGCTGTTTATTTATCCTAACCTCTCGTAATCAACATCCCCGTCTCCCTTCTCTCTACATCCACCTCTGTCTCTCCCATTTCTCTGTTCGTTTCCTCCTTTCCCCTCTCTGGGTAAAGTTTTCTGCAAGGCACCATACAAACATTTATGTTCCCGGTGATTTTCCTCTTGGTTTAAAGGTCACGTGTGCAAAAATTCATAAAAATTGGAGAAAAACTATTTATTTTGTAAAATTCCGTAAGTTTAGTACCCTCCACCATGCTTCAAACGGAATTATATACAGACAGTGACATTCCTCTTGTTTATTAAGGTAGCGTGTGCAAAATTTTATCAATATCGGAACAAAACTATAAATTTCTATAAAATATAAACGCAGTGTCACATTGAAAAACGGACTTTGTTGTTCTTAAATATTCCAGTTTTATTTCATACAACACTTGCTCTGAGACCAAATAAAACAACAATAAAAGGATCTGTGAAATCGTTCGAGCCGTTCTCACGTTATTTAGGGATCCATTTTTTTGTTGCAAAGTACCCTTCCCCATGCACTGCATGAAAGTTAAGGTAGACGGTGACCTATCGCTTGTTTTTTTTTTTTTTTTTTTTTTTTTTAAAGTTCAAGTGTGCGAAATTTCGTGAAGATCGGAATGTAACTGTAGATTTAGTGAGTCTGTAGGGGAAGTATGCTCCACCATGCACCTATCTCAAAATACTTTCTTAGCTCACGTTTTCTGTCTATAAACTGCATTCCTGCCAAAATTCAGCTTCATAGGTGAAGTAGTTTTCGAAATTTCGTGTTTAGTCAGTGAGTGAATGAGCGTCCTTTCGCTTTTATATAGAATGAGATTAAGAAAACAGATTGTTTAATTTTGGATGCAAGAGAATAATTCTCCAAAATATTATTAAGGGAGACTTGCAGACTGAAATAAATAGTAACAAGCAAATCTGTAATGCTAACTTCATTTGATACAAGGTCTTGCCAGAAGCGACAGTTTTACGGCATCTACAACGAAACTGTTGTAAGCAGTAGCCTTCTTTTCGTTTCATGATTTTCTGGGCGAGAGGGGGGGGGGGGCAGTTACATAACGCTTAATAAAAGTCCGTGTGTGTGTTTGTGTTTATGTGTGTGTGTGTGTGTGTGTGTGTGTGTGTGTGTGTGTGTGTGTAAATATGTAAATTTGTGTATCCATATTAAACAACAATTACTTACAAATATAAGATTTCTATTTTGTACATTGCAAGACTTTAGCAGTAGTAGTATTGTGGTATTTTCATTGTAATGCCTTATGGTACACGATATATTTTGTTTGATTGCCTGGCGCGTAAATAAATACAGCTGTCGGTTTTCCGATGCGAGAACAGGCAAGATACACCTGTCCATGAGAGAAGCATGCGTTTTCCAGATTGACACCGTAAACACTCAACGACTGTCCCTGTGATTTATTTATGGTCATAGCGAAAACAAGCTGCACTGGAAATTGTAGTCGTTTAAATTCAACGTCAGTTGGTACCATTGGGATGCGGGACATCAATACATTTCTCTCTTATATTTTCCCTTTAGAATGCTTGCTTCGAACACATTGTTCAGTAATTTTTTCACTGCAAGCCGTGTTACGTTATCAAGTCGCGGTTGGTTAACATAATGGATATGGGATATATACCGTAATCTCTTCTCTTCTTCCCGTCCCCCCTCCTCTATGTCGCCATCGAAATTATTTTGTGCGTCAGCTGCAAATGACCGAGTCCAACTCGACTGTACCCATTGTTCCAGAGTCATAATGGAACTCGCTTCAGAATTTGTTTCTCGATTTACCTACAAACGCGTGTACGATCTTCGTCGGTCTCAAACTCTACGATCACGTTGGAGGATTGTCTCGCGCGTACACCGATCGATATTAGCACGCCGTAATTGAGGCCTTGTTGTAAAAAAATAAACCACGATCTGACAAAATTTGTTTCTAAATTCAAAAATACCGCGATCTGGCGTCAATGCTAACTTTGCAACGCTCCAAAGATATGATAACCCCCGAGAACACCATAGAGGTAAGAATAATACTGCGGGGCTTCTAACGAAACAACGTATCATGTTCAGTCTGTCTGGCTGTTTTAAGTTAGAAAACATAACGCCATCTCCCTTTATTCTAACGCCCTTGGTGCATTTGTTCGCACCGTTCCAGCGTATTTGGTCGCTAGGCGCGTAGCGAATGAGTAAGTTGATTGTTGGAGAATCTAGAAAATGATTCGAGCTGTAAGCGTACTTTCAGTTTTTCTCAACTTCTGATATTTTCAGGCAGATTTTCCAAAATTTTTCTTTCATACAAACCTTGTCCTGTGAATTACGAACAGAGAAAAGAAAAGATCAGCCAAATCGTTGAAGCCATTCTCGAGTTTTACGCTTAGCAACACATTTGGCGATTAATTTGTTTTTATATAGACCTATTTTATTTTAATGCTTAAAATTTTATGTGTTGATCCCTATGACATCTGTCTTTTATAATAAGTAATAATAAATAATGACTTAACACATTTTGTATAATGATTTGTACTCTTTGACAAATGCACGAGAATGCTACCTGTCGGCCTAGTTTACTTGCTTTCTGCTTAACACGTCAAAACCAGTTTGACAAATTTAGCCAGAATAGCATCATCTACCTATTGTTCCTGCATGTACTAAAATTCATAAAAAAATTCCACAGCTTATATCTGAATATGGGAAACAGATACGCAATATGCAATATAAATACGGCGACCAAGACCTTGCTATTCGTTTAATAAATATTTATTTTTAAATTAAATAATTATACTGTTATATCTTATGATGCTTTATAATTTTGAAGTTAATCTCACTTACCCTATTTCACTATTTCTGTGCCTCTTTCAACTGTAGTTACGACCTGGAAGCGTTTCTGGTGGTTTGATTTAATGCCGCCATTAAATACAAAATCTATTATTCTCTTCCTACATCTACATGGGATACTCTACAAATCACATTTATGTGCCTGGCAGAGGGTACATCGAACCACCTTTATGCTATTTATCTCCCATTCCATTCTCGAATAGCGCGCGGGAAGAAAGATCATCTGAACCTTTCCGTTCGTGCTCTGGTTTCTCGTATTTTATTCTGATGACCTTTTTCACCTTTGTAAGTGGGAGTCAAAAAATTATTTTCTCATTCGGAGGACAATGTTGGCGACTACAGTTTCGTAAGTAGCCCATGCCGCAGCGATAAGCACCATTGTTGTAATGATTCCCATCCCATACCCTATATCATTTCCGTAACGCTGTCTCCCCTGTATCGTGACAACAGAAAACACGATGCCCTTCTTTGAACTATTTCGATGTCGTCCATCAAACCCATCTGATAAGGATCCCACAGTGAACGGCAATACTCCAAAAACGGACGGACAAGCGTAATGTATGCAGTCTATTTAGTAGTTCTGTTGCATCTGTTAAGGGTTTTGCCAATAAAACGCAGTCTCTGGTTCGCATTTCCCACAACATTATCTACGTGTTCTTTCCAGTTTAAGTGTGAAGTAATAGAAATTCCTAGGTATTTTGTAGAGTTTACGGCCTTCACTTTTGATTGATTTATCTTGTAAACAGTTATCTGTTTTTAGAATCTGTAAACTTTTCCTTATGTTATTTTGCCCAATTCTAGTGGATGATGCGATGTACTTTGCAAAGTGATACAATCTTAATCCATAATACGTACGGTCACAGGCATTGAACATAATCCTTTTCTCCTCTCTGTTGGTCAAAGTAAGGAGGGAGGTTTGTACACATTATAAAGAGTTAGATCTTTCAGTTTGCTACCTCAAATGTTTGTAAATCTATCGGACCAAACTGCGTGGTCATCAACCGTAGCTTTCAAACTACTTAAACCTAGGCAAACTAACCTAAGGACAAACACACACATCCATGCCCCAGGGAGGACTCGAACCTCCACGGCCAGCAACCGCGCGCTCCGCACCGAGACGCTTTAGATCGCTCGGCTACTCCACCGCGGCGTTTGCTACCTATGGCATGATTTGTTTGCTCTAGTCAGTATTCAAAATTCCTGTGATCTTTTGTTGTACCAGGATTGCTAGGCCATGTTTGTCATGTGCCTTATATTCAATGAAAGTGAAGCCGGGAATTTTAAGTTTGGAAATAGTTTCTTTCGTTAGGTGGGTTTCTTGTAAAAGAACATTACCTCCTTATTTCGCTTTTTCCCAAAATTTCTCCTTCGTCTTGGTGTAGCCTTCTGTATTGAGATGGGATGTGCAGAGTCGGGACAGGCTACCCTACTTCGCCATTGCTTGCATCCGGAGGTATTCTTGCGTTCGCTTGCCGCCTTCGTGTAGATTCTTCGCCGCTGATACATGACCCAGAGACGGCCAGGGTGCACCATCGGGGAAGTGGTGTACTCTTCGTAGCCCATTGACGTACAAATTTCGGAAGAGCGATTAAAGGTAGATCAGACTCTACATTAGTTGTGATAGCAGTAAGATTTATGTACAAAAATTTTCACATGGATTCTACAGAATCCCGTAGATGATCTCGCAACTTGAAATCATGTATTCCAATGCACAAATCGTCTTTCTGATACTAGAGTTTCACAGATTACAACTCAAAACAACGGAACAAGGCAAAGATTTCAAACAGTATATAATGTTTCAGAATAAGATGCTCTTACCCAAATTCTAATCGTCAGGCAGTGTCGATGAAGTTTGAGACTATGAACTGTGACCCCAGGTGTATTGTGGCTCTTCCTGGAAATGTTGCCACGGTATCTGGACTTATGAGAGCTCTAAAGCAATCCCCCACACATCGACCAATCACACTTATTAATTATCTTCAAAATGAAAATGCAAGATCGCAATATGATCTAATATTTGACGACCGGTTTCGTTTGGCTATGCCATCAATGTCTGGTCGTATAAATACTACAGTGTGGTCACATTTCTTTTTTAATGGAGGTTAAGCAGAAAGTGCAAAATATCACTTAGTCAAAATATAACATACACAAGTTATACTAACAAGTGCCTAGGTGATGCTGTTTGAGCCAAACATTGTGACAAAATTCATTAAACTACTATACAAGGAGGACCACTAAAGATAATGTAAATTATAATCTAAATGATCGTCAAATGTAGATTTTTTCATGTTTCTGCTTTGATCTTGAGTGCGAGGTGTAGTATTAGGGTCAACTTAGGTATTTCTCGACATTTATTTATTAAAGGCACGGAAAAAATTAGAAATTTTTAAGTTTAAAAAGTCGACCAGTGACCAGTATTACGAATGTTTAAAAACTCAGCAGAAAAAAAATGTTTATTAGTGCTACGAAGTAAAAAAAAATTTTACCATAGCTGGTTCAGATAGGCAGTTCTGACGTAAAGACCAATATTTCAACAAACAGTTCACCAGATTCGACCGTACACTGAATGCCTTCAAGTGAATTTTAGTTAAAAAGTTGTGAAATTTCGCTGGACGACGAAGTCGGTGAGCGATAACGTCGGAAAGCAATAATATAAACTCTTAGGTGTCACTAGAATAATTTTCTAGCCAGACAGTTTTCATATAATTTATTCTGAAAGTACATTGCAAAACGAAGTTTACTCGAACATTCCACAAATAATAGAGTTTGCTTCAAATACAATTATACTGAATGTCATCAATTGTGTGACTGAAGAGTATGACGCCCTAACCGCCCGCGGTGGCTGAGGGAACTGAGGCGCTCCAGTCACGGTCTGCACTACCACTACGGTCGGGGGTTCGAATCCCCCCTGGGGCATGGATATTTGTGCCGTCCTTACTCTTAGCTAGTTCATAAGTAGTTTGTAGGTTTAGGGACTGATGGCCCTGTAGTTAAGTCCCATAACATATACAAACATTTGAAACATTTGTGACGCCCTACTGTTTAGATACCTGAGATGAGGCTAAAAAATTAAAAATATTATCAAGGCGGAAATTTTTAGTGAGCCCCTTTCTTATTAAAAGATACGAGAACAACATTTATTTCAATGCCATCCGACGTAACACGCAGCTACGATACTTTCCCATCGACTTAGTCACGTACTCGTAATATGCGTGAAACCTTCAGAGAGACTGTTAAGAAAATTTGAACGTGGTTTATGTTACAAGATTATTACATTTCTGGAGACCGGAAATCTCGAATGACCAATGAGGTTTTTCGCTGATCTCGCTGTAGTTTACCACGAAGTAGCAAAATTTCAAAACTGTAGAGAAATGCAGGAGCATACCGTAGCTTGGTGCGGAAGTGGCCAATGACGGTCAGCTTGAAAAAACGTGAGAAATTGCGAAAACATGAAATATTACACGCTTGCGAGATGGTTTACAATCAGTTATTTCTTTAAAAATTCTGTTAGTATGCCAAACGAGTAATTAGAGGAGAAAATATCACAGAAAATTAAACGCGAGTTGCACATTCGAGTTTAACCATCTATGAGGCACGCCGGCGCACATAGCACCATTATATAATCAGCGTATCCGAACTGTTGGCAACCACGTAGACCGTTGGAACCAAGTAGGTTAGAATCTAGGGAGATGGCGTTATCTATGAAGAGAAAAGGCATTGGTTGAAGCCACGGGAGCCATGCTTTTGTGCCCAAAACAAAGATTTCTCGCTTAAAATACTGTGTGAATATTGCCACATTTACGTAAAGGCACTTTATTAGTAGTCATATCGGAGTATTTAATTAGATGTGACACACATTTCAACTACAACAACTACTTTACCACTCAGTACGACCAATGTTTTGGGCCCAAACAAATGCCGGAATGCTCATTTTGGTGGCTTCACTTTTTCAGTGTTAGGGCATCTCGAGAGAGTCTAACCTCCTTGGTTGGAACTCGACGGATTCCTTCATTATTGTTCTAACAACTGTAACGTGCAGTACGGTAATTTTAGGTGCTGAGAAATTTGTTAAATGGAGAAATTAGTGTAACGTGGTCACTTCTGGAACACTCAGTCCACCGCGTGACTGGTCATGTTTACATCTTCAAACAAAATGGTTATTACTTACAATGTTCTTGTAGCCCGTGTTCAACATAGTTTTTTTAGGGCAATAAATTTAACGAGGAAGTCTGTTGCTCTTGAATGATGATCCAGATTTTACTAAAGACGTAGACATTATATCGACAGATAATAGTTATAAGGAAGGTGAGGTAATTACTCGTGGTGACCATAACACCGAAAATGTACATTCAGACAGAAATGAAGACAATAATTTTAAACTACGTTCTATTGGTGAATGTTTTGTGGGAAAAAGACATAACTTCTAAATGGAGGATAAGTAATAGCTCTGCCACTAACAAAGCGAGAAGGAAAAATATTGTACAAATCTTTCCTGAACCCAAGGCTGTTGACAAGGATGTAATCGAGATTTCAGGATTCCTCGAAGAAATTAAAATGGAAATAGTCGATACTATTGTGAAGTACACAAACAATTATATTCTGGTAAAAACAGAATTTTCAGATTATAAGAGAGAAAGAGAGAGAGACAAAAAAGACGCAATGAGAAGTGTGTCAAGCTACACCCGCAGACTCACATGAGATTTGAATCTTCATTTCTTAACTTATAAGTAGTCACAATGCAGAGTGTAAGCTGTTACTATATGGATTCCATATGCATTCACTACACATGTATATATTTTCAACGCTGACAGTGAAATATAGATTGTTTTAGAAATATGTCACATGTTTAGACGTATATTTGCATTTCTAAATAAAGTACAGTTAACAGCCATGTTGAAAAACAAAACATTCTTTCCCACTGTAAATGAGCAGCAGTGTACAGATATTTCTTGACTGAATATGTAACATTATTTCTTAGTATTTTGCACTCTGTCCATAATAAATTATTTGTAATAATTACACAATAAAATTTGTTATTTCAATATTATTAATAATATTTTCAGTAATACTTTATCTACCATCAAAAACTAAGTAATTAATATTAATACTAGCGTGAGAGCGTATGAATAAGTATACAATAGTGACAGTGATAGTGACACACAAAATGCGCAGTGCACTTCAGGATCAGGTGCCTGCCGGAGGGTTAAGATTCACTGGAAGAAATAAGTGTCGTCCAGCTACAAATGAAGTAGTTTACAAGATACTTTTTCGAGAAATACTCGAATATTGATCACCAGTGCGGGATAAGGTTGACAGAGGCGATAAAGGACATCCAAGGAAGAGCCGCACACTTCCTTACACGTCAATTTAATAATCATGAAAGTGTCCCGAAGATTATCTGCAGCGTCCAGTGAACGCAGTTGCAACAGATCTCGTTATGGGCTATATATAACATGGCTGTTATACACAAATACACACACATGAATATACACGAGGGTAGTTGGAAAATAAGTTTCCCATGTAGACTGTGGTCAGAGTTTCAAATGGAAGGGAAAAAAATAATACTTTAAAAACAAGACATGTTTATTTTTATACATAATTTCCAAGTGCAATGAGACATATGTTATACCGCTTTATAAACTTCAAAAAGGCTTACAGCAAAAAATCAGGGGGTTGCATACGGAACAAGCGTTGAATTGTTTCTTTGACGTCAGCGTTCCTTCCAAAGTGCCTTCTGCCGAGAGCCTTGTTCAAAGCATGGTATAAGTTGAAAGACACTTGGGCAAAATCAGGACTGTATGGCGCATGGTGGAGGTGCTTCCAACTAAGAGTGTGGTCTCGCATTGTCAGCAGAACTCCAGATTTGAGAAAACCAGGCCTTTTTTTCCGATCACCTCTTTCAATTTCGACAGAGTAGCACAGTATCGCTCAGCATTGATGGTTGCATCCTCCAAAGAGTCCAGCAACAAAACTCCTTTGGCGTCCTTGATAACGGTGAGTAGCACTTTACCTGCAGACGAAGGCCTTTTGAACGTCTTTCGGAAAGGTGATGACGGAAGTTTCCTCTCCATAACCGTTCAACGCTACTTCCAAGTCTATCGCCTGTAACCACTGAACAGAGTTCTGACTAGATGGATTTCGGTCATCCCTCCTCAAAATGACTGAGTGAACAGTGTGTATGCAGGTGAGCTATTGTTTACAAGTCTGCTCGTCACAGGACTGATCATCTGTCTGTCCTCATTTGAATTGCCAATAGCTGCACAGACCAACACAAGTATGGAAACGGTTGGGAAGGTCCATTCCTCTTATGTCCTCCGAGAGATCGTCTATCCAGGTGTCGTTATAGCCAATATCTTGCTTTAGGCGAGAAGCTACTCTCTTGTAGTTGGACTGCCCGTTGAAGAGGTAGTTTACGCGATTTCAACTAGCTTACCTTTGGCGGAAGGTCTTGCAAAATAGGAAACTTAGGTGTAAACAAGATCTTGTAATACTCCCTCATTAAGGCTTCCTTACGTCTTTATATAAGGAGGGGTGATACTGCACAGTTCTGGAAGCCATTCAAGGAGTGTAGCCGTCCGGGCGTCTCTGACTAACTTCATTGCCCTGTTTAATTGTAAGTCAACATCTCTCACATGAGCACTAATGGACCAGACAGGAACACAGTATTCAGACGCGAATAAACTAGGGACAAAGATGTTGGGCGGAAACCTTTGTACTGGCTCTCTTAGTTGATCCTGCAGAAAACTGTAAAATATTAATTCCTAGTTTTTAACTTTTTCTGCTCTTTTCTAAAGGTGGAATATAATGAGTATAAAACTGGAGACATTAGAATCGATATGGAGGCCAGCAGTTCTTCTTTGTGGCGAAGCGTACGTGATTGGATTAGTGGAATCAGGAGTATAGCCTCTGCATGCAAAGTATGCATGTAGATGTTTAGTTAAAAGAATTTGATTGACGCATCCTCAAACCTGTTCTTATTGATCATTTCTCTTAATCAATTAACAAATGGGATATTACTTTACAGCACATTACGGTTGGTTTGCGTAACATACTTATGTGTATCGAAATCAGCCCTCCGGAGTTAAATCTCATTAAATGTTTCCAAACTACTAGTGAAACCTCCGATGTGTACAGAGAAATAAACAACAAAATTATATTCTTGAAATGATTTGTTATGAGTAGAAATGTTATCACTATTTGTCAATTGAGTACAGGCCGGAAAAACCATAAACGATTAAATTCCTAAGTTATATTCCGTGAAACTATTAAAAACTGGCAAATGAAATAATTTTCGGAGGAGTCTCAATATTCCGAAAAGGAAAAGAGAATTCTTCTGAAAATTGTCCTTCCGCAGCGTAATACTAGCAAGTTCGTATCTCTCAGCCGCATTAACATTTAATTACTAGTACTGTTCTCACCGACGATTATTAGGCTACCAGAATTAAATGAGTTTCATACACGTATTACAGGTTGAACATTTCATTTAGAATCCTCAATTACGTACTGAGAGAGAATTATATGTAATTATTTGTTAATGAAAATCCGAATGGGCTATTGTTATGCGTTTCAAATTTTATAAGCGACATAACTATTCTGAAACGTGTAGCTCGTTTTTAATATAATATCTTCACTTTTGTTGCAAAAGGAACTGTATTCAGTAATGCTCTAACGATCTATTATGTTTTATCTTTGGTAATTACCGAAGAAATTATATCTCGATTCTATATGCTGTGATTCAGGTGTGTAACTTTATGAGTTTTATGTTAATAGATAATTTTAATTTGTCTACTGACATGTCGTCGAGCTTGCAACGAATCATTTTCATTTCCAAAACTTTTGTTATTATTTGTTTAAAGTAGTTAGCTAAAGTCTTTTTTCTATTATTTGATACAGGAGAAGTTTGTTCAATTAGTAAATGTTAGTTAATTCGTGCCAGAAGTATATTATTAAAGTTCAGATATAATGCTAATTTTTATTTCTGTTAAAGCTAGGTAAATGCTTTTCTTATAATATTAAGGTAGGCATCACTATGTTTCACAAGTAATGTTAGCAAGATATTGACCTCATTAGTTTCAGTATAATTACCATTAATTACGAGGTAATTGTTCGAAAACGTATTCAGATATACTTGGATATGAAATAATATTAACCGAAATTAGTATATCAATTTACTTAACATCATTTACGCAAACTTTTGCTATAGCCGGTTGTATGTAATGCATTGTTTAGATAATATAAACTGCATGCGCTCGCGGCATGTAGGAGGGTATTGTATCATCCGTAGTATGACGCGGAAGCAACGCTGGTTGAGAGAATTGTTTACTGTTTCGACCGCGATCTAAGCCACAAGTGACTTCAGTTTGGACTTTAAAAATTGACTAATTATGTAAAAGTTCGTCAGTGCAGAAAGTGCATCTACAGCGATTAATTCATGTCTGTGACACATTACTATGTACACCTAGAACTTTTGTATTCCCCCGACGGACAGGGTTAATTCGTATTATTCATGTGTGGAATGTGTGTGCCTTGTAATTAATGAGACTTGTCAGCTGGCCATAAATGGTGACAACTGGTCAATACTAATAAATCATTAGAAGCGTCAACGAACTTCCATTCCGTGTGTTGCCTTCGTCATTTGTAGTGAATTAGTTCTCGCCCCATGAACTTACAGCTACCTGCTACCGAGAGCCGATCAACAAGAACTTCGAGAATAATCGATGCACGACCAGGAAACGTCACAAGCTTACCTTTGCGAGTACTTGTAACCCGAGTAACTAGCTAATACTCTGCTTACAATCTGATTACAATCGCGTTTGAGTCTTCCGTATTTTAGTCAATAAACTTCGTTGTCCTAGCCAACAGAGCGCACAATACTTAGCCTTGTAGTTCGTCTTCTGAACTGCGAACGTTTTCAGGGTACCGTTATTCGTAGTAGGTGACAAATAAAGATCCAATATGACAAATCCAATAGCACAAATCCGATTGTCCTTACAAACAATTCTTATGTAAATGAAACCTATCGACAAAAACGGAGGAATGTCGTAATGTTTTAAAATACAAGTGATACCCGTCTAATGAAGCAAAGAAATGTCTAACTTTTAATACACAAAGCATAATCAGGACTCCCTGTTCAGTTTTACACTCCTGGCCATTAAAATTGCTACATCCCGAAGATGACGTGCTACAGAAGCGAAATTAAACCGACAGGAAGAAGATGGTGTGATATGCAAATGATCAGCTTTTCAGAGCATTCAAACAAGGTTGGCGACGGTGGTGACACCTATGAGGAAAGTTTCCATCCGATTTCTCATACACAAACAGCAGTTGACCGGCGTTGATTGGTGAAATGTTGTGTTGCCTCGTGTAAGTAGGAGAAACGCGTACCATCACGTTTCCGACTTTGATTAAGGTCGGGTTGTAGCCTATCGCGATTGCAGTTTATAGTACTGCGTCATTGCTGCTCGCGTTGGTCGCGATCCAATGACTGTTAGCAGAATATAGATTCTGTGGGTTCAGGAGGGTAATAGGAAACGCCGTGCTGGATCCCAAAAGCCCCGTATCACTACGTCGAGATGACAGGCATATTATCCGCATGTATGTAATGGATTGAACAACCAGGTCTCGATCCCTGAGTCAACAGATGAGGAAGTTTGAAAGACAACAACTATCTACTCGAATAGTTCGACGACGTTTCCAGTAGCACGGACTATCAGCTCGGTGGCTGTGGTTGCGGTTATCCTTGACGCTGCACCACAGACAGGAGCGCCTGCGATGGTATACGCATCTTTGCAAATCAATACGGTGGAAAAACAGAGCCACGTCAGCGCCACATATCTCTTCCAGGAGCACTTTTCGTGACACGTGTTTACAGGCAACAGTGAACAACTCGTTTCGATAGCGCTGACCTCTCGTGCTGATTCCGGGAACTTTTCAAACCACTCTCGTATTTAAATACGTGAAATGCCGGATAAATCCTATAGGATTTATTATTTTGGTGAAATCAGAGGGTTATATTTTAAGCCAAATAGATGCAAATTGAATAATACCGACACATACATCCAGGGGAAAAAACAGGTAATACCCGCTTATCATATGGATTTCTTCTAAGTGTAGCAATTTTAATGGTCAGTAGTGTGTTCTCGAAGAATAAGTTGCAAGAGTTTAATTCTGATACTGACGTACGCTTACCTACTTTTTGCATGAAAGGTGGGTGAATGTTTCTGTACGATATGGATTTACAATATGGCTGCTAGGACCGTGCTTCCGTCTGCTGTAACTACAGTTGGGTAAGTTGAAACGAAGGCAGAGTTTTTTGTCAGTCACAAGTCGTTAAGTAGTTGTTAGAAGGTACCCCTCTGGACAGTTCCGTTAGCGATAGATGGTTCGCCAGCTGGAGTCCAGGAGACGGTACCTGGCCGCTGTCCACTGGTAACATTGTTTAGTAGGCGTGATCTGTTTCACTTACGTGAGGTTTGAAATTGTGTAAGGCTTCAGGCTATGTTCTCCAATACTTTCTTTTCCAACCCTAGGAAAATCATGACCCACGATTTATTTAGTACAGGAATGGGTATTTCTTTCCGATTTTTCCGTCTGTCGCTGAGAACTTCCCTCGTTCCTATGAGACTTGTGAGAGAATAACCAATACAAGATGGTTCGCGTATTCAAGTTTCTAGTGTGAATGTGCGTATGACTGTGACTTCACGTGGGTGTGTTAATATTCTTGCCGGTTTCATAAGTTTATTTCAGGGTTGCATTGTAATATGAGTCTTTACTACGTTGCGCCTACGTGTTCAAGATTGGGCAACTGAGCCATCAGCTAGATGCTTCTGGATTCCATTTAGCAACATTTAACTTTTACGAATACTTTATTTTTCAATTGCTTACCAGATACGATGTAGTTAAGAATTTCTGAGTACGTAAACCTCTGGTGAATCACGTGTTACTTTCATTTCATTTCATGGGTGATTCGTAATTTCAATCCGAGTTAAATTCATTATTAACGACTAGCCGTTCAGTAATGATTTCTTTGTATTGCATATATATTATAGGGTGTCGGGGGAATTCCTTCTGTTCGCCAAGCTTGAATGTGTTTACGTGTTGCGTGACTAATCCTTTTATTCCTCCCACATTTTATATTTAAATGATACCGTATACAGGTACCAGCAATTCAAGATAGTATGCTTTCATGTTTGATCCTGAACTCGATAATAATTGTTCTACTCAAATTTTAACTTTTGTGTACCTCATGATTTAACCCCACTTTCACCTATGTTTCTGATGTTTCATTCCTTAGCGTTTCCACCGTGCTTTTCAGTCAGGGCTCTAGTATAATTTATTATGGTCAAACGCAGTCCACTGATTCCCGTCAAAAGTGCTTCATTTTTGAAACGAGGGCTATCCTCAGACGTGATTTATGGCATTTTATTAAAGATATTGTGTAGGTGTATCACTTTCTGTACGCCAGGCTTTGAAATTTCGGCTGTAAATTCCACGTGTTTACGCCAGGATCGAAGTACATACCTGCTAACAGTTTCTTATGGCGACCTTTTTCTGCCCTAGGACACGCTAGACCTAAGAAATCTGAAAAGTGATTGGATAACTGGTACTAATTTTAAATTTTTTTATAGCGCTCAAACATCTTCTGTGTTGGTAATCAGCCGTGGTCATAGATTTCGGCGTTGGCTAGGGCGTTGTATTGTTTTTATTATGTGATATTATCTGTGATTTTGGGGGATTTTTTTATTTGTTCATTGCCTTTGAATCGGGGCACCTTGCGTGTGAATATTAAAACCGTAAATGGCCAAGGTTGCGTGTGACGTACTTGAGAAAATTTATTTTGTATTTTTGGGTGTATACGTTGTGTTCAGGGAATACTTTTAACCGTACCCCGTGTGATTGCGTAGTGGTTATGGATACACAAAACCTTTCCATGTGCCATAGCCAACGGAAACAACTAGAAAATACCATGCAACAAAGCGAGGTAGAAAATACAGAAAATGTGAACTTTCCGGTTACGTATTCGTCTTGTACTAATCAGAGTGAACAATTTGTCGCGCCTGATTTTAGTGTCGTTGCGCCCATGTTGAAGGCAGTAAGCTCGCTGCTGGTTTCACCAACCAAGCATGTGCAACAAATGTGCGTCACAGAACGTGAACGTGGTAGGACGAGGTCACAGTCGATCCTGCAGTTAACGTAGGGACCAGTACTCAGTTCAACTTGGACGACTTCATGTGTGCCCTCCTGAAGCAAATAAAACATTATTAGCGGACTTCAAACTGTACTCGCAAACGGGTAGTTATCCTTGAATTTAGAGAAAGTATCTGCCGATGGTAAGAAAATGACTGGTACTATCTCAAAAATATACGCAGATAATGCGAAAGTTAATGGGGAAAAATCTGCCAATAAAATAAAATTGACAAAATTAGCAGCGTATAATGTGAAGCTTGGTGAGAAGTTACGTGGGCCAGCCGGAACAAATTCGTACTGAAGTAATAGCTCAACTTCGGAAAATTTTCTAGGATGTGGATCAGTGTTCTTTCACTTAAGAATCTGGAGAAATGGGTATTGGCGAGAACCTGAAAGCCAGTGATAGCTGACCGCGAATTTCGAAGAGGAAAGATTCCAGCGTGGCCACGTTGAGCTATTGCCCGCGATCAACAAGAATATAACAATTCAAAGGCGTAAAGTGGAATAACGCTGCCGCAAACATTAATGATAAAATGATCGTATGACATTTTTGTCCGGAAAATCACGACTGGGAAAGTTCGGCTGCCTAGTGGAAGTCCTCTTTGTTGACACCACTTCGGCGACTTGCGTGTCGATTATGATGAAACGCCGGGATTCGAACTCGAGGACCCTGCGTGGTACTCAGAGACGCTACAGACTTATCTATGAAGGTGGACGAACACCAAGCATCCACACTCTGTTTCAAACCCAGTACGTCTGCTGTACCTCCGCTGGGGAGTGGATGGAGTATGAAAAAATATCAATTTCGACCATGTCAATTATCATTTCCATGCTACGCCTACTCGTCATTGCCTAATTCGTCCAAATTTATGGTACCTGTAAGGCGTGGTGAGATTGTTCCAAGTTGGAACTCCATATGGCCAAGCATTTAGGAAATAAAATGAATTTTCATACGGATCTATCACCACATGCTCCTTATCAATAGTCCCTGTGTGAGTGTCGTTTCGCGTTTCTTTCAGCGATTAGCACTCGGATTCGTATTGAACAGGTAGAAGGATCGACTCTAACCGGCGGTAAATAATTTTGTGCTTCTTGGAAATGCACACACTGCTGACGTCTCAATTAACAGCAACATCAAATATGTTATTTTGTATTTATATGTTCAGAACATCGGCACGAGACATCATTATTTAAAAGAAGCTCATTATAACATGCGCAATATGCGGTCAAAATTATGACATCCCATTTCGGTTCGATGATTATCACGCCAGTACCTGTAACTGATGAATTGCAATGAACGGAACTATCAATTTACAAATGACGTTTTCGTATACACGTTAACCACAATTCGTTTTTAAATGTTTGTAGTGCCGAATTTCATCCCATGCCTATACTTTCGTGCTTATATAAATTAATAAAGTAACCTATGTGATGTAGCGGTTAATTGTGACGTCAGCAGTGTACACATTGACAAGGAGCAAAAAATCGTTTGCCGCCTGACGGAGACGAACCCGTGACCCTTTACATAGCAATGCGATCTCTTACCGCTGGGTGCACCTCCACTTCCTAAACACACTTTCATAGGGATTATCGCTAATGGTGCAAATGGTGACAGATCCGCATCAAAATTCTTTTGATTTTCTAAACGCTTGGCAATCGGGAGTTACAAGTTGTGGCCTATTCATGATTCACCGCTGCCTACGGTATCATGAATTTGGACTAATTCGATAATGACGAGTATGAGACTTGTCCTTAGCCGGCCGCGGTGGCCGAGGGGACTGAGGCGCTCCAGTCACGGTCTGCACGGCCACTACGGTCGGGGGTTCGAATCCCCCCTCGGGCATGGATATTTGTGCCGTCCTTAGTCTTAGTTAGTTCTTAAGTAGTTTGTAAGTTTAGGGACTGATGACCCCGTAGTTTAGTTCCATAAGCTATAAAAAAAATAAATAAATAAATAAATAAATAAATAAAAAAAAATTAAAAAAAAACTTGTGCTTGAGAGTTCGGCACCTTTGTCTACGAGGACGTTGCCGCGGGACAGTGTGTAGTGTATGTCAAAGTAATTTTCGCGCATGCGCCGAACGCTGTTAGCACGCTACGTAGAGCGAAACTGACTGATCTTCGCCATTGTCTGTTGCTGATCTGAATGTGGCAGGTACGTGTCCAGTCGAAATATCGTGAAGTAAACGTCGAACGGATGCAAGCGCAAAATCGCTTCGAACGACTCGACAGGTTATAAAGTTACCACTCGTACCTAATGCTTAAATTGTCACTAAAAATGTCAAGTAGAGTGAAAAATATTTAAAACTCTTATCTTTTATCGGTCTGCCTGGGTCTAGTGTTCACGTGGGAGAATTGGTGCATAGCTTTAAATGAAATATAGAAAAACTCTTTTTCTGAATTTATTCTCACGGGCCGGCCGCGGTGGCCGAGGGGACTGCGGCGCTCCAGTCACGGTCAGCACGGCCACTACGGTCGGGGGTTCGAATCCCCCCTCGGGCATGGATATTTGTGCCGTCCTAGTTCGTAAGTAGTTCATAAGTAGTTTGTAAGTTTAGGGACTGATGACCCCGTAGTTGAGTCCCATAAGCTTAACAAACATTTGAACACTTTTGATTTTTTATTCTCACGGGTGTAACTTTACAATAACTTCCTTTTTTGACAAACGTTTCCAGCAATCGATTTACGTAATCGAACTTTCTTGAATGTTCACAGCACTTCGACATACAGAATCTCATACAGCTCAGACTTTGCGTAGATATACCACAAAAAACCGAACTCCAGAACTTACTGAACTGACTGCGGCGCTGGAGTGCGCTTCTATATATATATATGTTGTAAACAATTACAATGTTCTAGGGTGATTGTTGCAACAATTGCAGATGTTGATTTACAATTACAATGTTATAGGTCTTCTTCTTTACTTTCTTTGGTAAATTTAGTACTATTCTATTACAAACAATCAAATCCTTTAAGACGTGGTTATTTAATGAAATACTGACTGAATAACTTTACTGACATTTACGCACTTTATGCACAAACACCGGTAATAGTTTTTAAGTTTCTCGTTCCAAAATATACAAACACAAAATCGAACAATTTGTATCTTACACGAGATTTCATTTTTTAATTGATCCAACCTAATTACAACGGAAACAATGCTGTTTTGCACAGCCTTTCTAACATAATAGTCACGTCTGCGAGTGAATTTCCATTAATATCATTTTTATTTCTTTATTTACTATGAACGTTTATGTTCGGTCCAATGTTTTTCTTAAGAACTCCAAAATTAACCTTCTTTATCATCGAAATCGGAAGTAATGTTGTGAGTAATCTTTATATTCGACGCACACCCGATTTTCTTCTTTTACCTTCACGTTTCTTCGAAATCTAGGATGAATGGGAATGTCCGATACCACCGTCGGTATTGTCGAGTCTCGATGTCCCGTGCTTAAGTTTGGCCTGCTGAAGGAGTCCACACTGGCAGATCCATTACAGGGTGTTATACAAAGGGTCATAACATCATCTTACGAGACAATTCGGTAGCTGCAGTTCAACACAGGAGGCATTCACCCAGGCGCCAGAGCAGCCCTGTGATAGCGGCGAAATGTCTCAGGCGTCTGTCCGCATCGAACCTGATACGGGACTACGTATTGAAGAGGGATACCAAGAGCTGTAAGTTTAATAGAAAAATATATTATTTCACTACCGGTTTCGGCATTCCATTGTGCCACCTTCACGTCCCTACATCCGAGTATAATATCCATTAAGTAGAGATATCGAAACTGGTTTCGTGGATTTCTGTTTCTCAGTAGGAACCAACAACAACAACTGTGACAACAACCACTGGTTGTAGTTTCACCTGACGTGGCACGTGCAGGACGGTAAGGCACCAGTACGGTTTCAGAAGTGTCCGTTTCAAAAGTTAAAAGGTCTATAGTCATAAACTGTCTAGACTTGCGGGAGGCCTGTCCGATTTCCATCTTCAGTAGCGGCGGGCATGAGTGTAGCTCGGTAAGTCAAAGACACCACAGAAGGTGGCTGTAGTTGCTGACCAAGCTTCCAACAAATTGGACGCTGTTATGCATCAACTGACCAAGCGCCAAAACTGTATTTAGAGATTGTAACGAAAACGCGAAAGTGTTAATATAAATTCAACGGCTACACCAAATCTAGGTTTCGGCGCATGAAATTAATTTACATGCTCATAACGTATAAAATGCACCGAAACTCAGTATTTATACAAAAATGGCGCTTGATCATGTGATGCTTTTATTTGTAATTTTCATTTCTGCAATTTGGATCAATTGACTAAAAGGCTAATGGTGTCTCTTAGTCAAGTGATACAAATTAGAGGAGCATGTAGTAACATTATTCTTTCACAAAATACAATATAATTGTATTAGTTCAGGCTACATTTAATGATAATGTTACTATTCCATGTTTATGACTTTTATAGGCTATTTACTGAAGTAATAAGTCATAAATAACTTGAAGCTTTAAGTACAACGGTCCGTATATATTCAGAAAGTAATTTATTCCTTCTAGGGCAATTAACAAAAAATGACTCGAAGCAAAAATGATGACAATAAATAACAAATTATAAGGGGCATAAGTACTATCATTCCTTCTGAACAGTTACACATGTCATTTGAGTATATAGGTGCCTGACACCTACTACAACATTACAAAATTATTGCAGACATTTAATGTAAAGAAAATCAATAAACAGGTTTTTTGGCATATTTCATTGTCAATAGTAAAATCAATTTGTGAGCAGTCGAAGCCATCAATGTCATCCTCGAAATCAGGGTGGCTGGTACGTTTGCGGTAAAAAATCTTGAACGTCCATTAGAGATTGTATGTATTTTAGCTTGGCTTCAGAAATTGGCTTCCCATTCGGCCATAGAGGTGTCAACAGGGTATGAAAGTTACTCTTGTTCCGCATTTGATATGGTTGACCTGCTGATTTCTTCCTAATGTCAATTTCAAATGGCTCACCATAGAAGTCAGTTTTGAATACAACATTGAATGGTTTGTCTTTAAACAGGTCTATCTCTCTCGTCTTCAACCAGTTTATTTTCTAGTTCCGGGAGTAGGTTCTGCTATTTACTATCATTTTTTTTCTATACTTGAAGTACTTTTGAAATCTTCACCCTTCCTTCTATGGACATTAAGAGGGATTCGTTTGCGACCCTTTTTCATGATATTCATGTGATCGTCTGGTGTATAAAGTCTCTGTTGCAGTTTGAGAGCGTATTCTATGTCTCCGAAATCGCTGTCATTCGGGAGGAAGCTATGTCCAGGTATAAAAAAAACTCTGTGTTATTGTGTGCAATTTAGTCTGCTGTTCTAAAACTGCCTTTAGCATTACAACCATGTTGATTTTTCTGTTCTGTCCACTACATGTCGCATAGCCAACTGATGCAAAACGAAGTCGCCAAGATGGTGCTGTTAGTCAGCTGATGCAAAATACAATAATATCGGTGGAATGTTTGGCGCTTGGTTCAAATGAACTTCCTCCCGTCGAATCGACCGTACTTGTGTCACACAATATTTTTATGGATAGTTCACACCTCCAAACACAACCTGTGACAAAAAATAAATAAATAAATAAATAAATAAAAATGAATGAATGAAATGGCAAACTATTTGAAAGTAAAATATTTTGCGGAACAAGCAATTCACGAAATTCAACGAATTTGTTGCAACATTGTCGAAGATCTCGTAGTTCAGCTGAAATAAAATTGTTTGTAATTTGAATTTAATGTCGAGGCTTGTGTAGCAATTTGAATTAAAGGCGAAATTATTTGCTAAAGAATGACAGTGGAAGATGGAAATTGACAAACATTCGGACTTCGGAAAATTAACGTGCAAAAATATGATTGTTGGTTTTAGGCCAATAAAATGTCGATAAATACGGAATAAAATTTGGAAAATGGAGTGGCAAGCTACATGAGATACACAATTTCAATACAACCCCGTCGACAGCGTGGTCATTAGAGACGGAATTTACATAGAATCAAAAATACAAAATTAAATATATTAACATTACCAAGACGGAGCGCTAAACACTAATCTTCTTTCCTTCTATGTAAATTTCTCAGCATATCTTTATTTCTTTGAAGATATTATAATCTCTGGGCGCAGAGATTGTAGCGTGTAGGAGAGTTCTCTGTAGCATTTAGTGTGGTGAATCTGTCTGTTGAGTCGGTCTGTGGCAGGTATCCATGGAGGTAAATATGTACCACCGAAAGGAAGCATAAGACATTGTAATGGCAGGTTAGATATCAAGTAAAAGCGTGCATTGGCCTAATTTTTGTCATTGTTCAAGTTATGCCCATGTATTGTAAATGTTCATTGTGAATTGTTGAGAAGAACTCTTAATGTCATGATTTCTGTAAATAATAATAATAATAATAAAGATATAAATAAAAAATAAAAAAAATTGTCCTTAGTTAAAAATAAAGATGTATCAGTCTACATCATTAATTAATTCTGCAAAATTTTTAACCCTGTTTTGAGTAAGCGTACTTTGTTTTGTGCCACATTGCACTTTCCACACAGGAATGATGTATTCATTTATGGTTCTGCTTACTGCCGCTGCTTTTGCTGCTGTTGTTCCTGTATTTCTGTAATTCTTGCGAGAGAATTGAATGGCTTATCTAACTAGGAAGCAAGTGCAAGAACAGAACAGGGCCACAAATACGGAATAGAAAGAAAGATAAGCAGTGAAATCACTGTCACGTAATGCTACTTCTTTGCAAAAAAGCCTCATCTTCGACTAATGAAATGCAGTTGTCGTACATTTCAAAAGAGTTGTCAGGTTACAATGTAAAAGATACCCATTTTATTCAAAGTAAACATCCAATTTCTATTCAACCCACTTAAAACAGATACCTCTCATTCCTGTTGTGGCTTTCAGTTGCCGAAGCTATTTGATGAACTAACTCACGCAGTGGTTTCCTACGGTATCCGTCTCTCGTCTGTTGCAGTGTGCACTTCTCAGTTTGAACCCTGCGCATTAGGTGTTTACATTCCGTCTGGGTAACTCGTAGAGCGCCCTGCGTTAGATGGAGCTCTGACTAATTTTCAGTAAACAGTTTACTCCCTACTAACGAGGAGAACACGGCAAGTGGCATAACCCGATTTCCCGCAAACGTGATTCAATGGAACGGTGGTCTGAGGGAAACGATCAATGTTGTGAGGAAGTTCAGATTTCAGTAGTACCGGTACCTTCGTACTACGCTGTTCATCTGATATGCAGCCGTGGCACAAGAACGTCGCGGATGGTGACTTTTTTGACCGGTGTAAGAAGTTCAATGAAGGTTTCAATTTTTTTTATTTATTTTATTTTTATTTTTTTAGTAACCCATGTTCGTAGGAGATTATAACATTATGTTTATTATCAAGTTATGTTGGAAAATTTCTCTCAAGTGCAGATTGTTTTATATTATCGCGATATAGAGGAGAGTGTCACGGAAATGATGTACGAGTTGAGGTGGAAATCGTGAAAAGAAAGGCTTCATTCCTTGCGGCGAGATTTGAGAAATTTCTGTTACCAACATTCTCTTCCGAATGCGAACATATTTTGTTGGCACCATTCCATGTAGGGAGACTTGATCATCGTATTAAAATGACAGAAATCAGATCAAAAATGGAAAGTTTTAGGTGTTACGTTTTGCCGAGCGTTATTAGAGAATGGAATGGTAGAGAATCTCATAAAAGAGATTCTATGAAGCCTCTCCAATGCACCTTAATTTGAGTTGCAGAGTATTTATGTAGATGAACAATCCGGTGTAATTAAGACGACGGCTTTAAAACGGCTCGCAAAATCGAGCCTAGATTATGTGTTCTACGTGAATACCAGCCCACTTGCACTGGATTACCCTTTACTATCCTTTACTATTTGATTTTGGATCTTTCTATTTTTTGTTTTATGTTTTTTTTCTATTTTTGCTTTTTTAGTTAAAAAGCCAATTTTTCTGTTTGATCTTTGCTTTCCTAAGGCTGATGTTGAAGCATCACCAGTAAGACACGAGCACTGTGTAACAGACTGGACGCCGGCTGCGGTGGCCGAGGAGACTGAGGCGCTTCAGTCACGGTCTGCACTGCCACTACGGTCGGGGGCTCGAATCCCCCCTCGGGCATGGATATTTGTGCCGTCCTAGTTCGTAAGTAGTTCATAAGTAGTTTGTAAGTTTAGGGACTGATGACCCCGTAGTTAAGTCCCATAAGCTTTACAAACATTTGAACATTTTTGAACAGATTGGACCAGATAAGTGAAAATTGTGACCTTACCGTAATCAGACCATACAGAGCAACATAGGATAGCACTGAATAGCACGATAGGTGACCCATTCGAGAACCGTCCCCCGCCATTTTTTGATCTTGGAAGCCAAGGGTCTGTATCGCTGACGTGGGAAAGCCAAATCTAAACTCGGCCGGAAATTGGAAACCATATGCAACAAGCCTTATCCAACCAAATGATAAGATTCCGTTGCTCAGTGATTTACTGTTACGTGTGTTTGCATTACTGACGTGTAGTTCTGGAATTCCAGCTCATCCTGGCATTAACGTCTTATCGAGTTCCCTTAATGCAGCTTTCAGGCTTACACTGTTCGTGATTACGTTCTTGACACACTAAGACTAAAGCTACTATTGACCCCTTGGTTTTCGTCATATTCCACCACAATGGCCATCCTTTACGGTCACTAAACAAACGTTTTTGCCTGCGACGACACAGCGGATGACGTTATCTAAATTTCCCGCGTGTAGCGTCCCAAACGAGAAATCTAAGAGGAAGACACGTGTGCCACAACCACATTTCCCACAAAATTTCGTCAGTGGATGAGAAATCAAAAAAAGCAAACATCTTTCCCTACTTATGGGAACACACTCGACAGTTTCTAATGACGGCCGAAGTTTTAAAGGTACCTTACGTGTCTTCAGTACACTAATAGAGCGTTACACTTTGCAGATAGTAGTGGCGTAGCAGCCAGCGACATGGTTTTGCACCCCGTGTTAGAAACCACGTTGTTGTTTTTTTTTTCTTTTTCGCGTACCTACCTACCTACGTACGGAGGATAGTACGGTAAAATGGTCTTCAAACGTCCTCACTCTTATAGTAACAATTAGTCTGGTGAATTAATTTAATAAAATAGGTAAATAAGTGATAAAAGCGAAATGGTTGATTTTCCGGTAGTTCGTCTTGCCCCTGAAATTATTAGTGATGTTAATGCCATTCCTTTCCGGACAGAAATTTATACACCGGTCCTTAAGCAATTTATCTCCTCTTCGGAATTACCATGTTTCGAATGTTTCTACTTTTAATAACATCCACGAAGCCTTCCTGAAGAATAAACATAAGAATGAAGCATAGAAATTTAATTTAGGTGTAAACATAAGAATCTATATAAGACTCAAATACAGGAATAAGAGAATTTTAAATGATTGTTAACAATTAAAATCCCGTAAGCACTGATACAATATACTAAATACACTGATGAGCCCATGATATCCTTTATGTCTACCTTTGGTATGGATAAAAGAAACGTAATTGTCTGAGCATGTAAGCAATAATACACAGAGCAGCACACACGTCACCTAATTTAAAAAAAAATGTTCAGATGTTTGTAGAGCATATGGGACTTAACTACGGGGTTATCAGTCCCTAAACTTACAAACTACTTATGAACTAACTAATACTAAGGACGGCACAAATATCCATGCCCGAGGGGGGATTCGAAACCTCGACCGCAGTGGCCGCACCTAATTCCCATAAAATCCAGGCAGTGATAAGATGAGCGTTCACGCGATTTTTTAGCACTTCTTAGAGCACAGTACTTCTCACAACATGGACGAGTCAGGTAGTAGGTCCAACTACAGGATTCTGAAGATGATCTAGAAGGATTTAACATGTAAATGTAAAAAGAAAAAAGAAAAAAGCCAAATGTTATCTGAGAATATAATAATAAATTGTGCAAAACATCTTACATATGTTTAACCGATCCAGATCTTGCGTGTTGTGGAGCCAGCATATCAACTGCAAATCACTACTGTGCCCCTCGGTCCACTTCATTGTGCTTCTAGCACTCTCAAATGTCGCATTATATTGTACGAAAATATTTCAGACGTTGGGAAACATGATCTTCAAGAGTGGGTGTATGTCGTATGCAACCAGTAAACGCTACGTCTTCGTTTAATGGTGTCTTGCTCGCGCTGAAATTGACCCACGGATGTCTACGTGAAATTTCTCCGGGGTATAATGTGTGGCATGTGCTCACTGATACGAAAACAGTATCCTTACTGAAAGGTCTGTGTAATAGCCATACCGCAACCATAAAAGTAGATAGTGAATACTCTGAGTTTTTCGAAGTGACAAATGGCATTAGAAAAGGTTTCATACTGAAACTTCCTGGCAGATTAAAATTGTGTGCCGGAACCGGAACTCGAACCTGGGACCTTTGCCTTTCGCGGGCAAGTTTCGCAGGAGAACTTATGTGAAGTTGGGAAAGTAGGAGGCGAGGTACTGGCGGATGTAAAGTTGTGAGGCGGCATCGTGAGTCGTGTCGGGATAGCACAGTCGGTAGTGCGCTTGCCCTCGAAAGGCAAGGGTCCCAGGTTCGAGTCCCGGTTCCGGCACACAATTTTAATCTTCCAGGAAGTTTCATATCAGAGCACACTCCGCTGCAGAGTGAAAGTTCCATTCAGGTTTCATACTGTCATCTCAGCTCTGTTACATCTATGCAGAGTATTTAATCGGGTAAGCGCTGGATGGCTGGAACGGTGGGATTTTAGTTGGCGGCAGGAAGATCAATAATATACGCTTCGCAGATGATACTACACTTATGGCAGAACGTGAGAAAGAACGTGGTGATCTGCTCTCAAGAGTGAAAGGTATTTATATACATTTTGGTCTAAAGATAAACATGAAAAAGAAACTGAACTGATGGTTATAAATAGTCAAGGCATGAATCAACACCAACTTACAGGATGTTTAAATGATCTTGAAATAGTGAGTACGTATATTTAGGCTCTTTGATAAATTGCACAGGAAAATTTGACAATGAGATAAGACGGCGAATCATTCTTCGACGAGCCGCAATAGTCAATCTCACCAAGATCGGGCAGAATCGGGCAATATCCAAGACAACAAAGATGCGCTTAGTGGAAGAGATTGTGTTTCCTGTATTCCTATACGGATACGAGACCTGTACCCTGAAACGTAGTGATAAGAGTCATATTGATGTCTTCGAGATGTAGTGTTGAGGAAGATACTGCGTGTGCCATGGACACAAAGAAGATCAAATGCTAAGAGAAATACCCAAACCTTGAGACGGTTTTTCGTCTCGAACATGTCAAAGAAATCACAAATTTTAATTCATTGTTTCACCTTTATTTTTGAAGATCAAATGCTTCAATAACAGAACTTCACAAGAGCAGACGGTTATATTCTCAGTCAAAAAAACCTTCAGTTCCTTCGGCACATCTTGAGAAGGATAGGAGATAATTTAGAGAAGGCCATCTCGCAGGGAAAAACTGAAGGCAGAAGACCACGAGGGATAGTAGCAAGCAGATGATTCGATCAAGGGAAGATTGCCAGTCTACCTCTTAACATCATATTAAGAAATCTGAAGTTCGCTGTGGATGGAGAAATCTGACAGGAGTTTGAACTAAGACTGAATTAGGAAGTGAGGTCACGAAACTCAACAATGCGTAAAACGATTAATACTGATAAATAAGCTGCCGTCAACTTGTCTCCGTCCCAGAATACACGTGTAAGAGGCCAATTTCCCTCCCATGGACATAAGGGGATTCAAAGCAAGACTTATTAGTCTTCAGGGAGTTATTGCGATCGTTATATGAATAAAATTCTTGAATGTCCGTCTCCAAATCGCTTATATTTTCTAAAACATTACCGGTTTCGGGACAGCTGCCCATCTTCAGATCAAAATTTAGAAGTTACAGAGTAACCTGTCCTGTAATGAACGAATGTTCACAGAGTAACGACTGTGAACATTCGTTCATTACAGGACAGGTTACTCTGTAACTTCTAAATTTTGATCTGAAGATGGGCAGCTGTCCCGAAACCGGTAATGTTTTAGAAAATATAAGCGATTTGGAGACGGACATTCAAGAATTTTATTTTATAAGGGGATTCGTCACATCATTCAAACCATATGGCACCTTACCAACGTCCAGTGACGTTAGTCACGCGGCCATTTCAGTCGCAGTTGCTGATGTCATGGTGTTAACATTAAAACACGCATTGTTCGTCGAATTCGAAGGTACTTCGAAGGAGTCCTCACTTACTTTTTATTCAGACAAACGTTTGTCCAAAATTAATGTCAAATGTTAGTACCCTCACATTTCACCGCCTAACACCACGACATTTGGAACTGGGTTCACTTGTCGAAATCGGATAAGTCGTGTATGTGGCGAAGTGCTCTTGCCAAGCCTCTGGGCCATCATGGTCTTCCCTCGGTCATAGTCAGATAGATCGCGCGCCTTCAAAATTGTACACACGGACTTCATGGTCGTTGCTAATACGCACACAGTCGTGACTCTAACTAGCACTCATTTCTTGTTAGATGACACAGCTATTGACTGTACGGTGTGTTTTGGCTGGACAGTGCAAATCATACTGCAATGTTAGCCAGTTGTAATATCCCAAATAATATTGGAGCTTGAAAGACGACCGTCTGCTGTCTTCCATATATTTTTTATAAAATTGTAATTTATTTGATGTCGCTAGATTGGCATTTTGTGAAGACTAGAACCCCACTCTTTTCGAGGCATGAGGAATTACATTAATTATTTCATATTTTTAAATATTGGTTTCTGAAATGTTAGTTAATATTGCTAGGATTTTGTTATTTTATTAATTTATTATTGTCCTTGTGACTTGTTTTACTTTTAAATGGATGTGCGAGAGTCTAATGGCTGTCTGAATGTGGGAATGATAGCTCGCTTTGTATGGTTCTCTCTGGCTCAGAGTCGATAGTTAGTCGTTACCAATTAATGCTGCTGATGCGACCAAGATGCGAATCATTCGATCTTCTCTCCCCACCACCGCTGTACTCGTGGTTTTCCCGGTTTCCGCTAGCTTTCCCGCCTGGTGGCCGCTCGGACTTCACTTCGTGCTGGGATCTTGGTGAGTTAAAGCTGGTTCGTCTCTTGTGCCTGCGGAGATAGTAGCAACTCGTTGTCTAGCATGTTTAACCTAGACTCTTGAATTTAGCTTTACTTTTTTGGAATATTCCTTCCGATCGTGCGCGGACTTGCCGATATAAGTTTTCGAGCACCTTCCCCCATTTTTTTAATATTGTTTTTCACCAATGCTGAGAACAAGCTCAGATGCAATTTTTTATTTTTAAGTTCATTTAGGCCATAAATGTTTTCTTATCTACCTTTATGAAATAACTTTAATTCTAGTGGTTTCTTTATTAATGTCTGTGTGTAATTTCGTGTGAGATGTTACGTATGTTGGCCACCGTGTCGTTAATGCCATTTTATTAGAATAATTTGAACCAAGTCAGTTCTCAATTTGGGTCAGGGAACAAGGTTTTGCAGCAGGGAGTAGCCGGTAGTTCACCGGACCTTTTGCTAATTTCACTGCTAAAATTAAGCTTTTTTATAACAGTAAACTCTTATGTGGGTACCTCCTAGCAGAAGAATTGAACTTTTTTTCGTTCAGTGGACTACTTTTAAGCTACAACACTTAGAGTGGATATTGTATAAGGAAAGGTACAGTAGTAAACCAGTAAGAAGAAGACGCAGCTAAAACACACCACTATGCTGGAATATATCTATTAAGCATAACGTGCAAGTCGCCGGGGGTGAACAAAATTATGGAGACACCACTTGCCGGCCGCAGTGGCCGAGCGGTCTGCGGCGCGCCCGTCTCAGTCTGCAAGGACGCTATGGTCGGGGGTTCGAATCCTCCCTCGGGCATGGATGTTTGCGTCGTGTTTAGTATAGAGTAGTTAATAATTAGTTTGTGAGCTTAGGGACTGATGATCCCGCAGTTAAGTCCCTTAAGCTGAACAAACAAACATTTGAGCCACCATGTTGAGGAATGACTCCTTGACAAATGTAACAGTTGTTTTGTCTTACAACTACAGCAACGACGAGAGATATCCTGCACTTATTTAAATATACGGAATGGATGAGACTCACTCCTCAGAGCGCGCATTTATTGAATGAGTGTGTCGCCAGAAACTCTCGTGAGGTGTCCACAGGTCGCACGGCACGGCTCCCAGCCGCCGCCACCGCCACCCGTCTCTCGGGGCCTGATGTGCACATCCACTGGCTTAAGAGTAAACAACGTTTCCATCTGAAGAATTGAAGCTTACCTTTATCCACAGTCGGTGTTCAAATTGGTGCTCCTCAGTGGAAACACCAGCATGACATCTCCTGAACTCATTTGAAAACATTCAACGAATTTCAGCTGCCCAAATCTATGAAATAACTAGCCGAATAATGACTTCCAACTCTTCGAGAGTTTGGGTATTACATGCTTATCCGTTGTCTAATAACATTCCCCAAAGATAAAAGAAATGCGGATTTATATCTGGAAAACGAGGAGCCCAGTCTACTAATCTTTATATATAAAGCAAAGTGTTGCATACAAATCTATAGTTTTGATCAAGTCTTTTTCAAATTTTGTACGCGTAACCTTCAGTCCACTAGGACGGTCGCCATAAAGTGTAAGAATCACGTACGATACATATTTCACGAGATATGACGTCATAAACAATAGGAATCGCAAAAAACTGCCACATCTTCCGGCGAGACTTTATAAATACGATATATGAGAATGAGAGCACTTGGTGACTTGCATCAAACTTTAAAACTAATTTGAAACTGTTATTAAACTTTTCCTCGGTGATAAACATAACAAAATGATGGAAGGAAAAATGTTTATCGCTTACTACTTTTCCGCTGTTTATGCGGTAAAACTACGGCATTCGGTATGACGTTACAATTTATAATTTTTACAGTACAAATTGTAGCCACGCTAAATTTATGACAGTATACACACATATAGCTGAATGTACCTTCTAAGTTGTATCACTCTACGACACGTAGTTCATGAGATAAGAGGTCATAAACAGTAACATTCATGGTAAACTGCCCCATCACTCACCAAGTTGTAATCTATTACTTCTTTACTACTAATTGTATTCCCAAGAGATTTTACAGACATACAGCCCTTATACAAATGAATATATACCTGAAAAATGGGTGTAATAAATAAATAATTAAATACCCGGCCAACGCCGGGTTTTCAGCTCGTTTATCATAAAAAATAACAATAATAATAAATAAATAAATAAATCGTATTGTTCCCATAGAAGGAATGGAAATTGTGGTCTTCCATTGTCTTGATCAAATAACTATACATATTTTAGTTCACTGAGGAACCAATAAGTTAAGTACACTATTCATCTTCTGGTGCTTCGCATAGGGATTACCATCTGTCTCTGAGTTCTCTCCGGACATTGTTTTGCTCAAATTTGTTGGCGTGTTCTGAACGTTACTAGCTTCTAGTGTTTATTTCAATTACGTGGTTGTAGCCGGAGTACTTCGAAGGTTCTAAGAATTTGGGTAACTGCCTGCCTAACTTGTGTCATAATTTTGGGGTTACGTGTTGAAGTATTTGCTTAATATGCTGTTTCCACCCCCTGGCTACTACCTTAACCGACCGTTTTGGTTTGGTGTTTAACAGTTGGTGCCACCGACCTGTTTTAAACCTGAGTCACTGCTAGCCAGGTATGTGCAGGACACCGACAGACTTCTATACGTTTTATGCTGTTTATGCTACTGCCACTTTAAATTTTAATTATTCTATGGCACCTTTTCTTGTCACAATTGTACAGTTTCATACCAACTTGATGCTTTGCCTCTTGTAATTACCAGGCATTGGTTTTACCCACACATTCTTATATTTTAAATTGGGTGTCACCCTGAGTACAATTTTATTTCTTCAATCTGTTCAGATTTTAAGTGGGCTGCACCCAATGACGATTACTTAACTTTAAAAAGGAATTTTTTTTAAGTTGTTGTTGTTACAAAAATTGTCTTAAATGTACGGACTTTAAGTTCTAAGTTTAATTTTCCTAAAGCTTTCAAATGCGGGGCGTGCATCATGTTTATTTTAATAATTTTTCAAGGTGACAACTGCCTTTAGTGTAGGTACCCACCGAATCCTTCCACTTGCCTCAGGGCATTTTTGTCATTACAAAGTTGTATTGTAAAAATTTCCAAACATAAAACCGGTGGGATATGGACGTACTGTACAAAGTACGACGTGACAGAAAGAAATGCAAGGGGGATCAGATGGTTGTCCAGTAGACGAACCGCCGGGAAAAGCCCCTGTCCGCTGAGCCGAGCTGCAAATCGTCTCGCCTGGTCCCTAAACTTGTAGCTGATTGCTGGTCAGGCCCCCGTCTCCATTGTAAACGGTCCCTCTTATCAGCGCGCGTGTGCAATAGAAGTTCATCTCGATAAGACATGCCCACGGAAAAGGACAAGTGCGCCATCGATGATATTATGCAGAAACATAATCGACAGAACAGCTAGAGACATATTTGTGCCAAACCATGACAGAATGCGCTATAAAATAGATCGTAGGAAGAAAAGAAGGCCATTCGTGACAGAAAGGTAATCTAAACAGGAGGAATTGGAAAAGAAACTCACGTAAATAAAGATGCGATAAATTAGAAACAAAGTGGTCGCGAGTGCTAGTATAAAGGCCAGACCAGAAGAAAATACGACAGGCTGACAACAGCCACCACAGCTTACACGTGTTCAATTCTTATTAACAAGTAAACTAAATACACAGTCCATACATTATTTTAAACTTTCATTCAATCGACTACTCACAATTCACAGCTCTTTTCCCACTCAGTGCATTACTTCTTCAATTCCTACCTTTGACAGTGATATGGAACTGCCGTTCAAATGCCTAGTGGGTCTTGCTTTATATGCCCCAGCCCCTGGCCGTATAGAGTTCCCGCATAACAGGCAGCCAAGGCGGGCTGCAGAGCTCCTTTTCGTTGGCGCTCACAGGTAATCACATGAACATACACAGCGGCCAACAGCAGAAGAAACGGCGCTGTACGGTGTCACTACATTACGGTCAGCCAACTGACAGTGCCCAGCCAATCACAGCAGAATACCGGTTGTAGCCCTCCCCCGATGCCGGCTTCATAAGCGCACCGACTGGAGTGTGGAGGGCAGTGCAGACTCAGTCACCGCCCGCTCCTACGCCGGATCCAGCTGCCACCGCACTCGGCGTAGTTTTCTCTGTAGGTAGTAGTTTTGCCTTCGCCTCTTGCCACGTGTAATAGTTTGTCTACTTGTTTGTTCCATTATTATACTTGTTGTTTGTTGTCCCTACGTCACTATCTGTTGTTGTACGCCCAGAAGTCTGTTTTGTTTAATAAACCGTTGACAATTTGAGGAGTTGTTATGTTTCCTGCAGATCGCAGGGCTTAACAACCCCTAGCTTAAGGGATTTCAAAGAAGGCGTAAAAGCCATCCGTTGGTCCACAGTGTTCTGTAGTGTACTAGAATGTTCCACAATAAGTGTGGAATATTCCTCGATGTTTCAAACTATTTCCGAATATATCAGAACATCCAGTATGATTGCAGAACATTGTGGAACATCCTGGATGATTGCAGAAACATCCTACATTACTTTAGAATATTCTGGAAATTTTCAAGAACATTATGGTGAACGACACTTCCCAGCCCTAATATCTTCAAAACACACGATTCAGGTAAAAATGGGAAACTTCATGGACGTGGGGATTGATGGTATCACATAATATTTTAAGTGGCTTGCATATTGTACACTTCATTTTATAATGCTGTATAGTGATTTTCACTTTTCATAATCAGAGTATTATACATATAAGATGTAAGAACAACTTTCATAATCAGACAATTTCTTGACAGTAGGACACTAGTGATTTAGAATTCCTTTAAATTAAAATTTATAGAACAAAGAATTCGTATAGGGTATTAAATATTAGGCACTTGCTATACACCCATACTGTGGAGGAAATTGTACAGAAGCACTTTCGTCAACTGCCTCCCCAATGAAAATGGAACTCTTATAGCGTCATTAAGTCAATACATTCGCCTTTTATAGCCAATAAATAAAACAAACAGTAAACCTACCAAAAGAAGTAAAAAAATTGCGCCAAGTGTTTAATGCCCAGAGCGAAGTCAATACCATCATCCGAGCCAAAGTAAATTCAAAGCTTGTTTTCATAACTACAAAATTGTATTGGTTAATACTGTCGCTAAAATAAGTTTTAGAAACTACTGCTGTCAACGATTGTAAGCGATAAAGGCAACAACGTCGTCTCTTGATTTTTGTTATAGTTGATAAACAGCAGCGTCATCGGTTGGTTCGTTGGTGTACTCCACGTTACAGCTAATCAAGCAGCCCAGCAACTCTGGCAGATTGCGTATGCATACCTACGCGGTAAAATACTTTCAATATCGAATAAATTCCAACGTGAACCCACAGCAAAAATATTTCACATCTCGTCAAAATGAACGGTTTCTCTTCTGAACACTCACACAATAATTGTAGACGGTATTTTTAATTTATCCTCAATCTGTTGGTCAAATTATATTTTCAAATTAGGAGGTACGCATAAAATATTGTCCGAAATTGTACTCAACGCATTCACTGAAAATTACTTCGTACAATTAGTTCATGAGCCAAGTGGAATTGTAAATGGATATCAAAATACACTTGATCTCTTAGCAGCAAATAATCCTGAGCTCATAACGAGCATCAAGTGTTAGTGAACACAGAGCTGTCATTGCGAGACTGAATATCGAAAGACGCAAAGTTACGAAAAATAGACGAAAAGTATACATGTTCAGAAAAGCAGATGGAAATTACAATACATTGCTTCTTGAAAGACAGTTTCAACTCGTTTCTAACACTAAACGTAGGTGTAGAGCAGATGTGGCTCAAATTCAAAGGAGTGGTATAATATGGAAGAGTGGCACAAACTGGAACTCTTCAAGGAGATGCCAGGTCGTCGCTCCGAAAACAGAAGAGATCTTGTGTCTGATCGTAGCTGTATCACAGCACTTCTTGAGGAAATACTCCATGCACACGGAAGACCTACATCAGCCCTGAAGTTAAAGGATCTCATAAAATCATTGTCATACATTCCTCCAACATGTCAGTGTTTACCGAGAACTGAAGTGAACAGAAACACTGCAGAGTGAAGATAATCCAGAAGTGTTATGAAGTTGTTTGTGGCTGCTTGTAGTTGGTTTGTAAGCCTGAAAACATGAAAACATGCATTTCACTTTGGTAACAGTATATCAACCAGTATAAAATTTCTCAATATGTGAAAAAAATTGTCTTTATCATTATTGTATCAACTAAAGTCTTCAGGATTGTAATCAGTGCTTCTACGTCATAATTTATAATTATCTTTTTGCAATTATTCCATAACAATACGTTATGTCTTAATACAACACTTTACAAAACTCAATTTCATTTCTCCTCAAAGTGACATCTCTCACCGGACCCCCCAACTGAATCAATATTAACCGCGGCATCCATAGTTGCCCAATTGAATATGAGTCCAAACAGCAACATGTAGGCTCTATCTGCCATTCCCTGGAGGTGCCGACCGCATGTTGGCACGCGCGACTAGTCCCAACGGCCGTGGTAATTGGGGACGTAGGGGCCGTCTTGGGACACGGATACCCCAGATGACCTACCGAGCACACGCGTGTGAGCAGCTGGCTTTGAGATGGCGAGAAGATGGGTATAAATTAAGGCATATTGTTGTGTGTGATGGTAGGAATGTGGTATTTAGATTCAATATACATGCGGAAACATTAGAAAGGAATTTTAATTATTTTTCAGTTTAACACCAAGTGGTGCACGCAGTTGGAATGATTGTGTGACGGGGTTGATTTGAAGCCATTTGTTTGCTCTTTCATATTTTAATCTGTAAGACACATTCTACACTACTGGCCATTAAACTAGCTACACCAAGAAGAAATGCAGATGATAAACGGGTATTCATTGGACAAATACGTTATATTAGAACTAACATATGATTACATTTAATAATGCTTTTCCAGCCAAGATCGCATTTTTCATTTGTTAGTTACCGGTTTCGGCGTGCTCGACGCCATCTTCAGACCTGTCGCATTTTACATAACTTCACAACATTTTTTACATACTAAAAGAGTATGTAAAAAAAGTTGTGAAGTTATGTAAAATGCGACAGGTCTGAAGATGGCGTCGAGCACGCCGAAACCGGTAACATAATAAATGAATAATGCGATCTTGACT
This sequence comes from Locusta migratoria, assembly GCA_026315105.1. Taxonomy (NCBI): domain Eukaryota; kingdom Metazoa; phylum Arthropoda; class Insecta; order Orthoptera; family Acrididae; genus Locusta; species Locusta migratoria. The sequence goes on along the minus strand of CM048746.1, from coordinate 335,440,764 downwards.
GCAAAATCATTATATATATATATATATATATATATATATATATATATATATATATATATATATATGAGTGTGTGCGTGTGTGTGTGTGATTACATTTTCACGCAATTTGGGTGCATAGATCCTGAGAAATAACGGCCTTGATACGCCTGGCCATTGAGTCAAATAGAGCGTGGATGGCGTGTACAGGAACAGATGCACATGCAGTTTCAACACGCTATCACAGTTCAGCAAGAGTAGTAACGCTTATTGTGAAGAGTCAGTTGCTCGGCCATCATGGACCAGACGTTTTCAATTTGTGAGACATCTGGAGAATGTGCTGACCAGGGCAGCAGTCGAACATTTTCCTTATCCAGAAAGGAATTTACGGGACCTACAACATGCGGTCGTGCATTATCCTGCTGAGAAAAAGGGTTTTGCAGGGATCGAGTGTGACGTAGAGCCACGTGTTGTAACACATCTGAAATGTAACGGCCACTATTCAAATTGCCGTCGATGCGAACAAGAGGTGACCGAGACGTATAAGCAGTGGCACCCCATACCATCACGCCGGGTGATATGCCAGTATGGCAATGACGAATACACGCTTCCAATGTGCGTTCGCCGCGATGTCATCAAACACGGATGCAACCATCATGATGCTGTAAACAGAACCTGGATTCATCCAAAAAAATGACGTTTTGCCATACGTGCACCCAGGTTCTTCGTTGCGTACACCATCGGAGGCGCTTCTGTCTGTGATGCAGCAATTAAGGGTAAGCGCAGCCATGGGCTCCACGCTGATAGTCCATGCTGCTGCAAACGTCGTCGAACTGTTCCTGCAGATGGTTGTTGTCTTGCAAACGTCCCCATCTGTAGACTCAGAAATGGAGACGTGGTTGCACGATCCGTTACAGCCATGCGGATAAGATGCCTGTCATCTCGACTGCTAGTGAAACGAGGTCGTTGGGATCCCGCACGGTGTTCCGTATTGCCCTCCTGAACCCACCGATTCAATATTCTGCTAACAGTCATTGGATCGCGAGCAGCAATGTCGCGATACAATAAACCGCAATCGCGACAGGCTACAATCCGACCTTTATCAAAGTTGTGATAATACGCATTCCTCCTCCTTACACGAGGCATCACAACAACGTTTCACCAGGTAACGCCGGCCAACTGCTGTTTGTGTATGAGAAATCGGTTGGAAACTTTCCTATTAGCAACACGTTGTAGGCGTCGCCACCGGCGCCAACCTCATGTGAATACTCTGGCAAGCTAATCATTTGCATACCATAGTATCTTCTTCCAGTGGTTTAAATTTCGCGTCTGTAGCACGTCATCTTCGTGGTGTAGCAATTTTAATGGCCAGGACTGTATATTACGTGATTGTGTTGCGTTAATCTATTCTTATGTTGTTATGAAAAGCTAATTAAATATTGGTTTAATAGAAAGATGACAGGCATAACACTCCAGAATATTCCTTTGTTGTCAATATGTAGCCACTGGCGTCGAATATACTCCCTTAGCAATCTGTCGAGGTAGGGGCCCCAGACAGATAACATCGAAGTCTATGGCGTATATTGTAACATAAAATTGTCGAATACTTATAAATTTCATATAAACTATTGTGGGTTTCTGTATAGGAATAGAGATTCGTAAATAAAAGAACGAAAGCCACTGTCATCCCCAAATTTCGCGTGACATACGTCATTTTGTAGTACCATTCCACTACTATTAAAGTCTCACATCAAGAAACTACGGATCTACGACCTTAGTTGTTCTTCTGTATAGAGGACAAAAGCACGGAAAGATGGTATCAGGTTAGTGAAAAGAAGCTCTCGTCTTTATACCATGACGAGGTACGAAGCAATACGGTCCCTCACGTGCATTGCGTTTTTCTATCACAACTAGGAACTGTGGCGCGAAGTGTCTTGGTAACAGGACTGAAGGCAGAAAGATAGAAAAAAAGAGTGCGGAAGTTTCACTTTCAAATAATTAACTTTCTCGAAATTTAGAGACATTTTCCCCAATTCTTTCTCTTTCATCACCCCGTAACTGGTATTTAGCCCTAGCCATCAACCTTTCTCGTCTTTTAGGGCTATTTTGCGATTTAAAATTTATCCAGTAGGTAGAAGAAAAGATATTCTTCAAAATTTGAGTTGTGAATGTTATAGGCAATACATAACTGGGTTTGTTTGTGATCTAAAACTGTCAGATTATTTTGTTTCAGACTTTTTATTGTCAGCTTCCAACACATGGTCACTGATATTTGTTTTAGTATGAATATTGTATGAATGGTGAGTATTGTACATGATTCTAGGCGACATCGGTGTTTTGCAGATTTCAAAGAAATTAAATTCAGCATTGTCTATATTAATAGTAAGTAATAAACATAATAAATTTCATATTTTTACTGAACATTTGTTATTACCTGCACGTCATGTTTTTCTTATACAACACACATTTTTATCGGGGTATATCATTACTTCCGTCGTTATTTTATTGGTTGTTATCACTCTCAGATCAATGATATTCACCACAGCACCAAATAAAACTCAACTGACCGCTGAAATAAAATAACGCGGGCAACACTCTATTGCTTACAACCACATGCAGACACTAACGTAACACGACTTACAAGTTGCAGTCATTAATTCCTCTGCATTTGGTACATGCTCAACAAACGCAAGTTGTTCCTTAGCAACAAAGCGACTTTAGGGATTGATTCACATAATGAAGTGTTGTCTAGGAACAACACTGGGAATATAAGGGTTATTTGAGTTAGTACCACATGTCGCAGTACAAGGGCGCGGCAAATCCTTAACACACCACTGCGAAGGCGCAGGCGGTCCTAAATACTTTGAAAGATCATTCTTACGAATTTCGGTATCTTTCTGATTGGTTTTATCAATAACTTTGAGATTCTATGGTTTGTTATTGTACCTCAATGTTTTGTGTTAGAATTCACGATTGTTATTATAGCTCAGTTTTTTGTGTGTGTTAGAACTAGCGATTTCAGGGTGTTATACTTCTGATGAAAATTAAGTTAACTGGGTCTGCGAAGTAGCAGTAGCACTCATAATTTCAATACTAATATTAATTACCTTCAGTAACATTTGAGTCACAAAATTCCCACTGCAGTGATTCATTAGCGTTACACTCTGTATTGTCATTTGTAATGCACTGCAGAAAAGAGCAATTAAAAAAATATATTCCCATTCGCGCTACCAGTTTTTGTCGCAAATTACGTAGGCCCACATGCTTGTTCTGCTCCGTCTTGTCATGTAGCAAGCCGTTGTAATTGGCGTTATTATGTGCTATATTTAACCGCTGCACCGTCCCATCCCATATATCTTCATGGCGTAGAGTGAATGAGGTATTGTTTGAAAGTGCACAGACTCACAACAACAGCAAACAACCCTCCGTCCCCCCTACACACACACATACATTTATCCCACACCACCCAACCCCCCCACACACATACATAAGAATCTTCCTTAAATTTGACCATTCTACTTGCTTGTGAAGGACACCTGAAGGATCATTTTAATTTATATTTGCTAAATGATTTTCGTATTAGTCACTGTTATTTTTATAACTGTGTTAGAACTTGGAATAAATGTTCCTAATTACCACACTGATAGTCTTTATAACAATCATACACATACACCCCCTTTACCTCTTTCTCATTCGTCTTACTCATACTCTAATTTGGATGTTGAGTGAAACAATAACGAAAGAAAGACTAATGTAGTATTAAAATACTTTGGCTGAATAAATTAAATTAAGAGACTTACATGGCGAACATGCATATTAATACTGCGGTTAACACCCACTCTGTATGAGATGTATTGGTTCTCTTGTAAAGCAGAGAAGACTATTAATTATTACTTCATTTGATGATTAATATCATTCATTTTCCCCCACTGTCATCAACCACCCTGGAAGAGCCGCAAAGAGTGATCGTAGAAGTAGAAGCTGTTTCTAAAAGTATGCGTTGTCTGTTGAAGAACGACTGAGAGTTGAATATTTATATTTTCAGGATGATGCAACAGAAATATACTGAGATTCAAAATGTTGACAAGTTTGTAGGACTAAGGGACCAAACTAGTCTTGTTATCGGTCTCTAGACATACAAAGTACTTAAACTTACATATCATAAGGACGTCACCCAAACCCATGCCTGATGGAGGTCTCGAACATCGCGCGCACCGCAACAGGACGTTGCAGAACTCACACGGCATGTTCAGATTACTAGAGTAATTAGTTACTATTGTTGACAAAATTGTGGAGAGAATACAAAAACTTATTCAAAATGTTAATAATGTTGTTTAAATATTGTATTTTCCAAACCGCTGGCTGCACTGCAGTGATTGAGTTTAGTACATCATCATAGTGTGTAATGTTGTGTATAGTTTACTCGTCCTATCAGATATCAATTTTCACAATAGTGGGAATAAGGTTGTTTATATAATCATTAATTTTGTTGTAATTTAAACATTTTTAAAACGATAACTCTTGTTTTATATAACATTATATTGATCTAGAAAGCATTTAATGTTGGAAGCTGTGATAATGTTTCATTGTACCACTTTTTATTTGTTGACATAAACTTTCATATACACTGATTTTTAAAACTTGTTGGTCACTGCACTTTGTAACTTTGTTTACTTAGGCTTAACCAAAGATGTTCCGCCAAAAATACTCCACACCCGTTAATAATGACTCCATATTAGTATATTCAATTTCAATAGCAGAGCATGTGATGGTCTTTGACTTACGGAATTAACATTGTGCACTCTTCAGTATTCACAGTCCATTCTCCAATTTTATGTTTGTTTTGAGTATAATTTTATTGAAAGTGACTCCTGCTGTTTTTAGCCAGGTCTATTTTTTTAATGCTGTTGACTAACCTGTTTTAATACCTTGTAAGTATTTATAACACAAAGAAGTCTGTTACTTCCACTATTCCATCCTATGTGTGTTATTTGCTCCTTACTATCTTTCTTATTGTGTACATTAATTACTTTATTTTGTTTTTTGTGTAGTTTATCTATGACGAAGTTCCTGGACCGAAACTAGTCGATTTTAAGGATTTTAATAAACAGCTGATGGCTAAAGATGCATTTTATTAAATACGTGAAGGCTGTTAGCTCTGACCTTACCAAAACTTTGAAAGACTACATAACGTGGCAGTATACTGGTGCTGAGAGTTATTCCCGTAATAATATAACTTACAGTACTTTGAAAATATTGAACTTCTTTAACACAGAAAAACTTCATCTCTTCACATTAAAAATACTGTACAGTTCATTCGCTCAGTAACAACTGTCCAACAATCGATGCACTAGCTTGACAAAAGTCCAGTCAAAAATGTAGTATAGTATCAAATACTGCCATTATAAATTAAAAAAAAATCCGTTACAAACGAAAACCCTAAATGGTGGCCATGACAGATAACGTGCTAATCCGACTATCTAACTTGTGCTGGAATTATGTGAATTAGTGAGTAAAAGCATTCCACTGGGTTGGCCACATACGTCATTCATCACAAGAATATTGTTGCAAATGCACGTGGAATTGACTCTGTGAAAACTGCAGGAATGAAAGCCTTGCGTACAATCGACTATGCTGCAAACGGTAACGGATGATACGCATGAAGACTGCTTGTTGCGGAAAGGACGGAATTTATTTTTAGATGGTTCTTGACATGGCAGTGCGATACGCCTGTGTCATGCGGACAATACGATTGTCACCATGTACAGTGGGGTCCCGTCGGTCCTTCGATCTCTTCTGCACGAAGAGCTTACGTATAGGCTTCAGTTATTTTTAATTATTTTATTGGCTTTCGGAACGTGCTTTTACAGTCGTCTCAAAACAGGAAGCGTTACTTTATTAACATATCCAAGTATACAACAGTAACTTACATATTGTTAACAGGGACGGATTCCAACATCAAACGAGTGTTGAAATATAACACACACTTCCAGAATGATATGAAACTTCCTGGGAGATTAAAACCATGTCCTGGAATCGGGTTCTCGAACCTGGAAAAAGCAAACCGCCAAGGGACAAATACTGGTTCCGTGCTGGTTCCGGCACACATTTTTATTCTGACAGCAAGATTCATAGAGTATACTGTTGCGAATATATGAGATATGCATTGTAACCTAAGTTGCATTGAAGTAGTAAGATATACCTCGTTCTAATTCAATAACAATGGTAAATCGAAATTAGTATTTGAAAGCACTAAAATATATTCGACGGCGTAGTTTTAAAATTCTGCTGGATTGAGATTCAAACCCGGAATTCTGGCATCGGGCCAGTGGGTGTCTTAACCAATTCAGCTATCAAGGTACTATGATCGCAGTGCCCCGTGACCATTAGCTCCTCTTGCTCGCAGCATACAATGGATCGAACATATTAATGCGCCCACATTGAAATTTTCAATTGCCTGTAGGGGGTATATAACAATTATTGACAAAGTGTCTATCCCTTCGGACTTGTCCGAAAGAACACTTGGTGTGCTTCTGGCATACTGTGAAGTACGTAAAGTAACAATGAAGTACTGTTTTCTACCGTAACCTTAAAATACCGTTTGGACATCATATAAGAATTGTTTTAAAGGCTGTGACACAAAATTGATTTAAAAAATGAAATAAATCGCAATTTGCGATCAGTTATGGCGTCACTGTACTAGGTTTACACGGAATACTATAGTGCGGCGAATGAAAATTTGTGCCTGGCTGGGATTCGAACCCGGAATCTCCTGCTTAATAGGCAGACGCGTTGACCACTCCGCCACCGAGGATACAGTGACTAGCCCGACTGCAGAGGACTCTTCCCTGCACGTCTCCCGCCACACCCAAATCTCCATTCGCCACGCTGTCTCTTTCCTGTTAACACAGCCTATTTGTTCTGTAATGCTCGCAGCCACAATACTGTATTCCCGCATCGGGGAGAAAAGACCATGAGGTACCGAAACACAATTAATTGTCGTCAGGAGCCCAGCCTTGGCTTGTATTCAATTATATATTTTTGACGACATTACAGCTTTCAAGGAATGAAATAAATCGCAATTTGCGATCAGTTACGGCGTCACTGTGTCCTCTGTGACTGGAAATCCTCTATCCAGTCACACGTCTGCGGCGATAGTCCATAACCACTCAATCTTATTAAAACCCGCTTGTGAGGAACGGTGTCAAAGGCCTTGCGGAAATCCAGAAATACGGAATCAATGTGAGATCCCTTGTCGATACCACTCATTACTTCGTGTGAGTAATAAATGTTGGTGGCGATACAGCCACCTAGATAAACGCCTGCACTGAAATGGTATTCATCTGCATCTCGTCTTCGTAAATGCATGCTGCAAAATTCGCCTGATCTCGAAGCTTCCTTCTTGCCTTTTCGTTTAGGGTGGCTAGCAGTGTAGTTGCCGTCCTGGGGCCCATCTCACCAGCGCGGTGAGGTCCTATCTTTCAGCGGGAGAGGGTCCGACACCGACAGCTGTAAAGGGAGGGCCCGCCGCAGTGTCTTTGTGCGCCGCGGATAAGCAGGGCAGCTCCCAGCCAAACTGCAGAGATAGCGGCGCCCACATGGCGGTGTCCCTCACAGCTGCTGCGCGTTGCGGGTTGCCGGCTTCTCACCGCCTTCTGCTATTACGCCAGCCACGCATCGATTCATAAAAGTTATCACTGTAGACCGCGGATGTTTAGGTTATAATTATGTGTTGCAACTATCGAGGTATCTCTTTAATTAGCGTTGTAGACAAAATATTCTCAGTTATTGGTGAAAGGAAGTGGGAGTATTAATTGAGGACAAGGTAGATGAAAATCAGTGTGGGTGTAGGCCTCTTAGAGGCTGTCAGGACCAGATCATTAGCCTACGGCAGGTAATGGAAAAGTACTATGAGTGGAACAGGGAATTGTATCTATGTTTCATAGATCTGGAAAAGGCTTATGACTGTGTTTCTAGGAGGAATCTACTGTCAGTTCTAGAATATTGTGGTATAGGAGGCAACGTCTGCAGGCAATTAAAGGGATTTACGTAATCTTTCAGACAGCAGAGTAGATGGCAAATTAAATTCATGGTTCAGGGTAGTTTCATGGGTAAGACAAGGCTGTAACCCATCACCACTGTTGTTCATACTATTCATGGATCATTTGTTGAAAACAGTAGACTGGCAGAGTGGGATTAAAATAGGTCAAAACAAAATAAGCAGCCTCGCATATGCGGATGACTTAGTAGTAAGGGCCGATTCGATTGAAAGGTTGCAAACTAATATTTCAGAGCTCGATCAGAGGTGCAAGGCTTATAATATGAAGATCAGCATCTCCAAAACGATCGTAATGTCAGTGGGAAAGACATTCATACAGATTGAATGTTAATAGGCAACATAGTGAAAGAACTTGAATCAAGGTACAGCAAAGCTAATGCATTGAGTGCTCAGTTAAGATCTACTCTCTTCTGCAAGAAGGAAGTAAGTACCAAGACTGAGTTAGCTGTGCACCGCTCTATCTTTCGAGCAACTTTGTTGTATGGGCGTGAAAGTTGGATGGATACAGGTTACCTTATTCATAAGGTAGAGGTTACAGATATTATATTAGCAAGAATGATTGTAGGTACTAATATATGGGAACAATGGCAGGAGGGTGTCCAATACGAGGAAATCAAAGAAAAACTGGGAATGAACACCATAGATGATGCAGTTAGAACGAACAGACTAAAATGGTGGGGGTCATGTTATACGCATGGGAGAAGCAAGGTTACCTAAGAGACTCATGAACTCGGCAGCGGAGCGTAAGAGGAGTCCAGGTAGACCAAGAAGAAAGTACTTCGATTCGGTGCAGAATGATTTTGAAGTAAAAGGTATAACATCAGACAAGGCATCAATGTTAGCATTGCATAGGGGATCATGGAGGAATTTTATTAGAGGTACAATTCTCCAGACTGAACGGGATCTATAAGCATCGCAATAATTTTAACAGGAAAGAGAAGCTGTTCAATTAGACACAATTTGGACTTCTGCTTTACACCAGCGGAATGACAATCGATTCTTCTCCTCTAAGAATGTTGGCAATACCAGAGATAGTGTCGTAGCCGACGTCACGTGATGTCTTGTGGCGCCCTCTGCATTGCCTATATATATATATGGCGCTCCCTCAAGTTCTCATCGCAGTTTGCCACTCTACCTCTGAAGATATCTTCCGCAGCCGAAGATGAGACGTTAGGGGAAAGTTTTACAAATCGACCACGGCTTATGAGTCCGGAAGTTTTAAATGAAGTTGACGTTTGTTATGACTCACTGTAGCTTCTCTCTCGTTTTCTGCGTTACGCTTGGGTAAATCCCGTATATTCACTTTCAGTCAGATTTATAAGGAAAGAACTCCTGAAAAAACATGAGGTAGGACATTCATATTCAGACGAAATGTACTTTAGCATTTCATGCATAAATGATTAGCATTCGAACTATGTCATATCATGGGTCCAAGGCAAGGTCAATATCGATGTCGTAGTGCAGTAATCACCTACCGGAAAAAGTGCCACTGGTTCTCGTGGTCGCTTATAAGCAGAAGGTAATGGATTCTGTGAAAGATGCCTTCTAGACGTATATACGAATCGTACCGTCAAATCAGTGAATGTGAAAGAGTGCGTAATATAGGCACAAGTGAATGTGATGCATCCATCCGCGATATTGCAGCTCGTGTCGATCGAAGTGTTTCAGCAGTGTAACGTGTGCGTTCGTATTGATTCACGGCGACCATAAAACATGACGAGATAAATCTGATTGCAGTATACAGACCGTCCCCTGACAAGATTGACACATTGTGCGAATGGCATTGCGGAAATATGTCCGCCGAACCCCTTCGGATCCGATGCGACAGTGAAACACATCAAGCAATATTAGGAGTGTCACCCCGTCGCTGTCCGTTACGACACGGGTTACGTGCAATTCGTCCACTTCTGCTCCGACCCTTGATTAACGAGCATAAGTGTGGAAGGAAGGCAGTTAACGGTTCAAGTTCACGTCAACAGTGTGATCACTAGAAACGGTGCATAAAAGGAGCCAGACGAATATTATGTATAAGAGGTCGACACTGGGGTCAGCAATGAATCATAGCGTGTTTTCAGATGGATTTATGTTCTTCATTGTTTCAAATTGATGGTCGCATTTTAGTTCACCGCCGACAGGGATTAGCGGCATCAGAGAGACAAATTGGACTCCAGACATAACAATGCCAACACAAGTCCTTATAGTATTGGTTGACTTCGGACAGCCGGCCGCGGTGGCCGAGGGGACTGAGGCGCTCCAGTCACGGTCTGCACAGCCACTACGGTCGGGGGTTGGAATCCCCCCCCCTCGGGCATGGATATTTGTGCCGTCCTTAGTCTTAGCTAGTTCATAAGTAGTTTGTAAGCTTAGGGACTGATGACCCCGTAGTTAAGTCCCGTAAGCTCTACAAACATTTGAATTTGAATTTTTGACATCGGACAGAACCACAAACACAATGACAACTATGAGATTAAAGACCTCTTAATTTTCATTGACAATCTGTCAAAGTGCATTAAAAATGGGAAACGACGTTTGCTATCAACCTCATGTTTTGTTTACATGCGTCTGCAGTAGTACTCTTGTTCTAAAAATTTCAATAGGTGGAACCAGAACACTTCCTATTTTAGGTATGACTATGTGACAAACACGTAATTTTTTGGCTGACAAGAACCATACGAATATAATAATAATAGATATGTACCTGGTGAACAAAAAGTCAGTATACATTTGAAAACTTAATTAATGACGGAGTAATGTAGATAGAGGGGTAAAAATTGACAAACATGCATAGAATGACATGGGGTTTTACTAGAAAAAAAAAGTATTGTTAGACGCGTGAAAGGTCTCTTGCGCGCGTCGCTTGGTGATTATCGTGTGCTCAGCCACCACTACCGTCATGCTTGGCATCCCAGGTCCCCAGACCGTTAGATTATTGGCTCTGAGGTTACCAGAAGTTGCAAGTGTATCGTGATCGACCGAAATCTCTAGGGATGCTGAAAGACAACATCCAACGCCAATGCCTAACTATAACTCCGGACATGCTTTACAATTTTGTTCACAACATTATTCCTCGACTATTGTTGAGGAATTATGGTGAACATACTGAGCATTTCATGTAAAGAACATCATCTTTGCTTTGTCTTAAATTTTTTATGCTAATTATTGCTTTTCTGATCAGATGAGGCGCCATCTGTCGGACATTTTTGAACTTTTTTCCCGTTCTAATAAAACCCCATGTCATTCCAAGTATGTGTGTCAATTTTTACCTCTCTGTCTACATTATTCCGTGATTTATTAGGTTTTCAAATTTCTACTGCCTTTTTGATCACCCGGTATTCTAGTTTTATTTTCTTTGAAGATCTCACATGTAATTATTAACCCCTATTACACATTGTCTGAAGGAGGTTCTCTTCGCGACATGGAAACCTAGTGTACGTATTTAAATGAACTAATATTTCAAATTATTCTTTACTCTGTCCGTTGAGTAATTCTTTAACTACACCATTTTTCAGTTCGAGTGCATACCTCCGATTTGTTAAGCTTCTCAATTTTCCATTGCCACCCACTTATACCCTCCTATCCGACCCCTATATTTTTGTGAATTTGTTTATTTAGTTATAATAGTGTGTCAGGTTTCTAATATTTGCATTACTTTGTATTTTGAACAACCCTTGAAACATCAGATTCTTGTTTAATTTTATTTTTATTCACTGTAATCATGTTGTAAGAATTTATGTTTGCACTGTTTCTCTATGTATGGTATTTATGTTTTCTTTTTTCAGTACTATTAATTTACAGACTTCATTGAAATATTTATTTACACTGTAACTGCTCCAACAAAGAAGTTAATTTACTTTTCTGTATATAACATGTCTTCTGTTTTACTGTAACATAAGTTCTTTGGCTGAACTTCAATAAATGTCTGATGATGGCCTAATAAGCCGAAAATCGATTCACAAAATAAACAAAACCGTAGAACGAACACAAAATTGTGTATCTTAATCTTCATAATTTAAATGTTGTGCGCTTCGGTTGCACAGTGGTAGAGTGCCAGACTACAAATCCGAAGGACGCGGGTTCGATCCCCACCAGGTACTAGGATTTTTATCTGTCACTTTCAAGTTCTTTAACCTTTGGCAGTATTTCTCATGTGAAAAATACCGAGTAGCACCGTGGTTCGGAACCCACGTTAAACTGTAGGTCCCCCTATAACTGGCTGGGTAAGTCAGTTCGAAGGTAGGAGGAAGGCAACGGCATACCACCTCCAAACAGGACCATGCCTAGTAAAGCACTGTGGACTTCAAACCAATCTTCAGATTGTTGACTGCTTTACCTTTTTAATTTAAATGTAGCTTGCGACTGATGGCTGTTTATTAAAAAATGTAAATATATATTTCTTGTGAATATTATTTGTATGTATGGATATATGAATTAACCACAGTGTCGTTATGTACGTTCGCCTTCTCCGCTGATAAACAGGTGCGGAGGCCATTAATTTCCTTTTTTCCGTCGTCTGCCGTGAAACCAATCCTCACGCAGTCGCTTATGACCTCTGCAGTTGTCTTGTAGCTTTCGGCTCGATGCACCCGGTTTTTATAATCATCCTCATAAAACTGTATAAATTTCTCGGCCATCTTTTCAGTCAGTACGTCAAAATATTTTACTGCGGTCAAATTTCTCACAGCAGTTAACAGAAGACTTACGCTTTCTTTGATCATATGTGAGAAGGGCGGCTAGATTTTAATCAAAGAATTTTTGACGAAACGCAGTCTTAAGCAAAATTCAACATTACACTGTCCAATTTTCTTTTACTATGACTTTTTGTGAAACAAAATTTATAATATCGACCTTAGAAGAGATTGTAATCAATTTCTTGAAAACCCTAGAACTTGGATCAGCATAATATAGCCCACCCTCGTGTGGTAGTAAGTCCGTTGGTTAGTTAATACAGGTGATTCTAGAACATTGCAAGCAGAACCAACATCGCATTAAAAGTTGCGTTTCCGATATATCAGCTGTCGGTGAGTGTAGCGGCCGAACAAGTAGCTCTCTGAAAAAGACGTAAGACAATCTTGTGGACATCATTTCTGTACTTTTTAGAACTACTTAACAGGCTGTTAGTATTGAACTCCAAAGCGGTAGTCGGAAACACGTAAAGATGTTTGTCTGTCGCGTTTCACATGACTACTCGCAGTCGTTGACGGAATATAGCCGGCCGCGGTGGCCGAGGAGACTGAGGCGCTTCAGTCACGGTCTGCACGGCCACTACGGTCGGGGGTTCGAATCCCCCCTCGGGCATGGATATTTGTGCCGTCCTAGTTCGTAAGTAGTTTGTTAGTTTAGGGACTGATGACCCCATAGTTAAGTCCCATAAGCTTTACAAACATTTGAACATTTTTTTTTTTAAGGAATATAGTATGAGAGTGTGAGGTTACAGGGTTTTAGGTTAGTAACCGCTTTGGTAAGTTTTGGCCGAACGATAGTTATCGTTGGCGTGCAGCGAGAGCTGCTGGCAACAATGCTTAGTTTGGAATGTTCTTTGTTTGTTGGCCGGTCTGCGGCAGTCTCCCCGCCGACCGCAGAGCGAGGCAGAAGCATGTCGGCAGTGAGTTTGTAACCTGCGATTAGTGGTGGCTAAAGTTTTTGCCATTCCGTCGTATCGCATATGGGTTGCAGTTGCATATTGAAATGTTTCAGTGTGGACTTGAAGACATTCACCGTATTGGCACGCAGTTATTTAATTAGTTTATTTAAAGGGAAGCGTTTTTAACATTTGTCGTTCCATAATAAAGGAAGTTAACAAAGTTTACTGTTATGGATCAACCTAGTAATTGTCCGCATCCCATACCGTCAAATCATTGGAACAATTATTAAATGATAAGCATAAAACAGAATGTAACGGCAACTTCGCCCATCGATGATTAGGTGGACGCAGCGGAGGCGTTACAAGAGTCCCAGGGGCTGGATTTGTTAGTTCCGTAACACGCTGATGAACTGCACCTTGCTATGGAGTGGTTTGTGTGCGGCAGTGAAGCGCAGCTAATGGATGAGCGACTAACGGTGGGAAGAGTGGAAAAGGAAGAGGCTTACGGGATTTTGGACGTCGAAAGGGCGGGGCTCTGGTGTCCTTACTTTGTAATTTTGTGATGGCGCTGGCTTATAGCAGCGAGGCTGCCACCGCTGCGCTGTCGAAGCTGAGAGCGTTCCCGATTGTGGGCGGAGAAAGAAGGGCGGTATTGGCAGGTGGCTATCTATGTGGCGGCTCCTACCTATCCCATGCTTTATAGACAGGCGTCTGCCACGAGACGGTGTCCCATTCTCATTTCATCCTCCTACTCCAGTCATGTCTGCAGCGAAAAAAAAAAAAAAAAAAAAAACAGAGAGAGAGAGATGGATGGAGAGAAGAAGATTACCGATATGCCTTCATGTGGGTTCTCATCTCTCCAATTTTATTTTTGTGGCCTTCATTCGACATAGGAAAAGCAGTGTATTGGTTGAATCCTCGAGAAGCGTATCACTTGGAACTTGGACAGAACCCCTTAGTGCAATACACAACGCACTATCGTGCACCGTCTGCCACTGGGGTTTCCAAATCGCCTCGGTGACATTCTCGCACTTACTGTATAAGCCTGTAACGAAGCGTGATCCTCTATGTTGGATCTTTTATCTTTACCCAACACAGATCCCACATTGATGGACTACGCTCAAACGTCGGCCAAACGAGTGTTTGTTACCTATAGTTCCTGGCGATTCTCTCAATGAATCTGTCAGCCGTATGCCCTACGCACTTTCAATTCTTCACGTCCCATTTTAAACTCTCCATATGTTTACCCCAGCAGGGGGAAACATTTTTCACACATTCGTGAGGATGTATAGGACACACACAGACAGATCAATACTCACGTGCAATTTCCATTTTTACCTCAGTTGGGCCAGATTTCGTGTCAGTCGTGCCGACCGCCCAAGATGAAGTTTGTCCGGTCCCAAACATCGCAAATGGAAGACATATCTGAGGAACGCGTTTGCCAGAGTAAATGACGTACATCTTGGAGAACACGTTAGGTGGGACTGGTTATATTTGTAAGTCCATTGTCCTGTTAGAAAAGCATATCGCCTTATTGGAACATGAATGATAGCAAGAGGGTTTGAATGACGGCTTCAGTAACTGGCAACTCTTCAATGTTCCCTCGACGACTGCAAGCTGCAAGCTGCAATTCTCCCCTGCAGGCGATGGTAGACATGTTGAATGTAGTCTTGCCGAATGGGCTGCCATGCAATTTCCAGCTGGTGCCTCAATTGTGCCAGATATCATGCCGGTCTTGTAGACCGCGTTACATGTTTCATCGGGTCACAAACATGTTTCTACATCTACATGGGATACTCTGTAAATCACATTTAAGTTCCTGGCACAGGGTTCAGCGAACTACCTTTATACTATTCATCTCTCATTCCATTCTCGAATAGCAGGCGGGAAGAAAGAACAACTGAATCTCTCCGTTGGAGCTCTTATCTCTCGTATCTTATTCTTATGATCATTTCTACCTATTTAGGTGGGAGTCAACAATATATTTTCTAATTTGGAGGAGGATGCTGATGATTGGAGTTTCGTAAGTAGACCACGCTGCGGAGATAACCGCCGTTGTTGTAATGATGTCCATCCCAGATCCTGTATCATTTCCGTGACGCTCTGTGACTGTATCGTGACAACACAAAAAGGGGTGCCCTTCTTTGGAATCTTTGACACCTTTCGTCAAACCCACCAAATAAGGACCCCACAATGGGCCCCAATACGACAAATAAGGACGGACAGGCGTAGTGTATGCACTCTCTTCAGTGGTTTTGTGGCATCTTTTAAGCGTTCTGCCAATAAAACGTAGTCCCTGGTTCGCCTTTCCTAAGACATTCTCTACGCGGTCTTTACAGTTTAAGGTATTCAATGGAATTTACGGCCTTCACATTCGATTGATTTATCTTGTAAACAAAGTGTAACAGATTTCTTTTCGTACTCATGTGGACGACTTCACACTCCTCATTATTTAGAGTCAGTTGCCAATTTTTACACCATACTGATATTTAAATCCTTCTGCAGTTGGTTTTTATCTTCATATAACTTTACTAGACGATAAATGACGGCGTTATCTACAAACAACCTAAGAGAGCTGCTCACATTTTCTCCTAAATTGTTTATGTGGATAAAGAACAGCAGAGGACCAATAACACTACCCTGTGGAACGCTGGATATCACCTCTGTTTTAGTCGAAGCCGTACCATCGATTACTACAAACTGTGTCCTCTCTGACAGGAAAGCCCCTATCCAGTCACAAATCTGGGGTGATATTCCATAACCGCGAAATCTGATTAAAAGCCGTTTGTGATGTACAGTGTCAAAAGCTTTGTGGAAATCTAGAAATACGGAATCAATTTGAGAACCCAACTCGATAGTACTATTCACTTCGTGTGAGTGAAGAGCTAGTTGTGTTTCACATGAACGATGTTTTCTAAATTGACCTTGGCTCAATAGATCATTCTTTTCTAAATCAAAATATTTGAATGCAAAACCCTGCTGCAAATTGACGTTAATGAAATAGGCCTGTAGTTTAGGGGATTAATCCTACTGCCTTTGTTGAATTTAAGTGTGACCTGTGCAAATTACCAATGTTTTGGTACAGATCCTTCTATGAGAGAGCAGTTGTATATGGCTGTTAATGAAGGAGCAATCGCATCAGCATAATCAGATAGAAATCTAGTGAGTATAAATTTCGGACCAGAAGACTTGTCTTGTTAAGTGATTTCAGTTGCTTCACTACTCCGATCATATCTACTTCTACGTTACTCCTTCTGGCGTCTGTTCGTTATTCGAAATCTGGATTATTGGTTTCGTCTTCTTTGGTGAATGAATTTCGAAAAGCTTTGTTTTTAGTAACTCTGCTTTATTAGCGCTATCATCGGCTAGATCGCCATTTATATCACGTTATGAGGATATTGTTTGTGTTTTGCCTCTACTATATTAGGCATATGACCAAAATCTCTTTGGATTCTCAGTCAAATTACGCCAAAGAGTTTCGTTGAGCAATGTATTGTAAGCATCTCGCATTGAAATATTTGCTAAAGTTCGAGCATCTGTGTAGGATCGCAAAACTTGGGGATTTTTGTTGTTTTAAATTTAGAATGCCTTTTTCGTTGTTTCTGTAACAGTATCCTGACCTGGTTTGTGTACCAAGGAGGATGACTTCTTTGGTATGTTCAATGGGCGACAGATCAGTGGATTGTGCTGGGCAGGGTAAGAAATGAAATGTTTGTAGAACTTATGGGACTTAACTACGGGGTCATCAGTCCCTAAGCTTACAAACTACTTACGAACTAGCTAAGACTAAGGACGGCACAAATATCCATGCCCGAGGGGGGATTCGAACCCCCGACCGTAGTGACCGTGCAGACCGTGACTGCAGCGCCTCAGTCCCCTCGGACACCGCGACCGGCTGGGCAGGGTATTTGACGTACATCTTGAAGAGCACGTTGGGTGGTACAGGATACAGGTAGAAGTGCATTGTCCTATTCGAATATCATATCGCCTAACTGGTGCATCAACGACAGCGAGACGGGTTTATTGATGATTACAATGTACCGTGCACTGTTTAATGTTCCGTTGACGATCACCAGAGGAATACGGCCAGTGTAGGATGCGGTTCCCTACACCATGGTGCATGATCAAGCGTGCCTTTAAGACGTCTTCCACACGCGCCCCAACATCGTTCAGCCCGCTTCCATTGATTTTGCGATACGCGCTTATGGAACGAAGAATGAAGACGTCTTCAGTGATGAGAGTCGCTTCTGCCTCCGTCTCCAGTGATGGTCGTAAGTGTGTGCGGCGTCGTGCAGGAGAAAGCGAAAATCTGGAGTCTATACGACAGAGTCACATGGGACCGATCGCCGGCATCGGTGTATGGAGCCATATCCTGCATCCTCTGGTGGTCGTCGAGGGCACATGGAACAGTCCACGGTACACTGAAAACATCATTAAATCCATCTTGGTACCGTTCCTGCACCAACAAGACGATATGCATTTTCTACAGGACACTGATCGTCGACTGCAGCCTGCTAAACGATACTATCGTGTTCAGTAGTACCGTAAACTGGGGATACTGGGACGCAAAACAAAAGATGTATTGAATCAGTCGCGGATGTGGTGTAATACACGTATGGATCGAATCAATCATTTCGTCGACGGGCAGCAGCACTAGCTAGCGCATAGCGCCGTCTGCATTCCGTCTGCTTTTCGCTTCCTTCCACAGCTAACGTTATATTGTTGTGTAATGAGACCAAGGATTGTCTCTGCCGGAAAATTTCGACTTTCGCCACGTTTCGCATTTGCATTGCATGAAAGACAAAGTGAAATTTATATTTCATATACGTTCCTCTTTTCCCGAGGACATGCAGCTCTACTGTATGAGTATATGATGATGGCGTCTTCTTGGGTAAAATATTCCGGAGTTAAAATAGTCCCCCGTTCGGATCTCCGGGCAGGGACTACTCAAAAGGATGCCCTCAGCAAGAAAAACAAGACAAGCATTCTACGGATCGGAGCGTGGAATGTTCTAACCTTTAATCGCGTAGGTAAATTAGAAAATCTGAAAAGAGAAATGGATAGGTTAAAGTTAGATATGGTAGGGATTAATGAAGTACGGTGGCAGAATGACCAGGATATCTGTTCAGGTGAGTACAGGGTTATAAATACATAATCAGTTGGTGGAAACGCAGGAGTAGGCCTAATAATGAATACGAATGCTGACAAGTTACTATGAACAGCGTAGTAAACGCATTATCATAGTAAAGATAGACACAAAACCAACACCGAATACAGTAGTACAAGTGTATATGCCAAATGATGATAATATCGAACAAATGCACTAGGAGATAAAATAAATTATTCAGAAAATTAAGGGAGACGAAAACTTGATTGTAATGGGGGACTGGAACTCGGTCGTAGGAAAAGGAAATGTAGTAGGTGAATGCGTACTGAGGAAAAAGGAATGAAAGAGGAAATCGCTTGGTAGAATTCTGTGCAGAGCACAATTTAATGATCACCAAAACTTGGTTTAAGCATCATGAAAGAAGTCTGTGTACGTGAAAGAGACCAGGAGACACTGGACGGTACCAGATTTACTTTATAATGGTAAGGTATAGATTTAAGAACCAGGTTTTAAATTGTAAGGCATATCCAGGGGCAGATACAGACTCTGACCATAACTTATTGGTTATGAACTGCAGATTAAAACTCAAGAGACTGCAGAAAGATAGAAAAGTTAGGAGATGGAAACTGAACAAATTGAAAGAACCAGAGGTTTTGGAGGGTTTCAGAGGGATCATTAGGCAAGGATTCGCTCAAACGGGAGAAAATAATACAGTAGAAGAAGAATGGGTAGTTCTGAGAGATAGGGTTGTGAAGACTGCAGAGGATCATATAGGCAGAAGGACAAAGCTAATAGAAATACCTGGATAACACAGGTTATACTAAACTTAATTGATGAGAGGAGAAAATATTAAAATTCAGCAAATACAAAAGGGAGACAGACGTCTGAAAAAGTACAGACTGACAGGAAGTACAGACTGGCTAAGCAGGAGTGGCTTGAGGAGAAATGCAAGACCACAGAAGAATGTATAAATAGGGAAAAGATAGATACCGCCTACAGGAAAATAAAAAAGAAACATTTTGAGACAAGAAAAGGAGCAGTATGAATATCAAGAACTCGAAAAACAGTACTAGGCAAAGATGGGAAAGCTGAAAGATGGAGGAAATATATAGAAGGTCTGTACAAAGGAAATAAACTTGAAAGCAGTATTATAGAAATCGAAGATGATGTAGAGGAGGATGAGAGAGGAGATACTATACTGCGGGAAGAATTTGACAGAGCACTAAAAGATTTGAGTAGAATCAAGGCCCCTGGAATAGATGACATCGCGTCTGAACTGCTGATATCTACATCAACATACATACTCCGCAATTCACAGTAAGGTAAGGTTCCAAATAGAAGGAGGAAAAAAAAAGAATACTTATATGCCTCCGTACGAGCCCTAATTTCTCTTGTCTTTGTGATCACCACGCGAAAGGTAAGTAGGCGGCAGATCGGACTACACTCAAATTCAAATTGCGGCCCTCTAAATTTCCTCAACAGAAATTCACGAAAGGACCGTCGTCTTTCCTCCAGCGATCCCCTATTGAGTTGCCGGAGCATTTTCGTAACACTCGCGCATTGGTCGAACCTACCAGTAACAAAACTAGCTGCTCGCCTCTGAACTGCCTCTGTCTTCCTTTAAACTGATCTGCTGCGGGTCCCAAATTCTTAAGCAATACTCAAGACGTGGTCGTACAAGCGTTTTATACGCAGTCACCTTTACAGGTGAAGTACATCTTCCCAAAATTCTCCCAATAAACCGAAGTCGGCTGTCCGTCTTACTCACTACTGTCCTAACATGTTCGTTCTATTTCATATCGCTCTGCAATGTTACGCCTAGATATTTGAACGACGTGACAGCATCGAGAAACTTACTACTAATGCTGTATTCGTACATTATGGGATTGTTTTTCCTGCTCATGCGCATCACCTTACATTTTTCTCCATTGAGAGCTAATTGCCATTCTTCGCACCAACTAGAAATTTTGTCTAAGTCATCCTGTATGCTATTACAGTCAGTTAAAGACGACTCCCTCCCATTCACCACAGCTTCAACAGCAAACAGCCGCAAATTACGATTTACTCTGCCCATCGGATCATTTATATAGATAGAGAATAATCGCGGTCGTATCGAACTCCCATGGGGCACGCCTGACGATACACTCGTCTCTGATGAACACTCGCCGTCGAGACCAACGTACTGCGTTCTATTACTTAGGAAATCATCCAGCCAGTCACAAATCTGTGAACCCATTCCATAAGCTCGTAGCTTCGTTAGCAGTCTGCAGTGTGGCACTGCGTCTAACGCCTTTTTGAAGTCGAGAAAAACACTAGCCGCCTGTTGCCCTTCATCCATGGCTCGCAAAACGTCATTCGAGAAAAGGGCAAGCTGAGTTTCACGTGAACGATGTTTCCTAAACCCGTGCTGATTCATGGAAAGAAGCTTTTCCGTTTCCAGGAAATATACTATATACTAACTGAGAATATGCTCCAAAATCCTACATGAAACTGATGTCAACGATATTGGCCCCTAACTGTGTGGGTCAGTTCTCTTTCCTTTCTTATAAACGGGAGGCACCTGCGCATTTTTGCAATCACTAGAAACTTTGCGCTGAATTAAAGATTCGCGATAAATGCAAGCTAAGTAGGAGGCCAATGCCACAGTATACTGTTTGTAAAACCTAACTGGTATTTCATACGGACCAGCAGACTTTTTCGTATTTAGCTCTCTCAGCTGCTTCTCTACACCGGAAATACCTATTACTATGTCCTTCATTTCGGAATTAGTAGGCTGATCAAATGATGGTACATTTGTGCGGTCCTCCTACGTGAAATATTTCTTAAAGGTTAAATTTAGAACTTCAGCTTTCCGTTTGCTTTCTTCTATTACTACACCGAAATAATCAACGAGTGAGTGGAAAGTGGGCTTTGACCAGCTTATCGATTTTACATAGGACCAGAATTTTTTAGGGTTCTGGGAAAGATCTTTTGGTAAGATATGGCTATGGTAATTATTGTATGTTTCGCGCATCGATTTTTTTATAGACGCACGAATCTCTACTATCTTTTGCCTGTCATCATTTGCGTGTTCTTTTTTGAATCGAGAGTACAACAGTCTTTGCTTTCTCAGCAGCTTTCTAACATTATTATTATACGACGGTGGATCTTTTCCATCCTTAATCGTCTTTACTGGCACATATTTCTCTAACCCTTTACTTACAATGCATTTAAATTTAGTCCACAATTCCTCTACGTCCATAGTCCCGGAATTAAACGATGCCTATTCATTTCCTAGGCGCGATCCTAACATTTGCTTATCGGCTCTCCCAAACAAAAACACGCTCCTAGCCTTCTTGATTGGTTTATGAACTTTGGTCACCATCGACGCCTGTCTCTACACTGACATCGTTAATAAGGTCAGGCCTGTTCGTGACTATAAGGTCTAAAATATTTCCATTGCGCGTGGTTTGCCGGTTTAACTGCTCAATACAGTTTTCGGAGAACGTGTCCAAAAGTAGTTCGCAAGACTGTCTGAACCGCCTGAAATGTATCTAGAGAGGTCCCAATCTATACTCTTAAGGTTGAAGTCTTCCCCGACTAGTATTACATGGCCCGGATACCTATGCACTATCTGGTGTAGACTTTCTTTGAATGATTCTAAAACTGCTACAACAGCACAGGGAGGTCGGTAAAAACACCCAACTATTAACTTTACTTCTTTTAGACCTGTTATACGTGCCCAGATAACTTCACAGATACTTTCAAATTCGATCTCATTAGAAACAATATCTTAGTCCACAGCGATGAACACTCCTCCTCCAGTTGTATCCGATCTATCTTTCCGATATACATTCCACGCCTCGCCTCGCTAAATATCTGTAATATATCGTTAGGAGAGCCAGTCATGAAGAAATTTTTCTACCTAGTATGCAAGATATAAGAGACAGGGGAAATACCCTCTGACTTCAAGAAGAATATAGTAATTCCAATTCCAAAGAAAGCAAGTGCAGACAAATGTGAAAATTACAGAACCAAAAGTTTAATAAGTCATGGTTTCAAAATAGTAACACGAATAATTTACAGACGAATGGAAAAACTTGGAGAATCCGACCTTGGGGAAGATCAGTTTGGATTTAGGAGAAATGTTGGAAAACGGGAGACAATACTCAAATTACGACTTATCTTAGAAGATAGGCTAAGTAAAGGTAAAGGTACGTTTTTAGGGTTTGTAGATTTGGAGAAAGCTTTTGACAATGTCGACTGGAATGCACTGTTTCAAATTATGAAGGTAGCAGGGGTAAAATATAGGGAGCGAAGGGTTATACACAACTTATACAAAAACCAAATAGCGGTTATTAGAGTCGAAGGGCATGAAAGAGAGGCAGAGGTAGGGAAGGGTGTAAGACAGGGTTGTAGCCTTTCGCCATTGTTGTACAATCAGTACATTGGGCAAGCAGTGAAGGAATGCAAGGAGAAATTTGGCGAAATTGGTGCCAGTAAAGACGATTAAGGATGGATAAGATCCACCGTGGTATAATAATAATGTTAGAAAGCTGCTGAGAAAGCAAAGGCTGTTGCACTCTCGATTCAAAAAAGAACACGCAAATGATGACAGGCAAAAGTTAGTAGATTCGTGCGTCTATAAAAATATCGATGCGTGAAGCATACAATAATTATCACAGCCATACCTTAGCAAAAGATCTTTCTGAGAACCCGAAAAAATTCTGGTCCTGTGTAAAATCGATAAGCGGGTCAAAGCCCACTGTCCAGTCACTAGTTGATCATTCCGGGGCAGTAATAGAAGAAAGCAAACGGAAAGCTGAAGTTCTAAATTTAACCTTTAAGAAATCTTTCACGTAGGAGGACCGCACAAATATACCATCATTTGATCAACGTACTAATTCCGAAATGGGGGACATAGCAATAGGTATTTCCGGTGTAGAGAAGCAGCTGAGAGAGCTAAATACGAAAAAGTCTGCTGGTCCGGATGGAATACCAGTTCGGTTTTACAAAGACTATTCTGCGGCATTTGCCCCCTACTAAGCTTGCATTTATCGCGAATCTTTAATTCAGCGCAAAGTTCCTAGTGATTGGAAAAAAGCGCAGGTGACTCCCGTGTATAAGAAAGGAAAGAGAACTGACCCATACAATTACAGGCCAATATCTTTGACATCGGTTTCATGTAGAATTTTGGAGCATATTCTCAGTTCGAATATAGTAAATTTCCTTGAAACGGAAAAGCTTCTTTCCATGAATCAGCACGGGTTTAGGAGACATCGTTCATGTGAAACTCAGCTTGCCCTTTTCTCACATGACACCTTGCGAGCCATGGACGAAGGGCAACAGGCGGATTGTGTTTTTCTCGACTTCAAAAAGGCGTTCGACGCGATGCCACACTGCAGACTGCTAACGAAGATACGAGCTTATGGAATAGGTTCACAGATTTGTAACTGGCTGGAAGACTTCCTAAGTAAAAGAACGCAGTACGTTGTTCTCGACGGCGAGTGTTCATCAGAGACGAGTGTATCGTCTGGCGAGCCCCAGGGGAGTGTGATAGGACCGCTATTATTTTCTATTTATATAAATGATCTGCTGGACAGAGTAAGTTGTAATTTGCGGCTGTTTGCTGATGATGCTGTGGTGTATGCGAGGGTGTCGTCTGTAACTGACTGCAATAGCATACAGGTTGACTTAGACAAAATTTCTAGTTGGTGCGAAGAATGGCAGCTAGCTCTCAATGTAGAAAAATGTAAGGTGATGCGCATGAGTAGAAAAAACAATCCTGTAATGTTCGAATACAGCATCAGTAGTGAGCTTCTTGATGCGGTCGCGTCGTTCAAATATCTAGGCGTAACATTGCAGAGCGATATGAAATGGAACGAGCATGTAAGGACAGTTGTGAGTAAGGCAGATATCCGACTTCGGTTTATTGGGAGAATTTTGGGAAGAATTACTTCAACTGTAAAGGAGACCGCGAATAAAACGCTTGTACGACCACGTCTTGAGTATTGCTCAAGTATTTGGGACCCGCAGCAGATCGGTTTGAAGGAAGACATAGAGGCGGTTCAGAGGCGAGCAACTAGATTTGTTACCGGTAGGTTCGACCAATGCGCGAGTGTCACGGAAATGCTCCGGCAACTCAATTGGGGATCGCTGGAAGAAAGACGACGTTCTTTTCGTGAATTTCTGTTAAATAAATTTAGAGGGCCGGGATTTGAAGCTGAGTGTAGTACGATCTTGCAGCCGCCTACTTACATTTCGCGTAAAGATTACAAAGACAAGATAAGAGAAATTAGGGCTCGTACGGAGGCATATAGGCATTCTTTTTTTCCTCGTTCAATTTGGGAGTGGAATAGGAAAGGAAATGCCTAGTAGTGGTACAGTGTACCCTCCGCCACGCACCTTACGGTGAATTGCGGAGTATGTATGTAGATGTAGATGTAGATGTAGGGAATTAAAGTTCAGGGAGAAGAAATGAAAACTATGAGGTTTGCCGATGACATAGTAATCCTTGTCAGAGACCGCAAAGGATCTGGAAGAGTAATTGAATGGAATGGACAATGTCTTGAAAAGTTGTAAGATGAACATGAACAAGAGTAAAATAATGATAATGGAATGTAGCGTCAGAAAATCACTCGATGCTGAAGGAATTAAATTAGGTAATGAGGCAATAAAAGTAGTTGACGAGTTTTGTTACTTGGGTAGCAAGATAGCTTCTGATGGCCGAAGTAAACAGGATATAAAATGCAGAATGGCTATGGGAAGAAAAGCGTTTCTGCAGAAGCGAAACTTGTTGACATCCAATATTAGTTTAAATATTAGGAAGTCCTTTCTGATGGCATTTGTCTGGAGTATAGCATTGTATGGAAGGGAAGCGTGGACAATAAGGAGTTCAGACAAAAAGATGATAGAAGCTTTTGAAATGTGGTGCTACAGACGAATGATGAAAATTAGATGGGTGGATCACGTAACTAATGAGAAGGTGCTCAACAGAATTGGGGAGAATAGGAATTTCTGCCATATACTAAGAGAAGGGATAGATTGTTTGGACACATTCTGAGACATCAAGTAATCGTCAACTTAGCATTAGAAGGAAGCGTGTGGGGTACAAATCGTAGAGGGAGACCGAGGGACGAATACAGTAAGCAGATTCAAAAGGATGTAGGTTCCAGAAGATATTCTCAGATGAAGAGACTTGCACAGGACAGGGTAGCGTGGAGAGCTGCATCAAACCAGTCTGCGGACTGAAGATCACATCAACATACATTCCTTGGCAAACTGTCTATTGATTAAATTATGTAGCCAAAGAACGCCCATTAAAGTAGATATATTTAGGGTATGGTGTCCTTAAAAGAAAAAAAAAATGGGGTTATTTCGAGCCCTGATCAGAAATTGGTTCAAGTTGTTGCAGGCGTTATATTTAAATTAATGAATGGTGTCTAATTCATTATAAGTTTCCAGCATCATATCCATCTCTTTGTAGTAATTTTCAGACAACGAAAGTAAAGAAGACCAAGCGACACTAACGGTTCCTTAAAAGAGCAGTATTTCTTCTCCTGTTTTGCAATAATATTTTATTTCCAGATCAAAAAATCATAACGGTGCCAGTGTTGATTGCATGAAACGGATAACAAGATCCTAGACATGGCCGTCAGGAAAGGGCAATTTATTGTACAAGCGGTGTAACATTTAAAAATAAAATTAACCCACCTACTTTAATTAGAAGATATTTGATTTCAGTGGTAACATAAACTAATTTTATTGACCACCAAACATTTATTATTACGAATATTTACAACACTATATACGAGTGCTGATACGTTTCATTCAGGCAAACACAGATTATTACGTACTTTTAAGATATTTCCTAGTTAAATGTCAAATTAAATTCACATTCTTCACACGAAAATAACCGTCAATGTTTTTCTTTCCAGACGCCAAGTTCTACTTCCACGGGATGCAATTTTATACTGCTTTCTACAAGGAAAATAATGCGATGGTTCACGTTAGCCAAATCCTCCAGTTACATGCACTTTACATCATATCTCTAATATGAGAAAAATCAGATCGAAATCGGAAAGATTTATAAGTACCTTTTTTCCACGCGATATTAGAGAGTCGAATTGTAGCGTATAATGTCCTTCCTTTGATTACCTTGTAGCAGTAAAACTGTGTATGTAATGAAAGACTATTTCAAATTTTCTGAATAGGCAGATGTTAGAAGGCAATTATAGTGAATCAGTTTTCATGTGATGTGTAGATATTAAACCATGTACACTGAAATAAAATTTTTAATGATATTATACAAAAATACCCTAGGTTCGTTGCAGGTGTTTAGTTTCACGTAACATTTCAAATAACTACTAACTAACTTCAATGGAAAGATATTTTACCATTAGATATGTGAAATAGTGTTGTAAAAATACTCGTAAAAATCGGAGACCTTAAGTAAAATTTAACCCATACCGAGCTAGCCGAGAATCAAAAGGAATAAAATAAAATAAATAAAATACAGAATAACCTATTTAAACAAAATAATAAATAACAAATACTATCCATTAACGAGTATTGTTACAAACGAAATACCATAAAAGCACTTCTATGAACCCTCTGTCATGCACTTCATTCAGATTTACAGAATAATTATGTAGATCTAAATGAAATTCCAATAATTCATTGCTGACGAATGAAAACTAAATTTTCATCTGAAATGGACCTATAGTGCTAGATAAATATCACAAATATAAAATAGTTTAGATATCGACATAATTAATAGTTCCCGACTACTAAATAAATTTATTATTCATGTCAATTAACTCAGTTTACGGTGATCTGTAGCCTTACGCTTTTCTCATTTTCTAAATAAGATTATCCGATCTTTGCTTTATAATTCTATTAGCTGTAAATTCATTGATGGTGCAATGCCTTTACGATCGCTAATTCCCTGTTCACCGCTGAGTCGAAAAGTTCAGGTGTTGTCATCAGCAGGTCTTACGAGGAAAGTACTTGGGCTCGAACAAAGACATATACATCAAAATCGTATGAGAGGTAATGTAAAGATCCTTTATTGTTCTAGCGATACTCTCGCATCTGCAAAACTCTGCAGTCGTCCGTTAGACTGTGCCTTGACACATTGCGCTTTGACCGGTCGGTTCGCCAGTAGGGACGGTGCAGTATACCTCCAATGATGCGTTTTGTGACGTTATTTGTGTAGTGAAGCGTCAGATGGGGGCGACGATTGGTAATCAATCCTGCTAATGTATTGCGATTGGTTGAGATGAAGTTACGAAGAACCCTCCTTCGTAAAGATGGTATTACTGTAGAAGATGAATCATTCGCATGCTTTCTCGTATCTGTTATGGTACAGAAAAATGAACATAATTTAGATACTGTTGTAACACTAACACATAATGATGATATTAGGGATGATAATGACGAACAACTCATTGCAAGCGGTAGTGCTACGGTAAGTGCGGGAAGAGTCGTTGGGAGCAGTGGCAGTGAATACCAACAGTCTTCGGAGAAGAAGGTTATAGTTGCAACTATAATCACGGCTTTTGATGACAATTCGCCAGAGAACATGTACGATGATCATTACAAAAAATGTTCAAATGTTTGTAGAGTCTATGGGACTTAACTACGGCGTTATCAGTCCCTAAACTTACAAACTACTTATGAACTACTTACAAGTAAGGACGGCAGAAATATCCATGCCCGAGGGGGATTCGAACCCCCGACCGTAGTGGCTATGCAGACCGTGACTGGAGCGCTTCAGTCCCCTCGGCCACCGCGGCCGGCGATCATTACATAAGTTATAGTTACCATATCTGCATCTGGCGTCTACAATTACATCTACAGTGCTATCTAGAGCATGATCGCAGAGTTTTGCAGAAAAACGACACCCACCAGCACATTGAGGTGTACGTAGAGATCCTGCAATACATATATGTTGTTCGAGCCCATATATTTTCCTTGTTAGTCATTTTCTCGACGAGTCGGCTAATTGCTCGAGATGATTTTCGAACAAAGCACTTACAAGAATATCGCTCGTGAACATAATAAGTTTTTGCATTGTTTTATCGATGAAAAAGGCTGAAAAGCAAAGACATACTAAATGAATAGAGGAAAAAACGAAATAAACCTCTCTGACCAATGTTAAAGTATCTCATAACTTAGTTGATTACTGTATATGTAAACATCTTCGGCAAAGCTGTTGCTAATTACGAAAAAATATAATTCTTTCATTTAAAGTTTTAATGTAAAAAGCTGCATAATAGCTGACAGTTAAAGCAACAGTTACGCCAGATGTCAACATAAATTAACGTCCAAACGTCGTAGACGTAAGTTATTAGGAAAATTTATAACAAACAAATTTATGTATATTTTCATATTGTTTGATTTGTAATTAATGTAATTCATATACACGCAGGCGCTTGAGAATGACAAACTGTCGAAACTGCTGTAGCAATATTAAATAAAACATAAGCAGCAATCCGGAACTTTACTGCAATGTCTTTCTACGACATATATGATGCTGCAGGCCCAACAATTAGGAAAAAAAATTCAGTTTTGCTCTGGCGCGCACAGGTGCAGTGGAATTTGGCCAATAGCGGTAGCCACGTGATTTTGAGGTTGCCTTCCGATTGAAAGGGGAGTGGGGCGTGGTGCCTGCGCGGAAGTGCCACGAGGGGGCGGCCAGCTGTTAGGACTCGGGGTTAGGGAACGCGTAGCGCTGCGTTGTGGGGACTCCGGGCTGGATCCCCGCAGCCTACATATTGCAGAATCATGCGCGGCCAAGCCGCGACCGCTGTATTTTATTCGGAACGGAGCTCAATTTCTGGGGGACTGCTGGGCAGTCGCTGGAACACTGCCAGCGGCCACCTGTGGTACGCAGAAGACAAAACGCCGTCGGCCGGCTTCTCTTTTATATGCATGGAAGGTAAACACTCGAATTACCGTGCGACACAGGAGACATCTGACTCGTAAATTTTGCATTCTTTGAGCCGCAGTTTACTACTGGTATGCTGTAGCGTTGCGAGATTGAGATTTTTACACTCCTGGCCGTTAACATGGCTACACCAAGAAGATGACGTGCTAGAGACGCGAAATTTAACCGACAGGAAGAAGATACCGTGATATGCAATTAATTAGGTTTTCAGAGCATTCACACAAGGTTGGCCCCGGTGGCGACACCTACAATGTGCTGACATGAGAAAAGTTTACAACCGATTTCTCATACACAAACAGCAGTTAACTGGCGTTGCCTGGTGAAACGATGTTGTGAAGCTTCGTGTAAGGAATAAAATGCGTACCATCATGTTTCCCACTTTGATAAAGGTCGGATTGTAGCCTATTGCGATTGCGGTTTATCGTTTCGCGACAGTGTTGCTCGCGTTGGTCGCGAATATGGAATCTGTGGGTTCAGGAGGGTAATACGTAAAGCATTGCTGGATCCCAACGGGCTCGTATCACGACCAGTCGAGATGACTGGCATCTTATCCGCATAGCTGTAACGGATCTTGCAGCCACTTCTCAATCTCTAAGTCAACAGATGGGGACGTTTGCGAGACTAAAACCATCTGCACGAACAGTTAGAAGACGACTGCAGCAGTATGGTCTATCACCTCGGAGACCATGACTGCGCTTACACTTGATGCTGCATCACAGACAGGAGCGCCTGCGATGGTGTACGCAACGACGAACCTTGGTGCACGAACGGCAAAACATCACTTTTGCGGATTAATCCAGGTTCCGATTACAGCATCATGATGGTCGCATCCGTCTTTGGCCACATCACGGTGAACGCACATTCGTAGCAAGTATTCGTCATCGCCATACTGGCGTATCACCCTGCGTGATGGTATGGGTTGCCATTGGTTACACGTCTAGGTCACCTCTTGTTCGCATCAACGGCGCTTTGAACAGTGCCAATTACATTTGAGATGTGTCACGACCCGTGGCTCTGCCCTCCAATCGATCCCTGCGAAACCCTACATTTCAGCAGGATAATGCACGACCGCATGTTTAAGGTTCTGTACGGGCCTTTCTGGATACGAAAAATGTTCGACTGCTGCCCTGGCCAGCACATTCTTCAGATCTCGCACCAATTGAAAACATCTGGTCAATTGTGGTCGAGCAACTGGCTCGTCAGAATACGCACAGTCACTACTCTTGATGAACTGTCGTATTGTGTTGAAGCTGCATTGGCATCTGTACCTGTACACGCCATCCATACTTTGACTGAATGCCCAGGCGTATCAAGGACGTTATTACGGCAAGAGGTCGTTGTTCTAGATATTGATTTCTCAGGATCCATGCTCCCAAATTGCGTGGAAATGTAATCACATGTCGGTTCTAGTATAATATGTTTGTCCAATGAATACCAGTTTATCATCTGCATTTCATCTTGGTGTAGCAATTTCAATGGCCAGTAGTGTGAATTACCGATCTCTGATAGCGCCAGATATTGCAAGGGGTATGAATACGACGTGACGAGTTGGGTTGTCAATGAGTTCAGCAACGTTTATGTCGCATACACACGAAGTTCGCCATTAGCAGACTGTACTTTTCTTATTTTGATAATACTGGTGTGTTAAATAACATGTAACAAGATAAATAAATTAACGGAGGTGGTTGTTATTATTGAGTTTATCTTCATTAATTTATTTACAGTAATTAATTGAGGCAATAATTAATTCATTGAACTCAGATAGCAGAATATTTGCGTTGCAAACAATTAGCTAATTCATATTCGAACCAACTGAAAAATTATTCGCTCCGACCACAAAATAGGAAATATGCTCCTGTTTCAAAGACGGACGTGGATACTGGGAACCTGCTATTCATATTGTGCTTTCCACGACAAAGATTTTCACAGCGAACATATTTGCTCTCTTGTAACACAAAACAGGCTAAGTCCTTTATCCGCTCTATCACTGTTATGAATTTTATATACACAGAATTTCCTTTTCACACGTCTCTCGTATACTTTCTCGTACTTTTCCCATTCTCGCTTTCGTGTATTTTTACCAATGTCACGCTTTCCATTCTATTATCTTGATATTTTTATCACCGTCCTTATCAAATGCGCTGTCTGTCAGGATTGTCTATGTCCCATCCTTTTTCGTTCCCATCATTTCCAATATCTCTTTATTTCTCACAGTCTGCTGTCTAATTTCACCATTTATTCCCATCTTTACGGATGGATTGGTCGGGTTTGTAAACGTTCACCGATAAAAACACTAACACGAGGGTAAAGATAATGGGTAAAAGTGGATAAAACTAATATAGATTTCTGAGAATCCCAGAGCGTATGTATCGTCTGTAAATATTTTTCCCGCAATCCACTGTCTCCACTCGCTTTTGTTCCCACTGCTACTATATCCATACATATATCTATTTTACTACCACCGTCTCGCACCCACCATGAATCTCACCACTCCCATTCTCTCTTCATTCTCTTCGAGTTCAAAAATATATGAATGCCAAATTCTTTGGTCAGGAAGGCGAAAAAAGAAGCCCTGGCTCCACACTTTTCTGTCAGTCTATTTTAAAAAGCAGTGCACTTTCATGGACAGTAACTGAGGAACCCACAACTCCTGCTTCGCCCCACACCATCTCGATTCAACATCCTGAAGATGGCCCGCAATTGGGTCGGTCGAAAATAATTTATGATAAAAATAATTTTGGGCTCTAGATTTTATATATATATGAAAAATGAAACAGTCACTGAGCATAACAGCTATAATAGAATCCTGCCTGATTTGTAGAAAACTGTCAGCAATCAGTCGTATTTTGTGTACACACCAGATTTACATTTCAAATTTTCAAATGTTTGTAAAGCTTATGGGACTTAACTACGGAGTCATCAGTCCCTAAACTTACAAACTACTTATTTACTACCTTATACTAAGGACGGCACAAATATCCATGCCCGAGGGGGGATTTGAACCCCCGACCATAGTGGCCGTGCATACCGTGACTGGAGCGCCTCAGTCCCCTCTGCCACCGCGGCCGGCATTTACATTTCGATCACAGTGTGATCATTATCAACGCTACAAAACAAACAGTTACAACATACAAAACTTTGCTTTTCAGCATTAATAATGACCACACGGTTATCTAGATCTGATGAATAAACAAATATTTTCGACTGATTGCTGACAATTTTTTATAGAATAATCATTTTCAGCAGGTCCCCTTCTTTTCCTTGCAACAGTAGATGTGATGCTTATAAAAAAATAAAAAAAAGAATTATAGATTAGTAAGGAAGTTAAGAAATGTAGGGATGCGAAAGTTTACCTCTTGTCAACATTGTGGTCACTACACATAGAGCACAACTTGTATTTTTATTTTATTTTATTTTATTAGAAAGGGAAAGTAAATCTGGTACGGCTTCGCTACATCAGTGATGTCTCGAAGTGGATTTCAACCGCCGGCCTTCGGAATGCCAATTCATTCTACATCTGTAAAGATTTGATTGTCTATAATCCTCTACAGATTTAAACACAGATCTGAGGAATAACAACAATAATGTGACATATATCGTGAGAAGAGATAACGCTGTACGATGTACGAGAAGTTTTTAAGTAAGTACCGTTTTTAAATTTAAAAAAGAAAAAATGTGCTAAGATATCTCAATACTTTTATGCGCGCTGGGTTCCTACATCTGTTGTCTACGCACTGACGCCATTACAGTCTGATTCTTCCTCGTTTACGTTGTGTACCGAGTGTTTAAGATGCCCCCTATAATCGTGAGTCCCACCGACTTTGAATTACGGGCTGTTATAAGATTTCTTAGTGGTAAAGTCCTAAAAGCGATCAGGATTCTTCGTGAGATCTGCCCAGTTTACGGAGAAAATCTTATGAGTGATGGAATGGTAAGAAAGTGGGTGAGAGCATTTGAAGATGACCGCACAAATGTGCATGATGAACAGTGGGCGTCCTTCGGTCGTTAATGAAAATTTGGTGCGGGAAATGGAAAATAAGGTGAGAGAAAACAGACGCTTTGCGATTTCCGCCTTGCGGGAAGACTTTCCTAATGTTTCTCGTAGTGTTTTGTAACACATTGTGACCGAGCAAGACGATGACGAAGTCAAAACGGTTGTAATGCAGTGGTTAACTAGTCAGGCGGCAGACATCTATAACAAAAAAAAAAAAAAAAAAAAAAAAAAAAAAAAGAACAAAAACTGGTACAGCGTTATGGAAAGTGCCTCAATATGGACGGAAATTATTTAGAAAAGTAGATTAAGGTACATGCTTTCATGTAAAAATAATGTCATCGAGATATCTTAGCACGTCGTTTTTAATTTCAAAACGGTACTTACTTAAAAAAAGATGCCTCGTATAATGACAGTTTCCTCAGAGAATATTTTTCATAAAACAGACTGGTGCTAATCAACTGAAACGCGTCATGAAATAAAAATAACAACTCTAAGATCTGGACTGTTTTAATTTTAACCATTGTTTTAAGATCACTGCCAAGTACTCATGGACACAAGTCTGCAAACCATGTGGGGTTCGGTCGAGGATATCAAACCTATTTCTCGAGAACGAAGTGAAATATAGCTGCGTTCTTA
This sequence comes from Locusta migratoria, assembly GCA_026315105.1. Classification (NCBI taxonomy): domain Eukaryota; kingdom Metazoa; phylum Arthropoda; class Insecta; order Orthoptera; family Acrididae; genus Locusta; species Locusta migratoria. Next base: position 335,406,481 of record CM048746.1, on the reverse strand, counting down.
ATTTAAAATAAAATTTGTATATCTGTAGTCTGTAGGCTGATATGTATGAGCTAAATTCAAGCATAGGTATAGTCTGCCGAATTTGTTTCTTCTTCTGCAAATTCTTCAAAATACATTGCAATACTATAAGGAATTTAATACAACATATTAACTGTAGCGAATAACGAACGTAAAAGTAACCCTTTTTCGCCAATATACTTTGAGATATGCAAAATGAAATTTATTTCACCGAATAGATTCCACGAATTGTGTGGCAAGTTTTATCGTGGCATTAACGTTGTCTCTCAGTCAAATTAGCATTTTTGGTACCCAAAACAGGCTGTTATTCGCGTGAATCTATAATGGGTAAGGTTTATCGAAAAAGGAAAAATATCATAGGTAAATGTCTGCAGGATATTTTGTTATGATCTGAATCATTTGCTACGATTAGTTATTTGGATATTTGCGTTCCACCGTGCATAATCAGTAAAAAAAAAAAAAAAAAAAAAAAAAAAAATTCCGGTTTTGCGTCGAAGCTCAGAAACTTTGAATCTTTAGACTTCCATATCATACATACATCTAATAAATACTGCAAGTAGTTTGATAATGTATGGTGAATAGTTTGATAATGGATGGTGAAAATTTGATATTTTGCGATGAGTAAAAAGAAGTGCCCATTCCCGCAATTTGCAGTTCTTATGACCAAAAATCACGGTTTTTCGTGGATTTCTTAGGAACTTGCATGTGTACTGTCCGCCTACAATAACGGCAACACTCACGACAGGAAGGCGCCGCGAGTTGCGGGGCAGCTAGGCGCTCACTCCATGGGACAACACGAGTTCGCAGGCGGCGCTAGCCGCACTTCCAGAGGGCACAGAAAGCAGGAACCTACTCCGGTCCGCGGTAGACGTGATTGGGGAGTAGGGCAGGCAGATATCCTTTGACGTGTGTACTTAACGTCGCTCAAAGCGGTCAGACGCCAGCTAAGGGACCTGCCACTCCTCCGCCTTCCGACGTCACCGCCGCTGCTGCTTCGCCGACCAGCCTTACCGCCAAGGACGCCAGCGGGTCTCTGCAGCATCGCCACTGACTGTCGGAACGGAAGAGATATAGATCTTCCTCACTGTCGTCTGAGATTGGTGAACTAAAATGTTATAAGTACTGTAACTGCAAACCAGTGGACATTTAGTTTTGTGGATCTTTTGTTTTTGTGAAGCAATGACGACCGTTGTGATTATTTTCAGTCAGAGAAGTACTGCTTTTTTTTGTTTTGTTCTAATAAACTGCACTGAAGTAAGAAACGAGTGACATAATTAGAGTAGATTCTTCACAATGGATAGATAATGCTTTTGTAAGCTTTTGAAACATACACAAATATGATATATTTTGGTCTCTACAAGAACTACATTATATCAATCTCTAAAGAGAAAGCTGAAACTGATCGAGCGCTATAAGGCGCCTTGCTTCGGAGCGCGCTGCTGCTCTCCTTGGATGTTCGAGTCCTCCCTCAGGTATGGGGTGTTTGTTTCCCTTAGCCTAAGTTAGATTATAAAAGCCCTTTTGATTTACAAACATTTGAACATGCTTATTTATAGCCATTAAGGCAACGCATGTGGATCGCGATCTATAGGGTTGCGAGCGCACGAATTCCTGTAGTGATGGAGTGATACTCTGGTGTTTGCAGTAACAAGTATTTTCTAGAACACCATCGAGTTGATAACTGCTATGTGATCTAATAATACTTAGTTTAGGCATACGAAGTCTGTATGAATCAATACTTTTTCCAGTAAATGTGATTCCATTGACGAGCTTTATGCAACCACCTCATGCAGTGGGGAAAAGAGAGAGGGTGGTGAACAACGTTAAGTTTTCTAGATACTCTCCTAACATCATGAACTCATTTCAAATCTAGCTCAGTCCTACTGAAAAACTTGTTTATGGATCTTGTAATCAGTTGCTAAATAACTGTTTAACTTTAATGTCACTTAGGAACTCAAGTCATCACATAAACCGTGCCGTTGAACATATTTCCTAAGTCTATGTTCCACCACACAATATATACTACTCACCATTAAAATTGATACAGCAATAAGAAATGCATATGATAAACGGATATTCATTGGACAAACATATTATACTAGAACTGACATGTGATTACATTTTCACGCAATATGGGTGCATAGATCCAGAGAAATCGGTACCCAGAACAACCAGCTCTGGCCGTAATAACGGCCTTGATAAGCCAGGGCATCGAGTCAAACAGAGCTTGGATGGCGTGTACAGGTACAGATGCCCCTAAAGCTTCATTACGATACCAAAGTCCTTCAAGAGCAGTGACTAGCTTATTGTGACGAGCCAGTTGCTCGTCCACCATTGACCAAACGTTTTCAGTTGGTGAGAGATCAGGAGAATGTGCTAGACAGGGCAGCAGTCGAACATTTTCCTTATCCAGAAAGGCCCGTACAGGACCTGCAACATGCGGTCGTGCATTATCCTGCTGAACTGTAGGATTTCGCAGGGATCAAATGAAGTGTAGAGCCACGGGTCGTAACACATCTGAAATGTAACGGCCACCCTTCAAAGTGCCGTCGATGCAAACAAGAGGTGACCGAGACGTGTAACCAATGGCACCCAATACCAACACGCCAGGTGATACCCAGTATGGCGATGGCGAGTACACGCTTCCAACGTGCGTTCCCTGTGATGTCGCCAAACACGGATACGAGCATCATGATGCTGTAAACAGAACATAGATTCATCCGAAAAAATTACGTTTTGCCATTCGTGCACCAAGGTTCGTCGTTGCGTACACCATCGCAGAACTGTCTGTGATGCAGCCTCAAGGGTAACCGCAGCCATGGTCTCCGATCTGATAGTTCATGTTGCTGCAAACGTCATCGAACTGTTCGTGCAGATGGTTGTTGTCTTGCAAACGTGGCTGCACGATGAGGCAAACGTGGCTGCACGATCCGTTACAACGATGCGTATAATAATATCTCGACTGCCTGTCTTGTTGGGATCCAACACGGCATTCAGTATTGCCCTCATGAACCCTCCGATTCCACCTTCTCCTAATTGTCATTGGATAGCGACCAACGCAAGCAGCAATGTCGTGATACGATAAACCACAATAGCGATAGGCTACAATCTGACCTTTATCAAAGTCGGAAACGTTATGGCAGGCATTTCTCCTCCTTACACTAGGCATCACAAAAATGTTTCGTTAGGCAACTGCTGTTTGTTTATGAAAAATCGGATGGAAACTTTCCTCATGTCAGCACGTTGTAGGTGTACCACCAGCACCAAATTTGTTTGAATGCTCTGAAAAACTAATCATTTGCAAATTACATTATCTTCTTCCTGTCGGTTACGTTTCGCGTCATCTTCGCGGTGTAGCAATGTCATTCGCCAGGAGTATAAAATAATAGTCATTTCTAAGTCAATTTAGTTGAAAGAACAAGTTCTTGTATTTGCGGGAGAGAAACAAATGGAACATGTAAATTCAGGTGCGAAGACACGTATCCAGACACTAAATCACCCAATCGATTAAGAAATTGGTGTTAGATTGAAATTCACAAATTGCTGGATTAAAATTTCACAAACAGAATTTCAATATCTTTAAATTTCAATATCTTTAAATTTCATAACTTGCAATAAACTGTTCAAACCACTATCATTATCTTCTTTAATTTGGAAAAAGGTATAACATCATGAAAAGTACTCATGTACCACTTTAAATAATTAAATACTTTATACTTGATAATTCTTGTTAATATAACGTTCTACTCTTATTTTGTTCATAGTATTTCGTATTTATTTGATTAAATTACATAACAAGCGTATATAATTTGCTAGTTGTACAATCAAACATTATCATGAACTGAACGAAACAATAGCATTTTCTTTTTTTAATACATTTTTTTCTTATAGGATGATCGGTGTGTCGCAATAAAGAAGACGCAGAGACGACCGCTGCCCCGTGACGTCATAGGAGGGACAGTTCCGTGATGCCGGTCGGTGCTGCGGCAGTGCTGCCTCTGTTCATTGCAGCACCTCGATCAACCGTGAAACAGACAGAACAAACACAAAAAAGTTTTAAGTATGCCATAAAATGAAGTAACAAATAATGTCATATTTATGATAACAACTTAAAAACCATACACAATTCGTTACAGTTGTAACATCTTCATTTGGCCCTTGTTGTTGCATTATAAATTATAAATGAACAAAAGAAAATATGTTTATCTCAGGAAATGGTGTGGAAACTGTATTTTGCAGAGATTAGCCTGGTATGCCATAACAGGCCGAATTAGCAGCACACCAACTGCTGGGATGGAAACCATGTTGGATATGCCCCCATTACACCTTTGGGTCCAGATGGAGGCAGCGGCTGGTGCATACAGACTGAAAACTGGCAAAAACTGGAACTGTTTGGGATATCCAGAATCACACACTAAAATAGTGAGTGAGGTAAATATAGGAAATGCCAGCCGAATATATTATAACCCCATACTGCTTCAACAAGCCTTTCAATATAACACTTGGAAGTAGGGTGCAGTGGGAGAAAATAGTTCGACACCATACGGGGGATATTGTCTGGTTCACTGACGGCTCAAAATCAGACCAAGGCGTTGGGGCCGGGGTACACGGAGCGCAGCCAAGACTGGAGAGCGTCATCTCTCTAGGGAAACTGGCCTCAGTATTCCAGGCCGAAATCACTGCCATCAGGGCGTGTGTGGAGGAGAATTTGCGTAGGTGCTACAAAGATATACATCTACATCTACATACATACTCCGCAGTTTACCGTAAGGTGCGTGGCGGAGGGTACAATGTACCACTACTAGACATTTCCGTTCCTATTCCACTCCCAAATTGAACGAGGAAAAAAAGAATGCCTATATGCCTCCGTACGAGCCCTAATTTCTCTTATCTTGTCTTTGTGATCTTTACGCGAAATGTAAGTAGGCGACAGCAAGATCGTACTACACTCAGCTTCAAATTCCGGCCCTCTAAATTTACTTAATAGAAATTCACGAAAAGAACGTCGTCTTTCTTCCAGCGATCCCCAATTGAGTTGCCGGAGCATTTCCGTGACACTCGCGCATCGGTCGAACCTACCGCTAACAAATCTAGCTGCTCGTCTCGCCTCTATGTCTTCCTTTAAAATGATCTGCTGCGGGTCCCAAAGTACATCTTCCCAAAATTCTCCCATTAAACCGAAGTCGGCTGTCCGCCTTACTCACAACTCACAACATGCTCGTTCCATTTCATATCGCTCTGCAATGTTACGCCTAGATATTTGAACGACGCGACAGCATCAAAAAGCTCACTACTAATGCTGTATTCGAACATTATGGGATTGTTTTTTCTACTCATGCGCATCACCTTAAATTTTTCTACATTGAGTGCTAGCTGCCAATCTTCGCACCAACTAGAAATTTTTTCTAAGTCATCCTGTATGCTATTACAGTCAGTTACAGACGACACCCTCCCATACACCAAGGCATCGTCAGCAAACAGCCGCAAATTACAACATACTCTGTTCATCAGATCATTTATATAGATAGAAAATAATAGCGGTCCTATCACACTCCTCTGGGGAACGCCTGACGATACACTCGTCTCTGATGAACACTCGCTGTCGAGAACAACGTACTGCGTTCTATTACTTAGGAAGTCTTCCAGCCAGTCACAAATCTGTGAACCTATTCCATAAGCTCTTATCTTCGTTAGCAGTCTGCAGTGTGGCACCGCGTCGAACGCCTTTTTTAAGTCGAGAAAAACAAAATTCGCCTGTTGCCCTTCGTCCATGGCTCGCAAGATGTCATGTGAGAAAAGGGTAAGCTGAGTTTCACATGAACGATGTTTCCGAAACCCGTGCTGATTCATGGAAAGAACGTTTTCCCTTTCAAGGAAATTTACTATATTCGAAACTGAGAATATGTTCCAAAATTCTACGTGAAACTGCTGTCAACGATATTGGCCTGTAATTGTATGGGTCAGTTCTCTTTCCTTTCTTATACACGGAAGTCACCTGCTCTTTTTTCCAGTCAATAGGAACTTTGCGCTGAATAAAAGATTCGCGATAAATGCAAGCTAAGTAGGGGGCCAACGCCGCAGAATAATCTTTGTAAAATCGAACTAGTATTCCATCCGGTCCAGCAGATTTTTTCGTATTTAGCTCTCTCAGCTGCTTCTATATACTGGAAATACATATTGCCATGTCCCCCATTTCGGAATTAGTACGTTGATCAAATGATGGTACATTTGTGCTGTCCTCCTTAAAGGTTAAATTTAGAACTTCAGCTTTCCGTTTGCTTTCTTCTATTACTACACCGAAATAATCAACGAGTGACTGGACAGTGGGTTTTGACCCGCTTATCGATTTTTCATAGGACCAGAATTTTTTCGGGTTCTCGGAAAGATCTTTTGCTAAGGTATGGCTGTGATAATTATTGTATGCTTCGCGCATCGATCTTTTTATAGACCCACGAATCTCTACTAACTTTTGCCTGTCATCATTTGCGAGTTCTTTTTTGAATCGAGAGTGCAACAGCCTTTGCTTTCTCAGCAGCTTTCTAACATTATTGTTATACCACGGTGGATCTTTTACATTCTTAATCGTCTTTACTGGCACATATTTCTATAATCCTTTATTAACAATGCACTTAAATTTAGTCCACAATTCCTCTTCATCCATAGTCCCGGAATTAAACGATGCCCATTCATTTTCTAAGTGCGATCGTAACATTTGCTTACTGGCTCTTCCCAACAAAAACACGCTCCTAGCCTTCTTGATTGGTTTATGAACTTTGGTCACCATCGACGCTATGACGATATCATGATCACTAATTCCTGTCTCTACAAAGACATCGTTAATATGGTCAGGTCTGTTTGTGGCTATTAGGTCTAGAATATTTCCATTGCGCGCGGGTTGCCGGTTTAACTGCTCAAGACAGTTTTTCGGAGCATCTGTATTTATTCAGACAGGCAGCCCTGAGATCACTGGAAGCTCCTGCAACAAGGTCTAAAATTGTTGCAGAATGTCACAGGGTTTTGGTGGAACTAGGGGAAAGCAATAGAGTAAACCTATTGTGGGTCCCTGGCCACTCGGGGAGCAGTGGCAACGAACATGCCGACAGATTAGCCAGGATGGGGCAGAGACTCCATTTATTGGACCGGAACCTGTCCTGACAATCACCAAGGCAATGATCAAATTGGAGCTACGTAACTGGATCAGAATACAGCACGTAGAATATTGGACCAAAGTCCATCAACAAAAACATAGCAAGGTAATTATGCCAAAGCCATGTTTTAAAAGAAGCTCTGCAGTCCTGGGTCTGAACAGGAGAGAGATTAGACTCATGGTTGCCGACAGGACATGGGAATTTCAAAAAACACCTACGTACAATGGAAATAACAGAAGAGGACTCTAAATGTAGGATCTGTGATGACGGTGATGAAACTGCATCACATCTAATTTTCGAATGCATTGCATTGGAGAGTAAAAGGCAAAGAACATTTGGGACAACCAAACCTGAAGACATCGTGTCTAATAAAGAACTGGTAAAGGGACTCCTTGCACTGTTCAAGGGCATTGGTTGGCTGTACTAGATATACAGGGAGCGATACCGCACATTTCGGTGCGGGCAGTGGCGGGTTGGACTGTTTTGGCTTCCCTGAGAAAATCAAATCAAAGCAAGAATACAATTATCTGGACGACATGCGTCCTTGACAATATCACGTACGTGGAAACCATCAAATGACTCGGTCTATTGCGTTGGACAATATGCAACAGACTGACAGCTTCATATATATCGGAAAATGGTCCGGCTGAAAATTGTGAAAAGAAATGTTACTAACAAAATTTCATCCTGATTTCAATTCTGTTTGTTATTCATTACCACTAATTTCCCTTTTCTTGTAAACTGGAATATTCACTCCAATCGTGGTGAACGCATTTACCATCTAAATAATATTTGAGCGATTGTCGGGTTTTCTCTTAGGACCTGTCAAATACCGCGTGATCAAAAGGTCAGTACAAATTTAAAAACTTAATAAATCATGGAATAATGTAGATAGAGAGGTAAAAATAGACACACAAGCTTGGAATGACATGGGTTTTTTATTAGAACCAAAATAAATGAATAAGTATGGTGCTTCATCTGATCAGAAAAGCAATAATTAGCATAACAAATTAAGACAAAACAAAGATGACGTTCATTACAGGAAATGCTCAATATGTTCACCATCATTCCTCAACAATAGCTGTAGTCGAGGAATAATGTTGCGAACAGCACTGTAAAGCATGTCCGGAGTTATTCTGAAGCATTGGCGTTGGATGTTGTCTTTCAGCATCCCTAGAAATGTCTGTCGATCACGATACACTTGCGTCTTCAGGTAACCCCAAAGCCAATAATCGCACGGACTGAGGTCTGGGGACCTGGGAGGCCAAGCATGACGAAAGTGGCGGTTGAACACACGATCATCACAAAACGATGAGTGCAAGAGATCTATCACGCGTCTAGCACTACGATATTGTTCCTAATAAAACCCCATGTCATTCCAAGCATGTGTGTTAATTTTTACCTCTCTATGTACATTATTCCATGATTTATTAAGTTTTCAAATTTATACCGACTTTTTGATCACCCAGTATTTTGAATTCTGCCGAGTTAAAATAGGAGCCGTTTTGTCATGGAATTTTTGGGTACGAATTTTTCTTTCAGGACAACGGAATTGATCAATATTGTTTATGTCATACGTCTCGTCTTTGCAGTAGGAGTGAGAGCTGTTTTATTATAATAATATTAAAAATCCACTCCAATCAAATGCCGGGATGGTGCCTTTCAAAGGGGTCGACCGACTTCCTTCCCCATCGCCGACCGCGGTGGCCGAGCGGTCTGCGGCGCGCCAGTCACGTTCTCCACAGCCAACTACGGTCGGGGGCTCTAATCCCCCCTCGGGCATGAATATTTGTGCCGTCCTTAGTATTAGCTATTTCATAAGTAGTTTGTAAGTTTAAGGACTGATGACCCCTTAATTAAGTTCCATAAGCTCTACAACATTCCCCTTCTGTCCCCAAAACTCCGTGCGTGAGCTCCGTCTCTAATGACCAAGCTGTCGACGGGACATTAACCCTAAGCTTCCTTCCTTCCTTCCTTCCTTCCTATAACACTACCACTTCAAGAAATTATACGGTTCAATAGGAAAATGGAACAAGCCATCACAGTACAAATGTGTGATCGTACATAAAGAATACGTTAGAAAATGAGATGCTTATTTCAGCTGACGAGTGGTGCGCACTCATTTATCGAGCCTCCATGAATCACCAATACTAATTTCCTAACGTATGAATTCCTTTACGACTTGTTATATCACGAAGATTAATGAAGTCACGATCCTCTTTCGCATTTAAATTGGAATAACGTTCAGTCTACGTTCATACAGCAAAGACATGTCTGGAAGTCATTTATTTTCATAGTATTGTTGATTATAAATCGTGTTACAGATTTAACACAAATTACTTGTGATTGACACTTGGCAACATTTTTGCCAAATTTAAGCAGATAAATCGTCATTCTGTGTTACTCGTATTCCAGATGACACTAAAGTAACACAACCTACAAGTCTTGCATTCGCAGCGCAGTTTTTAGTTGACTAACGAACTAGATGAATAAGTTACAGACATTCAAGAAAATAACTCTGTCTCTCGTAGCAATGACATTCAAGACAAAGAAGCAATAAGTTGCACTGCCGCGGGAGATTCGAGAGTGGAGAGTGATTAATAGTATCAGGAGTCAGAGCCAATGACGTTCTGACTGTTTTAATCGGACGCATGTTTCTTGAAACTTGCCTTGTCAACTAAAGCGTTTCGAGAAGAATAGGCCTGTATATCAATGCCTTCTTTTTATGAATGGTATAAATTTAGCCGGATAATTTTGTTTGGTAGTGACACATCACACCACGCTATTCCATTTCATAACAAATACAGTGTATCCTTCAAACATATGACACCACTGTAATTACAGTAAAAACCTTAGAAAGCCTCCGAGAAGACGTATGAATATCAACCGGCAGATAGCGACGAATAGCGCGAATTTCTCTGGCCCAGCGCCTGAAACATTCAGTGTGTGTGCTTGGCCGTGCTACAAGATAGATGAATGCTGAGTGGAACAGCGAAACCTACTCACCAGACTTAAATCAATTCGACCGTATTTCACAACTGAAAAAAACACTTCGGTAGAGGCGCTTTGAGAACTGTCCTGGGATCTTCGCGGCAAGGCTCGGTCATATCGGCACGCATCGATGGCAATTCAAATGGTATTCGAGGCCTTCCCCATATTTTAAGTACTATGTGGGCATACATGTTTAAAAAAGTAGTTGTCCGTGACATATTTTTGTTTCATTTGTCCTCGGCACTATAGATTTACACTAAACTGCAAATGCGTGTGTTTCGTTTCTACCTCCATAATGAACTGTTTAAGTGGAATACTATTATACAATTACAAGCATGTATATGCTATCGGCATTGTTTAAAATTGTTCAGAATTCCTTGGTAATGCCTGATGATTTTAGGCAACCTATGAAAGTTGAGTTTTTAGTGGAAAAGTTACATGTTTTTCATGGGTATTCTTTGCAACTCCCAAGCATTATACACAGTGAACACTACCCTTTACTTTGTCCCCCTTAAACATCCAACCAACAACAACAACAACAACAACTACTACTACTACTACTACTACTCTTTACGTCCAGTGTTAAAAGGGCACAAGATGAGAGGCCTTTATTAATTAATACGAATATTAAGTTAAAAGAATGAAACAATGAAATGAAACATATGACGTTCTTACCGAAAAACAGTGAAATCTGATCTGAGATCGAAATACTTGTTACAGTAACTACTCTCTTCTACTCCTCATAAAAACACTGTACATTATAAAATTTTGGGAGGAATATTTTAGTCAGAATCCCTTTTCATTTACGGAATTTGTAGTATCCCTGCTACCCATAAAATATTCTGTGTTCGTGTGTGTCATAATACGACAAAAATGGCTCATTAAGAACCAACTGCTTTGATGGTCTCATTTAATGGTTCAGGTGAAGGACCAAACTGAAAAGCACAGCGGATCTGCTTATCTTTGTAGCTATTCTGTTTAAACACAACTTTGAGATGATCTAGTTCTCGCGTCAAACTTTCTCCATCATTTCTCTGTATTATCTCGATCCAAAATTCAAAGTTGAGATGGTCTCGTTGTCTTGGAATATGATTCCCACAAAGTCAGAAGCCAAGATTTTAAACAGACAAATGAAACTCAGCCACAAATTATGACATTATTCACTTTTTAACTCACAAAACGAAAGACACTAACATTCCGCCATCTTGGCTCTTTGCGACCTCAATTTCTATTGTAACCATGTTAGCAAACAATAGAGGCTCCTAGCATCTCGTTCAGACGTCAACTGACCAAGAGACTAAGTGCAATCTGATTTTATAGAGACACAAAAATCATGACTTTCATCTTTTGTTTACGTACTAAAAATTTAACAAATATTTATTTTTGAAATGTAATAAACAGGTATGACGAATAAAACCATTTAAACAGAATGATAATGACAGTCATATTTATAAACAAAAAAAAAAGAAGTGAACATGACAACTTAATAAGGCGTGTTTTAATAATTCATAATAACATGTAATTTGGATTCTCTGGAGAAGAAGCTCTTAACCGCCTTTTGGACCATTTTAATTGCATGCATCCCAACATCAGGTTCACAATGGAAGTTGAGAAGGAGGGGAAGCTTCCCTTTCTTAATGTCCTGGTTTACAGAAGAGATGATGGGAAACTGGGACATAAGGTTTATCGAAAACCTACGCACGCGGACCGCTATCTGCATGCCTCGAGTTGTCATACTCGGGTCCAACGTACTGGCCTTCTTCGGACATTAGCTAGAAGAGCTTATGCCATTTCTGATGCAGAAAGTTTGACGCGAGAACTAGATCATCTCAAAGTTGTGTTTAAACAGAATGGCTACAAAGATAAGCAGATCCGCTGTGCTTTTCAGTTTGGTCCTTCACCTGAACCATTAAATGAGACCATCAAAGCAGTTGTTTTCCTACCTTTTGCCGGGAGTATTTCGTCAAAGACAGGAAGAATTTTAAAAAAGCATGACATTAAGAGTGTTTTTCGTCCGCCAGTAAAGACGAGAGCACTTCCCGGATCTGTGAAGGATGATTTGGATGTGAGGAAGCCCGGGGTATATAAGATTCCCTGTCAATGTGGGAAAACGTATATTGGTCAGACTATCCGTACCATTCAGGACAGATGTGTTGAACATCAACGCCACACACGTTTGCTCCATCCCGAGAAGTCGGCGTAGCAGAGCATTGCGTCGATGAGGGACATAGAATGTTATACAACGAAACTCACATGGTTGCTTCAGCATCTCGTTACTGGGACTGTGTCTTAAAGGAATCCATAGAAATTCGATTATCTGACAATCTGATTAACAGAGACAAAGGCTACCTTCTTAGTAAATCCAGGAATCCTGTGTTATCACATGTTGAAAAACAACGGTTGGTACTTCAGAAATCTGAATAATAATTTTCTTTATCATCGATTATCGATTTCGCCGGACTCTACCACCGGAGCGCTGTATGTCTTGTGCTCCAGAGGGCAGTTACTGTCACTTCTTGCACACGCGCTATGGGTCTTCCTCGATGTATAAAGGAGCCGCCGATTGCACTGGGAACTCAGTTCCGGCGAGATTGTGTATCAGCAAGCTCACCTGAGGATGGCGGGCAGTTGCGCCGCTGAAATATTGTGTCAAGTTGACTTTAGTATCCGGCTGCAAACCCGAGAAAATTACAAACAATGTTAGGTATGAGCGCCACTGTTTTCCTTCAAGCAGATATAACAGATGTCAGAAAAAGAAGAATTTCCGGTAACTAAAGATATGCAAGCCTCTTCGATAATCATGGCTTCATTACTGTTCCCTCCACATGGATTGTATTCTTTTGTATCACTTTTGCAATTAACTGTGCCTTTTGTATTGATTCAACTCGTCTTTCTTTCTGCTGCTGTATTGCTTCTACGCTCATTCTTGTGAAACGTCGTTGGACAGGGACGTCAATCATTTGATACTTCGCGTTCGATTTTGGACGTTCTGTACTTAAAATGTGTGTGAAGGTTAAGAAACTCAACAGCGTGGTCATCACTCTGTAAACTTGCAAACTACTGACGAACTACCTCATACTAAAGACAAAACAAACATCCTTTTAGGGGGCATTAGAACGTCCGACGGGGAACGACCTCGCGCATCGGAGCATTGCGCCTCATTGAGCTTGGCCACTCCGCCACGGCTCTGTACTTACCTCGACATTTTACAGAATGCCGGATTTCACACTTTATCGGTAACATGTACACTACCATAACCGATTCAAGGAACATCATAAACTTCTATAGTTATTACATTATCGAAAGATATAACACAGTTGCCGCTATTTGTGGAAAGACACAGGTAGTATATGGCATTTAGGCTCATATTTACGTTTTACACACTGACTTGCGATTATAATTGAGTAATAAGTGTTTAAAAACCTCACGATGTATTGCGGAAGTTACTTTACAGCCATTGTCACTTCCTTAATATCCCAGTTGCTTATAATTCTCGGAAAAAAAACCGGAGAGATTGCGCGTGTCTCCTTGCGGTCTCTAATCTCTCAGATTTTATCTTCGGGATCTTTACGCGAGATATACGTTAGAGATGGTGCTGTATACTTCTTGACTCTTCAAGAAAAGTTGCTCATGGACAAAAGAACGGACCTAAATAGAGAAAGTGAGTATAGCAGCGTCTGCCACTTGATTTTGCCGACTTTCTTCCTGATGCTTTCACACTTGCCAAAAACCTGCAATGAAGCATACTGCGGTCCGTAGCTCATACTTCACCTCTTCTGTCAGTGCTACCGGGTACAGGTCGCCAATACCGATAAATATTTGATTACTAGCCGAAAGCCCGGCTTTGTCCGTGTATTTATTTATTTATTCCTGCTTTGAAATAGTACTTCTCCTAACCTTCCTCTCTCTGTCCATCTCCTTTTTTCTAAAAAACATGCTACATTTATCGAAGAATAAATAAGAAATAAGGCTGTCTCGCATAATGTACAAAATTATAAGTATCCAAACAAAGAAAGATAGTAATCAAAACACAAATGACATATAAAATGGGTACGATCTCATATTTATTGAGTTACATGTTGTAAAATTGTATAATTTTGCAGGTATGTATTCATTTGTATAAGTGCTGTAGGTCTGTATTAAAAGAAATTTGTTTTTTTTACTGCTTTATTTATTTATTCTTATATTTCGTTATTCGTATGCTTATCCTTACAGAGAAAGAGGTGAAGACATTGTAGCACGCTTAGACCAAATATATGGTCTGTGGCATCACGTTTCGCTGTATGTAGCCTCCTTGCTACAGAGTTGCAAACGTCATCGCTGGCCTTCAGTTCGATTATATATATATATATATATATATATATATATAATTGGACGACTTTAAACCACCATATGTTGCACCCCCTTATAGCTATCGGCATGGAATCGCTATGATGTACAACGGGAGACTTCGGACAACAATTACACAGACCATTTGCTTGTGTTATGTAGTTTTCGCTGCAGAGCGAAATATTAAAAAGCACACACTCGTAGAATTTTATATACACCGATAACTTTCCATCCCAATATATTCCACCCTTTTATCATTATCAACCTTCAAGCAACAATGCAACCAATAAAACCATTTTAAAGAGTAAATATAATTTTCAAAGAGTAATTATTGTGCCGATTTCGCGTTATATTCTTCAAATTACTAAATATCTATCAGACCGCTATAAAACCGTGCTTAAAACCTTCCTCAGGTATAAATTAGTAACTGTACAAATACTGAAGTGGACATGTGGACATGTGTCCGGAAACGCTTAATTTCCATGTTAGACCTCATTTTATCACTACTCTTCAAATCACATTAATCATGGAATGGAAACACACAGCAACAGAACGTACCAGCGTGACTTCAAACACTTTGTTACAGGAAATGATCAAAATGCCCTCCGTTGGCGAGGATACATGCATCCACCCTCCGTCGCATGGAATCCCTGATGCACTGACGCAGCCCTGGAGAATGGCGTATTGTATCACAGCCGTCCACAATACGAGCACGAAGAGTCTCTACATTTGGTACCGGGGTTGCGTAGACAAGAGCTTTCAAATGCCCCATAAATGAAAATCAAGAGGATTGAGGTCAGGAGAACGTGGAGGCCACGGAATTGGCAAATTCTCTGACTGACATTGGGGTTATCGTCAACTGCACGAAGAACTGCCTCGTCCATTGCAGGTGTCCCGTCGTTCTAGGTCTTCCCCAGTCGCGAGCCATAGGCTGGAATGTTCCTTGCTCCCTAAGACTCCGATCAATTTCTTCGAACGTCTTCCTGTAGGGACACCTTCGTTCTGGAAATCTGTCTC
Source organism: Locusta migratoria (assembly GCA_026315105.1). Taxonomy (NCBI): domain Eukaryota; kingdom Metazoa; phylum Arthropoda; class Insecta; order Orthoptera; family Acrididae; genus Locusta; species Locusta migratoria. The sequence continues at coordinate 335,390,978 of CM048746.1, read as the reverse complement.
CATACAAACGTACCACGCCACGGCTATTGCCCCTTGCTAATCCATGCATCAAATGGGCATCAGCCAACTCCGCATTTGTAAACATTGCACTGACTGCAAAACCACGTTCGTGATGAACAATAACCAGTTGATGCTACGTACTGATGTGCTTGGTGCTAGTACTGTAGAGCAAGTCAACACTAGCACTGAAGTCAACATCACATTCCTTCCATTGTGCCAACTGGCGGTGAATCGTTGAAGTATAGTACATACTAATGAAACAATTGGATATTTTGACAATTATTTCAATTTACATTTAAAGAGAAATAATAAAATGAGCTCTAACTTGAAAATTAAGCGTTTCCGGACACATATTCTCATAACATATTTTCTTTCTTTGTGTGTGAGTTCAAAAAGTTCAAATGTTTTTATAGCTTATGGGACTTAACTACGGGGTCATCAGTCCCTAAACTTAGAAACTACTTACGAAATAGCTAATACTAAGGACGGCACAAATATCCATGCCCGAGGGGGGATTCGAACCCCCGACCGTAGTGGCCGTGCAGACCGTGACTGGAACGCCGCAGTCCCCTCGGCCACAGCGGCCGGTTTGTGTGTGAAGAATGTTATATATCTTTTACGTGGGAATACTTGTCTACGTTGATAATGCCATGGCGAGAATGTGTCATTTCAATCGACAAATTCTGTTAGTCACATTATTTAAAAATATTCTTTTCTGCTTACTTCAACACGTCCTCACTACTTACGCCATCTAACCATGTAATTTTCAGCATTCATTTGTAGCACCACATTTAAAAAGCTTCTATCTTCTTGTTGTTCTAACTATTTATACACATCTCTTATTATTTTGGTATGGTGTCTGTTCTTTCGAACATGTCCGACTGAACAGACACCACACCAAAATAATAAGTATTTAGACGCGAAGACGGCGTCAGCTTTAATTATTTCACCGCATATGCAGTCATACGTTCGACCTCGCACGGGAATCCGAAATGGCGAGTGTAAGAGGGCATGAACGAAAGGGGCGCTACAACCAAAGCGTGCGACTTTTGGGAATTTGAGACGGCCAGGAGGCGAGCACGGGTGACCAAGTGGATTAGGCCACCGCTGATCCAAAGCGGGAGACCCGGGTTCGATTCCCGGGCCGGCTCACATTTTCACTTGTCGCCATTGTTTCATTTCAATGCCCTAAAGCAGCTTCTTTCAATCCTTTCCTTCCTAATACTTCTTCCTTCCTCTCCTTTATCATTAATTTGCATATATACATTTCATTCTCATTCGAGGCTGAACTCCTGACCAATGCCTTTAGAAAACTACTACCTAATACTTCTATTAATTCATACTCACGGAATGTATGACAACTGTGAATGGGCAAAGTCGAAAATGTGTACCTAGTCGGGACTCGAACCCTAGTCTCCTGCTTTTCATGCAGTTGCGGCAACGTCTGCACCACCGGGGACATAGAGACCTGCACGTAATGCCCCAAGTACGCCTCCCGCCAGATACAAATTCTCAACCTCACCTTGCCCTCTAGAACTCAAACTCGGTATTTTATATACGTTATATATATGTGGCGTCTGTTCCCCTGGACACGTCCGAAAGAACAAACGTCACTTTTGATCCTGCAGTTATTATCTCTGGCGGGAGGCGTACTTGAGAAATTCCGTGCGGCTGTGGTGAACACTTTGTCGCCGGTGTTGTAGAGATCGGTGCAACTGCCTGGAAAGCAGGAGACTCGGGTTCGAGTCCCGGCTGGGCACACATTTTCGACTTTGCCCATTCGCAGTTGATGTCATACATTTTATGAGTGTGAATAGATAATAACTGCAGGATCAAAAGTGACGTCTGTTCTTACGGACGCGTCCGGAGGAACAGACGCCTTATATATACAACTTCTATTAATGTTTCAATCAATTTACTCTTCTTCCGAAATTCTTTTCCTCCCATTGCTAATCTGCAGTGCATATATTCCCTACTCCCTATCTTCTCTATTTCTTCTCTCCTCTACACAATACCGTCTTCAAGTTCATTTCCCTCGTCAGTCCTGCCGTATATTCCTTCCACCTTTCAGGTTCCCATTCTTCGCTTAGGACTGGGGTTTCATCTGAGCTTCCGATATAGGTTTACCTGCTTCACTTTTCTCTGACTGTCTCTGTAATTTTCCTGTAGGCGGTGTCCATGTTTCACCTAAATTATGTGGGTTGCATGTGTCCTCTAGCCACTACAACATACGTATTTTACAGTAGTTGTCAACCTAATTTTTCCCGTACGTATTCCAATTTACCTGCTGACTTTGTTGCTTTTATATTTTCCGATTTCTTCAGTTGCATTTAGTGTCGTTTGTGATATCCAAGGACATTCCCTAGGTCTCGTTTTTCTTTTTGGTTCAAAAAATGTTCAAATGTTTGTTAAGCTTAAGGGACTTAACTGCTGGGTCATCAGTCGATAAACTTATAAACTACTTACGAACTACCTTATACTAAAGACATCACAAACATCTATTCCCGAGGGGGCATGCGAACCCCCGATGGGGAAGGGCCTCGTACATCGTAGCATAGCGCCTCAAAGCGCTCGGCCGCTCCGCCACGGCTCTTATTTGATCTGTGCGGCCTTCACTATTTCGTCTCTCAAAACTACGCACTCGTACTATTACTTTCCTCGTTTTGATTTAATAGTTACATAATGTTCCTGCTGAATTTCTCAGATTTCTTTCCTTTTCTAGTTTTCAGCTTTAATCTGCCGTTGGTTATGAACAAAGCACTGATTGAGTATGTTTTCCGGTGTAAAATCAAGTTCGGAAATCTGATTATTATAAAATCAATTTCAAATCTGTTCCATTTACATATGATAATTTAACAAAACGCTACTGGTGGTTATATTATGCTCCGGGCAAAATTGTAGGAGGCTGTTTCCCTTTTAATTCCGTATTCCTAATTTTATCAAGTTTGATTGCATAGTCCGTCTCCTGCTCATGTTGTAATATGTGGAAGATGAACCTCAACCAGTCGCAAATATTTATTTGTTCTTGTTTTCTAGGTTTCGGTAGTCGTGTCACCATTATCAATGCTTCAAAAACCGTGGTTTTAAAATATATAAAATTTATTGATCTTCATGTCTCAGTTTACGTACTTTCTTCTTTTCCCTCTCTTCCTTTTCGTATTACGGAATTACGGGTCACCAGCATAAGCAAGTTTTCCTCAGTTTTAACTAACTGAACAATTTCTATTATCTGATTATAGAAGTTTTCCATCTTCTCATTGTCGTCAAAACTATTTTACGTACTGTTATGGTGGCTGGTGGTTTTATGTCTGTCTTGACTACAGTAACACGTTCATTACGCTGTTCATAGTAACTTAAATAGATTAGAATTTTCTTATTCATATTAAAACTTTCGTCTGCTCTACCCCCCATTGTGTTTATAATCCTATATTTACATTCCTATAATCCCTGTTCAGCCTGGCACCGTACTTCACTAATCAACACTGTACATTTTCTAGCCAACCTATACTGTCAGAGGATTTAACACTTCACATTCTCACCTGTGGATCGCCAATTTAGTTTTATTTCTGCTTAGATTGGATAAGAGTAGATGTACTTTGATTTCCAGATCCAAAGCGCGGAGATTCTCCAGGATGTAGAACATGAAAGGAAAGAAGAAAAAACACATTTACAAAGTACTAACAGATATGCTAACGTATTTTCCACTGTTGGCAAATTAAACTGAACTTGTGGATGTGGAACCAGTAACGTACTAATATTAATAGGTATATTAACATTAAAAAATAAATAAAAACATTCTGCCAAATAATAAATTTTGAATACACTTAGACTCATACAATAATTGTTGTCGTATTGTAGCTATGTATCTGTCTAGCAGCATTATAAAAGGCAGTTCTCCTGCCGGGTTTGTGTGTCTGTCAGTCTATCCTAGATAAAAAGTATTGAATAGATTTCCATACGGTTTTACACCACTGGGAGGTGTGACGCATGAAATAGCTCTTTATGAATACTTCATTGAGGTACATAGCAAACAGTGAGTATTGCGAGTAAAACTCCGCGAAACAGAGCAACAAATACAAACTTTACCGCGCTAATGAAAATGCATTTCTTTTTTCATAATACGAGGCGTGTGTGGTTTCTCATTCAGACAGTAATAACAGTCAGTCGTCTGTTGAACGTCTGCGACGAGAGTTTACCATGAAAGTTGACCACTGCAGATGTAATGTGATATTTAGCTAGTTTAGGTGAGTATATTCACTGTAGTGGTCTGCTTACTAGAATAAACTGATCTTGGTAAATAATCATAAATGCACTGCTTAAATAATGTAATCAAATCTGCCATCAACTAATTTAATGAAAAACTCACAGTTATAAAATTAGTAAATAGAGTCTTCACGAGAGGAGCCAAAACCAATATCAACATTAATTTAATGAGATCATTCTAGTAGTAGAAAACATAGAAAGATTACTTTTAAAAACTAGAGTTCTAGGTGTACAAGCCACTTGAAAGATTTATGTAAACTACTTGATGTGCTGCTGAAACTTGTTCCCTTGTCCAAATTGGGAACTGGTTTGACCTTAAATTACTCCCACAGCCGCAAGTTAGAAAAGCAGCGGTCACATGAATTGTAGCTCACAGGAATCACACTTACTATGAAACGAGCTACCACAAATAAATTACTTTATGAAAGTGGCGGACGAAACAAGAGGTGCAACGGAAATATTAACAATAATCAGCATTTGAATCTGTTCTCAGCACACGTGAAACAATATTTATAAAGAAAGGAGTAGGTATTCTCAAACTACTGTATTAAAAATATGATAAGATTTTACTGAACAAAATGCTTTTATTCAGTGTAAGCACAAACACGTGGGGAGAACCAATTTAGCTACACAATAAAGATGCATCCCATTGAATCTAGCGCACAAGCGCTATCATATCTTATGCTACAAATGCCCATAATAGAAATTTAAATTTATCTACACTGAATTGAATTTTAGTTGGGGATTTACAAATAACAAGCATTCATCCACACACACACACACACACACACACACACACACACACACACACACGCAATGCAAGCGAAACTTACTAAAATCAGCGTGCTGAACAAGGCAGAAACGGCCGTCGATCTCGTAGGGAAAGTTTCAGCGAGCCAAGACGAAGGACACAAGCCGGCCGCGGTGGCCGAGGAGACTGAGGCGCTCCAGTCACAGTCTGCACGGCCACTACGGTCGGGGGTTCGAATCCCTCCTCGGACATGGATATTTGTGCCGTCCTAGTTTGTAAGTAGTTCATAAGTAGTTTGTAAGTTTAGGGACTGATGACCCCGTAGTTAAGTCCCTTAAACCATACAAACATTTGAACATTTTTGAAGGACACAACACAGTAAAAATAACTTTCGTACTTGGCTGGTTCTATTCTTTCTTAACTGGAAATGGCGCGAATAGCAACAAAATCTGTTTGCATTTGAAGCTAAACCAAGCGCTGGCAAACTAAATGAGGCGTGCACCACGTGGTTCCGAAATCCAGTAAAATGAAGAAAATCACTTACTAAAATATTACGAAAATTAACTATAGCATGCAACCCATAGAAATGCGTGGAATGTTACAAGGAAACGGAAGAAACACTGTTCCACACGATCGGAGAACTTTCCAGAGATGGATCAGGTCCGCTCTCAAAAATCATCAAAGTTTCATAAATTCGGTGTTGCGGAAGAACAAATATGAAATACGGCATGTAACCTATAGAAATGCGCAGCATTTCATAAGCAAGCAAATGAGAAAGGTTGTACAGGGCTAGTAAAGAATTTACAGACCGCAGTTGAGAACAGAGTACTAGTTCGAGAATAAAATAGCAACTTACAACATGCGGAAGAGGGAAGAAAACGAACAATAAAATTGCACTCGAGTTACAAGAAGCAAAAATCCTGCTTAGTAGTCGCGCATCTTTCGATGCATGGTCGGAGAAACTTACTCAGAAAATGAACGCAAGTTCTAAAACCTAAGTTGAACTAACTGGACAACGAATTGCTGCCATCTCCAGGCTGAAAGACCAGAGCTAATTCACCATTTCGAAGGACAGCCACCACAAGAGTGAGCCTTTGGCGGGCCATGTGGGCCTCCGCCCGGAAATCGGTGGTGGGGGAAACGCATGGATTCGCACAAGGGCGCGTATAGGCTCACACCAGCCTCTTGCCAACCTAACTTGCAATGAAAGGGTGTGGAAACCTCTTTGGAGAGCATAGAAACAGAGGTTGGTACTAGCCACCTATCGACGCAGTCCAGAGAGCATCGCCCAAGACTAAATTTCTCATTCTTCCCAGACACACTAGCACGCCAATAAATTCTCATACTCACACATGCAGAGACAAAACATTAAAACATTTTACCCTCTTATAGGCCCGGTGGCGAGACTGAGAAGCCGTCCATGTTGCCACATTGACTGACAGACTAATAAATTAATAACATAAATCTAACATAAATTAAGTTAAATACGATTACTCATAATAACATTTAAAAACGATAACTGAAAGGCTACGTTACTCCTCATGCCTCAGAAAACGAATAGAGTGTCGTTAAGCGACTTTAAATAAAATACAAAATTAAGATTTAGGGAAGGCGGCAGACAGCCGTCTTTCAACCATTAAACCGTAATCATACCATACGCGACTGTACATGATGGAAAAATATCCGGAGACGCCATGATCCCCCATATCCAGGATTCTATTCAATGTTTGTACATCTAAGAGATTTAACTATGTTGGTCATTGGTCCCTAGGCTTACAAACTAATTACATCAACTTAAAGTAGCTTATACTAAGGACAACACAAAACCCATGACTGAGGGAGGACTCGAACTCTCCTTTTTTTCTAAAACATGTTAAATTTATCGGAGAATATATATAAAATAAAACTGTCTTGCATAAAGTACAAAATTGTACGTGCAGTATCCAAACAAAGAAAAATAGCAATCAGAATTCAAATGGCGTATAAAATTCGCACGATCTCATATTTCTTGAGTTATATTTTTTACCTGTGTATAATTTTCCACGTATATATACATTTGTACAAAAATGAACATATTGTCTACGAGAAATTGGGCCCCACAAAGCTAGAAAGAATTTACACAGAGTTCGTACACCGCCACATAATCACAAAAGGTTTGAATATACCACGCCACTATGAAACGGTAACTAATAACACATACACCGCGTTTATCTGTTGGAAATCACTGGATTAAAAAACTAGAACACATTTCAGCGCACTATCAGAACAAATATTCCGAAAGATGAATCTAAATTCAAGAGTCTAAGTTAAACACGCTGGACAACGAATCACTACCATCTCCATGGACACAAGAGCAGAATCAACCTTACCTCACCACGATCCGAGCACCAAGTGTAGACCGGGCGGTCAGGAGGCGCGAAGCTACCGCAAACTGGCAAAACCCAAGAAACAGCAGTGGTGGGGACGCGAGACTCGCCCTGGCGATGGCTCGCCGACTTGCTTGTAACCAAGGGGTGTAGAAATCTCTTTGTTAACATCAGCAGCAGGGGATGGTAACGACTAACTATCGACTCTGAGCCAGAGAGAACCATGCAAGGCGAGCTATTACTACCCACATTAAAACAGCCATTAGATTCTCGCACATCCACTTAAAAGTAAAACAAGTACACATTCTCACAGGGACAAGGCGTAGCAAAGAAGCCGTACTTATTGCCACATTCGTAAACAATATTAAATTATTAAAATAACAAATCCTAGCAATATTAACTAACATTTCAGAAACTAATATTTTATAAAAATGAAATAAAAATGCTATTCCTCATGCCTCGAAAAGAGTGGGGTTCTAGATTTAACAAAATGCTAATCTAGCGACGTCAAATAAATTACAATTTCATAAAAAAATATATGGAAGACGACAGACGGTCGTCTTGCAATTTGCTGGACTGTCTCGATAATGCATGAAATTCATGATTCGTCATCTTAGATTCATCTTACCCTACCTTCACCTACATAATATCAGGTAAGCTAAATTATATTTAATGCATATTTTATGCATTACGAATTGGTTTTTAAGTTAAAGGTGTGTCTGTTGTGTCATTAGGTAACTTTGGACAGATGTAAAATGTAATTGCTTGATCTTATTCAGAGCGTTGATACCTCGGAAAATTAGATGTCTATTTGTTTGGAAATGGGTCCCGATTGCCTCAGTATACATGTTCCGTTGACAGTGGCATTACCGTTTAGAACAGCGTGTTATGATACGTGTTATTGGTTGAAATAAAAATAATAATAAAATACAAATTAAAAGAAAAGAAATCTGTTTATAGGGTACTCACCACAAAACTTTTGTTTAAGAAAACAAGATTGGAAATGTTGTGGCGTAAAGTCAGCGCCGCAAGCCAGACGTAAGAGAACAATCATGGAGAAGGCAGCGATCGACAGAAAGCCAATCGCAAGCAGGCACCGGCATCCTAGAGGGAGTAACCGAAGAAGCGCGCCTTCTACAAGCGGCTATATCTAGGCTGACATGCGTCTGGACAGCTCCGTCAATTACTATACAGAACTCAGGCAGTTACTAGGCAGCTACGACCTCAGAAATAGTACAGTAGTAAGTCAGAACGCGGCTACGAACTTGGCAGAAACTAGGTCACAGCGCAGCTAGCATCATACGGACGACGCCGTGAGAAGCAAGAAGAGAGAAGAAACAGACACATGTTCTAAAGTTGAGTATCATAACTTTCAGTCAATAAAACTTGTATTATTAATCTGAATAGATGTTACAGTTCACTTCGATACCTGTACCAGTACCTTCCCTGGTAACTAGACCGGGGCGAGGAAACAAAAAAAGGCGACTAGGTCGCAACAAATGGCGACGAGGACAACGAAGTACCAGTTTGCGACGAAATATTAATGTCTGAAAGCATGCTGCTATATTAATTTTTATTTATTACATGTCTCGGCGAATCCAGTAAATAATCTTTAGATTCTGTTAAAGGGTTTGGAGTAAATTTCTATATTTTTGCGCTCTTTGTTTATATTATGATTGCATCATGGCTAATGCTACTAACCCTGCCACTCGATGCACAGCAGCTAACGCAACGCGGTGGAGTAGCCGAGCGATCTAAAGCATCTCGCTGCGGAGCGCGCGGTTGCTCGCCGTGGAGGATCCAGTCCTCCCTGGGGCATGGGTGTGTGTGCTTGTCCGTAGGTTAGTTTACATAGGTTTAAGTAGTTTGTAAGTTACGGACTGATGACCACGCAGTTTGGTCCGATAGATTTACAGACAGCTAACGCAAATTTTTTAGTTTCAGAGCCAACAAATTGCATCTCTACTGCGAATCGCGCAACAACTTCTGGCCGCACCTGTGTCTCAAACTACGCAATTTCCACTGCAGCAGCTACCACCTCCAGTAATCCCGCCATTCCCACTATATGGACAGATTAGGTACAGGAAAATATTTCTCAAAATAGATTTAAGCAGTGCCTACTTTCAGCTGCCACTCGATGAAGAATCACAGTAAATTTGTGTTGTCAATACTCATCTGCGATTGTTTAAATATTTGCTTTTACCGTTTGGCAGTGTATCCGCGACTGCAATTTTTCAATGATATTTGGAACAGCTTACAGCTCAAATCAAATCAAAAGTTTGTAGAACTTATGGGACTTAACTGCGGGGTCATCAGTCCCTAAGCTTACAAACTACTTATGAACTAGCTAAGACTCAGGACGGCACAAATATCCATGCCCGAGGGGGGATTCGAACCCCCGACCGTAGTGGCCGTGCAGACCGTGACTGAAGCGCCTCAGTCCCCTCGGCCACCGAGGCCGGCATCTTACAGCTCGGATGCCTTGTTGTTCAAGCTACTTGGACGACATAGTTCTCTCAGGCCCTACCCAAGAAGAACACATTGCAAATCTGAGGAAACTATTCCAAGTTTTGACAGACGCAGGTCTCAAGTGACGCTTAGATAAGTGTCATTTTTTCAAACCGGAACTGCAGTATCTAGCACACCTAATAAATAGTCAAGGTGTGCACCTAATGCAACTTACATTTGCTTGCCATTCGTGACATGCCAGTCCCAAAAGATGTGAAATAATTACAGTCCGTTTTGGGAATGTTAACGTACTATTTTAGGTTTATTCCAAACGCAGCGCAAATTGCGGCCCCTTTGCATCGGCTACGCCGTAAAAATGTTCATTTTGTTTGGACACACGAATGCCAACGCGCATTTCAGCAGTTAAAAGATGAACTGCTCAGTGATCGATGTTTGGTGCAGTTCGATCTAGAAAAACCAAATCTTTTGCTACTCGTCATCGTTTGGTATAGGACAGCACGGTCACATAGACATGGGGATTCGGACTGTCCGATAGCGTTTGTCTCAAAACTTTTGACATTCACACAGTGCCGTTTTTCTCAGATTGAGAAGGAAGCTGTAGCGATAGTGTATGGTATCACAAAATTCCATCACTACTTTTATGGGAGAAAATTCTATTTAGTAACTGTCCACAAGCCTTTACAGTCATTGTTTCATCCTGCCAAGCCAATTCCTACGCGCACGGCACGCAAATTGCAACGCTGGGCTTTGCTCTTATCACAGTATCAGTACGAGATTGTGTACAGACCTACAACTCGCCAGGGAAATGCCGACGCACTTTCCCGTATTCCGGTTGGCCATGATAAAGACTTTGATGCTTCTGGGATTCGCGTTGTCAGATAGATGCACAGGAAGATAGTTTGTTGTAATCCTTCCCATTGGACTAAAGGAAAATTGCTCGGGCCACAGAGACAGATCCTGATTTACAAATTTTGCTGCGCTACATTCACACAGAATGGCCTCGTTCACAGCGTGACACTCGAAATTCACTGGTACGTCGCTATTTTGCTAGACGGAATACACTTTCAGTGCATAGAGGTGTGATTCCAATTTCCAATGACAATGGAAAATCTAGTGTGTTGATTCCGCGACGGATGCAGAAAGAAGTATTGAACTTAACTACACCAAAAACGTTGGCACTATGCAATTGGCACGACGACACTGTACTTGGCAGGGTATGGATGCCCAAGTAGAAAAGAAGACGTCACAGTGTTCAGTGTGCTCTACCCACCAGTCAGACCCGCCTAAGAAATTTTTTGCTTGGCCAAAAGCATATTTACCATGGCAACATGTGCATGTTGACAATGCTGGTCCGTTCTGGAACACCAAGTGGCTTATTGTGGCTGATGCTTTTAGTGGTTACCCGTTAGCAATGCCAATGTCTTCTACGACTACTAGTAGCACGATTAGGGCGTTGTCTTCAATTTTTTGTCTGGAAGGTGTCCCTGAACTGATAGTTCTGACAACGGCCCTCAGTTCACATAGCAAGAATTTCGCTCCTTTTGTGAACGCAAAGGAATTAAGCATCTAACCAGCGCACCGTTTCACGCGCAGTTAAACGGCGCTGCGGAACGCTTCGTCCGGACATTTAGGCAACAGATGTCCAAACTGCGTTCGGAGCACTCACGGGAGGCAGCTTTGCAACTGTTCCTCGCCTCCTACATCTACATCTACATATCTACATAGATACTCTGCAAATCACATTTAAGTGCCTGGCAGAGGGTTCATTAACCACTTTCATAACTTTTCTCTACCGTTCCATTCTCTAATAGCGCGCGGGAAGAAAGAACACCTAAATCGTTCCGTTTTCGATCTGATTTCTCTTATTTTATTGGGATGGTCATGTCTCCCTAAGTAGGTGGGTTCTAGCAAAATATTTTCACATTCAGAACTAAAAGTCGGTGATTGAAACTTCGCAAACAGATCACGCCGCAATGAATAACGTCTTTCTTTTAATGATTTCCACCCCAATTCGTGCAACATTTCCGTGACGCTTTCCCCCCGTAACGTGATAAAACAAAACGAGCTGCCCTCCTCTGAACCTTCTCAATATCTTCCGTCAGTCCCACCTGGTGAGTGTCCCACAAGGGGCAACAGTACTCCAGGAGAGGACGCACAAGTGTGATGTAGGCAGTCTCTTTGGTGGAGGTGGTGCATCTTCTAAGCATTCTGCCAATGAAACGTAACCTTTGGTTCGCCTTCCCCACAATATTTTCTATATGTTCTCTCCAGTCAAAGTTGTTCGTAATTGTAACTCCTAGGTATTTGGTAGAATTTACGACCTTAAGGTTTGACTGATTTATCGCGTAATTGAAGTTCAGCAGATTTCTTTTAGTGGTCATGTGTATTACTACACACCTTTCTTTATTTAGTGTCAATTGCCAATTTTCGCACCATGCAGAAATTTTGTCTAAATCGCTTTGCAGTTGCTTTTGATCCTCAATTGACTTCACTAACCGATAAACGACAGCATCATCCGCGAAAAGTCTAAGGGAGCTATTCAGATCGTTTCCTAAATCGTTTATAAACACGAGGAAGAGTAGGGGACCTATAACGCTTCCCTGTGGAACGCCAGATATCACTTCTGTTTTACTCGATGACTTACCGTCAATTACAACGAACTGTGTCCTTTCTGATAGGAAATCGTGAATCCAATCGCACAATTGGGGAGATATTCCATAAGCACGCAATTTCATTAGAAGCCGCTTGTGGGGTACAGTATCAAAAGCCTTCCGGAAATCCAGAAATATGGAATCGATTTGACATCCCTTGTCGATGGCACATAACACTTCATGTGAATAAAGGGCTAGCTGTGTTTCGCAAGAGCGATACTTTCTGAATCCGTGCTGACTATTGGTTAATAGGTCGTTCTCTTCGAGGTAGTTCATAATATTCGAACAAAGTATATGTTCCAAAATCCTACTGCAAATCGACGTCAATGAGATAGGCCTGTAATTTTGGGGATCACTTCTATTGCCTTTCTTGAATATTGGAGTAACTTGGGCAACTTTCCAGTCTTTGGGTACGGATCTTTCGCTGAGTGATCGGTTGTAAAATATAGCTAAGTACGGAGCTATTGCATCAGCATACTCTGAGAGGAATCTAGTTGGTATACAATCTGGCCCGGAAGATTTATTTTTGTTTAGTGTCTTAAGTTGTTTTACTACTCCAGGAACATCTACTTCTAAGTTTCGCATGCTGGCAGCTGTTCTTGGATTGAATACTGCTGGCATCCTCACAGGCCGAGTTTCTACACGGCCACCGCCCGCTAACCCTGCTCCATCTGCTCCACCCACCGCGCCGGCCGGAGCAACAGCAGCCGCCGGCACGCAAGTGTCGCTTCGCTCCACGTAACCCAGTCTTTTACAGAGTTTTCAGCGTATGGAGACGGTGGGAGCGGGGCGAGATCATCCAACCTTGCGATGCTCACATGTTTGAAATTTTACAACCGATGGCGTCGTAGGCAGGCACCGCAACCAAATTCGCTCTTGTCATTTACCCTATGATCCTTCTGCGTTTCTCTCGGCAGATTCACGCCACACGCATACCGCGAAGCCTTCGCCGCCCTCGCGACCACGGCGGTCGCCCCCGCCGCAGACCTTTACGTCATCGCGGCTCCACGCCATGGAGTCCACACCGCCTCCGTCGCCGATCGAGATACCAATGGACATCGACCGACAGGACCAGTTCGCCACGCAGATTCCGACACCAACCTCGTCACGACTTAACCATCTACGTCAGCACCTGGGCCACAGGTCTTGGACGTGACCTTTCAGAGGTTTCCCCGGAGGACGTTCCGCCGCGAGCTCAGGCCGGATGGTGGAGCCCGGCCGGGGATCTGACGTCCTCAGGTCCATCAGTAGTCCACAAACCTGCCTCCTCCCCCGTTGTCAAGCTCCAAATGTTCGGCATTTTGGGGGGAAGGATGTTGTGGCGTAACGTTAGCGCCACAAGCCAGACGTAAGAGAACGATCGTGGAGAAGGGAGCGATCGACCGAAAGCCAATCGCAAGCAGACGCCGCGTATCCTGGAGGGAGTAACTGAAGATGCGCGCCCTCTAAAAGGCGCTTTATCTAGGCCAACATACGCCCTGATGTCCAACATACGCCTGGACGGCCCCGTCGGTTACTATTCAGAATTCAGGCAGTTACTAGGCGGCTACGAAGTCAGAAATAGTACAGTAGTAAGTCAGAACGCGGCTACGAACTTTGCAGTAACTAGGTCACAGCGCAGCTAGCATCATACGGACGACGCCTAGAGAAGCAAGAAGTGAGAAGCAGACTCATGTTATAAAGTTGAGTATTATTTCAGTCAATAAAACTACAAAGAGAGAATCCAGATAGTGTTGCCGGAACTCCTCGCCACCAAGACAAGTGGAGATTTATGTGCACATCAAGAAACTCAAAAGTAATAAACCATAAAGGGAGGACGTAAATTTCGCAGAACACTTGAAGAATGTAGGCCCAAATCACACCTGACAAAAAAAAGAACAAAAAAAATTCCGAATGGCTGGGAGATTTCTCAGATTCATCCACTAAATATGAAAGGAGATAAATCAAACTCAAACAATTACAAGGGACATTTTATGTTACCAATCCCCTACAAAATTCTGTCAGCGTATGTCTTGAACAGAACACAACAGCAATTGGAACCCAAAGTAGCAGAATATTAAGCAATATTCAGAACGAACAGATCATGCCCGGAGCAATCTCAAAATCCTACTCAAGATGGCAGCTCTCAGACAACTATCTGTAGTATGGACATTTGTAAATTTAAAAACCACATACGATTGAATAGACAAGTCCTCAATGATCCAAATTTTATAAGAGAGGGCAAAACATGAGATATCATAAAACAAACTCTAATTGGCATGAAATATGAAGTAAAATTTATGGGGGAGATCTTAGAACCCATCGACAGACAAACAGGTGTGAGGCAACGTAATGGAATCTCTCCTATTCTGATTAACATCTGGACAAAGTTATAGAAGCATGGGAGAAAGAACTCAAGAACTGTGCGGTTGGAAGTCAGTCCACTGGGCGTTGCCGAAACTAGCTTCTACATACCATAACTTGCATTTGCGGACAACCTGGCAATGCTAACACAGGATGAGCAGCCTGCAGTGAAACAGATGTAAATACACAAAGAATGCGCAGAAAAAGTAAGTTTACAAATTTTAGTTTTTGTTCAAAAACCTAAACTTCTAGACACTCTTAACGGGTTTCCTGCCGGATAATGACGTCATCTTGACACAATAACTCGGCGGTCCATCTGGCCGACATCTTTAGGTGAGTTTTCTGCTAGACCAATTCGCCGAAGCTGAATGCAATTCGACGAGCGGCTGCGGGCCAAATAAAAAACCGTTGTCGTTTTTTTCTTTTTTTTCCAATTCAAATAGAGACAAGTGTTATCCCTTAAGTAAAATGTGGAACTCTGTGTAATTTGACTTAGGAAAAAAACGATCTTTCATTCGGTCGACAGGTAACAGTACTGAATAGCCACTTCCACCACTGGAGCGCTGTATGGCAGACGGTGTAACCGTCGATTCTTCGCGCTCTCGCTGGTGTCCTTCCACGGCATTTATAGGGGGCCACCGCTCGTTGAGTTGCGCTCAGTTCCGGCGAGTTGCTCAAGCAGAAAACTCACCTGAAGATGGTGGCCAGATGGGCCGTCGAAATATCGGGTCAAGATGACATCATCATCCGGCACGAAACACGTGAAGAATATCATAAAGTATTACGCAGTCACGCAGTATTACACAGTTTACGCAGTCATAGAAACTTCAACTTTAAAACAAAATGTGGTAAAATTAACAGGGTTCCATACTTCAAATACCTTGAGGAATTCATCGCACGACAGGTATTGAGAAAACCTCAGAACGACATTACCTCCAGAAATTTAAAACTTTGTTAAGCTTAACGCAAAACCTCTACACCAAAAAATCTATGTTAAGAGCGCCAAAAATTCCAGACTCCGTTACTGTCATAAAATCAGCAAATGTCTTCCATCAATAGGAGAAAACAACTCGAAGATATCAAAAAAGACGAAAGGAAGATCATGAGCAAAATTGTTGGAAGAAGACATGACCAAGACCGTTGTAGGTTATATTCGATTAAAAGAACTGAAATGTTTGCAAACATCAAAACTGATATTACGAAAAGGCAAATGAAATTTTTTGGACACCTCAGCCGACTACCAGCGAATTGATTGACGAAGAGATAAATAAATTATGTAACCTCACTTATGAATTCCACAACTTGGTTAGAAAAAACTCGAAAGGACATTAGTGATACAAACATAAGACTAGCCGAAATTTTAGAAAGAGTCACCATCAGACAAAAGGTTGACAAATGGGAAATTATTTCAGAGCAACGTAAAGAAAAAGAGTACAGGCCGAAATAGTCAGATGAGCGTAAACGAGCTTTTTGGAAATAATGAAAGCCTACTAGAAGAAGTAGAATAACAAGCTTTTGAAATGTGGTCCTACAGAAGAATGATGGAAATTAGATGGCTAGATCACGTAAGTAAGGAGGAGGTGCTTAACCGAATCAGGGAGAAAAGAGTTTCTGGCATATCCTGACTACGAGAAGGGATATGTTAGTGGAACACGTTCTAAGACATCAAGGAATCGTCAACTAAGTTTTAGAAGTAAGTGTGTGGGGTAAAAATAAAATCATAAAGGGAGACCGAGGGACGAATACAGTAAGCAGACTCAAAAGGATGTAGGTTGCCGAACGTATTCTGAGATTAAGAGACTTGCACAGGACAGAGTAGTGTAGAGAGCTGCATCAAAGCAGTCTGCCGACTTCATACCACAACAACAACATCACCAACAATGGCAACTATCAGAACAAGAAGAACAGAAAGATAAAACAGACCTAGTTATTTGCCTGACGTCGCCCATTTGTGGGGAGAATTCGCCAATAACAATAATAAATGTGACTTCATAAAATGCATTTTTAAAACCATTGGTTGTTTATTAAAAACCTTATATATCAACCAGTTTCGGTCAATAGACCATCTTCATGGATAAAAGGGTGCCGGCCACGGTGGCCGAGGGGACTGAGGCGCTCCAGTCACGGTCTGCACGGCCACTACGGTCGGGGGTTCGAATCCCCCCCTCGGGCATGGATATTTGTGGCGTCCTTAGTCTTAGCTAGTTGATAAGTAGTTTGTAAGCTTAGGGACTGATGACCCCGTCGTTGAGTCCCATAAGTTCTACAAACATTTGAACATTTGATAAATGAGTATTAAAACTGAATGGTGAAATGCATCAAATAAAATACATCTAGCTGAGGCAAACAGGAGTCAGTATAACTGAAGATTATAAAGATACAGTGGTCATCTTAGATAAAACCTATCAGTTGACTGATAGGTCATCTTAGATGATCACTGTATTTTTATAATTTTTAGTTATACTGACTCCTGTTTGTCTCAACCAGATGTATTTTATTTGATGCATTTTACCATTCAGTTTTACCATCTTTTTTATCCATGAAGATGGTCTATTGACCGAAACTGGTTGATATATAAGGTTTTTAATAAACAGCCGCTAGTTTTAAAAATGCATTTTATGAAATATATTACGGCTGTTGACACTCGACTGACCAAAGCATTCTAAATGTGACTGGCTGCAATAATACCTGAAACGTTTAGAAAGCGTCTTGTTTACATTGACTTTATTAGTACGAAGTTAGAGGTACAAGCAAGCAGGGCAGTGGTCTACAGTGTGGCCCTGCTGGCGCAGTGTAAGGCCTTTGTGCGGACGTGAAAGGTCGACCTCTGAGCTCCACGTGTTGGCGCGGCGAGATGAAGGGGAGCGTCCGTTTGGATCGCATCCGGCCCTGCGCTGGGCCAGCAGTTAATACCACTGGCAGAAGAAGCGGCCGGCCCGCTCTAAACTTTGACGGCGGCTCTTTTAGGGGTGGGGGGGGGGGCAGCCTGCAATCCCGGTGAATGCGACGGACCGACAGCGCGCCGCCGCAAAGGTATGCCGGAAGACTCCCGCCAAATTATCCGTTTCACTTTCGCAGCCAGTGAGTCCGCAAAGTGGCGCCTGGCGACGATTACCACTCCCGTTACCGCCAAAAGGTTCCTCTCTTTTCATTAAAATCCTTTCTGCTGGAAAAGGGAAATCAGACAAAATGCTAGCGAGCGCCCCCGTGTTACCGGCAAGGGAACGTGAGGCGCTCAGGCACTGCAAAATTTGTGACCGCCGAAGCTGAAAATCTGGAGACGTACTTGCATCGCATGCATGCGGTTAGCAATAGCGCACTGCGACTATCACCCATTAGTATTTTATACATCACGTTCCGCGGGGCCCATTTGGCAGCGATAGTCCATTGTTATATATCGAGTCAGCACAAGAAACTGTAACAAAAGAGTGATAACAGATTACATTTAAGGTAAACAGGGTGGTCCATTGATAGTCGCCGGGCCAAATATCTCACGAAAACAGCATTAAAAAAACTACAAAGAACATAACTTTTCTAGCTTGAAGGGGGAAAACAGATGGTGCTATAGTTGGCCCGCTAGATGGCGCTGCCATAGGTCAAACGGATATCGACTGCATTATTTAAATAGCTACACCCAGTTTTTATTACATACTAGCTGAAAAATCGGCGATGCCCGGGTATTTATGTATGTATTCCTGCCATTTTTCAGGTATATATTCATTTGTATAAGGGCTGTATGTCTGTAAAATATCTTGGGAATGCAGTTAGTAGTAAAGAAATAATAGATTATAACTTGGTGCGGGTAGGGGCGTTTTCCATGAACGTTATTGTTTATGTGCTCATCTCTCATGAACTACGTGTCGTACTGTGACACAATTTAGATCCTAAACTCAACTATATAAGTATGTGCTGTCTGTAAAATTTACTGCGGTTACCATATGTAGTGTAGAAGTTGTAAATTGTAACGTCATACCGAAAGCCGTAGTTTCAGTCCGTGAACAGCGGAACGTTACTGTTTTTGTGCTCATATCTCATGAACTACGTGTCAGAATGTGATACAATTTAGAAGGTACATTCATGTATATGTGTGTATACTGCATGTAAAATTTCCTGTGGGCAAAATTTTTGGTGTAAAAATAATTCATTTTAACGTCATACCGAACACCGTAGTTTTACTCCATGAACAGCGGAAACGTAGTATGCGAGAAACTTTTTTCCTTTCATCATTTTCGTATGGTTGTCAGCGAGAAAAGTTTAATAAAGGTTTGAAGTTATGTTAAAAGTTTGTTGCACGTCACTAAGTACTCTCATTCTCATACAGCGTATTTTTAAAGTTTCGCCGGTTTATGTGGCAGTTCCTTGCGATTTCTATTGTTTATGACGTCTTATCTTCTGAACCATGTGTCCCTGTAGCAATTCTTACCTTACGATAAGGATTGTGTGTACCAAATTTGGTTTAAAATGGTCCAGTGGTTTAGGTGAAAAAGAGCATCATTGTCGCTAAATGCAGCAGTTTTTCGCGATTCTCATTGTTTATGACGCCATATCTCGTGAACTATATATCTTATGTGATTCTTACACTTACGGCGACCGTCCTCATGGATTGAAGCTTACGTGTACAAAATTTGATAAAGATGGGAACAAAACTTTAGATTTGTATGCAAATATACGGACACTCTGCTTTATATATTAGATTCGTCAAGTACGAAAATAAATATGAATGTTTTAATTGGAACACTTTTCACGCTTTCTGATAGATGTCACTGTAATAGTCACAAACATATTGCTCACAGTTTTAGAACAGTGGGTAACAGGTAGGTTTTTTAAATTATAACACAGAACGTAGGTACGTTTGAACTTTATTTCGGTGGTTCCAATGTGATACATATACCATTGCGAAATTATCATACATTATGAGAACGCATGCTGTTACTGCATGAATACCTGTAATTACCTAATTACTTCAATAAATGCACAAAATGACGTCCTTCTATTTCAATGCTTTTGGCAAAGTACAAAACGGAATTCCTCTTAAGAGCGAGTAGTTAGCCTTCAGTAATGTTTTCACATGCATTGACAATGGGCTGACGCACGTTTTCAAGCGTTGTGAATCACGAATCACGGTGAATCACGGTAACAAATGTTTCAATTTTTGCAACAGAAAGAAATTCGGGGATGTAAGATCCGGTTAACGTGCTTGCCGTGGTGTGGTGCTTCTACGACCAATCCACCTGACATTAAATATTCCATTTGAGACCGCTTCAACTGCACGCTAACCATGTGTCGGACATCTATCATGGTGAAAGTACATCGCCATTCTATCATCCAGTGAAACATATAGTACTAAAATCGGTAGAACATTTGGTAAGAAATCAGCATACATTGTAACATTTAGAATTCTATCGATAAAACAGGGGCCAACTATCCTTTCTCCCATAACGCCGCACCATACATTAACCCGCCAAGGTCGCTCATGTTCCACTTGTCGCAGCCACCGTGGATTTTTCGTTCCCCAATACTGAATATTATGCTGGTTTACGTTACCTCTGTTTGTGGAAGACTCTTCGTAACTAAACAGAACGCGTAAAAAAATCAGTTATGGTCCCGTAATTTATTTTGTGCTCAGTGGCAAAACTAAACACGACGTTCAAAGTCTTCGCCATGCACATCCTAGTGCATAGAAATATGGTAGGGATGAAATTTCTGTTGATGTAGAATTCTCAACACGGACGTTTTTGAGATTCCCGATTCTCGCTGATTTTGTCTGCAACAAAAACTCCTACTTAGCCACGTTTCACTTGCGGGTGAACACTTCCTGTCTCTTTAGCGTAACTATCCCATGATATATCCGGGCACTTGGATGACTTTCAGGATAACAAACATAGCACAGGCCCGTTGCTCCTTCTGATCACAATAGCCAAACATAAATAACATATCGACCTTTTGTGCAATTGTTAAACGGTCCATTTTAACACGAGTAATGTATCACGAAGCAAAAACCGGCCGCAGTCGCGAAATGTTAAGCGGATACCACGTACCATACATTTGTGACTATTACAGTGCCATCTATCCCAAAGCGAAAAATGCGTTCCAAATCAAACATATTTACTTACGTACTAGACGAATATGTAATGAAAATGGTGGTATCTATTTAAAAATTGCTGTTAATAACCATTTGACGTATGGTAGCGCCATCTAGCGGGCCAACCACAGCGCCATATGTTTTCCCCCTTCAAGCTAGAAAAGTTTTGTTCTTTGCAGTTTTTTCGTTTGATGGTTATTTCGTGAGATATTTGGCCCGGTCAATGTCAATGGACCACCCTCAGTATCACATTTCGCGAGACCCATTTGAGTAGCGAGTGTCCATTGTTATGTATCGAATCAATACATGAAACTGTAACAGAAGAGTGATAATAGATTGAATTTAAAGTATAGAAATTTAACGCAATGAATTCAACAATGTTACTGTTCAATTAGGTTACTTTCTTTTACTTCTTCCAGTAGTTCCTCTGTAGAACAGAAGTTTCAGCTGCGAGGAAACTCCTCAGTTTAAACTTTAGGTGGATTACTATTAATATTTTTGAATTCTTGTGGTAGTTCATTCAAAACGGATGCAGCAGACAAAAGTCAATGTCATGTCGTACAAATGCTGATTCGATTTCTTAGTAGTATGTTCTGAGATCCCGTTGTTAGCAACAAACGACGTAAAAGAGAACATGTATTGATTCGTAACGATCACAATTCCCTGTAGACAGGGGCCTGCATGAGATTATCAACGGTGGAGTTATTATGGTTGACAATGCGTACTGGGTTATTCCACGTCAAGTGTTCCAGCTTTCGACGAATAACCCATCTCGACCAATATCAATTCTGGTGAAATTTGTACCTATGCCAGGACAAAATTTTTGATATATTAAACACTGAAACAGACAGTAGTCTGGCAAAATACCAGGTCTGTAGCGCAGATTCTCCACTACGTATGGCTGGTTAAACTATGGGGCAATTTTCATGATTTATTGCCTACTTTGAACTGAGATTATGTCAAATGAATTGCTTTCTGATCTCTGCCTGGATCATTTGTGTTTAGAGCACAAACAGTTGTACCACTATACCAGGAACCAAGGGTCTTGCTCTTTTACATTAGGAACAGTGGAATGTTAAACTTGAAGATTTCTTCGTCACTTTTCGGCGTCTGTAAAAGTAGTCTTCACAAAAATTGCTCTAGTACGTGAACCAGGTCACAGGTGAGCCTGAAACTTTGCATACTTTCATGTCGGGCGCTCAGGTACATACTGTACAAATTTCATCACAATTGAAGATGGTCGAGCTGGGAGCCCTTGAACCCTATTGTGACCCTTTCTACAACTGTACTTAGCATAAGTTAGTTTGTTTTTCAGTCTAGGTACTGGTGACCATAGCAGTTTGGACCCGTGGGATTTCACATTTGAAAATCTTGAAGTAAGGCATTGAAGTAGAGAAATATAGAAAATGCAACAGTTGCTACGGAAAACTGTTCACATCTTTTAACGGAAGACACTAGAAACGCTACATTTTTGCAGAAAATAATACGAGAAACGGGAACGAATTGAAATAAAACTGAATACGAACGAAATATTTTAGATCGCACTTAGATCGATAGTTTAACACAAGGATTCGTAATCAACAAAAAACATCCACATAACACTATGCGAAGAAAGCAGCTTCAGTTTTATATGAAATATAAATAATTTTGGAATCTTTTACTCCACCCAGTATTACCACTGCAATCAAAATTCAAGCAGACTACAAATAACACTTTACAATGGAATTCACAGTACAATAATCACACACAATCGTAACCAAAAGCATGATGTTATGAATCTGTCTTGTGGTTTGAACGAAACCAATACCGAAGACCGTAATTACAGCAGTAGGAAACGAAGATGACAAACTTGCAGCGCTCCGAGTTAGGGGGATAGGGGCAGGACGAAAGTAGGTCGCGTTACCGGAAGTTCATATATGAGTTTCACCCGCGCAGAGATAGCCGAGGGGCGGAAGCATAGTGGCTTCCTATTGGTGCAGGCGATGACGGCGGATGCAGGGAAAGATCCACCGCGGTGGCGGCTGCCACGGCCTTCGTGCTTCCTCTGCGTGTTATTGAAAGGCGCTCTACTGGCGCGTGGGGAAAGGGCAGGGTAGCGCGCCGCGCAAGGGATGCTCCCCAGCAGCTCGACTGCGTGTTTGGTCGACTATATCGAAGGGGCCAACTTTCAATATTTCATGCTTGCGCCTGTTATTGACTCCTACGTGAACTACAAGTACAAACTTCAGACACCCTGCTGGCAGGAGGGGAGTGTGGGTCTCGGAATAGCAGCAATCTCACGATACGAGTGAGACTACTGCTGATGTCGAAGGGGGAGGCGCGCTGTGCTGTGGGTGTGTGAGGACCGGGAAACGGTGCTTGGAGAATTAGTGCTGGAAGCGAAGTTGATATTAGAGTTTTGACTCCTGCTGACTCCTTGATCTCAGTGAGTGGCGTTAGGCGCAACATTAGCGGCAGAAGAATACCCCGGTGGATCTTCTGTCATATATTGATTTTACTGTTGGAATTGTTGAGAGGCTGTGTGAGCCACCGAGACGCACTCCAGGCTGAGAAATAGAGGCCATTGCAGATAACAGGCTAAAACAGACACGTATATCTTA
This sequence comes from Locusta migratoria, assembly GCA_026315105.1. Taxonomy (NCBI): domain Eukaryota; kingdom Metazoa; phylum Arthropoda; class Insecta; order Orthoptera; family Acrididae; genus Locusta; species Locusta migratoria. Next base: position 335,367,453 of record CM048746.1, on the reverse strand, counting down.
GATGTAGGCACTAAAGAAATCTCCTAGCGAACTGCTGATGCCGTCGGCCACCGCCCCAGGGTGGAGGTTACCTTTCGGAGAAGATGGGCGTAACTTCATATAGCGTCTAGACGCTGTTGTAAGACGTTACATTAGTACTTGGTGGCCAACAGGCACGTTTTAATATACGTAGCAAAGTTGATACCAGTCACTTGGGAACAGCAACGTCAGTGGTTCCACGAGGATAGAGTGAGAGGGTAAAGAAGAAAAACTGCAAGTTAGCAGCTCCCCTGAGCCGTGGTCTAAGGCGGAGCCTAAGGTGTGGCCAACTGACGTAAAACATTGTTGTTGTTGCCCATATTGGGTAGCGCCGTGAGGTTTTACTTTCAGCTGAACAATGTTGCTACCAAGTATGGATTTTGTTAGTGCACAAACAAGCCACCTCCCCACCCGGGGAATGGCAAAAAGGACAAGGCTTAAACGTGGTTCGCTAGAGGACTCAGAGAGAGGGCAAGCCACAATTTAGATTGGTTGAACAAAGCAGCGACCAATAGGAAATTTTTAACTGTAGGAAAGTGGGGAAAAGAGGTGCGCCCACACCGGCCGTTAAAACCCCCGGTTTTTGGATCAAGAGGGGAGTTCTCAGTGAGACGAGTCGGGCGCCAGCCCGTGACTATAGCCGTCGGCCTCGGGGTACTCCATGACTGTTTCTCGCGGGGAGTGCGTCTGTCTAGGGGATCCTGCTAGGGAACGTAATTACGGCTTCTGTTGTGGCAAACGATTTCTACTTCTTGTTTTTTTTTTTTTTTTTTTTTTTTTTTTTTTAAATAACTAACCCCAGTGTAGTAGACTTAGTATGGGATGCAATAAATTCAATGCAAGGTACCTAGGAATTTCCTAAAGTTTCATAAACAAGTATCCTCTCGAGTCCCGAAATCCGCATCTCTAGTAGATGCCTGTACTGTCTCTCTGCAATCACTCCTTTCCGCTCGGGATATGCAGACTGACCTTGCTACCTCTTCCCTCTTTCCTATGTAGGATACGACACTTCTTATAATTTGGTTGTGATAAGTGAAATACCTGTGTCATGTACTTGTGGTTCGCCTGACGAGCGGACAACCCGCAATGCAGGGTAGAAGCGCATGGGTGCATACCATTGAGGCGTTACACAGCGGCGGTTCCGGAGTCACGAGAGGACGCGACGAGCACCGCCAGAGAGCGCACTAAACCGGAACTATTTTCCTCCGCACAGTCACGTGAGACCAGCACGAGACTGCCAAGTATCACTGCGCACCGACTATTTAGGGGGGGAGCAGTGCAACACGACGACAACCGACAACGCCTACGACAACCATAGCTGAGCTATCGCGACCGATGCCTCCGGGTGTGGCTGGGCGGCGACATGGTTTGGTTTGGTGACTGGGGCGACAGTTGTGCTGACTTCGTTTTATGTTAGGGTTTTAACTTTGCGACTTTTAAGCTGTAGATTACGTCTTGATTGTCACAGTTGGATGTAGAGGTTCAAAACTATATTTGTCACCTCAGTATGAAAATTAAGCTGGTAGACCTGGTACTTCCTCGCAGTTAATAAAATTTATATCTTTATTGAATTTTTAGGATTTTATTTAAATCTTAAAGACCTTTCTTTAATGTTTGAGCATGGAAATCCGTTTCTCAGAGGCTGATATGTAATTAACCAAAGAATAAAAATTCGAATAATTGAGTCCCGGTAGTTCAGATAATTTGACGCCCATCACAAAGATAATGTCTTTTGCTTGATCTTTTTCCTTGATAGAATTATTCTTTAGAAAATTTCACCACAAGTTTTTCCTGACCACTACTGTTAGATATATTCCTTCACTTATAGAATATGCTGGGACAATATTAGAGAACTAAATATTCGAATAACGGTTTAAGATTTTTTTTAAGCTTCATAGATTCTCTATTCTGAAATCAATAGTTACATTCACTACACTTTAACAGTACACACTTTATAAGTTCACAATTCGTTATTATTTTTGTCAAAGTTTGATTGTATTAATCTCTCTAGAATGTTCCTCACTTTATTACGGGAGACAGAAGTTTCTAATTCTTCCGTCCTATCCTAAATTAAAAATTTTTTTTCGCGTATGATCACGTTATAAGAGTTTATATTAAATTTTAAATATTTTCTCGGGTTTTTTCCTATCTTGGAATGAAACCACGTAGGGTAAGGTGGTACAATTTTGATCATTTCGTACAAATGTTATTGTAACTGGAAATATATTGACAAAAGATGTAATTTTAATTATAGCACTTGTTCTTGGATGCTTAACTAATATGTAACACAAATATTAGACAATTACAAATGTCGGTATAGACACACAAAAAAGTTACAGAATTGAGAAAAATCGATCGAAAATGTACCACACTAGGTACAATTGTGATCACTTGCTAGTAGAATTTTGACTAAAGGCATCTTCCACATAAAAAGCACTTTTTCCGTCAGGCACCAACGCATACTTCGTGGTACCAAACATTGCATTTTGGGTAGAGAATCGAGTCACCCTTAAACGGAAAATTTATAAGAGCTCGTTAGACTAAGTAGCTTCACGTACCTCCTAACGGGAAAAAAATTATTTCTCCTTAGCACAATGTGGTGTATTCTTGGAAAAGACAGGAGGAGCTGTAGAAACCTGCTACGCTATAATGCCACACAATGAGACACTACGAGACTGACAAATGGCGCGAAAATTTATGTTGATCAGAATTGTACCTATAGCGAATTTTGTACCACCTTACCCTATAATACTTTAAGCTAAGTACTGAGAGATAGTCCCACTGAGAGCTGAGCTCATAGAGAGCTAAACACAGAGAGAGAGAGAGAGTAACTCAACTGCGGGTGCTATTAATAATAATCTGACAAATGATCTCTGATATACGAGATGTTTTGACCTAAGTATTCCCTGGATACAATTACGCTGATATAATTTGAATTTACTAAAGTTTTTAAAAATAAGAAAATTCTGCCTCTTAACAAATGATTAAAATCAGTTAACGAAGAAAAATGTTGGAATACCGTGATTCTAATGCCATGGTCGCGATGTAGCGTTACACGGGGAAGAGTCCCTGCCAGCGACGGCGCGCCTCCAGGACTTCCCGCAACGGAATACGTCCGCCGGCTCCTTGGCCGTTCTGTCCAGATTGTCGTTATCTCCCTGGCTGTACCTAATTTGTGAAGAAGAAAACTTTTAGGTGATGTTTGTTGTTTTGGCAATAGTTTCAGATGTTTGTTAGTGTTTGTTTTGTTTCCAGAAGATGATTAGTTTGTCTTGTCAATGAACACAATTTCCGTATCAGACAGTGTCTTTCTGTTACTGAGGCGAGATATATCAACTTGTCTCTTCGTGATCTTTGCATAGAAATGTGAGAGGGTAGGAAGCAGTAGGGATTGGGGTTTCATTGTGCGGCCGTTTTGCAAGTGTTTACTTCTATATGTTAATTACATTCGAAGTATCTCACGTTCCATTTGTTTTCGGAAATGTAACAGTCGTTTTCTTGCTGCAGTCCTTTTATTTAGTCGATAGTTTTCCGCCGTTCTTTACAGGACATCATCGTGGATTATATATCTGGAAAATACATATTTGCTTACTGATGTATCCTCAACAGATTACAAATGTCAAAATGGTATAGGCTACTCACGTTTAATAGTCTCTTGATTTTGTTGGCGTTCTTCCCGCCTGGTTACTAACACAGAGGAGTAAAGAGTCCCTCTTCACCCAATATCAGCTCTGTTTTGCAGGATACAATTATCGAACATGTAAACAAGGCCCCTGGAGTAGATGATATTCCGTCTGAACTGCTGATGTCGTTAGGAGAGCCAGTTGTGAAAAATTGTATCACCTGGTATCCAAGATGTATGAGACAGGGGAAATACCCTCCGACTTCAAGAAGAATATTATAATTCCAATTACAAAGAAAGCAAGTGCAAAAAAGTGTGAAAATTACAGAACTATCAGTTTAATAAGTAATGGTTGCAAAATACTAACACGAATTATTTACAGACGAATGGAAAAACTTGTGGAATCCGACCTCGGGAAAGATCAGTTTGGATTTAGGAGAAATGTAGGAACACGGGAGGCAATTCTCACATTACGACTTATCTTAGAAGATAGGCTAAGGAAAAGGACACTTATGTTTTTAGCGTTTGTCGATTTGGAGAAAGCTTTTAACGATGTCGAGTGGAATACACTCTTAGAAATTCTGAAGGTATCAGGGGTAAAATAAAGGGAGCGAAGAGTTATATTCAACCTATACAAAAAACAGACACCTGTTATTAGAGTCGAAGGGCAAGAAAGGGATGCAGAGGTTGCGAAGGAAGGAACACAGAGTTGTAGTCTTTCCCCAATGTTGTTCAATCTGTACATTGAGCAGGCAGTGAAGGAATGGAAGGAGAAATTTGGGGAGGGCATTAAAGTGCAGGGAGAAGAAATAAAGAATTGCGGTTTGCTGATGACTTAGTAATTCTTTCAGAGACCCCAAAGGATCTGTAAGAGCAATTGAATGGGATGAACAGTGTCTTGAAAGGAAGATACAAGATGAACATTAACAAGAGTAAAACGAAGGCAATGGAATGCAATGTCAGAAAATCAGGCGATGCTGAAGGAATTAGATTAGTTAATGAGAAAATAAAAGTAGTAGATGAATTTTGTTGTTTGGGTAGCAAGATAACTTCTGATGGCCGAAATAAAGCGTTTCAAAAGAAGCGAAACTTGTTAACATCCAATATTAATTTAAATGTTAGGAAGTGGAGTGTAGCATTGTATGGGAGTGAAACGTGGACGATAAGGAGTTCGGATAAAAAGATGATAGAAGTTTTTGAAATGTGGTGCTACAACCGAATGAAGATGGGTAGATCAAGTAACTAATGAATAGGTGCTTAACCGAATCGGAGAGAAAAGGAGTTTCTGGCATATCCTGACTAAGAGAAGGGTTAGATTGGTTGGACACATTTTGAGACGTCAAGGAATTGTCAAATTAGCATGAGAAGGAAGCGTGTGGGGTAAAAATCGCAGAGGGAGACCGAGGGACGTATATAGTAAGCAGATTAAAAAGGATGTAGGTTGCAGAACGTATTCTCAGATGAAGAGACTTGCACAGGACAGGACAGGGGAGCTGCATCAAACCAGTCTGCGGACTGAAGACCACAACAACATTAATTTTTTTTGTATCAATATTTTATTATTATATATTTAAAACGTGTTGTTTGCTTATTTCATGCACGGGGTAGGAACGTCTTAGTAGCTGAAGCCTAAATTGGATTGCTGGCCGATATTTATTAAAAGGCGTCGAGGAGTACTGATTGCAACGCTTCATCGTTGCAGAGAGAAAAAAAGAAATATTGACATTATTGTAAAAACTATGATGAGTCAGAGTGTTACATTCTTCCCTGGGAATAACATGTATGAGTATGTAATTTAGTGACAAGTTTAAGTCAACGTCTTAAAAGTTTATCTGTCTGCCTCAACATTATTAATTTGTGAAGACTGAAAGTTACTATTTGTAAAGAAAATAAGATTTGTTCTTTATTTTCCTTCGGAGAGATTTGGTTTTAAAATGACTCTTACATGAGGACCAAACATCCATTCAAATAATGACTGAATTTAATCTGTTATCTAGAGAAAAGAATTATCTATTACGTCCTTGACGATCGATAATATAACCAACGGAGCTTTTACGAAGCTTATGTACAGGTTATTGCAGGAAGTGGATTAACTTATGTACAATTATTAAGTTTCATAGTGCGAATTACTGCTTCGTACAAGACCTGTAGCAATGGGAATATTTTATTAGTGTGTTTGTGTGATGTGGACTTTATGAGATGAAGTTAGATTTCGGTCAACATAAGAAGGTGACGCACTACAGCTTGTAAACTCTTTCTGATAGGTCGCTAGGCAACAGAAAACTCTCAAGATCTGTCAAGATAATATTTTAGAAACTGTTAGTTTAGCGCAATGAACGTTGTTTGAAAGTGCTATCTACGAATGACACTTTAATAATCGCCCGCCTCCCACAACGAATTAATACAGCTTCGTTACAATGTCTGTATTTCCTTCTTCATTCTTCAAACTATTTCAATGTTTACTATTACACTTTCTGTGTAAGAAACGTGGGCAACTTATGGAAATGAATGATATTTTGTTTGGTTCCCGAGATTTCTATCCCTGCTCGACAGCACGCAATAGCTATATGTTCGAAACTGCGATTTAAAAAAAATCATATATTGGGGATTGCAAATGAATCAACTGTTATCTCTACGTTATTTATATGTTAATCCAGAAAATAACTTTCATGTTTTCAAAAGTATGTATTCATTTTCTTGATACGCTAGAAAAATCACACTTTTTTGTATTAAAAATACCAATTGTAATGACTGGCAGATCTACACTCTCAATTCAATGCAAATCTCGGCAGTTTTCTTTATATGATGATCCCAGGAGGCCTCGAAAGTTTTTACATAATACTAACAGTAACCGAGATTCAAATGTTTGTATAGCTTATGGGACTTGACTACGGGGTCATCAGTCCCTAAACTTATAAACTACTTATGAACTAACTAAGGACGGCACAAATATCCATGCCCGAGGGGGGGATTCAAACCCCCGACCGTAGTGCCTGTGCAGACCGTGACTGGAGCGCCTCAGTCCCCTCGGCCACCGCGGCCGGCTTACCGAGCTTCATCCGTCCCAAGTTACTGTACTTATCCACATAAATATGAACTAATATCAAGTGTGAAGTATAATTTTAAATAACGTAGGGAACGAGCAGCATGAGTTCCTGATGTGGAGGTCACTTAAATATGTTTATAGTCCCCAGTTATTCCCAAAAATATTAATAAAAGTCAAGTTGGTCTGTAACAGAAATTTTGTCAGTTTTCACTGTTATTCATCACACATCCCCATACATTGTGCCTGTGACAATGATTTTGCATTTTTTCACGGACATGCACGTAAATCGCGTCTATGACGAAAACGTGTGCAGTTAAGACTGTAAACCCGTTACATACTGACATTCATCGAAGTTTTATCGAAAAACTTTGAATTTCCAATTATGGGTATGTTGATAAATTATCACCGCAAATTGTGCCTAACAAAAAGTTCTATGTGATGAGCGACCGCTCTCCATCCACAACTCCCCTGCTACAAGTTTGTATCCATGATTGTTTGTTTCTTCTGAAAAAGGTGAACGTTAGTACCTGCCTAGCATTTCACGAGAATTCGAATAATTTGACCATGACAGAAAAAGCGGTCATGAATGTCTTTGCCAACTGCATATAATTTGAAATATCTGAAATTAAACTGCTAAACCTACTCCGCCCAAAACATTTCCTTCGGGGAATGTATTCTTATAAGCATACCATGGTTCAATAAATGATTAAAAGTGGCAATACAAATCACAGAACAGGATGATAGTCACACATCTGAAAGTTTCTCCAAACAGATGTAATAGTGCAGTTTTAGAGTAATCCTTACCATATTCAAATGAATGTTTCTGATGCGTTTCACTTTCGCCAACATTAAGAGATTAAAGTGAGTCATCAGGAACGCATGATTCATTTTCACGAGAATGGTGCACAACCAGGTTCTCAAAATCATTTCAACCCCAGTATGTTATTAGAAGAAATAGACGTTTATCTTGATACGCGATTTACTCTTTTTCGAAAATAATCATTCCTTATAAAGATACACACGCAAACGAAGGTGACTGAATACTGAAAATGTCTGTTGTTTTCAGAGACGACTTCCAGACACTTATGAAAACATCCGTTTGCAGAGTTCAAAGTTCGGTATCTTCGCTCATGCAAGTAACGATCATATTTGCATTAATCGAGACAGTACCTAAAGATCCACAAAAAAGCATAATAATCAAACACGTTGCGAAGAAATAGCATTGACCATATTTGCATTAATTGAGACAGTACCTAAAGAGCCACAAAAGAAGTATATTATCCAAGCACGTTACGAAGAAATAGCATTGACAACGATAAGGTGTGAGAACTTTACATATATTTGCTGTTATGTTATACCTAGCGGTATATCAACTGCGAGAAGATAGTGAAATTTTAATTGAAACTGAGAGTACAATAATACCTAATTCCATTCTCTGGATATTGGTTCCGTATGCGACGGACGAACCCTTGTGGTGTTCCCACCACTGTTTAATTGGAATTACTTCTCATTAAGTTTCAAGAATTGTACTCTGTGAGAAATTTTAGTTAGACATTGTATGCTTTGATTCTCCCCTCAATAAACCACTGACTTTCTTTTTGTAATTTCTCATACCTTGTTTATACATGAATCAAAGCGTAGAAAGTATTAGTCATATCTTAACTGATACATAGAATTTATTTTATATAAGCAATAAACCTTGATATTAGAAGGAAAAAAGGGAAGCAGCTGAAAATGCCCCTGTCGTCCAATATGTTGCTGTTTAAACAACACTGACAGAACAGTGGGGAACTCACTCAGTCCTCCTTCCGCCTTCCCCAACAACAAGTTTGGCATGCGAACAACTTCGTGCTCTTTTGTGTCGAAGGTGGTTATCAGAGTGGCTGTGGGAGACCAAAGAGGCGGTCTCAGTATGAGAAAAACAGAAATAGTCATCGTAGCAGAGAAGCAGTGACAGTAATAAACATGAACACATCGAGACAGTAACAGTAAGAGCAAAAGAGAGAGGAGACAGTGTAATTGAAAAATGGGGGTGGGGGAGATGTTAGGCATAGGGTTCAGGGATGGAAAGTTACCTTAGGTTGAGGCCAGGATGGTTGCGGGGCCGTAGGATGTATTGAAGGGACAACTCCCATCTTCGCAGTTCAGAAGAGCTGGTAGTAGTATTGACATTCCACTCGGATATTCCATTATATAGAGCCACATATATTCATGAAATTTATATTCAATTAATTGAACATACGCCCCTGATTATCTGCTGGAAAACAACAGACGAAGCAAAAACGACATATCTATCTCTCTACAATGTAGGCTATGTCTTTTTACACTCATCTGCACACGAAATCGATTGAAAGTGATGACTTATTTGTTTGAGGCCCACAGACACACGTGATTACTAGATAGTATTCCGATCTTAGGTAACAATCTATTTTGATCATCATTAAATTAAGGTTTTAAAAATTTTACATATACGAATAAGCCAATCTATGATCGAAAACGCCAATTTTAAAGCACCTACAGATACCGAATTTCAGGTTAGTCCCTGCTTATACCTAAATTTTAAAAATCTCATAATATGAGAAGACAACTAAGTCATTGTGCAAGTAGCCTAATGTCTACATAGAGTAGAAATACATAACTATAAAAATAGATAAAGTAATATGTACACAATTCCAAATACAGAAAAGCGTCCTACAGTGGAGTTGTGAAATACTTTTTTTATATAATATGTAATATATAAAAGTTAAGATAATAATTCTCACATTATGAGAAAAGAAGTCAGTCGTTGCATAAATAGCTTAATGTTTACATAGAGCAGAAGGACAAAAGTTATATCTACAGATTAAAAACCAAGATCATTAATAATGAAAATGACATACAACTGCAGTTAAAGTTAAGTATAGGGTTCTATGTCCCAAGTCATTTGAAGATTTTAAAACTTTTCCCTTCAGTTAAATAAGTGACACAAAGTCTACATTAACAGTAAAGGGTGAACCATATACAGAATTTATATTCCTGTGAAAAGTAAAAATATTTAAATAAAACAAATGAGTAAAAACCTTAACATAGATGATAACAATATATAGAATAAGAGGGTAAAAACTTTAACATTGATGACTGCAGCATGACATTAAGACTATGAGGTGTAAAGTACCACTCATGTTACATGTAAAAGAAGCAATAATGATTTTTTCAACAGGGTAGCAAAATGTAAATAATGAATGAAAAAGGGGGGATTACATACCGTAAAAAATTGAGAGGCTAATAATGACAATAAAATAGAATTAACAATCAGAGAAGTAATATGTGTAACCAATCCTTAATGTTAGGAAGAGTCATTTAGTAAAAACTGAACCAAGATAGCGTGTGTGTATGACACGGAAACAGGTGAAAAAACTCATCCCAGCACAAAAGATACAACAGAAATGAAGGAATATAACAAACTAATATCTTGACAATTAGGTCAGCTTTGACACTTTTGTCAAGATATTAGTAGATTAACGCCTCCTTCAGTAGAAGGCAGTCGATGGCGGATGCGGTTTCTGTAAAAATCTGCGTCAGGTAGTTGCAGCTGGTGGCGTTGTAGATCCACTTGGCGGTCCTCAGGAGAGATCAGGGTGGGCACTGAGTTGTTTCCAACACCTCCTTCTTCGTTATCAACATGCCGCCGAATGTACATCGATAAGCGAATCGAATAGTTGATTACTCCCACTACGGGGATGCGCGCATGTAAGCGTACATACCTCTTTGCCGCCGACCAACATCTGTGACCCGCATGCGCAGTGCCGCCGCGCTGAAGCATGTATGGCACCACGTGACACATTGTCAGTTGTCTTGCGACTCACCCTGAAGATGGCCGGACGTTACTCTGCCGAAATATGGGAAGAAACTGAATTCACGCGGCTGCATGCCCGAAATTTATTGGATTACGTTTCTATATTCTTTATGATAACTCACCTAATCCCCCAATTTTTTTTTTCTTTTTGAGGAGTGCCGAAAATACAGGGTCGCGTCCTCAGTGCGTGTCAGGAAGTACTAGAACAAGAAAAGTGGATACCTGAAAGGATGTGAAATGTTCAAATGTTTGTTAAGCTTATGGGACTTAACTACGGGGTCATCAGTCCCTAAACTTACAAACTACTTATGAACTACTTACGAACTAGGATGGCACAAATATCCATGCCCGAGGGGGGATTCGAACCCCCGACCGTAGTGGCCGTGCAGACCGTGACTGGAGTGCCTCAGTCCCCTCAGCCACCGCGGCCGGCAAAGGATATGAGATTGCTGATGCCGAGGAGCATATGAATGCCGGGATATGAATGGACGACCGTGGAACCAATAAAAAAGTTTTTATCTCACATAGTTTTTCGATTCCATACACATATTTAGTGGAATTATTTTCTTGTTTGACGAATTCTACCACCTCTCAAAATATACATAACGTTTCATTGAACACCTTGTAGAGAAAAAAAAAAAAAAAAAAAAAAAAAAAAAAAAAAAAAAAAAAAAAAAACAGAGATGTATAGTTATATGCTACAGTTATTAGAAAATACATAGGACATTTCTGTTCAAAAATTTATTGAAGCGTAGCATAAGAATTTGGCGAATTGCCTTTTTTGGTAGTGTACAGTGGGTTTCTTTTGTTGATGCTCCGGTAAAAAAGAAACTTTTATCAACAACAAAGTTCTAGCTGTTACACTGCAGTGGAAGCGTATAGAAAAGAACTTATGCGTGGCATAGCACAGCGATAAGACGGGCAGGCAAGCATAGTCCATAGCCTGTTTGCCTTGGGTGTAGGTAGTATTGGCTGGGAGTACTATAGCGTACCCGTTCTGTTGACAATATGCAGCAACCTAATCGCCTGGCATGCGCCGCGATGGAGTAGCCGAGGGGTCCAAGGCGCCTCGCTCCAGAGCGGGCGGTTGTTTGCCGTCGGAACTTCGAGTTCCCCCTGTGGCATAGGTGTGTGTCTGTGTTGTCCTTCGCTTATTTTACTAATGTTTGCACATTTTTTGCCCGTCATGCAGGCAAGCATGGGCAGGCTAGAAGTGGAGTATGTACAGTTCTAAAAACCCACCGCGGTTTACTAAATAACTGCTGGCTAATTCTTTCTGCTGAAGCTTCAGTTATTAACGTTTCGTACTGTTTGAAGATAGGGAGGAAGAAGGAAATGGAAAAATAGAATGACTTAACCCTTAACCGGAATCGAGAGTCAAATTGGACCCGCCGACAACAACAAAACCGTCGATTAACCGAAACGCACGATGTTTCAGTTTCGCGCACCAGTCTAATCTCAGTACATTATGAGGTGCATCTGGGAATAGGAGCTGGCCTCTTGAAATTTACTGTAAGCTGACGTAAGTACCATCGATGGGTTCAATCTGACCTGCGATTCCAGATACGGGATTTATTTAGTCAGTGTATACAGCCTTATTTTTGTGATGTTTCAGGCAGTTTATTGCCACAATGCACCGGTGTCTTACTTAAAAAGGAACTTTTAACTATCATTAGACGAAAATCTGTCAGACACAGAACCTTTAAGCGATTTTCAACTCACGACAAGAAAATTCACCTTCTAATCAGAGTGGCTCACGGAAAAAAAGGAAGATGTTATTTATGTGGTCCCAAAACTGACAGCAAACAATCATAAACATGCGACAGATGCTTTAAATTGATCTGTAAACGACTTGAAGACAAAAGTGTTGTGTAACGAGTGCCATGCTTGGTTCACGTACTGATGTACAGATAACATTTGGACTCTTTCATGTTTCGTTGTCATTATTTTTGTTTCTGATGGGTGACATAAAGAGTTCCTATTTATGTTAAGGAGAAGTTATGAGGAACCCCATAGTATATGCAGTTTTTTATCCAAGCTGTTTTTTAATCATATTGCATTCCAGAGTAAGGTATTAAAATTTTTCTTTGAATGTGAAACCTACTGCTAAAAGTTAAAAAATAGCTGAATGGAATATTTTTTGCAGAATACTAGTTGATATGTTCCTCAGGCTAAATAAAACTTATTTCAATACATTCGTTTTGCATTTACATATTAATAATACCTTTTATAGGAATTATGAGGATTTTTTTATTCAAGGGTCCATATGGACACGCGATGCCAGTTATGTTAGTAGAAATAACGTTTCCTGTTAAGGGACTGCGTTACGGTACTGAAATAAGACAGTGACGACAAGTGAAAATATATACCGGTTCCTGTTTCGAATCCGGAACTCCCGCTTCGGGCCATTCGTCGTCTCAACCTCTTGGCTACTACGCTCTCCTCCCGCCCTCCAAAATTCGCCACAAAATTGCACACTTTGGTTGTAGAGTTTGTCTCGTCCATATTCTCTTATGCCATTTCTTTTTCTCCAAGATGTCGAACGTTATTACTGAATCTATGGTGAATTAATGAACCATACGCCATCGTCGCGTAGAAATACATGTATACCGGCGGCGTTAGTGTGGGAACGACTACATTTCCAAACCGCCAAGGTGGAGTAGCCGAGCGGTCTAAGGCGCCTCGCTGCGGAGTGCGCGGTTGCACGCCGTTGGAGGTTCGAGTCCTCCCTGGGACATGTGTGTGTGTGTGTGTGTGTGTGTGTGTGTGTGTGTGTGTTGTCCTTAGGTTAGTTTACCTTAGTTTAAGCTAAGCTTAGCTTGTAAGCTACGGACTGATGACCACGCAGTTTGGTCCGATAGATTTACAAACATTTGAACGTTTATTTCCAAACCGTGGCCAAAACCTGACAGAGGCGCCTCCCCCACCCTCACCTCAGCATCACTCTTCACTCTGTTTACCGCCCTCCCTCCCCCCCCCCCCCCCCCCGCCTCTATGGCTCGTTTACGGCACGTCACCATGTTGGTCCACTGACGTTATGTTGGTACCATCAGAGTCTAATATAAAGTGTCACGAAACCCCCAGGTATTACCTGCACCTTGGCTACTGCGGCGCCGCTAAGCAGCTGGTTCATACAAACATACCGCGAAACAATTTCGCATTTGGAGTGAAGCAGCACATTCAAAACGTCGCCCATTTCGGAGCTTTTGTGACACTACAAATTTCAGCAGCTATTAAAAATATATAATAAAAGTTTGTAAATCTATCGGACCAAACTGCGTTGTCATCAGTCCGTAGCTTACAAACTACTTAAAACTAGGTAAACTAACCGAAGAACAACACACACACACACCCATGCCCCAGGGAGGTCTCGAACCTCCAACGGCGAGCAACCGCGCGCTCCGCACCGAGACGTTTTAGACCGCTCGGCTACTCCACTGCGGCAATATATGTACCGGATGCCGAGAAGTAAGATAATAACGTTACGAATAACAAGTGTTCATTGATGGTGGTTAATTATACTTTAATAATTCATTCACTTCGACACATAGGGTCTTGCCAAGAATCGCAAGGCCGGCCGCGGTGGCCGAGGGGACTAGGGCGCTCCAGTCACGGTCTGCAAGGTCATTACGGTCGGGGGTTCGAATCCCTCGTCGGGCTGTATATTTGTGCCGTCCTTAGTATTAGCTAGTTCATAAGTAGTTTGTAAGTTTAGGGACTGATGACCCTGTACTTAAGTCCCATAAGCTATACAAACATTTGAACATTTTTTGAGAATCGCAAAACCTTAAGCAATACTTCATACTATTATTGCTTTATGGAAATATCGGTTGAACGTTCCGGTTGCAGATATTAAACTGAAGGAGGGGCATTGAATTAAAGTATTTGCCGCGACCGAGATGCGAACCCGTGTCCTCCTGCTTACTAGGCAGGCGCAATAACCAATAGCTCACCACGACGTAATTGACCCATGACGGCACGGACCGTCCGGTGCAGCATAAATTTTAATTCATTGCCTTTCCATCAGTTTAATATCTATAATAGATATCAAGACAAAATATGTCTGTGCACATGGATTATTTGATATTTATCTTTCCATTGCAGTTAATCAATTATTTCAGTAGCCCCTGCTCGGTTTTGTACATAAGGTGAATAAAGACACAGTTCTACATATCGATTGAAAATGTTCAAAATGTTTGTTAAGCTTATGGGACTTAACTATGGGGTCATCAGTCCCTAAACTTACAAACTACTTACGAACTACTTAATACTAAGGACGGCACAAATATCCATGCCCGAGGGGGGATTCGAAGCCCCGACCGTAGTGGCCGTGCAGACCGTGACTGGAGCGCCTCAGTCCCCTCGGCCAGCGCGGCCGGCATATCGATTGAAAACGACATCTCGTAAATAGGACCAGGTATTATGTCTGGATGTAAAATATTGAGGATCTGTTACTATTAGGGAGTAACATTATTGAACATATAAAGTTTGTTCCCAGCACTGTGGAGGAAAAAAAAAAAAAAAAAAAAAAAAAAAAAAAAAAAAAAAAAAAAAAAAAAAGAGGAGGACAGACGTAAAAATGAAATAAAGAATGAAAAATATAAAGGTAATAGTTTTTTATTACTTTTATGTATCTAATTTTGCATTATTTATATTGTATTTCGTGCGAGATATTTGCAAAAAAGTACACCACGGCGATGATGAATTAGTTTTCTTCTTGTAGACAAGTCCTCATATCATATCATCAGATCTTGCGCTGTACAAAAACAGTAAGTTGAAATTTCAGTGTTTATTATTTTACAGCCTCAGGTAGTCAATTAGAAGTCTTGACCTCCTTAGTCTAGACTAACTGGAACTGAAACGTCCTGTCTCATGGTTCCACCAGTTTCCTAGGTCACGCCTTGTGATGTACTCTCAAATCACAAGCAGGACAATCAGACTGTGGGAACACTTCCCAGCGTCAATCACATTCTTCCTCTTTCTAGAAAATCTCACCTCCATAAAACTAGCCATCTTGTCTTGCCAATCGAGGCGATTCCCCTGCAGGAGAACTACACTCTGATGCCACGCTAAGCTTCCCAATCATGGGCCAATCCCGCGGCTTGCACTGGAAACGTTGCAATTGTGGCTACATGCCGCTACAAAATTTTACAAGCCTGCTGGCGCCGATGCGGCAATGGACACGTATCCTCAGTCTGCTTTCAGCCAACGAGTTGCAATCGTTGCACAAAATTTTACGATTTCTGTCGTTCCTACAAACAACACAGGACACCCGTGTCTCTCCAGCTATGCGCTTGGTTACTGGAGGACAAGTATCACTTGGTGAAAGTAGGCATACAGATCAGCCGTCTAACAAATCAATAAGTCAAATTAAAAGTTAATGATTGAAAATACAAATTGAAAACTTCGTTAAATCCTTTTTAAAAATATGTGATGCAAGAGAAGTCTTTGATGGGTATGTGGCTGACAGCATTGTTAGTAACAATAATCGTAAGTACGAAGTCGGTGAATCCAACCATTCCATGAACGTCAGGTTTGAAGACCATATACAGGCAAGTACACAACTGTTTTAGGACTGCATTTCGCCGAAATAATCATTCCGTAGGGAACAAGGGAACAACGGGAATAGTGTTTGCATTCTGTAGCAAGGCCGTACTCTCAATTTGGCGCGCGGAATTGCTGCATGGTCTAAGGCATCGTGGTATGCTCTTGACAACCGTTATCGTCGTGGTTCGAGTCCTCCTTCTGGCAAAACTTTGTGTGCGTTGTCGTTATTATAAGTTATTTAAATAATTTTCTTAAGTCTAAGTACTGATGACTATAGCAGTTTGGTCCAATAGGTTTACAAACATTTGAACCCTGACATTACTAAGTAAGGGAAAAGAGGAAAGCTTTTGGTCAATATAGCGGAGCGTACGCTCGACTTTGTGGGTAAGAACAGGGTAGGAAACGTGACGTGCTCTTTGGAATGAGCCACCTCGGCATTTGCCTAAGGTGGATTACGGAAATGACGAAAAAAACAAAATCGCGATGGCCAGAGGTGGATTTGAACAATCGTCTTCTTGAATACGTATTACAAATGTACTAGCTATCTTAATAAAATTAGTAAAATGAAAAATCAAGTACCAGGACGTTTACTCAAACAGGATCATTTCGTACCCAACGCCTACTTTATTTATTTTTCTTTTCTCTGTCCCCATTCCATACGGAAGGGGGCTGACTCGCAGTGGTTACATTTGCCGCTCTTCTGCAAGAATGATTAATAATGTCAGACAACGTATTAATAGTTGAGACATAAACATCTGGTTATTTTACACAATATAAACGGCCAGGTAGTGCTATGCGTAGTTTAAAGAGAAAATAAGCTGATGAATTCCGTCATAAATATATATACATAGATCAATGCGATATGAAATTTCGCGTTATAGATCTGCCGATGTAGTCTGATGCTGCCTTGATCTGCTAGCACATCGTCAGCTCCTTAGCGGCTTCCCACTATTTTAAAGTAAAGAAATTATTTGTTCAGACTGCTAACCAGTAACTCGCATATGGTTTTTAATCTTTTATACAAAATGAATATTACTTCCGTAAAAGTCTCATGTGGTAATTTAACATTCTGATGATAACTTCTATAGTCGAAATCCAGATAAATTTTGTAATTATTTGAAAGCAACTTGTAGGGCTCCAATTGTCAACGTTATATCAACATTCTTTTTATTATGTTAAAAGAAATAAAAAACTTATTTATTGATCGAGTAAAGTAGGTACATGGTTTCCAGAATGAAACTTTCACTCTGCAGCGGAGTATGCGCTGATATGAAACTTCCTGGCAGATTAAAATTTTGTGCCGGAACCAGGACTCGAACCTGGGACCTTTGCCTTTCGCGGGCAAGTGCACTATCCGACTGTGCTATCCCGACACGACTCACGATGCCGCCTCACAACCTTACTTCTGCCAGTAGGTAGTGCGCTTGCCCGCGAAAGGCAAAGGTCCCAGGTTCGAGTCCCGGTTCCGGCACACAATTTTAATCTGCCAGGAAGTTTCATATCAGCGCACACTCCGCTGCAGAGTGAAAGTTTCATTCTGGTAACATCCCTTAGGCTGTGGCTAAGCCATGTCTCCACCATATCCTTTCTTCCAGGAGTGCTAGTCTCGCATGGTTCGCAGGAGAGCTTCTGTGAAGTTTGGAAAGTAGGAAGCGAGGTACTGGCAGAAGTAAGGTAGTGAGGCGGCATCGTGAGTCGTGTCGGGATAGCACAGTCGGTAGTGCGCTTGCCCGCGAAAGGCAAAGGTCCCAGGTTCGAGTCCCGGTTCCGGCACACAATTTTAATCTGCCAGGAATTTTCAGGTACATAGTTGATCGCATAATGAATATTTCTTTCATATATAGATGGTGAAATATATTATGAATGTACAATGATGGGTGAAATGCTGAACATAAGTGTAAACTCCAGAAATGCTAAAGGTGCGAGACTACAGCTAGTATTAGAGGAGGTACGGTGAAGTTGGTTTGTGGCAGCATAATTATTGGTAAGCGAATTTTGGGGTATATGTGTTGCTGTTGTAAACTAAGTTTACTGACATGGAATGGCGAAAAAAAAAAAAAAAAAAAAAAAAAAAAAAAAAAAAAAAAAAAAAGGGGGGTCGTGAAAAAGGTAACAGATACAGTCAATGATGTAAAACTCGTTCAAGCTGCTTATTGTTGGTATAGAATTAAATTTGTAGTACATGTTGAAAATCTGCACCTAGATTAGGAATCGAACGCCGTCCTTCAGCTTACCGACAGATAATATTTCACTAAGCCAACATTTTCTTCTCTTTCTTCTCTTTCATCGGGTAGATCTGGCTGCTGCCGAGCGTACTGAGGCGCTATGCTACGATGCGGGAGGTCATTCCCGTCGGGGGTTCGAATCCCCCCTCGGGCATGAATGATTGTGCTGCCTTTAGTATAAGTTCATAAGTAGTTTTTAACTTTAGGGACTGATGACCCCGCATTTAAGTCCCATAGCTTTGCAAACATTTGATCATTTTTTGCTTAGATCGGTTTGTTGCGAACGAACCTTTGGTTATATTCTAGTTTGTTCGTTGAGTTCATGGCACAGTATTTTTATTATGGATGACGTCGAGCCCTGAGGAACCACACCGGCCGTCCCCTCGCTGGCGATTGATGTCGCAGTTTCAGGAAGCTACCCTGGTGCGCTCGCAACAAAATATAAATTCATAACTGACAGCCTACACTGGCCAATTAGCCTCGTTTACTCGGGCCATGGCTAACTGACTGGTTGAGGCGATCGAGCATTGTACTAATCCACACTGAAATTTAAGTGCGTATTTGATCGTTACTTTATTTTCTAAATATAGTTTTTAAAATGTCAGCAAACAGTTGCACAAAATTGGTTTAATCATACCGGTTTCGAGCTCAACCCTTCATCAGACATATATGCGTACAAATGTATTTCTGGTGATAGGATCTAGGTACGCAAAACTAGTCGAATAAAACCATTATATCTGTAAATGGCTACTACTATTCTAAAAATCAATTTAATAACAGTTACTGCCGCGGAATATACAGGGAGACCGAGCCAAATATCTCAGTAAGTAAGCATCAAACGAAATAACGCTGCCATAGGTCAAACAGATACCAACTGCATTTTTAAAATAGGTACCCATTTTATACATATTCGTCTAGAACGTAAATAAATATGAAGGTTTTATTTGGAAAAATTTTGTGATAGATGGCGCTGTAATATTCACAAACATATTGCTCACAATTTTAGTCAAACAGTGGGTAACTGGTAGGTTTAATAAATTAAAACACAGAACGAAGGTACGTTTGAACTTTATTTCAGTTGTTCCATTGAGATACATGTACTTTTGTGAAATTATCATACATTATGAGAACGCATGCTATTACTGCGTGATTACCTGTAATTACCTCGTAACTTCAATGAATGCTCAAAAAAGATGTCCTCCAACTTCATTGCATTTGCCAATACGTGTAACGAAATTCTTCCCATTCCATTTCTCCGTGGTGTGGTACAGCATCCGTGTTAAGTCGAACTCTTGAATAAAAGATTGTCTTGGGTGCAACCAAGACAATCTTTTATTCAAGGGTGTAACGAAATTCCTCTCAACAGCAAGTAAATCGCCTTCAGTAATGTTCTCACATGCATTGACAATGCGCTGACGCATGTTTTCAGGCGTTTTCGGTGAACCACGATAGCAAATATCCTTCAATTTTCCCCACAGATAGAAATCCGGGGATGTAAGATGCGGTAAACGTGCGGGCATTGGTATATGGTGCTTCCACGACCAATCCACCTGTCATTATATATTCCATTTAAGACCGCTTCAACTGCACGCGAGCCATGTGCCGGGCATCCATCATCTTGAAAGTACATCGCCATTGTCATGCAGTGAAACACCTTGTAGTAAAATCGGAGAACATTACGTAAGAAATCAGTATACATTGCACCATTTAAATTGCCACTGATAAAATAGGGGCCAATTATCCTTGTTGATAGTAGCATAGATCTCAAATAGACGAATTCAACGGCATTTCAGTTATCGAAAGGAATTTGTGTTTTTTGAAGAGCAAACTATTTGCTTTATGAAACTTTCTGGCAGATTAAAATTGTGTGCCGGAACCGGGACTTGAACCTGGGACCTTTGCCTTTTGCGGGCAAACGCTCTACCGACTGAGCTATCCCTACACGACTCTCGATGCCGCCTCACAACTTTACTTCCACCAGTACGTCGCCTCCTGCTTTATTATGCGAAATTATGTCTAATGATACGGAACTGTTGTGTCTGGCTGATGGGGCACTACATCATGCAACTGATAATACTTTAATTACAGTTTAGTAACAGTTGACAAAATGTTAATGTAAAACATACTAATCACACTTTTCTACATATTGTTGGACGACACTCAACTGCAAGGCAAGCGGCTTAGCATCTAGGGATGATTCACCAGTTATCTACTGTAAAACATCTGCTTTTTTTTGGTCAGTTTTGAGAAACAAGATTAATGTCATCAACTTAATGGATTTGTGAAGCAGAGAACTAAGGTGTAATGATTTTTAAGTATCAACTTAGGATGAACATAAAAATTTCCGTGAATTTCATTTTGAGATAGAAAATTGCATCGTAAAACTACACAACCAGTAATAACGTCATAACTAAAGGGCTTGGCTATACTCACGCCCGTGAAACTGAGGAAATGCCCACCGTCTGCTGAAAGACACATTCGTAGTTGCTGGTGCAAGGACGTGTGGACAGACCTAAGGAATTATTTAGATATAGTTGCACATGCGGCGACAATGCGATGTTTGAAACCTCTTCTAAACTTGTGTTTCTTATTTCTCTTAGGTTACCCCAGAGAAGAAAGTCCATTGGCATAAACTCAGGCGAACGTACAGGCCATCTGATAAAATCCTCACCCCCCTAACCGGTAACTAAGAAAGATCTGGGTAAGCACCTCCCTAGCCACATTCTGACGAGGCAAAGTTACGACGCTGTCAACTGTCAAAATGTGGTGAGGGTGCAGGAATAGCGGAACTGTCAAATATCGTAACGGTGGTTCTGTCACATTTATTACGTCGTTCTCACAACTTACATCGTGTATTGAATACGGTCTCTCGACTCAGCAAATTGCTGCATCCGCAACACGGCATAGTCGACAGTTGCCCGTAGCTTTTTCGGTGTAATGTGGGCGATTAGTCGTCGTATGTTATCCTTTAGATCAGGAAGAGTCTAGACAGAACCCTGATAGACACGATCCTAAAAACATCCCCACAAACATAATCCACATGGATTTAGGTCGTCTGGGAGCCACATATCCTGATAGTGCCAACATATGATGCGGTCGTCTCTTTCACCTTGCGAGCAACATGTGGTTTCGTCCCATCCTGCATGGTGATAGTTGTGTTGACACAGTTCCATTCTTGCAAAGACAGAATCACATGCTGCATGATTAAGTCTTTATAACGTACCCAATATGCCCAGGACGTGTCACTTCTCGTAGAAAAACGAACGGAGATTGGATAAGCTAGGGAAATCACACCACACAGTCACATAACTTGCGTGCAGTGCATCACCTGCACAATGTGTGGGGGAGTAGAACCCCTGTGCATTCACGGCACCAAAAACGAAGGGAAAAGTGACGGCGTTGTAGCCTACCCTGAAGCTTCATTTGGTGGACATTATAAATCATATAGGGATACCATGTCCAGTGTAATATACGCTGCAAATTCTTTTGAACTGTTGACCAGGGGAGAGACAATCCCTCTGACACACCTCGAGCCCTAGCTGCAGAATTTCAGCCATGTGCTACACGGTCGACTACAGCTACAGAAACTTCAAAAACAGCCGCAGTGGGAATGAGACACCTTTCTTCTCTCCCTGCTGCACCACCTAATTAACCTGTTTCTTCAGAATTCTTGATAATATCCTTCGGCCCCTTTACTGATATGAGACCTCTTCGCAAGTGTTTCAGTCAGCGATATTCCCGCAATGCATCGCTGCTCTTGTTTGGAAAAACACCTTTACAAACAGTGTACGGTATTTCTTTTCGACAGCCATCGCAGTTCGTACGTAAACCTTCAACCTTCTTTGCCCTTTACACTAATAATCACTTCACAAATATCGCCGCGTGAAATGGCCGCGCGGTCTAAGGCGTCTTGGTACGCACTGCGCAGCCTCTTCCCGTCGGAGGTTCGAGTTCTCCCTCGCACACGTGTGTGTGTGTGTGTGTGTGTGTGTGTGTGTGTGTGTGTGTGTGTGTGTGTGTGTGTTTTAGCGCAAGTTGTAAGTCCAAGGACCGTTAATGTCAGTAGTTTGGTCCTTTAAATTTACATACTAGTGTTACAGCAAAAGTCATGATAACTATTTTTTTCTTGCAGATATCAGGCCGGTTGGAAAATGTGACATATGCAGACGAAATGACAAGGTAGTAACTACTTGCGTGGACAATGAATATCACTGAAATATCGCAACATACTATTTCATTACGGTAGTATACAGCGCAATATGGCCTTCATGGAGCAAAAGAATAATAGCACAGTACACATACAGTTGACATGACAAACCTGGGCCTACAGACCCATACTCCCCTTCTACAGTCAGCACACGCTGCCAACAGGATTACCATCTGCCTCAGCAGTTGCCGTACTTCATCTGAATCGGGTCACCTGTTCGCGCACAGCATTAGCAATGTCTTGTATTGCCGCAAACCGCCTACCACATAATGGTTACTTAATTTGTAGAATGAGATCAAAGTAGATCTGTAGCCCCACGTTTGTCATGTCAACTGTATGTGTGCTGTGTTGTCATTCTTTTGCACCGTGAGGCCATATTACCCTGTATACTACCGTAATAAATTAGCGTGTCACGATTTCTCGGTGCTATTCCATCTTCACACATGTAGTTAACACTTTGTCCTTTGGTCTGTATATGTCACATTTTCTATCTGGACTGTAAGAAAAACATTGCCATGAAATTTGCCCCAACCCTCGTTCATATGACCATTTGAACTAAACGAAATCAATAAGCATCACCAAACAACAAACAGCATTTTACATTATGACTGCTTACAACGCCAGATTCTGGCCTGGTGGCAGAATGTGGATCTATATATTGTCACCACACCCCGCTTATTGAACATTCAGCGTCCTGCGATGTATACATCACGCACTGCAGTTTTCATAATACCGTCAAAATTTTCAAATGTTTGTGAAGCTTATGGGACTTAACTGCGGGGTCATCAGTCTCTAAACTTACAAACTACTTATGAACTACGTTATACTAAAGACGACACAAACATTCATGCCCGAAGGGGGATTCGAACCCCGGACGAGGAACGGCCTCGCGCATTGCAGAATAGCGCCTCAATGCGCTCGGCATCTCCGTCATCTGAATTATAACCATCTGGTATATTTACGTACTTCCTCTAGACGAGTCGGTAACACTTTAGTAAGAAATTGTGTATGTGTGATACCGCCTCATCAAAGAAGGAAGGAACATTTACGCAGTTTGCAATAATACCACAACAAAAGATCACACTCCACTCAACCTGCCCCAGCAAGTAAGGGTTATCAGCAGCCCAATAATGGATATTTCTTATACTCATCGTTCCATAATTTGTACTGTCACTTGATCTGTTAAAACAATTCTTTGAAGAAATATCCTATTATGCGGATGTCACATCAGAATTGAGCTACAGAATTCCACGTATCTCGTACAATCTCGCGGGTTAATCTGTTGATGAAGTGACTTATGATACGGATGGAAGGTATTTGCGCGTGAAATGCAAACGACGCTGTATTGACTTATTCATGAGGCACTCGCAACTTCTCCGGAACTAACATGTGGATTGTGAGCAACAGCTGCAAGAACACCTTATTAATTCGCACCGCTCTCTGCACGCTTATCTGTTAACCTCAGAGTAATCTCCAGAGCCTTTCATAAAACAATTTTTTGCACACTCGCTGAATTGTAATGCTTGTTAAAGACCGACTATCAGGATACCATTCTGCGTACTACTTAATTGTTCTCTTCACGTGCCTTCCGCATTCACCGTAAATAAGTTAAGCGAAAAAAGTTTTTCTCAAGCTACCCAGCGTTCGTCAAACGTGAACTATACACGATGCAAACTCCTCGTTTCCGGTACTTTTATACTGGCATCGCGATGGGGCAATACAGATGGCGGGGGAGGGGATTGGAGGGGACGGCTTGAGCCCTAATCCGTCATGTGGCACTTCATTATTTGCGTACGTAATCACTGACCTATTTCTACGTAATCACTGACCTAAGCAATCGGCTTGATGCTGGAAACGGATAAATATTGCGTTCTCAATATTGTAATTTCATAGATACCACTTATTGGATTTCGGTGGATTGAATTCATCTCTGGAGATTACGATACATCAGTAGCCTTGGAAGGACGCATAGATTTTTTTTTATTTATTTATTGCAAGAGAAGGCGCGTGGGGTATTCATTACCACACCTTCTTTCATAAGTTATAATTTCCTTTGTGTTTTGGTAAATATTTATATTTTACAGTAATATTATTAAGTAGTTATTTCAAAAGCTTATTTCGTCACCTGAATGCAGGAATTGACAATAAACATTTAAACAGGCAAAGAAATGCATTATTTAATTTTGCACACGTTTAACTTCAAATAAAATGACTAGAAAACTTAACTGTGATTATTTTATGTTAACACTTTTAAAATATATTGTACCTGCAATAAATATACAAATATAATAAGGGATTTCAAATGTGTTCATTTCCATCAACAGTTGTTTAATTACATATTTTGATCACTTCGACTATCTTCAGATCAAAAAACAAAAGTAAAATTAAAACGTAAAATTTGATAAACTTACTAAAGGTTGATTCAGCAATAGTAAAAATTATACATAAATGGAAAGATTTTTCTTTACCTTATAGTTGCGTCCGCAACTCGTCTGGCTGAATACTAATTGGTACTGAGTTCTACAATTTGATGTAAGCACTTAAAATTTGGTTCGAGATAGCGATGGGGTGTGAAAGAGCAGATGGCGGGGAAGGGGATTGGAGGGGGCTGCTTGAGCCCTAATAAGCTAGGGTCTTATATTGAACTATTATTTATTATATAAATAGTTTCCTAAAAAATGACATTCTTTAATATATCCAACCATAAAAATTATAAACCAGTAGGTATATATATATACCTATGCCATCTTTACTCTTTTCGGATGCTAAGATTTTGAATTGATGATAAGGTATGCACAATTAGGTCTCCTATATACATCAAAGCGATGTCTGCCCGCTTGTGTAATGTCGAGGTAATTGCATAGCAGAGGATGGTTCTGATGGGGGAATATACAGGTATGAAGAATTGTGGAAAACTGTAATTAGCATATATATATATGAGTTCCTATTCGTTAGTCTCGCTAAAACTCGAAAACGGCTGAACCTACTCGGCTAATTTTAGCTTGAAATATTCGTGTAAGTCCAGGGAAGATTTACACGGTGGAACCTTTTTTACTCTTTTGCCAATATCTCTTATTTATCTACCACATTGACCGTTTCAACTTAACTCACAGTTATCATCAGATCATTAGTTCTGTTACTAATCTTCTGTTAAAATTTCACGTCTTGAATGGTTCCACGAACGTGGAGACTACCTCCTTAAAAGGGTCCGGCAGAGCATCATAAATGTAAATCAATAAATGCGTTCACTATAAATTTCATTGTAGGTTACCGCCATCCCTATTTTCTTATTCAACCTTAACTCCAATCCTGCGTCCTCCACAACTGATTTTATATTGATAACAATGATTTCACATGATCAGAAATTCCGTTCATTCTGTCACCACACTTCACAAATCCACAACATATCTAGATTCAATTTATCCACTCCGGTTTTCAAATTTTCTAATTGAGCTAACCGATTAAGGAATAGAACACTCTACTATCCATACAAAGACTTTTTGTTTTTCTTGATGACTACGTACGCCTGAAAAGACAACGCACGGAGATCAGAATTGGGAATATTTAACCCAACAACACATATCATGAAGTATACATACGGTAGAGCGGAATTTCCTCGGAAAAGGTAGTTTCCGCCTGCTTTCAGCCGGCCGCCTTAGCCGTATAGGAAAGCCAAGTTAGTTCATGTGAATCATCGAAACTGTTGCTCCTGTAACTACAAAACAGGCTGTTGCCTCTCTTTAGGAACGACACGTTTATCTGTCCTATTCACAGATACCTCCCCACTAAGGTTGCACCTTCGGTTAGAGAATCTGTATTGTTTAAACTCGAAATACACCCCACCCCTCTCAATCGGCAACACAGCTGCAAGATGCAAGTGTACATAAAACGTTCACATAACTTGAAAATTATTGTTTTTGTTGTTGTTGTTGGTGGTGGTTTTTAGGGGACTGAACAGCTAGGTCATCATTCACTGAAAATTAATAAAATGAAGGAAAATGGAACAACTAATTCGAGACACCAAAACAAATGTAAATTATAAACTTGAAATAAAACAATCCCGGAAATCATGGAATTAGCGGAATTCAAGTGTTGGAAGTGTCAATATCGAAAAGAGATGAAAATAGGCCAGATTCTCAAATCCTGGGATGGATAAACTATCCCTCTACATAGTTATCTTTGTACCGAACCCTCGAAGGTCGAGTCCTGAAGCGGAAGTTTTTGAATAAGTAGAGCTAAGATACGTGGTGTTAACTAAATGTGTAACATCATCCCAGGAGATCACTGTGTGAATATCATTTAATATTAGTGTTAAGCAGATTCATCTATTTTCTACATCCTGATGTTCCTCGAATATTAGTATCTAGGTAGGAAACAAAATCACTTCATTTCTACAATTTCTGTTGTGATAGTGAGTATATATTTCATCTCTAGAATATCCAGTATTTTTTCAGAAGATTTCTCACTACATTAGTTATTAAATCCATTTGAAGCCTGTGATTTTCAGCGAACTAGCGGTAATCTGAGTTCTTCGGAAACTAAGAGTAATTATTTTTTTGTTGACACGAGGGATGTTCAGATGAAAAAGTACGAAACGATAACTGCGGGTATAATTGAAGTCTCTATGAAAAGTAATCACCAAAGATCAACTATCATAATGTTTAACGAGTCAAAGTATTCCCTGTTCCCAGGACCCTGTCTTTGTGACAAGAACCAGTTCTCTCACTATGTCCTTCACTTCGTCGTCCGAGTTGAAGCGCTTCCCTTTGATATGTTTACGTAGACGACCACACAAATGAAAGTCACAGGGCGACATGTCCGGGCTGTAGGGCGAATGCTCAAGCTGCTGCCACCTGAACTAGACCAGTACATTTTGTGTCCTTGGAGACGTGGGGACGCGCGTTATGATGGAGTAGAATCACTCCTTCTGTGAGTAACCGAGGATGTTTGCTCTCGATGAACTTGAGTAGATTACGGAGTGTCTCACAGTATACGTCAGTGTTAATGCTTTTTCCGTGTTCGAGAAATTCGATGAGTATAGGACATCATATGTCGAAAAAGACGGTGGGCACCACCTTGCCTCGTAGGACACAGCCTTGAAGTTTTTGGAGGAAGGTGACGACGCTTCCTTCGCGTCCCTAGATGTCGCACTACGTTACACAAAAGCGGAATGTTCAAATTTCAACCGGTTTGGTAGTTAAGCCGTTTCATGCCTTTTCAATTGAACCCCCCTTGTATATCAATGGAGGTAATGTAGGTTTGACGAAGTGTAACAACACAGTAACATCTATGTTTAGTGTCTTCCCATATTAACACTACTTCACACCTAAATCTCGACATTACATTCCAAAATTACGGTTCCACATCTCATCAGCTGTTAAATTCTATTAATTTTGCTAGACATTTTTCTGAGTTTTCGGATAACTAGCGCTTGAGAAGTATTTGATCAGATTTCTTTCTTCGGCTGCTCGTTGATCTACGTCTACCCGTATATTTATTCTTCTCAGTCCGCTTTACGTTGTATGGTGACGGATATTTGGGTAACATTCGCATATCTTCGCATGACTTCTTCTGAACCTCTGCATATCTATTAGTTTTTCTGCCTCTCTTGCTGTTGCTGTGTTATGAGATGTATATGAGAGAATATGAAATGTTGGATAAATCTTAGTGCAGCTTGTTTCCTCCGAATTTTAATAATGTCATCTGCATACTTCGAAATTTATGAACTGTGTGTCTTGCTGTACTACATGACTATCATCTCCATAAGACATAGGTGATTACTACAAAAGGCGGCCAGAAATTGCGACCTAACTTCGGTGAATTGATTTTTGCTTTGTCTAATTATCTATCAAACAAATAAATGCAAAAGATTCGGAATATAAACAGAAAATACATTACCTGTTCATTGATTACATGAAACCTTAGGACTCCGTTCACGGCAAAGCCTTTGGAATGTGAAGGCCAAATTTGGATTCCCAACTAACTGATAAATCTTGGCAAAGTATAAACATCGTTTTTCATAAACAGATCAAAATGTGATCATTTTAAAAATAAAAACTGGGCTGACAAAAGGAAATGCTTTGTCTCTCCTTCTCTTCTGAGTTTTAACAGTTTATTCTTGCGTATTTTGATAAATACCGTTGTGTATAGTTATCGTCTACGACTTGTGTATTTATAAACATGTCAGAGACCTTTACTACAGATAGTTATCAGTCACTCCACTGTCAGCTGCTGTCACTGCTACATCGTTCAGAGCGCTACGTATCATAATTTAATTTGCGTGAAATTTTGTTTCCAATCAATTTCTTATTTTCGTTAGTGTTTTTGTTTCTTAAGAGGTTCGTTCTCACTTTGCAGATTTCATTTGTGCTGCAAGCTACGTTATTTAAGTATCAACTTGTCACTTCTTTATTTCGTGTTACGCTTTCAGAAAGCTTTTATTCCTGCGTGTTTGATAAGTGTGTATTCCATAGATTTTCTTGTTTATTTTGCAAACAGTGTGAGACAGTTTCATTGGTTTGACAGTAGTGTTACCACTGACCACAGTTCAGTCAGCTGCCAGACGCCTTCATTGAAGTACCAGACTAGTTAAAAGTTGATTAGTTTTCTACTGTCTACAGTCAATTCTATCCATTGGGTGAATAGGATGTGTGCCTGATGTGTACAGACGCCGGGGAAGCTTGTCGCAGTTTGCGAACAGCTGAGCGTGCTGTTGGCTGCGGTCAGCCGTCTTCAGGGTGCTGTCTCGGGGTGTAGAGACGGAGGGGAGTCTGGTAAGTCGAATGGGACACCCCAGGTGTCTCATGCTTCGCCTTCTGTCCCTGCTGTCGAGGCACCTTCAGGTGTACCGGACGTGGTCGAGCCGTCCTCTCCGCAAGGGCAGTAGCTGTTTGAACGGCATTCGCGTCGCTCGAGACGGAAGGCCCATGTAGAGGGTGTCCGTCTGGCCACGCCGGTTCTTCCTGTGATTGAACGTGTGGCCACTCCTTCAGCAGGGTCCGAGTAAGTGCACGGGGTAGGCGATTATTAGTTATTGGGAGCTCAAATGTTAGGCGCGTATTGGAGCCCCTAAGGCAGATGGCGTCTTTTGTGTCTCGATTCCGCCGGTTGTCCTGGGTGTCGGTGGCCGAGTAGAGAGAGACCGACACAGGAAAGTAGGATGCACGCGTGTGCAGGTACGAAGGTAACCAGCCAGTGGGACAGCAGAAACTAGAAACACTAAGCTAGATTAGTATAAGAGATATATTTCATAGAAATACATTACTAAACTTGGAGAGCAGCAGACTAGTAGAATGTTGATACATAGTTTAGATAGAGGCCTGCCTACTGATAATTCCTAGTGCCTATCAGACAGCCAAGTCTTAACTGGTGCCTATCTGATTCCCAAGTGGCCGATGCAGCTGTCTTGGCCACGAGCGGAGTTGCAGCAAAGGGCGCTCGTGGCGACGTCGTAAGAACGCCGCGCCGTGCGTGCATGGCGGCGCGCGGCGAAAGTACGTGGCGCGCACTTTAGACTTGTGCTACACCACAGCGTCAAGATTTGGAGCCGGCCGCGGTGGCCGAGGGGACTGAGGCGCTCCAGTCACGGTCTGCACGGCCACTACGGTCGGGGTTTCGAATCCCCCCTCTGGCATGGATATTTGTGCCGTCCTAGTTCGTAAGTAGTTCATAAGTAGTTTGTAAGTTTAGGGACTGATGTCCCCGTAGTTGGGTCCAATAAGCTATACAAACATTTGAACATTTTGAACAAGATTTGGAAAGAAGTTCAACGTGCACTCGGTGAGTCAGCCGAGGGGCCTCATCCGAGATGTGGAGGCGACCTTTCCAGCGGATGTCGAAGGTGCGAGGTGCGGTCGTGGCTCACGTCGGCACCAATGAAGCTTGTCACTTGTGTTCCGATGACATCCTCATTTCCTACGGACGGCTGGCAGAGTTGGTGAAGGCTACTGCCCTCGCACGCGGGGTGCAAGCAGAGCTGTCAATTTGTACCATAGTTCCCAGGGTTTATCGGTGTCCTTTGCTTTGGAGCCGCGTGGAGGGCCTGAAACAGATGCTTCGCCGACTCTGTGACAGTCATGGCTGTAGATTTCTGGATTGCGTTATCGGATGGGGAATTGTAGGACGCCCCTAGATAGATCAGGGGTGCACTACACTAAGGAAGCGGCTACTCGGGTAGCAGAGTACTTGTGGAGCGCACACGGGGATTTTTAGGCTAGGCGCTGGCTCTGATCAGCACTCGCCTGTCAACAATCATTCGTCTAAAAAATTCGGCTATTTAATTATTAGCCGCGAAGTTACAAACTATTACAAACAAAGTACCCGAATTTTCCGCGCTGCATGGAAATTATTGTGTCCAGATAGTTTTAGGGCCGAAAGCTGGCTAAATCATGATATAAAAAGTTCAGAAATATTTCGCGAGGCGTAGGATGTATATCGGAATCTAAGATCGGACACAACTGGAGGGGAAGTGTTCATCGCAGTGGTCAAAGGTATTCTTTCTACTAAGCTCGCGGTTGAGAGTAACTGTGAAGTTATCTGGGCACGTATAATAGAAGTAAAGTTAATCTTTCGGCGTTTCTACCGGTCCCCCAGTACTGTTGTAGCAGTTTTAGAGTCATTCAAAGAAAATCTACACCAGGTAGTGCATAGGTATCCGGGCCATGCAATTTAAGTCGGGGGAGAGTTCAACATTAAGAGTACAGTTGGGGAACTCTCTAGTTTCATATCAGGCGATACAGGTGACCAATCGTGCGAGCCACTTTTGGACACATTCTTCGCAAACTGTCTTGAGCAGTTAAACCGGCAGCCTACGCGCAATGGAAGAATTTTAGACCTTATGGCTATGAACAGGCCTGACCTCATTAAGATGTGTGTGTAGAAGAAGAATTTGTGATCATGATAACGTCATAGCGTCAATGGTAACCAAAGTTCATTAACCAATCACGAAGGCTAGGAGCGTGTTTTTATTAGGAAGAAGCAATTGTTAGGATCGCACTCAGAAAATGAATGGACATAGTTCCGATGCAATGGATGTCTAGGATCCGAGGACTAAATTAAAATGCATTGTAAATGAAGGGGTAGATAAATATGTGCCTGTCAAGTCGATTAAGGATGGAAAAGATCTACCGTGGTATAATAATAATGTTAGAAAGTTACTGAGAAGGCAAATGCTGTAGAACTCTCGGTTTAAAAAAGAACACGCAAATTATGACAGGCAAACGTTAGTAGAGATTAGTGCGTTTATAAAAAGATCGATGCGTGAAGCGCAGAACAATTACCACAGTCACAACTTAGCAAAATATTTTCTTTCACAAACGAGGACCGCACAAATGTACCATCATTTGATCAACGTACTAACTCCGAAATGACATAGTAATAGGTATTTCTAGTGTAGAGAAGCAATTGAGAGAGATAAATACAAAATAATCTCCTGGTCCGGATGTAATACCAGTTCGATTTTACCAACAGTATTTATTCTTCGGCTTTGGCCCCTTAGCTTCCATCTATCGCGTACCTTTAATACAGTGTAAAATTCCTAGTGCTTCAAAAATAGCGCAGGTGACTTTCGTTTATAATTTTGGAGCATAGTCTCAGTTAGAATATAGTAAATTTCCTTGAGACGGAAAAGCTTCTTTCTATGAATCATCACGGATATAGGAAACATCGTTCATGTGAAACTCAGCGTGCCCATTTCTCACATGACATCTTGCAAGCCATGGATTAAGGGCAAGAGGCATATTTTTTTCCCGATTTCAAAAAGGCACTTGACGTGGTGCCACACTGCAGACTGATAACGAAGATACGAGAATATGGAATAGGTTCATAGATTTGTGACTGGCTGAAAGACTTCCTAAGTAATAGAACGCAGTACGTTGTTCTCTACGGCGAGAGTTCATCAGAGAATAGTGTACCGTCAGGCGTGCCCCAGGGGAGTGCAATAGGACCGCTATTATTCTATTATTATATAAATGATCTGATGGACAGAGTAACTTGTAATTTGTGCCTGTTTGCTGATGAAGCTGTGGTGTATGGGAGGGTGTGACCTTAATTAACTGTAATAGCATGCAGGATGACGTAGACAAAATTTATAGTTCTAGCGAAGAATGGCAGCAAGCTCTCAATGTAGATAAATGTAAGGTGATGCACATGAGTAGGAAAACCAATCCCATAATGTTAAAATAAAGCATTAGTAGTGAACTTCTTGATGCAGTCGCGTCGTTCAAATATACAGGCGTAACATTGCAGAGCGATATGAAATGGAATGAACATGTGAAAGTTGTGAATAAGGCGGAGAGCCGACTTCCGTTTACTGGGAGAATATTGGGAAGATGTACTTGAGCTGTAAAGAAGACCGCGAATAAAACGCTCGCACGGCCACGTCTTGAGTATTGCTCAAGTGTTTGGGACCCGCCGCATATCAGTTTAAAGGCAAACAGAAGCAGTTCAAAGACAAGCAGCTAGTTTTTTTACTGGTAGGTTCCTAAACTGCGCGAGTGTCACGGAAATGCTCCGGGAACTCAAATAGGAATCGCTAGAGGAAAGACGACGTCCTTTTCGAGAAATTCTGCTGAGGAAATTTAGAGGGCCGGAATTTGAAGCTGAGTGTAGAACGATCTTCCCGTCGCCTACTTACATTTCGCATAATGATCACAAAGACAAGATAAGAGAAATTAGGGCTCGTACAGAGGCATATAGACATTTTTCCTCGTTCTATTTGGGAGTGGAACAGGAAAGGAAATGATAGTGATACAGTGTACCTTTTGCCACGCACGTGACGGTGGATTGCGGAGTATGTGTGTTGATGTAGATACTTGGAAAGAGTTCTGAAGAAATTGAAACTATTACCTTCTGGAATCCTCTAAGATAATGAAGTTAGGGTGTTAACAGATAGTAAAGTGTACATTGGATGCATCGAAATAGAGTTTATCCAAAAAATATGTGCACCTCGCGGATCGAGCACCGAGACTTATCTGGAAAGTAAACGACGACGAAACACAACGCGTGCTATTTGAAAGATGTAGAGATAAACAGAGTAATGAGTCTCATCTAATAAGTTATGAATACAAATATGAACGTGGTCAGCAATTCAAATTTCTGGGACAATTGTAGACGAGCGGTCTAAGGCGCCTCGCTGAGGAGCGCGTGGTTAATCGCCGTCGGAGGTTCGAGTCCTCCCTGGGGCATTGTTGTGTATGTTGTCCTTATGTTAGTTTACTTAGTTTAAGTAGTTTGTAAGATACGGACTGATGGCCACGCAGTTTGGTCAGATAGATTTACAAACAAACATTTGACAATTTTAGACGAGCAAAATCAAATTATGAATAAGAATGAGGATGCAAAATGCTAACCTACTCTCCTATACAAAATGTTCTAGTATAAGTTAATTAAAAATAATGTCATACAGTGCAATTATTAGACCAGAGGCCGGCCGCGGTGGAAGAGGGGTCTGAGGCGCTCCAGTCACGGTCTGCACGGCCACTACGGTCGGGGGTTCGAATCCCCCTCGGGCATGGATATTTGTGCCGTCCTTAGTGTTAGCTAGTTAGAAGTAGTTTGTAAGTTTAGGGACTGATGACTCCGTAGTTAAGTCCCATAAGCTATACAAACATTTGAACATTTTTTAGACCAGATCTAACCTATAGGACACAAATATATGGAGCCGCAGTTGAGTGACCGAATGCTCTAAGGCGCCTAGCTTCGGAGCCCGCGGTTGCTCGTCGTTGTATGTCGCATGTGTGTCTGTGTGTTGGGCTTAGCATAAGATAGTTTAAGTTGTTTGTCAGTCTAGGTGCTGATAACCGCAGCAGTTAAGTCCCTTAGATTTACACACATCAGAACATTTTCAGAAACAAAGAGATTCACAGAAAACTGGAGAAAAGGGACTATAATTTTTAGATAAAGCTGAGAGCCTTTGGTACATATAAGGATAACGAATCTCAAAGCTGGAAGTGAAGACACATCACAGAAATCCAATTGCCAGCATAACAAGCAACAATAGTGGAAATGAGAAGTGATAGAAGACTTGACGGGCTGGATATCTAATATAATAATAAATAAAAGAGGAGCAATGAAAGTTATCTAATAAAATTTGTTTAAACTGGTCTACCTGTATGTGTGTAAATGAAATGACTGCTTAACTGAATAAAATAAAAGCCAAAAATAAATTTCGTTTTGCTAAAACCATGAAATGCCTCTACAGTTCCGAGTGTCTAAGTTATTGTTACAAGTTGGATGTATATGTCGTATTTCTGTAATTAACAGACTGGACTAACAAAATCAGAATCTTAGAAATTACCACATGTAATACATTTGAAGTAAGATTAAAATAATTTCAATCACTCCGGTAGGATACTAACAAGGAATAACTTCTATAGAGAACAATTATTTACTCTCCACAAACTGAACATAAGACAGTTTTTATCATTTCTTTACTTGACTTCAATTGACCAAACATGAATAATTTGACGAACTATTGTGTGAAACTCCAAACTGCGAACACTACATGTTTCTATATGTTTCTATAATGTAGACATTTTTCGGCATTGAATTTCGTAATAAATTAACGTTACCAGGAGGAAATAATAAAGACCACACGATGTTTAATATTTACCTATTATTTATATTTCCTGAGTTAAAGGGTTGACACAAATATTACGATATTCATTTCATTTGAAATTTTAAATCTTCGCAAAACAGTATATCACCTTGACGCAGAAAAGCGTTTGAAATAACGATTGTATTACATCATCAAAAAATAAATGAAAATAAAATAAAATAAAAAAAATGTGGACTGTCAGTGTTCATTAATGGCTGTCTGAGAGAAATAAAAACTTAAGAAAATTATTTTAAAAAAACTTCCTTGCATCATACTTCAAATTCGTCTTCATATCAAATATTTTCATAAAATAATATTAACATGCCACATTTTCCTAAAGCCAAATATGAAATTTTTTCCTCCGCTCTCCTGTCCCCAACTTAATACAAGCTGTGCTACATGATTTTAAACACGCTACTCGCGACCACATTATTAACTTGACTGCAGCGGGCATAGCTGTTGTGGTCTTCAGTCCGCAGGCTGGTTTGATGCAGCTCTCCATGCTACCCTGTCCTGCGCAAGTCTCTTCATTTGAGAATACGTTCGGCAACATACATCCTTCTGAATCTGCTTACTGCATTCGTCCCTCGGTCCCCCTCTACGATTTTTACCCCACACACTTCCTTTTAATGCTAAGTTAACTATTCCTTGATGTCTCAGAATGTATCCAACCAATCTATCCTTCTCTTAATGAGGATATGCCAGAAACACTTTTTCGCCCCGATTCGGTTAAGCACCTCCTCATTAGTTACGTGATGTAACCATCTAATTTTCATCATTCGTCTGTAGCACCACATTTCAAAAGCTTCCATCATCTTTTTACCTGAACTCCTTATCGTCCACGTTTCATTCCCATATAATGCTACACTCCAGACAAATGCTTTCAATAAGGACTTCCTAACATTTAAATTAATATTGGATGTTAACAAGTTTCGCATCTTTAGAAACGCTTTTCTTCCTATAGCCATTCTGCATTTTATATCTTGCCGGCCGCGGTGGCCGAGGAGACTGAGGCGCTTCAGTCACGGTCTGCACGGCCACTACGGTCGGGGGTTGGAATCCCCCTTCGGGCATGGATATTTGTGCCGTCCTAGTTCGTAAGTAGTTCATAAGTAGTTTGTAAGTTTAGGGACTGATAACCCCGTAGTTAAGTCCCATAAGCCTTACAAACATTTGAACATTTATTTGGACATTTTATATCTTCTTTACTTCGGCCATCAGAAGTTATCTTGCTACCCAAATAACAAAATTCATCTACTACTTTTATTGTCTCATTACCTAATCTAATTCCTTCAACATCGCCTGATTTTCTGACGTTGCATTCCATTACCTTCGTTTTACTCTTGTTAATGTTCATCTTATATCTTCCTTTCATCCCATTCAATTGCTTTTCCAGATCTTTTGCGGTCTCTGACAAAATTACTATGTCATCAGCAAACTGCAATGTTTTTATTTCTTCTCCCTGCACTTTAATGCCCTCTCCAAATTTCTCCTTCCAATCCTTCACTGCCTGCTCAATGTACAGATTGAACAACATTGGGGAAAGGCTACGACCCTGTCTTACTCCCTTCCCAACTTTTTCTTGTCTCCAACTATCTCTTTTCCTGTAGGCGGTACCTAACTTTCCCCTAGTTATGCATTCTTCTATGGTTCTGCATTTGTCCTCTAGCCACTCCTGCTTAGCCTGTCTGCACTTCCTGTCAATCTCATTTTTCAGACATTTGTACCCCTTTTTCCTGTTTCACTTGCTGAATTTTTATATTTTCTCCTCTCATCAATTAAGTTCAGTATATCCAGTGTTATCCAGGGCTTTCTATTAGGCCTTGTCCTTCTGCCTATATGGCCTCTGCAGCCTTCGCTACCCTATCTCTCAGAGCTAGCAATTCTTCTTCTACTGTATTACTTTCCCCCGCTTCAGCCAATCCTTGCCTAATGCTTCCTCTGAAACTCGCAACCACCTCTGGGTCCTTCAATTTGTCCAGGTTCCATCTTCTAGCCTTTCTACCTTTCTGCAGCCTCTTAAATTTCTATCTGCAGTTCATAACCAATAAGTTATGGTCAGAGTCTATGTATGCCCCTGGATATGTCTTACAGGTTAGTACCTGGTTTCTAATTCTTTTCCTTACCATTATAAAGTCAATCTGGTACCTTTCAGTGTCTCCTGGTCTCTTCCACGTATACAGCCTTCTTTTATGATGATTAAACGAAGTTTTGGTGATCATTAGATTGTGCAAAATTCTACCAAGCGATCTCCTCTTTCATTCCTTTTTCCCAGTCCATATTCACCTACTACATTTCCTTCTCTTACCTTTCCTACTACCGACTTACAGTCCCCCTCACAATCAAGTTTTCGTCTCCCTTAACTTTCTGAATGATTTCTTTTATCTCCTCATATATTTTTTTCGATATCATCAGCCGTGCTAGTTGGCATATAAACTTGCACTACTGTGGTCGGTGTTGGCTTCGCGTCTATCTTTACTACGATAATGCGTTCACTATGCTGTTCATAGTAACTTACCCGCATTCCTATTTTCTTATTCATTATCAGACCTACTCCTGCGTTACCACCAACTAATTTTGTATTGATAACCTTGTACTCACCTGACCAGAAATCCTGTTCAACCTGCCACCGAACTTCACTAGTCCCTACCATATCTAACCTATCCATTTCTCTTTTCAAATTTTCTAGCTTACCTACGCGATTAAGGGTTAGAACATTCCACGCTCCGACCCGTAGAATGCCTGTTTTGTTTTTCATTGTTCGACAAAACCAAAGTATCAGGTATTCCTGTCAAGGTCTACATATTATTCTCTTACTAGAGACTTTTCACTAACTGTTGCAATAGTGTTCAGGGAGACGTATGGTAAAATATTAATGGTGTGTCCTAAGAGAACTTATCGCCATAAAATTGTTGGTAGAATAAGTGGCGAGAGGCAGCGCAAGACAGAAGCATCTGTATCAAACATGTGACATCAACTCCGGATATAAGAGCCCCTTAGAAGTCAACTGCTACTACTACTACTACTACTACTATTCCCGACTTGGTTCGGGTCACATTCTGATAAAACTTTACCTATGGCAGCGGCGGCATAGTGTGTCGATGTTGGCAATGGCCTTTGAGTCGTCATTGAGAGATCCCTCAGATTTTATGAAAGTGATTAATTTTAGATTTTGAACGTGACGTACATTATTAATGCTGTTCCTGCCCTATGGGTGACAGGTTCTTTTACGTATCTTTGTCTGATCAGTAAATTAATTATATTCGTAAAGCGAACATTTAATTTCCATCATAACAATACTATGCCGACAATGCCGTAAGTAAAATTCAACCCATTTCATAACAAGCAATACTCAACATTCGCTCAAGCGTCTATTTTGGAAGTATCGGAATTTTGAATAAGCAAAAGAGCTAACACCGCTTGTAATATCTGTCATGAGTGAATAATATTTCCTTAAAATTCTACCACTAAAACACACTATCCATTTTGTTAATCCTACAAAAATTTTTGTGTGATCACTTAGACTT
Source organism: Locusta migratoria (assembly GCA_026315105.1). Classification (NCBI taxonomy): domain Eukaryota; kingdom Metazoa; phylum Arthropoda; class Insecta; order Orthoptera; family Acrididae; genus Locusta; species Locusta migratoria. Next base: position 335,328,831 of record CM048746.1, on the reverse strand, counting down.
AATGGTTGCGGACAGTTATTCTAGAATCGAAACATTCATTACATTATTCAGATTTTACCTTCTTACATCGGGAATTTGGCGAAGCACGTAGACACATTTGTTGTCAGATACCATCTCAATAGGGCTGATGTCGATGTACTGTGTGTGTGTCACGACTGTGCAGCATGAGTTCTTAATATCTTTGATTCAGTAAATAGACTAATCTCGAGTTCGTGTGGCGGCGGATTTTTGAGCGTAGGCTACGATGTACGTCATACTTCAGCAACTACTTTTTATTGTTGACATGACGGTGTAGTTACTGCAACAAAGTGGTATTATAATTCTAAAAGAGTGATAATTAACTGCTGCGCTGGCTTACGGAACTTTCCAATGGATTCGTAAGTATTGAATTTTCAGTCTACACAAATTTACTTTCGTTGTAGTAAAACTCTGATTGTATGGTTGAGGTTAATTTGGAATGTACGTTTCTCTTTGAGGTGGTTATTAATATTTTTTTAAAGTAACGTGGTCGGAAAAAATGTTTAATACCTATAAGTAAACATGTATTTACTTAAATGTACGTACATTGTGTAGAAGATAATCTCATATATGAAATTCGGTAAATTTCAAGAATATTTGAGATGGAATTCGTGGGACCTCAAACAATATGTATCGAACGTACGATTGTAATCTAACGATGCGACTCTTACGTGAGAGCTGTGGGTTGCCTTTTTTTCCTATTCACCGGAAAGGATTTTATTGCTTTCGGTTTGCGTTGGTGATGTATGGAACCGTAGGAGTTTCTACAATCTACAAACTGACATTGTGGAATTAAATTCCTTCTTTATGTAGAGTTGAAAATGAGGCTTAATTTCTGTCGAGAGACGCGGCGGTTGTATAGTTTCTCTCAGGGGAGCAATCTGGAAGAATCTGATGTTACAAATCCTGTGCAAAAATGTTTGGAAATAGAATCGATATCAGGAAAAAATACATTGTTTGACTCATCGAAATGTCCATCGAGAAAGTATAATATTTTAAAAATTTATTAGGAATTACACAATGCAAGAATTAACTTCAGCGACTGATGCTCAACGAATACTATATGTAATTATTTCGGCTAACAAAATATGTTAGCATTCTAAAGAGAAAGTTGGAGTAAAAAATTTCGCAAGTACATCTCGACGCAACCAAAAGCGGCTTTTTTTTTTAATGATTTATACCCCAACTCGCGCATCATTTCCATGATACTCTCGCCACTATAATACAAAACGAACTGCCCTGAAGCACTTTCTGGGAAACGCCAGATATCACCCTCTGTTCTACTCGATGAGTTACATCCATTACTAAGTACTGTGTCCTTTCTAAAAGGATATCACGAATCCTACGGCACAACTGTGGCGATATTCCATAAGCATGCAATTTCATTAGAAGTCGCTTGTGAAGTACAGTGATGAAGCGTTCTGGAAAGTACGAAATACGGAATCCATCTGAGCTCGCTTGTCGATAAGACTCATCACTACATGTGAGACAGAGCTAGAGGTATTTCACAAGAACGAAACGTTCTGAAACCATGTTGACTATGGGTCAATTGGCCGTTCTCTTCGAGGTAGTTTATTTGAAGAAAGTATATGTTCTAAATTTCTTTAAAGACCGACGTCAGGTGTATAATTTTGCGGACCACTCCTATCCCCTTTCTTGAATATCGGAGCTTTCGAGGCTTTGGGTAAGGGTCCTTCGCTCAGCAAGCGGTTATATATAATAGCTAGGTAGGTTTAATACATCAGCATCATTCTACAATTTCTCTGATCTCAGGACACGATATTTTACGAAATTTTCCACTGGATATATGCTTCTTTCAAACGTTTAACTTATGGGTTTCAGTATAGTGTTTCGCAGACGAACACAGGAATGTAAAATATGGAATTACACTAAAGCTAGAGGAATAAACAGACGAAGGATCTTGAATCGGTCATCAAGCAATGACTCTTAGAACTTGAGTAATAAAAAGAATATTTTATGGTTTTCATGTCCAAAAAGAGTAATAAACTCCATGTATAAAAATTCGTAAATTGGTTAAATTTGATGCTACTGAGATAGTTGCTACTGAGGAAGGAATGAGCGCCATTATTTCTGTTGATGAGGATGATCCAATAGCTCTTGATGGGATTATGAATTGTGAATGGAAGGCGATGGATGGATGTGTTGGTGCTGCGTTAAAGAAACCAGTATCTGTAGTGATGGAAGGGAAGTTTAATATTGGTGAAACAGATTATATTTTGGGGGGAAATTTGACGTGGGTTACAGATGCCTATGTGAAACTGAATCTGTCACATCACGAGTGTACTAAAGATATGAATGAGGAGCGATTAGGTAAATAGTGATTGTTTGGAAATAGATTTTAATATCTCTGTGTTCAATAATAAATCGGTGGAGGTAAATGATATATTTAATAAGTTTTTCAGTGCATCGTCTGTAGTAGATAATGTTATTTCTGATTTTGAGGTATTTGGAAAGGATGATGATTTATGTGGGGAAGACGTTGTATGTTCTGAAAATTATTATCTGAATGAAGCAGCTCGTATAGTGACTTTCCCTATTCATTAAAGCAATTTTGTGTTCGATAAGGACAGAGATGCAGAGGAGATAAATGCATATAATTTGTGGGATCAATTTACGAACAGAAAAATACAGGAGGTATTTAAACTATTGTATATGAAGGGAGTTGAAAAAGACATCCGAGCTATTTGCAAAGATATGAGGCGCATGTAGAATGAAGATCCGGAATGAAGCATAGAAAAGTAAATTTTAATGCTAAGGGATTTGAAAAAGGTTCTTCGCTATTATAAGTTGCATAAAGGTGTTATATTCCGAAGGAAGGATGGAAATGTGGAGCGATGGAGACTGTGCTTTCCCGAGAAATGCCGACCGCGGTGGCCGCGGGGACTGAGGTGCTCCAGTCACGGTCTGCACGGCCACTACGGTCGGGGGTTCGAATCCCCCCTCGGGCATGGATATTTGTGCCGTCTTTAGTATTAGCTAGTTCATAAGTAGTTTGTAAGTTTAGGGACTGATAACCCCGCAGTTAAGTCCCTTAAGCTTAACAAACATTTGAACATCCAGAGAAATATATAGAGCAGTTAATCGAATATGTGCATGGTCACTACGGAGCACAAAAAATGCGAGAAAGCAATTGACGAATGTATTCATGTAAACAAACTAGCCAGGAGAGTGCGATCTCAGTTGACCGCGTGCGATAAGTGCCAGCGGATAAAATATGGTACCGTAGCGCAGCAAGGAGAAGTGCAGAGCATAATTCCGAATAAAGTTGGAGAGTTAACTGCCGTGGGCAATTTCGGACCGCATCCGACTGGACGCGGAGGAATGAAATATATCTTTGTGATAGTTGATCTATTTCCAAAGTATATAAGAATATATGGTGTACGAAAGGCTAATACAAAAACATTAATCGGAAAGCTGGAGAAGGACTACTTTGTGAAATTGGGCAAACCAGAAAAGCTGTTATCAGATAATGGTGCACAGTTTACCGCAAAACCGCGGTGAGAGTTCATGGAACAGCAATGTGTCAAGCACATTACGATTTCTGCATGGTATCCGGCCAGAAACCCGTGTGAGCGTTATATGCGAGAGATTGGAAGATTGCGCAGAACTTAAGCTAGCTCAAAGCATACTAGATGGGCGGAATATGTTTCGGCGTTTGAGTAATGCAACAGGTTACTCTCCACAAGAGGTGATGACAGGAAATAAGCCTAAATATCTAGTGACTGAAATCTTTGAGTTTCCTGCATGACAGATGGAAACAGCGGCAGAACGGTAGGCAGTTGTGAGAACGAAGGAGCGTTCGAGTGAGGTCAAATTAAAGGCTCTTTGAACTGTACTATGGCCTTTTTGTTGTGGCTGAGTGTTCTCAACCGAACGCCTACAGGCTGAAATATCCAATCTCTGGAAAATTATTAGGCCTGAGAAATGTAACAGAATTGAGACTGTATGCAGAGAAGACGAATAAGTGAAATCTTTGCTATGGATGCTTATTTGAGAGTAGTTACGTTTACTATATAAAAATTTTGGGGGATTTTTGTGTCTTTATTGTATTTTGTCTAAGATAAGTTGCTATGCTGAGGAGAACAAAAGGAATTGTGTGGGCGCATTTTGGTTCATAGAGGTCGGCAGTTTGACGGGATAATGTTCATGAAAATGTTTTATAAAATTTTCTATAATTTGTGGTTTAAAAATGTGAGTATGGTTGTTAGATCGGTGGTATTATTTAAAACAGTGTTGTCGCACAAAATTTGGTGTGAGGAGGTCAGATTAATTTCTCAGTAAAAGAGATGTGATAATTAGAGAATTACAGCATATTGAAAATTATAAGAAGGATCTTCGTGACATGAGTGGTTTATATATGGGTTGATATGGAAATTTAATCTGTGTTTAATATTTGGTGATTAAAATGTAATTAGAGTTTAAATTAACAGGGAAAGCTTTTCAAGGGAAGTAATGGTTTGTTGCTTCAAGTTCCTTTTTAATTTCATCAGTCGGCAACTGGGGAGGCTAATATTGTAAAAACCAAAATTACTATAATGTGGACATGTTTTCTTGTAGGAACATGGACAGACTGTTGGTAAAAGCTATATTTATTATTTAGTACATTGATAATGGTTTTATTGCATTGCTGTTGAAGAGTGTGTATCGATCCCACTGAGGGAAGACGTTCTAGGCTGGAACCTTGTGGATTCGGTGGGGTTTCTATAAATTGGTAGCTACACTGTAGTCGAATTTCGACAGGTGTTTTCATCCCGTCCGGAGGAATCGGCTACAGAGTCACACGCATTCCGACAAGATACTACACTGGCGGAGAGTTGGTGACAGTGCTTCCCACTGTGGAACGAGATCGTCGGAACGATGAGGCGCAAGGGCGCGTTGAAATGATATTTGCCGAGTGAAATTAGTGTGCTTCGCACCATTGGGACATATACTTCCTTGGGCATTTAATTAATATACAGTACAATTTATAATTTATATTACTTTAGATTAAATCTCATATATGACGCGCAAATGGTAAGCTGGTTCATACGCCTCTACAGTTTTATACACTTTGTTCTGGCAGAGTAGTTGGTAATAATATTAATGTCTTTATCATGTCAAGTAGCACCAAACTTTTTGACCATTTTCTCTAAAATTAATAATCACATCATGTAGAGGCATGTGACATTACAGATACAGGAGGAAGCTGATTGTTTCCATCTGAAAGGCGGGTTTTGTCAGTCTGTTAGGCTCCCCAGCTGACCAACTAACAGTTTGGACCTAGTGAATGGAATACAGGTTGATAGGGAAACTCTACCCTAATCTGCTCGGAAACAGGAAACGGCGGTCTTGGAAGAGCGAGGGCGGCTATTCCAGTTTCCAACTGAAATACAATACAGCCACACACATTACTCTAAAACTCCATATAAAATCAGGGAATGATCATGCGGCAAATATAATTATATGAATGGCTTCAGAAGACGTGGGAGAATCAAACGCCGTAATTACAATTTCAATAATCCTTACAGATGAAAAGCCTATAAATTTCAGTACTTTAATAATAATATTATGGGACATATTTACAATTATTGACACGTAGTGTTTGTCAGTAATAGTTTAAGAATCAAATGGGCAGCATTGCACCACGAGAACTATCTTAAAAGACGCACTACGTTATTTCCGTATTCTTCGGCATGCCAGTCACGGTCTGAACGGCCACTGCGGTCGGGGCTTTGAATTCCCCATCAGACTTGGATGGTTTTGCTGTTTTTAGTTTAAGCTAGTTCATAAATAGTTTGTAGGTTTAGGGACTGATGACCCCGTAGTTAGCCCCATACGCATACAAACATTTGAACATTTTTGAAACTTTGTTTTATTCTCTTACTCTGCTTTTCGTTGAGATAGTAATATTCTTGTGTCAAAACATAGATTCCACCATAGAAACACAAAACATGAATCCAGCAAAGCCCGTTACATTTATACATCTTATTATATTTAATGTTGTTCATAGTAGCGTTCGTTTTATATTTTATGCTGCCTCTTAAATATCTCATGGCCGACTACAAATATTAGATATGCAGCAGATAATTTATACATAAACAATTATATGTATTTGTGGACAAGAACTGAATATATTTGCCTAAAAATCTATGCTAAATTATATATTAATTGTGTAAATATTTTTCGACGGCGGCAGTATATTTGAACAGTGAGACGCCATACCTGCGCAAAGAGCTTTAGTCTCAAACGATTTCAATATTCTTAAATATGTATTTGTTTGTTAAACGTAAACAACATTTGTAGGGAGGTGATCAAAGTATTTAATTCTTTGATATTCAAATGTATAATATTTTGGAAGGGAAATTGTATTTTAAAGATGAGGCGTTAGGATGTTTTGAAGGATACAATTTTAGGAACATGTAGAGCACACTTTCGAAAGCTTGGGAAGGGACTCGTAACTAGGACGCGATGATGAAAGGTTGGGACGCTGGGCGTTCTGAAACCGCGTTACGGCATGTGTGGACTTAGAAAATATACGGGACTGTGACTGCAGAACTTAATCTCTGGTTGAAAAGTGGTAAACTATCGAAGTTAGTAGAGTTGTGGAACTGTGATAATTCAGCAATCGTGTACTTGTGTGATGACAAACTGTGTTTCATAACAAATACTGTAATTATTCGCGGATTAATTTAGAACTGCAAGGTTCGATGGACTTCATTAACTTACGAGTAATAATAATAATAATAATAATAATAAATTCTTGAATGCTTTTGGCTCTCATGAACAATAGTTGGGGAAATATTCAGTTATTTACCGATGTATAAAGTAGGACTACCTCCGCATTTTCATGTCCAAAAAGAGTAATAAACTCCATTTATAGAAATTACTTTTTGAATTGCTCTTTTCGAAACATTACCTTAGAATCCATTTGGTGGTTATTCAGAGCTTTAATTTATGTTTGTTTAAATATATTTTTCGCGTCACCATCTGCAGATTGATAGACTGGTTAAACTACAGATTAGTTATTCATCTTATTTAAACAGTTTAGTTAGCTGTTTAGTGCATAGAAGCTGACATATATAACTCACCCATATGAACAGAGACAACGAGTCATAAGCCTTTTAGCACCATGAGTTATGTACTGCCCATTTCTTATTGGTGAGTACCGATAGGAAGGTCGCAACGTGCAGGCAGTCTTTCATTCCACGCCGCAAAGGTTTTGCTCATAATTGACGCTGGGCTGTATTGGAGCTAGTTTATGTGGTGTCGCACAAGAATGAAGTGCGCGCCAAGTACTTTTGCCGCGCGCCGCCATGCACGCACGGCGCGGCGTTCTTACGACGTCAGCCACGAGCGCCCTCTTCTGCAACTACGCTCGTGGCCACTACTGCTGCATCGGCCACTTGGGAATCAGATAGGACCAGTTAAGACTTGGCTATCGGATAGGCACTAGGAATCACCAGTTGGCAGGCCTCTATCTAAACTATGTATCAGCATTCTACAGTCAAGAACTATGTAAAAGTTAAGTATTACAAAGACTCCACGAAATATATATCTTGTTCTCATTTAGCCCAGTTTTTCTAGTTTCTGCTGTCCCACTGGCTGGTCACCTCCGTACCTGCACACGCTTGCATTCTTTATTCCTGTGTCGGTCTCTTTCTACTCGGCCACCGACACCTACGACCACGGGCGGAAACGAGACACAAAAGTGGCGACGAGGCTGGGATATAAAAGTTTACATATATAGTTTATTAGCCCCAGGTATTACCGTTTTTAAATGTACATTCGTGTCCCAACATTGAACATAATTCTTCGCTAGATAGTTGGGTCTTCGCAGTAAAGACGAAATTAATTACATTTAACAGCCAGAAATTGTGTTAAAGTACCACAGATTTGTACACCTTGTTCATCTGCATAAGATGGTGATGGTCTTAATTTATAGAATGGGCTGCTTCCAATATTCTCACATTTCGAAGTTTTTTACTCTGCTTGTCCTATTTATATGATGTTCTTTGTGTACGGTAAGCTTACATTTGATACAAGATACCTCACTTTAATTAGGGATCTGTAATGTTTTGTACGTAATTGCTCTTCTAACATAGCACCAGTTTGATCCCACGATTGTGTCAGTTTGACTTTCATTAATTATCGTTACATTTTAACGAAATCAAATGTTCAAATGTTTTGTAAAGTTGTGAGACCTAACTACACACACACACACACACACACACACACACACACACACAGAGAGAGAGAGAGATAGAAAGAGAGATAGATAGATAGAGAGAGAGAGAGACGTTCGAAGAAGGACTCGAACTTCCAACGGGGAGCATCGGCGTATTCTTCAGGAAGATGCCTTAGAGCACACGAGCATTACCACACGGCGTACGTTGTAACTACCACTGTTTGCCTTCTACTAGAGATGGCTCACATTGATGTTCTTTTCATGTTCTCCCAATGGAGTGGGAAATTTTTGTTTCGTCGGATTCGCAACACAGGTACGTTATCATTGAGCTTACTTTGTAAAGTTCTCTTTACCAGCATTATGTGAACCTCACTTTTCTAAGAGGCAATGATTTTTTTTTTTTTTTTTTTTTTTCGGCTTCAGAAATGTATGGTATATACAGTAAAGTTTCAAGGATTTGTCATTAGAGTTGTTCAAATAGTTTTCTATAAAGTATAAGTAATTTTGCGCTTGTACTATACCGAGTTATGTACATTTTCTATTGAATTTTACATTTTGTCAGTTTTTAATTTTTATATTGACAGACATTTCTGATGACGGTTCATGACAAAAATGGATAGTTGCAATGCGGATAAAAATGAAAACAGCTGATGGTAGGAGATGCATAGAGGCTGTGGGGTCATTAACCAGGGACTTCCTTCAGTTCTTTAAGCTCTAACGTAAAAAATACATGTAGTCCTAAACAGACTTGTGTGCAGTGTTCATTTATCGCACAATCACAATTAAAAATGTTACCTTCGTCAACACACCAGTGCAGTTTAAAAATGTTTAGATTAGAACGACAAATAATGTTTTGTCAAGACATCGGATGAAACCCTGTGGTCCAAAGGTAACACAACTCATACGTGGTTTTGTGACGACGTGAATCCTGCTCTACATTAAATCTTTGCTTTATGTTACCATATTTTGCGGGACACCGGATTTGCAATCCACTTCCTGCACATAAAGAATGCTGTAATATTTGTACCTTTAGGATTATCTAAATTCCATTTACAACGTTTCTTAAATTATATATCTAACTCAGGAAGGAGTTTAATTGACAGTTCATTCACGCTACTAAGTATTTAATAAAGCTCAGGAACCGGAAAGTCCATTGCTGGTGTACATAATGCACGTTTGCTGCAAAACAACCCTTTAGTAAAAGCTTCCAGTTGCGCTTTGCATAATTTTTATTTCACCGGAAAGGCTTCCGCCGCAGTGCGGGCGAGTAAACGGCTAATGCGTTTTTGCCGCTCCTTTGTGGAAACGCTGAACGTACTTGTTTTGTCAAAATACGTGACGGATCCGTGCCGTGTGATTATTACCCCGGTCCTAAAGTGGACTTTATTAATTTCTGTATTCCACGAAGTTAGGAAGAGAATACACTAACTGCTTCCGTGTGGAAGTACGTCGATGATATTAAATAAGCGGGATTAGTTTAACCTGCGGTCGCTAGCGTATATTGTTGTCACGCGATAACTCCCGTGTTAGATTTTTTCTAACAATAAGATCTTACACGTTTTCATCTCCTTGTGCCAAAAAAATACACGTTTATACAATAAATCATTTCTTTGTTATTAGCAAGTGTTATAAATTAGTATAAACATGGTATGGAACATTTCATTTGACTAATTTGTGGATGTTTGCAAGAAGAGCTATAGTACCGACGCACTGACAACGATAGACGAGATGTTAGAACCATTCTGCGGAAGTTTCAAATCCAGGCAGTATATAGCAAACAATCCTGCTAAATATGGCATCAAGGTACATGCGCTTTGTGATGCCAGATCCTTTTATACGCTAAATATAGAAGTATATGCAGGCAAACAGCCTACTGGGCCATATCTAGTAGCAAATGATGCACAGCATGTGGTGTTACGATTGATTATACCGATTGACAAAACAGGCAGAAACGCGTCCAACAGAAAAAGAACGTTCTCATGTTATCCAGCAAGCACAGCGACGTTTCTGTAGACGCTGATAGTGGCGAAGCGAACAAACTTTAAGGAGTTACACTCCACAATATCAAAAAAGGAGGTGTAGATGTTGTCGACCGTTCTAAATCAGAATATTGTATGTCAAGAAGAAACCGCTGGCCCCTAACACTGTTTTTCAGTTTTATATACTTCCATATCCGACAGAGAATGTCATGTACTCTGTATAAACAACTGCTTCATTCAATTCGTAAAACTCAGTAAGAATATGTACTTTGCCCATAAAAGACGTAACATGTGCTGAACAGTTTCAGGAGAAAACAAACGAACACAGCCACATGTTACAAGTACAAGAAACAGACTAAAAGTGAAGCAAGGCGGTTTTCCACGCAAGGAAAAGTAATTGTTACTTTAAGACTCCCGTTTCAGAAAAAATCTAACACTGCGCACCACTTCAAATAATGCCACAACTAACAAGCTATTGTTGAAATGTGATTGTCGAGTCATAGATTAATTGAATCACGAAATATGAAAGAATGCATTTCTAGATGGTCAGTTCATTAGCTTTGAAATGTGATGGAATATTCAAGTAAAATCGTAAATGTTATATTTTTTTCTAACAACGCGAGTGATCGCGGGTTAAACTACATGTCACTATTGTCTTTCTTAAATATTCAGTTTTGTCTTCAGTGAAACATCTTCAGAAATAACTTCTGGTTAACTACTTTTCCGGCTAAATTGGTGATGCCAACAGAAGGAAGTCCCTTTCTAAGAACGTATATAAAATAACTGTCTGTGTATCTGTTGTAAAGTACAGATCCGTATCAGTTTCTGTGCAAGTATTTAGTTGAAATCAGTGTTATGATGTTAGAAAGCGGTGATTCTAAATGCGTTCTATTGTTGCTAAAATAAATTAGAGATTAATCGTTCTGATTGGGTTACAGTATCGAAGTAACTCGATCTTGAGTTACTTTGGAAACCAATCCACGATTATTGTCTGGTAATTAAGAGAAATGATGACAAACTTAAATCGTGTCATTCAGTGATTTGGACAGAGGCTATTCGATAACAAGCCGCACACCACCAAGATCGCTAAGGTAAATGCTACATACTAAATCAAAACAAGTCCTTAGCAATAAAATTTTAAATTTAGAAAGGCAGTGTAAGTAGAATTAGCAATTCGTCTTACAATGCTTAGAGAGCCATAGCAAGTTCGCATTCCCTAGTACTGTTTGTATTCTCTACTCATGAATTTGAAGTGAATACAACACTACAGTCCAGTTCATCAGAGCATCCAAATATGATACAACAGGAACTTATCACAAAAGTTACGAAACTATTATGTGTAAAAGCCATTTTACTGAGTTAAATTTTTCGAGTTAGCAATGCTATAATCCACCAGACAACCTAACACGATTTAGAACAAAGGGCCATGCTACGCAAAATATTGCCACATGTTTTATCTGTGCATTCGCACTTTCAAATACAGCAATTACAATTTTAAAGTTTAATATTTTCAGTCGTCCTTCTACTATAACATCAAGATAAGAATTCATTTAAATGTAATATACGTATCTTGTAGTACTGAAGTTTTGGGGGTCTATAGGTTAGGGCGTACCTACACACGCCTACTAAATAACACCACTCACAATAACCACAATGACAAGATTAGAGAGATTAGAATCCACACGAAGGCATAATTGCATGCCATGAATGAAGGGTAACAGGCAGAATGTACATTTTTCGATTTTCGGAACGCACTGCACACTGCTGAAGAAGGTATGAGCGTATGAAGTAGCCACCCAAATATGTGAGTGGCTCGAAGACTACTTATATAATAGAATCCTGCTTGTCGTCCTCGCTGACGAATATTCATCAGACTAGGTTATCGTCAAGAGTGTCCCAGGGAAGTGTGTGAAGACCATTATTACTTTCTATCCATGTAAATGATTTGACGGTAAGATTGAGTGGCATTATGCGGGTATTTCCTGACGATACTGTGGTGTACAGGAATTTGTCGTAGCTGAACGACTGTAGTTTGCTACAGAATGACTTTGAACAAATTTCTGGGTGATGTCAGGAAAAGTAGCTAGCTCTAAATGTAATATATATATATATGCAGATTGTAGCGTTGCTTACTCGATTTTTTTTCTTTGGATTGGTGTTATTTAAATGATGAAGCAAAACGGACTGATTTTTACTATCGGCGTCCGTCATCACGGCTGCGTTACGTTGATAAAGCTAGGAACACCGCACATCGCGCCGTAGCGGAAGCTGTTGGAATAATATCGCATATCGTGGAGTGATATTTAATTCCCAACAATTGCAACTGCACTTGAATAATGATATTTTGGAGATAAATTCACTGTTTATTTTAATCCGATCTCGAGAAAATAATAATCAGTAGAATAATAATTATTTGAAATTTCACTAAATTAAAAAGTACCCTGTATAAATGTTTTTAATGGTGGTGGGGGGGGCGGGGAGCAACACTAAAAGTGCCAAAAATCGATCTATTATTTTCTTTTCTATGTTTTACAATTAATGTAACCTTTAAAATTAATTGAAGGTAAGATTCGCCTACTATGATAGGTAGTTTAAACTCTACTACGTGATAAAAATATTATATGTCCTAATTGAAGTTCAGAGAAGGCAGTAATTTAAGTAAAAGACTTTTCAGACATTTTAACTGTCATAGATCAGACAAATAACCCCGATAACTAACACAATTATTACAACAGAAATATTTGCATTTCATTATTTCGTTTTGTAACGGTAATCGTCGATTCAATGGCGACCAGCAATGATGTCTGCCATGAATACCTATAGTTACTAACAATGTATTTAACTGAAATAAATAATTAACATGAGAAGAAAAGAATTGAAAAATGAATTTTAAATCTAAATTGTGCAATTTACTTTTTTATTTTCTTAAATGTCTTCTCATTACATCACACAAAAATAATGCGCAGGTCTTCAAAGCGACCGCCTTCAATCAGGACCAGACAAGAACGAACAACTGCTACTGTTGCCGTTCGTCCTCATTCCTTATACGGGAAAGATAAAAGAAGTTGAAGACAATGGAAATAGATAAGAAAATAGAACGATAGCGGAAACATGAAATTGCCACTATCCGTGGCCTTTCACTTGTGATCTTTGGCGTATTATTTCAATATGAATGCGAGGAACAATCCCGTAATATTCGGATACCGCTTTAGTAGTGTGCTGCTTGAAAGAGTCACATCTATTAGGAATGTAAGCGTAACGCTGCACAGCGAAATGATGTGCAACGAGCATATCAGGACAGTCGTCGGGATAGCGGATGGTCGACTTCAGTTTATTGGGAGAAATTAGTGATTCGTCTGTACAGGAGACCGCATAAAAAGCGATTGTGCGACACTGTCTTGAGTATTGCTCAAGTGTTTGGGACCCTCACCAGATCGCTCTGAAAGAAGTCATACAAGAAATTCAGATGCGGGTGGCTACCTTGGTAATGGTAGGTTTGATCAATGCGCGAATGTAATGAGTTGCTTCTGGAACTAAAATGAGATTCGCTTCTGAAGGCGACATTTTTTTTAGAGAACATTGTTGAAGTAATTTAGAGGGCCGGAATTTGAAGCGGACTGCAGATCGTGTCTACTGCTGTCATCTTATATTTCGTGTAAAGACCACGAACAAGAGATCAGAAAGATCAGGGCTCGTACAGATGCATACAAGCTTTCGTTTCTCTCTCGTTGTATATGTATGTGGAACAGGAAAGCCGGTAACTACTAGTTGTACAAGTACCCTTCCCCACTCACCTTTGAGTGGATTGCGGAGTATGTATGTAGATGTAGAATCTATTTCACCAGAAATGGAAGAGGAAAGGAGGCACAACCAATGGTACACAAAGCAGTCTCCGCCGAACACCGTGAGGTTGCTTGCAGAGTGTCGATATATATCGTTGACAATAGACACTGATAGACTGGGCATAGCATCGTTTTCATGGCACCAACATCTGTGCAGCTAAACCAATGTTTTGCCAATAGTGTCGTGGTAGTGTACAGCTTTGCCTAGTATTATACAGAGCTTTTTGAGAAGGGGACTAATATTAAATTTCAAGTGAATGAATTATTAGTTTAAAATTATAGTATTTATTGGAAACTGTGGAGTTGTATATTATATCTGTCTAATGTTTGCCAACAGTCACGTAGTCCTATATCTAAACCACGCCATGTGTATTGCCACTCTGTTGTTTGTCCAGTCTGTTAGTATCTGTGGTCGAAGATATAGATGTAGAAAGTCAGCGATCTCTATGTAACCTGGATATATAACTCTGGTGTCTGAGCATAGAACTGTACAGTGCCTACACATTCAGATGTTTTCACACGCAGTTGCGTTGTCCGACATGGTGTAATTAGTCAAACGAATTTCCAATAGTTAGTACGTGACAAATAATTGCTAGATTGCTTCTGGATTTGAAATTTATGTCAATATACGAAGTAACAGTCTCACGTGAGTACGGACTTGAAACATATATCCTTTTCGTTTTCTTGTAATACTTCATAGCAGCAATGTTGTAATCAGTCAAGAAACAGAACATGAATATCTTTGGCTGGCACGCTCAGAAATTTGTAGTTCAACATCCAGGTAGTATACAGATCACTGTATAAAGTGGAACATTCAATATCTTAGACGTATACAAAACACAAACCAAGATCATATGACTGAGTCTGTCAGTGTAAATTACAAATGTAGTATATCTGTACATATCTACTCATTTAAAACATTAAACAATTGAAAAATACCTTGTAACCCCATATATTGCATCCCTCACCTCCTTTCGACTGTAAAAATCTTCTAGTTAGTAGCCGGCTCAATTGATAGTGCTGCTACCAGATAGACAATTTTAAAACATACTCTAGAACGAATAACACCTGTCCACGGTAAGTATTTTGTACCGTAACAGAAAGTTAAATGGGCGGCCCTCTGATCCACGAACCGGAGGGCTAAGAAGAAACCCCTCCTGTCCCCGTGCGTGATAGTATGTGTTATATCAATGTACGGAAGAAACTTCTTCAGTTGGGAGAAAAGAAAAGTAAAGTAACAACTCATACAATATTTAAATAGAAAATAAATATCAAAAACTGGTTATATTTTAAAGAATCTTGAAATTAAGCTCGAAATTCAATTTGATTCGAGTAATTCGGTGGAAAATTCTGGTCATATGTACCGG
Organism: Locusta migratoria; assembly: GCA_026315105.1. Classification (NCBI taxonomy): domain Eukaryota; kingdom Metazoa; phylum Arthropoda; class Insecta; order Orthoptera; family Acrididae; genus Locusta; species Locusta migratoria. The sequence goes on along the minus strand of CM048746.1, from coordinate 335,313,440 downwards.
CAGAACACTGCAAAGTTGATACTGCAGATGGCTGTGCTACTAAATCATAATTTTTAAACGCAGCTTTCCGAAATTCCTTCACCACAGAATACATAGGAAATGCTACAGAATTTGAATAAAGATTAACTAGCAGCATTCGTAATTTAGAAGTAGATGTACGTAGATTATTATAGCAACTTATATCACCAAAAAAATCAAATCTACCGGTACAGATTGTCTTCTAATAGGTTCCTTTCAACATATGCTAATGCAATAGTTCCATACCTACATATCGTTTACAATTGTTAGCTCAGCGAAAAATTCGTACTCAAAGACTGGGATGTTGCATAAGGTCACTCCGATATTTTAAAAACGATAATGCGCGTGGTATTTAGAATATTGTCAGTTAGTGATTTGGACACCGAGGCTCTTCGATGACAATCCGTAGCCCACCAAGATCTCTAAAGCAAAAGCCATAGCAATTTAGAACATGCGTCATTGACGTTGGTTTGCAACATGATTTTAAAGCATAAACTTTTTTCGAACGTTGTGAATTACACTGGTCAAAACAATTCGGAACCAGTTGAGATATATAGGTACTGACATACTAACATCGGCAGAATGAATGACGTTTTGTGAACAAATTTACGACAATCCAGATAGTGGTAATAACAGAATGTTGCCGCAGAAGGGTTGGTGTTGACTTGTGCTTACCCTACCAAACGAATTACACGAGCAATTGGGTTCAGATAATGTCATGTGCAGGTAGTCCAACAACAACAAGAACTTGGCCTCGGTAGTGGCCGAGCTTTCTAAGGCGACTCGTTGCGGAGCGCGAGGTTGCTCGGCGACGGAGGTTCGAGCTCTCCTTCGGACATGGGTGTGTGTGTTTGTCCTGAGGATAGATTTACTTATCTTAAGTAATTTGTTTCTCGTGGACTGATGGCTAGTTAGCTCCCACACACTTACAAGCACTTGAATTTGAACAACAACGTGATCTGATCAACGTGATCTAGGAGAGTTGGAAGTGGAACACACACACACACACACACACACACACACACACACACACACAGTGAGAGAGAGAGAGGGGAGGGGGGGGGGGGGTAGTTGCAACTATTGGAGTGTCACAGGACCTGGGCGAGATTTCGGACAACAGGAACCGCATGAACCGTTAAAAGAAGACAAGGCGAAGGACGTTCACGGGTAAAGTCATTAAGAGATGACCGCTATAACCAGTTAACACTGCGCCGAGACAGGAGGCTGAATGCAACTCAGCTGCAATGCACCCCTCAGGCAGTAACCAGACGCGCATTGTAAGCACAAACAGTCTGAAATTGCCTTCGGTAATGTGGCCTCTACGCACGGAGGCCTATGGTGAGTGTCCTATTGACATTACGAAACTACGACACCGTGTATCACGCAGAAACTGGACAGAGGATCATGAGGATTGCTGTCGTAACGAATGGCGCCGGATTTTGTTCACAGATGAGTTAATACTTTGTGTTCAGCCGGGCAATCGTCGTTCCCTCATTTGGAGAGAACGTAGAACTCGGAATAGTGTTTATGTGCAGGTATCATCACAGTATAATGGTGGTAGACGAATGGTGAGGCAGGAGTCAATATTGACGCACGTTGGGACCTCTATGTCGTTCAGAACGGTGCTTTGACTGTTCAGAGGCATAGAGACGAGATTCTTCAACCTTTTCTTGCACCCTACTATTGTGCCATAGTAAATTCTGGTGGACGATAAAACTTGTCATGCAGTGTCCCCATACATGCTCGAATCTGAGGGAATTGAACGACGGAATGGCCAGCTTGTTCACCTTAGTTAAATTCGATTGAACATGTGTAACATGCACTTGAGAAATGCATCGTTGCCAGACTAGCGCCTTACATAAAGGTTACAGAGCAGGATACTGCACTCCTGGAATAATGGTCCAATATCCGTCACGACTGTATACTGTCCATGCTACGCAGATGCGCAACTGTGGGGCGAAAGAATGTGATCACACACGCCCTATTAGATGGCAACGAAAATGACTTGATGTCATTGGTATCCCAATGGTGCCCCGGTTTAAGTAAACGCCATGTAAACCTGAAGTACAGGGTTGGGACAGAAAAATATTGCCGCGAGAGACCACGAACACCAACTGCCGGCGTGGCGCAGGGGATAGCGTCACGGACTGCGGAGCAGAAGGTCGCCGGTTCAATCCCGCCCACCGCCAAAAATTTATTACTTTGTAATTTACAATTCCAGAAGGTACTACATCTTTCTTATGTTCACTTGTAAATTCTACTTGTTTCTTATGTTAACTGTTCTTCTAATTTCTGGTAAATTCTGTCTGTGTATAAATAGCAGAGCACTCTGCCTGAGAGGCAGTCAGTGCTGCGTGTATGTTGAGTTCGTAATAGACGTGCTTTCAGTATAAGTGCTGTGTTTAGTTGCCTTCGAAGTCAAGCCTACTTCCATTGCAACGTGACATTGTTTGGTGGAGGCGCCGGGTACACTGTGCAACAGCTGCATCACCGTGGCTCCGATTAGGCAACGTAAAAGCCGTCTCTTACACGGACTGGAACCGGAATACAAGGGATACACCGAGTACACCCTTCCAAAAGTCCGTATTATCAGAAGAACGATGGAGACGAAACCAGCAATAAGCCAGCTGCACATCAGACACCCGTCGGTGTTCTCTGGAGATGCTGGACAGGACCCCAACAAATGGTTAAAAGGGTTCGACCGAGTCGCCAAGTACAACAGGTGGGATCATACGATGTGCTTGACCAACGTTTATTTCTACCTGGATGGACCAACCCAGCAATGGTTCGAAAACAACGAAGACAAGTTGAATGACTGGGAGACGTTCCAGGAGGAACTTAAGAAGACGTTTGGAGACCGCCAACGACAAATCCGCTCGGCGGAAGAACAACTGAAGAACCGGGCCCAACGACATGGTGAGCCGACACAATCGTACATACAGAGTGTTTTGGCCCTGTGTAACGTAGTCAATCCGAACATGACTGAAGCGGACAAAATCACGCATCTGATGAAGGGAATTGCAGAAGATATGTACCAAGCTCTTCTGATAAAAGACGTCGCTACGACAGAAGAGTTCATCAAGTAGTGCCAGCGTATTGAAGAGATGCAACAAAGGAGGATTGGACGCAAGAAGTATGACAGACTCCCAAATGTAGTCCCTATGGCCGTTGTGGAAGACCAGCAGGACTTGGCTTCACTCATACGACAAATCGTGAGAGACGAATTATAACAGTGCATGGCAGCCGGGACTATTAGACCGAGCGAGCATCAGATTATGGCCATGGATGTGAGCCCTGTAAGTCACGAGGTAGCCGACGCCGCTGGGGACGAGGTATTTCAAACATTAACTCCTGTCTGCCCCGTCAATCGCACCCGACGTGAAGAATGGCGTCGCCCTGCTATGACTTATGCTGCAGCCGCCAAACGGCAGCCCATGAACCGACCGACGCGACCACAGCCAACTCCCCCGGTAACTATGACGCCCCGCAGAAGAACAGACGTCTGGAGGACAGAAGACAACACACCACTGTGTTTCCACTGTGGACGCCCTGGACAAGTAGTACGCTACTGCAGAGAGAGGAGGCGAGTATTCGATGATTATTTTGCCGCTAGATGTCAGCCGTCGGAGCAGTTCTATCCAAGGCAGTCACCTGCTGATGAGTTCAGTCGACCTATGGGAAGAAGCACATCGCCGTACCCTAGACGAGGTCACTCCCCGCAGCCGTTCACCGTCGCCGTACAGAGGTACCAGCCGCTCCCCTAGCCGCCGCGCCCAGGAAAACTAAGCGAGGCGACCATCTACGGAGGTGAGGCCGCCGCAGATGAAAATCCTCCATGGACGACAGTCGCCAAGATGTCGGGAAATCTCATCGACGTCATAATCGACGGCTAACCTGTCCGGGCACTTGTTGATTCAGGAGCCTCTTTTTCTGTATTATCGGATAATTACCGCCGCACACTAAAGAAGACAATTTTCTGTGATACGGGAGCAACTGTGCTGAAGGTCGCGAATGGAAAGTACGTCCATCCAGCAGGAACTTGTGTCGCAAGAATAACCATCAACAACAGGACGCAGCCGTTTGAATTTGTCGTGTTAACAGAATGTAGTCACAATGTCATCCTCGGATGGGACTTCCTTCAGGCATCCCAAGCTATCATTGACTGTGGAAGATCTGAGCTGCAAATTGAAGAAGTTGTTCCGCCAGATACACGTAATACAGAATTTTCTGGGAAGTTATTCGTCGTTGACAATGTGACGATACCGCCGTTGACAATGAGAAGAGTTGCAGTCACAAACACAGATGACTGGTTAAACTGTGAAGTTCTTGTTGATAGTAAAAAGTTTATCAAGCTCACAAAAGAAATTTACATACCATCGGCTATCATAAACATTACCGGTGGTCAAGGAGAGATTTGGATCACAAATTGTCACGAGCAGTCACAACTTATCCCCAAGGGAATGTGTATCGGGACAGCTGAACCAATCCAGGACGGTGAGCTCAACGTCATCAATGAAGACCCATGCCCTGCTTTTAGTACAGACAACTAGCTGGAGGAAACAAACGTGGAACTGCCAATAGGGCCTGGACTGACCAAGGAACAACGCCAGCGGGTGTTAGGTATACTACGCCAATTTTCGGGTGCATTCACACCTCAGCAGGGGAAAAGTCAGACGAAACGGCCCACGATAAAGCACCGTGTCAATACTGGGGACCATCCGCCAATTAGCCAGCGTTCGTATAGAGTGTCGCCAGCTGAAAGACGGATAATTCGGGAGGAAGTGGAGAAGATGTTGCGAGATGACATTATTCAACCTTGGTCGTCTCCGGTGGTCCTCGTAAAGAAGAAGGATGGCACATGGCGATTCTGTGTCGACTATCGGCGGCTGAACAGTATCACAAAGAAAGATGTCTACCCATTGCGGCGTATTGATGACACCTTAGACTGCTTGAAAGGAGCTACATACTTCTCAACTATGGACATGCAGACAGATTACTGGCAAATCGAGGTTGACGAAGCTGACATGGAAAAGACGGCTTTTATTACACCTGACGGCCTCTTTGAATTTAAAGTAATGCCATTTGGATTATGTAATGCTCCAGCCACATTCGAACGCATGATGGACAACTTGCTTCGACACCTTAAGTGGACGACTTGTCTCTGCTATTTAGATGACATTGTCGTTTTCTCGAAAACATTTGAAGAACATCTGAGTCGCCTGTCAACTGTGTTGAAGTGTGTTCAGGCTACAGGTCTCCGCCTCAATCCAAAGAAGTGCCTCTTCGTCGCCAAAGAGATAAAAATCTTGGGGCACCTAGTCAACGGAGATGGTGTCCGTCCTGATCCAGATAAAGTAAGGGCAGTCACAGAATTTCCAACTCCTCAGCACATTCGTGATGTGAGAAGATTTCTCGGGCTGTGCTCATACTACCGACGTTTCATAAAAGGATTTTGTAACAAGGCACGTCCATTACAAGAACTTCTGCAGGGAGACGCGAACTTTTACTGGGATGAGACAAAAGAAAGAGCTTTCCGAGCACTTAAGGAGGCTGTAACTTCCGCACCAGTGCTAGCCTTGTACGACGAGAATGCAGAAACGGAACTTCACACAGACGCCAGTGGCTATGGGATTGGTGCAGTGCTTGTACAAGTTCAGGAAGGTGCCGAAAAAGTGATAGCCTATGCGTCAAGGGTACTCTCAAAGTCCGAGATAAACTACTCTACAACTGAAAAAGTTGTTTCGCGGTTACCTGGGCTATCAACAAGTTCCGGCCGTATTTATTCGGCAAACCATTCACCGTCGTGACAGACCACCATTCTTTGTGTTGGCTGACTAGCTTGAAGGATCCATAGGTCGACTGGCAAGATGGGCACTAAGACTCCAAGAGTACGATGTCACAGTGGTATTCAAGAACGGGCGCAAACACAAGGATGCCGACTGCCTTTCGAGGAATCCATTAGTGGAACACAACAGCATTAATGAAATTTCAGCTCTCACTGAATTAGATGACGTTACAGCGGAACAGAGGGAAGATCCAACACTATTAAAAATGAAAGAGGCCTTGGAGAAAGGAGAACCGACCAATGGAGAGTTCCATCTTATAAACGGAACATTGTACAAGAGCATCTACGATCCACTGGGCCCTCAATGGCTACTTGTTGTTCCAGCTCATCTCCAGCCAGCTATTCTCAAATATTTCCATGATTCTCCATTATCCGGTCATCTGGGATTCGTCAAGACCCTAGACAGAACCATACGCAGGTATTACTGGAAAGGTCTCTACCGATCTGTCAAGCACTATGTGAGTCACTGTAAAGAGTGCCAGCGACGGAAGCATGTGCCGCAATTACCTCCAGGACATCTCGTACCGATTCCGCCGGCAGCAGCTCCATTCCACCGAGTTGGGATCGATCTTTTAGGGAGGTTCCCGAAGGTACCGGTAACCGTTGGATAATAGTCTGCACTGACTACCTCACACGCTACGCTGTCATCAAACCTGTGCCGACTGCAGAATCCCCAGAGATCGCAAAATTCCTTGTAGAAGACATTATTTTGAAGCAGGGAGCACCACGTGTCATGATATCTGATCGTGGAGAAGTATTCCAGTCAAAACTAGTATCAGAGGTAATGTCACGGTGCAACATTGTCCACAGAATGACAACTGCATACCATCCTCAGACAAATGGTCTTAAGGAATGTTTTAACAAAACGTTAGCCGACATGCTGTCGATGTACGTCGATGTTGAGCAGAAGGATTGGGATACAATTCTGCCAGTCGTGACATTTGCTTAAAATACCGCAAGACAAGACACCACAGGCTTCACTCCGTTTTTCCTGCTCCATGGCCATGAAGCTGAGACAATGGATACACTGTTCCCGTTCCAACCGGACGACACTCAGGATGACTATGTTAAACAGCTCATCACCAGGGTCAAAGAAGCAAGACAACTGGCTCGCATATGGACACTGGACGCCCAGGAGAAGGACCGTCAGCGGTATAACGACAAGCACCGACCTGTTGTGTACAATCCAGGAGATCTGGTATGGATTTTTACACCTCTACGGAAGGTTGGACTGTCAGAAAAGTTATTGAAGCGATACTTTGGTCCGTATCGTGTCATACGCCGCCTGTCAGACGTCACATACGAAGTTGAGGATTATGAGCCGTCGTCGAAACGTCAAAAACGAAGAGACATTGTTCACGTCCTGCGCATGAAGCCTTACTACGATCCTGAAGATCAGGTAGACGACAATGGCTTCTTGTTCAAGGACTTTAAGGACGGTAATGTTCCTGATGAAGCCACGACAGGAACGTCTGTCGTCGATAATCGCGGAAAAGGGAAGGATTCTCTTGAACTGTCATACAGAGGACCCATGACACGGTCAAGATCCAGGACATTGCAGCTGGCTCCACAGGGATCATAACAGCGGGACGCTGTTTATCCAGGAGAGAGAGCAATGCCGCGAGAGACCACGAACACCAACTGCCGGCGTGGCGCAGGGGATAGCGTCACGGACTGCGGAGCAGAAGGTCGTCGGTTCAACCCCGCCCAGCGCCAAAAATTTATTACTTTGTAATTTACAATTCCAGAAGGTTCTACATCTTTCTTATGTTCACTTGTAAATTCTACTTGTTTCTTATGTTAACTGTTCTTCTAATTTCTGGTAAATTCTGTCTGTGTATAAATAGCAGAGCACTCTGCCTGAGAGGCAGTCAGTGCTGCGTGTATGTTGAGTTCGTAATAGACGTGCTTTCAGTATAAGTGCTGTGTTTAGTTGCCTTCGAAGTCGAGCCTACTTCCACCTCAACAGCGTCTTCTAATGAAATGGCGTTTTTATTAAATATAGACACAGTTGTACGATTGGATTCGCCATTTCCTGTCAGTAAGGACACAGAACGTTGTAACTGACGAAAGACATTGATTAAAATAGAAGTGATATCTGGCGTTCCCCAGCGAAGTGTTATAGTTCCCCCACTGATCACTACATTTAAAACAACTTAGGAGACAATCTGAGCAGCTCTTTTACACTGTTAACGGATGACGATGGCATTTATCGTTTCGCAAAGTCATCAGAAAAACAAAAGAAACTGTAAGACGATTTAGGTAAGATATCAGTATTATGCCAAAATTGTCAGTTGACACCTCCGGCCATCCTTATTTAGGTTTTCTGTGATTTCCCTAAATCACTACAGGCAAATGCTGTGATGGTTCCTTTCAAAGGGCACAGCCGATTTACTTCCCTATCCTTACCCGAAACTCCGAGCGTTAGCTCCGCCTCTAATGACCAATCTGTCGACTTGACGCTAAACCCTAAGCTTCCTTCTTTCTTTCCGGAAAAGTTTTGGTGTTCCTATTTCCCGCAAGCTATTATAGAGTTCAACGGTAGAGAAATATCATGGAGACGGTTCGATGAACCTCCTTCCACCGACTGAAATGTCATTTTTAAAGTAATTATTTAGTTGTGGGTGTAGAATGTCCACCTCCGCATAGGCCACTGAGTGTACAAACAGGTATCTCCAAAAAACGTTCATTTCGTCGTAGGATGTGCTCCCTTTTTATTTAGCGGCTATATTTTCGTGAGGCAGGTGTGGTAAGATGCAACGTCAAATTCACTTTCTCGCAAGAAATCATCAAATTGGAAGCTACTTCACAGTATTCTAAACTTGATATCGAATCTTTTATATTTGTTGTTTTGCTTGTACCTACTGTCATGGAGAATCTTTTGACTAAAATCCCTAAACAACGGGATGCGTTAATGTAGATGTTCTCGGCTTGATATACTATAAAATATTTTTGATTTGCCAACCGAGTGGAAGAGTACAAAGTCCACGGCGTTTCGGTAAGTTTCAGTCATCTGATAAGGAAAATGACATTCACCGAAACTCCATGGATGTTTTTACGCAACCACTTAGTTGATTTATTCGTTAATAAAGGTATAGCTCATTTTTCACAATTTATAGGCTAGTAGGTTACCCTTAAATATAAATTTGAAAAAGTTATTGGAATAAGGGAACTCTTCTCCACAGGGTAAATCAATAACGGCTTTCCAATTTTCGAATGATGTAGACATATATTGAGATAAGTTCCAGATCGGTATATGTGTGTTTTGTAGCAAACTACCTGAAGTTTAATTAATTTAATGCATACCTCCCCAAGGGGTGCCAGCGAAGAGCGCATTTAAAATAGTGAGGTACGTGCTCGCTGTGTGTGTGGTTTCATGATACCAACCTTTCAAAATGCGGAATGCTTCAAATTCTTCACAAGGCATGCGTTGCGTAGTGCATGCTTGTAGCCACAGAAAAGTCTGGAATTTCAAATACTAAACGTGAACTCTCAGTTTGGATCGTCCTGCATTTCCCGACCCTTTCTCCATTTGCCGCGCGGAATGGTCTCAGGGTCTAGTAGACCATGCATCCTGTGACCTGAAAACAAAAATTATGAGGCTATATGCAATGAAATGTTAGTTTTCTTTTAATGAAACTCCAGCCACGATGACGAGATTTGCTAAAAAAAAAAAAAAAAAAAAAAAAAAAAAAAAAAAAAAAAAAAAAAAAAAAAAAAAAAGAGAGAGAGACAGAGAGAGAGAGGGAGGGAGAAGTTGTAAACATTTTTAAAATAAATAAAAAAACGATTACGAAATTTTAGGTTTAGGCTTAAAATTATCTATAAATTGCTTTCTTGTATGTATCGATTGCTTTGTTACGTCACGAGGTATATCGACAAAACACTTAAAAACTAGATTCCTTATGACTCAACAAAATTCACGTTCCTAATCTTATTATTTGTCGTAAGTATGGCACACTATAAGTCAAAACAGCACTTGTTCGAAAATTTTTAAATATTTTTCGAGATACAGGGTGTTGCACTAAGTGTGTTTGCCTCTGTAACTTGTAAAATAATAGGTGACGGCAAATTTTAATGCGGTAGGTCAACACAAGAAACGTTATACTTTCTGCGGAGCTATGAACATAGTTTATTGTATCATTTTCCAAAGAGTTACAGCACAAAGATATATTTTTTTAAATGGAACAATAGTTTTTTCTATCGTGCATTGGATTCGTTGAAACCAGCTGCATCCAAATCAATTTAAACTACATTCCTATCACTGTTAGTTTGGGAGCTACAACCCTTCAAAGTTTAGGGGGCGGAGGCTACGACAGAGTAGCTGACTGGCTTTTGGTCATGAGACAGTGGGCCGTGCCACTCGGCCAGTCAGCTACGCTATCGCAACCTCCGCACCCGGAACTTTGAAGGGTTGTAGCTCCCAAACTACAGTGATAGGAATGTAGTTTAAATTGATTTGGCTGCAGCTGGTTTAAACGAATCCAATACACGATAGAAAGAAACTATTGTTCCATTTAAAAAGTTATATCTTTGAGGTGTAACTCTTTGGAAAATGATACAATAACCTATGTTCATAGCTACGCAGAAAGTGTAACATTTCTTGTGTTGACCTATCGCATTAAAATTTCCCGACACCTATTATTTTATAAGTTACAGAGGCAAACACACTTAGTGAAACACCCTGTACATCCATATATTTTAAGAAAATGCCTTCTCGAAAACTGACTAGAGTTGCTCTGGGGTCGATCTAAAGTAACGTTTTTCGGTTTTTATGTTAATAGTTGTAATATCATGCTATTAAATAATTATTTAGATCCTGTTAATTATAAGTATTAAAAATATCTTAGAAGAACTTGCACCTTCTTAGGCCTGTTTTCTTCAATTGTCTATTTCTAGTTTTATGTCATGAAAAATCTCTTAAAGAAATATATTACTGACATTTTACACAGATTTTAAAACTAGTAATATAGTCGTAGATCTATGACCTTCTGGTGCAGAGATAGATATTTTTCTGTAAAAAAAAAAAAAAAAAAAATTCTAATGGACGTAATGAACACTTTACAGCGATGTGCTTCGTGGAGCTTAACACTAGTAAGAAAAAAATACATGCATATGTTGCCTTGTTTTCTAGTATTACTAACCGATTGGTAAATGAAGCGTGCAACTACGTAGTGCCTTGAGCTAGAGCAGGTGAGCGCGTGATCGACTATTGGGCAAATTGAAGGGGCGTGAGAGGGGGAACCCGGTGCGTGTTCTCTCTGAAAACATTGTGATCGGCCAGAATTTGCTAAATCTTTGATTTTTTAACATATTTGTTTCCTTTCGGGAACAGAGCCTATCTCATTTTTTTATCTTTTATTTATACAGAAAAAGTCTGCATTGTACAATAAATGCGTCATGAATGTTTATGTACGAAAAATGGGGCAGAAGATTTAATTTCTTTTCCTTCTGTTTATTGTCGAGAGTATTTGGAATCATTTGGAATCTCCAAAACACTCGGGAGAAATTTTTGAGAACAAAAAACTGCGAAATTTTGGCACATCATACATATTTTCGCCTATTATTCGGAAACTATGCGTCCTAATGTTACTTCTAGTAGTCTATTACCAAATTAATGAGGAGTTCCTGTTTATGCACGATCCTGGACATGGGTAGGCATACATGTATTAAGTTACAACTAGTAGGTAAAGTTTGTGTAATGTCCAAGTCGCTATTTTTTAGAGTGGTTCACTAGTAGTGCGACATTACAAAATAAATAAATAAATAATAATAATAAATTGATCCTCAGAATGCCTGAAAAGTTGCGTATGTAACACTGATTTTTATTTATTTTTTATTTATTTATTATTTAAAATGCCCCATTACATAGTAATATTACATGTTTGATGGTTAGATTCAAGCGATTACATCAAATATTTTTGCAAACACAAGTACATTATATAAGTTGACAGGGTTTACAAAGGAACAAACAATTTTATACATCAGGAAATCTTATTGAATTACAAAAATTGTAAACGTCTGTAGTGAATTTATGTACTAAGTCATATTTACTGACGGGCCATCCTCGTCCTTTGGCAGCTATTTTTTTCCTGAGATGGTCCCTCTCTTTCAATAAATTGCAGTAGTCAAAAAGCTCGTGGTCAATAGTTTGGACAGCACTGTTACATGTGCAAGATCCGTCTTCAATTATTTTGAACCGCTGATAGTAGGCTTTCAGATTCCCATGACCTGTTAACATAGCTGTAAAATTATGAGATATTGGAAGTTTAATCAGTAAGCGTTGTCGGATCGTAGGAAAATACGGTTTAGTACTTCCCCCGTATTTTGTTCTGTGCCACTCAATGTCCCATTTGTTCCTAAACTCTTCTCGAAGTTTCTTCTTTACGGCACTTGTAGGTATTTTGTTGTATCGTATTGATTGTCGTGATCGAGCTGCTCTTTTAGCAAGGTTGTAGGAATATTTCTTATCCATTAAGGTCAGCGAAGCTGCCTAATCCTAATAAAAAAGAAATCGGAGGAATCAATTCTGAATGTTTAAATATTAAAAGAAGGACGGTGCAAAATTGAGTAACGAAACCACGATACAATAATAATTACTATCCCTATCAAGGATGGCACAACCTCTATCTACTATGAAAATGGTTGACAATGAGGAAGTGTTAATTTTTAAAGAAAGAAATATCCGTGTAACTTCGTAAGGAATTCAAGAAAAGCTCAAGAACCCAGGAAACTAGCGGAACGGTGCATTTGTCTTTAAACTGCGCTATACCAAATGTAAAGTGCGTATATCATCGACTTCAAATTAATTCGTCGTACTGGTCTGGTCTGAAGGACGGCGGCAAGGCACCGTGGATGGCTCGGCACACAACGTGAAGCTGCAGCTGTGAGACGAATGCATCATTTCTTCCGAAAAGCTCCTACGTTGAAATAACTCAATATGGAAGGCAAATACAATGCAATAAAGTAATTATAACGGAGAAATAAATATGAACACTTCAGGCAATGTAATCAGCACTTCGAAAACAGTGTGAGAATAGTCGCAGGAAACACTGCCCTCAGCCCCTCACCTGCGTCCTCTCACTAGCAAGCCGAATCTCCTCACCTTGTCGCAAGACACATGTCTCTCGTGCCGCTCACATCAGAGCCAATCACGGCTATAGTTTCAAATGTCTCGACCCCACCATTTTCTACCATCTGAGCATCCTTCCTGCCAGAAAGGAGCTTCTAGAATTGTCTGGATTATTCTCGAAACATTCGACCGTTTGACGGTTGAAATCATCCGTCATAACATCGTCTCCCGACATGGTTACATTTACCGGCCGGACGCTGTCCATTGCGACTGTGTTAGTTGCATTCTGAGTTCCCGTCACCTGAAAACAACCACATGCAAATTCAGTAATGTTAAGTGTTGTCTCTTAGCATAGACCAGATTTCCTAGTGACCTAGTCAACAATAATTCACCTTCTTTCCTACCTACAATAACTCCACATAAACCAGAATCGAAGGGATACATCTACATCTATATCTATAAATGTGAATGTCTGTTCGGTGTACGTTTATCACGTCTGAACCACAAAATTTGTACAGTTACTAATGTCAAGCCGGGGAAGGCTTTAAGCACGGTTTTATGGCGATCGGATAGCTATTTATATATATTAATGTGATTGTCTGTTCAGTGTACGCTTATCACGTCCAAACGACAAGACGCAGATACTTAAATATTTGTACAGTTACTAATTTCTACCTGAGGAAGGTATTAGGCACGGTTTTATAGCGATCTGATAGATATTTAATATTTGAAGAATATAACGCGAAATGCGGAACAATAATTACTATTTGAAAATTATATTTACTCCTCGAAAATGGTTTTATTGGTTCCATTCTTGCTTGAGGGTTGATAATGAAAAAAGGGTGGAGTATATTGGGATGGAAAGTTATCAGTGTATATAAAATTCTACGTGTCTATGTGTGTGTGTGTGTGTGTGTGTGTGTGTGTGTGTGTGTGTGTGTGTGTGTTAATATTTCGCCCTGCAGCGAAAACTACAGAACGCAAACGAACAGTCTGTGTGTAATTGTTGTCCGAAGTCTCCCGTTGTACACCATAGCATTTCCATGCCGATAGCTATAAGGGGGTGGAAGATATGGTGGTACCGATAGCTATAAGGGGGTACGAGATATGGTAGTTGAAAGTCGTCAAATTATAAAAAGAAATCGGACTGAAGGCCAGCGATGACGTTTGCGATTCTATAGCGAGGAGGTTACATACTTGTGAAACGTGATGCCATAGACCATGTCTTTGGTCTATGCATGCTACAATGTCTTCAGCTCTTTCTCCGTAAGGATAACTATACGAATAAGGAATTATAAGAATAAATAGATAAAACAGTAAAAAAGAAATTTCTTTTAATACATCTCTTTAAACAAAAATCGATTTGATTTTTCGCGCATTACATCAAGTGATCGATCTGTGATAGTATTACAATCATTATTGTTGAATTTCGTGATTGAATTATTCGAAACGAGTGCATTTTTACGTGTGATTTGATCTACCAACACGCGAGCGGAGCCGCGGGTTTAAGCTAGTACATTATAAATGAATGTCCCTTGAAATTATTTATGGCGTAAACTTAGCATGAAAGGTGGTTAAATATACCGTAGCCTTAGATGGTAACAAATCTTTTCCGAAGGATTTGAAAGTCGAAAACTTCTGTTCCACAGCCTGTCAACCTTATACATGAAAATGTACCTCATATTTTGCAAGCAAAAGGGCCTTTTGTATTACGCCGTTACTGGACTATGCACTCTGTTCTAGACTGTTTTAAAAATAGTAATAAATAAAAAATTAGAAGAGCGCTGTTTCCCAAAATAAACAAAAATGACTCCAAATACGTATCACAGATTTTGGAAGCGTGAGCCGTTCAGAATGTTCTCAGAGAACTCGCGCCAATCCCTCGTCCCACCCCCTGCCGCCCCTCACCCCTTAAACTCTCTCAACTGTCCCTCACCCTTTTCAGCTCAAGGCACTAAGCGTTTGCAGACTGTGGGAAAAAGTCTACAATATATTTATTTGACAGTTTTTTTTCCTAAAATAAAAATAGTCAGTTGAAGAAAACACGCCCGAAAAGTTTTTCTTTGATGCTGATAATTAACAACTTCCAATAATTATTTAATTCATGATATTTCAACTTCTCTTCAAGACAACAGACCGAAAATCGTTAATGCAGATCGATCCCTGAACAACTTTAGCCAGTTTTCGAGAAGGCCTTTTTCTGGAAAAATAAAGAACATTTTAAATTTTTTTCTATTTTGACTTATCTCGTGTCATAGTTACGGGAAAATATGTGTTTGGGAACGTGAATTTTCACGAATTACACGGAATCTAGTATTTAAAAGTATTTAAGAGTTTTTTCGATATATCTTGTAACAAAGCAATCGATGCATACAAAAAAGCAACTACATAATCTTAAGGCTTATAATTTTCTAATTTAACATTTCCCCATTGGAGTTATCGTTTTATTATTACTATTATTAAAAACATATTTTGCAAATTTGCGAATAATTTTGGCAAATTTCGACATCGCGGCTCGACTTTCATGACATTGATGTTTATATGAAATTTAATATCCCTTTAGCTCATATGTTTTGTTTTCAGGTAATAACTTTTACACCCATTTCTCCCTAATACTTGACCTATAAGACGTAATGTTACAGCCTGGGCGGACGTTCCTACCGGAGGCTCGAGCCCTCCTTCCAGCACGGGTTGTGTGTGTTCTCGTTAGTGTAAGTTAAAGTAGTTTGTGAGTCTAGGGACTGATGACCATAGCAGTTTGGTCCAATAGTTTTACAAACATTTGAACATTTTCTTCTTTTGCTGTGATTCCTCTATATGCTACGATATAATCCGCAAGAAAACCTCATTTAACTCCCGATATTATCTAACAGGTATTTTATCTCTTTAGGCCTGTATTGTGAAAAGGAATAGTCTTATAATTCTCCCCAGAAATCACTTTCACTTTCGAACATTTGTCTCCGTTGAGAACGTAGTGCGTTCTCTTAGCTGGAAAACCTTAAATCCAAACACACAGATAGTCTTATATCCGACATGTTCGCTCTATGCTCACTATGCGACAGTGCGGAACCGTGTATTTTACTGTCTATGACAATAGATTATACGTTATGAAAGTTTTGAAAAACATGTTCTTTCATAAAAATTATATCATAAAGCTTTTATTTTCGAATTTATTATCTCCAGAAAATACTTTCGAGAGACATCTATATGTTTACACCATGGGCTCTTCGACAGGATGCCCATAACAGTCTGAGACTTGGGGTGGTCGAAAATTTGTGACGTAAAACTAGTTACGTCATTAAGATTTGATGAACTGTTAGTCAGAACCGACACTAATTAGCGGCGTCGTATCACTGGCACCCGAGAATAGGATCACACTTCACTACTTGGGCACCGTGGGCACCATTCAGGAAGTAAGCCAATCAAGGTCCCAGCAAAGCGCCAGAAATGAGGTCAACTGTACCACGGCTCCCTTCCGCACGTAATTGGAGGGCAGCCTGCTCTGTCTAACAACCGTCGCGTTCTGGGAACCGAGCCATTTAGGTCTCAAGTGTGTTGTGACCCGTAACAGAGCCAAACAGAGCCGTCACCAGGGTCGGCTCAGGCCAACCGGCAGATGGCCTGCAACGCCGTCCGGGCTTAGATCGTCATTTTCAGACTCATGGACGTTCTTGGGGCAGCGTATCCGAATTAATAAACGACTAGTTTCATATGTTTTCTGTTTCCATGCAAATAGTAATAAAATAAAACGAAATTTAATTTTGATCGACGAAAGAATCAAAATTTGATCATCTCATCGCTTTGATTTCTGCCCTTAACTACATTACTTCTTTCTTGTACGGTACGTTTCTGTAACTTGCATTTTAATGATTGATAGGAGCCCCATAACCCCGAGAAAAATTCCAATTAAATGTTAAAGTCGAACATCAGGTTGAGTGTTACGAAAAATAGCACCGAGTGTATTTTTAGATTTCGGTGCTCTGATTCTGATATTGTGAAAATCACTTCAGCGTAATAGGGCATCAATGAAAAATTGTAAACATATGAAAAGCATCATTTTCTTACTAACTTTTCAAGGCACTGAACAAGAGGTTTCACTGGTTATTACAAAGCACGGAGTAAAGTAATAGTTATACCGAACTAATTCAATTTGACATCATTTTCGTCTTCTTGACAAAGGAAAGACTAAAAAGAAGCTGTGGATCCGTTCGGTTGAAAATTGGTATAAATCTGCTCGTATTAAAAAACGAGCATATATTACTTTACAAATGTTTCTGAAAAGTAAACTTACAATTTCAAATATTTTTAAACAGTGACAGTTCAAATGTTTGTAAAGCTTATGGGACTTAACTGTTCGATCATCAGTCCTTAAACTTACAAACTACTTATGAACTAAGTTACACTAGAGACAACACAAATATCCATACCCGATGGAGGATTCGAACCTCTGATGCGGGAGGCCACGTGATCCGCAACGTGGCGCTTCAGACCGCTCGGCTACTCCCACGCAGCACAGTGATAGTATTGATCTTCTTACTTATTCATATAGCTAGTAAACATTATTTCACGTAGAAACATATCTACATATTACACACTTTCCGCTGAACAAATCCAAGACTTGTTAATGATCAGGAAGACAATGCGACGACTCACTTTTGAAAAAGAAATAGGCTTAACCAGTCATAATGGAAACCGACTAGATGGTCAGTAACGAGATTCAGACACTCATTTCAGATAATTTGCCATCTACATTTCTTTAGTTAGCATTTGCAGGCAATAATAAACATTAGAAGTTGTAATCAAATATTGAGGGTAGTAGAAATGGAACAAAATTTGGAAGCGTATCTCCATTTACATATTCAATTAGCAATATGACCTTACGTAGAGTTTATTTCTATGTGAGCGAAACGCCAGAGTGAAGACAGTTCATTTAGATGACATGAGACTCCATGCCGTTTCCCTGAAAGAACTGGCAGAGAACAGGAGAAATATCCTAAAGCAGCGGACATGAAATGGGTCCGCGATGGCAGATACCTGTCAAAACAAACGAATTTTGTATGGATTCACTTATACACAAGTTGAGGAAAATTACAGTACTACATAACTCTTATCTCAGATAAACCTGTAGCCAAAGCAAGTCCTCCCAGCAGAGATATGGTAAAATTTTCTCCTAGGTCCCGAAGCAACTGGAGAGTCTAATTTGGGCACCGTCACGTATCCGACAAGTACGTAGGCTTCTCATTAGTACAAACAGACAGCGTTTCTCTCTGTCTTGAGACAAATGAAAAGTTGTGGCTGGTGTATTTAGCTTCTCTGTGTTCTCAAAAACTATCGAGCCGTTTATCAGTACCTTTTCGTATGAAATGATGGAGCAATAACTGAATAGTTAAGAACCGGCCGCGGTGTCCGAGGGGACTGAAGTGCTCGAGTGACGGTCTGCACGGCCACTACGGTCTGGGGTCCGAATCCCCCCTCGGGCATGGATATTTGTGCCGTCCTTAGTCTTAGTTAGTGTATAAGTAGTTTGTAAGTTTAGGGACTGATGACCCCGTAGTTAAGTCCCATAGACTATACAAACATTTGAACATTTGAATAGTTAAGAGAGTTGAGAGTGCTGGTTGACAGCCCAGATATCTTAGAGCGCGACAGGTGTATACCTACCGGGGTGATATTTGAGTTTTCTACAGTCTACAGTGGAACTTGCCATTGGGAGACAAAGATTTCAGCACGGTTCTCTTGCAGAGGTGTTCAGCAAATAAAGGTTCACATTGTGTTTACGACTGGGCAGAACGTTATATGTCCGAAAGAACGGACACTACATACATATAACCTATACAGAAGCAAAAGGTCCAGGTTAGAACCCCGGTTCCGTCACATAATTTCATTCTCCGACGAAGTTTCCTATCAGCGCATACTCCGCTGCAGAGTGAAAGTTCCATTCTGGAAACATCCCTTAGGTTTTGGCTAAGCCATGTCTCCACCATATCCTTCCTTTTATGACTATTAGTCCAGAAAGTGTCACAGGAGAACTTCTGTCAAGTTTGGAAAGTAGGAGGCGAGGTACTGGCAGAAGTAAAGTTGTGAGGACGGACGGTGAAGCGTACCGATAGCTTAGTCGGTAGAGCGTTTGCCCGTGAAAGGCAAAGTCTCTTTAAGAGACTTCTTGAAATGACTCAATTTTTTCTAGTACGTACGGTTGAAACTCATATCTTGGATTTAAAAATTGTGAAGCGTGTAGTTTACTCATCAAAACGACCTTTTTTATATAGATTACTACCAGTGAAATGTAGTTAAAATATATAAGTAGTTTTTGTTTTTTAAAATGGTACTGACAATGATGACTGTGGTTTTACATAACAACGTGTTATACAAGGGTGTCAATGCAGCGTTTGCCAGTCAACGGAGTTGGGGGAGTTAAGCTCATGGCGTCAGTCATTACTATTAAAACTATTGGAAGCTGCTGTCAATTTACCAGTTCAGGATCAGATAACTCTAAATACACTACTGGCCATTAAACCAGCTACACCAAGACGAATTGCAAATGATTAACGGGTATTCATTGGAGAAATATATCACACTAGAACTGACATGTGATTACATTTTCATGTAATTTGAGTGCACAGATCCTGAGAAATCAGTACCCAGACCAACTACCTCTGGCCGTAATAAAGGCCTTGATACGCCAGGGCATTGAGTCAAACAGAGATTGGATGGCGTGTACAGGTACAGATGCCCATACAGCTTCAACACGATGCCACAGTTCATCAACAATAATGACTGGCGTATTGTGACGAACCAGTTGCACGGCCACCATTGACCAGAAGTTTTCAATTGGTGAGAGATCTCGAGAATGTGTTGGTCAGGGCAGCAGTCGAACATTTACCGTATCCAGAAAATCCCGTACAGGACCTACAACATGCAGTCGTGCATTATCCTGCTGAAATGTAGGGTTCCGCAGGGCTTGAATGAAGGGTAGAGTCAAGTAGCTTAACACATCTAAGTGTAACGGCCACTATTCAAAGTGTCGTCGATCTGAACAAGAGGTGACCGAGACGTGTAACCAATGGCACCCCATACCATCACGCCAGTGTGGTGATGACGAATACAAGATTCCAATGTGCGTTGACCGCGATGTCGCCAAACACGGATGCGACCATCATGAAGCTGTAAACAGAACCTGAATTCATCCGAAAACATGACGTTTTGCCATTCGTGCACCCAGGTTCGTCGTTGCGCACACCATCGATGGCGCCCTTGTCTGTGATGCAGCGTCAAGGGTAAACACAGCCATGGTCTCCGAGCTGATAGTCCATGCTACTGCAAACGTCATCGAACTGTTGCTGGAGATGGTTGTTGTCTTGCAAACGTCCCCATCTGTTGACTCAGAGATCGAGACGTGGCTGCACGATCCGTTACAGCCATGCGGATAAGATGCCTATCACGTCGACTGCTAGTGATACCAGGCCATTGGGGTCCAGAACGGCGTTCCTATTTCCCTCCTGAACCCAACGATTCCGTATTCTGCTAACAGTCATTCGATCGCAACCAACGCGAGCAGCAATGTCGCGATTCGACAAACCGCAATCGCGATAGGCTACAATCCGACCTTTATCGAAGTCGGAAACGTGATGGTAAGAATTTCTCGTTCTTACACGAGGCGTCACAACAACGTTTCACAAGGCAACGCCGGTTAAACTGCTGTTTGTGTATGAGAAATCGTTTGGAAACTTTCCTCACGTCAGCACGTCGTAGGGGTCGCCACCGGCGCCAACCTTGAGTGAATGCTCTGAAAAACTAATCATTTTCAAATCTCAGAATCTTCTTCCTGTCGGTTAAATTTTCGTCCGTAGCACGTCATTTTTGTGGTATAGTAATTTTAATGGCCAGGAGTATACATATGAATTTCTCTATCAGCAACGACCGATTGTAATGGAGATCATATCCCTCTGGTAGCACTTCATTATGTGATAGTAAAATTACATTTTAGGCATTTTACGACGTTGCGAAAGGAAATGTGGGTAACTGCTTACAATGTTTGCAACGTTTTCGTGGCTTCGTAAATGGCTCCAACGTCGATCATGACACATTAAATATTTTTTTTTTTTTTTTTTTTTTTTTTTTTTTTTTTTTTTTTTTTTTTTTTTCTGGCAGGTCGAATCGCCCTTGTCATATTAGCTTTGTTCCATTTCTTCCTTTCATTCTGCAGGTTATATTGTATGAATGCATGTTAATGCATGCCTGCTGAACATTACAGATGTTTGAAATTGAATTTACTTTGCCTACAATGGTATACAACAGCCTGGCGCGCGGTTTTCATCAAAGAGTAATGTGTTCTTTGGATCTTTCAACCGTTTCCATTTTTTTTCCTTGTGTATATTTGCATGAATATTCGTAAATGGCACAACGAAACTGATGTGTGTGTGTTGTGTCGGCTACCAGTGGATGTAAAAGCACCCGGCACACAATTAGCTTATTCCATAGTGAACTCTCAAAAATGAACCATAAGACCATTTGAAAATATTCCATATTAAATATTGCTCTTTCTGTGAATTGAATGATTTTATGTAAACAAATTAATAGGTATGTAATCCTGAAAATGTACTTTATTACCCATGAATATAATAGAAAGAACATATTATTACTTACAAAATAATAGTGTAATTTTTCTTGTCACAAGTGTGACACAATATTGTCACGAGTGTGACGTGAACAACGGTCTTCAATATTTCAGAGAATTAAAACTAAATAATGGATTAATATTACATTTTGGCAGTACACTTCACCAACAGTCGTAATTCTATACCGCTTCTGAACCCCGTTCTCGTTTTCAACTTCTGGGTGATTAATAGATTTTACATCGGTACTATCATCATCATGAAAAAAAAATTCTCCATTACCTTATGTTTTGTTTCAGTGGAAAAATTTATTGAACCTTTTGGAAGAATCTCAATATTATCTTTTATGCCAGTAAGATACAATTCTTATATCAATTTCCTAACAACAACATTGCGTTTTCTTCGACTGTTTGGTATTGACTTGATTTTTGCCTTCATTGTACCCGTGCGGAATGGCCGCGTGGTCTAAGGCGTCATGCTATGGACTGGACAGATGTTCCGTCAAGAAGTTCGAGCCCTCCATTGGGCATACATGTGTGTTGTGTTTAGTGTAAATTAGTTTATGTAATTTCTAAGTCTAGGAACTGATGATCATAGCAGTTTCGTCCAACAGGTTTAGAAACATTTGCATTATTTACAGCTTTCATTAAACTTTCAGAATATGTAAAACACCGTATCTCATTTATGATACTCCTTATTTTCACATTACCTCTCCTTAAGCTACCTTTTTCTGGGTTTACCCTTTTTTTAAATTTTTTACTGGACAACTATTATTCATGAACAGTTACTCTTTATACTCCATTCTTCTTGTTTTGTTCGCTTTTATCTCTTTCTTTTGGTGTTCGTGATTCAGTGGATTTTCCTTCATTTTATACTGTAGATTATTATTCTATCCGTTGAAGACCTCTTTCCAGGATATGCAAGATAAATTACTAGACCAGCATTTAGTTTGTATCTCGCCAGTTAGAGAGGTCATATGAAGAGACACAGCTAGTTTTAAATTTTATATATTGTTATTCCGTTAGGGCTGTATTACCTTTAAAAATTACTGTCACACCCGTGACACCATTTCTGGATGAAATACAGTTAATCCCAAAAAAAATAATAGGTTGTGGGTTTAATATATTTTCTTAAGCTGACTGTTCCAGAATATTAAAAATCACGAAGTGCTTGTACACACAAGAAACAAATTTTATCTCCTTTTTTTGTCACGGGTGTGACAGTATTCCCTGCCACATAAAAAAAAGAGAGATAGAAATCACAAGAAAGCTTATCGGAATAAATTATTCTGTGTAGAATATCAAGGAACTCTGTTGTTATATAGCAAGTTGTTCAGTGTTCACTGTTCAAAGAAAACAAATCAGATAATCCAATATTACAAAGTTTCTTCATTTTCATGGAGTGTATTCAATTGCAGTCTTTGGGTTGACAGTTCATAACTAACTATCTTGAATAAAATTAAAATAAGTATTAATTCATAAAAATTCATGTTTTGTTAGTGCAATCACATGTCTTATTCTGTACTTTCCTGATTTCCTAAAAATGAACGTTTGGCTCTTTTCGTGCGAAATGAGTCAAATACCGATGCGGACGTGGGGGTAGTAATAGATCAGCTATAGTGATTAATAGAAACAAGGTGATAGGAAAACTGCTAAATAACAAACACAAACCGAAGTAGTCTCGAATCTTCCAGCTACCGCACGTAGGTCCAGCAGTCGATTGCCTCGACCCGACCAGCAGGTGCGGCTGATTAAATCCGTACCGTAGACATCGCTGCTCTCCGTGGCGGTTGTGGGGTGGCGCGCGTGTTGTAACTGGCGTGTGTTACGGCGCATGCTAGACATTGCTCTGGTATGTGCAGTCGACACAACAAGACTGCACACAATGAACCAGCATCAGCCCTCGGATACACAGAGCTGCTGTGTCGGGCACAACAGCAAACATGGTGAGGGCACCAGACTGGGCGGGCCCTAATCTCCCCGCTTCTACCGAGCACAGCATGCCCGCTGCTAGCGTTTATGCTCGAATGATCCAAGGCCGAGCGTGGCGCTATCGACCGAGGACGGGCGAGCAAAATCCGCCATATGCAGGCCTCTAGTCGTCACCACAGTCGGCGCTTGCCATCGCCATGGTTCAGTTGACATCGTTATCCGTCCGGCTTTGGGACGTTCTGTGCTTTTGGCCCGCTTTAGGATACGGTAGTAACACTAAAAGTGGGCCTTTGCGATAGTCTTTTGACAGCTCGAAATTTAAATAAAAATAACGGCTTAACCATTCACCTGACACGAAAATTGAATAACCGAATTTGTAGGGGAGAAAATTCTCTACAACTGTGCTCTCTTATGTCTTTTTTTTCATATCCTTGTATCGTTTCAGAAATATTTGCAAAAATAACAGCGATTTTGGGATGTATGTCTGTCTGTCCGTCTGTCTGTGTTCCCTGTTTTTAAGACGAACCGTTCAACCGATCAGCACCAAATTTTGCACACATAATTGTAGGCCACCAGAGACCAGAATCTCCCATTTTCAAATGTTTAGGACAAAAAATACGGTAGTAATACCAAAAAAAGCCGTTTGTAATATAATTGTAATTGCAAACGAACAGTTCATATGACACGAAAATTGAATAGCCTCATTGGTAGAAAACCTAAATGGTAGAGGGGAAAATTCTCTACAACTTAGCTCTATTATGTTTTTTCCATATCTAGCATCGCTGCTGAGATATTTCTAAAAATAACGGCGATTTGACGATGTTCGTCTGGCTGTAACGTGTTCCCACTTTCTAGGTCGAACCGTTCAACCGATCGGCACGAAATTTTACAGACAATAGTTGGCTACCAGAGAGCATTTCGGACAAGAAATACGTTAATAATTCCAAAAAAAGTCGTTTGTAATGTAATTTTAATTGCAAATAAACCGTTCATCTGACGCGAAAATTGAATAAACGAATTCTCTACAACTTTGTTCCCTTATGTTTTCTTTTTTTTTTTTTTTGTTTTTTTTTTTGTTTTTTTTTTTTTTTTTCATATCTCGTATCGTTTGAAAGATATTTGCAAAAATAACGGAGTTTTGACACCCTCCATTAAATTAACGAAAACCAGCCGTTCGCAGATGTCACGTGACATTCCTCGCCCAGCACTGTCTCTGGCATACGCCATCTTGCGTTGCGTATTAGATGATTTTCTTATTGTAACTTACACGTTGTCATTTCAAAGCAATGGCGCACTGAAGAATTAAAAAAAAACACGCCGTTCTTCGTACAATAAATGATAAACTAGTGTATACAAATTCCATATTAGCATCAGTTAACAACGGTCATCAATAGTGAGAGATTAAATAACCCAATTTCTAACTGTCAGCTGTAGAGTAGTGGGCAATGTGTTGGACTGTGCCGCTGAAGGTTAGTGGTTCGGAAGCCACCAGTACCTAAATCTTTTTTTTTTTTCCACAAGGGTTTCAGACACTCTTATTAATTAATTTTTTATTATTTAGATTATTATTTTGGTCCAAAATGTTTGCAATAACTTATAAAACTCCAAATCTAAAGTGGTCCGTAAAACACGACAGTGCGGTTTTTTCCAGTATTATCCCGAAAAATGCATGCCGGTGTGCCCGATGAAGAGGCGATAACTATGGCGCCCGTTGAAATGTCCACCAGGACAAGTGACCTGGACGTCAACGTTCAGCTGTGATTTGTTGCACTGTTGCACTTGTAAATGTTAACGATCTCAGATGTTACCGGTCATGGTCGTCGAGGGGCTGGATGGCCGGTGATTGATCTGTTGTTGGCTGTGACACCCTCATTCAATCACTTACAGTACTGTAGCTGCATTGTTAACCATTACCGCTGTGGATATACTGGTTCCCGTTACATCACCGTAATTAAGCACTGTCACACTTATCTAGGAGGTGGAGGGGTAACCGTCCGTGCCTGCCAAGTTCTGCTGGCAACCGGAGGACACTAACCCCTTGTGATACTGAGGAGCTACTTGATTGAGATGTAGCGGCTCTGGTCGCGAGAATGGGAGTGTGCTACTATAATGTTTCAGCCTGGCTATTAATTTTTGAGATTAACAAATTTACAGAAGGGAGAGGTTTGAAGTTAGAAGCTATGAAAAATCCAAATTAGGAAATTGTCAAATTATTACATGCATTTAAATGAAATGGCAAGCTAATTAACGGTGGAGTGTTTTGCAGGCAGAACATTCCAAAAAGAATCGACGAGCGGTTACCTTTAACAAGAGATCCATCGGTGGTGGAAATTTGGCTGTAAATTAAATTTTCATAATATGATAACCACTCGCCGAACAGTAAAGTGAGATAAGTGACATGATAAAAATCGGATAGGAATATTAAGTAAGTCAAACACATCGGACTTCTAAAAATGTACAAGAAAATCGACTGCAGATTCTATTGCCGGTAAATGACAATATTATGGAATAAATTTTGAAACTAGAGTGGCAGGCTACACTAAATATCACAATTGCATATTAACTAAAAACAGTGCCATCCATTGTTGCGGCAATGCAACAAGGCTGAAAAAAAGCTTCATGGGCAGAGGGAGGAAAAGGCAAAATTAATAATAAAATTCATAAGTGCGAATTTAACTGAGAGGTTGGGGTTGATGTATAAAAGTAAGATCCGCGCACAACACATATATTTACCTGAATGTACAAATACACGTAAGAGAGGTCACATAATAATAATAAAGTACAGCTCTCGTCTGCAAGATGCTATCGCTACGAAGTACATGCCAAGAGTACCTTCTGTCTTAAAAAATATATATACATAAATAAATAAAAATTTTAAAAAATGAAAGTGATGTTCTTAAATTATTTTCCTGACATTCATAGATAATTATTTTTACATGCCGAGATAATATAAAAATACAAAAGTTTCTTTTAATAATAGCGGGGAAAGGAATCCTTTATACGAAGGATTAGACGGTGGCCGGTGGGAATATGATGGTCATTTCTAGACTTGTGTGGGACGGAATTTAGTTTAGATACACTGTCTGTTCTTATCGACGCGTCCAATGAAACACAATAATTGCTTTATTTATTAATTAAATTTAGGAATTACAAATAGTGAAACAACTCGGCTGTTTCAGGGCTCAGATAAACCAAAGTGAAATTGAAAAATCTGTGTCGGGCCGAGACTCGAATCCAGATTTCCTAATTCGCGCTCTGAAGCGGTCGAGATGTTTGAACATTTCTAATTCGCATTACGATATGCCATGGATGTGGTTGAACATTTGTAACACTACATCGCATGTAACATTAGAATCGCCATTTCCGACAAATTTTTACGAGGAAGAATTCAAGGTTTTCTAAGTTTAAGAGAAATCAGTTCATATCTTTATAATACAGAATAGTCAAGGTCACAGAATAAGTTAGCCAAAACACCCTAAATTACAGTCGTCGATCCAGAAAAGTTGGATGAGCTTTTACAAAGATTTCATGGACTACAATATTTATCTTCAATAGATCTAAAGTCAAGCTATTGGCAGATTTTGCTAGATGTAGAATCCAGAAAATATACTGCTTTTAATTTTAATGGACAACCTTATTTCTGTGTTATGCCTTTTGGACTATCTGTTAGGGGTGGAGTACTTATTGAAGCATTGGACACTATTAAAGCCAGACTTGATATATAAAGTAACTGTATATGTAGACGATTTGCTAATTGCTACTAAAACCTGGCAAGAACACCTGGAGTTGTTAGAAGCTGTATTATTACGTTTTCAAGAATTTGGAGTAACAGATTACCTGAAGGCCTAACTAAATATCCAGATATTGTAGAGCAGACAGGAAAGTACAAAATTATGCTCATTAAGGATTCTCCAATTCGTAAGGACTATCATAATTTATTCAGAAATATTGCAGCATTGCTAAATGCTGATCCACAAAGGCAAGTCATTAAACAACATTTAAAGTCAGGAAAATTAGCAAGTACGAACGATTACCAGCTAATTAATAATATATTGTACTATAAGGACAATTATAGAATTGGTAATAGGCGAGTTTGTTTACAAAGTCTCATCTAAATCAAATTATCTGGTTTACACACTTTGGTTGGGGTCATTTTGGACCAGATAAGTGTGCATAGAAAATTCTCAGGCATTGTTATTATCCCAGTTTGAAGATAATTACATCAGGAATATTACGTACATTTTTTTTATTTGTCAAAAAGCTAAACCTTACAGTAGAAAAACCTATCGACACCCAATAGTTCCCAGCAAGCCATTAGAAGTAATTTCATGTGATTTATGTGGCGCTCTACCTACTGGAAGAGGTGAAATGAAGCATATGTTAGCTATTTATGATGTTTTTTTCAAAGCATGTAAAATTATACCCACTAAAATCTGCAGTAATTAGAAATTTCAAAATTTACTTTGTTCAAGTGAGAAAAACGTCATTAATAGTATCAGATAATACCAGCTACTTTGCCAGTAAGGAATGGAATGATTTTTTGGAAGCACAGACTATTCGAAAGGTACTTATATCCAAATATCATCCTCAAGCATCACCTGTGGAGAGAATCGTTCGAGATTTCTACCGGTTCATAAGAACCTATGCTTATAATAGACATACTAAATGAGTAGAATTTGTGAAACTTTTCGAAAGTATTCATAATAACCTACCGCATCTGGAGACAATTTATGGTACAATATTATTCCTAAAGTAAACGATAACGCGTCTGATAAGCAAGCTATTATAAATAATGTTTCACATGCACTCCAAGTGAGTGCCACTAAACGCAAAAAGAAATTTGATAAAAATGTTTCAAAGACTGTTGAATATAAAACAGGACTTCTTATATTGCTGAGAACGCATCCACATTCTTGAGCGATTAGAAGAAGAAATAAAAAGTGGTCGTTGTTGTATGAAGGACCGTATGAAATCGTAAATATTCCCAATGAAAACAGTTACTGGTTAGTCAACACTAGAACTAGAGTAATTAAAGGGCTATATCTTACAAAGATATCAAAGTTTATTGAATGAAAATTTAGTATGTCATATGTGTATATCATGTGTATATGTATAAAATATATAATGTGTTTCAAACTTCGATATATAATAAGTAATTATAAAGTATCCAAGTATGTGTGTGATGTGTTGTGATATGCCATGATGAGGTATAATAAGTTCCATGATCAAAGACGGATCAGGTTAAATTTTATTAAGTGACTCTTAAGTAGTGTCGTCTTAAAGTTGGCAACGACGTTGCATTATGGGTCAAATAGAGATAAGTAAAAATTTACTTCTGGACTCTAATGTAGTGTTGTCGCAGTCTTGGCAATACTAAGGAATCATGGTTAGTCGGAGATGAGTAAACTTTTATTAAGCGGCGCACGAGGTGTGTTGCCGAAAAGGTTAACTGCGCAATGCATCAACTTATAAAATACGAGTGTTGACTAAAGGTACTGCGAGTTTCTCGCACCCGAAAAGACAAACAAATGTAATATATAGTTTTGAATACTTTCATTGCTTATATAGCTTTTAAAATAAGGATTACTTATCTTGGATGTTTTATTTCGGCTCAGTCGTAAGGTTACGTATTGTGTAACTAGACATAGAGTGAGACTTTGTTTATCGTAATGAAATTTTAATACACAGTTTTGATAATTTGAACATAAGTATTTTAATGGAGTTTTACTCCATGTAAGATTGTAAAGATATTGAAGCATATAAAGGTTTAAGCAGTCTTCAGCTGCGAAATGAATTTTTAACCGCAAAGTGAAATATTTTTCTTGCATAGTTATTAAGTAATAATATTTGTTTATGTGAGTGCACAGTTACGTAAACAGATGTAATTAGAGGACAAAATTCCTGTTAACCAATCAATTTAAGCTTAATTCCGTAAAATGGCAAAGGAATTGTCCGTGGGAAATTTAAAATTCGTAATCCATGAAATATTTCATTTTTTCGATACAATTGCAAATTAAAGGCAAGCTGCAGTAATAATTCATGTAAAGTGGAGACATGACCCCATTCACGTGTATATATTACTATTTTAAATGACATTTAGTGTATCTGTAAATAATATTAATAATTTATTTACTGAAACTAAATTTTATTTAAACTTTTTTATTACATGTGGTGCATAATGAGACTGTAATTGTATGCAGCGATTTGCAACCCGTGAGACTGAATATTAAATCGAATAAACTGTCTTCTATACTGTTCGATAGTGTTTTCGTGTGTTGATAAAACTGTCATTATACAGTGATCGACGCAAACTACACAAGTGTGCTTTGCATTAGTGGCTTTACTGTGAACAGTATTCACTGAATTAGTGACAAACAAAAGAGATATTTGCATGATCAAAGACGTGCATTAAAATTCGAATATGCAGGCAGTCTATTGCATGTAAAGGTACAGACGTTGGTCAGTGCCATGTCGAACTGTACAACCAGTCGACGAGGATACTTGAGTTCCACGTTAATGACGTCACAAATACTGATGGCAAATAAAATAAAAGAAAACAGCGCACTCAATGTTAGGAAACTAATGAACCAAATGACTTCTATGATTTCAGGGATTTATTTCATTATATATACTCTAATATGTGTTGTACAATGTTTTGTTTCTTGATTACGAGTGCATCTTGTGCATTTCGGGGTCATATTGGACCCTGGGGGACCGGTGTACCTGAAGAAGACCTGCATCGCTGTAAACACATCGCGTCGGCATCGTGCGACGAAAATACATTTTATTATAAGGCCACAAATACACTTTGCACACGTAATTGTAGGAGCAGATATCGCTCAAATTGCACTACAACATCAAAATAAAGGACTAAGAGTCCCATACACACACTAGTATGTACTCTTTCAGCATTGATATGACCAAAGTATTGAAAACAAATGTCTTGTAATTTATGTATTGAAAACAAATGTCTTGTAATTTATGTGAAATGATTGTTCTTATATGCACTATGTTAGTTATAAGTGTGAAATATTTAAGTTGAATGTCATTGTGTTAAGTGTATATGTATATTTATATAGATATCAATGTAAAGATAGGTTCACCGGGTCATGTTCATAGGGGGAAAAAATTTATTGCAAAAGCGCAGGAGACTAACTGATATTAATGAGTTGTATCGCGATGTGGTGTTGGGGTCGAGATGACATTTGTTAACCAGTGAACACACTCCATCTGGGGGGCCTGCGTAACTCTACCTAGTAGTGGCACAGTGTACCCTCCGCCACGCACCTAACGTTGAATTGCGGAGTATGTATGTAGATGTAGATGTACATCGCGATCGCAACATTAGAATTGCCATTTCCGTCAATTTTGGATTTTACTAACTTTTACAAGGCAGAATTCAAGTGTTTTTTCTTTTAATTTTAAATGAAATCAGTTCATATGTTTGTAATACAGAATAGTCAAAATAGGCAAAACACCCTAAAATACAGTCATCTTTTGTTGGAAAACTAGTATAAATAGTACCCTCAGTCTTATTACTCTCTCTCTCTCTCTCTATGTATTCAGCTCCCTATGAGCTCCCGATTAGCTCACTATGACTTACTCCGTAGTTAGAACGTTTACCAAGTCAGTGATATTTTGAACAGTGCTTAAATGAATATCTTCGACTGTGATAGCTCGTAATATGTAGTAGAACTTATTTAATTCGCTATTCAGTGAAATGAACCGTATTAAAAGCAAACTGCCAAAGACTATTCCATGAAAGGTGTAAATAAATTAATACTTGTGTAACTGACTTCGTTTTAGTGAACTGCCGGGACAGATAAAAAGATAAAGACTCTGTATGTTCAAACATTTTAATAAAGCTAAGGACATTAAATAGGCTCAGGAAAGTAATACTTCGCAGTACGTTCAGGTGAAATAAGAAACAATAATTCCACTCGATCAATCAAACAGGAGTACCAACCTAAATTTGCATGATCAAGATAAGTAAAATTTGATAGCCTATTACACTACCAAACCGAAGAAGACTAAAGTTACGCAACTGCCTACCATAAATAATCACCACTGTTTTAAAGAATAGAAAGTTATCTCAAAATACTAAGAACGTTACACATCTGAAGACAAATTTCTGCATCAATAACTACATCTAAATTCTCATTCGATGGGCTCCAACCACCACAGTCCTTTCAAATGATATCAGCATATTAGATGTATCACTTGCACAACTACGTTTCAGGAGGTCCTTTGTGTAACATGGTGAGTGCAGTGCACAAATGACATACCTGCGCCATCTATGCCCACTGTCACGTAACATCTGCGAAGCCATTCCATTACTGGGCCAATGTCTGTGTTCATGGAAATCGATCCACTCACATGTTTTACATGTGACTGCTTCCAGGTACATAACGAATTTCATTCACAAAATTTCCAATATGTTGCAACAAAATTTAATACAGTGTATTGGTAAGAAGATATTTTGTGGAGGTTTTTGGCAAACAAGAGAAGATATGCTAAATATACATGTGGCTTCTTTTCGGAAAGAACAGACGTCACTTCTGATCCTGCAATTGTTATTTCATATGCACAGAACATATGACATCAACTGCGAGTGGTCAAAGCTGAAAATGGGTGCCCAGATGGGATTCGAACCCGGTTCTCTCGCTTTCTAGGCAATTGCGCTGACCACTACACCACTGGGGACACAGTGAGCACCGCACCTGAAAGGACTACATAAGCACGCCTCTCGTCAGACTCAAATTTCCAGCTTTACCCTGCCCACAGTACTCAAACTCGTAGACACTTTTACCGTATTAGTAAGGGCTCCAAACTTGCCCACCCCTCCCCATTAACGAAAGGATCATTGCCCGGCACTGGCATATATAAGTGGCATGTATTCCGAGAGAACTTCTTAAAAATTTTAAATGTTCAAGTGTTTGTAGAGATTATGGGACTTAACTACGGGATCATCAGTCCCTAAACTTACAAACTACCTATGAACTATCTAATACTAAGGACGGCACAAATATCCATGTCCGAGGAGGGGATTCGAACCCCCGACCGTAGTGGCCGCGCAGGTCACTTCTTATCCTGCAGTTGTTATTCTTTCATATTCACAGAATATATATCAACTGCAAATGGTCAAAGCTGAAAATGTGTGCTCACAGTGTCCCCAGTGGTGTATTCGTCAGCGCAACTGTCCCGTAAGCGGGAGACCTGGGTTCAGATCCCAGTTGGGCATACATTTTCAGCTTTGACCACTCGCAGTAGATGTCATATATTCTGTGAATATTAGTAAGGGCTCCAAAGGGAGGAAGAGCACCAGGTGAGGACAAAATGAGTGTGGAAATGATGGAGTCAGCAGGGGAATGTGGAAAACAGCGGCTGTATTGGGTGATGAGAATGATATGCATCTGCTTTGACTCATTCCACTCCCATGCATATCATGCCATAATGTATTGTATCTGCTTTGACTTGCTCCACATCCATGCATATCACACCATAATGGATCTATGGAAAATGGACCTCAAGTAAATAAATAAATCAGGGATCAACTACAGCAACTCAACTATAGCTACCTAATAGGCGAGTGTCTCATTACATTGTGCAGCAAGAACCTCAAGTCTAAGGTGTATCACAACAATGCTCACAGTCTTCAAAAACTGCAACAGATCATATTGGATGAGTTGGCAGCAATTCCAGCTGTCCAGCTTCAGTGCATCTTCATAAACTTGCTGACCAGAGCCCAAAAGTGCCAACAGAATTGTTGGAATCGGCAGGGAAGGAGCATGTTTAACCCTGCGTTATTAGCATTTGGTTTTAACGCTGTAAAAAACTGTAAAAAAATTCCGTCCTAACTTGAAGTATAACCCTGGACAGTGGCGTAAGCTGGAATGCAGATTTCAGATGAGCAATAACCTATGAAATCAGCCAAAACTTCGCAGCCAACTGGAAACCAGAGAGAGACTGCTGTCTCCCTGCACGTAGCCGATTGTTGTCAGTCACTTCAGTGGGGCCGAAACACGATTATTCCTCGCTTTGAGGGCCGGCTGCAACAGCAGACCATTGGAGTAAGTCAAATGTGAACTTTGCTTTGCGCATGCGCGCTTCCGGCTGTGCTGTGCATTTCTGCCAGTTCTATAACACAACAGCGATCGTTAGCTATAGTGTCCGGCAGCGAACTACTTGGCAACATCGTTGCATTCCGTTTCCGCGGCCGGGGCAGTCTTCCAGCCCATTAGGCGGAGCCATAGTGTTTCGGCCCGACTACAGACGGATGGCATTTTTGAACTGGAACCCACCAGACACGCACCGTGTGGTCAGCGCCAGCGACACCCAGGAGATTGCAGACAACCTAGTTGTGGGTGCGGCAACCACGGTATCGGCAGGGAAGGACCATGTTTAACCCTGCGTTAATAGCATCTTTTCTTAACGCCCCCCGACTATCAGGGGGTTTTGAACTTTTGTTAATAACACCCGTCAATTCGGTGAATGTGATTCCAAACCAACACTGTACCCGTGTACACACGTTCACCAGTTGTTCCTTAAAACGTCGCAGCTCACCGACAATTTGAGAGTAGCCGTCATTTTGACGGAGGGCTTGTGACGTGCGATGCAGTAGCCAGCACATCTCCCTGCTGGTCGACGCCGCATGTCCGCCGTGGTAGACGACACGGCGCTACGGGTAGAGCCCTGTATTGGGAGAGTACCGCCAACCGGGCGAGCGCCGCCATTGTAGGCCTAACTCGCAATAGCAGCGCTATGAGCGGCACTGTTAAATTAGCATTTATGATGAAGGGAACTGGTCTGTACATCGACGTGGTATGACAATACGTTAAGTAAACAATGAACTTAAGTTTTTAATCGTTTCATCACATCTACAGCGAATATTAAAAAAAATTGGTAATCTGAGATCAAGACCTTTATTTCTTAGGAAACTAGTTGTAAAATTGTTTCGTGCTAAAATTTAGGCCCTTTACCAAATGCACTGCTTTCGCAATAAGTGACGTTCCTGCTTTCAAATTAGCTAAGGACTGACGTTTTTATATCTAATATATTGCTTTTTATCAAAGTAGATGTAATTAATACATGTTGCTTTCCATTAATCTAGTGCCTAATGTTGATAGGTGTTGTGTGCTAACCTACATGTGATATTATCACATAACATTAACTGAGCTAACATTTTGGGAAGGTTTAAGTTTTTACACATTGTTATCGCACTGCTGGGTACTTAAGCAAAATAAACTTTATCTTAAAATTCGAGTTTTGTAGATCTATTTAATGGGCGGTTTCATTTACCGTCCAAACTTTCGTAATATGCAGGCTAAGTATAAATACGAAATTCTTCAAATACGGCACATTATGTTAGATTTTCATGTATTTGTATCTTTTAAAAATATCTTTTCTCTTACATGTGTTATCCGTCCAATATTGCTCGCAAGAAACTTGAACAGATAATCCTAGAAGTTTACTCGATATTTCAATACAAATTCACTTACTTCGCATAATTTTGCATTCTCGTATGGAAATGCATTTTTTTCTTCCAATGCGGTGTACCCACAATTCGCGTCTTTTCTCTTTCGCCCGTGGAATGCGTAAAACTTGCTACCTCGGACTGTCTTAGTATAACAATTCACTGCCAACAATGCGACATTATTCACCATATAAAAATGGAATATGCTATGTTAAGCTCTTAATTTAATACATAATAAGTCTACACATTTCCAACACCTCTAAATGCTAAAATAACAGCTAGTTAAGTGAAATAGCCATTTTCTCTGATGGATTGCTTAGGCCTAAAATGGCGGACGTGCTCCACCCGCGCTCAAGTGACTAATAGCAGCCGGCGGTTGTCGGCAAGCCACACATAAAAGGTTGGCGCTACTCTCCCAATACAAGGCTCTAGCTACGGGCCAGTCATCCGCGGAGACTGTCAAAGCTACGGCCAAGCATCATCTTCCATGTTTACCACGGAGGCGGCGTCACGTAGCGAACGTTCAGTGCACCCAGCCAGCCGTCGTCTTCGCGCCGTCGGCGAGTAATCCGAGCAGCACCGCTCTGTGTACCTGACAGTGCTACTGCCGACAGCCCGTTTCATTCGATCCACCGCTGTCAGCAGCGCCAGGAAAACACTCTAGCAGGACGACAACGACGTACTACTGTCAAGTAAATAAATACGATGTTTCTCCCTCGCACCGCTCCATCAACCACGGTCTGTGTTCAACCTGTTGAGAGACATATTGCAGTTTGTAACAGGCTTCTTCTGTATCGTATTGCTTTTATATTCATTTTTATTTTTGGTGGCTAATTTTGGAATTGGAGCTCTTCTTTGGTTTAAGTTGATTTTAGTTTGAGAATGGGTTGGCTTCTTTTTGCATTTAGTTGTGGAACTTCAGCATCAATGAATTGGCTCTAAATTTTACTTGGCTTCCAGGTAAGAAAAAATAAAAACTTTTCGGCTATGATCGAGCATGAAATCCTGTCTCTCAGGGGCTTCTAATTTGATAAAATACTAGTATTTGATACATATTTTTTAAAATGACGGTAGTTCATTTACGTGGAAACCAGTTACCAAAAGATATTGTTTATGTCTGATTTTTGTCATTAGTTGTCCTTTGGAAGGATTTATTTAAAGTTCATTTCAATCGTAACTATTAAGTTATTTTTGACACACACTCATTTTAGCAATCTATTAGAAGTCAGAGATATTTATAAATGAGCATTTTTCACGATAATCATTGTTTTGATGAGGGATCCAAATACTTGAATAATCGTTTAAGACACCTCTTAAGATTTCACTGCTTCTATATTATCAAATTGACGCAGTTACAAGAAAGAGGTTTAAACATATCGCAGAGTAGCCACACAGAGAGCCACTAACCCAACTGTGGGTGCTATTTATACTCGTATTCAGACAAAAGATTACGGAAATTTAAGGAGTTTTGACCATCCTACTCTATGGATTTTACTATTCTGAATGACATAGATGGTTCTTGATTTCATTAAAATTTTGAAGAATACTAATTTCCTGTTTCGTAAAAAAAGTAACGAAAAAATACAAAAAGATGGCAAATGGTTTTAATACAATGACGATGATGTAGTGTTACATGTTAGAAACTACTTGTTTTCCCTTGAGGCAATCAAGACGTAACGTTCAAATACCAAAAATACATCCCATAACTGAAAATTTTGTGACCTTCAAACTTACGCGACATTTTTTCGCCTTAATCAGTCATAAATTGTTGCACAGTGGATGTTACCGGCTTACTATATTTCCGCTATTTATGTTGTAAACATGCCGCATCACATGTAATGTATTACTTTATTTCTTCTTTAACATTAACTGTTGTGACGATACATGCCGGCCGCGGCAGAGCGGCCGAGCGCATTGAGGCGCTATGCTACGATGCGCGGGGTCGTTCCACGTCGGGGGTTGGAATCCCCCCTCGGGCATGGATGCTTGTGTCGTCTTCAGTATAACCTAGTTCATAAGTAGTTTGTACGTTTAGGGACTGATGACACCATAGTTAAGCCTCATAAGCTATACAAACATTTGAACATTTGATACATGCCGCCGTATGGATAATACGAGGGTTAAAACTTAAATAGTGGCAACACTGCTGTGGAGGCACTATTCAATGGCATCCACTATTGTCGCTGATAGCTCGCGTTGTTGACATACCTACCTGACCTCCGAGCAAATGGACTCGCCCGTCAGCCATCACCGGCGTGCGCACAATCACGGTAAAAACACTGTCACTTGTGAGAGAGCGGTCTCACGCAGGCATGGCCAACATTTCCTCCCGGCTAGCGCGCCCGAGCCCCGCGGACGGAGTACACTGTAGTTCACCGCTCCATCCGCGACCGTGTGTCGCTAGTGTCAAGCATTATTCCATTTCTACACGGTCAAAACAGTATTACGCTTCAATTTCGAAATTATCATAGCCATATCTATAGGTTTGCCGTGATACATCAGAAGTTAATTCACAGGTACAAAAGAATATAAAATATTATTTCGTAGCAGCGCAAAATAAATGTTGATCTTCGTTTTTGGGAAAACTTGTGTATACTACTGGTTTCTTAGGATTATCTTTACAAGTAGCCTTAATACAAAATAGCTTGCTTGTTTATTGAGTTAAACAATATTAATAATCGTTTTCCATTCATTTCATTGTAAAACTTTGTGTTATCTCATTGCATAGATTTTCATGAACTGCTGCCAACTTAACTACCATTTAATACGCAGACGAGAGTTTAAACATTATTTCTATAAGGCAAATCAGAAATACAATTTATTTTCTTCATTCAGAAAATCTAATTTCAATATAACTCAACCCATAACAAGGCCACATTCCCGGAGGCGATTTCGGACTATTTCTGTTGATATTGCGCATCCTGTTGCTGCCAGGAAGGTGAGGTTCAGCTGAGTTGCATTCAGCCTCCTGTCTCGACAGGCTGGTAACAGGCGATAACCGTCACCTCTTGCTGTTGATATTCGTGGAGGAGCTTGGCCTTGCCTTCATTTAACGGTTCCTGTTGTCTCAAATCACTTCCCGATCCTGGAAGTTCCTTATTGAGGCACTTCAATGGTTCCAGCCACTTGCCTCCCTCTGTTTCCGTCCCGCTCGCAGCTTTCCTATGGTTCTCCATGCCATATCCTTGGGTAAGTCAGGTTGTTTGACGGGCGCAGTATTACGCCCACCAATGCAATCCCTGCAGCATGTGTGGAAATGGACGGCTATATACCAAACACTGCAAGGAGGAAAAGAAGAGTGGCATTTTTTGCAACACAGTGAAGCTACTAAGTGGAGATGGCAGCAGTTCGCCGTCGGGGGTTGGAATACCCCCTCCGGCATGGATGATTGTGCCGTATTTAGTATAAGGTAGCTCATAATTATTTTGTAACCTAAGGGACTGATGACCCCGTAGTTAAGTCCCATAAGCGCTACAAACACTTGAACACTTGGAGATGTCAATGTCATAGAGCATTATTATAATCAGGATTTTATCACTAATATATATTTGCTACCTTTCTTCATTCTCCAAATCAAAAACTTTATTCTTTAATGAAATAAGCGCATTACGCAGTATTCATGTGATTAGTAGAAATACATATCGTACTTTAAAAGCAAAACCATTTCCATTAAGCTCGCGATCGCTAGTTTAGGAACGACAGAGCAGCCAATCAGGAGTCGCGTTACCGCGTCAATAATAATGAGTGTTACAATTTTAGTACGTAAACAAATCAAAGCGATGAACGTAAACGTTTTTACCGATCAATAAATTCTACTTCCTATCAGTACCTTAAATATTTGTCGTTTGCGAGCGTTCATCCAAATTACCGTAATGATTCTGAAAGAGCATGCACCTTTTCTGTTCAACGTGAAATAAATCTTATTGGTCGGCATAACTCGACTCTTGATTGGCTGCTCTGCCTTTCCTAACCTAGCGAGCGCTACCTGCTGACGCATAAAATTCAGTTTTACCCTGCATGACTGTAGCGGCGTTCTTCCTCTTGCCGCTCGCCACTCTGCCACACACGCCGCTGCGCACAGTGCGCGGGGCAGAGGCGCGCCAATGGTGACCATGCCCACAGGGCGGTGTTCGGCCATGCCTGCATCTAACGTAACGGTGTCATTATGTTTCAGAAACAGGAACAACGGAGTTGGATCAATATTGAAAGGGCCAGAGGTCGTACAGTACGGCAGTGTCATCGTGGTCGTCAAGAGGCGTGCGGGGAATCGTCATTCCCGTACGGAAAACTGGCACGTTGTGTAAAAGTTTTCAACAAAGGTTGCCGAACTGTGGCAGTCATGCATCGGTCAGGTCGACCTAGGGACTCTGAAGAAGAAGTGCATACTGTTGCCGCGTTAGTGGGCAATGACTACAACCTCAGCCTAGTTACGGGTTGAGTTAAATTAAAATTATATTTTCTGAATGAAGAAAGTAAACTGTATTTCTGATTTGCCCTATAGAAATAACGTAAAGATAACCTAAGACACCAGTAGTATACAAAAGTGTTCTCAAACAGAAAGACGAACATTTATACTGCGCTGTATTGTGGTTCGTAATTGTAATCATCTACTAATTTCCTAGTTAAGCTCAGTTTTGAAGAAATGCATACTGTTGCCGCGTTAGTGGACAGTGACTAGAGTCCCAGTATGGTGATTTTCGTGTACGACTGTGATGGTGTTATCGGCATTACGTTCCTGCACGACAGACCGTCAATGCACAGTATTACTGTTCGTTTATGGAGCATCACCGGCGATTAGCTTTGCGACAGAAGCGGCAACACTTTCTGTGCAACTCACCGATTATTTTGCACGGTAATGAGCGGGTGCATACAGCGCAAGTAGTGAGCAGGTAGTGCAATGCACGACAACCTGACTTACCCAAGGATATGGCATGGAGAACCATAGGAAGGCTGCAAGTGGGACAGAAACAGAGGGAGGTGGCTGCAACCATTGAAGTGCCTCAATATGGAAATTCCAGGATTTGGACGTGATTTGAGACAACAGGAACCGTTAAATGAAGGCAAGGCCAAGGTCCTCCACGAATATCATCAGCAAGAGGTGACGGTTATCGCCTGTTACCAGCCTGTCGAGACAGGAGGCTGAATGCAACTCAGCTGAACCTCACCTTCCAGGCAGCAACAGGATGCGCAATATCAATAGAAACAGTCCGAAATCGCCTTCGGGAATGTGGCCTTGTTATGGGTTGAGTTAAATTGAAATTAGATTTTCTGATAAGTATTTCTGATTTGCCCTATAGAAATAACGTTTAAACTCTCGTCTGCTTATTAAATGGTAGTTAAGTTGGCAGCAGTTCATGAAAATCTATGCAATGAGATAACACAAAGTTTTACAATGAAATGAATGGAAAACGATTATTAATATCCTTTAACTCAATAAATAAGCAAGCTATTTTGTATTAAGGCTACTTGTAAAGATAATCCTAAGACATTATACACATCCTAAGACATTACACACAAGTTTTCTCAAATACAAAGATGAACATTTATTCTGCGCTGCTACGAAATAATGTTTTATTTTCTTTTGTACCTGAGAACTAACTTCTGATGCATCATGGCAAACCATAGCTGAAACAATGTTCTGTATCGATATGGCTATGACCATTTCGAAACTGAATTGTAATACTGTTTTGACCCTGTTTTGACAATATAGAAATGAAATATGGTACGGTTGAAAGGCCTCGGACTTTTATCTAGACTGTAAAATTATGCAGATTCTCAACAACTGGTATGAACAACACCCAGTCATAGACAATTTATCAGTTATCCAGATAACTTGTATTGCGAGGAACATCGATGCACAATACTTACACATATTTGAAATATGTACTGCAAATAAAAAACATTAAAAAACGTTTGGCTGCCTTCATGTAACTGAAATGAACATACTTTCACAATTAATGGAATAGTTATTGAAAGTTATTACCCAAATTACGTGAACAACAATACATTTCGATACAACAAAAATCAAGTCAGTCAGATAATTACGTCGATGCGTACCTCTCATAAGGTTCATGGAATAAAATAAACTTCAGTTCACGGAAACTGTAGTTACCACTCTGTAGCATGATTTGCAGGTATACTCACTTCTGTCACTATGTTAAAATACAGAACATTACATATAAAAGATTGTAAATTGTCATTTTGGTTCTCTCATCATTTAAGGGGTTCAAGAGCGGTAACACGGCCACCCATTAAAATCACAACACCGATTAGCCCGCAGAAACTGGGCGGAGGAATGTCACGAGTGGAGTCACAACGAATGGCTCGAAGTTCTGTTCACAGATGAGGCAAGGTTTTGTGTTCAGTCAGACAATCGTCGTTCCCTCATCTCTAGAGAACACTGTACAGTCCTGCTTATGTGAAGGATACATCACCATATCATGGTGGTGGACGAATGGTGAGGGCAGGATTTAATATTGGCTGGCTTACGGACCTGTACGTCGTTCAGAATTGCGCTTTGACTGCTCAGTGGTATAGAGAACAGATCGCAAACTTCTTGTTGTGCCCTTCGCTGGTACCATAGGAGATGGACTCCTTCTGGTGGACGATAACCGTCGCCCCACAGAACTGCACTGGTTGACAACATGCTTGAAGCTGATGGTACTGAACAATTTGAACGGCTGGCTTTTTTACCAGACTTACGCCATTGAGGATGTCTTGAATGCACTTGGTAGACGCATTGGAGCCAGACAAGCACCTCCCAGACGGTTGCAGAGCTGAATATTGCCCTCGTGGAAGAACAACTAAATATCCATCGAGAGCTGATTGATAGCCTCATACTGTCGATGCCACGCGAGCGTGCAGCGGTACTGGCCGGCCGAGGTGATCACACACCATATTAGAGGGCTACGTGAAAGACTTTGCACTATTATGATAGCCACATGGTATCCGTTTCTAAGTAAATTTCATGTAATCCTAAACTAAAGAGTTGAGACAGCAAAATATCCCACTTTGTCACACATTAATTTTTGTGTCCCAGCCTCGTCGCCGCTTTTGTGTCTCGTTTCCGTCGTAGGTGTCGGTGGCCAAGTAGAAAGACCGACACCGGAATAAAGGATGCACGCTTGTGCAGGTAGGAGGTGACCAGCCAGTGGGACAGCAGAAACTAGAAACACTAGAGTAAATTAGAACGAGATCTATATTTCTTAGAGACTTAGTAATACTTTTACACAGCTCAGTACTGCAGAATGCTGATACATAGTTGAGCCACATGCCTGCCTAGTGCCTGTCCAATAGCCAAGTCTTCACCTGTGCCTATCTGATTCCGAAGTGTTAGCTGGTTCCTATCTCAGTCCCAAGTGAACGATGTCGTTCAGTGGTGGCCACGACAAGCCCCTATAATCGCGTCAGCGCCCGACTGCGAACAGCGGACAAATTGAAGAGCGCCATTGTAGTGGCAAACTTCCGCGCGAACTTTAAATGTGCGTAAGATTCTTTTGATTAGAGAGAGTATTCAAGTAGCGAAAACTATGTCTAATTGAAATATGTAACTACAAGACAGCTTCAGACTCCTTGAATATGGAGAAACTATCGGTTGTGTGTAAATGTATTACACATACGGTGTAGAAATTAGCAAACAGCGTTTCCTCTTCCTAACGAAAACGAACTATAACATGTAGTGTGGCTTTTTTGCGTTATAAGTGCATCATATGAACGGAATTTGTCGTCAGACACGATTTTTTGGTACTTTCTCAGTGTACTCTACGATTGTGAAACTTTTGTACAAACATTAATTTCAGGAGAGTTTCACACTTGACGTCTTTGCTTTAATGCTTGCTGTATTCTCCAATATTTAAATATTTCATAGCATCAAAAAATCAAACAGGGCTGATTGAAACAGCTTATGTTAAAAATCGATTGTGAAACTGAAATATGCCATCACATACATAACTGAAAAATAGCTTCTTACGTTGTGAATACAGCCATCAGCCACTACCAAATTCTTTTAAGAACACGAAGCATGCCATAACGTTTTCTTAACTAAGGCATCTAAAATTAGCATTAGAGTATCTAGCAAGAAAATTAGCATTTTTAATGCTGTAAGCCAAATACCTTATAGCAGAGTGAACTGCTCAAAAGTCAACAACTGTTGTTATAGGGTTAAACTTCACAAAGGGCATCCAGTGTGGCTATGTGTCATTCATATATGGAAGTATACACAGGTCTGCAAACACCTTTCAGTTGTTATACCTATATGTAAAGCAGATTACCTTCAAATTCTGTGTTGCAAGTTGCTAATATTAATTTCATAAACAAAAATTCGAACTGCAGTGAGGCAACTAATTTCGTGTCCCCAATGGTTATTTTACAGTCATAAAATGAAACTTTTTGAACTTCCTGTCCACAGGACTGCCTAAAGTAGCTTCTTTCTAAGAGCTACCAGTATTATAAAAGTCTGTTATTTATTTCATGCAATCCTATATTGTCTTGACTAGCAGCTTGTTAATCAAGAACACAAGTAGTAGGGCTATTTTTATTCGTCAGTAATATAAATAAGAAGACAGTATTCGATCTTTTTATTCCTTTCTTAAACTGGTTTATGTATTTAAACGCTGAGCAGTTCTTCACCATCGTGCTTTATGTACACTGCGATAGTCAAACAATACAATCGTGACTATTAATTGTGTGTATATCCCGCAGTAGCTATTTTACACGATTTACCTGCTAATAACACTCATATTTATTTGACGCTTGCCACTACCATGGCGGCTGGGCGAAGGTTCAAGTTATTCCACGACAGCAGCGCCGTCAGGGAGTCTAGTTATTTTTACAAGGTCTTTGGGCCACGAGCGGAGTTGTAGCAGAGGGCGCTCGTGGCTGACGGCGTAAGAACGCCGCGCCGTGCGTGCATGGCGGCGCGCGGCGAAAGTAGGTGGCGCGCACTTTAGACTTGTGCGGCACCACACTAATTAAAATCGTCAACAATATACGAATAAAATACGTTACTATATGTATATTGTGTGTAGTATCTCACCTGATCCACTAATTGTTTTGAGCATTGTGTTAATTGATTCCGGAAATGTGACTTTCTGTCGTCACGACGTCTCTTAACACTTAGTCTTTTAGCCTCTATATTATTCAGAAGCAGAAGTGTTTGCCGCGATTTCGTCGCTAGGATATTATTGTAAAGTAAGCGCGCATGACCACTTCGTTCAATTATATAACCTGAGATTAAACCCCACTATACTTTCTTATTTAAAAATTCACCCCCTTCCCTTGGAGATTTCCGATTTAGAAATTCTAAATTTTGAAGCAGTAGTTGTAAACTGTGTTAGGTTTATGGTTGCCATTAAAAACAGGAGTCTTTACTCTTTTTTAGTTATTATTTGCTTTATAGAAACTGCAGTCTTATAATCATTAGTTTTGCGCTGTCCGATTTCTTGTGTTGGTAAGAAAC
The DNA here is from genome assembly GCA_026315105.1 of Locusta migratoria. Classification (NCBI taxonomy): domain Eukaryota; kingdom Metazoa; phylum Arthropoda; class Insecta; order Orthoptera; family Acrididae; genus Locusta; species Locusta migratoria. Next base: position 335,269,029 of record CM048746.1, on the reverse strand, counting down.
TTTTCGTGACAAAATAGAAATTTCTATATCTATATTTTTTGTGTCTCAGCCTCGTCGCCACTTTTGTGTCTCGTTTCCGTCGTAGGAGTCGGTGGCCGAGTAGGAAGACCGACACAGGAATAAAGGTAGCACGCTTGTGCAGGTACGGAGGTGAGCAGCCAGTGGGACAGCAGAAACTAGAAACACTAGAGTAAATTAGAACGAGATATATATATTGCACAGAATTTATACAATTACTTAACTTTTACATAGCTCAGTACTGCAGAATGCTGATACATAGTTGAGGCCTGCCTAGTGCCTGTCCGATAGCCAAGTCTTTACTGGTGCCTATCTCATTCCGAAGTGTTAACTGGTTCCTATCTCAGTTCCAAGTGAACGATGTCGTTCAGTGGTGGCCACGGGCGGAGTTGTAGCAGAGGGTGCTCGTGGCTGACGTCGTAAGAACGCCGCGCCGTGCGTGCATGGCGGCGCGCGGCGAAAGTAGGTGGCCCACACTTTGTACTTGTGCGACACCACACCCATCCCCCCCAAACCGCCGCGCCGTCGTGGCGTAGGGCTGAGTGCCACGGCGACTGCACTGGGAGGAGGGCCTGGGCGGGGGCGTTACTGGTGGGACGGGCGTCGTAGCTGAGGCTGGGATCGAGACGCCGCCCGCGCCCCGGTATACACCTTGCGATCCCTCGGGAAACCCACCAAAACCAGGGGAAGGGCGCACCCTCCGCCCAGAGGCAGCAGGTCATCTTCTTCTGAGGTGCGTGGCCCAGGCGGCGGGGGCACGCACGGTCCCGGAGTTCCTCTCGGTAACGCTGTCATCTGCGGCGGCGACAGCGGCGAAGTCGCGTCGATGTCCATCGGGACGATCTCGTAGTCCGGGGACGCTGGACCCGTCGGCGAACGATGTGGCTGTGCTCCCTGGTGGTGAACTGGGTCTGGAATCAAGAAACCGGAGACAGGATCGCGCGGCCTGTGCAAGCGCAATTGGTTTGCGTGGCGCCGCAGCTCCGACCCTGTGGAAGAACGTACAACATACATATTGCGACCGAGCACGCGCTGAATGATGCCTGGCAACCATGTCTTCTTCATACCAGCAAACACCCTGTACAACACCGGCGTCGAAACCTGAAAACGCGTAGCGCCATAAGAACCGACTCGGTTCGTGGGAGGCTGCAGCAGGTGAAGGAGAGTGCGGTGACGACGGCCGTGTAGCAGCTCGGCAGGAGACGGGCCGCCACGTGGCATGCACCGATACGTAGTCAGGAAAATTTGAAGAGCTTGCTGCCTGGAGTGCTGACCTTTCATCTTTTCCATGTGAGACTTGAATGTTCGAACGAAACGTTCTGTTTCACCATTGGACTGAGGGTGAAAAGGTGCGGTGGTGATATGCTGAATGCCTTTCACACGACAAAACTGTTGAAATTCCGCACTAACAAACTGAGGTCCATTGTCACTGACGATAGTTTCAGGCAAACCTTCGATACAAAACACTGATGTTAAGGCACTTATTGTACTAGACGCCGTCGTTGAGTTCATGGCAATCACGAAAGGAAACTTGCTGAAAGCGTCTACAACAATTAACCAGCGCGTATTCCAGAAAGGTCCGGTAAAGTCAATGTGTAAACGTTGCCATGGTCCCTTGGGGCGTGGCCAGTCTGAGAAACGTTGCGGAGGATCCGCCTGATGCTCCGCACAAACTGTACACTGTGACGTCATGTTTTCTATCTGAGCATCCATACCAACCCAGGTACAATGACGTCTGGCTAATTGCTTTGTCCTAACAATACCCCAATGTCCTTGATGCAGGAGGCGTAAGACTTCTCGTTGCAGGGAACGAGGAACAATCACTCTTGTTTGGTCGTTGTCCGTATTTAACAACAGAACTCCCTGACTTAAAGATAATGCATGACGTTGTGCAAAATAACGTCGAACCAGAGGCCGCTCAATGTCTTTGGCTCTGACAGGCCAACCAAAGCGAAAAAAACGTGCTACCACACTTAGGTCTGCATCCGCAGCTGTTTCCTGTGCAACCCGACGAGAGTTCAAAGGAAAGTCTGCGACAGCGGAAGCATCTCTGGAGTCTATCTGACAACATGCCATTTCCGGAGAATCAAATGACACATCCTGGCCAACCGGAAGTCGGGAAAGTGTGTCCGCGTTGGCGTGTTTAGTGGTAGGTCGGTACAAAATCTCATACTGATAATTAGACAGTATTAAGGACCATCTCTGAAGCTTTTGTGCCGTACGTGGCGGAATTGGCTTTGTGGGTGAGAACAACGACGTGAGAGGCTTGTGGTCAGTCAACAAATAGAATTTTCTGCCATAGAGATAATGATAAAACTTTGTGACGCCGTAAATGATAGCTAAGGCCTCCTTTTCTATCTGACTGTAATTCTGTTGCGTCGGTGTCAGTAGCTTGGATGCAAAGGCAATAGGACGATCGTGACATCCAATACGATGCGACAAAACTGCACCCACACCGTACGACGAGGCATCAACTGCTAACACTACAGGCTTCTGTGGGTCCAAGGGAATCAAACATGCATCACTGAGTAGTGCAGACTTTAATTTGTCAAAGGCAACCTGGCAATCTTTAGACCATACAAAAGGAACATTCTTCTACGTAAGTGATGGATCGGAGCTGCAATCTGAGAGGCATTGGGAATAAATCTGAAATAATAGTTAAGCTTTCCCATTACTGCTTGCAATTCGTGCACATTCTTAGGAGGAGGCAAGTATTTGATTGCTCTAAGATGTGACTGTAAGGGCATTAATCACATGGCCTAGGTACTCTATTTCAGTTTGAAAAAACGAACACTTTGCTTTATTACAACGTAGACCTGCTGCAGTCAACACTTTGAAAAGGTACTCCAGGTTTGCGAAATGTTCTTCAACTGTACGTCCGGATACCACAATATCATCTAAATAGTTCGAGCAACACGGTACAGAAACTGTCAGCTGTTCCAAAAAACGCTGAAAAATAGCGGGGTCGGAAGAACTGCCAAAGGGTAGGCGTTGAAATTGAAAAAGGCCCATGTGAGTATTAATGACGAAAAACTTTTTTGACTCGTCATCAAGTGGAATCTGTAAGTATGCCTCTGCTAAATCAATCTTAGAAAAGAAGCGAGACTGTCCTAATTTGTCCATAAGTTCATCAGGTCTGGGCAGGGGGTAAGTGTCTACAATTGTTTGACTGTTGACTGTTGATTTGAAGTCCGCACAGAGACGAAGTTTTCCTGATGGCTTGGGTATAATTACTATAGGCGAGGCCCACTGACTCGCAGAAACAGGAAAAATCACCCCACTATCTTGCCAACGTTTAAGTTCTTCGGCAACTGTGTCACGCATTGCGATAGGCACTGGTCTAGCTTTACGAAATTTTGGAACTGCAGATTCTTTGAAAATTATGTGCCACGAAGTCTTTTGCACAACCTAGTTCCGGCGAAAACAAGTCAGTATGTTTTTCACACAATGCATTGAGTTTGTCCTGAGGCACTACTGACGAAATTTGAAGTACATGAAGTACAGGCCGCGCCGTGCGTGCATGGCGGCGCGCGGCGAAAGTAGGTGGCGCGCACTTTGTACTTGTGTGACACCACAATATTCACGGTCACAGGCAATAAAATAAGCTGTTCGCTTTCTCTAATTTAGCTGCCATATCGTAACCTACGGTGAAATCTCTGCTTACTCTGCAGCTTCACAGGAAGTGGAGCTTCCCGAACGATAACGAATTGCAGATATTTATGTGAAACAGCTCACTACCGGAATCCATTTCGTCACTGTTTAGTTTTACCTGTCTTGCATTAAAATTTATCCAATCATTCTCTTTCACATGACGTCTTTGTAAATTTATCGGATCAGTCTGATAAGATCATCAGTACCAAGACTTTTTACTTCTTAACGCCACGCAGCCAGTCCGCTCGGCCATACACATTCCTTTTAAATGAATCCACGGCCGTTACATTAATTTTGGCAGTCTAAATTTTTTAAAATCGAATTTAAATTCCATTTCAATTCCGATAATTGCATATTATAGTGCTTTACCACATTATAAGTCAATTTAATATTTCTCTTCGTTGAATGTTTACAGGCAGCTAATTTTATACTGTGTGCACAACGAATTTTGCATTTCGATTTTGGTAGAAAAACATCAAAAGTGTGAAGACATGTATAAATTCAGGCAGCATTTTATATCGAGTGCATCCTCCTACATAATTAGCAAGTTGCCCTCATCATTAAATAGTAAAATGTCCTGCACGTCATATCTGTTTGCCCCCAACCATTCACAGAATCACACACTGGGTACACTTATAGATTTGCCTCGGTACAACGTCACATTGTAGCCATGTACTTAGATATTTTGATGATCATAATAACCCTTGAATAACATTTTAACTTGATGATATGACCACAATTCATAAAATTGGTCGTGCTTATATGCACTACTGGGCATTAAAGGTGCTACACCAAGAAGAAATGCAGATGACAAACGGGTATTCATTGAACGAATTTATTATACTAGAACTAACGTGACATTACATTTTTACGCAATTTGGTCGCATAGACACTGAGATATCAGTACCCAGAACAACCACCTCTGGCCCTAATAACGGCCATGATATGCCTGGGCATTGAGTCAAACAGACCTTGGATGGCGTGTACAGGTACAGATGCCCATGCAGCTTCAACACGTTACCACAGTTCATTAAGAGTAGTGACTTGTGTATTGTTACGAGCCAGTTGCTCGGTCACCTTTGACCAGACTTTTTCAGTTGGTGACAGATCTGGAGAATGTGCTGGCCAGGGCAGCAGTCGAACAGTTTCCGAATCCAGTAAGGCCCGTAAGGACCTGCAACATGCGGTCGTGCACTATCCTTCTAAGATGTACGGTTTCGCAGGGATCGAATGAAGGGTAGAGCCACGGGTCGTAACAGATCTGAAATGTAATTGCCACTATTCAAAGTGCCGTCAATGCGAACAATCGGTGACCGAGACGTGTAACCAATTGCACCGCATACCATAACGCCGGGTGATACGCCAGTATGGCGATGACGAATACACGCTTCCAATGTGCGTTCACCGCGATGTCGCCAAACACGGATGCGATCATCATGATGCTGTAAACAGAACCTGAATTCATCAAAAAAAAATTTGACTTTTTGCCATTCGAGCAAACAGGTTCGTCGTTGCGTACATCATCGCAGGCGCTCCTGTCTGTGATGCATCGTCAAGGGCAACCGCAGTAATGGTCTCCGAGCTGATAGTCCATGCTGCTGCGAACGTCGTCGAACTGTTAGTGCAGATGGTTGTTGTCTTGCAAACGTCCCCATCTGTTGACACAGGGATCAAGACGTCGCTGCACGATCCGTTACAGCCATGCTAATAAGATGCCTGTCATCTCGATTGCTAGTAATACGAGTTCGTTGTGATCCACCACAGCGTTCCGTATTGCTCTCCTGAACCTACAGAATCCATATTCTGCCAACAGTCATTGGATCACGACCAACGCGAGCAGCAATGTCACGATACGATAAACCGCAATCGCGATAGGCGGCAATCCGACCTTTATCAAAGAGAGAAACGTGATGGTACGTATTTCGCCTCCTTACACTAGGAATCACAACGTTTCACCATGCAACGCCGGTCAACTACTGTTAGTGTATGAGAAATCGGTTGGAAACTCTCCTCGTATGTCGGCACGTTTTAGGTGTCGCCACCGGTGCCAACCTTGTGTGAATGCTGTGAAAAGCTAATCATTTGCATATTACATCATTTTCCTCCTGTCGGTTAAATTTCGCGTCTGTAGGACGTCATCTTCGTGGTGTAGCAATCTTAATGGCCAGGAGTGTAATAAAAATTTCAAATGGCCGAGTACCCGTTTGTTATTACGATGTCTGCAGTCTTTTACCAGTTCCGTAACGATCCGAAATCGAACACCACATTAAACGAATCTTTCAGTTTATTTTTACCTGTATAATCACCACAAAATTCACGTGACGATCGTCCTAAAATGCACTGTACGTAGAAAACAATACGTATTTAAATACACAACCAAAAATGTGCTACATCACCTCGGTTCCAACGTCTCCAGAACACTGACACTGAATGTTTCTACTGCAACAAGACCACAGCTCCATAGATTGTCTTTAGATGTAACTCAACCCGCCCAAAGATGGAAACAAAAGGAGTGGGTAAGACGACCGATCAGTTTCAATCGTAACACCAGGAAGGAAGTACACTGCTTGTGTTGACTGTAGTTCGGCTGTGCCAAGAATGTCAGTTCCCCAGTTTGATCGTAGTTACAATAGATTAATACTTGTGCCTTAGATCATAAATAAGACGTTGTTACTTCGTTATTCTGTGTCAGGAGGGACTCGCATCGAGGTAGGTTTGCAGACGTTGCGGAAGGAACGAAAGCGATCTTTTTCGATAGTGGAGGAGGTAAGAAATGAAGGGTCGGTCAGTGACTTGCCTTGCTGTTTGTTTGTAATTTTATGGGACTTAACTACGGGGTCATCAGTCCCTAAACTTACAAACTACTTATGAACTACTTACGAACTAGGACGGCACAAATATCCATGCCCGAGGGGGGATTCGAACCCCCGACCGTAGTAGCCGTGCAGACCGTGACTGAAGCGCCTCAGTCCCCTCGGCCACCGCGGCCGGCTGCCTTGCTGTGGCCGCTCTTACGCCACCATAGAAGCTTATGGGCACTACTTACGGATTTCAACTCTGAGAGGACCGCGATTATGCCTGTAGTATTAAATTAGGATTTTTTTCATTAAAAATATACCTGTGACGCTGGTCGCTGGCAACCGCTTTCTTTGGCAGCGAGTAGTGATAGTGTGCTATTTTTGATTTTCAATTTTTTCTGTCGGGCTGGGAAGAAAGCGGAATTGCATTTCGCCTTTCCTTGTTCTAGCCATCGGACGATCAAACGCAGCTCTTGGATCTCTTTACATGTGACTTTAGGGTGTAAAAATATCTGAATAATAATTAAGTTTCGTGGAATATCCTTTCTTATTTTACCATGACCTATCACTACCACATTAATATTAGGTTTCTATATTTTCAGCAATATCGTTGACTTGTAAAATGATGATTGGACCTATTGTTGCACTTATAACAACAATTCGAATGGAAGTTTCTAGATTATAAAGTAACCTTTGTGACTAAATTTTTACTACAATACCTGCAAGGAATCTTCACTGTTAAACGAAGTTCGATCAATTTCAACAAATTTTACTACAAACAAAATCTACTTAGTTTTTTTTCCACGGTCATTTAGTTCACGCATCCCCCACTAAACAAACCAAGCATCATCTTACAAAATGCAGTAACACTATCAAAGTAGGTTCATCCAGTAGGCGACCAACTATGTGCAGGAGATCTAATACGTCAGGTAAAGTAAGGGTTCCACCACTTTCGTATGTAGTGATGCTTTCTAGTGTTGTCTTTGTTCAGTCTATTACGACCGCGAAACCTTGAGTGCGGAATCTTTTATGTTTTGTTCAGTAGATTACTTCTTCACAATTATTTTTCTCCGTAATATTTCAAGACCTGTTCAATTTTAATAGCGGTACCTAACTTTAACTATAACGGTAACACCAAGCAAAAAGGAAAGAATCATTACATTCCGAAAAATGATTTTCGTGCAGCCACTACGGTTTTCGACATTTTCGGAGGCAGTGTGGTCAGCCTGAATGTCCTAGACATTCCAACGAGCGATTGCAGGAAGGTTATCATTCCAGATGTGACGTGTACTTCAGCTGGGCCTAACGCCATAAGGTTAGTATTAAATTTTACCCCTGGGCTGGATTCTGATGATGATTTTAGAAACCCTATAATTTTCCTTTGTTTCGGTTTGGTGGTGTCTGCCTGCCTGCCTGCCTGCCTCCGCCATATTGCTAATTTTTGGAGAAGTGTTCGTATTGTAGAGCTAATGATTTACGTCACTTAAATCAGGAATAAAACGTCCGGCGGTTTTGATGTGATGTACAACGTGTTAAAAGACTGCACATTAGCCGTTAAAAATTAAGTTTTGAAATATATTATGATATATATATATATATATATATATATATATATATATATATATATATATATATATATATTTTTTTTTTTTTTTTTTTTCAAGAAAGTATATTGTTTGTAAGTACATACTTTGCACTGACCGTCAGTTCAATGCATTATCAGTAAGAGGGTCGACTTAACGCATATTTTTGATGGAGAAATAGCATTCCACAACACACCAAGATGGCGAACAGGTTTCAACTGACGTATGTGCTCGGCATAGATAACTCCACCTCCCTTTATTCTAAACTCCTTGGTTCAGTATCGCGGTTAAAACGTAAAAGACGACGAGCGCTTCCGTTCTCTCTCCAAGTCGGAGAAAGAAGTTGACCATCGGAAACAAATGCAGACAGATGAATGAAGTGAGGGCGGATACGCAAGCTACAAGCGTCGCAGATGTCATTTTAGTAAAAGCATTTTACGTATCGCTACAACGCTCTAACAATCGTACAGCCACACAACTCTCTATGGCCTTTATAATACACAGCGTCCTTAATAGCACTATTTGATAATTAAAATGTAATCGTACCCTGTTGTTTTGGGGTGGCATTATATGGAGTCACTGTATCCCACTCGTGATCGTGGGAGGATATCAAACGGCTATACGATTTACGTCTGACATCCTCCGACTTGTTGTACAAGCACAACGGTGAGGAATACGTCTTTACAAGACAATACTTGCGCTTATCGTGCGTGCACATCTCAAGAACACATTTATTCATGACTAGCTGAACCCTCGCTGCTTCGCATGCGTAGGCTGGTTGGTCTGCATCAGTTTTTATAAATTTTTTTTTAATCCTTATGAAGAATCCATATCTTAAGTTTCGTAGTTATAGCTTGAAATTGGAGTTAACAGCACCATATTTTCGAAAATCATTTTTTGCATCCCGTATTTCACCCCCTCATTAGACTAATTTCCAAAAATACCGAAACACGTGTCTTTTAAATCCAAATACGAAAGTTTCTAATTTTAAGTTCAAAATTGCCTAAATAGCAGCAGATTTTCGAAAAACACCCCCTTCCCAATTTAACCCCCTTGATGGTTGAATTTCCAAAAATACCGAAACACGTATTTTTGAAATCATAACGAACAATACAAATACCAATTTTTGCAACTATAGCTTAAAAACTGTCTTCACAAAAAAGTGTTTTCGAAAAGAATTTTTGATCCCCTCTTTTACCCCCTTAGTTTTTGAATTGCCAAAAATACCAAAACTCGCGTCTTTTTAATCCTGATCAAGAGTCCATATCCTAAGTTTCGTAGTTATAGCTTGAAATTTGAGTTAACAGCAACATATTTTTGAAAATCAATTTTTTGCCTCCTCTATTTTACCCCCTTATTGGTTGAATTTCAAAAAAATGCCGAAACACGAGTCTTTTAAATTCGAACCCTGAATTAAAATCAGAAATTTTGTAGTTCTAGCTTCAAAATTGCCTAAATAGATGCGTATTTTCAAAAAACGTTTCATCCCCTATTTCACCCCCTTACGGACGGAATATCGAAAAATCGCTTCTTAAATGACGCCTACAGAGTAAGATCAACAGCCTCCACAAATTTCAAGTTTCTATCTTCAGTGGTTTCGGCTGGGCGATGATGAGTCAGTCAGTCAGTCAATCGGGACACTTCCTTTTATATATAGAGATAACGACATATCGATATTAGAATGGCCAGCATTTTCTCCAGAAATGAACCATATGCAACATATCTATGAAACATTGAAAAGCGCTATTTTTCGACAAGACGATCCATCAACAAATGTCAGAGGTTTTCGCCGAATTTTCATTGCGGAGTGAGACGATCTGGACCAACGGAAGCTCGACTATTTAGTAGAAGTTATGCTTCAACGAATACAAGCATGCTGGCCAGGTATTACGGGTAATGATGTACGATGAAACCTGGAACAAATTAATAATGTCTAGATTACTGTCGTACATGGAGTCGATTTCTGTTTTCTTCGAAAATAAAGAAAAGATAAATATTTTAGTATAATTACCTCTATTCTATATTCATTTAAAGGGTCATGATCCTCTAGAATCATAATGATGCAACACTTTTTCATGTGTGTATTTAATGATGTTGTTAATAAGTCATTTATGAAGGAAAGCCAGAAAGGTTTTTGACCGACAAATAAATATGGAAACTACAGAGAGACTGTATAGTGAGTGTAAGGCGTGAATGCGGAAAGATCACATACACATAGAACGCGGATTCCTTCCACAACAACATCCCTAGCTAGCGAGCTGCTGGAAAGACACTCCTGGGATCAAACAAAGTGCAAACTGCGGTTCGCGAAATACGGTGAGAGCTCGCTAGGAGATTGTTCTGGGGAGTCCCCCCCCCCCCCCTCCGACCTCCACACCCAGCCTCTCGCCTTGCCGGCCGAGACTCTTCTCGCGAAATATCTGCTGCCATTGTTTCCAAGTAACTGATCCAGTCTCAGCGAACCGGAGTGAACTCGGAGCGGGACTCGATGCGTCCCTGAATCCGCGAGCAAAAGAAAATGTAAAACAAGGGTGCAGTGGCTGCAGTTGCGCTGCTAACGATGAGTCACAAAAACAGGAATGGAAGTTTATGTGGTTAGCAATTTCGTACTGCTGTCATATTACGAACCGCAGAAAGTTTTCACCCTATTGCTTGTTTCGGACTTATGGAACTCGAGAAGAATATTAAAGTGAAACTGGCTTCTTAACACAACCTTTACTGGAGTATACATTTGTTACAGGAGAATTTGTTTTAAGAATGACAATGGTTTCAGTAACGACTTGTACATTGGAGGAAGTCAGAAAATAGCTTTTACGATAAGTACTTGGATTCATTTTCTCTCAGAATAATCACAGATTGCAGTAAGTAACTTGAATTTATCAAGTGAAGTTAATGTGGAGTTCCGCAACGAATCCTTATAGGATTGGTGTTTTTTACAACCGTATAAAATATAGGAGAGACAAACTGAGCTATATCACTAGAATTTTTGCATGTGATACTGATATTTTATATTCAACTAGCAAACCTGGCAACGCTTCGCAGTACCTAATGTGTGTGGGATATATGCCGTAATCTCTTCTCCTTTTCCTACGTCTATCCGTTTCTCCCTCTTCTTTCTCCAGCTCCTTCTCCCCTACCTTCAGCCCACTCTTTCTCATCCCACACCATATCAATATCCACCCCACTCCTCTCTGTGTCTATATAATCCACCCTTTTTAAATCAATATCATTCCTCCGTTCTCTATCTCCTACTCCCCCTCTCTCTGATACTTTTTATTGTTACTTGAATCCGGACCCTGACTGAGAATAGAAGATAAAATGGATGGCTAAATCAACTGGAAACGGGTTAATAAAGAGACCTTTCGAGCTGCTCTATCTGTGAGGTTAATAGCTTTAATGACCGTACTTTTAATCGTTTGATTGTATGAATAGTTAGGATTATTAATTTATGCATAAATATAATTTCCTATTTTATGTTTGAAATGACTTGGAAAAGGAAAAGAGGCACATTTTTACATCACAACTTAGCATGTTTTTCTCGCAGCGACCATAATACAAATGCGTTTTATAACATGTATATATCTTTTTTATAGTATTTGAACCGATAATAAAATAACTGTAAATGGTCATAGTTCAACGATAGAAATTCCGTATGAAACAAAGCAATTACATGAAATTCGATAAATGGAACGATAGAAATTCCATATGAAACAAAACAATTAAAAGAAATTCAGTAAGTGGAATGGAAATACAACGTTTCGAAAGTTTCGTGTTGCGTTCACTGTAACGCTTGTTGATAAACCATATTATTTCTCTCGATTTACCTCCAAGCGCTATGTCCGTTGTTAGAGGATTGTCTTGCGCGTACGCCGACCGATATTACGCCGCCGCAATGGAGATATTAAAATAATAAAGCACGATCTGTACTCATCGACTCTTATCTTTGCAACGCTTTAAAGATGTGATCATCACCGATAACACCACGGAGGTAGTAATAACACGGAGGGGCTTCTGAAGAAACAAAGTTTTATGTTGGATCGGTCTGGCTGCTTTTACCTTGTGTACATAGGCTTGTCGCTAGCTTTAGGAACGATTTTGCACTTTAATAGTGAAGGGTCATTTTTTACAATGCGATTCAACTTATCTGCAAACGTACTTCCAGTTTTTTCTTAAATCTTGGTATCTCCCTGCAGATTTTCCAATTGTTCCCTGGCTTCAAGCAATGCCTGTTCTTAGCAATGATAACGCCATCTCCCTTTATTCTAACCTCCTTGGCGAATTTGATCGCTCCGTTACAGCGTATTTGGTCGCTAGGCAAGTAGGGAATGAATAAGCTGATTGTTGGAGATCTAGAAAATGATCCGAGCTGGATTGCACTTTCAGTTTTCCTGAAATTCCGATATTTTCCGGTTGATTTTTCAAAAATTTTCTTTCATACAAACTTTGTTCTAAGAATTACGAACAGAAGAAAGAAACGATCAGCGAAATCGGTGAAGCCATTATCAAGTGATGCGTTTTCATACATGTGGCAATTCATTTTTATTAATATAGATAGTGTCAGTACAAGATCAAATCAATGAAAGAAATATTGAACAGTGATATGAATACTACAAGAATGTTTCACTGGAGCTGCCCCACATTGCCAACCATAACCGTTCAGATTTCGTTTCTAGCCAAATTCCTACAATTTTAAAATGAACCTACGTTAAGCTTACTGGTCCATAGGAGTCTATTACATAGCCTATTGGCATAAGGTTCAAAACAGAAAGTAAGCAAGCAACTCTCTGTCACTTACAGGCTGATGGATATTTATTTACCACATTATTAAAATGACGGACACTGCAAAACATACTAACTTGCAGGCAGGCTCCAGTTCTATGCTCAGAGACCAGAGGATTCATCCAAATTGTACAGAGTTTGCTATTATATCAACAAGTTAAGTACATGATGTGGAAATTGATAATCGACCCTGAACTACTACTGTGTACAGTACAGCAGAGGAATACTAAATAAATGCAGTGAAAGTAACAATAAGCACTAAGACATAATTTTTACTCTTGTGGTTTGAACGAAATACAGGAGGATTACAATAATGATGCATGGAATTGAATCCTTAGAAAATAGTGCTGACAGAGGACATCGAAGGACGTACGCTACTCCAAGCATACGGTTGCCAGACTTCATTCCTGGATGGTACTCGCCCGGTCACAGATTCTTGCACATTGTGCCGATCACCACGTGCGTCTGCGCTACGTGGACGCCCAATGCCTGGTCCAAGTGTGTGGGAAACATCTAAAAACCACCGGTGAACATAGCGACCCATCACTGACATATTGCGATATCTGTTCTAACAGATTAAGCTGTGCGGCAGATGTATGTACTTGTCAGAGAGAGATCGGGACAGAAGAGAAGAGGGACACAGTAGCACACTTCAAAGAATATAGCAAAGGCTGAGCACTTAGAAACTCAGCTCAATGCTTGCCTGAAATTTCAAGCAAGAGGCTGCACAAACATACCATCCCGAGCTCCTTCTAATCGCCGAAGACAGTCCTACTGACTCTAAGTTTGTACCCTGATGACAAAGAACACAAGTCATTCAAAGTAGTGACATTTTATTCCGGCGCTGTAGGCAGGGAGCGAAAAGGCACAGTATAGCTTCTAAAATTAAACGAAGTGTACGTATAAAGAAATTAAGATAAGAAAACCAAGTAATTGTGAAAAACATATATTTAAATTAAATTAAATTATTTCGGAAACTATGGCTGTGTGTGATAGTGAGCTACTGTTGTCAGTGTTAATGGATACAACAGTGCCTTTCTAGAGTGATACAGCACTGTGAATATAACGTTGAACTGAATATTTCATTAAAGTAAGAGTAAATATAGTGATTAATCAGCCTGGTATCGACTAATTACAACATGTGTGGCCCTGTTAGTGCGCTAAACTATCCAGAATACCAGTGTGGCTAAATAACAATCTCACTGAATCTTGTAGCTCAAAGTAGGAATCGTTAATTAGGCAAATAGTTCATTAATTAAATAGAGTGTAAACCAATGTTTAACACGAATGTAACACTGAGTATAAATGTTACCATGTGTGGAATGAAAGACTATTTCTAGCAATGACTGATAGCAATAGGATAGCATGTACAGATGTACCAAAGAGTGGAAACGCTTAAGCTGACAGGAAATTCGTTAATTATTTAAAGTAAAGATGAAAGTTTAGATTACAAATGCTAAACGGACTGTGTAGAGATTCTGTTGCGACTTGAGCAATGTTTGTTGTGGGTGACGACACGTGAGGAGAACAAGAATTAATTTCATCATCAAAAAAATTATTGTGTTGTTACAAAGTGGTGTAATTAATATTAGTATATTCAGCACTTTTCACGGTTGGAAAGAATTACGGCTATCTACCTGAAAAACTAGTTGATTACGATTTCTGTAACAGAATCTAAGAGCATAAAAAATGGGGACACACAGTACGTGCAATATGTTTAACAGACATACAACAACCTGGCTCCCTACTCTACATCTACATCTACATACATACTCCGCAATTCACCGTAAGGTGCGTGGCGGAGGGTACACTGTACCACTACTCTGCATGTGAACGGTAAATAAAATTTAGTTTCACTCACCTCTCTCTGTCGACAGTAGCCTATCTTCAGGTATCGTATGTAATCATGCATTATACTCTCAAAGTCCGCCCCTGCAGTTCAAGTCGACAGCGTCGCTCACTACCACGAAGTGCCCCCGGTTCGATTCCAGGAAAGGGACTGGTTGTTGAGTTGTCATCATTTTCATCATCATCGTCACGGAAGTCGCCGAAGTGGCGTCAAGTAAAAGTACTTGCACTAGTTGGCCGAAGAATCCCACACAGCATCTCCCGGCCAAAAGTGCCAAGCGAGTATTTCATTTCATCCTCTGCAAAGTCAGAATTTGTAACTATCCTACCACTACTGTTAAACCTCACATCCTGAGATTGCTCACTAACAATATTGGAGAAATTAATTAAGCAGTTGATGAACATGATAAAACTCCATAAAATACATCATGAAACTTTCACTCTGCAGCGGAGTGTGCGCTGATATGAAATTTCCTGGCAGACTAAAATTGTTTGCCGGAACCGGGACTCGAACCTGGGACCTTTGCCTTTCGCGGACATGCGCTCTATCACTGAGTTATAGTCGTGTCGTGTCGGGACAGCTCAGTGGTAAAGCGCTTGCCCGCGAAAGGCAAAAGGTTCGAGTTTCGGTCCGGCACACAATTTTAATCTGCCAGGAAGTTCCAAAAAAATCTATAAAAATCCTCAATGTGTAACAATCGTTACAAACATTGCCATTTATCAGAGTGCAACAATTGTAGAAATTACTGACTTTCCAAAAAGGGAAATGAAACTATCGTCTGAAATAGTAATTAAAATATATGATCTTCACAGATAGAAATAAAATACAAAAATTGTTTATTATTATTAATTAAACTGATCCAATCACAATCGTTATAACAATGAAAAAAAATGACGTCACCTTACAACTGTTTGCACATTTCCAGAGTCGTCATCTAGAACAAATACATCATACCAACAGTTTCATAATTTCCGTCTCACTATAAAATGTTCCACATCTGTCTTCAACAAACAGAACTCCGTACCACTATTCGCTACAGACACCAACTGCTACCACAGACACCGGCCACCGCCGTCTCACTGTCCGTGCCAACCAATATCTCTGACCAAAGTCAATGACAATAATAAAATGTGGTATCGCCAACCTTCAATTGTTCGAAAAAGAAATTGCATTTTAGAGAGAGGAAACAAACTCAAGGATAGAAAAAGTTTAACCCCCCGGTTTGAGGTTTGACGACAACACTGTTAGGCTGTCGGAGACGGAAAAAGTACCAAATAACGGACACTCCCTCGAAGAGAAATTACGTAAGTACCAAAAACAGTAAGCAAAGAGGAATAGGTATTGAAAGTTAATATCAAAATTACGTGAACAACTATAAATCTCGAAACCAAAGCAACCATGGCAGTCAGATAGCCTCTCATAGAATT
This sequence comes from Locusta migratoria, assembly GCA_026315105.1. NCBI lineage: Eukaryota > Metazoa > Arthropoda > Insecta > Orthoptera > Acrididae > Locusta > Locusta migratoria. Next base: position 335,252,924 of record CM048746.1, on the reverse strand, counting down.
CATGAAATGAAGTATACCGCCAGAATACTGCAGTTCAAGAAACTGAAGAGAATTGTTACCAAACTTATCTGAAAAAGAGATATTTATTACTGACAAAAGGCATACCTTTCAACTGCTTTTAATGTTCCGTCGGCGTATCTAAATCCCCGAGCATTGCCTGTTTTTATTTCACTTCATTCATCTTTGTTTACTTTCTTTGGTACTTATACAAATCCTTTTCGGGGAATAAAGTGAAATAAAATCAGTAGTTGCTCCGGGATTTAGATTCTCCGCATTTCAAAAGTTTGCGTTTTGTCAGCAAAAACCTGATGATGGCCGAACATTGATACAAATTTCAACTTCTGCCATGGGGTTCTACCATTGTTTTCAGTGTCATACAGGTGAGATGAGCAACAACGTCCTTTGAAAATGTAGCAGATGCCAATATACTGCACCAAACCCAGGGAATGTGATACGGATAGCCACGCAACAAAATGCCCATAAACTTCGAATGTTGAGTGAAGAACTACCTGACGGTACAGGGGGCACACATACAATAGTTCATCATGTAAAGTCCCACGCCGGCCGCGGTGGCCGAGGAGACTAAGGCGCTCCAGTCACGGTCTGCACGGCCACTACGGTCGGGGTTTCGAATCCCCCCTCGGGCATGGATATTTGTGCCGTCCTAGTTCGTAAGTAGTTCATAAGTAGTTTGTAAGTTTAGGGACTGATAACCCCGTAGTTAAGTCCCATAGACTATTAAAAAAAATATAAAAAAAAAATTAAAAAAAAATAATGTCCCACCTGAACTGTTAAAATAACATCTTCTACTGACGCCACTTCAGTTGTGTGTAAACGAAAGTTTATACGTTGCCACTAAATTGTGTCATGGAATGTCAAGTCACGTAATTATTCTCTTACCATATTGGATATTAGACATGCATGATGGACATACAGCATTATAGTATGTAATCCATACATCACTATTGTTTTTCTCTCTGAAATAAGTCGTTGAACTGTTAACACGTAATTATTCAGCACCCATTAAGTTCAGGTCTGTACGAAGGTTGATTATGTTTTATTATTTGAAAACACAATGATATTAAACATAATGTGTGTTTAATTCACTTATCTAGAATTAATCCAAGATTGAGCATTTTCAGTTATTTGGTGCCTCTGTTCAAAATCCATTGTCGGTTGGAGATTGCAGTTATTATTATTCGAAACAAGGGCGGATAAAAATAAACTGGTCTGACTTAAATTACACGAAAGAGGAGAATGAAAACTAAAAACTGTTATAAAAATCATTTTCTATAGTAATTTCAAATTATTACTGCATTGATCAGTTGCGTAAGTATTGGTGTGTTGATAAGATTTCCAGAGTGAGTAATGAGATTGTGTGTCTGAAAGAAAGTGTCAAATTTTAAAAGAAATCTCTTCTCACTTTTATGGCAGACCTATTCATGAAACTTTATGTGGTGTTCGAACTATTTGTGTGTAGGTCGAAGACTGTACAATTACTAAAGAGTCTCAGAGCACAGATTACATTATTTTATAGCTAGCCATTGAAAAGAAATAACCCAGATATTTATTACGTGAATGTAGTCTCCAGTGTTGAAACTGGGTATTTTGTGGTCAATTTTTAGTTACAGGTCACCGTTAACTATCAGTGATCATTCGATAAACTGCTTTTGAAATCAAAATAGTTCAGTTAACTACTGTAGACCTTTATCAATTTAAGTTTGGGCAGGTAGACGTCAAGTACACTAATACTTCTATACCACTACAACAGTTTTACTCTTAAGCACTAAAACAAGCAACAGACAAAGCCACACACACGCACAGCATATACACACGGACACAACAATCACTGTATTCATCTCGGTAACAGGTACTCTTCCAGGAGGTTATTACCAGTGCATAAAACGCGCTCACATATTTGTCGCTCCACAACTCATCTCCCGCGTTTAATCGCCCCATCTGCACTCCATAGAGTCTGCGGTGCACTACAGGCATGCTCTTGTTCTCGTCAGTATTAATACTCACAAGGGATGGCCAATTGGAGTCATTGGTAAAAAATGTGAGCAGTAAATAATTTTCAGAAAGAAGACAAATGTTTCTGCCCTTATATCCAGAAACTTCAGCAGCTTCAGGACTTAGCAAAAGTTAGCAAATTTATTTTTGAAATAGACACTTAAAAACTTGAAATTGTAATTCGGCGGTATGTTTTATATTGTATAAATTGCTACAATGTGTATGTTGTGTGTAGGTACACGTATGGTGTCGTAATGTTATGTTTCACACCTTTGTATGCAGGCTGAATACACAGAGCTACAATGTTTTAGCAGTTAACATTAGGCTAGGTTAATTACAGCCATGTTTTAATGGAACCTACGAAAATGAAAGCGATAACATCCTGAAAGTTAATATAGCTCTCTAAAGTTCCTATTGTGAACTTTCTCGCGACATAGACTTTCCGCCCAGCCACTGGTCTCTGCAGACTCGACCCATCTCCTGCTGACCAGGCTGGAAGTCCGAAAGAGAGCAGCTCCGATTACCGTTCAATAGACGACGCTAATCTCGCCGCAAGACGTCATTAACTATCAACACTATTTTCTTAGACTTGATCATGTGACGCAGATGTGGCAGCATTGTAACCAGCCGCCACAATTCATTTTCGGTATAGAACCGGTCTGAAGCGGCAGTTTCTGTGGAAAAGTATACAGCATGATTGAATGTAAACAGACACTTTTCGAGTTTAGAAGTGCAGAAAAAAATCAGACTTACTTAGCGGTAACTTTTGATTCAATTTTCAGTGTATCAACGTTACCACATGAATGTTTAGGAATCTTCGAAGGGCAGATTCAACTGCATAATTGGAAAGGATGGCGTTTTAAAACTGAAATGTTGTTGTTTGTAAACCGATTGGACCAAACCGCTATGGTCATCAGTCCGTAGACTTACACACTAATTAAACTAACAATACGGACAACATATATACACACGCACGCTCAAGGGCGGACTAGGACCTCAGCCGAGGGCAACCGCCCAGTCCGTGGCATGATGCCTTAGACCACGCCGCCACTCCCGAACGGCAAGAGTCATATTCACTAACGGACAAATTTAACAAGTTATCATTTTCCCCCATTTCTGCGAACAATAAATAAACCAATAAATTGTTACAGCGCAAAATTGTGAGAGACAAACTTGTTAATATATCAGATTGCTCAGGAAATCGCTAACCAAGCAAGGGGAAATAGGTCATTGGGTCTGTCGTAAGATGCGACGCCTGACGTTCGAGACGACAGCAGACGCTGCGTCGGTGAATTGAAAGCCTACAGTGAGCAGGCTGTTGACTGCGACAGACGTCCAGCAGAGAGAGAGAGAGAGAGAGAGAGAGAGAGAGAGAGAGAGAGAGAGAGAGAGAGAGAGAGAGGAAGAGAGAGAGAGAGAGAGAATATATTTATCAGCCTGTAAAAGTTTCATAACTAAAATGTTCAACTGGTTGTTAAGCTTATGGTAGTTAACTGCGGGCTCATCAGTCCCTAAGCTTACAAACTACTTATGATCTTACTTATACTACAAACGGCACAATCATCCATGCCCGACGGGGGATTCGAACCCCCGACGGGGAACGGCCTCGCGCATCGGAGCATACCGCCTCAATGCGCTTGTTCACTCCGCAACGGCATATTTCATAACAAGAGTGAATAAGACCGAGAATACGTCAGCGGTTAAAGGATTCATTGATTGAACGCTGCACTCACAAGTAGGACTAATTGGTCATTACGAAACGTCCCATACGGCTTCAGCCGATTCTTTATATATAAACTTCCGTTCTTAGAAGTGTAGTCTCTCTGTCTTTGGAATCGAAGATGCTCAGGAGAGTAGTCGTTGATCCAATGATCTAATCTATGTGTTCAGCTTATGTCTCACATAAAGCAGTACAGACTAATAGCCACTAGTCGCAACTAAGCGATGGAGTCCGGAGGCAACTAATACACTTCGAACTGACCATCATTAGGGGAGATGGTGAACCGCTGTCTACCGCCTTCACTATGTTGAATATCGTTGCAGCCTCAGGCCAGCTGAGTCTTCAATGGTCGGTTTGCTAAAGGCCAATGATCACGCCGACTCGCTAGCACTCTGGTGCTAAACATGCCAACGGTATCAATAGGTCAACTGTCACCATAGCATCCGACTCCAGTGGTTGTAAGCCGCAACCCACAAGCAGCAGTATAGACAGACAGGAGGAGGGACCTAGGGCTCCACGTGACAGTATTTGCTTCAACACTCAGACGTCGCGGCGCGGACACGTCCGTCTGAAAGGTCCTACAGATGGCCCATAGGAGATGTCACCTGTTGATCTAGCTCCTGCTGAGCTAGCGCCTACACCACGGAATCTTATATGCAGTTGAACAAACTTGTAAAGTCTGATACCGCTTTACTAGCGTTCTCTGGCGCTCTACCAAGTTTCACGCATCATCCTGACATAAAGCTGGGATCCTTCCGCTCAGCCCCAGGAAAAAATAAAAACTAGGTGCCAAAAAATCACAATGGCGTTGGCGTTTCTGAGATTTGGTTACGTATTCATGTACGTGACTAAAAGCCAATGACCGAGCGAGGTGGAGCAGTGATAAAACACTGGACTCGCATTCGGAAGGATGGTGGTTCAAATCCACCTCCGGCCATCCTGATTTAGGTTTTCCGTGATTTCCCTAAATCACTCCAGGTACATATCGGGATGGTTCGATAGAAAGGGCACGGGCGATTTCCTTTCCCCATCCTTACCCAGACATCCGAGCGTAAGCTCCGTCTCTAATGACCACGCTGTCGACGGGACGTTTAACTCCAAGCCTCTTCCTCCTCCTCCTCCTCTAAAAGCCAATGGGAGGTATAAAACCTGAACAGCCTCGTCACTCTGTAGTGCAGTAGCAATTGCTGTTTTCATCTATTCTGTTTGGTATTGAATAAATATTATTGCTAAGTTGTTGGTATGAATCGCAGAAACATGGGTAGAGTTGGGACAGGGCAGTGCTAGGAAACTCGTTCGACTACCACATATAGAAATTGAAATAATTCAACAGCTGTATCTGAAAATATTTGAAGGATGGGGACTCGAACCCGCATGCTCTGCTCCTCACTGTTAGTTGCCAATACATCCTTAACCATTCGTCTTCGTATGAACGAATTTCCCCAAAAGCTACTGAACTCCGATCATAACCCCACTTTACCTCCCCCTCCTAAAACATAACCAATACATAATAAGTATAGCACATACTTATTGGAATTGAGGAAATCGTGTGGCAGATTGGTTGGAACCCGTCCGAGCAAGTGAGGCGTGCATCTTCCGCTTATTTGGGCCAGGCCAGCCATCAGGTAAATTTGGTTTGTCCCAAGAAACCGCTGAAGATCGTTTAAGTTGCGAGTAGACATTGGCAACGGGTGAAAATGGATAAATCCAAATATGCGCAAGGACTGCAGACTACAAGGAGACTCTATTGCGGATGCTGTGTCTTATATGACAGCTTACTACCTCAAGCATTCATCCTGAAACTACCACTTTTGTATCTACACTCCTGGCCGTTAAAATTGCTACATCACGAAGATGACGTGCTATAGACGCGAAATATAACCGACTGGGAGAAGATGCTGTGATATGCAAATGATTAGCTCTTCGTAGCATTCACAAAAGGTTGGCGCCGGTGACGATACCTACAACGAGCTGACATGGCGAAACTTTCCAACCGATTTCTCATGCACAAACAGCAGTTGACCGGCGTTGCCTGATGAAACGTTGTGATGCCTCGTGTAAGGAGGAGAAATGCGTACCATCACGTTTCCGACTTTGATGAAGGTCAGATTGTAGCCTATAGCAATTTTACTTTATCCTATCGCGACATTGCTGCTCGCGTTGGTCGCGCTCCAGTGACTATTAGCAGAATGTGGAATCGGTGGGTTCAGGAGGGCAATACGGTACGCCGTGCTGGATCCCAACGGGCTCGTATCACGACCAGTCGAGATGACAGGCATCTTATTTGCATGGCTGTAACGGATCGTGCAGCCACATCTCGATCCCTGATTCAACAGATGGGGACGTCTGCAAGCCAACAACCATCTGCACCAATAGTTCAACGACATTTGCAGCAGCATGCATTATCAGCTTGGAAACCATGGCTGCGGTTCCCCTTAACGCTGCATCACAGACAGGTGCGTCTGCGATGGTGTACGTAACGACGAACCTGGGTGCATGAATGGCAAAACGTCATATTTGCGGATCAATCCAGGTTCTGTTTACAGCGTCATGATGGTCGCATCCGTGTTTGGCGACATCGCGGTGAACGCACATTGGAAGCGTGTATTCGTCATGGACTGGCGTATCACCCGGCGTGATTTTATGGGGTGCCATTGGTTACACTTCTCGGTCACCTCTTCTTCGCATCGACGACAATTTGAACAGTGTCCGTTAAATTCCAGATGTGTTACGACCTGTGGTTCGACCCTTCTTACGATCCCTGTGAAACCATACAATTCAGCAGGATAATGCACGACCGCATGTTAATGGCCCAGTACGGGCTTTTCTTAATACGGAAAATGTTCGACTTCTGTCCTGGACAGCTGATTCTCCAGATCTCTCAGCAACTGAAAACATCTGGTGAATGGTGGCCGAGCAAATGGCTCGTCACTATACACCAGTCACTAGTCTTGATGAACTGTGATATCGTGTTGAAGTTGCATGGGCTTGTACCTGTACACGCCATGCAAGCAAGCTCTGTGACTGAATAACCAGGCATATCAAGGCCGTTATTACCGTCATAGGTGGTTGTTCTGGGTAATGATTTCTCAGGATTTATGTACTCAAATTGCGTGAAAATGTAATCACATGTCAGTTCTAGTATATTTGTCCAATGAATACCCGTTTATCATCTGCATTTCTCCTTGGTGTAGCAATTTTAATGGCCAGTAGTGTATTTCTTTAAGAATTCATTATACTTGTTACATTAATTATTATAAGACCATTGCATCCTCCACAGTTCTTCAGCAACAGCAAGCAGCATATAGATGTCTCTTGTTCTAGTGTTCATGTAACAGTTTAATGAATATTTCTCAATTTTTCCAGTACAATTAAGTAAATGTTGTCTAGTATGAGCGTTGAAGCACATGAAGGCTGGTTTGCAAAATTTATAACTGAATTTATTGAAGAAACCGTCCACTAAATTGTCCACGTGAAAGAAAATGTACACATGGTTAATAGATTTCCCTCTACACCGTTTTAATTATTGGAAGTCCAAGTACGATAAACTTTCAACTATGAACTTAAATGACAGTGTGTGAAATTGTAAAAAATCCTGCGTACGGTTATCACAAACACTGAGAGTTTAATTTAAAAAGAAACATCCATTAAATAAATGACCAAGTAGAAAATCACAACATTATGCTGAGTACGATAATAAAAGATCCATAGTGACTGTAGCATAATGAGATCTTCTAACGGGCTGAAATGAGTATGAATTACGGTTACAATTATGGAAGTATGTGAAGAGAGCCCAAACGTTAATTACAACATAATTTTTAAGGATCTGCCATTTTCCGTTTTCTTTTCGGGCATTTAACTAAATCGTGCAAATTTAGGTTCATCATAATCAATATGAAAATTATCAGTAGAATATGTAGTACAAGTAAGACTAGCGACTACGTCAAAAATTTGGTATTAAAGAGTACTGTTAATTAGAACGATTTATTCTGGCGCTATGAAAACAGATATTTTGTGTTTCAGGAGGAACATTACACATTTCAGGGGCTGGTTGTGAAGAAGAAGTGCAATACGAAACGTCATGTAACACGTGACCAACTTATACTGAATACAGTGGTATGGCAGTTAGTATGTAACCCAAACAAACTTAATGCAATGACAAAAGATAACAGCAGACATTGCTCTTCTGGGCTCATCTTTGTTCTCTTTTATGAGAGCTGTTCATTCATAATCCAAACGGTAAAATCGATTTTACTTTTTCTTCAGACTACGTCTTTCGACCATTCAATTTCAAATGTTAAAATGTTTGTTAAGCTTAAAGAAATTAACTGCGAGGACATCAGTCTCTAAACTTACAAACTACTTATGAAATACGTTATACTAAAGTCGACACAAATATCCATGCCCGAGGGAGGAATTCGAATCCCGGACCGTAGCGACCGTGCAGACTGTGACTGGCGCCCCGCAGACCGCTCGGCCACTGCGGCCAGCTCTCGACCATTCACACAGGAAATACCTAAAATGGAAGAGGTCCGTGCATCTTGATGGCCAAGAAACTTGCCCTTATCTACCGATCCATCTTCCGTAAAATGTTAGTATTATGTGATATGTCAGCTTAAGTCTAGAATGTGTAGGAGCCTTTTCATGCTGAAAGAGTATACGCTTTCTTGTGTTCATGGGAATCTTTGATAAAGTACTGGATGCTCATTTTCAAGATAGTGTGGATACGGGAATGTGTAAGGCAATGAGGTAACAGATCATGCCTAATCAACTAATTTTTATCGAACCAAAACACGCATTTAAATAGCAACTTTCTTGAAAAATGTATATCTAGAATGGCAAGCAAATTTTCTTGGTATCAGTAACCTTTATTAGGAGTGTTATTGATGCCGTAATGAGTAAAAGAGGCATTATCAGTGAGGAGTGGAGACGGGATTTCCACCCGGTATCCAAAATTCCAGTCTACAGTCCACGGATGGAAGCCGTGCAACCGTTATGTCCGCCATACTTTTGAACGTTAGACACCTCTAAGTGCAGAAATTCGACGTGTGCATGTCGAAAGATTGCTTGTTCAAATGTTCAAATGTTTGTACAACTTATGGGACTTAACTACGGGGTCATCAGTCCCTAAGCTTACAAACTACTTATGAACTACCTAATACTAAAGACGGCACAAATATCCATGCCCGAGGGGGGATTCGAACCCCCGACCGTTGTGGCCGTGCTGACCGTGACTGGAGCGCCTCAGTCACCTCGGCCACCGCGGCCGGCGATTGCTTGTTACCGATTTCATCCACAGTCTATTAATTAACACCTTCCTACGTAATATACCAAATCAGTGTTACGTTGTGTATTGAACACGTGACTGGACATCGATTACGAAATCGCATGCCGTATTTTCTAGAGGTTGTAACAACTTCTTAAATACAGAATCCTTACACAGGTATCATGTCGACATACACATTGTGTTTATTTTATTTCAAATTCAGGAAATGTGTACCCAGCTGGGATTCGAACCCTGGTGTGGTTGCTAGGCAGTTCCGTGACCGCCTACACCACTGGGGACACAGCGATAACCACACCAATCCTCAATTACTCAAGTACACCTCCCGTCAGATACAAATACTCAACTTAACCCTGCCCAACAGCATTATATGAAAAGATAATAACTGCTGCATCAAAGGTGGCGTATGTTCTTTTGGACGAGGCCAAAAAGAACAGACACCGCACACACACACACACACACACACACACACACACACACACATATATATATATATATATATATATATATATATATATATATGTGTGTGTGTGTGTGTGTGTGTGTGTGTGTGTGTGCGGTGTCTGTTCTTTTTGGCCTCGTCCAATATATATATATATATATATATATATATATATATATATATATATATGTGTGTGTGTGCGGTGTCTGTTCTTTTTGGCCTTTTTGGCGGTGTCTGTTCTTTAGCTTAGAAGTTAGCCAATCAAGTCGTTTGGCGCGCAGATTCGAACAGCCCACAAGAGGCAGCGTTGCCAAACGTATCTACATCTACATATATACTCTGCAAATCACATTTAAGTGCCTGGCAGAGGGTTCATTAACCACTTTCATAACTTTTCTCTACCGTTCCATTCTCTAATAGCGCGCGGGAAGAAAGAACACCTAAATCGTTCCGTTTTCGATCTGATTTCTCTTATTTTATTGGGATGGTCATGTCTCCCTAAGTAGGTGGGTGCTAGCAAAATATTTTCACATTCAGAACTAAAAGTCGGTGATTGAAACTTCGCAAACAGATCACGCCGCAATGAATAACGTCTTTCTTTTAATGATTTCCACCCCAATTCGTGCAACATTCCGTGACGCTTTCCCCCCCGTAACGTGATAAAACAAAACGAGCTGCCCTTCTCTGAACCTTCTCAATATCTTCCGTCAGTCCCACCTGGTGAGGGTCCCACAAGGGGCAACAGTACTCCAAGAGACGACGCACAAGTGTGATGTAGGCAGTCTCTTTTGTGGAGCTGGTGCATCGTCTAAGCGTTCTGCCAATGAAACGTAACCTTTGGTTCGCCTTCCCCACAATATTTTCTATGTGTTCTCTCCAGTCAAAGTTGTTCGTAATTGTAACTCCTAGGTATTTGGTAGAATTTACGACCTTAAGGTTTGACTGATTTATCGCGTAATTGAAGTTCAGCGGATTTCTTTTAGTGGTCATGTGTATTACTTCACACTTTTCTTTATTTAGTGTCAATTGCCAATTTTCGCACTCGCAAGTAGAAATTTTGTCTAAATCGCTTTGCAGTTGCTTTTGATCCTCTGTTGACTTCACTAACCGATAAACGACAGCATCATCCGCGAACAGTCTAAGGGAGCTATTCAGATTATCTCCTAAATCGTTTATAAACACGAGGAAGCGTAGGGGACCAATAACGCTTCCCTGTGGAACGCCAGATATCACTTCTGTTACATCCAGCATGTTGTAGTCAAATGGGTATAAACTTGTATTTGAAATGCCGTTGTAACGTGAGACACTGATCTGGGGTTAGATGTTTTTAAATGTTTTAAATGTTTGTTAAGCTTACGGGACTTAACTACGGGGTCATCAGTCCCTAAACTTACAAACTACTTATCAACTACCTTATACTAAAAACGGCACAAATATCCATGCCCGAGGGGGGATTCGAACCCCCGGCCGTAGTGGCCGTGCAGACAGTGACTGGAGCGCCTCAGTCTCCTCGGCCACCGCGGCCGGCGATCTGGGGTTAGAGAGCTGGACATGTGAAACAGAAGGTCCTCAGTTCGAGCCCCACTAGGGTTATCGTTTTGTTTTTATTGAAATGGGGAAACAATCTGTATTTTTTGTCTAATCATTTATGTACTGATGTCATGTAAGTAACGAAACTGTACATCTTTTTTTTTTTTTTTTTTTTTTTTTTTTTTTTTTTTTTTTTTTTTTTTTTTTTTTTTTTTTTTTTGCATAAACACATTGGCGTTGGACCCAAGTATGCACATTTATTCCGCAAGCTGCAGTATCCATAAAATTCAATAATTGCTCATAAAAGCATCCGACAAAGGTTTAACAATATGTACCTGTTTGGAAATAAATATGGAAAAACAATAAACATCATACACAGTCAATGGTCCTACATGTAACTAATGCAGGGAACGTAATGTGTAACATAAAACAATAAACTGATATTTTGGCAGCTGTTTAACGTAAGAACGTTATTTTCAGGAGCGAAACGTAACACTAATTTCGCAGTGGCTGCTCAAAGTGTCCTCCTCCAGCCTGACGGCACGCATTGCAACGCTGCGTCATTGACTCCGCAAGCTTTCCGAAATCAGAGGTTTCCCTGATTCCATCGAAGGCTCAAATTATCCTCGCAAGAAGCTCCTCAGTTGTGTCTACTGGGGTCGCGTAGACGATTTGCTTCACATGGCCCCGCAAATAAAACTCTAACGGTGTCAAATCTGGTGAACGAGCTGGCCAGAGGAATGGACCGCCTCGGCCAAGCCACCTTTGCAGGTACAACACATATAAATGCTTACGTACCGCAAAAGCAAGGTGCGGCGGTGCGCCATCGTGTTGGAAGCACATTCCCTGACGGACCGCCAGAGGAACGTCTTCTAAGTATAGCGGAAGGACGTTTTCATGGAATGCTAAATATGTCGTTCCATTTCAATGGGGAGGGAGTAGGACGGGACCCAACAAAAAGTCGCCTACGATACCTGCCCAAATGTTGACGCTAAACCTATGCTGAAAGGGTTTAACGTAAGTGCTATGCAGCTTTGCGTCCATCCAAATGTTGCTGTTTCGGGAATTGAATGGTCCTTCTCTGGTGATACATGCCTCGTCTGTCCACAACATCATCTTTGAGAAATGTGCATTTTCGTTACATTTATTTAAATACCACACGGAATATTGGTAACGGGAGGGGTAGTCCTCTTCAACCAAATCGTGCACCTTCTATAAGTGATACGGAAATAGGTTTTCGTCGTGTAAGACGTCCAATACTACACCGTGCGAAACCTGTAACGACAAACAAAGGGATACATTTTGCCATGTGTAGTTTGCAGGCATTCTTAAAGAATGTAGTAATAACGTGACTTACTCCCAAAGCAGTACCAATGGCCCTCGAGCTGGTACTAGGTGTTGCAGTAACCATTTCGAGAACGTTTTATTCGAACTGAACGTTCCGTATGTAACGTTCTCTACCAGCGTCGACATCGGGTACAGCAAAACTTCCAGACTCCCTTAACCGTCTATCAACAGCTAAAGAGGTATTTACACACGAAATAACGCGGCTGGGAAATCTTGCGTGGTAGATGTTGCGGGCAGCTGGTGCATATTGTCCCGCAGCGACGTAAGCTAAATGCATATCTGCGTATTCCTTGAAGGAGCACCGATGACGGGCCATTTACCACTAGTTGTGCGTCACGACGACGTCCGTCACTGCTCTACCGTCCCTCCTTCCTTGTACTTTCGCAGCTTCACGAACTCTTTCGGCAAAGAACGATTGCATACGTACGATTCCCAATAATGAACGATGACAAGTAGAAAAAGGGTCACTACACGGCCGATACAATTACCTTCGGATGTTGGCACAGCGTACATCGTAGCACAGGTATTGCTGATGCATTGGCCCGAATTCGATCCCCACTGCCGTCATATTTTTCACGTGTTTGTTTTTGTATTGGTCACTTGTTCGGTCTGACAAGGAGAGGACGCCTACTCATAATGGCAAGAACACAGTTCGGCAATTGAACACACGAGGGGCGTTCGATCGAATCTGCGTGTGGGAGTGTTTACTTTTATTTTATTAATGTCAGTTTATGTTACGTACACTGCAAATAAGTCAAAATTATGATCAATGTATCGTATTTATTAATATTTCATAAAAGGGATAACAAGGAAAGGCAAGCAAAAATGTGCGACTGCAAGTAGGTTTCCTGGCAACCGTAACTATTATCCACAACGAGCAGTTGGCCGATTTTACTGGAACCACGAACCTAATGCTCGCGTGCAGCTGTCGAGGTCTACTGGAAATTAAATTAACGAAATACGAAGTCCTGTACGCTTCAATTACAATCCTTTTTCGGAAAGTTATTTCCAGAGTCCTCGTCGACGTTGTGATACAGTCCTGCCTTGGATAAGTATTTGCCATAACAAATATTCCATTGCCTTTCCTTTTCCCGTCTTTTTATGAAATATTAATAAATACTATATATTGTGCATAATTTTTATTTATTTGAAGTGCAAGTAATGCATAAATTGATATATAAAAATTAAAAATAATTTTCCCTACCCACATTCATCGCATCATTGATTACCGATTTGACTTCTTCCCAAACCACCAACCGCAGCTTGCTGACAGCGTTCACTTAAGTGCCATACAGCGTTCCAGACCCGCTCAAGAAATACTATTTTTTCCTAAACGCTTGGCCATCTGGAGCTCCCAGTGCTATCACGTTCATTTCTGGCCATGAACTGCATATACCATAATTCGAACTAGATGATGACGAGTAGGCGTCTTCTCCTTGTGAGACAACCACATGGAGAATACGTTTGGCAACGCCAGTGGCGTAGCTATCACAGGGCTAGGCGGGGCAGTGCCCCGGGGCCTCCGAGCTCCAGGGGCCCCTCGGCCTTCGTGAGCGGCGATCGAAAAAAGTTACAGTAGAGCGTCGAAATTTTTATTTAATTTTTTTTACCCTCCCACCCTATCTTCCATCATATCCCCTTCCCCTCAAACCCAATTTTCCACAGTAGCCCCACTGAGCCACCGACTGTCGGAACAATGCTTCTGATTGGGCCTTCACAAGACGCCACTATGTGGCGCTGCTGACAGGCGAAGCTGCCAGTCAATGTGTCCAACAATCGGGCACACTTCAGTCGGCAGAAGTAGCGGCAGCATTAGAGCTGCTCACAGTAACAGCAGCGTCCTCCAAGTGTTTGCGGCGTGCCTCTCGGCGCAATGTGAAGGATCGCGCTCCTCCAAATACAGTATAAATACATTTATTGTACAGTACTTCTTTTGACAAATAGAAGTGTACAGTTCGAATATCCGAATATCCATGTCCCCAAATTACTTCGGGTAATAGACGTTGTACTGTATATAATATTTTAGTTCAATGAAGGAATTTCGACTTTTAATTCCTCCTGCCGAAATTGACTCCAACATGGACAGTTCGCCAATTGTGTAAGGAAATTATAACAACATATGCATTATTAGAATTTGAGGTTACGGAAGTATTTACCGCAGTTTTATTCTTCTGCAACGGCCGAAAGGTCGTTCAGCAAATTAAAAATTATCAAATCGCATCTGAGGTACAGTATGGCTCAAGCTCGACTCGGACATTTGGCACTCATAGCAATCGAAAAGAAGACTGCATCAAGTCTAGATTTAACAGACCTTATTGATGATTTTGCAAAAACCAAATCCAGGAAAAGATTGTAAAATAATTGTTAAAATAAAATTGTCTACTTTTTAATTGTGTACCTATATTATTACTATAATGTACTGCAGTCACGAAAACGCTTACCGACGATTACCGATCAGAAATCATACCTTTGCCAACATCTGCAATCTAACAGTTTGAAGAATTATATTACTCCATTAGGTATTCTTTCATTGTGACTTTGGTGCGTGAGGAAACACGAACGAAATCCCCACTACTTGAAAAAAGCCACTCATTAAGTTCGTGATACACAGTGAGGCTCGAAAAATAATTATGAATTTTTTTTCAAGGATTAATAGTATTCGTGTTACAAGAAAACGAAAAAATTCTCAACTTTTAGAAAACAATGTTTTAACACATTGACTGCCACGTGAGTTAAATATAAGTCACAGGAAGTCTTCTCTTCGGGCCACGTGAAATAAATACAACTCACGGACATTTTTCCATTTAAAGCTCCGTGGTGCTGTTGTAACTCACAGTAGCGTGCTGTTACTTGGTGTTACAATACGTAATGGCTCCAGTAACAAATCATGTTCGTGGCCTCCAGTTTTCAAGAGCTCAAGAGTAGTTTTTGTCGCTTGAAATCATGAATTATATATAACTCACATTGCCCAGTCATATTGGAGTTTTCTTAATTTTATATACAGTAGATTGTATATCACATAGAGTTTTAATTACATTATCCAACTCTAATTGCAACAACAATGAAACAGAATGAAAAAATTGGGTAATTTCACTTTGTATCTCTAACACCTGCATTCATTGTGCTTCATGAAGAAACACTATTCGCAAAAATATGCATCACAATTTCTTACATTTCCATGTAGTTTGTTTGCATTTTTTGACAGCTTGCTCTTATCCAAATTCATTCTTCACTTTTTCGTAGTATCCGTACACCTATGACTTGCTGCTCCCATGTTCACAAGAGCACAATCTGCAGGCAGCTCGGTGGCTACGGTGAGAGATTTCTCAGGAGCATCGGCATCTTCTGTATGGAGTAGTCACAAAGTCACTTCCTCTTTGAATTCTGTGATTGAGATAATCTTGTTGTTGATGTATCAGTAAATCACAAGAGCATTTACCAGTGCTGACCCTGTCAACAGTTCAATTGCAAGCTTCCTGAACCATTTCACACCCCGCCTTAGACAATATAGGACTTCATTTGGTGGGAGGGATCTATAAATGACTTACAATAGTCAGTTATCATTGCTGGTTTTTTCTTTGTGCCCCTCTTGGTTTGAACTTCAGCTTCTTCCTTTCCGAAAACAGTGCTCAGCATCAACATATTCCTCTTATTTTTCCATTTCAGTAATATGTTCATCTTCTTCATTTATGTCCATAATTTCATCTAAAAGCTTTTGTACATGCCTTTGTTCATCTACATAACTTCTACGAGACACTTTCTCCTACTACAGTATCACTGTGTTATGAAGCAAACAGCACTGAATAAAGACTGTAGTAACAATACAGGAAAACAATAATGGAACTGTACGCAAACTATGTTGTGAAACGATAGACTTACAGGAGTACCAACCCAAAATTATTAGCGACATAGTAAATGACACACCTGGCCCTTTACTCTGGCGCCATGTTAGTCATATGAAACTAAAAAAATAATAATAAAATAAATAAATAAATAAAAAGAAAATAAAGTAATGCACTAAATTGCAATATTTTCAACTTACTTGTACTTAAATAGCTTACTTCAAGCAAACTAAAGCAGAATATGGGAAAAAAGTAAATGGTCCCCGGGGGTCGGTAAACCAAGTATACCTTTGGCAGCCAATATGTTGATATAGTTATTGTTAAACAGAATGAACTAAGATATTTAAGTACAGTAAAACAGTATTGAGCATATGATTTGTTGTGGGGATGTGACAGGTGACAGCAAGAAGGGGTGGGGACGGGGGGCCGGCCGTGGTGGCCGAGGTGACTCGAGGTGACTGAGGCGCTCCAGTCACGGTCAGCACGGCCACTACGGTCGGGGGTTCGAATCCCCCCTCGGGCATGGATATTTGTGCCGTCCTAGTTCGTAAGTAGTTCATAAGTCGTTTGTAAGTTTAGGGACTGATAACCCCGTAGTTAAGTCCCATAAGCTTAACAAACATTTGAACTTTTTTTTTTTTGGGGACGGGGGGGGGGGGGGGTTGGAGGGCAGAAGGTGCGGGAACGGGCAGACCGCTGGAATGGTCAGACACCTCATACATCACAGATGACGTACTGTGCAGACAGACTTGGAGAGTGCGCATTTTCCACAAAATGCATTGCGCCAGGAAACTGACATGTTTATTTTCCACAAATGCGTTAATACTGAAAGGAATACCGAACAGAATCTACATACCTTTCTACACACTACCTAGTAATGATAGGTGGGAAATGGATTCGTCATTCTGTGGCTTGTTTCTGGAAATGTCGTCTTCCCATACCATAAGAACTATTCACTCTTCAATTTACGTTCATACTAACACTACCCTCCGCCGCATTCTGCTCAGTTCTCTTATGTGAAAAACAAACAACTTCACTGTGTTTTAAAGTAATGGTGAGAATTCAGCACTTCACGCAATCTTTTAAGGTATGTTTCTACCCGCACACACTTTTTTTATTCTGCCATTTAAAGGTTTAATTACATTCACGGATCAGAAGTTTCATGTAATAATTACTTTGAGTCACTAGTGAATCGTGCGTCAAGACGCTGCCCTCTACCCCACTGTCACGATAATAAGCAAAGATATCGACTTAGTTATTTTACTTATTACTTTTTCCTGGCCAGACACTAACATATACTTCAAGAAGCCTGCTAGGAGCACGGCTCAATCCAAAGTGTTTCTTCAAACAAAATCCGGCAGCTTACTTTTGATGAAACCATCCTACATGAATATTTCCTCTATTTTCCTTCTTTGACTGGGCTAGCAACGAAATGAGCTAACAGTGCAGTAGTTTAGCGAGAGTGAGTTTTCGGCACTGGCAACAGTCCGCCTGCTGTCACCGCTGATGAAAAATACCCCATGGGGCATTTTCAGCTATGTATGTCCTACCCAGATCCAACTCTATCCGTCTGCAAAATTTCATCCAAATCACCTAGTAATTTTTGCGTGAAAGCATAACAAACAAACAAACTTTCACAATTATATTAGAGAGTACGATTAAATATTACCTGCTGCGTGACCCATAATAAGTTACTTAGTAGTATTTAGGTTTGCCTTATTATGTTTTCCAGTGGGCGCTAAGGAGCTGATGGTGAAGTAGTTTTGCATCTATACAGTATTTGCGTAAAGAGGGCGCCAATGTCATTTTTGCCCCGGGGCCCTTGGTGACATAGCTACGCCACTGGGCAACGTCGCCTCTTACGAGCTGTTCGAATCTGCGCGCCAAACGACGTGATTGGCTAACTTCTGTGCTAAATAACTCGGAAACGGCACGACGTATCAAATTTTTTTCTTAACATTTATGTCTCAGTACAACCTGCGCTACAACGTCCTGACAAGCATTTCAGACATTTTCTGACCACCCTGTATATATATCTTCTACCGAAGAACAGAAACGAGGAGAATGCTCATGAAACGAACAGTACACCAGATCGTAACACAACCAGATTTGAAAACAGCAGTACTAACTGACTATAGCTATCGTAAATACACAAGAGGTCTATGCACAAATAAAAGGAAGCAACAAAGGGAAGAGTAGGAATAACGGAACACAGAAATCACCTTCACTTTTTTAATTCTTCCAGAATTCCTCTACGAAACAGAAGGAACAAGCCATGAGGAAACTTTTCACTTCAGCCTTGAAACTGCGTGGATTACTACCGAGCAGATTCGATTTCTGTCCAGTATTGAATGGCAAAGCTGCTAATTGTTGTGAATCTATCAATATAAAAGGGAAAGGACACTCATTCACACACTCACTAACAGACTAAACACGAAATCTCGAAAATCACTTTACCTATTACGCTGAAATTTGGCAGAAATGTAGTTTATAGGTGGAAGACGTCAACTGAGGAAGGAATTTGAGATAGGGCTGATAGTTCAGGAGATGTGGCATCATACACAATGAACGTGTTAGTGTGTCTTTATCGGTCCACTATTCGAGACTGAGAGCACTTAGAGACTTACAACCAACTTTAAACATAATTTCAATCCTTTAGGAAACTTGTACTCGCTGACTATCCCAGCAAAATGATGAAAGGAAAATCGTTTGTTGCTTATTACTTTTACGGCGACCATGCCGTAAAATTACAGCATTTGGCATGACGTTACAACTTATTACTCGTACACTATTAATTTATTCGCCAGAAATGCCGCAGACAGTATACACACATACCACTGAACGTAAGTTCGAAATTTTATCATAGTACGACACCCTCAGTTCACTATGTATGAAGTCATAAGCAATGAGATACGTGAAAAACTGCTGCATCACGCGACAATATCGCACATTTCCTCCTAAACCACTGGACCACTTTCAACCAAATTTAATACACATAATTCTTACTGTCAAATAACATTTCCTGCAGGGTTACGAATCACATACAAGACATTGTTCAGGAGATATAACGTCATAAACAGTAGTAATCACAAGAAACTGCCACATAGTGCGACGAGACTTTATTCATACACTGTATGAGAATGAGGATAGTTAGCGACTTGAAACCAACATTAAACAACATTTCAAACCTTTATTATATTTTTTTTTCATTAATAACCACAGTAAAATGATGAAAGGAAAAACTTTCTCGGTTACTACTTTCCGTTGTTCATGGACTAAAACTACGGCATCCAGTATGACGTTACAATTTATAATTTCTACACTACTAAATGTAACCGCAGGAAATTTTACAGACGGTATACACACATATAGTTGAGTGTACCTTCGATATTGTACCACAGTACGACACGTAGTTCATGTGACATGAGCACCTAAACAGTAATATTCATGGAAAGCCGCCCCATCACGCGTCAAGTTTTAATCTGTTACCTCTTTACTACTAATTGTGTTCGTAACAGATTTTACAGACATATAGCACTTCTACAAGTGAATATATACCTGAAAAATTGTACAACATATAACACTATAAATATGAGAAGGTACGAATTTTATATATATCATTTGTATTTCAATTACTATCTTTTTTTTTATTTGGATACTGCACTTATAATTTAGAACCATATGCAAGGCAGCCTTATTTCTTAAAATATTTTAATATAAATGTAACACGCTTTTAGTAGAAAAAAGAGATTCACAGGGAGATAGAGAAGGGATAGGAGAAGTACTAACCGAAGGCTAGAATAACTGAATAAATATCCAGGCAACGCCGGATTTTCAGCTATTATCCTAATATTGTCAACAACAAACGAAATCTAAGAAAATATTTTTTGATTCACCAGAGTCAGAATTCCCAGGTTAGTAAAGAAGGGTCAACATTAAGTACACGGAACTTATCCCATATATTGCTTTAAGACCCCATTTCTGCGCTTTAAATACCCTTTTTAAATCATAGGTGTTACCACACAAAAGAGCTCCATACGTCATAGGCGAATGAAAATACGCAAAGTAGGCTACTTTTGTTGTTGAACTATCGCGTATTTCAGAAACTACTCGTATAGCGAAGAATGCAGCATTTACTTTTTGATCAACATCCAGAACATGGGCTTTAGACGTCAGATTACTATCTATCTAAAAGACTAAAACTTTAACTGTTCAGACTCAGTTATCATTCGTTCAATTTGTGTAATAAAATCTCTAGTTTTTGTTGAATTGTGTGTTAAAAACTGAGAAAACAGATAACCATGATTAAGCATCAATTTCTTTCCCACAAGCCAAGCGTATCCCTTGATACTGCATCAATATTGACAACATCTTTCACCAGCAAACAGAAATATAGTAGAATACCTGATATAGGGCCTATCACTTATATAAATGAGAATCTACAGTGAACCAGGAACGGAAATCTGTCCTCCAATGAGACTGTATGTCACATCAATTTTTAACACTGCAGTGGATCGCCTTCTGCTGCTTCTTATTAAAGTAAGAACTTAACCAATTGTAAGCTAGTCTCTTTACTCCGTAATGTTCCAACTACTAGAACAATATATTGTGATCAATACTATCAAATGATTTCGTTAAATCAAAGAATAAGCCTAGCGTACGCAGTTTTTATTTAATTCATCAAGTGCCCCATCAGATGTAAAATCACTTCTGAAACCAAGCTGAACAATTGAACGCATATTATTGGCTCTGAAATTATTTATTTACTTTCAGTATACAGTCTTTTCAATAACCTCGGCAAAACCTAATGACATATAAGTAGGTCTCAAATGGTGTAGATTATCCCTTTATCCCTTTTTATAAAGTTGTTTCACTACTGATTGCTTCAAACTGTAAGGAAACTGAACATTCCGAACGGAAAAATATGGCTAAGCACTAGGTTAACAGAGGCAGAACAATACTTACGTATTCTGGTAGATAGCCCATCATATCGACACGGAGTTATTACTAAGTAGTGATTTAATTATTCACTAAATCTCTTGCCTGTCAGTGCAACACTATCAGAATGCTATTGTCTAAGAAAGTTGTATGATTATCTGTAGCAGCTAACATATTGTTAAATTCGTGTGTTATATTTTAGGAAGACATTACTGTTCACTCATTTGACTTAGCAGTAATAGATAAATCTGCATTACGCACTGACTTTATATCCTAGTCTCGGTGCTGGTGACTGGATACTTCCTTCACGACTGACCATTTGGTTTTAATTTTACCATGAGAATTGTCTGTTCTACCTGCGTACCATATGTTGTTTACCTTCTTAATGACATTTTTCAGAACCTCCCATACTGGTTGTAACGGGCTACTACAGCCTGATTCTGACTGCTTCTAAAATTTTAATGTAAATCCCGCTTAGTTCTACACAATATTCTTATTCCTCTTGTCAGCCATCCACCCTAACTATAATAGGCATTGTAACGGAAAGCAGCTTTCTAACAGCATGAGAGATCTATTAAGAAAAGAATTATATTTATCGTCCTATATTATCACTACTATAACTCGTTGCCAATCTTGTTTCATAATTAGGTTAGAAAAGTGCTCTATTGCAACTGGATTAGCGTTTCTGAACAGTTTATAATTATACAATTTGTATCGGATAGGTTACCAACTTTTGCAACTGTAAATTAATCTACTTGAGCCCAGACGCGTTTCGCTTTATTTTAAATAATCTTCAGTGGTCAGGTCTTCTTATGCTTCACTCTTCATTTTTTTCTTGTATCACATTGCCACGTGCTGTCACTATTTACAGTTATACTGTTTACAATTCTACTTTTTAAAAATATTTACGAAAACTCTCCGTATCAGTATCAGCAAGTTACAGTGTGCTACAAGAAACACCTGAAGAGGGCAACATAAAAAAACTTAACCACTGAAGGTACTTTAAAATAAAGCGAAACTCTTCTGGTTAAAGTAGACTAATTTACAGTTACAAAAATCGGTAACCTAAACTACACAAAATGTGTATCTGCAACTGCGCAGAAGGCGGCCATAGAACAAAGAAGAATTAAAGCAGTCAACAATCCGAAGATTGGTTTGAACACCACAGTGCTTTACTAGGCATGGTCCTGTGTAGATGAAGTATGCCGTTGCCTTCCTCCTATCTTCGAATTGACTTACCCAACCAGTTATAGGGGGATCTACAGTTTATCTTGAATTCTGAACCACGGTGCTACTCGATGTTTTTCACATCAGCAACATTGCGAGAAGTGAAAGAAGTGGAAAGTGACAGATAAAGAGCCTAATAATGTGTGGGGATCGACCCCCGACCTTTGTATTCAATGTCCGACTTTCTACCACTGTGCTAATATTATTAGGTATTATGTATTATAATTACATATGTCAATTGTTTGCCTACAAAATCTTTTTATAGTTACAATTTGTGAAGCGTGGTATGAAAGACCATTCACTGTTCTGTTAAGAGAATACTCCACTAACAATAAATAATGAAGATAAATATTGTCTTTGGTTGGGTTGCTGTTTCCCTGTCTTCGGAAAGAACACTGTTTGAAGAGGGTGATGAGAATTAGAGTTATTAAATATCCTTTTCCTTGCACAATCACACGATTAGTGTTGAAATTACTACATGTAATTAATATTTTGTACTTTCGAAAAGGTGAACATAGCACCCGTTCTAGCTTGATCAGAAATGTTTGAAAACTTTAGTCAGTGGCTCTATAAATAACATTAACAAAATTTCAGTGCAGTGGTTAGGAATACTGAGGGACTCAACTGTAATACCGTTTTTCACGTACATGACCACTTCCCAACATTGCAAAGAACTCCTGGAGAAACAGACAGCTAGCTTGTACTCTGATAAAGGAAACTTCTGAATTGTGACATTATTTAAGAAGTGCTCTGAAATAGCAGTAATACCACACTAAACATATTTAAGCAATAGCCTAATTTTATGGCTTATTCCTTGCGTATTTTCGTTAAATATACTAATTACCCTAAAGTTTCCATACGTGACGTTTACCGAACGTGGTTCCTTTGTTAGAGGGACTTACTTTAAGTAGGAATATCTATCAGCTGGTTTCAGTCTAAAACTTTTTCAGCTGTAACACCCACTACCAGAGGAATTTTCCCATGGATGATTCTCCTACCCCCGACTACACTGTCACTTATAAGCTGTTCCAACCTCCCCTGCCCATACCTATTGAGATGTACGCTGTACCTACTGAAACCCGACATGCCGATAGACATAAGGCATGCCTTATCCCATCAGCGCTACCCTAAGTCTCTTGTTAATATGCCTGATAGATTATTAACACGAGCCCGATCAAGACGCTGAAACAGTTCCACGAAATGCACATTTGTGCCACCACTTTCGGTAGCTATCTTTACAGATCACTACTTATGTCATACTCCCCATGTCTATCAAGACTTTTCCCAGCTCCATCCACTATCACTACTTGATCCTCTTCTGAAAAATTCCTGCATAATTCCCCTTTGTGAACAGCCACCTGATGCTAATCTGCGCTCGGCTTTAAAATGCACTCCTCAACACTTTCTCTAACTGCTGCCCTGCACCTTTCCCATGTGAGCTACCTAACAACAAAACATTCTTGTAATTATTAACCATATCTATGGTTTCAAGTTTCCTAACAGCTGAAATCTCCTGCTTATTACCTACACCTAAACTTACTGGAGCCTACTCTCCACTCTGAGATAAGTCAAACCTATCGTTCCCACTCAATTGTGAAACTATATAAGAACCTCCTCTTCCTGACTTCCTTTTAACAATTGCCAGATCCAATTCCCCTCTCCGGTCGCGGTGGCCGAGCGGTCTGCGACACGCTAGTCACAGTCTGCACGGCCGATACGGTCGGGGGTTCGAATCCACCCTCGGGCTTGGATGTTTGTGTCGTCTTTAGTATAAACTAGTTCATAAGTAGTTCGTAAGTTTAGGGACTGATGACCCCGCAGTTAAGTCCCTTAAGCTTAACAAACATTTGAACATTTTTGAACAATTCTCCAGCCCCTCTCCTTAAGCTGTTTAATTCCACCTTTGCGTTCGGCAACATCGCCTGAAGAGCATAGATCTTACGCTTCCATTACTCTGTTAACTTATTCTTGCTGCATAAGCAGCAATTACAGGAGAGTATCTCCCTAGAATGACCACTGGCTTCCCCACTGTAATCCCGCCAGTAAGAACACTTCGTACAAAGATCACGCCATAACTCATTACTCTCTACAAAATAACATACCAAAACGTAAATCCGTTCTAATAGCTGATACTATACAAATATCATTTTATAAACTAACTACGGTAATCCTAATTTCATTCTCTACGAATAAGGTGACTACTACTATTAACAGTATTAATCTTCAGCAAATAAAACAACAGAAACTTCATACTACCGCTTATAGAAAAACTAAAAGTCAAGCGCTCTCCGATATACTAACAAAGCTGAACACGTGAAAGCACAAAAAGTTGGTCTGCAGAATAAGCGAACTTGTCCTATGGCTATTACGCCAAAAACAGCAAGAAACACCGGTTAAAATACTAAATTTAATTAATAACTTTCCTGCACTAACATGTCCTTAAAAGTACCAAATTTAATAATTAACTACAAGGCACGAAGAGGTTATAGGAACTTAGCTTTCGTTGACCGCTACAGCTGGAATTGCTCGCTTCGAAATGTATACATGGGATTGAAACTCAATCCACAGTGCACACAGCAATGTATAAATACATGCTGCATGTTTACACACTACAGTGCAGTACATTTAGCCAACAAAGCACAATGAAAAATTCAATGTGAAATAAAGCACTATTTTACAAGTTTAAAATCAGTACTCTACTGGTAACATTCGATAAATACGTCTATAGCAACCGATAACAATCGGTGTACTGACACACGAACGTAAATTGCTTAGAACTCAGCTGTTATCTCTGAACTGATTAAAAATAGCAAATATACAGCTTTTTTTTTATTGCAATTGCTCTGTCCTGCCATTTCCTAAAAAAGTTACTGTTCCGCCCGAAACGCCGTGTATTCAGTACTATTTTTTCTAAGACACAGAGAACCTTTAAAATATATTTCATTACGATATCAGTGAAAATTTCTTCATAATCAATTTGTCACTCAAAGTACACAAAGTAAATTGATATCATAACGGATTACCATTAAATATCACTGTCGAAAGCGACGGCTGGAGGTTTTCCTTAATGGTCTGTGTAAACAGAATTACTAGTCCGAGGCTCCATTGAACATACAAGAAATAAAAAATATTTTCATTTAAAAAGGTGACAGGATTTACATGTCATTATTTCTGAAGCGTCAGGAACTAGCGGAAATAGAAATGCATAGTCGAAATTAAAATCGAAAACACAATTTTGACTTCCACTAAAGTAAATTTTTAAAGACTGGCACGGGAGTAGACTACTTACAAAACTTCGTAGAAAATTTCCTCAGATAAAGCACCCATTAATTAAGAATTTGGATAACACTCTTTTGCCGCGGTGGAGTAGCCGAGCGGTCTAAAGCGTCTCGCTGCGGAGCGCGCGGATGTTCGCCGTGGAGGTTCGATGTTGTTGTTGTTGTTGTTGGGGCTTTAAGGCGCTCAACATCGTGGTCATCAGCGCTGGAGGTTCGAGTCCTCCCTAGGGCATGGGTGTGTGTGTCCTTAGATTAGTTTACCTAGGTTTAAGTAGTTTGTAAGCTACGGACTGATGACCACGCAGTTTGGTCCGATAGATCTACAAACATTTGAACACTCTTTTGAATAATTAAATTCACAAACAAACACACACAATTATCTCTCGTTTATAGCGTCCTGGCTTTCGTTCTTGTTCCCGGGGTAACTGCAACGTCACGTCAACAATACCAAAAATTATTGCTGTATTACGTAGTTACCTTCTTCGCTTTCCTTGGGTCTGTCTATACGACGCACAATACCAGTGGCTTTTGTCTACAAACAGATTCATGTCACGTTCATAGGTTTGTGGAAAATGTATCCAATAATTTTTAAATAATTAAATTTTCTCTGCCATGTTGGTCATTTGGTCACCTGTTATAGAAATAAAAGATGGATAAAAATTTTCTGGTATTTGAACTGACGAGGATAATCTGCTACGTGACTTTGCTGTATTTGCTGGGCAGTGAGGGGGAGGGGGGAGTGTACAAGCTTCCTAGGGTTTTATTTGCGGACGGAGAAGTTAGTACTGCTTCCTCCCACAAGTCCCCTAAAACTTCCACATCCTTGCGGATGATGTTGCGTAGCAGTGTGCGTTTGTACCGCCCTACAGTACGCACGAGGTGCCGTAGTTGCTGTCCATGTCGTTCTGACTAACCTGCTGGCTTCTATAGTTGTGTCCCCAGCGCAGAAGACAGCACACAGGTCGTTGGTTCTTCTACAGCATACAAGTGAGGCTAAAATAAGTTCTGTATGATGGAAGCATAATAAGTGACTCGCGAGATTTTTAATTGTCAGGGATGCCATTTATTAAGTAAATAATAAAAAAAAATGAGCAACTATTGTTAATATGATATGGCCTGTGCTGCCCATAGTTCATGTTGAGATCTCGACTGTTATCACATTTACGCAAATCTTTACTCATGACCGGCGCGGTCCGGCGCGTATAGTGGTCAGCTCGAGACTGAAACTGCGGCGCGTTGCGAGAGGGCACCTGACGCTCTATTTCGCGCCAAAAAATGGCCGTCGCGCGCCTTCTGCAAAATCGCTCTTCTCTTGTTACAATAAGAGAAGGCACCTTAAACTTTTTAAACTGTCAAAACCTAGCCTGTCCTTGAGTGATATTTATTACAAATTGTCAGCTCTGAATAATTAATATTTAGTATACAATAAACAAAAACTAATTTCAAAAGAAATCACGTGACGTGAAATGCAGCAGCCAATGCGAAGAGAGCACCAGTAGCATAGGTGGGCTTTCCCACGGGTACCAGCACCTACTGTGCAATATGCTACTGCTCCCCACCCCACATTTCAACATATGCTGCACTGCTGTCGTTCTTCTGCGTTTAAGACACGTACGATGTTAGCAAAGAAACGGCCAACGGCCAGAAATATGAAGTGGCCATAGGCCAGGAATATTACAAGTGGCTACATAATGGCGTTTCGGAGCATGTAGGGACCGGATTGGGGGGAAGAGATACGACTTACTAATGCAGTGGGGTGGGCAGAAGAGATAATTATACAAGAAATGGGAGAGACGTACGATGGAGAACACGGACTGTCGGGTTGAGTCCTGGATAATTTCCGTGCACTCTAACGATAGCTGCATTCAGTGCACAACAGAAAAGCTGGAAGAGAATACAAAGGCCCGTAGTTGTGAATCAGCAGTTAATAACAACCAATTCTTTGCGTCAAGTTGTGTCGCGAGGTGGTCTATCTTCATTTCTGCCACAGTTTGGTGGTGACCATTCATTCCACTGTAATACCAGTTGGTCGTCATACCGACATATAAAGCTGTGAAGTGATTGCATAACAGTTGCACAGTGCATGGCTGCTTTCATAAGTGGCTTACCATCTGTCGGGGTATTATAAACATGATACGGGACTGGAAGAGGAATTTCTGGACAGGTGGATTGTGAGGTCTTCAAATGTTCAAATGTTTGTATAGCTTATGGGACTACGGGGTTACAAACTACTTATGAACTAGGTAACACTAAGGACGGCACAAGTATCCATGCCCGAGGAGGGGATTTGAACCCCCGACCGTAGTGGCCGTACAGACATGACGCGCCGCAGTCCCCTCGGCCACCGCGACCGGCTGTGAGGTCTTCCAGCGGTGTCTTCGAGAGAGATGGACGCTGTGGAGCTTGGTTGGAGGACGAAATACCACTTTAGGCGAGGCGAGGAAGATCTTGGGCAGTACGTCTCTCATTTCTGTGCCTGATGTCAGGGAAACAAGGGCTTGACGAAGGATGGGGAACGGACTGAAACAGTAGATTTGTATCGAAATCTGTTGAGAAGCACTCTCCGACTTGTACCGTATAAAATTTTACGTTTATAGTGACCTGTTTCTTGTTTTTAAGATCAATTGTGCAAAATTACAAGATTGGCGTAAAACTGTTGAGGTGTATGTAATAGAAACAAATCTTTTGCGAGAGTGGCGGATTTAACATGTATCTAACTGTTTATAGCTCCTGAACTGTGTGTAACACGTGGTTCGTACTCCTAGAACAAATGTCGTTGATATCGGTCCTGTGGTTTAGGAGATGTGCAAGACTGTCGCGTGATGCAGGAATTTCTCGCACATCTAATTTTTATAGCTGAATTTTGTGTTGTACGTAATCCATTCACGCGTAGTGATCAAGAGTGCAAAATTTCATCGAAATTAAATCAAAACTGTAAATTTGTATGTAATCACACAAATATAAAGATATTTATATATAAGGAAAAATAAAGAGGCTAAAGTTTTCATTGATTTTTTATGTTAAATACGTAGCCTAAGCTAAAGCTGATACGATACTTGTGAGGCAGTGCGTAATCCCCGATTAGTGAAAGGTTTAACATTAAAATTCGTACTGCCTATAGATGAAGAAACGTGGCGTCAGGGGACAAAATCTAAAATGAATCTGCAGGTTCTACAATTATCAGAACTAAATTATGATTGAAATTTAGACATATACGAGGAAATCGTCTGAGTATGACGTGTGCAACAATATTCCTCGCTGTGAATTACAAAGAGAAAAACCTTGATTCTGTGCGATAATGAATTTAGCTAATGACACGTATATCTGAATGAAGGAGATAACCCGATGAGGCTCCAATTAAAATATTATTGCTAATAGTGAACGGTAATAAAATACAAGCTCTGAAGTTGTAATTAAAAATAACTGGAAACTAGTTGAACAAAAAAAAAATAGTAAAACGGGGCACTAAAGGATGGAAATCTGCACGTTAGTGAAAACTGGAGGTGTGAATTTGTGTGAATTTGGGCGTGCCTCTGTATTAGGAGGGAGCGCGTTCGACGGCCTCTTCGCTGCTAACTACGCTAGTGGTAATCGGATATCAATGTCAATTATTTTGATTGGAAGCCGTCCCTCTCTTCCGCCTCGCCACTGGTTGTGGGATGCGATAGGGTCGCTGCTACTACACGGAATGGCGAGCAACACGAAGAGACTGAATTATATCCGGCGATGATATTTATTACAGTACAATCTGGTCGGGACAGAGTTGTTCACCGTATTCAGAGTTAGGAACGGTTCGGTGAGCTGTAGCTTGTGTTGATTAGAGATACAAGTGTCATTCGAAGGCTTTCAGAAAAGCCTTTATTTTGAGGACTTTTATTACACTTTAAGGAAGAGTATACCATATTTGATACGAGGGCTGTTATTTTTTCAACCTACAATTGGCTGTAAATAAAAGAAAAATGTAGAGAAATTAATAATTTTATTACTAAAGTACAGTAAAGTCTTAACTTATTTTTGTACATAATCGCCAAAACGATTGTGGCATTTGTCATACCGTGACAAAAGCTTTCCGATGGCTTCCTCGAACAATGTTGCCGCCACTGAGGACAGGTAAGTCTTGACGGAGTCCTGAAGTTCTTCGTTAGTAGCGAAGCGCTTTCCACCTACCCATGACCTCAGTTTTCGGAACAGGTTATAATCACTTGGTGCTAAGTCCGGGCTGTACGGTGGATTTTCAAAAACTTCCCATTTAAACTTTTTGAGGAGGTGTTTTGTCATGTTGGCACTGTGTGTTCGGACGTTGTCATGGATCAAAACAACACCAGACGAAAGCATTCCTCCGCGTTTGTCTTGAATGGCTATGC
Organism: Locusta migratoria; assembly: GCA_026315105.1. Taxonomy (NCBI): domain Eukaryota; kingdom Metazoa; phylum Arthropoda; class Insecta; order Orthoptera; family Acrididae; genus Locusta; species Locusta migratoria. Next base: position 335,222,939 of record CM048746.1, on the reverse strand, counting down.
GGAGACTGCGTAAAGTTTCACAGTAAAGTTCCTCGGTTATCGTCGTTCCTTTCTGGTCCCAAAACACAGTGGCCATTGTTTTTCTTTCATCAGTGAATGTGTAACTTTTTTGGCTTTCTTGGGGACGCTGTGCGCATCCACTGCTTTGATTGTTCCTTTGTTTCAGGATTGTCATAGAGGACCCACGTTTCATCGCCAGTAACAATCGACTTAAAAAAATCGTTTCCCTCATTGGCATTACGTGTGAGAAACGATAATGCTGAAGCCATTATTTGCGTTTTGTGGTCGGTACTCAGCATTTTTGTGATCCAACGTGCACACAATTTGCGATAGCCTAGGTCTCGAGTCACAATTGTGTACAAAGCAGACCTTGAAATGTCTGGACATTCATCAGACAGTTCGCTATTTGTAAACCTTCGTTTGCATCTCACCGCCTGATCAACACGCTCAACGAGGCCTACAGTGGCGACAGACTTGCAACATTGTCCATCTGCATCATGGACGTCTGTTCGTCCTTCTTTAAATTTTCGACACCATTCCTGAACACTACCACCACTCATATCGTTGTTACCATACACGTTGCCCATTCTGCGATGGATTTCCGCAGCACTACATCCTTCTGCTTGCAGGAAACGGATTACACTACGTAACTCACATTTAGTGGGAGCATCGAGCGTAGCGGCCATGTTTACACGGACGTAGCTCGGCTACGACTGAAACACAGGGGCCGTTATTGCCAACTCGTAAATGCGAAAACGTACTACAAAGTCAAAATTATAGATTTTGACTCAGAATTATCGTACATAAGACAAAAAATGTTAAAAAAAGCAAAAAAATTAATAAATAGGAAAAATAATGGTAATTTCCAAGGAACGGTGTACATCGAAGTAGCAGCATCAGTGCCAGCGATATATATCACACGTTTGACTAACATGTCTTTACTTTATACAATAAAAAGTGGTCCATTTACGTTGACGCATCCACATATCATCCTGTGAGATTTTTCTTAAACAAAGTATTACGCTACTCTGATGCTCCTTCTTGTACAACGATGTACAACGTTCGATGTACAACGTTCCTTGCAAATTATCAAAATATTAGGGAAACTGTCAGTTTAGTTTATTAAATAATCGCGCCAAGACATACGTGAAGTAGTGGTGGTAGTAGTAGTAGTAGTAATAGTGACCAGTAGTAGTCTTTATTATAGTGACGTAAGTCGTATGATGAGTTTAATGTAATTTCACTTACCTTAGTTCTATCGACAATTCGTATTGCCTTAAGTGTACCTGATATGCACGGTTTAAATGGTATCTCCAGCCGGAAAGAAATTATCTTACATTTGGCCAGTATCGTACAAGGTACTATCGTACATCGTACAAGCACTGAAATGATCGTATGCCCTCATAATTATCGTATGAGTTGGCAACCCTGACTGGAGCTGAAAACGGCAGAGATTGTGGTGGGGGAGCTGCGCAATCGCATGACGCGCAGGTACGGCCCCTCCTCACTTCTTACTTGCTTAGATGGACGATCAGAGGTTGAAAAAAAAATTCAAATTTAAAGTAGTCATACTGCTTCAAAAGTTTCGAAATCACTTCTGTTGAAACCTCAGTCGTCTTTGAGTGTAGCCACGCATCGGCCCCCTCAGATTTGTTAGGAAGGTATTGACGCGTGGGGATGGCTGAGGGGACTGAGGCACAATATCAAGGGTTCTGCGGACTCTCCTCTCGGAGGTTTCATTCCACTTTCGGGCATGGTTTTGTGTGTTGTTTTTTTTGCATAAGTTACTTTTAGTTAAAGAATGGAGATTCCAGGAAGAATTCAAAACATACGTCTTTTCTTGGCACAAGTTAGTTAGCTGTAGTAGTTTGTAAGTTTTGTATCCCATCCTCGTCGCCACTTTTGAATCCCATCCTCGTTGCCACTTTTGCATCCCATCCTCGTCGCCACTTTTGTGTCCCAGCCTCGTCGCCGCTTTTGTGTCTCGTTTCCGTCGTAGGTGTCGGTGGCCGAGTAGGAAGACCGACACAGGAAATAAGGTAGCACGCTTGTGCAGGTACGGAGGGGAGCAGCCAGCGGGACAGCAGAAACTGGAAACACTAGAGTAAATTAGAACGAGATATATATTGCACAGAATTTATACAATACTTAACTTTTACATAGGTCAGTACTGCAGAATGCTGATACATAGTTGGGATAGAGGCCTGCCTAGTGCCTATCTGATAGCCAAGTCTTCACTGGTGCCTATTTGATTCCAAAGTGTTAGCTGGTTCCTATCTGAGTCTCAAGTGAACGATGTCGTTAAGTGGTGGCCACGAGCGGAGTTGTAGCAGAGGGCGCTCGTGGCTGACGTAAGAACGCCGCGCCGTGCGTGCATGGCCGCGCGCGGAGAAAGTAGGTGGCGCGCACTTTGGACTTGTGCGACACCACAGTAAGGCTAGGGACTGATAACCATAGCAGTTCGGTCCAATAGGTATTCAAACATTTAAACATTTAGGACAATAAAATGCACTAAAGACAACTCCATTTAATGTAAGTAGAGATTAAAATTGATGAAGTGTAGACTATGGGCCACGGAGTCGGATATTTTGTATTATTGTAGTTCGGAAGTTCTAAAGCAGACGTATTAATAACGTTGCCCCAAAACCATTTCAAGTCACAAGCCTTGACACTTAACGCACTGATGAAAAGATAGCTGGACTTGAAGGACGTTCACCGTTAACAATTTAGCACGCACTTGATTCAATTAAGAGCTTGGGGGGATATTGCCTCTAGTTTCCTCTGCGCTTCTTGACGCCTAATTCAGGAAGAACTTCCGGATGACTCATTTGCACTCCGGCCAAATTAGTCCGACTATCCTAGTCCAGACTGTCGCACGTTTCCCACTCGCCAAACAGCTGAGCCCCTGGCTGATTAGGAACCCAGCCACGTTAACGGTGATGTCCGACACGCCAAGACCGTATACAACGAGAAAGGCAGCGCTCAGTCCACTACACGCCGCCAACTTGGGATTGAAGGAGCGCGGTCGCTGACTGTCTGGCTGGTCGCTATGACGCTGAAGGCTGTACCCAGCGGCCAGCTTATCAGCTAGCGATCGCGTTTGCTCAATCCTAACTTGATGTGTAGTGACGTAAGGGCTTGTGACACAACAACACAGTGACCAACGGTGCTTTCCAGTCATGTGTGCGTACAGGGTGATATATAAAACGATGCTTTATGTATTTTTCCTCGTTATTTGTATTTTTTGTAATTTATTATGTATTTGTATATTTTGTTTCTGTAATATATTTGCATTGTCCTGCTAATTTCCATATATGTCAAAAATATTGTAAATGTAGTAGACACGCTGGGTTAGCAAGGGCTTTGCTATTGTATAGAATCATCTTTGAGTAGGGAGTTTTTCATCGCTGGTAGCGCAGAGGCGCACAGCGAGAAGGAGTCGTTGTTTATAAGTAGCGGCGGACAGACGCATTTGTGAGACGATGTGCTCAGTGGTGTACGGAAAAAGTACGTGGATTGGCACTAGTGGAGGAGACGGCGAAGAGGCAGTATTTTGTATTCATACGGCCACAGCTCAGATAATTAATAAATGCATCAAGAGGAATGCTGTGGGCACTAAATTGTAATTAACATTCGTCACCAAGAAGAGCCTGTGTTTGCCAATTGTTAAGTGCCAACAGTCTTCAATCAGCAGCACCACGTCGCACACCAAATTCAGTAAGATCTGTCCAGTTTGTCTTAGCACGTACAGCTAACCAGCGTATTAGTCATGATTGTTCAATATCGAACACTGTTATTTATGAACCTGTGTTTAAAAGTCATTACCCATAGTCATTTTCCAAACACGTTCCTTCCTCATCCATTGTTTTTCTGAGAATATTCACAAAGTTATAGAAAACTATAAATCAGAGTCATTAAAGACAATGTGACAGTCGTTAATAAAAAAAAATGTTTTCAGAAAAGTATTACTAAATGTAGTTTATGCCAGTGTTGCTGATCAATAGATTTGCTAAGCTGAACGAAACTGCTAGACTAACTTTCAATTTCAAGAGATATTTCAATAACAGCGTAAAAGATTAATTGTTTCCCACTGCATATTATTTTGAGGTAAAGTTTGTTTTAACTTGCAAGTACTGACTAGTGAGAATAGTAATCGTTTACAAGTGTTTGAATGCTAATAATTCCTGGTTAAAGAAATAGTAAAAGTTAATCAGAAGGTTAAATGGTTATTTTCTAAATATTCAGTATTATCACGACAAGTCATTAATTAATTTTTGAGCTTGTCATTAGTACAGTTAATAGTTCAGTTACAACTTGATGATTGCCGGCCGCGGTGACCGAGGGGATTGAGGCGCTCCAGTCACGGTCCGCACGGCCTCTACGGTCGGGGGCTCGAATCCCTCCTCGGGCATGGATATTTGTGCCGTCCTTAGTTGTAAGTAGTTCATATGTAGTTTGTAAGTTTAGGGACTGATGACCCCGTAGTTAAGTCCCATAGACTCTACAAACATTTGAACATTTTTACAACTTGATTATTGCTAAAGCGCATGATATACTCGCTGTAGAATAATTTCTGGTACTTATATAAACAATTAATTATTTGAAGCTGTAAATAGTAAGTATTCAGGTGAGAGTTTTGCATGATTTGCTGCATGTTGCATTTGCGCGGTTATGGCTTACATTTCGCTCTTACATTGAACCCCGTGTTAGTGAACTATTTCTCAGTAATTAGTATATTGTCAGTGTCTTATGTACCGGATGTGATGCACATACTGTGATTCACGGCCCACCAAAATTTTACGTAATTTTTCATGTTTGTTAATTAACTTTGCTATTATTGACATCCCACCATATTATTTGCCTGTACATCGAGCTGGCGACCGTAAATCAATAAGTTACTCCCTTTTTCCAAATTAATCCCTGTGTTCCGTTTGTTCCGCATTTTTTTCATTTAAACATTAATAATTTTATTCCAAATTTTACCTTCCACTTTCTTTATTCCTATCAATTATTGTTGTCTACCAAAGTGGTGCAGAAACGTTCCGGTTATAGCCTCCGCTACATCATCGGCTTCATTACCGATAGCTTTTCCACCAAATTAAGATAATTAGGCACACGGGTCATTTTTCTATCTATCATATACTAACCGGTGGTGTAGCAAGGGAAGGAATATAAGCTGCGGCCTGCCTTTCTCGCTGGCCACGGCTGAGAGACAGCATCGCCAAAAATGTTCAAATGTTTGTATAGTCTATGGGACTTAACTACGGGGTCATCAATCCCTAAACTTACAAACTACTTATTAACTAACTAAGACTAGGGACGGCACAAATATCCATGCCCGAGGGGGAATTCGAACCCCCGACCGTAGTAGCCGTGCAGACCGTGACTGAAGCGCCTCAGTCTCCTCGGCCACCGCGGCCGGCACAGTATCGCCGTGCTCCGTGTTTACTGTACCACTGACGTCCGTCACAAAGTACCACTGCTCCCATAAGTCCTGCACATCCTGCTAAATTGTGCCAGGTCAGAAAAGAGACAATCACTCTAAGGAAACACACCGACAACATTCTAGAACATGCCAGTTTCCCTGTCCGTTACTCACTGTCTCTTTTCTCCGTCCTGCACTTCCGTTCTGTCTCTATGAAAGATCACCACACGCAGGAGAGGCAAAGATACCAAAATGGGCCGATCGCTGACGACTCTGTGGAATCGGTATAAATCAAACAGATATATGCCAACGATGTAATCTTGTTGATACAGTTATACACAGATTTATCTATGGGGGAAACTTAAATAACTGGAAATGGGTGAGAGTGCAAATAGCACTCCTCACAAGAACTTCTCCTGAATACGTATCTCCATACATACTATGTAGACCAGATGCAAGATATTTTCCAGAGAAAAAAAAATGACGCAGTGTACTGGTTATTGGGAAAGTACGTGAGCTACGTGGTTAACAACCTTGGACCGGACACTACCATTGACTTCAAACTGTACATGCAGGATGAATATAAAAAACTTAGCAAGTATATGGACCAAAAATCCAAATATGGAAACACGCTTATTATCGTATTTGAACGAATGGGGATAGGTTAATATTTATACATGGACTAATTGAATATAAGTTTTTATCGATGCCTACAAGACAATAACTGAAAGTGTTTGAGAAGTTTTAAATGCTAAGGTTAAATTATTTAAAAATTGAACTGTAAAATAGGAGTAAATCAACATGATGTCTTTTTTATGATTGTTTTTGTGTGAGTATATCATTATGAGTACCTGTGTAAAATATTTTACTTGTGCATATGCATCCCAAGATGTTATAATTGATGTTCACTATATACAGTAGAATATACAAGGAATAGAGTAAATAAAAGTTTATTAAAAAAATTTATGTACACCAGCTTACGATCCTTGACTATTAAAATTTTCACACCTATATGTTGAAAGACAACCGTCTGTCGTCTTCCATATATTTTTTTTATAAAATTGTCATTTATTTGACGTCGCTAGATTAGTATTTTGTTAACTAGAACCCCACTCTTTTCAAGAGTTTTATTTTATATTTTAAAATATTAGTTTCTGAAATATTAGTTAATATTGCTAGGATTTTGTTATCTTAAAATTATTATTATTGTGGTTATGAATGTGGCAATAAGTACAGCTTCTTTGCTACGCCACTGTCCCTGTGAGAATGTGTACTTGTTTTACTATTAAGTGGATGTGTGAGGATCTAATGGCTGTTTGAATGTGTGTGGTAATAGCTGGCTTTGCATGTTTCTCTCTGGCACAGAGTCGATAGTTAGTCGTTACCAACCCCAGCTGCTGACGCCACCAAAGGGGTTTCTACACCCTTTGGTTACAAGCCAGAGGACGAGCCCTCTCCAGGGCGAGTCTCACGATCTTCTCTCCCCACCACCGCTGTTCTCGTGGGTTTTGCCCAGTTTCCGGTAGCTTTCGCGCCTCCTGGCCACTCGGTGGTCATTTTGTGCTGGGATCGTGGTGGGGTAAGGTTGGTTCTGCTCTTGTGTCCGCGGAGATGGTAGCGATTCGTTGTGTAGCATGTTTAACTTAGACTCTTGATTTAGATTCATTTTTTGGAAAATTCCTTCGGATCATGCGCCATAAATGTTTTTCTTTATCCACCTTTATGAAATAACTTTAATTGTGGTGGCTTCTTTATTAATGCCTGTGTGTAATTTCGTGTGAGCTGCTATATATATTGGTAACTGTGTCGTTAACTTCCTGTTATTAGAGTAATTTGAACCAAGTCAGTTCTCAATTTGGGCCAGGGAAGAAGGACTAAAAGCAGGGAGTTGTCGGTAGTTCACACGGACCTTTTGCTAATTTCACTGCAAAATTAAGCTTTTTTATAACAGTAAACTCTTATCTGGGTACCTCCTATGAGAATTAAGCTTTGATTTCATAGAGTGGCCTACTTTTAATGCTTATATCTTTTTAGTTAGTACAAAATGATGTCGTAACAGTGAAAACTGAGTCGTCTAATAATAAAAATTTTGTAAAATATTACTCAATTTTCTTGTGCTTCATTTTTAAACATGAACGTTTTAATTTTTTGATTCTTTAAGATTTGTGAAATGATAAAACGAATATCATGTCTCAGCACCTCATCCACATTTGCAACATATTCATTATGTTGTGATCATCACACAATTCATATTTCGGTTGTACCGTTCGGATTCCATTAAAAATTGTATAAGAAAAGAGAATGACTGAATATTTTAACCTATGGATAATATATTGTACCGTGGTTTGTTTGCTCCATCCTTAGTTGGCGGTCGTGACGTACACATCGTCCAACCAATCGGGTCGCTCGCCAGTAGCAAAAATCTGCAAGAAAGAAATCCGACCGCAAAATGAGAAAATACCTTACATTCATCTCCTTCAGGCTGTGTTTAAGGATTTGGTGCTCATTAATGCAATAGGAAAAAAATCAGAATAACTAGCCTGAAATGGTAAGGTTGGCAACATGAGAGCATATACCATATATGAAAGACTAACGTGTTTTTAGCATACTTAGTATCATTTACATCAGCATCCGCTAAGTATGGAGGAAGACTGCAGGATGAGAGCAAGAAGGTAACAGAAGAATGTTTTTACAATTCAGTTGTACCACGGACAGTTGAGAAATCTTCAAATACTTGTAAACCTATAGGAGCAAACTGCTATTTTCATCGATCCATGACTTACAAACAACTTTAAATAACTTACTCTAAGGACAACACACACACACACACACACACACACACACACACACACAAGCCCGAGGGAGGACTCGAACCTTCCCCGGGATCGGCCACCTTATCCGTAGCAAGACGTCTTAGATAATGTGACCATGCCAAACGGCCACAGATAGTTCAGTTTCAATAAGAATAACTGGGTTCAGTTCAGTTCCTTGGCATTTCTGTGCAGCAAGATTTTTTCATTGGTATACAATGCACAAATGTAGTTCTATAAAGAAAAGAGGTGGACTTTGACATTAGTGACGAATATAGCATATATTTTCGGAGGAGGGGGCTAAATTACTGTAAAGATAAATTACGAAATCTTAAATAGACAGCACACGATATTTTGAATCCGATATGGCGCTCATATTCAGAGAATAATTTACACTGAAGACCGTTTTACTTTACCAAGATCAGGCTTTCTTTTCTTTTTAACATTAAATCATAAAAAATAAAGCTATTTGTTTTAAAAAAACTGGTAGGAACTGTACACCACTAACATCCCACTCTCGTCACCACTTCAGGGAACTATGATGGTCTACCATTGCGATGCCTCCACGAATCATTCATTAAAATAATTCAGATACAGAACTTACTTTTTTCTTTAGATTCAGTATTTCGGGGAAAGGGGCAGTATCCTCCTCCCCCTTAGACACTCAGCTGGTTAACATCACAATAACACCCTATAAAATTTAGTTACACCTCAGTAATGTCACGATGAATTGCTACTGGTTTCATTTGCTTTTCCCACAGCTGTATTATTGCTCTACCTATCTGATACTTGAAGGGATCCTCTATTGCTGGACACATTTAAGTATCCGCATTTTGAGATAAATTCACAGTAGTACTCCTGGGAGGTTACTGTACAAAGTAACTCAACGGACCAAAAGAGGAGATAATAGCCCTACTCAATTGCGTAATGTAAGTAATCAGAACTATATTTGGATTCGTCCTCATAGAAGTCTTTCATCCTTCGCTGGACTATGACTTAGCCCCTTAAAGACGATGGCTGGCAGAAGCGTAGCAGGATGGCTGGATATATGCTTAGGCTACTCTCAGATGGGTCAAATTCCTGACTTTAAAGCTGCAGTGCGTCGTCGGCGTCTGACATCACCGAATGAATTGTAGTCAAAGCAGCGATCAGTTCTGTCGTATATGATATCCAGGATTCCTCTAAGTCAGGTTACGAAAGGCGGGAGTCATATGTAAACTATCAAGTTTTGTGCTAATTACAGAGGTTAAAGATGTAGTAATAGTTCTTTTGATATTATTGGAGTCTATAAATTACTCAGTGGAAGGCATAGGAGAGACTGGTGTAACGGCAGAGAGTAAAGGGAAGAAATCATAACATGTAGGCTTTCACGACCGGCGTTATCGTCAGTTACAACTTCCGGACTAATTGCAGTGGTCGTTCCATTTTAAATCACTCCTAATACCTAAAACCAGATAATTTATGGAATAAACTGCTTCCAGTTGCTGACCTGTTACAGTGTAGCTAAATGATAAAGGATTTTCCTGTCTATGTGTTCATAGCACATTAAACTTGATTGAGATTCAATTGCCATTCCCGGCACCATACGGCAATTCGATGCAGATCTTCCTGTATTTCAGTACAATTTTCCATTGTTACATCCTCTCGATATACTACAGCATTATCCGCAAAAAGCCTCAGTGGACTTCTGATGCTATCCACAAGGTTGTTTATATGTATTGTGAATAGCAACGGACCCACGACACTCCCCTGTGGCACACTTGACAGCACTCTCATTTCGGAAGACTTCTCTCCATTGAGAATGACATTCTGCGTTCTGTTATCTAGGAACTACTCAATCAAGTCACAGAATTCGTCCTATACATCATACTCTCTTATTTTGTTTATAAACCGACTGTAGAGAACTGTATCAAATGCCTTGCGGAAGTCAAGAAACACGGCATCCACCCGGGAACCCGTGTCTATGGCTCTCACTGTCTCGTGAACGAATAGCGCGGGCTGCGTTTAACGTGATCGCCTTTTTCGAAACCCATGCTGATTCTTGCAGAGCAGATTTCTGATTCTCCAGAAAAGTCATTATACTCGAACATAATACGTATTCCAAAATGTTACAACTGACCACTGTAGAGATACAGGATCCATAGTTCCGCACATCTGTACGACGTCCCTTCTTGAAAACAGGTATGACCTGCACCACTTTCCAATCTTATGGAACGCTATGGAACGGTAAGCTCTTCTACAGACCTATGGTACACCACTGCAAGAAAGGGGCAAGTTCCTTCGCGTACTCTGTGTAAAATCGGACTGGTATCCCATCAGGTTCAGCGGCCTTTCCTCATTTGAGCAATTTACTTATCTATCCCTCTGTCAATTATTTAGATATCTGCCATTTTGTCATCTGTGCGACAATCTAAAGAAGGAACTACAGCGCAATCTTCCTCTGTGAAACAACTCTGGAAAATGACATTTTGGATATGTTTTTGTTTGCAGTGAAGTTCCCTTTACTGTCCGTTGCAGTTTTCTAACTCAATTGTTGTACCGCGGTGGCTCCTTTCCATCTCTTACGATCTTGCTTGGTACATACACATCTAATGCGTTTTGTACAATGGTTTTGAACATTTTCCACCGTTCTTCAACACAATCTGTACTTGAGTGTTGAGCCGTCAGGTACTATGAAAGCTGCCTTTTGTCACTTTTGTTGATTACAAAAACCTTCCAACATTTTTCAATATTTCTATTTAATCATCTATTTAATCTCTAAATCATCGATGCTGTAACCGCTTTATGATCACTGATTCCCTGTTCTGTATTAACTGTTTCGAATCTTTCGGGTCTGTTTGTCGCCAGAAGGTCTTCTATGTTGTCGCCACGACTCGGTTTTCTCCTTAACTGCTCAAGGTAGTTTTCAGATAATGAACTTAAAACAATTTCACAAGATTGTTTGTGCCTGCCACCCATTATTAACGTTTGAGTCTCTCAGTCTATATCCGGTAAATTAAATTTCCTCCCAAAACTATAATATAATCGGCAAATCTACTCGAAATGTTTTCCAAATTTTCCTTGACATGTTCTGTCACAACAGCTGCTGATCCAGGGGGTCTATAGAAACATCCAATTACCATGTTAGATCCTGCTTTAATCGTGAACTTCAGCCAAATTATTACACATTTAGGATATCCGTCAATTCTATACTATTGCACTTTTTACCGCTATAAACACGCCTTTCCCTTCTCTTTCCAGCCTGTCTGTGTGGTACACATTCCAATCTTAGTTCATAATTTCATTTCTGTTTACATTTGATTGCAGCCATCTTTCCGTCCCTTGTACCATGTGGGCATTGTAACCGTTTATTTATTTAATGCGAACAGTTCTGGGACCTTTCATAGACGCTCGTGCAGTTAACTAACACTACATTGATATTATCATTCCCTGCTACTGTTACCTTGTCGTGGCTCAGGAGGTGCCTTGTCGGGCCAAGGTAGGGAATTCTCTAAACTAAAACACACGCATGTGCACTCCACACATACTCTGCTACCCTTTTAGCCACTTCCTGCGTGTAGTGCACGCCTGACCTATTCAAGGGGAATCTACGTTTCTCCATTCGATAGCGGAGGTCGAGAAATTTGCACCGCAGAATCGTATGTGCCTCTGGTTTAAGCCTTCCACTCGGCTCGAAACCAGAGGATCGCGATCTCTTCTGGGAACTACACTACGAATGAAAGCAGCAGAGTCCTGATGTTCAAGTTGTGAAGTCGTGCATTAGCTTACACTGAAGTGGTTTGTTGGCCAAATCTACTGTACTATACCGTGTAAACATGTGGCACCTATTGACATATTCTAAGTATGCCTGTGTGTTATTTATGTATGAGTTTTATAAAGCTGCTGTTTGCAGAAAATACAGCAAACGATTTACTAAACGTAGACCAAAGACTAGCAGAGTCAAAAGTGTTCACTGTGTCTTGAATACGCTGCGTGATACTGGTACATTGTCTAGTAGTCATATTGCATCTGAACACGTAAATGCGAAGACTGTGGATGAAGTAGAAACATTTTCTTCAACTAGGATACTCTAAAATCTCTTGATTTTAGCTTCTTTCTATTGAAATTCAAAAAAATGTTCAAAAGTTTGTAAAGTCTATGGGACTTAACTACGGGGTCATCAGTCCCTAAACATACAAACTACTTATGAACTACTTACGAACTAGGACGGCACAAATATCCATGCCCGAGGGGGGATTCGAACCCCCGACCGAAGTGGCCGTGCAGACTGTGACTGGAGCGCCTTAGTCCCCTCGGCCACCGCGGCCGGCAATGAAACTCAAGTTGCTGCTGCAACACGTTGTCTTCGGCTATCAGATTGTCGTTTGAATGTGAACTGCAGCTATGACAAACAAGAAAGACAAGGTACGAGAAAGCTCAGCACCGTTATACATTTCCCCGTACGTAATTAGAAGATAACGCAAATGACACGCTATACGGCAAAAAAGTCTCGATGCTATATCGAAAAGAGAAACTAAGATAGTTTGTGTTTGCTGACGAAATAGTGCGCAGTGGAACACTAGTAGATGCCCGAAGATACTTTTCACAATGGCTGCACCTCTTACCAAAATTGATTATTACTTAAGTGTCTTCCAACCATCCTGAAATATTGTACCTTTTACTGACAGTTTATTTTGGTTAATTCTTCCTTTCACTTCTTTTTCAAAGCCGTCGGCAGATACTTCATAAAAGCACCGATCCTTTTCTTGGTAATTTAGAAGTAGTTCTAAGAAGCCCAAATGGGTAATATCTTGGGGAAAAAATTCACAAAGTTGCTAAAAGGTAACAGCACTGTTTTCTTCTATCAAGGTAAGTGGTCTCTTGCATTAGCCGTTAGGACGAAGTAGAACTTATGAGAAGCATGGCGTAGGGGGAGGGAAGTGCGTTGACCTGGCTTTTAAAGAGGACGCTTTTCCTACTCGGGTTACCTGTCCCGTCCAAGCGACATACATAGTACAGCATGCTCAAACTTCTGGTAGTGTATGTCGTCTGTATAGCACGTGCCCTTCGTCAACAAAAATCTATCATAACACAGTTAATAACTCCATACTTAGTTATCATAAACATCCGCACCAAAATACTAGAAACAGGAGGAAGTCACTTCAATCGGAATGATCCACAAAGTTGCAGATTCATATCATTGCCGTAGATTTCCTGCAGGACTCTGAAACATATACTTTCTTTTGAACATTGTAAACTGCCTGGATGAGAAAGACGTATTGACCCATAGTCAACACAGTTTCAGAAAGTATCATTCTTGTGAAAAACAATTAGCTCTTTACTCGAGTGAATCGATTTCACATATTTGGATTTCCGTAAGGCTTTCGACACTTTCCCTCACAACTTAGAGAAATATTACGATAAAACCTCTGTCAGGCATTTAAATGTGATGTACAGATTAAACATGTACACTCCTGTCCAATGAAATTGGTACACTACGAAGATGCAAATAATTAGCTTTTCAGAGCATACGCACAAAGTTGGCGCCGGTGGCGACACCTAAGACGTGCTAACATGAGAAAAGTTTCCTAACGATTTCTCATACACAAACAACAGTTGACCGACGTTGCCTGGTGAAACGTTGTTGCGATGCCTCGTGTAAGGAGTAGAAATGCGTATCATCATGTTTCCGACTTTGATAAAGGTCGGATTGTAGCCTATCGCGATTGCTGCGTCATCTCTGTAAACCTAATTGGTATTCATTCGGAAGTGCCAACTAATTTGTTAGCAACTTCTCAAATATTCATATGTTTTTAAATCTACGGCACTTCAGCTTACACATTACTTAAACTAACTTCAGTTAAGGTCAACACACTACATCCGCGGTGGATTAGCCGTGCGCACTGGGGCGCCGTGTTGCGGTGCGTGCGGCCGTTCACCGTCGAGGGTTCGAGACCCCCTTCGGGCATGGGTGTTTGTGTTGTCCTTATGTTAGTTTGCCTTAGTTTAAGTAGTATGTAAGCTACGTACTAATGACCACGCAGTTTAGTCCTACAGATTTACAAACATTGAACATTTTTAAGAGACAACACACCCATGCCCGAGGGAGGACTCGAACCTCCGATGGGGAGTAACCTATCCTTTTTAGGTTCTCTGTGCCTGGTATGAATATTACTATGTCCTCAGTACACTAGTCACGACAGTACGTTTGTACGATCTTCCTGCGTGACAGATGACTTGAAATATGATCTCTTGTGGCGTACCAGACTGGACGACAAGTGGTTGGTTAGTAGTCTTCGGCCCGCTTCGCGATTTTCCATATCACCAACATCTCTCTGATTCTTTCAAAGATTTTTCACTAGAGTGTAATAGAGGAAGCTGTTACGTGATCATCTTCAAGCTGCATCTATAAGAAATTTTACATGGGCGCTGATGACCACGATGTTGAGCTCCCTAAAGCCCCAATAACAACAACAACAACGAAGTTTTACATGCCGGCGTTTGGGCATTATTCTTTTGAATAGAGATGGGAAAGTCTACTTCTTAAGCATTCTCCAAACGTCGTTATTAAACCAAAGAGGGTCTTTTCCGTCTTATATATATAGTTCCATTTACAGACAGGCGCAGCGTAGTGGCCGAGCGTAACGAGGCGCAATAGTACGATACGCGGGCCGTTTCCCGTCGGGGGCTCGAATCTCCCCTTGGGCATGGATGTTTGTGTAGTCTTCAGTATAAGTTAGCTCATAAGTTGTTTGTAATTTTAGGGACTGATGACTCCGCAGTTAAGTCCCAAAAGCTTTTCAAACATTTGAACAATGTTTTCATTTACAGACAGTTTAAACTTGGTAACTAAATGACGTCAATTCGTTTTCTAAGTTTGATGATGAAAATACATACGTTCAATAGATAGCATAAGTATTGTCCTACGTCGCGCGAGAATAGCCATGTGGTTCTATACGTAATGTCAAGGACTGTGCGGCCGCCTGGTCGTAGTTTCGAGTCATCTTTGGGGCTTGTGTGTGTGTGTGTGTGTGTGTGTGTATTTGTGTGTGTGTGTGTGTGTGTGTGTGTTTGTGTGTGTGTGTGTGTGTGTGTGTGTGCGTTGTCCTTAGCGTAAGTTAGTTTTGGTTGTTTTTAAGTCTATGTACCGATGACGACAGAAGTTTGGTCCCTTTGATTCACAATCATGTGAACAACATCTATTCACCTACCCTTTTCGTTGTATTTTTTAAAATTTGGTAACCATCGTCACTATGATGCCATGTCTGTATTCGCTCTGTCGATAAGGTAGGGACGTTTGGTTAACAAAAGATATAAAATATGTATTTGTCAAACTAGAACCTCATGACAATTTTCGGATAACTTTTTCTAACTATTTCACAAGAATGTCTGCCCAGTCCACCCGCAGTGAAGCCACATACGTACCAGTGTATACGTAGTATACTCCCAAACAACTTATATTGCTAGTTCTAGATCTTTTCATGCTCCATCCCTCACTAAATAATTGAGAACCCTGCAATTTGGAGTGCTGCCAGCTCTTTGTTCCGAGAATAATTTCAGAGAGAAAACGTACTTGGAGGGAAATAAATTATGGAATTCTCTTACGACGACTTCTACAATTACCATATTTCATATGGCACAAATTGTACGTTACAGATAATTTCTTTAAATGGTGAACGCACTACTGTTATATTTATCAAAAATACGTTTGAATTGAGTTCCGTAATCACTTTTATATGAGGGTCATTAAATAATTAAAGAGACTAAATCGTCTGGGAAAAAACTGTTGGTAGGGCAACTTTGTTACTTTTATGGCTTTGGCATCAACTAATCAGCTCATTTATCAACAATGTTATAAGCTCAAAAATTAATTTCAAGATGGTGAGTCTGCTTAAAAGTTCCTCATTAGTTGAACAACGTTCGGTTATTCGTTTATTGCTCACTGAATGCGAAAAACTAGATAATTTATATTGTTTAACCCTCGAGCAGTCGCGCATTTTCATGGTGCAGGAGCAGTCGCGAGGCGCACTGAGAGCGCCACGTACGGTGACTCACTTTTCACGTGAACTCATGATAGCACTAATGTTTATAGTTAATTTTCTAAAAGGTAGATGTACTATCACTCACTCACGTATTAATAGTATCGAAATATTACACATTTTTGGCTAATTAATACGAATTTATTTCGACACCACAATTGCAAATACTACATGTCTAATCAAGAACTATGTATATGATATATATCACTTTCATTGAAAAAAATGGTTCATTATTTAATGTGACAGTTAATGGCATTTCTTATTATTAACGTAGATGAAAATCCAAGTATTTAAATCATACAATTTAACTGACGAAAGATTATGTTTTACTATCAGCTTTGAAAACAAATATCTTCGTATTGAATGCATACTGAAATGTTGTTGTAACAGCTTACAGAGACCACAACTCAGTAATTTCAGAGAGGTCAAGGATCATATCTCTAGTCTTCTGAGTCTGTAGTTGCAACATGACACTTTTCACACGAGTAACTAATAATCACATGCTTCCTGCAAACAAAACTCTTACATGAATCACACTTTATTGTTGTGTTAACATTCTTGGCCCTTCCACAAATAATACACTGTCCTCGTTTGTTAGAAGAAGGCTGCACAAGTTGCTCTGATGTTGTCTGGTACCTTTGAAGGAACAGCGAAAGAACCTTAGGAAGGCTTGGAATTTTGGCCCTCTCTACTACATGTGTTTTCATGAGATCAAAAGCAAAGTTCTTTAGAAAAATCCTTCTGGACACCTTATGATGTTGTCCATTTGAATAAAATAGGATCTGGGCGTTGATGCTCGCAATGTCTATTAGAGCGAAAAAGATTACGAAGGGCCATCTTCTAATAATACGAGCGACAGAATATGTGCTGCACATCTGGTCGACTATATCAACGCCTCCCTTTTGGCATTATAATCTAATGCAATACCAGGCTTACATGAATCTTCATCGATTGTATCTGAATCATACATAGTTGACAGCAACAGAACCGCCTTGTTCCTCTTTGGCACATACGAAATCAATGTCATATCTTTATTATACCCGAAAAGTGACGAACCTGGTGCTCGGTCTTTCCTAGGCAAAAATTGCAAGGGAATTTCTCGTTTATTTTTTCTCAGTATCCCAATACATGTAAGCATTATCTGTAACAGTGATATGGCCAAGGTACAACTTGTGTACCAATTGTCCATTGTTATATTTCTGTTGCATCCCTCTATATGACTCAATAGCCTGTGAACTATTTCTGAAGCTGAATTGGAAACTGCGTAAGGTCCTTCAGGTTGCTTTCCACAATATACCTCGAGGTTGCTTGTAAAAAAACGTTTTCGCGTCACAAAGTGCGAATATCTTGATGCCATATTTGGCAGGTTTGTTGGGAATATATTGTACAAATCGACAACGTCCCCGAAAAGCTTGAAGTTTTTGATCAATGGTTACAAACTCACTAATATTGTACCTATTTTTACAATTGGTGACAAACTCTTCCAAAATGAAGCGTACTGCAGCCAACTTATCAAATTTTCTTCTCTCTGTTCTAGTAGTTTTATCATCAAAACGAATACAGCGTAGCAAGAACAGGAATCGCTTTAGCTCATCACAGCTCTTGCAATGTAGATTTCTGATTCATCGGTATTCCACATCTCCATTACATTCGTATGATTAGCTTTCTTTATTCCGAAAAGATAAAGTAAACCAAGTGGTGCCAGTATTTCAGTTCTCGTCGTTTTTATCTCTTTCTCTTTGATAATCAGGTATGAGCTGAATGTATTTGTTTGTGTAATGTACAATTATATCAATCATTTCCACGATAATTATCTTACTGAATCCAGAAATCGCGGTTGTTACATCCCTAGCAATAGCCTTTGGTCCTGGATATATTTTTACAATATTTTTACTTCTGGCTTTGCTTGTGGCTGTGCTAACTACTTTCATCCACATAGTTGTGTTGTCCCTTCCCATGAACCAATCACCAGTACAATCTGACTGACAGTTACTGTATTCATTTTCATCAAACTCGTACTCTTGTCACTTTCAGTGTTATGGTTACTTTGAGTAATTACCTCTTCTTCATCATCAGTGTCATCATCCGATATACTGCCTACACCTCCCAAAAAATCTGGATCATCATTCAAGCACCACTCGAGTTCTCGCTGGTTAAACGCTTCCTTGCCCTAAAATAATTCTCATGAACACGGACCATAGGAATAACGTAACTGAAATACAACACTAAGTTTGAGAAAGTAAAAAAAAAAATACTTACAGTCGCACGGCGCACTGAGTACACCAGTTATGACAACGCTTCACAACTTCTCCTGTTAATAATTTTCTTGAGCACCGACAATTACCAGACTGCACACAACAATAGTGAGGATAACAGTGGAGGAATAGCTAGAGTTTCAAAAGTCTCCATTGTTACCAACATAACGAAAACCATGTTTATTTAACTATGGCGCACTCGGCCAGCGCGACCGCTCGAGGTTTAAGTCTAAAGTGTATAGTGAAGGTCGTATGAATTGTGCAAATTTTTAGAAGTGGGTATAGCAGTTCAGAAATTTCGCGACACAGTGAATGACGAACATCGTTCTGGCTGAACAGTTGCAGTTTCAACATCCTCAACTGAAAGTTAAACTGAAGACACTATTCTTGGCGACCGCCGTGTGTCTGTGGAAATGATAGTTTATAAGGTAATAGTTAGTACTCGTACAGTTCACAACATTATCTGTAACAAGCTGAAGTAGCGCAAAACATGTGAAAGGTGGGTTCCATAATAGTTGACGCGGATACTCAAGGAAAGAAGGTTGACAGTGTGCAAAGAGCTAAAGGAAAGTTATGAAAGAGAAAGTGAGGACATCCTTGACAAAATGTTAACTTGTGATGGAACTTGGTTTCACTAGGGTAAGGTGGTACAATTTCGATCATTTCGGACGAATGTTATTGTAACTGGAAATATATCGAGAAAAGATGTAATTTTAATTATAGCACTTGTTCTTGGATGTTTAACTAATATGTAACACAAATATTAGGCAATGACAAATGACGGTATAGATACACAAAGAAGTTACAGAATTAAGAAATATCGATCGAAAATGTACCACACTAGGTACAATTGTGATCACTTCCTAGTATAATTTTGACTAAGGGCATCTTCCACATAAAAAAGCACCTTTTCCGTCAGGCACCAACGAATACTTCGTTGTACCAAACATTGCATTTTGGGTAGAGAATCTAGTCACCCTTAAATAGAAAATTTATAAGAGCTCGTTAGACTAAGTAGCTTCACTTACCTCCTAACGTGAAAAAATTGATCTCTCCTTAGCACAAAGTGGTGTATTCTTGGAAAAGACAGGAGGAGCTGTAGAAACCTGCTACGCTACAATGCCACACTTCGAGACTGACAAATGGCGCGAAAATTTATGTTGATCAGAATTGTACCTATATCGAATTTGTACCACCTTACCCTATTATGAGCGTAAATAAAAAGAAGCATGGAGCGGAAGCGCACCAACTCCCCTGTCAAGATAAAAGTTCAAAACCCAAGCATCAGCCGAAAAAGTCATTTGGAAGGTGTTTTGGGACGATGAAGGTCCAACTTTTGTGATTATCTCGAAGAGAAGCATGCAATAAACGGCCAATACTATTCACATTTGCTTTTAAAATTTGAAGCCAGCCATGAGACAGAAACGCCGTGGATTTCAGAGGAGAGGGGTGGTTCTCTAGTAAGACAATGTACTCCTCATATTACTCACGTCGCCTGTGAGAACATCGCCAAAATGGGCTAGGAAATAGTGTCTCATCCCCTCTACGGTCCTAATTTAGCACCTAGTATTTTCTATTTGTTTGGCGTACTGAACGAGACATTACGTGGGAAGAGGTTCCAGGTGAAAGAGGTTGTGAGAATGTTCGTGAGAAATTGGTTTAAACAGGGAGACCGAGAATTCTTTGCAGCCGGAATAAATAAGCTTATAGCCCGTTGGAACAAGCTAAAATGATCAAGCTGATTATGTTGACAAGTATTAAAGTATTGATTATGGACAAAATTTGTTTTTTTCTCCAGACCAATTTGTCTGTTTAATTAATTAATGACCTTCGTAGTAGGCACAAGTGCACACGTTTTAAGAGTTAACAATGACCCAAAAACTTGATTATGAAATCACGTAAGTAACTTAGTGTCATTGTCCTTTATCAAAACAAGCATCGAATATTTTACAGCAAATATTTTATTTTTAAACACAATTTAGCTTCAAAGTATTAAGTTTATAGGTGGCAACTGTCAAGAAAAACGAAGAATTTGGAGCGTCAGTAACTTCTATTCAGATTAAGGAAGATATTAGTCGAATTCTTCATGAGAGACTTTCCGCAAGTCATCCAGGCAGTGTTCAGCCTAGTACATGAGACACTTGGTTTTATTTACATACAGTACTCAGGTAACGGTTCACAAATTACTGCTAAAGCCTCTTGATAGTACGTATCTACTGCAGTACACGTTCTAACTGTACGTGTCCACTCCTTGTTATGATTCGTTACGATTAAGTTGGAAATAAAGATACGAGGAAGTACGAATTCTGGATCATACACTCCCTGCTCTACTTATGTCTGTCCCCATTATAATGCGACTCTCTTGGAAACACCTATAGTTAATCCATATGCTCCTCTCTCCTCTGTCTATACATCTTCCCTCATCCATCTCTAAACAAAATGTCCTTTGCGTCGTCTATCCTTTGATGTTATGTTCAAAAATCTCTTATCTACGAAAACTCCTGAATGAAATTTTTACATAACCTTGCAGTCTGGTACACATGTTTTTAAATTTATCTAAATTTGTTACATATATACAAGGTGTTTCACTAAGTGTGCTTGCCTCTGTAAAAGGTGACGGGAAATTTTAATGCGGTAGGTCAACATAAGAAATGTTTCACTTTCTGCGGAGCCATGAACATAGTTTATTGTATCATTTTCCAAAGAGTTACAGCACAAACATATAATTTTTTTAATGGAACAATAGTTTTACATATTTTGCATTTTCAGTATTACAGAAGTTATAATAAATCCATAAAAAAACTATAGTTTCTAATAGTACAGGTGGTAAAGAGACATACACACAGTTTATATTCGTATTTTATAAGTAAGAAGCATGTCAAGTGTTAAAATATGGAATAGTTTTAATTATGCCTACTAGCAGCGATGGGCATGGAGGAAAGGGTGGAAATGGCGGAGGCAAGTGAGTGTAATAGTTCACAAATAAGGAAATATAACGGAAGAACAGATTGTGGTGTAAGAAAGAGAAGAAAGAGAAATAACGGAGAGAAGAGCTTTGGTTTTACTATCAGACAAAGTTGACGGTATACATGACGGTCCTCATTGCAAAATTCCGAAAATTCCTGAATGAATACTTCTAAATTTTGATACTACATTCCAAGGGAGTACGCACATGTTTTTACATAAGAAAGTTTTAAAACATGTAATGTATGCATTTACATAAATTTTATTCTAGCTAAATGTTGTTACAAGAAATCGCGCAAATTACACATAAGTAGGATATGTGTTGGAAATTAAATAAATAAGTGTATAACAACCCTCCTGTCTTTCCAACATCGTATCCAAATTCCAAAACAATCGACGAATAAATTTTATTCGTTAAGGGTCTTCAACAAAAGAATAGTTCCATTTTTGTTTATATAAAGTACCTCGAAAAGATATTATCCGAGAAGAGACGACGACCTGAGAACGGCAGATGCCACGAGGGGGAATATTTGATGTACTGATAATGGTCTCAACGTCGTCCACCAACAGGTGGCGTAGTGATTTTGCTGCCAGAACACCATCTGTGTGTGTGTCCTGTAATCGGAAAATTTTACTGTCATCAGGCTTAATATGATAATCTCAATATGATATGAAGAAAACATGCTTCGTGCCGCCGGGTCACACTCGTGCTTCTTCCAGGAATCTGAGCTCGTGTGAAATTGGTCTAATTGTGATTTCCTGAACGGCAAGATAGTCTTTTCGGAGAAATTCCACTCAGGTTCGGCGTGCAGCGACAGTAGTGCAACGCTGTTGGATGATGCAGTGGTTACGTGAACATTCTCACACCCGTAGACGATGTTCTGGTTGTCCGCGCACCACAGACGTCCGCCAAGATTGCGGTATTGTAAGGGCAGTAGTGGCAGATCGCACAGCGCAGATGCGAGGGTCTGTGAGTCCAGAAGTGTGACACGATCTGTTTCCAGTCGGTTACTAGCAGTGGCACAAAACCGACTGGCGCCGTCTGAGGATCTTTTGGAAGGTGGAATGGCAGACTGTGGTCTTCAACGACGGAAGAAAATTCTTCCTCGATATAAGAGTTGGATCGTTTGCGCTTATGATGCGGACCTATCGAGCGCTGGCTCGTAGCGTGCATTCGTGCAAGACACAATAGCCCCAATTCAGGCTTTATGGTCTGCTGTGCGATAAGCTACAACTGTCGTTCACTTTTTATGTTTATGGAGGGCACGAAATGTTCAAACGTTTGTGAAGCATATGAGACTTAACTGTGAGGTCATCAGTCCCTAAACATACAAACTACACATGAACTACCTTATAGAGAAGACAGCACAAACATCTATGCCCGATGGGGGATTCGAACCCCCGACGGGGTACGGCCTCGCGCATCACAGCATAGCGCCTCAATGCGCTCGGCCGTTCCGCCGCGGCTATAGAGGGAACGCTAACCAGCACTAGGTACAAAGGTGAAAAAGCTGTTGTTTGGACAGTATTTCGACTGAAAGATGATGCGTTGTTCTTTCAAAGTAATGCTTGCTCACATACAACGCATGAAATAGCATGATCTGTAAGACGTGCAGAAATCTCCGTCGCCAGCACCACCACCGTACTTGTCTCCAGTCTGACAGGTGTGGAATATGAAAAAGCGACAACTAACGTGTGCTACTCGTCAACCACAGCTGTCACATAACTACGTGAACCGGTTGAGCAGCCGTAGAATAATGTGCACCAAGACAATATTCGCCATCAGTATCATCGAATTGATTTCAAAATCATCGCCTGCTACCCCCTCTCTCCCGTTTCTTGTGAAAGGTACATCATGTATCAATATAATGGCTCATCTGAAGGGGATATGCCACCCGTTGTCTTTAATCCGTGGCACCTTCGTGTTGTGTGCATGCGTGATTGTTGGTGGCGTGAGTAATTATGTGGTGGCTGAGTTAAAGACTATAGTTTGTTTACAAACAGAACATTTCTTGTAGATTAAGATTTTGTGTTTAAAAAGTGATCTGTAGCTTCACTCTAATAGTGAGGTACAGGTTAACAGGGAGGTATTCGTTCGCAAGTGAGCGCCGAAGGCGCGAATTCTTTGGCTGACACCTGTGATCGAAGGTATATTCTGTTGTTGTAATGTGTAATTTACAAGGCGAACAAAAGATTATTTACTATCTACAATATATAAGAATAAAAATATCATCCCGTATATATGTTTTGCGACATGTGTATCACATCATGGGACAATTCTGACGGGTGGTATCCCGGTCTTCAATTATACCAATATATTTAATTTTCATAAATAAATGTATCAATTATTTTAAAAAGATGGTAAATTAAAAAAAACATTGGTAAAACTACTATGTAAAAATAGCTTCAAGGACTGTCAATCTATAAAATAAATAAATTCTCGTGCCACCTCAGCTGTTTTTATTAGGATCACTCTTTATAGATTCACTTCCGGTTTCACTTGATTACAGACGTATCTTCAGGTGTAAAATTTATTCATATCGAAATTCTTAAGTATGTACCAACGTTCGAATTGCTTTCCTCTGTAATCTGATTAAAATTTACTTAAAAGGTCTGGATAGATGGAAACATTCCCACGGATATCATCAATCAAAATTGAAACCAGGCCGTTAGATTTTGGGTCAAATGGGAGCGTATTTTTATTACCGCATTGTCCAAAAAACCCGTTGTTCGGCAGTGGAGAAAAGTACATTGGAAGTAGTAAAACAAGCTCTTGAATCATAGTCACCGGGATGTGGATGACTAATGCAGGCGCAGATACGCGTACTGTGAAGCTGTGAAGTGAACTGGTCTATTTTATAGACTCATAATCCTTTTAAATAGCAGTTTTACCAAAATTTTCTTACCATCATTTTAAAATATTTGATAAACTCATTTATGAAAATGTATTTTCTTAGCTGCGGATGCCCCAATTACAAAGTTATCTGTACCAATATATTTCAGCCTGGATCGACAGCTGGTGCCTCAGTACCCCTTGAATTAATCAATTAATGTACTTCGTACGCACTGTTTCAAAAACAGTACCTAAGTGATTCGGTCTGTTATATTGGGCGTCCGATCTCTTCGCTTTTTTAGAAACGAAAGTCACCTATGTTTTATTTTCCAGTACTTGGGACTCCTAGCTTCATGACTTACTCATTATCTTTGGTAATCATTGTCGTCATGATTACACCTTGACCACTTACGCCTGTTCCTTCACTAAGATCCTTGAGAAGGTCAGGACTCTAAGTAGGTATAAGTTCTCGAATATTTCCGTTGCGTGCAGGCTGTCCATTTAGCTACTGAAGACAGTTTTCAGAAAACGTTTCAATATTAGTTCATTAATATGTACCCCCTGAAATGAAACCATAGACACACAGTCTATTCTCCGAAGGTTAAAGTCATCCTCCATCTAATATTGTATGGTCCGGGTACATTAGCCCTACAGGACATTGTCTTTCTGTCAATGGCTTTAGAGCTCTTGTGATGGAACTCAC
The DNA here is from genome assembly GCA_026315105.1 of Locusta migratoria. Lineage (NCBI taxonomy): Eukaryota > Metazoa > Arthropoda > Insecta > Orthoptera > Acrididae > Locusta > Locusta migratoria. The sequence continues at coordinate 335,197,931 of CM048746.1, read as the reverse complement.
GAGACTGTAAATACGCCCAGCCGTTGGCTCGATTTCTCCAAGACCTGTTATACGTGTCCAGGTAACTTCACAGTCACTCTCGACTGTGTCAGTAGAGACAGTAGGAAGGAAGGAAGCTTGGAGTTTAATGTCCCATCGACAGCGTGGTCATTAGAGACGGAGCTTACGCTCGGATGTTTGGGTAAGGATGTGGAAGGAAATCGGCCGTGGCCTTTCAAAGGAACCATCCCGGCATTTGCCTGTAGTGATTTAGGGAAAACACGGAAAACCTAAATCTATATGGTCGGAGATGGATTTGAACCACCATCCTTCCGAATGCGAGTTCAGTGTGCTACCACTGCGCCACGTCGCTCGGTTGTAGAGATAGTACTTTTGTCGACTGCAATACAGTCCTCCAATTACGCGTGATCTATCACGCCTATATACATTCCACCACCATCGTCATTATTATCTTCATCCTGTGCATGTTTGACTGAACCGAAGTCTAACCAATTAAACGTGATCACACCATCATCTTTCGGATCCATACGTATCAGACGGTTACGCCATATTCGTACATCCCGTGTTGGTACTTTTCTACGTTTACAGGGAGTTCCTCTCTTTTCTCGTTGTTCCTCTGATGATCTTCTAATCTGTATCGTGTAAGAGATCCTATAAGTTTAATTTTTGTTGCTTCAAGTTGTTGTAACTGTTTGTCACGTGTTTGTGTTGATATTCCTTAGAAACAGGTCGACCGAATTTTATGAAATTTTTGTATATATTTTGTAGGTATGAGAGTAGGTCTTAAAGTATGTTTTATTTCGCTACGTGATTAGGCTACGTGATTAGGCTATTCCTGTTCAGAATTGTTTCAGTATTTTCCGACTTGCCGCAGTTGCAATTCAAGAGCATTTTATTAAATGTTATCGCCGCGAGAGTTTGCATTCTCACAAAAGAAATGTTGCTCCATTAAATGCTTGTATATTTGTGTTTTTGCAAGGCACCCTTTGTCATGTACCATAGGAACATGTTTGTATCTTGTGACCTTTCTCTTCGTATAAGTGTCGTGTGTGCAAAAATTCATCAAGATCTGAGAAAGCCTATGTATTTTGTCAAAGTTCGTATATTATGTACCTTCCACCGTGCACCGAACGAAATTTTATACAGACTGTGACATTCCTCTTGTTTTTATGGTCAAATGTGCTAAATTTCATAAATATCGGAACAAACTCTAGATTTGTATTCAATAGAAACACAGAGTCACATTGGAAAACGCACTTTATTGTCATCAAATTTTCCAGTTGTATTTCATACAACCTTAACGAAAACAACAAAAAAGGGATCTGTGAAATCGATGCAGCCGTTCTCAAGTTATGGCGCGACAAACATACTTAGGGACCTGTTTTTATCTTGCAAGATACTCTCCCCCATGCAACGTATGAAACTTTAGGTAGACAGTGACCTTTCTTTTGAAGGTTAAGAGTGCAAAGTTTCGTGAAGGTCGGAATGAAACTGTAGATTTCGTCTGTTTGTAGGAAAAGTATCGTCCGCCATGCACCTTCTTTCCGTCCTATCGCCAAATACTTTCTTAGCTAACATCCTCTACCTTTAAACTACATATCGGCCAAATTTCAGCCTCATAGGTGTGGTAGTTTTAGCGGTTTCGTGTTTCGTCAGTAAGTGAGTGAGTGACCTGTAGATTATATATATATGAGAGAGAGAGAGAGAGAGAAATGTTAGGAAACTGCGTGCGAAATGTGTTGTAAATTGATTTCGTAGAAAAGACGTAGGAAGTTACAACCTCCTTCTTTTTAGGGCGAAGTTTCATGTATTTCAATGTCTTTGACTTCATAGCACCCGAACTATATGTAATCTATAGTAGAAACGATTACATTACTGGTAGCTGTGTGACGTCATGGAGTTTTGACGGCTTCCGTACTGTGACGAATAACGCACCAACAGCCGTACCACTATCAGGACTTTCTCATCCAGCTCGGCCAATCGCTGCCGTCCCCCACATATGTACCGCCCCGGGCGTGGACCCCCTGGATGCTCCACGCTACGACACTGATGTTTAACCTGTCATACACAGTGATGGCCCGTTGTCTTGTGCGAAACGTTTCGCAGGACACTGCAAGCATACGTTCCTACCTAATGTTGACATATATCTGTGTTTCCATACGCATACCTATACAGATTTTTTTATATGCTTGCCAATACCAGTTTCGTTCACTCTTCAGTGTTGAAAATTGTATTTGATATATCTTCCTTCCTGGAGCCTGCATCACATTGAAAGTCATAAAGAGACAATGTTTTTAAAATGGTCCAGATTTGCTGCCTAGATGTTTTTATTTTATTAAACAAAATACAATTAACAACCGACATTTGCGTAACGGTGTGCAGCACAAAAATTCAACAGTATGTGCAGGCATTTGATGACACTGTAGTGACATAAATAAGTCTCCCTGCTGTATTAAGAGACAACGATCAATTCTATATATTCCAAGACTATGTCTGAAGTGACCGATCACACATGGAAATTTGTGCCACCAGATTTTATTGAAACAGCGTTAAGTTCACAATAAAGGAACCGAAGATTTATACAGTACCAAGTACGGAATCATAAATTCTCTGTATGTTGCAACTGACAACACCTTTCACTATCTATGATACGTAGAGGTATCCTGATGTCCAGAATACAGGCCCGTAAACGTGTATGTTTACCCGGCGAAGTTCGGAGGCAGGCGATGTTAGTAAACCAACGGCAAACAGTCTGTATCCAAGTAGAAACTAAGAACGCCTATTGGCATCCGCTGAAATAGGCAATATAATGAGTCCTGCGGTTATTGAGGTGGAGAATATCGAAGGCGAACTGTCGATCTGCTCTATTATGCCAATTTGCATAGCGCGTTCGGCCCAGTCAGTGCGCCGACATGCACCGTCCAATCATAGTGGACATACTTCGGCATCTGCGTGATATAGTTCTATATTAGTATCGATAAGCGTTGTACCTGTATGGTTAGATGTGTCTCCTTAAGTTCGAGTCATTGCTGTTTATATTTTCCCCGAGACGCACTGCAATGCCGAGTCGTGCGCCATAGTGGACGGCAACCGTGTCGGCCTCGGTGCTGTTGGGGTTGAGGCTACAACAGGCGTTAGTCTTCCACAAGAGCTGTTGGACCGCGGTCGCATCAGTGTCTGTTTCTGAATTGAATAAGGGACGTATTCCAGTGTTATTTATTACCTTTCCGGTACCTCAGCGGTTACTATTAACGGCTTGATGGTTCGACAATGTCGACATCTCAAGTGTTATATCCAATATTTGTAGCATTCTTTCAGAACTACGGTTGTGCTCTTATTACACTGCCACATTTTTACCGAAAGTCCAGAGACTCCGAAAATTAATAAGCAACCCTTTTCCTCTGTAATATTCGTTGACTGGGTTATGCCTTATGACTTGCTACATAGACATTCATATTCAACGAATCTTGTCGGCGGTTATCATCAACTAAACTTTGGCATTATACGTTTGTTCGTGTTATGCATCACTTTCTAACTTGAAAACTCGAAGGCTTTTTACCTCGTTACTAACCACTTTGTCTAGTTTCTACGGTCTTATATTAAGCAAAACACATCAACATTTATCGGAATCGCTTCATTGTGAAGACAGATAATACATCTATTTTCATGAGTTTACGTAACTTAAAAGAGATCAGGACAATTCATTTAAATCAGTTGCATGACATGTGTGACTGAAACTGCAAATTGTCTGAACCATTTTCAGCTCTCTCAACACTTGCTTCAGTACGTTTGACAGCTTTACAAGTCAGAATTATTTCCGTCTACTTCGAAAAACAAATCTTAAAAATTAACAATGGAAAATCTAATAGGAATAACAATAATGGAGGACAGGTAACAACTCACCGTAAAGAGGCTCGCTGAGCTGCTCACAGATACGAAAATAGATAATCACATTCTCACAATTTAAATTTTCGTCCATGGCTTCGACAGACAAAGAAACACATACATTGACGCAATCGCTCAGACTGCTATACACACAGAACTATCAAGTTTGTGTATAGTGTGTATAGTTGCCTCAGTGATTACGTGAATGTGTGAGTTTCTTTTTCTGACGAATGCCATGGCCAAAAATTTAAGTTGTCTGAATGTGATTATCTATTTTCGTGTCTGTCAGCAGTTCAGCGAGCCTCTTTATGCTGAGTTCTTAATACGTTTTAATAGATATATGTACGTCTTCTCATAAATTCGTATTAGAGATCTGACTACTTGTTTAGCAAGTCAAGGCTCCTCTTGTTCTTATAATACGTCATTGTCTCACGTATCACTGAAGTGGAAAATGGAAAAAATAAAATAAAATAAATATCTCGATTTCTGCGGGGACTGAGTACTTTCCGATATCAAAGCCAATAGATTCAGACATTCATCATACTTACGACAAACCTGGGTAGGAGAAAACGAATTTAATGTACATTTCATTCTATTCCATGATGGTGGTGGCGGCGGCTGGTGCAGCAACAGTGTTGAATAATTAAATAATTCTCAGTCTCTGTTGCAATAACAGTCTTCAATCACTACTTCCTCAAATGGCTATTCATATTGTTGGATGTGAGAAGTTTAATGTTTCTTACTGACCGCAATTTTTGCTTGACATGTTCTACTGTCAATGTCCCATTTAGATTTAACATCTAATGTAATCTATTGCAACAGAGACTGAGAATTATTTAAGAATTTATTGTAATCGTTCCCAAGAGGATATCGACCGATTGGTAATCACTTATTTTAAGAGCAAACGTCTAACCGGCGCATCTTAAACTCTCAACTGACGACATTCATACTTCACTTTGCATGTTATATAGTAAATATATATGTGTAACATTACCGATTATTTATTAGGTATAAGTTGTATGCTCGAAATCGGCCGAATAGTTTATGAAGAAAGCAGGAACTCACCCCGTTGGTAGTTTTTCACCATTTCTCCATACTGACCTGTTGCTTGTCATTTGTTAAATGTCCCTATGGTTTTACAGTTCTTATCGTCCATAACTTGTCTCATACACTCCAAACTGGGTCTCTTCGCTTCCTCCACCAATCTCTAAAAGACAATGTTTAGCAATCCATCAGGCTTTAATACATGAACAATACAGATATTGCTCCTTTTCGCAGAGGTCTTCTCAGAAACTCCTCCTCACTACTTACAAAACTTGTTCATTTGTTACGTTATCAACCCAGCTCATTTTTAACATTCTACGGTAGCACCACCTTTCCAACGCGTCTATCTTTCGATATTTAGGTTTTCCCTTGGTCCGAGATTCACTTCCATTCAACATTACACTCCATACAAAGTTTTCAATTTCTTCTTCCTCAAATGGCTACTCATATTGTTGGATTTGAGAAGTTTAACGTTTCTTACTGACGGCAATTTTTGCTTAGCATGTTCTGCTGTCAATGTCCCCTTTATATTTAGCATATAATGTAATCTTGTACCCAGATACGTAAATTCATTGACGTTCTCAACGCGTGCACAATCGAACATAATCCTTTCTTGGGTTCCGTACTTATTTACAGTTGAAATTTTAATTTTGCATCTATTGGTCTTCATTCCATACTTGATAAGCGTTGATTTCATTTCATTGAGCATAGATGTTAACTTTTCCTCATTGTCTGCTACTGCTGCAAATTCGTCGGTAAGTCGAAACACGCCATTTTTATCTCCTTGGATCACCGCACCTCTTTCCCTATTCTGCATCTTTTCTCAAAATTCATCCAATCATATTTCAATATATGTATTTCATAAATGAGGTGAAATTGAGCATCCTGTCTTACTCTTCTGTTTTTTGCTTCCTGCCCTATTACACCTCTTTCATTTCGATATTATTTTCAAATTATTCTTCTGTCTTTATATTTCGCCTGTGATTCTTTCAAAATATTAAACAAAATATCCCATTTCATGTTATCAAACGCCTTTTCTAAAGCCACAAAGGCTATAAAGGTGTCTCGACCTTTCCTTAAATCTTTTGTACAAAATTACTCTAAGTGCTAGAATTTCTTCGCGCGTTCCTCTCCCCCTTCTGAATCCAAACTGATCATCAGTATGCTTCTATCTTACATTCAGTTCTATTCAAATTTCTTGTTGTCAATTTTTGAAGCATGCGGAATGACACTGTACGCTAACGTTCAGATTACTTGGCTGATGACAATTTAGGCACTTGTGTAGTCATCTATTTGTTGAAATCTGCAGGTTATGTCCGATTTTATATATTTGACCTACCAATCTAAACAATGCATCTTTCATCTGATATGAGCTCAAGAGGCAGATAAGCCAGTAGTTGGCCAGCGACATAGGATTTGGAAGGCAAGGGGAAACCACCACATTTAAGATACTCTTGGATATCCCAAATATCAGCATTTTAACCAAGGTGGAGTGTGCTTCAGTAAAATTTCCAGAGAAAATAGTCCCGCAGTTGGATCTCCGGCAGGGGCTGCTAAAGCACAGTCAAAGAATACATTTAAGAAACGGACAGGAACATGGAATGTTTAAATATTACTTCAGTCTGGGAAACTAGAAAATCTGAACATGGAGATGGAAATAATGATTTTTAGTATTCTTGGAAACTCAGAGATGAGATGACCTGACAGTGGACACTTCTGGAGTGCAGATTACAGAATAATTTTTACAGGCACAATCGTAGACCAAGTGATGGAGGAGTGGAGATTATACTTAGAAAAGAGATGGAATGTTGTGCGATGGGGTATGTGCTGTTAGATCAGTGGTAGGATTTTTTTAGAAAAATTGAAAACCAAGCCAAGGTAAACGGTTAGTGTTCCAGTATATATACTAAAATCAAGCCATGAAAATGTGGAAGTAGAAGGAGTGTATGAAGATTTAAATCGTATTATTTATTATCTAGTAGGCGTTGAAAATTTTATAATTAATGTTGATTGTAACACAGTAGTTAGTGAAGGAAAGATAGGACCTGTAGCTGGATGTTACGGATTAGGAGAAATAATTAACCTTGAAGATAGATTGACAGAATTCTGTCATAAGAATAGTCTAATAGTAACAAATACACTACTCCAGCATCATCCTCGCAGAAGATATACCTGGAAATAATTTGGAGACAAGAGAAAGTTTCAAATAGATTACATAATAGTCGAAGACAGATATAAGAACCAAGTGAGAAACTGTAGAAGCTATGCAAGTCCAGATGTGAACAGTGATCACAACAGAGTACTCCCAGAATGCCTCTTTAAATTCGAAAATCTTAAGTAGACTGAAAGCTCTCGATAGAATGTTGAAAACATAAACGATCAAATTGTTCTCCTAGAAATCAATAATAGTACTAAAATATTGCCAGTGACTAATACTGCAGGAACAATATACAATCTATTGCATCCAATAAAGGCAGTAACAGCAGAGGAAAATGCAGGTAATCACTCACACACTTCTTGATAAAAATTATTCACAGAAACCCAAAAACATATGTTTTTCATAATAGGTGCATTGCGCTTCTACCTACTGCCAGGAACTCTACATCAGCGACGTTAGTACTCATTAGACATCGTGAGAGAGCAACTGCTGCGTTGCACGGAACTCACGGTCTTCGAACGTGGTCAGGTGATTGGTTGTCACTTGTTTCAGAAGTCTGTACGCGAGATTTCCACATTCCTGATGTTATTGTGACACAAACAAAATGGCATGTGCCTAGTGCTAAAGTGCAGAAATGAAAAATCCAAAATCAAATAAATGGGGAAAGAAACACAACAACATTAGTCAACAAACAGCACATGTAAAACAGCATCTACGAAAATTGTAAGAAAGAACATCATAATATCATTAGCTATACTTCGATAATGTGCCAGAATTGTTTATAAACAAAAGTACTATACAAGTAAAAAAATTGTAAAACAGAATTATGTATATATTCGAGGAAACTGAGGATACCCTGCAAAGAAAGGTAAACTCGTATGGCAAAATAACTACTCTTATTTCTGTTGCATAGACAGTTTATATAAATAAATATCTGTATGTTAATAAAAAATGCAGCAGTAGGAAGAAAGAACAGAAAAGAACTAACAATGGCATTCTCAGCATTTTGACACCTTACCGCCTTCCCCTTTCAGCTTTGTTCGGGATTAAGCTATGAGAAAAACAATACCTAGTGGAAAGTATTTGATTTGGTCACTCACCGATTATCACAGTTCTAAGGTACTTCGAACAGAAATACCAATTATATTTTGAATGTAGTTAGCATTTGGCCTACAAATGAAGCAGAAACTAAACCATCCAGAAGATTCAGTTAAGTTTACTAAAGTTAATCACGATTGTTACCTTGCGAACAATAGCACTTAGGTAATGTAAAGTATTCCTTGCTGAAGCTGCTTAGTAAGTGAATAACGAATAATTACAGTTTTCAAAATGACAAGCGAAGATCGCACACTAACAATTTATTAAATGACGACCGGTTTCGGTCATGATTTTAACTTATGTATTTTTTATATAGTGACTAAGTGCAATGTTGCACTTCTTATTTTATACCCATTTTTTTTAACAAGATGACCAGATTATAACATATACGTGACCAGATGATGGTGACACAGTGTACCGAAACCAGTCGTCATTTAATAAATTGTTAGTGTGCGATCTTGGCTTGTCATTTTGAAAACCATAAAACGATTAGATCGCATCCAGACCAGACTATGTCAGGTAATATTAACGAATAATTGTTGTCACTTTGTAATCGAGGACCGCAGCAGTGGTCCAGCCAAGACGTTAAAAACAAATGAAGAATTCACGTTTCTTCCTTTTCTGGAAGCCACTCACATCTCTTTCGACTCGCATGTATCTTCGTTGTGAATGAAGCTAGAAGTCAGAATATTTTGTGACCACGAGGACACAATATATCATACAGCCGAACACTTATTACTTACACGTTACGGTTTACGAACTATTGTCAGGCAATTTTTTTCCACTGATTTACTGCTTAGTCAGAGATTCTATCGGTTTGGTACAAGCAGTAAAAGCTGATCCCTCTATTACAAAAGCTAAAAAACACAAACTGTTGTTACTAGTTTGATATGTTCAGAAATAAATCCGAAATTATTAATAGAAGGTGTTAAGTCTGGACAGATTACTGTGATAATCGACTTAGATGCACTTACTATTCAAACTTGTCAAAGATAGTTTCATCAAAGATCTCGAGAAAAACTCTGTTTATCCGAAGTCTACAAAATCGAAAGCATATTATGTTATAAATATAATCACACAACTATAAAGTATATTAAAAGGTATAATATGTTATCGTGCCACTGCGATGTCATTAAATTTATTGTAGTATAAAGATGTACTTTATTGATGGGTTTTAACTTTCATAGGTAACCAATTAGATAACTATTTATGACAAATCTGTTATGTACTAATTAAAATAACATATTTGATTCTTCCTCTTACGGTAGAAAGATTGTTTCATGAAATTAGTGTGGCTTTGCATTTTATGTTTTAAATATTTTCTCACCCTTGATAAAACTGTCTGTAAGCTAGTTCATTTAAATGTCTTCTCACAACATATGTAAACAATATATACAAACTATCATATGTCAAACTTTCCACCTTAAAAAAAAAATGAAACCATATTTCACAGCAGAAAGGATAAAAGGGAATTAATGATTATTTATGTATTCCCATTCATTGAATTACCATTTAAAGACTGATAAAAAGCGGAGACTGGTTCACCATAGCAGGACTTGGTCACAAATTTTACAATGATTGCCAGGTTTTTCTCTTAAAAATAGCATACGCCTTTTGCGTAAGAGTAATTAGATGCAGGTAGCCATTTTAACATTAATTCAGGTTTCGCTACATAACGTTGGACTGAAACTACAGTGCTAACGCGGCGAAAATAATGAACCCTTGTGTTAAAATTACTTTCTGTCTGCTTTCACAGAGCTGTAGCGACGTTGCTGCTCTGGGGTCACAGCTGTACTCGCCGCAGAACGCGGTACGCCTTGCAACCTGATGACCTTTGTACACCACTGCCATCCACGTCACGCGGCTGGCTACGTCTGACCTATTCCTTTGTGTCCGTTTAGGCGCTTTGCCTCCAAGCACTCTGTTATCAACTTGTATTACAGTTTCCCTGTCTGCTTAACGTTCTAACACCAAATACAGTTGCTTCCACCAAGACTTGTCCGTACTCGGCAATTGTAAGAGCTGTCTGTGACTTTAGAAAAACTTATTTTTAACTACCGGATGTCAGCCACTTTCATATCTGAATATTACTGCCAACACCGAGTTTTAATGCTAATTACGTAGCATTTTCGTTACGTTCATCAGATTAACTGTTACTGACACTGTTATCTGAAGTTTCCTGAGTGCCTGCGTAAAACGTCTGTTTGTTCCAACAGATGCATACCCGCAGGACCGTTTCAAACTAGCGTCTCCAACTGACGGCTCTTACAAGCAACGTTCCGTCGCTGACTCTCTTACACAAAAGAACGAATATTCACAAACAGTCCGTGGAGTTCCAACGTTTGCAGCGGTCGGAGAGACCATCCACGGCCTTCACACCAGAGATGATGAAGCGACCTGATGATTTTATGTTATCTTTGTAAAGCTATTGTACCAAACTGCATGGTCAACAGTTCCTAGACTTACAGACTGCTTAAAGTAACTTACACTAACGACAACACACCCACTCACACACACACATACACAAATGCCGGAGGGAAGACTCGAACCTCCGGCAGGAACGGGCGCCTCGTCCGTAGCACGACGCTTTGCATGATGTTTCCATTCCGCTTCCAATTGTTTGAACCATTAAATGATGCCACTCCTGGAAGACACTTCGAGGGCGACGAGGAGGTGACTCACACAGTTAAAAACGGTTACCTGATCAGAACAAGGATTAGTACCGACAGGGCATTTAGTTCTTGATTCAAACTGGGGGTGGGCCATAGAAGGGATCTGAGATTAAGTGGAAAAACAGCACTTGCAAAAACCAAATGTTTGTAAATCTGACTTAACTGCTACGTCATGTACGTAGCTTACAAACTACTTAAACTAAGGTAAACTAACCTAAGGACAACACAAACACCCATACCCGAGGGGGGCCTCGAACCCCTGACGGTGAATGGCCATGCGCACCGCAGCACGGCGCCTCAGTGCGCACGGCTAATCCGCCGCGGCCAGCGCTTGCCAACGAAACATCGTTCTTAATTCTGTGTGTCATTCTCATTACGTATACTAGATAAGTACTGATTGAAAAAAAATGTGGTCCGTTATTTTCTAGGCAATCCCATGTCATAGCTTTGTATCATTTGTGGTCGTACAATGAGATTTCATAAGCTGTGCACCCTCGTAGATAAGTGCTGCACACCTGCATACTAGAGATCCGATATGAGTACACTCGTTTCAAATATATCAGCGAGTCCTGATTAGCCAGAAAACTGCGTCCTACAACGTGGTATCGCACAGTGTGTCAGAATCTTGAAAACGCGCTCAGAAAAGAAATATAAGTTAATATATGGGAATTTTGGACCATCAGGTTCACTGCAGAAATGCTGAAGTGAATGCAGGCTATGCGGACGACCCGACGTTCATTTGTTCCGTTATATCTCAGCTCACGTTGCGTATAACCTGGCCAGGCTATAAAAAACAGTTTTGTTTTTGAAGATAGTTATTTGTGTTTTGTATAAGTGAAGCCAATACTTTCGATAGGTAATGTATTTCAGGAGGTAAGTATTAATGGAAAAAAAATTTATATCACTATTAAATCTTCAATCATGCATGTTTATTTTTCAATTAACGTACTACAGGCAAATGGGCGAGTATATTGTCAAATGCACTTAAAAATGGAGATAATTTATGAATTACATGACATTCCGCCTTCTTTTCCTCCTTGTTTGCAGGTATATATTATTACGTTTGTAAATTAAGCTTCAAATCCTGTTACTAGTCGCTACTCTGGCTTTGAGCCACGTTTAAGCAAAATGTTGTTGAGACGTCTCCAATAACTGACTGTATAATTAATTAATTATGAGCTGCGTTGTACAATTTAAATGAAAATCTACACGTAGAGGCATTTTGAAGAATAAAATAATTTCAAACATGGCGGAAAGTGTAACATAGATTTTTTTTCCAGTTTCATATTACCCAGCGTACTACACAATCGGGTTTTGGAGGAGCGATATTTTTCTAATAACAAAAGTCTATTTGTAAAACGATTTGTAGGTCGTCATAGAATATTTGGAAATGTCGTTGACAGCAGAAAGTGGACATACAATTAAAATTCCCGATGGTAGGAGATCTACCATTTCGATTCTGTTGAAAAAGTTAAGAAGCAACTATAAGGAAGTTACTCGACGAGAGGATTATTTTACCGTTCGTTGCGCAAATGAGTCTTTGATCTCAGCGGCACGCGAGCACTGCGAAGATTGTCAAAATCACACTCTCAAGTCCATCAAAGGCAAAAAAAAAAAAAAAAAAAAAAAAAAAAAAAAAAAATACAAGGCAGACTTGCGATTGTCAACATCATCGCCATCCTCGTACGATGCAATGTCTATCACTTATTTGAGGCTCTAAATTGTCAAAAGAATCTTACCAGCATTTGAGAAGTGAAGCTAAAGGAAAAGGTTTAAATGTTTGTAAATCTTAAGGGACTTAACTTCACTGTTAACTTCATTTAACTTCCCTAAGGTTACAAACAACTTAAACCAACTTAAAGTAACCTAAAGAGAACACACATACACCCATGCCCGAGGAAGGACTCCAACCTCCGACAGCGAGCAACCACACTCTCAGCAGAAAGGCGCCTTAGAACGCCCAGACACTCCACCGAGGCAAAGGAAAAGACTTAAACAAACTTTATCCACCCTAATCAGCTGTTTTAGCAGAAAAAAGTAGCAACAGCTGAGGTACAGTTGCAAGTTTTGCTAGACCACACCATTCTACGCCTTCTACTGCTGAAAAGAGACGATATTGTAAATATGACTGATTCTGTAATGTCCATTTTTATCATCATAATGAAAATAAGTTATATTCGCAAAATTATTTTACAATTTATTTGATAATTTGAAGTAATTAAGTTCAATCAGACAAACAATGTTTGCAAATAAAATATTACAAAATATCTAACTTGCTTTTCTTTTGACCACGTTGGATACACTTTAAATTCGCTAGCAATCCGTTACACGTTACGATTTGTATTCCTAACCGACATTTTTATACCTTAGCTTAACACTATCTAGACGCGTCATTGCTGAGAAACATGATGCGTATACAAGGTGAATCAAAATTCGCGCACTCGGGTTTCGCAGCGCGATTCCTCACATGTTGTCAATAAAATTATGTATCTCACAAAATTTCGTCCTGCGCATATTTCCGGCAGTAAATGGACGTCGAAGAATGAGATGGATGTGTGTCCCATACGTCAGTGTGTTTCAGAATTACACTACTACACCAAAAAACTTCTAGGTAATGTGGGAGGTGTCTTCAGGGAGGTAATGTGGGAGGTGTCTGAGCATAGAAACCCATGCCCGGAAACGTCATCCAATGATGCTACAGAGCATCGAAGTCGCAGGAGGGGATTTCTAGCGGCAGGAGCTGGTGCCTTTAACTTGGACTTTCCGCAGCGTAGTTGAATGTCGTTTCTGGGCATGGGCTTCAATGCTAATGTTTTTCCTCAAGACACCTAATGCTTGCCTTACAATATTGTTGGTGTAAGTATGAAACACACTGACGTATGGGACACACAGCCATTTACTGGCGGAAATATGCACAGGATGAAATTTTGTGAGAGACTTTTTCATTGTTGTGTGTGAGAATTTAGTCACCCTGTATATACAAAGATAGATGCAAAGATACTACAAAAATCGGAATTTAAGAGACGAGAGTGTCTCCTGCCAGGACACCAGAAACCGTATGATTTTCGGCAATGGATTGGTGATTAAATACGTCTCAGGCTCAATCCATGGTTGATTTAAATTCATTAAAATTTGAGATTTTCTCCTGTCACTTAAGAAATTCCTAATACTAGAATTTATTTTATTAAATATATCCACAAACACCTTCAGGCTTTAATGTTGTAAATCTTTTACTTATTTACTAGCTTCCGTAACTGATTGTTACCATCTTGAGATCCTGTAGAAGACACTAAATAAAGAAAAGTGTGAAGTAATACACATGACCACTAAAAGAAATCCGCTGAACTTCAATTACGCGATAAATCCGTCGTAAATTCTACGAAATACCTAGGAGTTACAATTACGAACAACTTTGACTGGAGAGAACACATAGAACATATTGTGGGGAAGGCGAACGAAAGGTTACGTTTCATCGGCAGAACGCTTCGTATATGTACCAGCTCCACCAAAGAGACTGTCTACATCCCACTTGTGCGTTCTCTCCTGGATGGAGTACTGTTGCCCCTTGTGGGACCCTCACCAGGTAGGACTGACGGAAGACTTTGAGATGGTTCAGAGAAGGGCAGCTCGTTTTGTTTTATCATGTTACGGGTGTGTGGGGGGTGGGGGGAAGCGTCACGGAAATATTGCACGAATTGGTGTGGAAATCATTAAAAGAAAGACGTTATTCGTTGCGGCGTGGTCTGTTTGCGAAGTTTCAATCACCGACTTTTACTTCTGAATGTGAAAATATTTTGCTAGCACCCACCTACTTAGGGAGACATGACCATCCCAATAAAATAAGAGAAATCAGATCGAAAACGGAACGATTTAGGTGTTCTTTCTTCCCGCGCGCTATTAGAGAATGGAACGGTAGAAAAAGTTATAAAAGTGGTTAATGAATCCTCTGCCAGGCACTTAAATGTGATTTGCAGAGTATCTATGTAGATGTAGATAACAATAATGATAGTTATATTGAAAAAAGTGTATAAAACAGAACTTTAAATTACATGGCCTTTATGGTAATTAAAGTGACCGCCGCGCCTGGGAGTGAGCCGTGCCGGTTCAAAAAATGTTCAAATGTGTGTTAAGCTGATAGGACTTAACTACGGGGTCACCAGTCCCTAAACTTACAAACTACTTATGATCTAGCTAACACTGAGGACGGCACAAATATCCATGCCCGAGGGGGGATTCGAACCCCTGACCGTAGTGGCCGTGCAGACCGGAGCGCCTCAGTCCTCTTTTTTTTTTTTTTTTTTTTTTCAATTTTTTTTTTCGGGTCTCCTTTCTCCCCTTCAACCCGTCCTTCCGCTCGCCAAAATCGCCTTCATCGGCGTCGGCTTCTCTCGGCCTTTTGTGAAAATTAAACTATCTTCTTCTGTTACTTGTTGATGTCTTGAATAGCAGTTTGCCTTTCGATTTCCGCTTGTAGAAAGAAAATAAAAAGTATTGTATTCGACGTTTTCTGTGTTCAAAATAAAAACTTTCTAAGAATGATGAATAAATAAAGCATCTTCCTGTTAGTTCCATTTCACTTCGGTTCAGCGGTTGCCCTGACGGAGATCGTCTTCTCAAAAGTGTATTGGTAAGCTTCCGTTTCTCTATCACCTTGAGCCATTCTGTTCTTTAGTTTTTGTTTGCCACTAGTCGTACAATCAAGTCATCTTCTCTTATCTCCGCAGAACTTCCCACGAGCCATAAGCTTCATGGCTATAATAATTAAAAAAAAAAAAAAAAAAAAAAAAAAAAAAAAAAAAAAAAAAAAAAAAAAAAATTAAATAAAGAAATAAAAATAAATAAAAAAGAATAGTAGTCTTTCATGAGTTTTCCTTCATGAGCAATGAGTTATATATATGTATCTATATATACTGGTAGTCCTCTCGAGACGAAATCAATTCGTAAAATGTCTAAAACATCCATATTCCAATCAGAATCATTTATTATACCTTAGTACATTAATCGTTCGTTGACAGTGTTGTTTAAAAATTTTGCGTAGTTCTTGGTATAATTTGGGGTTGCTCGTAGTTTGTTGTGTTGTATCTGTAGATACATGGCGAAGTCTTCTTTACGTGGATTTTCACAGTTAAAGATATAATAAACTGTGTGTGCTTTTATCCAGTTTACAGAATTTCTTTTAGTCTGTGGGTAGGGCACAGTGTCGGGTGTAAGGAAATCTGCTGGTGTTATCGCCGTGGCAGATGTTCTCGTTATACTTGCCAACAGCTGCCTAACTATGTTCCAAACTTCTCTCACTTTTAAGCATACAAATCTGTGTTCTTCACTGTCTTCCACCGTGCAAGTGTTACAAAGAGAGGAGTCGACTAAATTAATTGAGTATAACTTCGAATTGGTCGCTATTTTCCTATTCACAGCGGTGTACCAAGTAGATCGCACGGCAGACGGCAAATTTCGTGAGTTGACATTTTCCCAAATCACGCGCCAATTGTTGTTCTTGTACTTTTTTTCTACGTTATTTTGAGGTTTTGTGGCAATTAACGAATTGTAGATTTGTCTTGCCACCATTATCTCTTTTCTGGTATCCTTTTCCGGACGTAACTGAAATCCAATAAAAAGTTCTGTATATGGTGTAGTGCAGGTGGTATATGATGAACGTCAATCGGTGGATTTAAATCTGGCAGTGCTATTTCATTGAGTAGGTGGGAAATTAAACTGTGCGTTGACGTTTTCCACAGCTTATAAGTACTACTGGTATACAGTGCTTGTGCCTTTGTGTGCACGTTCGTGAGATTCAGCCCACCGTTTTTTATTGGAAGGGTTAAAGTTTCATATTTGACTTTGAAAATGCTGCCTCTGCTCACGAAATAACCAATTGCAGACAACATACTTTGTGCGATGCCGCAGGGAATGGGTAGCACTTTTGCGACATAATTTATTTTAGATAGGATGTAGGTGTTCACCAGTGCAACTTTTTGTACAATATTCAGTTGCCTCAGGCTGTGATGGTGGATACATGCTCGAAGTTTATTGAGTAAGTCCCTGTAATTGACTGCAATAGTGTTCTGTATCTTTTTTCTAAATTGTATCCCTAAACATTTCATGTTGGTCACTTCCTTCAAACGCACGTGGTGTAGCATGTTTATTCCGGAACCAATATGCATGACACCGGATTTTTGCCAATTAAGTTTGGCTCCAGATACAGCCTCATATTTCTGGATAATGTAGAGCGAGGACTCTACTTCTTGGTCGTTCACTACGAGGAATCCTACGTCATCGGCATATGCATGACACACGATCTTCTGCCCGTTCATAACCAATCCTTGCAGCTGGTGCGTGTGCTTGACGAGCAGTGGTTCCATTGCGATGGCAAATAAAGCTGCTGACATCGGACATCCCTGTCTTACTGAGCTCGAAACTTTAATAGCTTCAGTGAGTTGACCATTAATTAATATTCTAGAAGAGCTACTGTGGAACAAATTTTGTATTATACTCACGAATCGGCGCGGAAAGCCCATTTCCTGCATTATATGGAAGAGGAAGTGTTGGCTCACTCTATCAAAGGCATTTTCAAAGTCCAGCGTTAAGATGGCACATTTTAATCTAAAAATCTCGGCTATTGCTATGATATCTCGATAGTCTGAGATAGTTTGGTAAATTGATCTGTCTCTCCCGACACTTGTTTGGTAGGGACCCGTTATCGTGTGCATGATCGATCTTAGCCGACGGCTGAGGACTCTGGCGAAAATTTTGTAGTCCCCATTAAGTAAAGTAATAGGTCTTAAGGCCGCAAGCGTATTGCTGCACGGTTTCTTTGGCAATAGTACAACAATTCGTTGGCAAAAGTCAGGTGGAACGACGGTATTGGGGTCCATTAATTCGTTGTACATCGCAAGTAGTTTCGTTTTCAATTGGGGCCAAAAAGTTTTGTACACTTCTGCCGGTAGTCCGTCGCTTCCAGGCGATTTGTTGCTCGGGCTCTGCATAACAATGTCTTCTAACTCCTCTTCCGTCACCTCCGTTGTCATTTCAGTTGCGTCCGCTGCACTGAGGCGTCGTGGTAAATTTGTTGCAAAGTCTGCAAAACTGGTCGCATCAACTGGTTTGTCTGATAGTAACTCGGTGTAATGTTGTTGTATCACAGCCCGTATGCCACTTTGCGTAGTTACGGTTACACCGGTGTTGGTTTGAATCTGTGTCAAAATTTTCCCGTTGCCTCGTTTCGCTTCACGTATCATATGATACATTGCGGCCTCTTCATCTTTCAGGGAAACCGGGACTTTTGCCCGGACTTTTACACCTTCCATCTGCCTTCTCTTCAGTGATAGCAGTTTTGCCTGAATTTTTTTAATCTTCGCAAAATTATCTACAACTGTGGCGTCAAGTTTATACAGATCCCGGAGACACTGGAAATAAAATTCCGACGTCCGTCTGTACCATGCGTTCTTCTCACGGGAATAGGACATTAAGGCTTTCCTCAATGTTGGTTTGGCACATCTGAGCCACCAATCGAGGGTCGAGTTGAATTTATGATGTTTTAGCTCACACGCTCGCCATGATTCCAGAAATACCTGCCGACATTCATCATCTCGCAGATGGCCTGTGTTGAATTTCCATAGACCACGACTGCGGTATGTACCCTGTTTTTCCATGTTAATTGTACATATATAGGCTGCATGGTCGGAAAAACAAGTGGGCCATATCTCAGAATGCAATAGCTGGCCTGTTAAATTTCTGGACACATAGATCCTATCAAGTCGGCTGGCGGAATGGCTTGTAACGTGGGTAAAGCCGGTCGTTTCGCCGTGCAAGCAGGTCCAAGTGTCAGTTAACCCGAGATCCTGAACAATATGTAAGAGTTCCGCGCAAAAATTAAAATGTGGTGTTTGATCTATATGCTTGAGCACACAGTTAAAATCACCGGCGAAAATGATATCATTGCAATTTGATGTGAAGAGAGGCAATACTTCGTGTCTGAAAAATTCAGCACGGCGTTGTCTGTTACTAGAGCCGGATGGAGCGTACACATTTATTAGCCTGGTATTATTAAAACTGACAGCGATCCCTCTGCTGGACACAAGTCTTTCGACATCTTGGACAATGATTCCCTCTTTAAGGAGTATCGCAGTCCCTAATTCATCTCCCCTGCCTGGGTTGGTAAAAACATTGTATCCGGCTATTTGCTCTAAATTAATGTCGGACACTTCCTGGAGCATCGCGACATCTATGTCCGCGGCGTACAGAAAATCTTGTAAATTTTTTAACTTCAAGGAACTGCGTATCTTATTAAGATTTAAAGTGACTAATTTGTACGCCTGCGGGGTGTTCATGTGTAACTCGCCATTGCGGGAGAGAAGGTTAGTGTTTCTTTTCTACTGGTACGATGGAACATTGTCAGTTTCCATTTTGTGAGTACCTGTGGCCAGGTGCGAGGAGTATTTGTCGCCTTCAGTCGCGGAATGCGTGGAAACAAGTGGCCCTTCTGAGGTGTCCCTCATATCCACATCTGTGTCATCGGTAACGACATCTTCCGACCACTCTGTTGAAACCGTGCTTCCTACATTCTCAGGACACCGGAGGCCGGCATCTCTTAGCGCATTGGATTTCGTCCCACTGTGGCTAGACGTGTTGTCGACATCAGTGGGAGGGTCCGACAGTGTTGCCTTATTTGCGGCTTTATTGCGTCGGTTTTGAGCGGGAGCTGTATCCTCTTTAACCACTTCTTTTAATTCCCGACCTATTGCCTGTGCTTTTCCTCGCAAATTCGGCGCTGAATGTTACGCCCCTTGATGTGCTAACCTCCGTTTTTTTGTTTTTTTTGGAGATGTATTTGCATCTGTGGGGACGTTAACGGTTAACAGTGACTCATCGGTGTGGTCGGAATCAGTTGCAACAACCATTTGCGTGTCGACTGTCCCTACGGTATGTGCGCGCTGAGCGGGCACAACGTCACTGGTGTTACTTGTGACGGATTTTTCGGGAGCCGTCGGTGCCGAGACTTCCTGTGTTTCCGATTGTGGTTTCGCTACTGCTTGGTCAGATCGCGAAATTACATCTGCATTGGCATTAATAGTGTGCTCAACTGTTTCTTGTATCGGTTCCGTAGGTACGTCACGGCTGGGATGGAGTGGCTTCTCGCCGCGTGCTACCGCCGCAAATGACGTCGGCAGTGACGTCATCGCGAGAGGCGCTACGCGTTCACCTGCAGGTAGCTGCGCTACTCGTCTCTGTACACATTCAGCACGCACATGACCAGTAGAGTTACATCTCCCACATGTCTTGGGTTGCCCGTCATAAATGACAATAGCACGATATCCGCAAATAGTTATGTACGAAGGAATGTGCCGTTGTAAATCTACTTTCAATTGCCGAACGCCGTTTAACACGGGAAACTTGTGAGCCGATGACCACCGTTCAGCGAAGTTATTCAGGACTCTACCGTATGGCGCGATTGCGACATTTATGTCCTCAGCTGATACTTCGAAAGGTAATTCAAAGACCCTTATGGTCCGAATTCCAAAACCGGCATGTGAAACAGTTACTTGACCGACATTGCCGTCACTGTGCTTAAATTTTAGACTTCCTCCCACAGATTCAAATACTTTTTCACAAAATTCGGCGTCTCTTAACTTTACATATGCAACACATGCAACGATCGACAAATGTATACCCACGATGTCGTTAATTCCAACCTTCATTTCCCGTTCTATGAAATCTTCTAATTCAAATGACGTAGGTCGTGCAAAAGCACTATCGAATGTCAATTTCAAGGTATCTTTTCGTCTGGTTTGCGCCATTAGGAGTTCTCAGAAACCATCGTGAATACAACTACTAACAGGTAAACACCGCTGTGCGCGAGCGACTTACCCAGCCGGGAACGCGGTCCTAGGGGAGAGGCGGCTCCACAGTCTCGACCGTGGCGCAGCCCGAGCAGCCGACAACAGCGCGCATGCGCACGACCTGCTCTTCTCTCGCGTTGCATTTCTTGCGCCCGTACAACACACGTTCACACTGCCGGCCGCGCCTAGACGGAAAAAATTGCACTGACGTGTTCTAAGCCCCATTTTAGATTTGTAATTTTATAAGTTTTGCATACATTTCAGACCAAAATAGAAATCTAAATAATAAAAAATTATTGTGATACGATTACGACTCTACTATTGTGGTAATATCTATGCACCCAGCACGTAATATATTTTTCTGACCATATTTTAACAAACTGCCTAAATCATATGATGTTTGAGTTTAACTTTGACAAACATACTCTTTTTTGAACTTTTACCGCTTTGAACTACCATTTTAATATCTCTCCCACATTTTAATTACAAATTTTCCGTTGAAATATAATCACCTGTCTTGCCTTGGTTGTTCAAAGTTTATTTACTTTGCCTCTACTGGTTGCAAATGACTACAGCCTAGAACGAACGTAGCGTACATTTGGCGTTCGGACGAGTGACTTTAGCCTGGATGGAACACAGCGTACATTTAGCTTTCGTAAATCAGTCACGTGACATCCGTCGCCCCAAAATCTTCTTCGCGTACGCCATCTTGCTTTCTCAACTTGATGATTTTGTTATTATATCTCAAGCGTTGTCATTTCAAAGCAATGGCGCAATGAAATTTATCAAAAACATATCGTTTTAGGACAATGAATTATGATCTAATGTTGGTTAGTTAGTTAACACCTGTCAACGATAGTTCGAGAATCACGGATTACACTCACAGCTGTTCGCCATAGCGTAATGGGCAAGGAGTTAGTTTGTGATGTACGAACATGTTACACGGTGGTTCGGAACTTGCTAGGGCGCGGTTTCTCAGCGCGCTCGGTCAGAGGATTGCCGACATGGTAGCTCGACGCCCACTGTATCGAGAAAACGGAGTTATCCCCAACGATCAAAATAGGACAAAACAAACGAACGTCCACAAAGTACCCGCTGAAACCGACGAAGCAATCGAAAGAGAGGAAAACGAAAGACGGTTCAACCAACACCATCTGAAGAGAAGACCTCTGCACTGCCGTGCCACGTCACATCACACAGAGTAGGTTGCGATCGTGTAGCTCACTGGCTGGCTGCTGTGAGGTGGTGGGCTGTGCCCCATCAGCCAGCCAGTAAACTACGCGGTCGCGAGCTACTCTGCGTGACATGTGTCACGGCAGTGCACGAGCCTTCTCTTCAGACAGTGTTGATTCAACGCTAATAAAAAACTGAGTACAATTCTCAACGAACAACCCAGAACAAATATGAACAAACGACAAAACATCGATGCAATGAAGGAGAAAAAAAAAAAAAAAAACCCTATGTATATAACCAACACTGTCAATGTTTTTTGTCTCCCTTTATTTTCCCTCTTGCTTCCTAAAAGGTTTTTGCACACTCTTGTTAACTGAATGCTACTATATTCTGCATGATTCTGAGTTGTTCAGAGGTAACAGCACTTGCTGTGAAAAGCACATTTGTTCTGTTTCGAGAACATGCCATGAAATACATAACAACAAATTGTAAGCATAGACATCTTTAACACATGTACATAAACTGGGGAGATACTGTTACAATAACTGTTGTAAATGAGGTATTGATAGTACTAACTTTGTAAATATATTGGGCACTAGAGTTATGTGGACGTATTACCACACTTATTCCAAATGTTCAAATGTTTATTGAACTTACGTGCCTTAACTACGGGGTCACCAGTCCCTAAGCTCACAAACTACTTATGAACTAGCTAATACTAAGGACGGCACAAATATCCACGCCCGAGGGGGGATTCGAACACACGACCGTAGTGGCTGTGCAGACCGTGACTGGCGCACCGCAGACCGCTTGACCACCGCGGCCGGCACACTTATTCCGTCTGTGTTTTTACCTGTAAAGGAAAACGTAATCACGGTTTGAAATAGATCATTTGCTCTTTATTTTCGCGCAGAACAGTCTAACTTAAACGAAGTTATATCTGAACTACAGGAAAGGTAATACCATCTACATTAAAAGCGTCCTTGGCAACCATGTCAAACATTTTAGTAGAGGCACTGATTCTAATTAATGACTTTCAATAAATTCCACAAATAGTGAATAAACGCTCAGAAAAAAACAAGATAATTTGTTGCAATGTATACGCGTCCCTTCTGTTCAAGGAACTACAATTTCCATAGAAATCTGGGACTTCATTTATATACGAAACTACCTGTATCAGCACTTCAGAATGATCATTATTACCGTATCCTCCCAGTTTACGTACATATGCTTCAAAAGACCATTGTTCAATTCGCTTTTACGTATTTAAGGGGATGTTCATGAAATAGAACAAACACACATTTTAGATGGAGCTTTCTTACATATTCACAACTCTAAACATTGAAGAACATAGCTTTATTTAATTAATAAGAGTGTGCAAAACTGTCGTAGAAAAAAAATGGGTTAGTGGTGGGTTTCGAACCACTGACCATCAGCATCAAAGTCCAACGCATCGCCCACTTTTTTTTTTTTTTTTTTTTTTTTTTTTTTTTTTTCTATGGGTAGTTCTTTTAGTTGCGGTCGTTGATCGTTTGTGTTCGTTAATGTTCGGTGTGTTGTTGGCTCAGCTTTTTTATTGCAGAGGGCGTTGAGCCCTCTGACCGGGCGCGCTGAGCCACGGCGCCCGGCAACCCACTAGGCTACGGCTAACAGCACGAAATTACGATCTTTAATCTCGTATTATTGATGGACGTTGTTAACTGATGCTAATACGGCATTTTTAGACTCTAGATTATGAGTTATCGTACGAAGAACGATGTGTTTTTGTTAATTCTTCAGTGCGCCATTGCTCTGAAAAGACAAGATGTAATTTACAATAAGAAAATCATCAAATACGCAACGCAAGATGGCGTATATCAGTGAGAGTACTGGGCGAGGAATGTCACGTGACATCTCCGAACGTCTGGTTTTCGTTAAATCAATGGACGGTGTCAAAACTCCTTTATTTTTGCAAATATCACACAAACGATAAGAGATATGAAAAAAAACATAAGGGAACAACTTGTAGAAAACTTCCTCCGCTACAATTTCAGTTATTCAATTTTCGCGTCAGATGAACGGTTTATTTGCATTTAAAATTACATTACAAACGGATTTTTTTTATATTACTAAAGTATTTCTTGTCCGAAATATTCGAAAAAGCGAGGTTCTGGTCTCTGGTAGCTTACAATTATGTCTGTAAAATTTGGTGCTGATCGGTTGAACGGTTCGACCTAAAAAGTGGGAACACGTTACTGACAAACAGACCTCGTCAAATCGCCGTAATTTTTACAAATATATCTTCAACGATGCAAGATATGAAAAAAAAAAAAAAAATAGAGCGAAGTTGTAAAAGAATTTTCCCCTCTACCAATTAGGTAATTAAATTTTCGTGTTAGATGAACTGTTCGTTTGCAATTACAATTACATTACAAACGGTTTTTTTTGTATTACTACCGTATTATTTGTCCGAAACATTTGAAAATGGGAGGTTCTGGTCTCTGGCGGCCTACAATTATGTCTTTAAAATTTGGTGCTGATCGGTTGAACGGTTCGTATTGACAAGTGGAAACACGTTACGGACAGACAGACAGACATCCCAAAATCGCCGTTATTTTTTCAAATATCTCTGAAACAATACGAGATATGAAGAAAAAAAACGTAAGAGAAAAAAGTTGTAGATAATTTTCTCCTCTATAAAATCAGTTATTCAATTTCCGAGTCAGATGAATGGTTAAGCCGTTATTTTCATTTAAATTTCGTGCTGTTAAAAGACGATCGCAAAGGCCCGCTTTTAGTGTTACTACCGTAACCTAAAGTGGACCAAAAGAAAATGTTCTACTTTTCATTCCACCTGAGTTTTTAGTTTCGTGACGCTCCTCACTCGATTTTGATGCAAGTATATTGTAAAAAATTCTGAATTTTGGACTTGTGATTGTACAACATCTTAGCTTTCGAATAAACACTACACCTTTTCATAATTCGTAAAAGTCGTTTTTAAACAAGTCTATTTGTCAGGCACGTGCGCTTGATTTGCAAATTGAAAAAGTTCGATTCCGGGAAATTTACTGTTCTTTGCATTTAACCATACTTTACAGCGAGTGAAATAGAGCTAAGAGCACAGAAAAGTTTTTTAAATGGTCGTCGAACTGATAGCTACCTACTTTCTCAAGTAAATGCGAGTTATCTGAGCGGCGACAATGCCGCGATTGCAAGCCTACGAACTCGGCGAGTGTTGGGCGTAGTGTGAAGCACTGTGGCACCGACAAAATTAATTACTGGCCACGTATGTTTGTCCCTCGTGATGTGTTAACAATCCATAACCAGAAATTAACTATAAACTAATTTTTCTTGAGTGGCGACCAATTACAATGGACAATAGTCTGCAATGGTTTTACGATAAGGTCAACTTCACTTAATAAGAGTTATACAACTGGTTTGTTTTCCACCTAGTACAATTGATGGGTTAGATATTTCGTATTTGTCTGTACAAGAGAAGAATAAATTAATGTAAACTGCGAATTTGCTGTTGATGGACTGAAATAAAATTTTCTGACATTCTACTTAACGGCTTTCAAGTTGGAGATAATAAATGGAAGAAGCCCAAAAATATATTTACATTTATTGATGCATCAACAACTAAGATGACTAATGTACTATATCAGTGGCGGAATCAGGACTTCGATTTGGGAGGGGCTTGACCCAGTTGAGTTAAAAGCGAGGTACTTTTGGAGTGGGCTAGATCCAGTCGAGGATGGGAATTACCAAGGGAAATACTAAAACCAAGGTACTTTGAGGGGGGGGGGGCTTCAGCCCCTTAGCCACCCCCCTGGATCCGCTACTGCACTATATAGTATTCTTTTAATTTTCGCTTTTGTAACTCGAAAAATGTTGCACCACAAGGTGAAAATAATTGTGTAGAGTGTGACATCCCTTATGCCCGAGACTAAAATAGGAGTGAACTAAGTAAAAAAGAATACAGAACAGTAAAATTAAAATGGGGCTGAAGCCCCACTCCCAGGCCCCTCCCGAAGATATTTTAATTACACTATTTTTTATTGTTTCCATTTTTTATTTATTTAATTTTTAAACAGGTCGGTACCAGAAATTTTTTATATAGTGCACAAATGAACGTGTCATTGGGTCGCCAGCGTGATGACGCCACTCACATGTGCTGCTGTTTTTCAGGAGCGGTTTTAATGTCGCCGCGACAAGCTTTGATGCTGCCGCTATTGTTTACTGGTATGCCGATTGTTCATATGAGGCGACGCGCTGTTTAGCAGGTCAGCGGCGCGACCGAGTCGAATCTTATGAAAGCCTTCAAAACCTACGAACAAGAATAGTGTTATTTTAGTTCAGTTTTTACACATGGATTCTCATGTTAATTATACTGTAAAGACCTTTCTCCTCGGCTAGTAACATAGCAGCTGCTTAATTATTTTACGAACTGATTATATATACCTAATTTCCACCACATTGCGATCCTTACAGTTGGAAATTAATGCGAGGCTACTCATTTAATTTCTTGTGCAAATGTTCAAATGTTTGTAATTCTATTGGACCAAACTACTTTGGTCATAAGTCCCTAGACTTAAAAACTAATTAAACTAAGTTAAACTAACCTAATAATGACACACACATCGATGCCCAAGGGAGGATTTGAACTTCTGACGATCCGTAACGTGGTGCTCCAGACGGCTCGGCTACTCCCGCGCGGCATTTCTAGCGCATTTGTTTTCGTAGTATACTTGGTTATAGAAAGTGTAAAAATATGCTTTATTTTTTTAAAAAATTAGCCCCCCCCCCCCGAATAAAAATCCTGGCTACGCCATGGATATTAGGGCATGTGAGTTGTGCCAGTTTTATGTGGGACATGCTGTACAATGTTTCAATTGATCCCCACTTTCTAATACCTCAACACAGTTATCAGAATTTTTATTTATTTTGCTTTACTTATATGTACAACTAAAAATCATTTCTGAAATTTTCTGCTGCTATTTATGAGATAATAGTAAATGTTCAAATGTTTGTAAATATATGGAACTCCACTGCTTGGTTATTAGTCCCTAGCTTACAAACTCCTTAAACTAAGGTAAACTAACCTAAGGACAAAATGCCCATGCCTGAGGAAGGGCTCGAATCCCCGACGGCGAACGGCCGCGTGCACCGCAGCACGGCGCCTCAGTGGTTATTAATAGTAATAGAAGAAAAATAAACCTATTTTCACAAGTGTAACTGAAAAGTAAAATCGTGGCGAGTAGCTTCTGCTAAAAGCAGGGTGGAGACGTGTGATACTTGTGCTGCAGAAGGAACACCGTACCCCAATCGGTTCACGTTGGCGCCGATATTGAACATATCGAATGTTCACATAAAGAAAATCTCTCCTAAATGTCAGTCCAAAAGTCATGGGATGAGTCCATTAACACCTATATTTTATGTGCATAAAATTCAATGACTCACTACAGTGTGAGAACAATAGTAATAAAAGTAACAAAATCAGTGGTCCGTTAGGTGCCTCAAAGTAGACGGCAGTGATAAAGTTTTGGTCACTCAAAAAAAAAAAAAAAAAAAAAAAAAAAAAAAAAAAAAAAATATATATATATATATATATATATATATATATATATATATATATATATATATATATATATATATATATCAAACTAACGTAAGGGTACTGCTTTTATGCAGCACACTCTATATAGAATTATTTTCACATCGTGGTACAACATTTTAGTGATGTCAAAAGATACTAACTTTGTCTCTTTTTCCTTTGACGTCACTAATCGTTATACTAATGTACCTGTTCAGACCACAGTAGATATGGTAGAAAATAACATCTGCATCTATAAAAAAGATATTGCGGATGAACAAATTACTGATCTTATACAGCTGTTGTCACTAGTAGTAAAAGTAAATTAAATTATTTTGAATTCAATGGGAAACTTTATAGACAACATGATGGCCTTTGAATGGCTAACCCGTTAGCAGGAATCTTAGCAGACATTTTCCTTAATTCACTTGAATACAGACTTTTCAGTAGATACTACTCTGCGGAATTGGGCATATTATCTTATTCGAGATACGTAGATGATATCTTAATTATTTACATTGGCATTAATGAAGTAATTGATCAGCTGTTCAACATATTTAAGAACCTCCATGAAAAAGATGGTGGCAGATGGAAAAATAACTTGTCGTAAACCTACGAGTACTGACCATGTTATACCATCAGATTTAACACACCCTCAGTCCCATGAAAGTGAATTCGTTCATTCCGCTATTCACCATGCCCTAACCACCCCTTTGTCACCTGAAAAATCACAGAAAGAAATCAATTTGATTAAAACTGTAGCACGCAATAACGGCTAAGAACCATCGCTAGTAAAAAAGATCTTTGAACATAAAACTAATAAAAGAATCACAACTTTAGGTTCCAGTCAAATCTGCAACGGGAAAAAATTCTTTTCAATTCTGTTTTTAGGTAATGTATCGTATAGGATTCAGCGTCTATTATCTAATATACGGGTGAAAAGTTGCTTTCTCCACACACAATAATTTACAAAAAAATATTTATTCACAGTTTAAAAGCTTTCAACGAACCCTTACGTAGCACAGGAGTGTAAAAAATTATCTGTGACACATTTACATTGGATAAACAGGCAGAGCGTAAGGTACAATGAACACTTATTAGGGAGAAAAGGTACTAATGGTGACACAGTTAATTGAAACCAGTCGTCATGAAATAATTAATTAATTAGCGATCTTGGCATCTCATTTTGAAGAATATAATTACATATTATTAAGAAGACACAGAGTGAACTTTAACGTAATATCATTAGGAAACACACGTGTCATGTATGTAATACAATAAAAGTAGACCTATTGATCAAGCCGAAACGAACTTCCACTAAGTGGAGCTCTTAACTGATGTCACTTTGAAATAACATACCGGAAAATTCTTCCCATCTTTCAGGTGTTAACAGTTTATACTTACTAGTCGAGGTTCATCGTCAAGCAGTTGGTGACACGGCGTATCT
Organism: Locusta migratoria; assembly: GCA_026315105.1. NCBI lineage: Eukaryota > Metazoa > Arthropoda > Insecta > Orthoptera > Acrididae > Locusta > Locusta migratoria. Next base: position 335,169,046 of record CM048746.1, on the reverse strand, counting down.
ACATGTTACAAAAAAAAAAAAAAAAAAAATGGTAACATCGTATTATGGTGTAGTGCATGAAAATAATTTGATGGAAACCCTCAAAAAACGCAGAAATTACTAGTAACTGTCGAACGATACTAGTAGTTAAATGAAGCTGAAGGCTTATGTTGATCTACTTGTAAATAATTATACAACCGTGTCCAAGTCCTTTGAGACAAGATGGACATTAAAATTCAATAATTTTAGTGAACTTCCTATTGTAGCAGTTTACTTCCATATTAGTTCCATCTCTTACCAAGTGTCATTTCTGTTTGGGTTTTTGTTTTCGTAGTTTATTTGAGAAGCCCTTCAGTACTGGAGAACCGCGTGGATACCAAGTAGTGCGCTCTGATGACAACACTCAACTAACGCGAGTCAGGCGTATTGTTTGCCAACAGTAGACGAAAAATCGTTTAGTCACTAACGATGAAGTTAGTTATCGTGGTTCTGATGAAAGTGTCGATAATTGTTCTGTCGCAAGTAATTTAACATACGCAAACTGCTAGCGTAGAGCGATTTTTTTTTCTTTTCCAATCGAAAAACAACATGGGATTAGATCAAAACCTATAGTGGAGTTGCTGTAAGGTCATCCCTATCAACTACAATAATACGGTCGGAACACAGAACAACAATAAATGAGAAGCGCAACTCCCGTGTTAATAAATGAAAACACGGAACGACAGCAGCGCCCCAAGTGATATGGAAATTAGCTAAGAACGTAAACATTGCGGTTGCGTTCCCTGTACTAATACGTGGTCATTTAATTTTACTAATACCAATTTTCTGAACTTGCTAAGTACTTACTGGAAATGTTTTATATCCGTCTTTGCAAATACAATAAAATGCTTGTGTTTTCTTTTTAACAGGTGCGTTCAAGCTGCAGACAGTATATTATTGCATCTTCCTTGATACACTCGGAGATCAATTAAAACAATTTTATTGTGTTATAAGCATACTTAAAGTCAGTATTGTTTCTTAACGTGACTCAACTGTTCTACCTGTTACGTATCTTTAATGTACAACATTTGTCACAAAGTGCCAAAATTTTCGAATGAATTGTCTTAGGCCTACTACATCTTGACGTCAGTACCAATTATACAAACAGCTAGTTATATGTGACAATCTTCTGGTGCACCATTTTCCCAACTTACCTTCACAGTAGTAACTATGAAACAGCTTTGGACATGCCTATAGCAGTATTACTGTTGAACAAAGGTCCCCCCCTCTCGCCACAAAGTTTGGATACCTAGTTTATTACCTAATAAATATGGTTTTGTAATTTAATATTGAAATTAAATATCTTTTATTTCACGCTTTCTAAATTGTGTATAAAGCACGCCCCAGGCTGGCCCCAGAAATATTTCAGAAAACTAGCCTATAATCAATGAATTCCTTCAAAATGCTCCTACATCTTTTAATATGTGTAACTGATTCAAGACAAAAGTAAATAAATCATCAAATTAACTGAAAGTAAAATAGGAAACTGGGACAAAATTGTAAGGTGGAAACAGAAAGTAATTACTGTGTTTTTTTTATTTTGTAACATGAAAAGCAGAAATAATTAATACATTTTATTTTTTGCTAGCCTAACTACAGTATTCCTATGAATCTTGTACATTTTGTATTTTATTGGACTTAAGTCTGCTTTCGAAAGCCCCGTACCCAAAACACCACTTTCCTCATTAAAAGATGTTTCAGATAAGAATGAGTACGCACCATCTGTAGATTCACTTTGAGAGCGAACGAAAACTGTACGTGTATCACTCAAAGTACTACTGTGTGCACGACAACTAGTGCTGGGTAATTCAATAGTAGCATTAGTTTCGCTTCTAGTATTAGCAGACTGTATGTAATTAACTTCTGACATGACACAGCTAGAGCTTCGTAAATCACTAACGCCAGGTACACCTGATCCACTACTGGTATTAGTAGCTATGCAAGGAGCAGTTGTCAGATGTTTTGGAAACACACCCCTGTTTAGCCTATGCCTAGTTGCATTCATAAAAATTTTTTCGCAAAAATGGTCTTCACAAACAAGAAAACTAGCACAGTCCATATCAGGTGACAGCTCACAAACACTTTTCCACTTCTGAAGTAACTCTTTAGGTTTGCTGGGAAACCTGTAGAAATGCTTGTTGTTAACTTTCTCGGATGAACAAACGTAGTATCCAGATTAACAACCAGGGAACTTGCAGGAGTATTTCCACGTCAATTTCTTGAGTTGAATATCCTAAGAAAAACACAAATCGTGATTATATTCACTAGAATAGCTGTTAAAGAAACATAAAATAACTAATGGAAATCGCACAGCTTAATTTGATACTACAATAAAAGACATTTAATTTATCTTTAATTAAAATATTGTTAGTTAAATATCATACCTTCGTATTAATTGTGGACATTTTTAGCAGGAATTCTCTTCCGTTCGAAGGTAAAGGCTTTGGAATATGGTACATAATGTTATTGTGACGAAGATATTAAAGATTGCTATTCAGAAATCAGAACGCCACAATAGAACAAACCGCCTGTGTAGCCGCTCAGCTCTCATTGAACAGTTGACAGCCAATTACATCGCTTCCAGATCACTCTAGCGCCCCTAGTGATATGTAAATGAACTACCCGGTATGTTTCCAGTTTTTATATATAGCTTTCACCCCCGTGGGTCGGAAAACCTTCATGCTACTACTGTCACAAGCCGTGTTATGCAATTTCGTATACATGACACCACCATTTTGTGTTTTAGTCTGAAGCATTTTACACTTCACGCGTTTTATCGAAGATGGATGTGTTTGAACTCCGTGACTGTTCCAAATACAGCGTTAAGAATAAAATCCGCCAACAGTCACATTAAAGATCGTATTATATATTTATGACGCGACCGGTTGCGGTCTTGTGCCCATCTTCAGGTGCTTAAAAAATTCAGAATTTTTACGGGTGTAGCATTTTGGTGGAGTCCACTGTTTGAAAAAAAATTATTTGGTATTAATAATAGTGAATGCAACTGCAGGTCATATTGTTACACATTGTCTGCAACAAATTGTCACACCTTAAAGATCATAGTTACTCAGCCACATCAATTACAGACAATTTGCAGATACTACATGGTGTCAACAAAGCAAGGAAAATACACCTACTTGAATAAGTGAAAATTTATATCCATAACTCAAACTCACCACACCTAAATCTAAATAGACGGACCTAGCAAACAAGAAATATCTATATTCAGTGAATTATTTCAAAGTAAATAGTAATTCAACTGTAGAAAAAATTCTTCACAATACAAAATAATATATCCAAATATGAAAATCGGCATATATAAATAAACCATCTTGCAGTAAAACGCACATTTTTTTTACACTGACTAAATAATCCAATATAGTTTACTTGTGATTATTTTATATTTTATAAATGACTGAGTGGCTCCATAATTATGTAAAAAATTTCATTTTCACATCCTATAATACTTTTCTCTCTCTATATACATGTAATGATTTTTGTAATTTATAGGTTGTTAAACGTTACTGTTTTTTTTTTTTTTTTTTTTTTTTTTTTTTTTTTTTTTTTTTTTTTTTTTTTTTTTTTTTTTGCATCTTTGTGCTTCTTACATATAAGCTCCTTGACCAGTTACCCTGTATCTAAATATACACAAAGTGTATGGTGTGAGTTCACATTTCTGTGCACAGATGATAATAAATTGTACTAAGAACTAAGAAAATGGAAAGCTGAATAGAAATAAGAGTAAGGACGCTACCAAAGGAAAGTGTGTTCGCAAAAGTGTGTAAAAGGTGCGTCACATGGACAATCACGATTTGGATACAATATTAATTGTAAGTAAACAGTGTATTTGGTCATGTTATCACGCCACCTGCATTTGGTTTCGCTATTATTAGCACCAAATAATTTGTTTTCTAACAGTAAACTCCACCAACATGCTAGGGCACAAGCCCGAAACCACTCGTGCCATAAATTAATAGTACGATCTTTAATATGACTAGTAGCGGATCTTATTCTGAACCCTGAATTTGCACTTCGTTGTTTAAAGCTGGCAAAAGCAACGCACTTGTCAGGGATCAACTTACGCCGACCCAACTATAGAATCATCCCGTTGACGAGGGATCCAACTGACAAAAATCTGCAGACTTCAACGAAACATTTACGTGTTTGTAGCCGGCATTTCACTGCTAGAACATCTACGAACGAGAAAGTTGTATAATCTAGGTTGTATACCAATATTACAAGTGACACCAAAATCACACATGATTACCACGGTACGTGGTCTCACGATGAAGTACAACAGAAGAAAGGTCATACTTACTATTTTATAGTTCTTACTTTTGTCAGCCTCTTCGTTAACAGATTGCCTCCCCTAATTCCGTTGAATACAAGCTACACACATTGCTCCTTGTCTGAAATGCAGTGTCACATTTCTGTGGTGTAATATTGCTTCATACCATTACACAGTGTAACTTCTATTATTACCGGTTTGTCAAATATTTATAACTGCACAAATAAGCCATTGAGTGGCATCTATATATTTCATAAGTTCACAAAAGTTTTATAAATTACTCTTTGCACCTCCTACGACTGCCCAGATTATCAATTGTTCCACAATCGAACTTGAAGTTATGAAACATACATTTTCGCAATTTCTTTTAGTGTGCGAGAGAATTCATTTTATTTTTACTAAAAGTTCTTTCTGGGAGAACTTTCCTTTTCAGTTCCCATCGAATATATTTCTCGTTTCAGAGTTTTTACGTTAGAATATCTCCTTGGAGACTTTCATCATTTTAATATAGGTTGCAACAGAAACTCCATGGGATATCCCGCTGTTGGAGAATGATGTTTCTTGAGCAATCTCTACCCAGATTGGTGAAAACGCACACTGTAGCAATACGTTTGACACGATCTGATAATCCAGCTTAATAACATTCCTGACGAAGCCATCTGTAAAGAAAAATTCGTATACAAAATAACATAACGCTGTACGAGTAAAAAGCCGCGTGGTCTAAGGCGTCACGCCTCGTGCTGAAGGCCGTTCTCGCCGAAGGTTTATTTTATCCGTAGTGTAAGTTAGTTAGGTAGTTTGTATGTCTGGCGACTGACGACCATTGCAGTTTGATCCAATATGAATACAAACACATGAAAGAGCAAAGCATATGTGGTCTTATCATACACGATGTTTATAATACATTATGGAACTCGTAGAAATGGAACATTATTAATAATAAATCTTACTTTGATTTTTATAGAATAAGTTTGCTGACTGACACTTGTTTCCCAGTGACATTTTACGTCAGATATCGATAAATTTCAAGATTTATCGTGTCATTTTTCAAAGTGTAAGGTATAAAATTTTTATCAGTCTCATTTAATTTCTTTGGTAGTAAAGCAACTTCACAAGCAATATATCGCGTTTGTGTTCACAATTGACGCCACTAAAGTGGACGCGGTAATTCTCGCAGTTACGATACCCATCTGGAAGAAAGTTTTTCTTTCTGTCAGAGGCACATACTGTCGAAATAGCTGCAGTAGCTCGAGTCCTACAGTCTATCGCATTAATCGGGAAAGCGGCGCTGGCGCGAAATGTTCACCCGTATTAGGTACAGCGTATAAGACCAAGCACGGATGCCTGGGCGTCACATTTCAGAAGGTTGTCGCTTAATGTACCTACAATATGGTGTGTGGCTATTATCCAGACAAGTTGTATAACTGTCCGTTACGAGCACCTGCGCATGTACAGAATCTTGGACTTTCAGCGGCGACTCGAATTCAAAGCATACTCCAAAAACGTTTGTCGCTCACGGACGGATCTTTTTAGATCTGTGCCCTGTGAGAAGTAAAGCCTCTTTGCCTCTTTGTTAGTCAGTGAGGCGACACTGACGATTCGTAATGCAGGGTGAACGACCTCCTGTACAAAAGATTCTTTCTTGAAAAAGAGCGAAGGGAGCAGAGTGAGGCCGTCGTTTAAAGAGAAACTCAAACGCGAAGACCAGCGCAAAAGCTAAAGTGACTCATCGAATATTTAGGAGACAATCTGAGCAGCTTTATTAGGCTGCTCACGGGTGATTCTGTCGTTTGTAGATCGGTATAGTCAGTGGAAGATCAAAAGCAACTGCAAAATGATTTAGATATCTGCATTGTGCAAATATTGGCAATTGACCCCATATGAGCACTAAAAGAAATACGTTAAACGTCATTTACACGGTAAAGCGGTCAAATCTAAAGGTCCAAAATTCAAGTATACACCCTTTAATTTCAATTACGAACATCATAAATTCTGGAGAACACAAATTAAATATATCAGAGAAGGGGAACCTAAGGCTACGTTCAGCTGGCAGAAAACTTAGAAGATGCGACCTTTCTACTAAAGAAACTGCCTACACTATAGTTGTGCGTTCTGTTTTGTTTGGGAGTATTCTTGCCAACTGGGCGATCCTGATAAGTGGGTCTGACGGATGATATAGAGAAACTTCAAAGAAGGGCACATCGTTTTTATTATCTCTGTATAGGGGAGAGAGTGCCACAGAAATGATACACGAGTTGGGGAGAAATCATTAAAGTAAACGTGTCATTCGTTGCGGCGAGACTTATTCGTGGAATTTCGGTTACCATCTTTCTCTTCCGAATTCGAACATATTTTGTTGGCACTCACCTACATAGTGGACATGGTCACCTTAAGAAAATAAGAGAAGTAACATCGAAAAAAGAAAGTTTTGAGTATTCTTTTTTTCTCCACGCTATTAGATAATAGAACGGTAGAGAAACATAAAAGGGTTTCGGCTATCCCCCCCCCGCCCCCCTCTAAATCATGCCTTATATATGATTATCGAGTATTTATGTAGATGTACCTGCAGGGCAAGGTAAATAATGTAACATAGAGTTATTTAAAAACCGCATTCTTCGCAGTTAAAAAAATTAGTTAACTTCGTTTTTGACACAGTAGCGGTTTACTTCCAGGAAGTTCGTGCTATATGTTGGCAATGCTTCGTTTTATGTAGGCATAATCTTAAGGAAATAGTCGGTCAGCCAGATTCTAAAACTGGTACTTTCCTCAGTTCAGTTCAAATGTTCAAATGTTTGCAGATCTATCGGACCAAACTGCGTGGTCATCAGTCCATAGCTTACAAACTACTTAAACCTAGGTAAACTAACCTAAGGACAACAGACACACACACCCATGCCCCAGGGAGGACTCGAACCTCCGAGGGCGAGCAACCGCGCGTTCCGCAGCGAGGCGCCTTAGACCGCTCGGGTACTCCACCGCGGCTCTCAGTTCAGTAATAGACGATCTGCCTTTGCGGAAGACTGTGATCTACAAACAACTGTCTCAGTGTGGTATAATCTACGATGATCAGACCACATGGACATTTTTGAACGATGTTTTGCATATGAGTACCACACATGTCTACGAAACTTATTGGTGGATTAAATCTGTGTGCCGAAGCAGTTATTCGAACCTGGAACCTTTCCCTTTAGCGGAGAAGCGCTCACATTACTGAGTTATCCCAGAATGCTTCAGGTCCGTTCTCATAGCTTTACTACCGCCATTACCTCGCCTCCAACTTTCCCAACTTCACAGAAGTTCTCCTACGAACCTACAGGACTAGCACCCCTAGACATCCCCTAGCATCCCCTAGCCTGTGGATAAGCCATCTCCACCATGTACGACGGTTGGAACTTAAACAGTGACAACACTGCTGTGGAGACTATGCAAAGGAATCTACTATTGTCGCCGATAGCAGACGTTGTTGACAGTCCTGGTTTACGTCTGAGCAAAAGACTCGCCCGTCACACGTCACACAATCACTCGTGAGAGTACGATCTAACGTAACGCTGTCACTATGTTTTCGAAACAGGAACAACGGAGTTAAATCAAGATTGAATGTGCCACAGGTCATACAACACGAGAGTGTCATCAAGATCTTTAAGAGGCTTTCGGAGAATCGGTATTGCCGCACAGAACAATGGCACGATAGGTAAGAGCATTTAAAGCCTTCAACGTGGGTTGGCAACCTCTGGCAGACATGGATTTGGCAGGTCGTCCTAGAGAACAAGAACTGCATACTGTTGCCGCGTCGGTGCACAGTGATCGACTTAAGACACTTCGTGAGATACCCGCGAAACCTTATTTGCGCATACATCTGTGCTTCGCATCTCCTTGGAACGGCTGGGCCTACTACAAATTGCATCACGATGGGTTCCTCATGAACTGTCTGAAATGCCGAAGTGGATGCCTTACGACGCTGCTCAGACGCACGCCGTATCGTAACATTGGATGAGACATGGGCCACATCGTACGAGCCAAAACTGAAACGTCAATCCAACTAATGGTGTCATTATCGGTGGCCGCGAAAGTCGAAAGTGCGTCAGGACCCCATTACGGTGAAAGTTATGGCGAATCTCGTACGACTGTTATGGGGTCATCCTAACGAATTACGTTCCTCCGCGGCAGACCGTCAGTGCACAGTATTACCGTTAGTTTTTGGACCATCACCTGCTACCAGCTTTGCGAAAGAAGCGCCATCACTTTCTGCTCAACCCACTCCTCCTTTTGTACGACAATGCGCGGGGCACATACGGCGCAAGCGCCGGAACTGGTATGCAGCGTGCACAGGAAGGCGGTGTTGATGCCTGGACAGCTATGGTGATCGCCTCTGCCAGGGTTTCAATTGGTGAGAGATCTGGAGAATGTGCTGGCCAGGGCAGCAGTCGAACATTTTCCGTATACAGAAAGGCCCGTACTGGACCTGCAACATGCGGTCGTGCATTGTCCTGCTGAAATGTAGGGTTTCTCAGGGATCGAATGAAGGTTAGAGCCAAGGCTCGTAACACATCTAAAATGTAACGGCCACTGTTCAAAGTGCCGTCAATGCGAACAAGAGGTGACCGAGACGTGTAACCAATGGCACCCCATGACATAACGCCGGCTGATACGCCAGTATGGCGATGATGAATACACGCTTCCAATGTGAATTCACAGCGATGTCGCCAAACACAGATGCTACCATCATGATGCTGTAAACAGAACCTGTATTCGTCCGAAAAAATGACGTTTTGCCATTCGTGCACCCAGGTTAGTCATTGCGTACACCATCGCAGGTGCTCCTGTCTGTGATGCAGCGTCAAGGGTAACCGCAAGCATGGTCTCCTAGCTGATCGTCCATGCTGCTGCAAACGTCGTCCAACTGTGCGTACAGATGGCTGTTGTCTTGCCAACGTTCGCATCTGTTGACTCAGGGATCGAGACGTGGCTGCGCGATCCGTTTCAGCCATGCTGATAAGATGCCTGTCATCTCGACTGCTAGTGATACGAGGCCGTTGGGATCCAGCACGGCCATCGGTATTGCTCTCATGAACCCACTGATTCCATATTCTGCTAACAGTCAATGGATAGCGACCAACGCGAGCTGGAATGTCGCGATACGATAAACCGAAATCGCGATAGGCTACAATCCAACCTTTATCAAAGTCGGAAACGTGATGGTACGCATTTCTCTTCCTTACACGAGGCAACACAATGTTTCCCAGGCAACGCCGGTCAACTGCTGTTTCTGTATGAGAAATCGGTTGTAAACTTTCCTCATGCTAGCACGTGGTAGGTCTCGCCACCGGCGCCAAACTTGTGTGAATGCTCTGAAAAGGTAATCATTTGCATATCACAGCATCTTCTTCCGGTCGGTTAAATTACGCGTCTGTAGCACTTCATCTTCGTGGTGTAGCAATTTTAATGGCCAAGAGTGTATGTTCAAATGTTTGTATAGCTTATAGGACTTAACTACTGGGTTATCAGTCCGTAAACTTACAAACTACTTATGAACTACTTACGAACTAGGATGGCACAAATATCCATGCCCGAGGGGGGATTCGAACCCCCGACCGTAGTGGCCGTGCAGACTGTGACTGAAGTGCCTCAGTCTCCTCGGCCACCGCGGCCGGCGGCCAAGAGTGTATATTCCGATGTGGAACCATTAGTGAAACATCCAAGACGTAAAGGAATAAGAACGGGTGCATGGATATGCCACAACTAAACTCAAGAGAATACACCTTCCTCGTAGTAGTCCGCAAGTGAGAAGAAAAAGAATACACTAATGGACCTGCTTCATTAGGTCTTAAAGTAAATGGGAGGTCCACTTCCCGCAACATGAAAAGAAACAGAGAAGACAAAGAAACAACATGTACGACACTTTTTATGCATAACAGGTATTCCATTAACTGACATAGACGGAAGTCATGGCTAAGGGCTACCGTGAGAAAGATGGCGTAGAGTTCGTCTATGGAGCAGAGTCCTTTCGCCTTTTGCATTCGGACTCAAATATCATGGTACAATTGAACCGAGTCATGCTGACACGATAGGTCATACGGTTTTAGAAATTAATTTTCTCTGAAAACTTTGAAGAAATATTGTCTATCCCTATGACAAATCACACTGAACTACAAGGTATCAGGATTCGACATTAGGTTAAATGAAAAATATGTATACTTTTATTCGCTAATTGCGACTTATGTACTTTCTCTCCAAGCTACTTTAATTGGAAAATTTATTGTTAATAAGAGATGTGAATTCCGCTTAGAATTAAACAAACAGTGCTTCCCAAATAAGGTATACTGGATTAAAAATATAACGCGAAATAACTAGTAATCTCGCTCGGAACGGTGAGAATACGAAAATAGCGACTAGTTTGTTTCTGTTTGTCACATTACGCTGCTAAAAAAAAAAAAAAAAAAAAAAAAAAAAAAAAAAAAAAAAAAAAAAAAAAAACATGCATTACAATTACTGCTTCCACATTGAAACAAGATGAAATTAGTTTTCTTTCTTTACATACACAGAGTTTGTTATTAATAATTTGCTTTTTTTTCAGCAATCTGAGCTTCTTTTTGTAACACTGCCTGCAGATTACAGAAGAAACAAATTGTTATAAAACAGGAAGCAATGTGGAATATTAGCATTCAACGTGTCAGGATGTTTCCGAAGATTGGATATATTCACTGACTGTTCCGTCGGTTCTTAAAAGAATATTTGCTAGATTATGAATGAAATATACAAGATATCTGTCAGATATTCTTCAAATTTATTGGTTTACAAACCTATTTTCGGCTGTTACGCCATCATCAGGTAAACACATCATATCATTTACCTGATAATGGCGTAACAGCCGAAAACCGGTTAGTAAACCAATAAATTGGCATATTATCTCACAGTTATCTTGTGCATTTCATTCATAAGTTTGAATATGTCTAAGACAGGGTAGGAAACAATAAACCCCTTTCAATTGACGAAGTAAAAACGATGAAATCTTAAATTATGTTGGTAACCTGAAACTTTCCTAGTCAAAGCTTATATTTCCGACATCTCTTCGCTAAAAATGATTAAAATGGCATCTAATCCTCTGCCGTAAGAGTAATGACAAACTATTCCTAGCGTACAGTTGATATTGCAGGCTGAAAAAGACGTGATTTCGAATAAATCGTTGACTGGAACGTGAGATTTTATGAATTTACGCTACTGTAAATCGTTTCACATGCAACATTGTTACAGTTATATATACCATAAGTCGTTACCAATTACTCTGCTGTAGCGTAAAAGAAATATTTCTTTAAACATCCAGATAACACTTCCAATTAGGACATAGGCATGTCATTAACTTATACTAATAGGAGTATTAGTCCACAATTATATATATTTTTGACGACGTTACAGCGCTCATTTTTAATGAAATAAATCGCAATTTGCGATCACTTATGGCTTTCACTGTACTAGGTTTAGATGTAAGACCAATGTGCGGCGAATTAAAACTTGTGCCCGGTCAGGATTCGAGCCCAGGATCTCCTGCTTACTAGACAGACACTTTCACCACTCCGCCATCGAGGACACAGTGACCAACCCGACTGCAGAGGACTCTTCCTGTGGAAGTTGGGTATGGCGGGAGACGTACAGGGAAGAGTCCTCTGCAGTCGGGTTGGTCACTGTGTCCTCGGTGGCGGAGTGATCCTAATGTGTGTATTGGGTCGCGTGTTCCTACATTTCCTGTAAATCTGAAATGATTTTCCCCAAGGTCCGAGCACACCATTTTTTCCACTCGTTTGTAAATAATTCGTGTTCCTATTGCGCTAGGTCTGTAATTTTCACACTTGGCTGCACTTGCTTACCCAATGGTATCAGCAGTTCGGACGGAATATCCTCTACACTGGGGACTTCTTGCTTGCAGTGTTTTGTCAAATTCTTCTCGAAGTATCGTATCTCTTGTCTCATTTATTCTACTTCCTGTTCCATTTCTGCAATACTGCCTTCAAGTTCATTTCCTTTGTGAAGGCCTTCTATATTATTCAGTCACCTTCCAACTTTCTCGTCCTTCCATAACACTGATTCCCATCTGTGCTCTTGATATTCACGACACTGTTTTTATTGTCCCCAAATGCCTCTATTACTTTCCTGTAGGCGGCATCTATCTATTCTCTCGACCCTTGTATACTTTTCTACAGACTTGCATGCGCCCTCTATCAATTAATGCTTAACCATTCGGCGCTCCTTCTCAATCTCATTTTATAGCCATATGTACATCCTTCACACACCTCACAACATTTTTATATATTCTTCTATCAAAAAAGTTCAGTATCAATTTTCTGCCGCGCGGGAGTGGTCTTGCGGTTTAGGGCGCCATGCTGCGGAGTGTGCGTCTTCTCCCCTTCAGAAATTCGCATCCTCCCTCGGACATGGGTGTATGTGCTGTCCTTAGGATAAGTTAGTTTAAGGAGTTTTAAGTCTATAGACTAATGACAACCATTTATTTAAATGATTCCAAAATTTCGTATAGGTCGCTTGAATAACCACTTAGACGTTGTTCGTAGATTATTTATTGTAGAAACATAACATGTTTTGGGCTTAGCCCATCATCTGGTGACCGATATAATATGTATTTAGTACTGTTGCATTTAAATTTGTGCTTTATAATACTGTTGTTATGTAATGTTTATTCTTTTTTGGCGATACAAAATTACAGTATTTTAAATCATAAAGCTAAATGCATCAATGCCCAATATAGATTATATCGACCACCCGATGATGGGCTAAGTCCGAAACATGTTGTGTTTTTACAATAAATAATGTACGAACAACATCTAAGTGGTTATTCAAGCAACCTATAAGCTATTTTAGTATCGTTTCAATAAATTTTCAGTCTGACATAAACCTAATGACCTATTTGGTCCTATCGCTTTATAAAAATATGAACGTTTTGTCTCCTGCGTTATCTAAGCATTTCTATTAGGCCCTGCCCTTCTACATATATGATCTTTTGCAGCCCTGACTACTCTGTTTCTAAAAGCTACCAATTATTTTTCTACTATATTACTTTCTTCGTGCCGGCCAGTCCTTGCTTAATGCTCCCTTTGCAACTCCATAATTCTGTGGTTTCTTGAAGTTTCCTAGGTTCTATGTCCGTAATGTTCCATTTTTCTGCACTTTCTTAAGCTTTAACATACAGTTCATAGAGAATAATGCTCTAACCCTGTATATGTCTTATAGTTTAAATGCTAGTGTCTAAAAACATGTCTTACCATTATAAATTCATCCGGGTACCTTAAAATGTGTTCTGGTATCTTACATGTATACAACCTTCTTGTATGGTACTTAAAGTAAGTGTTTGTTATGATTAAATCCTTCTCTGCACAATATTCTACCAGGTGATCTCTTTCATTCCTTTTTCCCAGTCAATATTCTGGTCCTACCTTTCCTTCTCTTCCTTTTACTACTACGACGGTACAGTCCCGAGTTGCTGTCCCTTAACAGTCTGAATGTTTCTTAGATCTCATCAGCAGGGCTAGTTGGCATATAAACCTGTACTAAAATGATCGGTTTCGGCTTCGTGGTTGCTATGATAATGCTTTCACTATTCTGTTCATAGTAACTTACCAGCATTCCTAATATCTTATTAATTATGCGGCCTACTCCTGTCTTACCATCATCTGATTTTGTATTTATAATTATGCATTCACCTAACCATAAATCATGTCCTTCCTGTCAACGAAAGTTAGTAAATCCCAAAATATCGAATGTCAAACTATCCATTCAAAGTATCTAACTTACCTACCCGATTGAGGGTACATTCCACGCTCTGATCTGTATACTGAATGTCTTCTTTTTCTTTGTGATGACTTTCTCGTGAGTAGTTGCCGCCTGGAGATCCGAATGTGACTACTTTACCTCTGAAGTACGAGGGTACCTGTACTTCATGTTTGTACCTGTTAAATTCCTTCAAAGTAGTCTTATGTAGAACCCGTTGCCAGCGATGTGGAAGGCGTAGTATACCGTTAGCACAGCCTGAGGTGGTGCGAATGGAGCGGTCTACTGCCTGTCGAATCTCTGAAACAATTCTGAAACTAATGCAACGAAGTGGTTCTTTGGAAATCAAATCATAGTCACAAGGACGGAAGTGCGAGGAGTGTGGTGGATGCTACAGTACTTCCCAGTCCCATCGACCGATCAGAGCAGCCACAGCTTGCACTGTAAGTAATGGTTGGATTGCGCAGAAAGTGTTGCCCCTTCTTTCGGATAGTATAAGTTGTTGTTACTTTGATTTTAATGCCCTTCGTTATGTCCCAAATTCGTATAAACCTCTCCCGAAAGGACCATCTACCATCGAGCCATCGGTGTTGATGACTTTCCAGCCTTTTGACACGTCAAGAATTGATAGTAATTGGCGGCGAATATTCTTAGGGTGAACTGTCTTTTTTTTTTTTTTTAGTCCAGCGACTATTCAATCGAAGATTTTGACGATATATACAGTACGTGATTGGAACAGGAAATACATGGAAGGAGAAATGACTGACAAGTGATCCGACACAGACACCGTAATTTCCACTGATGTTGTGGAATAAGAAGTGGCCTGTGTGGGAAAAGGATACGGTATTTTCGGTATAAAGGCAAACTACCTACCGTAGCAATGTTGTTGGTTGGCATTTGCTGCCGCCTAATTCGTAGTGGAGGAACCCAATCCTCCACAAGGAGACTGTCCATAGCTCTGAAAGATTCTGTAGCAAGTCTACTCAACAATAGCAGGTTGGGTCCTACATCGGCAGTACTGAGGGCGATGCTGAACCATACGCCTCGCTCGGATAATTGAGTTGCTACAGAACGTGGACTCTGAAGCAATGCAGCAGTCTACTGCGGTGTGCATCTCAAGTGGTATTTCCTAAGGCAGTGGAGTGCGTTAAGGTGCCGCGAACACTTCTACTTAAGAAAATGTGGGAGCCATGTTATCTGGGCGTCAGACACCAGTGCCAAGAAGCAATGTTTTTCATTACATTAATTGGCCTGTAATGTAAAGTTTTGGATGTGGATGGTCTGTCCGTGGCCGACATCACGTAATTCTTTCGCAGCAGCATGATTTTCTGACACTACATTCGATTAACCTAGTTTTACTCGTGTTAATGTTCATCTGATACCCTAATTTTAAGATTTTGTCCATTCGATTTAGTTGCTCTTTCCAGTTCCTTGCCTGTGTCTGATATAATTGCAATGTCATCGGTAAACCGTAAAGATTTTATTTCTTCTTCCTCAACTTTAGTACATATATAAAACAGGTATTGCAGGCAGGAATACGATTCCATGAGCGAGAACCCTCGACTGTGCCTTGCGTATGGCTCCCTGCAGCCTACATTCAGCAACACATCCACTAAAAGAACTAAAATGTAAGCAGAAGTCGTCAGCATGTACCGAAAGTGATACTTATGACCCTACTTCTGCTGCTAGACCATTAACCCTTTCAGTCCCACATTATGAAATCAGCTATGTAAAAATTAAAATTCAGTGTTTTCTATATTAATACAGTGTAGTAAACATCATAATATGTGTTATAAAATTTTTGGCCGTACTATTGATTTTTTATGTCATGTATCGATCTTATGGAGATATTTTATTACTTAGACTATTTTGTTGATAGTTAAGATTGCCCTAACAATAATGCTAGCATAATCTTCGCCACAGCACCGTAGACAAGACAATTCACTGCTGGAATAAGATAAAAGGAACCACACTCACGCTCACATACACAGCCACATACGGACGGCAACGCAAAACAACCTCCAAGTTTGACAGATTAATGCCTCAGAAATGGATACACCTCGTACCACCAGGCTGGGTGAGAAAGAAAAGCAGAGTGCGTCTCACACAGTGAAGGGGTACTGCAGATAGCTGTATACAGTGTAGCCCTGATAGCGGTAACTGATTATTTTTGCTGATTTTCTGAAAAACTAGCTAAACTACGTGACCAAGCATGGGCAGTCCGGCAAGTTGGGGGAGGAACGTGTCTTCAGTTGGCTTTTTGGAAAGCAGTTGGTAGCTCCCAGGCCATCGGTTCGATTGGCGCACAGGTTTTGAAGACGATTCTGATTGGCTTGAGAGTTGAGCTTAGGTGGCTTTCCTCGGCCTATCGATTTTTGGCGAGAATCAGAGAGAGGGCGAGAAAAGGAGACACTCTTATGAGTACCGGCGATTGGGAAGGTCTAACGGAGTGATGCTAACCCGGCGTCGTGTCGCAAAACTTTTCTAAGTGTTCAGTTTAGATTTGTGTTTTCCAACGCTTTGGTAGGTCGGAAACTTTGATTATTTTTCAAAGTTTGGTCTGTTGGTACCACACTTTGAACTTTCATTTTGTGTGGCATCGCCATCTGCGATCACAGTTAGTCTAGCTTACTATAGACATGGTTATTTGCTTATCGTGCGTCGCCTACCCAAGTGGATACAATAGAGGTAAATATCGCCACTCCGCGGCTTTGGCACCACCCGCCGCTGGGCTTGGTGACTGCCAACGACGCTGCTGCTGCTGCGAGTTCTACTTGATTCCTATTTGGATATAGTATATTGCATGTAAAACCCCGATACCTCATAAGGCACTGATTATTCTTGTCAGTAGTCATCTTTTTTTCTAATCCGTGACTTGTTTCAGTTACAAACTATATAGCCAGTCATTTTCAGTCATTTTTATCTAATTTTCTATTGAGTGTTCAATTAACTCATTTTTTGTGCTTTTAACGTGATTGGTGTTCGAACAGAGTGAAAACTAGTCACAAACTTTGATTTTTCTGTTAGGCTGTCTTATCTTTATTTTGGAACTGTATTACCTCGTTAAAACCCCGCTCACTGATTTTGGTGGGTTATGTTTTCATGTGTACAAATAATGGAAAATTGTTAGCTCAGATTGACTTGAGTTTTATTTCATTAATACTGATTCTCAGAATTTTTTTATATATAGTGTATTATTTTCAGATTTTAACTTGTCGCCATTCGACGGTTAGGATAGGATCAGTTAATTTTTCTGTGTTTCCTTATCAAAGAGATATCTGGTTTAACGAACAACAAACAGACGCACCTAAATGCCTACACCACGACAACACACGCAACATGCACTTTTCAACGGGTACACTCGATACAGTGCCCTGGGTGCCCTGCTATCCTGGATATGCAAAGAACTACGGAGGGAGCCGACTTGTAGACGAAGGTACGAGGAAGTAAAGAGTTTTGCATAAAAATTTGGAGGGATCTCCCATAGACCCCATCATTGTAAGGTTGTGGTGTCGCCAGGTTGTGTCATAAGCCGTTGACAAGTGAATAGAGACGGCTATCAGGTGGTGGCGTCTAGAAAAGCGGATCCATTGTTGAGCGACCCTGGCGTGTAGCCAACAGGACCCTAGATTCAAGGAGCCAACATAACCGCTGACATACCACGTACTCATTATACATAGAACGTAAGTGTGGTTGACTGGCCGATAGCTATCTACATCAAGTATGTCTTGACCACGTTTAAGCGCTGGGACGATGGTACTCTCCCGCCACAGACAAGGGAAACACCATCGCTTCAGATGCAGTTAAACGTGTCGGGACCATGTAGCTTGGTCTCTTCCGACAGGTATTTCAAGGTTTCACTGTGAATACCGTCTCGTCCAGGGGTGGTGTCAGGATGTGCAAGAGCGCTAAGGAACTCCCGCTCAATAAATGGAGTTTTATATACCTCAGGGTGGCGTATGATAAAGGAGAGGTTTTTGCGTTTCACCCAATTTTTCAATATGCGGGCGAACGGCGGCTAATTGTGAGAAGCGGAGAGCTCAGCCAAAGCCTAGACGATTCTGTCTGGAGCCGTACATATAGCTCAATTTACGAAACTCCCAAGTATACCAGCTGTGGTGTGGTATCCACCTATATAAACGTCTGATCGTAGTCCACACTTGTGAACGTGAGGTACGTAACCCAATAGTTGAGACGTACCGGTGCAACACACCGTCTTATTATTAGTTCACGAGCATGAGCACGGAGTAATTTCATAGCATAAAGGTTCTACAGAGGTGGGTATCGCTTAAGTCGTTGTAGAGCCCGCGTACGGTGTTGATGGCTTCCGCGATTTCTGGCGACCACCGAAGTACGTTCGCACTCCGAGGGCACACTGACGAACGAGGGATTGTACTCTCTGCAACAGAAACAATGTTCCTAGTGACACTCTGGAGCACCACGTCCATGCTGTCGCGTGCGTGAGGTCCCATAGTGGCAGCAGTGGTGTAGGCTTCCCAGTCTGCACTGTTTAAAGCCCATTGAGGAAAATGCCCTAACGATAGCCGCTGGGGTAGTGACAGGAAGATACGAAAGTGGTCACTACGCATTTTCTCGAGTGGGCAGATGATTGGGCTGCAAGCGGACAGACCAATTAGCCAAATAGGTTCCGTGTACCGCCAGTGTTTGAA
Source organism: Locusta migratoria (assembly GCA_026315105.1). Taxonomy (NCBI): domain Eukaryota; kingdom Metazoa; phylum Arthropoda; class Insecta; order Orthoptera; family Acrididae; genus Locusta; species Locusta migratoria. Next base: position 335,150,296 of record CM048746.1, on the reverse strand, counting down.
AGACAGAAATCATCGTGCCACCCCAAAGTGTTTGTGGGCACTTAAATCACCTGATAGTAGAAATGGTAGAGGGGGTGGGTAGTTTGGAAAATAAGTTGAGTCAATAAGTGGTTGGGTACATCACCATCTGGGGGAAGGTAGACATTGCAGATGATAAAGTCCACTGTGGTCTTGACAGCCACAGCTTCTAAAGGTGTGCATACATACACCACTTAAATTGTTGTCATAGACACCACGATTCGTTTCATATCCCGATAGCAAATTAAGATCTCGGTTACGCAGGGGGCCATGAGCACGATGGAAGACAGTTTATTCTGCAGTGTCACCCAATGCCACTATAGGAGAACCAGCTGAATCGAGAGCTATTGGTTGGTACAGTCGGGCGAGAAGAAAACATGGTGCTGCCCACAGCTGAGGCCAGTAGGAGGTGGGACACAGGAAACACTTATATGTAATGGACGCCCGCAGTCTCTGCATCAGGGTTAAAGCTTCATTGTGAAAACATATGCCCGAATTTCTAGCACTTGAAATTAGCCATAGGGGGAGAAACGTAAGGCTTCATGTCGCAGTTTTATATCAGCAGATTGATCGTTTCAGGCTTGTAAACACCGGCCAAGGCGAAGATGAATGCACCGGTAGCAAACGTATTTTCTTCACCCCCCCCCCCCCCCCCTGCAGACACGCCGGACAAAGTGTACACTTCATCGTTTCAAGTTGGTACGAAACTCTTCGCTTCATTGCAGAAGAAAATTTCGGTCGAAAATAATCTCCTGGACCATGCTGAGGCTCTTATGAGGAGTGATAGAAACGAAAACATCGTCCACATCGTCCAGCTTTTCACAGGCTAGTACCACTGTTACTGAGCAGGATATGCTGCCTCTGTCAGAAACGACCCATTTCTCATTTTAGACGTACTAGCCACTTCTCGATCAATTCGTGAACATACAAGAAAGTAGAGAGTATGGCTCAACCCGATCTCTCGCCCATCGTTTATCCCATAGTGTAACCAAAGAGAGCAATGCATTTCAACGCTTAGCCGATAGACTACCAGCCTTAACAGATTTTTACCTCCTCATTGCAGATTATCCGATCCGATGAGTTCCACCACGATCAGGGGCATTTCTCACAGGCACCGCCCAGCCACTGCAACGGTTATCAGACGGGACGACCGCTGTCGGAAGTCTTGATGCCCCAGGAAACGGGCAGCTCTAGCATACTTGAGGATAAGCTGGATAGAGGCTGCAGTTACAAGTTCAAATGTTCAAATGTTTGTAGAGCTAATGGGACTTAAGCAGTTACAAGCCCATTCCGTAATGTATACCTACGAATTTATTGCACAGTAAATCCATAACGCACCATGTCCTTACAAAAATGGCCCGCACTTCAGAGTTTTTGAAATACGGTGATCAAACCCACATAGAGGACCATATCTATATGACCGAAAAGAATGTGAAATCCGTGTAGTCGCCTCTTACGACAGGCTGGAATACCTCGGCGAAAAAAAAAAAAAAAACTCTGAACTCGCGGTGGGGTAGGATCACCGATGTAACGTTAACATTTACTTTAATCTGTATTTTTTTAGAAATTGCAAACGTGTCTCTCGCTGTAAGAAGTAAGACAATGTGATTCCTTAATTTCTCCTGGCGAATAACCTGTTGTTGATTTTATTAGTTCTATAGTACAGGCTGTTTTCAAACTACCTTCTGACATTAAAGAGGAGATTAGGAGGGAAGCTTGTCGTGTGTTGACTAGGGCTCGTCCACCTGAGAGTAATATAACAGCAGCTGAGGCAAATACCTTACGTTCACTTAGGATGGATCCTGATATTGTTATTTTACCTGCGGGCAAGGGAAATGCTACTGTTGTTTTAAACAAGCAGGATTATTATCAAAAAATGCAGTGTTTACTTTCTGATTCAGCATATCACAGGATTTCTTCTGACCCTACAAAAAGTGTTGAGAGGAAGACCAATAACCTCCTTACGAAAAGTTCTTTGTCACAGGAAACTATCAAGAGCCTTAATTCGCATTGTGCTGTACCTCCCAGATTATATGGCCTCCCTAAGGTCAAAAAAGATGGGTGCCCTCTTAGGCCTATCGTGTCAAACATTGGTGCTCCCACATATCGCGTTGCAAAACATCTTACTGGTTTGTTGAGCCCACTGATAGGCCGTTGTGAACACCACATTAAGAACTCGGTGGATTTCCTACGTCGATTGGAGGGTTTGCACTTGGCTGACTCGGATATTTTAGTTAGTTTTGATGTGGTTTCTCTGTTCACTCGCGTTCCTCTGTATGATTCGTTGCAACTAATTGAGACGAAGTTTGGTATTGATTTAACGAATTTATTTCGACATGTTTTGACTTCCACCTACTTTTTATTCAATGACGAGTACTACGAGCAGACACATGGAGTTCCGATGGGAAGCCCTTTGTCAGTCATCATTGCTAATTAATTCATGGAGGACTTCGAAATTCGTGCACTGGAGTCAGCTTGTTTTTTTTGTTTTTGTTTTTTTGTTGTTTTTTTTTTCATATATGTAGACGACACGTTTGTTGTTTGGCCTCATGGTAGTGAGAACTTGAATCATTTTTCGGAACATTTAAATTAAATCCACCCCAACATCCGTTTTACAATGGAAGTGGAAAAGAATGGTTGCCTTCCCTTCCTTGATGCGTTGGTCAGGAGAAAGGCAGATGGTACGTTGGGACATTCGGTTTATAGGAAGCCAACGAATACTGATTTGTATTTGCAAGCTGATAGTTGTCACCATCCAGCTCAACGTGAAGGGGTTCTTCGAACCTTAGTACATAGGGCTCATGTCATTTCTGACCAAGAAAGTTTGCCCGCTGAGCTGTATCATCTGGAGGTAACTTTTCGACAGAATGGCTATGGTGAAGGGCAGGTTAAGAGAGCGTTGCGCTACCGACCACATGTGCAACGGGCTAGTGATGATAACACTGAGTCGGCACCCACGTCAGTAGCCTTTCTGCCATACGTTGGCAGAACTTCTAATAAGATTGGTCGCATTTTGCGTAAAAATAATGCATAATGTGTGTTTTGTCCACCTTCAAAAATTAAGGCACTGTTGGGATCTGTTAAGCATGATCTCGGTTTGCGTAAGGCGGGTGTCTACCGTATCCCATGTAGCTGTGGCAAATCATATGTTGGTCAAACTATTAGGACTGTCGAGGACCATTGTATTGAGCATAAACGTCACACACGTTTACAACAGCCAAACAAATCTGCTGTGGCCGAACACTGTCTTGACACAGGTCACCCTATGAAAAATGACAAAACGGAAATTCTGGCTTGCACTTCCAACTACTGGGACTGTGTTATCAAGGAAGCGATAGAAATAAAACTAGGTGACTGCCTTATGAAGAGGGATGGAGGCTTCTGCTTAAATTCCGCTTGGGATCCTGCTCTCTCCCTTGTCAAAAAACAGAGGGAGAAAACTATTCCGCCCTCATCTGTCGAGAACTGATGTTTATTATCGATATTCTGACCGGTTTCATCTTTGGTCGTGTCGGCCCTGTGTGCTTGCTTGCTCGGTGTGTGTTGTCTTTCCTGTTTACTCCTTGAAAACCGAGGTTTTAAAGATCGTTGCATATTGCTTTCTTACTGCAGTTTCTCCTTGAAAATGGCAGGGTCGTCTCCTGCCGAAATATCGGTCGTCGTCGATTTTGGTACCTGACAGCATACGCGTAAGTTTTTCGAAGTAAGACGATGGTTGCTAACAGAGGGACAAAGATTGCCGCAGCAGAATAGCCGTGCGCACTAAGGCGCCCAGTTGCAGTGCGCGCGGCCATTCGCCTTCGGGGGTTCGAGTCCTCCCTCGTGCATGGGTGTTTGTGTTGTCTTTAGTATAATGTACTTTAAGTTAGTGCAAGTAGTTTGTAAAGCTAGGGACTAATGACCAACGTAGTTAAGTCCCATAATTTTACAATCATTTGAAAGTTTTGATTTTGTACAAAGATTCATGAGCACCAACAGAACAGGTAAAGTATTTGAAGTACAGGATTGCTCTTGTACGAATAATGATCGTGGTGAGGTGAATATCGATACGCATGTTTGTAATTACATGGGGTTCAAAAGAAGTAAAATAATTACGAACAGATAATGATTCATATTTAAGTGCCGACATCTTAAATGCTTAAATCGGTGCTTACAGTTCATGACATACTGGTTTTGTATGGAGACTATGGAGAGCACGCCTTATTGCTATCAAAGCAATGGAAAAGAATCTAATGAAGGGGACCCTAGTGGAAGGTGAAGACAACGTCGGGGTAGTTGGACTAAACATGTATTATAAATAAATTACATGTATGAGAGGTAGCCCTGTCACAATTTTGGCAAATCATTAGTGATTGTAGGCGCTGAGCGAGAAATACACTTGTTGTTGGAAAAGTAGGAATTGCCATGTTAAACAACTTACAACAGAACAAAAATGAGTCTTTAGAGATAGTTCGTCAATGAAATGTAAGAAACATGCCACGGGTTATATGCATGAACACGGAAGCAGAGGATCGGAGCAAGTTATCCGCTTTTTGAGCACCCGTACCTTGCGGTGAAAGTATAGCGTTAACACTACCGCAACCGTCGAATTTGCGGAGTACGTCGAAGCCCTGAAAATCTGTAGTCCTTCGCAGATGGCTAAGACAAGCTGATCCGAAGGTAATTGGAACCAAATTTCACTGAATGACAAGAAAATGCAGCAAGGTTTCTTGCAGACCTCAATATACTGCCGTGGAAAGAACGAGCGCTCTAACGCGCATTGCTGCGGAGTGCACAGTTGCTTCCCGCGGAGTTTCGAGTCCTCCATCGGGCTTCTGTGTGTATGTTGTTCTTAGGTTAGTTTAAGTTAGTTTAATTAGTCTGTAAGCCTAGGGGCTGATAAACACGGTAGATATGCAAACATTTTGATCTCAGTACCTCTACTCAAGCAACGGAATGGTGCTGGAGATCTGCTCTTCAGGTTAGGTAGATACGGTGTCAACGAATTCCTGTACACCTCCGCAGTATACGAAAATGTCCCTGTATCCAATCTAACAGAGGATAGGGGTAACCGTTATTACTGGTCTTGTTCGGTGGTAATGGCGAGGTTGCGGCCGACATTTCTCTGAATGCCGAAAACTCGTCTACCTCAGCGACAGAGTACTTTCATCGTTGAATTGAAATAACGGCCAAGAAACCGAACTGGTTTATTTTATCTGGGGCGTCTTATATACTAATTGAGTGTGCAATGCTGCTATATGTAGTGAAACATTTTTCCCAATTCGCTATAATTTTAAAAAAACGTTTATTTACCGTAAATAATATCTGTATGCAAATAACCTCGAAATTAAATAGCTCTTGGTAATGAAGCTCGTCTACCTCAGCGACAGAGTACTTTCATCGTTGAATTGAAATAACGGCCAAGAAACCGAACTGGTTTATTTTATCTGGGGCGTCTTACATACTAATTGAGTGTGCAATGCTGCTATATGTAGTGAAACATTTTTCCCAATTCGCTATAATTAAAAAAAAAACTTTTATTTACCATAAATAATATCTGTATGCAAATAACCTCGAAATGAAATAGCTCTTGCTAACGAAACTGTTCCGCGATTTTAATAAACGAAAAATTAAAAACATATTAATTTGAATGAAATCACTGTAAAAGTCAGATTATATTTTTGAAAGCTATCACCTGTTGGTGCTATAAACATTGAATGGGAGAAATATTTCAAATTGGTGTCGTAGCATTTACGTTAGTCATGAAAGGTACCTAAAAATCTCTGTTTTTAAAAGAATGGAAAAATACTGCACTTTTAAAGAAAAGGCAAGCTATCACTAAGAAATTAATTGAAAACCTCTTTTATTGTTAAATCTGAATTTTGATGGAAAACCGCCAGAACCTAATTTGTTGGAGATATTATTTACTATCACCGATTTACGAACAAAGTCCACGGCTAGCTCAAATTGTTACAACTGAAGTTTAATAAGTCGGTACAAAATCTCAGGATCGTATTCGGAACAATTATTTTGTAAAATAGTGGAATGTAAATGATTACTCTTCTTATCACATCTTCAACAATTAATTTCGTAATTAGACGCAACGGCGAAATCCGTTGTCCTGAAAAATAAATTGCATCAAAGTTAATGAAATGTGAGAATGAAAAAGTTCGGTTAAACTGCAGAGCTTATAATTGAATTATAAAAGCAACATATTTACATAAAGACTTACAACACTTACATACTTCATTCTTCGACATCTGCAGATACTTCTTATATCTGTCCTGGAAAATTCGTATTAATTACAGAGCTCAAATGATTTACGACTTCACTCACTGTCTCAATGTTCGAACAAGAAGAAGAAATGCAAACGCATCTCCTAACTTTTTTGATGAGAAACGTTGAACATGATAATTATTGTCTTGTTATTCTTGGCTCAGAGGTTCATATACATCAATCAATCTACATAGAATATTAAGTGTATATTACTGTGAGTAATACATTAATATTTAAGAAAAATTACATCGACATCTGTAAATATGAACATAAATTCATTTTAAAATAAAAATGTATATTGAAAATAAGAAACTTTTTATTACGTAGAGTCACATGAAACATTACAATAGACAATACTTTCGTTGTGGATGTTGACATGAGAAAATTGATTTAAGAGCTTCAATGACGCTTTACGTTTGAAGGATTATTAATACAAGGATATAAATTTACTTGGCTTTTCATTTGCAGCTGAAATCGGCGATCGGAAATGAAATGATTATTTTCATACCTCTCTCTTTCATCCGAGGGTAGATGTGGAGAGATATAGTTGCCTTGCCACGTGCTTCACTAAGCCACTTCATTACAACCATATACATAACGATATCAAAATAACCAATGTCCAGAGACATATTAAATTGAAGGAGAAGCAGAGAATTAGAACTTACGGCGCCTGCCTCGTAAGAAGGACGTCCCGGATTCAGCCGCGGCTTAAACTTTAATTAAATGTCTCTCCTTCAGTCTAACGTCTTATATACATCACGTGTAATTTTATGCGACGCAGTTTACGTGTGGGATGAGGGAAGGTCTCCTGTTTACAATAGCTGCTGCTTCGTTTATTATCAAATGTTCAAATTTTTGTATAGCGTATGATACTTAACTACGGGGTCATCAGCCCCTGATCTTACAAACTACTTACAAACTAGCTAACCCTAAGGATGGCACAAATATCCATGCCAGAGGGGGGATTCGAACCCCCGACCGTAGTGGCCGTGCAGACCGTGACTGGAGCGCCTCAGTCCCCTCGGCCACCGCGGCCGGCCGTTTATTCAAAAAATGTTCAAATGTTTGTAACGTCTATGGGACTTAACTACGGGGCTATCAGTCCCTAAACTTACAAACTACTTATGAACTACGTACGAACTAGGACGGCACAAATATCCATGCCCGAGGGGGGATTCGAACCCCCGACCGTAGTGGCCGTGCGGACCGTGACTGGAGCGCCTTAGTCCCCTCGGCCACCGCGGCCGGCCGGCCGTTTATTGCCAGGATAAATAAAGAGAACACACATAATAACCTGCCACATGTATCCTACCTTCTTGTAAATAATGTTATTTTTAAATCGAAAAGAGTATCACAGAAATTAAATTAAGAATTAGATTTCAGCGTACGATACTACTAACATCTGAACGTGTTTTTGGGTAGGGATACTCTTTTACAGATTTTACCGACAATCTAAGTGTTAAGTTACCACTGAAAATCTTTACCAATCTTTACCTATATTGAACGAAGACGAAAGCGGCTTATGGGAGTACTAGCTTAAACCCGCGGCTCCGCTCGCGTGTTGGTTGATTATCTATTTATCAGGAACGTAATTAGTGTAGATCCAATCACAGGTGAAAATGCACTCGTTTCGAAGAATTCGATCACGATATTCAACAATAATGATTGTAATAATATCACAGATCGATCACTTGATGTAATGCGCGAAACGTTAAATAGATTTTTTAAAGAAATATATTAAAAGAAATTTCTTTTTTACTGTTTTATTTATTTATTTCCTTATTCGTATGCTTATCCTTACAGAGAAATAGCTGAAGACATTGTAGCACGCATAGACCAAATATATGGTCTGTGGCATCATGTTCCGCTGTATGTAACTTTCTTGCTGTAGAGTCGCAAACATCATCGCTGGCCTTCAGTCCGATTTTTTTAAAATAATTTGACGACTTTCAACCACCATATCTTCCACCCCCTTAAAGCTATCGGCATGGAACTATTATGGTGTACAAGGGGAGACTTCGGACAACAATTACACACAGACCATTCGTTTGCGTTATGTAGTTTTCGCTGCAGAGCGAAATATTAACACGTAGAATTTTATATATACCGATAACTTTCCATCCCAATATACTCCACCCTTTTACCATTATCAACCCTCAAGCAACAATGCAAGCAATAAAACCTTTTTCAAAGAGTAAATGTAATTTTCAAAGAGTAATTATTGTTCCACATTTCACGTTATATTCTTCAAATTGCTAAACATCTATCAGATGGCTATAAAACCGTGCCTAAAACCTTCATCAGGTGTAAATTAGTAACTGTACAAATATTTAAGTCCCTGTGTCTTGTTGTTCGGACGTGATAAGCGTACAACGACCAGACATTCACATCAATATATATCGTGGCAGTTCATATGTTTACTGCAGCGTACCGCCTGCCATCTGTTGAGTGCATTTGCTACTACTTTCAGTGCAGTTTACGTACGCTATTTATACATGGCAGTTCGCGCTTTGTACACAAAATAGGGCTTGGTATCCAGATCCCATTCTACACAAAACGTCAATTTTTTTATAGATTTTATTTATTTATTTATTTATTATTTTTTTGCCATGGTACTTAGAGCATATTTTATTTAAAGTCTTCAATTTATATACATACTTCCTTCATTTGTTACAACAAATGAAAATGAATGCGGCATAAACGCCAACATTCAGATTTCTTTTGTATGTAATTATATATCAGTTAAGCCGTTTTGGCAGTATCCCAGAATCTTTTTGTATATTCGAAAGTAAAAAAGATAACAATAACAAAGAAAAAAAATTTTCACTATAGCAGGACACGAACCATTGCCCAAAAAACGGATGTTTATAACATGACGCGTTAACCCTCGCGGCTGAACATGACATACCCTACAGAACACTTCTGCTGTTGTATTAGAAGCTTCTTACAACCGTTACGTATTTCTATGGATATATTTCAAATAAATAACTTGTAATAAACATTTTGAAAAGTAGCCTATGTCCTAATCCAAGACATAAGAAATCTCTATATGAAATTTCATCTAAATCAGTGCTGTAGGTTTACCGTAATGCGGTAACAAACATACAAACTTACGCATTTATAATATGTATAGGATTGTACTTATATTACCCGACTTCACCTAAGCTGCAACTGCCCTTAGCGCACCTGCGGTGCTCTCATGTATAATACCTGTAATGTGGCTCAGAATTACATTTACCTGGAAATAAAAGGAGGTGCTCCGGCTGCCTATCTTTAATTTCCTTTTCGAGAGGGGAGCGCTGCCCAGCAAATATAAAAGCAGCGGCCGCTGGCTACGTTCGCAAAAGAGGGCTCAATATGCGCCGCTGAGGACAAAATTAAAGCGTTAACTTAAAGAAGCAAAAAATTTTCATTCACAATGCCGCCTAAGTGTAGCTGCCAAGACATTACAAAAATAATGACGCTACTGTTTGAGGGCGACTCAGTACAGATATAAAAAAAGGTGGCTTTTGCTGGGTAAGTGAATTAATTAAAAATGCCAGTGTATCTTCCTCTCACATTGTTTAACGTACAGCCAGTTGTGTAGGTATGCAATCTGTGAAGGAGATTCTTTTCCTTTAGGTTGATGATATGTTACACATTCGGTAATACTACAGTCTTACATATATAATCACGACACTCAACGAGATCAATGTTATACACCCCGACAGCAGCGCCCCAAACGGCCGGCAAGTTACATTTCTGAATACGATACTGGATGAGTCCAAATAGTGTGATTTATATTGACTTTAATATACATTTTATATTAGGAAACGTATATAGTGCCATAAAATACGTAAGCAAAATAGCTCCACCTTTGTCCTTAGGCTTCCTAAGATCACTGGAAAGCTACGAAACGGTACATTTCAGTACAGTTCATTTACAGTTATCTTGTAACCTATAGGCGTTTACTGAATAATTTAATTTACTATTCAAAAAAGATAAATGGCTAAGAAATACCAGAAGACCTGTCCTTTCGCAGAAAGATGTCGCTTTTCTACTCAAGAACGTTATCGTCTTTTAGACTACAATTCCATTAAAATCGGTGATGGTGGAACGTCGGAAACAAATATAGAATGCAATAACTGCAGTACGTAACATACCACGTCAGCCATCAGAACTGTAGCTGAAGGAAAAACTTCACAGACGTTGCAAGAAAAAAAAAAAAAAAAAAAAAAAAAAAAAAAAAAAAAAAAAAAAAAAAAAAAAAAGTTCAAATGTTTGTAAATCTATGGGACTCAAGAGCTTGTTTATTAGTCCCTAGCTTACAAACTACTTAACCTAAAGTAAACTAAACTAAGGACAACACAAACACCCATGCGTGGGGGGGCGGGGAGGGATGAAGGGGGGGGGGGGGAATCGAAACCCCGACGGCGGACGGCCGCGCGCACCGCAACACAGCGCTCCACTACGCGCAGCTAATTCGCCGCGGCCGACGTTGCAAGGAAACGCAAAAGCAATCCAACTGTTTTCAACAAATAAGAACCGAATTCCACAATTGTTGCTACAGCTAAACCATATATAGCAATCATCTGCAATACATTAAGCTAATCACACTCAAAAGAATATGCGCGTAAAAGAAAGACGAGTGAGGCCTAAAAATGTGCGAATCATTAGACTCAATACATCTACATCTACATAGATACTCTGCATACCACATTCAAGTGCCTGGCAGAGGGTTTATTAACCACTTTCATAACTTTTCTCTACCGTTCCATTCTCTAATAGCGCGCGGGAAGAAAGAACATCTAAATCGATCCGTTTTCGATCTGATTTCTCTTATTTTATTGGAATGGTCATGTCTCCCTAAGTAGGTGGGCGCTAGCAAGATATTTTCACATTCAGAACTAAAAGTCGGTCATTGAAATTTCGCAAACAGATCACTCCGCAATGAATAAAGTATTTATTTTAATGATTTCCACCCCAATTCGTGCAACATTTCCGTGACGCTTTCTCCCCCGTAACGTAATAGAACAAAACAAGCTGCCCTTCTCTGAACCTTCTCAATGTCTTCCGTCAATCCCACCTGGTGAGGGTCCCACAAGGGGCAACAGTACTCCAGGAGAGGACGCATAAGTGTGATGTAGCCAGTCTCTTTGGTGGATCTCGTGGACTTCTAAGCGTTCTGCCAATGAAACGTAACCTTTGGTTCGCCTTCCCCATAATATTTTCTATGTGTTCTCTCCAGTCAAAGTTGTTCGTAATTGTAACTCCTAGGTATTTGGTAGAATCTACGACCTTAAGGTTTGACTGATTTATCGCGTAATTGAAGTTCAGCGGATTTCTTTAAGTGGTCATGTGTATTACTTCACACTTTTCTTTATTTAGTGTCAATTGCCAATTTTCGCACCATGCAGAAATTTTGTCTAAATCGCTTTGCAGTTGCTTTTGATTCTCTGTTGACTTCACTAACCGATAAACGACAGCATCATCCGTGAAAAATCTAAGGGAGCTACTCAGATTGTCTCATAAATCGTTTATAAACACGAGGAAGAGTAGGGACCTATAACGCTTCCCTGTGGAACGCCAGATATTACTTCTTTTTTTCTCGATGACTTACCGTCAATTACAACGAACTGTGTTCTTTCTGATAGGAAATAGTCCAATCGCATAATTGGGGAGATATTCCATAAGCACACAATTTCATAAGAAGCCGCCTGTGGGGTACAGTGTCAAAAGCCTTCCTGAAATCCAGAAATATGGAATCGATTTCAGATCCCTTGTCGATGGCACTTAACACTTCATCTGAATAAAGGGCAAGCTGTGTTTCGCAAGAGTGATACTTTCTGAATCCGTGTTGACTACTGGTTAATAGGTCGTTCTCTTCGAGGTAGTTCATAATATTCGAACAAAGTATATGTTCCAAAATCCTACTGCAAATCGACATCAATGAGATAGGCCTGTAATTTTGGGGATCACTCCTATTGCCTTTCTTGAATATTGGAGTAACTTGGGCAACTTTCCACTCTTTGGGTACGGATCTTTCGCTGAGTGATCGGTTGTAAATTATAGCTAAGTACGGAGCTATTGCATCAGCTTACTCTGAGAGGAATCTAGTTGGTATACAATCAGGCCAGGAAGATTTATTTTTGTTTAGTGACTTAAGTTGTTTTACTTCTCCAGGAGCATCTACTCCTACGTTTCGCACCGAGGTGACTGAGGCGCTCCAGTCACGGTCAGCACGGCCACTACGGTCGGGGGTTCGAATCCCCCCTCGGGCATGGATATTTGTGCCGTCCTAGTTCGTAAGTAGTTCATAAGTAGTTTGTAAGCTTAGGGACTGATGACCCCGTAGTTAAGTCCCATAAGCTATACAAACATTTGAATTTTTTTTTATCTTTTTTATTTTTATTTTTATTTATTAATTTTTTTTTTTTTTTTTTTTTTTTTTTTTTTTTTTTTTTTTTTTAAGTTTCGCATGCTGGCAGCTGTTCTTGGATTGAATACTGGAGTGTTCACTTCGTCTTCTTTGGTGAACGAATTACGGAAAGCTGTGTTTAGTAATTCTGCCTTAGCAGTACTGTCATCGGTAGTATTACCATTGCTATCGCGGAGTGAAGGTATTGTTTGTGTTTTGCCGCTAGTGTACTTCACATATGACCAGAATTTCTTTGGATTTTCTGCAAGATTACGGCACAGGATTTCGTTGTGGTAACTACTATAAGCTTCTCGCATTGAAGTCCGCGCTACCGAATTGATGATGTCAAAAACCTCTTTGTCATAGAGAGGACAGACCACAGTAGAATTTTATGTCTCTCCTATATTTATATTCTACTAACTTTCAGCGGAATAAGCTGCAAATATAGACATGTTCGTAAGTATTGGTTCGTGAAGAAATTCTTCGCTTAACCACTGAATCAGATAAGATCGGCTGTTTTTACGTTAATTTCCGTATTATGTATGTCTCTTGATATTTTACTAATACCTGTAACGGAAAACTTACACTAATTATTTCGTTAATTACATACACAAATAATTATAAACAAACATCACTCTTTAGGCGGCTTCCCGACCACTAGGATCGCTAGTGTCGTCGCAACTGTCAGTTGGTAACAACTTTCACACCATTGAGTTTGGCAACTGCATATGTTAGACTGTGTTAATACCTTTTGAAGTAGGTGCTATTTGTGAAAAAAAGTTTATCGGATGCAACCGAACATTAGTTGGGAGCGACTCAGTACAGTGCAGATATGAAAAAAAAAAAAAAGGATATGAAAAAAATGTGGGTTTGCTGGGTTTGTGAAATAACTCCTTAAAAATGCCAGTGTAATTTCCTCTCACATTAGTTGTTGTGTGTTTGTTAAGCGGGTCATCAGTCCCTAAACTTACAAACTACTTACGAACTACCTTACGCTAAAGACTACACAAACCCCCGACGGCGGACGGCCGCGCCCACCGCAACAAGGCGCTCCAGTACGCGCGGCTAACCCGCCGCGGCTCTCAAATTAGTTCACCTATAGCCAATCTGTGCACGTATGCGATCTGAGGAGCACATTATTTTCCTCTAGATTGGCAATACTTTACACATTCAGTAAGACTCTCTGAAAAAAGATCTTGTGCAGAAATTTTAGCGGTTGCATCCGAATACTAACATGGAAGCAGTGGCCGAGTAATTATTGAATTGCACTATTATCTAGTGCCTGGAAAGACTGGAAGTTTACAGCATTATGCAATTTACCATTCCAAATAGTGGAATCAGTAAGGTCGAAAACCGGTCGTCACCACTTGTTTACCAAATTGAGATTCCTATGCTTTGCAACTCTTCTGATGTGGAAGCACCATTTAACCGGAAAATATCTGCTCCCGCTTGCAACTGAAAATACTGCGAATATAAATCTCCGTATAATTAGAAAACATACCGAGGCGTGTAACGGCTCTTATAGCCTTCAATGGCAGAAACAGTACTGGTTTTATGATTCTTCCCACTCACTATAGAGATGTGTTTTTCATCATTCGTAACGTGTTGTACCTAAAAGTAAAGTACAATGGGAAGAAATGCCTATAATATCTCCTACCCTTCTTCAAGTTGCACTTTGAATGGCCACCTGTGTAATTTTCTTCGTAGCCTCACGATTCCAGACCCCAGTTGACAGCTCACAGGAAAATGCCGTCTACTACGGTACCTGCCACAGGCTCCCTCTTGCTTTCGGGCTGCAAATTACGCTGCCACCGGACCGCTGCTGCCTGCGCCCATTGTGTGCCCAGCGTCACAATGCATCGCCTAGTGGACTGGACTCTGTCATCCGAGCCACCAGCGGACTCCCGTTTCCAGAGTCTTCGCCATCTCCCTGCACTGTGGTGAAGTCGTGTGAGTCGTTTTTTGTATTTCGGTCTTTGTCTCTACCTATGACACTACAATGTCTCTTTCGAACAAATACGTAGAAGAAAATGAAAACCAACGTGCATGTAACTCACGGGGCTAACCCGCTTGAAATAAGAAATGTTGGATCAGTGCGCTATCGTTTTGTGTGAACCGTTGTCTGTATATCTGTGAAGCTGCCTTTGCTTGTAGTACGGTTGTTTTCAAAATACTTCATTTCATATCATATAGGGCTTACAGTTTAAAAGAAGGGAATAGTCTCACTGTGCCGTATCTACGATGGGCAGTCAGTTGAGTCGCAAACCGAGGTTGATAAGCCAGTACAACTTTCAGTGTCGAATTATTTCTCTACCAATTATTCTCTACCAATTATTTCTCTCTTGTGTGTTTTGCAACAGTTTAAGGAACCAAATTTACATCTCAAGAGAGTCACTTATAGGATGAAAACGCTGCCACAAAAATTCCAAGCTCTAGGCTATTACAGCCTTCTCAAAATATGGAACGAGTGTTTAAAATTACAAGTAGAGTCAGCTAAAAGTAAAGCAATTTTCAGGCTTTAATCTTATTACTGGCGTGTCTACCTCAACCTTATTATGCGATGTATTTACTGACTCAACCTCGTATAATGACATATAATTGACGTGGAAACGACTTACTGCATTTCTGCCTCCAATTTGATATGCTTAGCACATTCTTCGTATCTGTGTCTCTAATTTTTAATTCTTCGCAAGTTTCACGTTCTGTGGATTTCGGTATATTAAATTCCCTTATGAATTCCGACACTGAACTGACCGTGTTTCTAGCTCCAACTATCATCCGCTTCAAATTCTGATAATTCCTATTGTGCGACCTTAGAAACCTTACAAATCTTTTCATATGAAGTACACATGACAGTTCTGTCAATGAACCGGCTTTCTTAAAGCCAGTGTACTAGATATAGCGCCTTCTATAGATATCGCTATCCAAAGACGTTTGTGTTTGCTTCTGTCTGGCGGATGAGGATTGTAAAGTGAAGAATATTTCGCCACATTAGCAGTGGTATTTTATTCTACATTTTTGAATCCATAATAGACAGAAATATAAACAGAAATTCTAGGCTGACAAAGCTAAACTGTAGTAACGGCAGCGTAATATTGATTGATCGCTCAAAAGAGGAAAGGCCGCAAGACCTGATGGGATACCAATTAGATTTCACACAGAGTACGCAAAGGAACTTGCCCCCCTTCTTGCAGTGGTGTGCCGTAGGTCTCTAGAAGAGCATAGCGTTCCTAATGATCGCAAGATGGCGCAGGTCATCCCCAAGGGTCCTCAAACAGATGTGCAGAACTATATCTCTAACGTCGGTCAGTTGTAGAATTTTGGAACACGTATTATGTTCGAGTATAATGACATTTCTGAAGACTAGGAATCAGCATGGGTTTCGAAAAAGGCGATCGTGTAAAACCCAGCTCGCGCTATTCGTCCACGAGACTCAGAGGGTCATAGACATGGGTTCTCAGGTAGATGCCGTGTTTCTTCACGTCGGCAAGGAATTTGATACAGTTCCCCACAGTCGTTTAATGAACTTAGAGCATACGGTCTGTCAGACCAATTGTGTGATTGGATTCAAATGTTCAAATGTTTGCAAACCTATCGGACCAAACTGCGTGGTCATCAGTCCGAAGCTTTCAAACAACTTAAACTAAGGTAAATTAACCTAAGGACAACACAAAAACACCCATGCCTGTGATTGGTTTGAGAAGTTATTAGATAACGGAATGCAGCATGTCATTCTCAATGGAGAGAAGTCTTCCGAAGTAATAGAGATGTCAGGTGTACCACAGGGGAGTGTCGTGGATCCGTTGCTGTTCACAATACATATAAATGACCTTGTGGATCACATCGGAAGTTCACTGAGGGTTTTTGCGGTTCATGCTGTAGCATATAGAGAGGTTGTAACAATGGAAAACTGTATTGAAATGCAGGAGGATCTGCATAGAAATCACGCATGGTGCAGGGAATTTCAATTGAATCTCGATGTAGACAAGTGTAATATGCTGCAAATACATAGAAACAAAGACCCTTATCATTTAGCTACACTATAGCAGTTAATTCCATAAACCTGGGAATAGGTATTAGGAGCGATTTAAAGCCGGCCGCGGTGGCCGAGGGGACTGAGGCGCTCCAGTCACGGTCTGCACGGCCACTACGGTCGGGAGTTTGAATCCCCCATCGGGCAAGGATATTTGTGCCGTTCTTAGTGTTAGCTAGTTCATAAGTAGTTTGCAAGTTTAGGGTCTGATGACCCCGTAGTTAAGTCTTATAAGCTGTACAAACATTTGAAACATTTTTGAGTGATTTAAAATGGAACGACCATATAAAATCAATCGTTGGTAAAGCAGATGCCGGACTTAGATTCGGTGGAAGAATTCTAAGAAAATGCAGTCCTAAAACATAGGCAGTAGGTTACAGTACACTTGTTCGCCCACTGCTTTAATACTGATCACCTGTGTGAGATCCGTATCAGGTGGGGTTGATAGAGTAAATGGAGATGATCCAACGGAGAGCAGCACGCTTCGTTACAGGATCATTTGGTAATCGAGAAAGCGCTACGAAGATGATCGATAAACTCCAGTGGAAGACTCTGCAGGAGAGACGCTCTGTCGCTCGGTACGGGCTTTTGGCGAAATTGCGAGAACATACCTTTACCGAGGAGTCTAGCAGTATATTGCTCCCTCCTACGTAAAAAAAAACGTTCAAATGTTTGTAATGCTTATGGGACTTAACTACGGGGTCATCAGTCCCTAAACTTACAAACTACTTATGAACTACTTACGAACTAGGACGGCACAAATATCCATGCCCGAGGGGGGATTCGAACCCCCGACCGTAGTGGCCGTGCAGACCCTGACTGGAGCGCCTCAGTCCCCTCAGCCACCGCGGCCGGCCCTCCTACGTAACGCGAAGAGATCATGAGGATAAAAACAGAGAGATTAGAGCCCACACAGAGGCATACCGACAGCTTTTATTTCCGCGAACAGTACGTGACTGGAATAGGAGGGAAAACCGATAGTGGAACTCAAGGTACTATCCGCCACACACCGTCGGGTGGCTTGCGGAGTATAGATGTAGATGTAGATCCATCCCAATCTAAGACAAGGTAAATCAACATATCCTACAAATCTAGCTTTAGTACCATAGTTAGAAATACGCAAACACCCTATTTTGATATGGAAACCTTTTTAGTTAATAATGCAAAAGAATGAAATAATAATGCATTAAAAGTGGTGACTAATAAGATATAACTCTTTCATAGCATATAGCTTGGATTCTGCTGAGAGACAAAGAAAATACTGTAATATCGCAGCAATCCAATCATACATCAAATCCCGTACCAGTATATTTCGACGAGTTGTGTATATAATTCTAAAAATGCAAATTACAGAACTCAACATGGCGGTAAACGAAAACTTACATTGTACAGCACTTGATTTGCATGTTAAGCGACATGTGATTGAATTGAACGCACTAGAAAACGAAAATTTTGACTCACAGCAACTGATTTACAGAATGAGACGAATACACGATGTGCTGCCGCAATGTGTGTGTGTGTGTGTGTGTGTGTGTGTGTGTGTGTGTGTGTGTGTGTGTGCGTGCATGTGTTCGTGGGTCTGTGCGTACAGCGCATGTTCGTTTATTTTATTTTATTTTCCTCTCTACTCAATTCGTTAGCTCCATCTCGTTCATCTACATCTACATGGGATACTCTGCAAATCACATTTAAATGTCTGGCAGAGGATTCATCGAACCATCTTTATACGATTTATCTCCCATTCCATTCTCGAATAGCGCGCGGCAAGAAAGAACACCTGAATCTCTCCGTTCGAGCTCTGATTTCTCGTATTTTATTCTGATGATCATTTCTACCTATGTAAGTGGGAGTCAAAATATATTTTCGCATTCGGAGGAGAATGTTGGCGAATGGCGTTTCGTAAGTAGCCCACGCCACAGCGATAAGCGGCGTTGTTGTAATGATTCCCATCCCAGATCCTGTATCATTTCCGTAACGCTGTCTCTCCTGTATCGTGACAATACGAAACGAGCTGCCCTTCTTTAGACTCTTCCGATGTCCTCCGTCAAACCCACCTTATAAGGGCCCCACACTCGGCAGCAACACTCCAAAAAAGGACGGACAAGCGTAGTGTATGCGGTCTCTTTAGTACTTCTGCTTCTTCTTTTAATGGTTCTGCCAATAAAACGCAGTCTCTGGTTCGCCTTTCCCGCGACATTATCTACGTGCTCTTTCCAGTTTAAGTCTGAAGTAATAGTAATTCCTAGGAGTTTACGGCTTTCAGTTTTGATTGATTTATCTTGTAAACAAAGTTTAACGTATTTCTTTTCGTACTCATCTGGACGACCTCACACTTCTCATTATTTAGAGTCAATTGCCAACTTTTACACCGTAGTGATATCTTATTTAGATCGTTCTACAGTTGGTTTTGCTCTTCACATGATTTTACTAGACGGTCATGTACAAACACCTTGGGAGAGCAGCATAGCTTTTTTCCCATCTAATACGAACATGCTGTACCAAGCCGTGCTGTATCCACTCACACTACCGTGACGCAACCATCCAATCCTCCCTCCCCTATTTTATAGTGCAGAGCGTGATTCGGAGTGCTTCAGCCAGAGATACGCTTGTGTGACTGTGTTGTGTGCTTGTGTGATTGCGTGAATGTTCTATTTTCTGAAGAAGGCCATGACCGATAGCTTAAGTGTAGTATGTATGTGTCTTTTTTGCCTGCTTGTCGCAGCTCGTCGTCTCGTCTTTGCGGTGAGATGTAAACTATCATCATTATATTGTTTAATTCCAACTTGAATTTCCCACTGTTAGATTGGTAAGAGTCATTCTTAGACATCAAGGAATCATGAAATTGTAGCTTTGGAGGAAAGTATATGGAGTAAAAATCATAGAGGGAGAAAAAGAGTCAAATACAGTAAGCAGACACAAATGGATGTGGCTTGCCGTTGTTCTGATGAGATGGGGTCTTGCCCAGGATAGAATGGAGAGAGATGCATCGAATCAGTCTCCGGACTAAAGATCACAACAACACATAAGTCATCAGAGTTATTATTTCATTGCTCGCCATTCTTATGAGGGAAATAGAGAGTCAAATATGATTATCACATTTGAGTCTGGAGTCACCGCGAGAGATTGTGCCTTATTCGTACTGGTCTTCAACCCATTATTATAGTCCGTCGTGGTCAAGTATCCTATTCGGAATCCCTCCTAGTATGTGTTGTCATTACGCTAACGTGTCATGGTAGTCGTCTTACACGTATGAAGTGCTTGTGCCTATTGTCCTGTACACTCTCGAAGTTTGCCGACGGCCACATTCTAACGGGAGAATGTGCGAGCCGGCCGCGGTGGCCGAGGGGACTGAGGCGCTCCAGTCACGGTCAGCACGGCCACTAGCCCAGTACGGTCGTGGGTTCGAATACCCTCTCGGGCATGGATATTTGTGCCGTTCTTAGGGTTAGCTAGTTCATAAGTTTGTAAGTTTAGGGACTGTTGACCCCGTAGTTAAGTCCCAGAAGCTATACAAACATTTGAGAATGTGCGGGCACACGTGGTCCTCGTAGCCCAGTGGAATGTACTGCTTCCTTGGCCCACCTGTTACCCGAATCCTCGCATGCCGATAACACATAAACAATGAGTGCGGAACGACTTGCCAGGATACACATCCCCCTGATACACTTTATCCAACTGGTCAAGTGCGGAAAAGACCATTATTGACTGATTGTTATGAAAATAAAAATGTATTTTCATAATGAAAATGTTTGGAAAATTATTGAGACCTTTATTCCCCTGCTACCATATGATGACTTTCTTTAGTCATACCACTTAACAGAATTCTTTTTGGAACACTAATCTTATCAAGACACCATGGCAAGGATAAAAATATTAGGCATCCTGCACAGATATGTTGATCTGTCTGAACGCTCTGTAGTTGCTACTTTCATCACTTTAAAACCATTTTAACGGGAGACTCCACCCTAAAGCTTCACTTAATATAAATTTAAGACTGTTTCACATATTTGGAGTGTTTACTCTTATATCCCAAAACGTTTTGGTTATATTCGAAAAGCTAATATGTTTGATATACGGACTGTGTAACTAACCGTGGCACACAGACAGAAGCCCAAGATAATTCTATCCCTATCAAACAGAACCACTTTTACTTCGACTTGTCATAAGCTCAAACAAGGAGAACGAGTTGCAAGATCTCCAGGAAAACGTACGTAAAACTTTTGGCAGTCAATCGTTGGACACATTTAGGCATACTTTGCATGTCGACAGTGTAAATATAAATTAGGTACGAAATGGAACTACTATGCAATACAGTGTAGAGAAATAGGCAGTGGCTTACAATTATAAATCTGTATCAATAATCCTCATCAATAAGTGTGTATGTTTTTATTCAGAAAATTGAAGAAAAAGTCTATCTTGGTGTTGAAATTACAACAAATAGTCTCATAAAAGTTGAAAGGAAAACGTTAAGGTGCAGGTAAATTTTATGGGTGTGAGTCTTGTAGAAATATTCATGTTTTGATAAAATGTTAAAATCCATTTACAAAGAAGTTTGTTTCACTATACTAAGTGCTAACTTTCTTATCAGCAGTATTAAAAAATTTGAAAGAAATTCCCGCGCTGAACTAGCCGAACGGTCTGGAGCACCACGTTACGGTTCGCGCGGCCTCCCACGTCGGAGGTTCGAATCCTCCCTCGGGCATAGATGTGTGTGCTTTCCGTACGTTAGTTTAACTTAGTTTAATTAGTCTATAAGCCTAGGGACTGATAACCGCAGCATTTATCCTTAGATTTACATATATATGAGCATTTGTGGATGTGCCTACAAAATCTATAACGTGAAAATTCCTGGTGTAAGGACCAAACGATGGTTTCCCAGAAATTAAAAGTAAATTATAAAGTTCAGAACTCGAAAAGCAAAGACATTATAAACTTAAAATCGCGGGTATTTTATATCCTTACTTATTAGACACGATTTTAAAATTTGGTTACCATCGCCAAAGTAGAAGGAAAGTTGAATTTTTCAGTGGAGTTACCCCTTAAACACTTCACTGCATACGTATATGTTCGAATACAAGTCTACGCCAAACCTAATTATGATCATTCCACACAAGACAGCATATTTATTTGTACTTTTCTTACTCTTACTGCGCTTGGCAGTGCTGTGTTACGCAACAACGTCGGACCGTTTTCTTTCACCGTGAGCTGGAGCGAGCCCAAAAGTACCTGTGGCGACAGGCCGGTATGCCCTAATTGTGGAACAACCTCTCCACTACCTGCAGTGTCCTTCTGGACAAGTGTTACTCCGTGCAAGTGTCACAAACTCCACTCGAGGACCGGAGATCTGGAAGGCATACAGGGCCTGCTGGAAACCATGGAGGACAATTGTGAAAGTTGGAGGCCGTATGAGCGTTTGCATTGGACTGGATACGCTCTTATGTGCCAGGGATGGACTGCAGGCTCAGTGCAACTGCTTAGCAATCAGCAGGTGCCGGGTTCGAATACCGACCGGAGCACGAATTTTCATATGTCTTTCTTTATGATTACAATATCAATGAGCAGGTAGACTAAAATCCCTAGTTAAGATCTGTATTTCGAACTGCTGCAGCATCACATACGAAGTCTGTACTTTCCGCCGTGCTATGCGCCGATTCCAAGCACCTGTTTCATCGTCTTCCTCTCGTTCTATAGGATATGTGACCTTTGTACAACGTGTTTGCTCCCAATTCCATTTCGATGTGCAGTTTCCCATACCGGTACCTCGTAGTGATACACTGTTAATGGCGAGCACTAATATTACCTTGTGTCATGGAGATGTTAAGACAGTTCATAAATTGGTGGATCGAGGTCATCGGCATCTGTAACGGCTACTGACCTACCTTATTTGACAGTGACTTTCTTCCATGTGAGCTGTAAATTCGCAATAATAAATGACGATACTATCATCAAATGCGCCCAAAGAGGTCAAACGTGCCGTTATTCTTGTCTCGACAGCTGATAAATAAACTTCGTTAAACATTCATAGAAAATGAAGAGTTATTATGGCGTGGTACGCCTCTCGTAAAGAATCACTGTCGTATGTTGTTGTAGTCTGCAGACTGGTTTGATGCCGCTCTCCACACTACCCTGTCATGTGCAAGCCTCTTCTGCTCTGAAGAAGAATGTCAACCTACATAATTTTTGAACCTGTTTACTGTATTCGTCTCTAGATATCCCTTCACCATTTTTAATCCACACTCTTCCCTCTAACGCTAAACGTCCTTGTTATCTCATAAAGTTTCCAAACAATCTATCCTCTCTCTTAATCACGTTAAGCCAGAAATTTCTTTTCTTCTCTGGTCTTTTTAGTACCTTATCATTATTTACATGTTCCACCCATGTATTCTACAGGATTCTTCTGTGGCATCACATTTCAAGCTTCTATCATCTTACTGTTTGTAGTCCTTATCGTCCTCGTTTCACTCCCATACAATGCTACTCTCCAAGTAAATGCTTTCACAAATGACTTTTAGCAGTTACATTAAGTTTGGATGTCAAACAATTTCGCTTCTACTACTTTTATTGTCTCATTACCTAAACTAATTCCTTCAGTATCGAATGGTTTTCTTAAACTGCATTCAATTACCCTTGTTTCAGGCGACGCTGAAGGGATGAAGATGGTACATGTGTTTTGTTACTTGGCTAGTAAAATAACAGAGAACTGTGGAGGATATAAAATCCAGAGTGAGAACGGGAAGGAAAGCGTTTTTGAAAAATGAAATTTGTTAACATCCAATATTAATTTAAGTGTTAAGAAGTAATTTTGGAAAGCATTTGTATGAGTTGTTGCCTTTTACGGGAGTGAAACGTGGACTTTAAGTCAGGACAGGAAGAGGATAGAGACTTTTGAAATGTGGCACTACAGAGGAATGCCAATAATTATGTGGGTAGGTCGAGTAACGTAAGAGGAGGTACTGAACGGATTTGGGGAGGAAATGAATTTCTAGCATACCTTGACTAAAAAGAGGGGTGAATTGGTAGGAGTCGTGTATTTGGCTTTTGAGGACACTATTTGGGGTAAAATCGCAGGGGGAGACGAAAAAGACGAATACAGTAAGCACATTCAAATGAATGTGGTTTACCGTTCTTATGAGGAGGTGAAGAGGATTGTATAGAGTAGGGTGGACAGCTACATCAAACCAGTCTCCGGACAGAGGACATCAAGTATCCTCATCTTATACCCTCCTGTCCATTACTTTCAATTGCTCTTCCAGAACCTCTGCAGCCTTTGACAGTGTTGTCACCGGCTAACAACAAAGATTTTATTTCTTCATCACGAACTTTTATCCCTTACTCCAAATTTCTAGTTGCATTCCTTCACATCTTAGGCAATGTAGAGACTGAAAAATACTGGGGAATGGGTACATCTCCTGTCTTGCTCTTTCCAACCACCGTATCTCTTTTATGACCTCCAACTACTTTCTTATTATCATGCAAGTTGAATGTAACGTTATCTTACCTATACTTTTTCCCCGCTAAGTTCACAATCTGAAATAGTGTATTCTATTTACAGCTGACAAAAACTTATTCCCGATCTGCAAAAGCTGATATATGTAGGTTTGCCTTTCCTTATCCTATCTTCTAAGACAAGTCGTAATGTGAGTATTGATTCACGCGTTTCTACTTGTCACCTAAATCTAAACAGCTATTCCCCAGAGGTTGGAAAGCACAAGTTTTTTTTCTCCATTCGTCTCCACATAATTCGTGGTAGTATTTTGCAAACATGGCTTGTTGTACTGGTAGTTCTGTAGTTTTTACACGTGTCTGACTTGGTTTCTACGAAATTAAAATTATTTTATTCTTTTTTGATGGCGGTTTTCTTGTTTCATTTATCTTACACATACAGTAGAAAAACTTCATTACTGGGTTTCACACCAATATGGGCAATTCAGTGGGAATATCAGATAGTCTCAGGACCTTTTATTCGACAAATCTTTCAGTACTCTATCAGATTATTTTCGCACTATTGTATCTTCCATCTCATCTTCATCAACTTCCCCATCCTTTTCTATAATTAATACTGCCTTCATTTCCAACTCTCAGCTAAAAAAATGTTCAAATTTTTGTAATTCTATGAGACCGAAATACGTTGGTCATCAGTGCCTAGACTTACAAACTACTTAAACTAAGTTAAACTAACCTAAGGACAACACATACATCCATGCCGAGGGAGGATTCGAACCTCCGACTTGTGGGGCCGCGCGATCCGTAGCGTGGCGCTCGAGACCGCTCGGATACCCCCGTGCGGTCAGTTCTCAGCTTTTTCTTATTTGTTTAGTAATGGTTTTCCATCTGAGCTCATGACATTTATGCATCTCTATTTCTTGTCTCCAAAGGTATCTTATTTTCCTCTAGTCGGTATATAGAATTCACATAGTTATACAGTCTTCTGCTGTCTTGCATTTGTCCTCTGGCAACTCCTGCTTAGTCAATTTGGATTTATGTTCAACATAAATTTTTAGCCACCGGTACTTCATTTTGCCTGATTCACTTGCACCGCTTTTATATTTTCACCTTTAATCACTTAATTTCAGTGTTATACCGGGATTTCTATTGCGCCTTGTTCTTCTACCTACATGATACCATTACTACTTTATCTCTGAAAGCTACCCATTGTTATTCTACTGTATTACTCTCCCACGTTTCAGTCAATCTCGCCTAATGCTCTCTCTCGAACTCTTGAAAACTGGTGTTTCCTTCAATTTACCCAGGTCCCATCCCCTTCCTTTTCCACCTTTATGCTGTATGTTAAGTCTCAATCTACATTTTATAACAAATAGGTTATGGGCAGTGTCTATATCTGCCCCTGGATATGTCTTACAGTTTAAAACCGGGTTTCTATAACATACTGTAACGTCAGTCTGGTACATTCCATTGTTTCTTGGTCTCTTCACTTGGTATGGTTCGCCAATGTGGTTCGGTGCGCAAAATTCTGTACTGATCTCGATGAAACACACGACACTGGTCGATCTCGGAAGCCACCCTCATTCATTACGGACAATGCCAATGCAACTGAGTTACATACAAGTACCCGACGTTGGTCTGTATTTCCTGATGTTCTT
This sequence comes from Locusta migratoria, assembly GCA_026315105.1. Lineage (NCBI taxonomy): Eukaryota > Metazoa > Arthropoda > Insecta > Orthoptera > Acrididae > Locusta > Locusta migratoria. Next base: position 335,124,492 of record CM048746.1, on the reverse strand, counting down.
CCACGCGATTATATGGCCTTCGGTGCTTTACGAAAGGCCTTGGAATATGTGGTATTCTTGTAGAACGAGGATGTGCAGCTGGCAGTTACGAAAGTTTTTTTACCCAGTAGGTCACAGTGTAATTCCAAACCGGTATCTTCAAACTGGCGTGTCGGTGAGATGGCTGATTGGCGTACCGGTTGTAGTGAGTAAGGCCTTCGAAAGGAAACTTTTTGCTCGCCCCTTCTAAAATAAATTAAAAGCACAGAGGAATTTTTACGAGTATTACTTTTCGGTCCTCCTATTCCTGCGATAAACATCATATGAAAATTACGTTGCGAACAGACGGTTCAACTGCTGTTATTTTTGTTTTATACACCGAATGTTCCACAAAATGAAGTTTGTGTAATTTGAAATTGTGTAATAGGTGACAATTGTAAATAAGATAGACGGTTCAGTTGACGACTTAACGTTGACAAAAAAGCTACAGTTTTCGAAAAAATAAGCCACGTTTTGAAGCTGACAGCTACATTAGCATAGTAGCAAAGTATCAGTTGCTTCATAAGGAATCTCCTTGAAAAAATCATTTTTTTATTGAATTTCAGGGGCAAAGAAACAGATGGAGATCGCAAAAGAATGGATTACCCAAGGGAAGTGTGCTTGCTCCAGCCTTGTTTAATATCTATACAAATGATCAACCAGTATCCAAAGGAACACAGAGCTTCATATATGCAGATGATTGTGCTATCACCGCCCAAGCACACTGCTTCGAAACTGTTGAAGAGAATCTGTCCAAAGCATTAAGAGAAATGACAGATTACTACTAATCAATTGAGACCAAATACTGGGAAAACACAGACTTGTGATTTCCACCTCAAAAACAGGCAGGCAGCTAGAACCCTCAGAATTGCCTGGGAAAATACCACACTAGAACACTGTACATATCCCAAATACCTAGGACTCCCCCTCGACTGTGCATTAACCTACAAGAGGCAGTACCTGAATACTAAGCAAAAAGTGGCAGTTAGATACAATGTCATCAGAATGCTAGCAGACACAACATGGGAAGCACACTCCCAACACAGTATGAAACTCTTCCCTAGCACTACGTTACTCTGCCGGAGAATATGCAAGTCCAGAGTGGTTCAAATCCAGCCATGCCAAAATAGTAGAAGCTGCTCCTAACGATATTTGTCGCATCATCACTGGATGCCTAAAGCCCACTCCCCTGAATAAGCTGTACAGTCTTGCGAGCATTGCATCCCCCGACATCCGCCGAGAGGTAGCAGCAAAAAGGGAGAGGAGAAAATCAGAAACTTCTGAAGCCCATCCCCTATATGGACATCAACCAGCAAACCAACGACTAAAATCCAAGAAGAGCTTCCTTAGATCTACGGAGGCTCTAGTTGGGACATCGCAGCAATACCGAACTATGGCGTGCAAGGTATACCGGTACTGCAGGATGGTTTACCCCATGTGAAAAACTACCACCCGGCTACACAGAGAGATGGGGTACATGGAGATCACTCAACAGACTACGTTCAGGTATCACAAAATGTAAGAGTAATCTGGCTAAATGGGGCTTCCTAGTGGAGTCGCCACTCTGTGAATGCGGAGCGACGCAGACGACCTCCCACCTGCTCCAGTGTACCCAGTGTCCAGCTGTATACAAACCAGACGATCTACCACATGCAAAACCAGATGCAATAAGTCGCTAACTTCTGGGCATCAAATGTGTAAATAACTGTCTTGTAAATATGATATATTCGCATAACATTGTACATTAGTTTATATATTGTAAGTGCTTCGGACAGGAATAAATATAAATAGCTGAGTAACATGGATGACAGGTACTCTGGTCCACAACTACATCGGACTTCCTCCTCAGAGAGCACTGCAGTTCAGATTTGAGTTATAACGTGTTGACAATAACGGTAAAAATATTGAAGTATCAGCTCCATATTTTGGTGGCTAGTTGTTTTTCCGAGTAGGCAACTGATGCTCATGGTGACGAAATTGTTGCCGGTCGTTTGGTTGATGTTCAGGAGCTAATGACTTCGCTGTTGAGGCTAACACTGGCGGCGCTAGGCGTCGGCGACTTCGGCAACTGCCGACGGCGTCGCACCTGTAGAGCATAGTTAAAATTTCAGTTTTTTTTAAATATATATATCTGATGGTCAACGGCACTTTTCAGATGTTAGGTTATGTAGCGACGACCTACATCTAACACTAAGTTAACCAAAGGACAAACACAACATTCTAACCCAACGGTGGGATTCGAACTCCGACAGGACGACCTCGCTCACCGTGGTATGACGCCTTAGTGCACTCGGCCATTCCCGGCCGGCGATATTTAGTTGTCCGTATGTATTTCCGTATGAGTGCAGCAGTGATGCAATTTTTAGTTAAATACTTGCAAAAAAACTTCTTCATTACATTTTAGAAAACAATTTTAAAGAAGTATATCCAGATGGTTATATAACAATCTGAATCATGCTCTCAGTTCCAGTCAGTACATCTTCGGCCGAGAGAAGCTTCTCAAAGTTAAAATGTATTAAGACTAACTTGAGAAGCACAGTGAGCCAAGAAAGACTATCTGCGTTGTCAGTACTGTCATTTAAAGCCGAAATAGCGGCTAGTATTTAAAAAAATCAGTGAGACGAAAAGCCGAAAAGTTTCTCTATTTTAGTGTTTGTTTATTGTAATTTTTGTCATTGCAATAATACTTGTATATTATACTAACAAAATTTTAGTATTATGATTATTGAAATATAATTCAGCTCATTTTATTTAACATTTTCTCTCTTACTGAAAAAAATGAAAGGGTTCTCGCAAAGGCGAGTTCGCCGACGCCCGGTTTTCGTCTAGCACCACCACTGCAGACTAATCAGACCCTCAGACTAAGTTTACTTTAGATCTCACTGGCTCACGTTGTAACTGTAGGTAAAGTACGTGGCAAAAAGGTGTCGTATTTGATTGAGTGGTGACATCCTTATCTGAAGACGAATTTAATTTTTTTTTATTTCTTCATTTATTCAATGTAGGGATTACGTTGCTCTCTCTTACAACTTACATGGACTTTTTCCTAATTTGAATTACGTTTATTACGACTCACTTGAAAATTATCAGATCCTATGTTTATTGTAACGAAACAGATTCATTATATCATGGAACAGTAACAACTATACCAGATACCAGTGTCTGTTGTAATTTCTGAGGAGTATAATAATTATTCTGATATATCACATGCAGGTACATTGAAACTGTGGACAACGGAACGAGTAGAAATGAGAGAACCCACGGAAGGTAGAAAACAAGTAATAATAAGAGGGGTAAAAACAGCAGCATCGCTCACTGAAATAGGAAACGCATAACCATGAGTAGGTATGAATCGTTACTTCAGTATTTGGCAGAGTCATGTGTGTGCTTAGGCCGTTCATAGAAGGTAAGAATATAATTTATCGTGTATCATTTCTAACCCAAGGTGAGGCGAGAATGAAGAATTTTTGCAAGTTTTTTCAAAATAATTAATTTTCTATGAAGTAATAAGATACAATTATCAACTGAGTGGCAGGTTTCGAAAGTGAAAGTTGGTGCTTCTATGAAATTGATGCGCTGTTGTACAACATTCAGTATCATTTTGTCCCAAGCCTTCAGTTGCAACGCGATTTATTAGCTATGTTACATACATAATAATCAAGATAAACATTAATATATGGAACACATGAGTTTAAGAAAAGATTGCAAGGAAATTAGGAAAACAATATTCTCGTCATTCATACATTTCAATTTGTTGGAGGATTTATTGAAACACGGGAGTGCCCGAGTAAGGGTACAAATTATTAAAAGAACGTCGTTATTCGCTGCGGTGAGATACATTTGGGAAATTCCTTTCATAACCTTGCATTCTTACCTTTATTGCCTGGATGGGCAATAATAATTTCATTTCGTTTACTATAGTGTCAATGCGTGACATAACTCTGAAACGTAAGACACTGAAGAAAAATAATATCCTATGAGCATTTCTAAAATTTTTGGAGAAGTAGCAACCAGACGATTGTTCAGGTTAGTGTGCAGAAATTGATAGACCACACATGACATGGGAAGCAACATCACCATGAACAGAGGATAGAAATTATTGTACAATTCACAGTTAACCAAGTCTAATTGTAGTCAAGATATTAAAGAGAGAAAAAGAATAATTATGGTTTGTTATATGACAATTAAACTGGCTTTAGAAAGGTTTATTGATATACGGATCCGTCTTTGATAGTATGCTAGATAACGGAATGAAGGCATGAAAGTCCTAGCACCAGGTGGGCGACAATGGCACAAGAGACTAGGTGGGGGTCATATTGGCTCTGTTCCCTGTTACTGGGTTCTTTCAGAATCAGCTTTCTTCACATTGATGGCTAGAGCAAAACTGGAAGACAGATTACTGCAAGGTATAGGATTTCTTTCATTCCTAGGGAAGACTCCACCTGATGCCATGAAGGTTAAAAGTTTAAAGCTCTTCCGTGGCGTTTGCTTACCTAGAAAAAACGTTTGCCTATATAAACCATGTTAGATATTTAAAATCCTCAGAACAATAGGGATGTCATACATTGGAAAACCAGAATTGGATAATAAATAAAATAATCTAAATGCAAAGGGATAAGGCGTAGTTTTCTATTATATATCGGAAACGTTTTAAGATGGATCTGCATGAATTAGCAAAGAAGCATTATCAGACACGAGAGTAGTTTTTGACGATCATTTTTGTAAATAATGACGTATTACAGTGCCATTTGGATGGAAGGAACAGATATTCGAACGGAAAGAATGGACTGAGCGTAAGCCATGCATACAGGAAGTATGGAACTGTGAAAATTAGAATAACGACAAAAATCACCCAAGGGAGAAAAAAAATCTAAATCCTAGGGACCAAACTAATGTGGTCAAAAGTCCCTAGACTTACAAATCACTTATACTAAGTTAAACTAACCGAAGGACAACAGAAACGCCCATGCCCGATGGAGGATTCGAACCTCCGACGCGAGAAGCCACGAGATTCGTAAAGTGGCGCTCCGAACCCATCGGCTATTCCCGACTGGCTATATTCCTTGCAAATGAGTCATACTAATACCATGCACATGCATTAACAGAAAATACTTTACTGACAATACACTTCTGGGACATAGCATTACTCACAAATTACTCTCATATCTTCGTAAATATGAAAATAAAGAATCTCAGCTTTTGTGACGTTACGTTTCAGATGGGTACTGTAAATTAAATGAACTACTAAATGTCGGATTAAAATAAAAGAGAGAGATAATATGCTTATCACACTTGAATGATTTGTTAAGATTTGGGATTCACATTCTAGATGCGTTGTGTTTTCCAACTGCACCTGAGGTGGACACCAGAACATTCGAAAGCTTACAGAAAACGGTTTTGTGAAATTCTGAATTATTACACTGATGTAAACTTTTGTCTGCTTATTCATCCAGACGGAAACTGTTAAACACTTGCAGTAAATGTATTTCAGTGCCTTTTATTTTTCGAGGGTAATGCTGTTTGTAAGAGAGCTTTACATGTGCCATAGAAAATTCGATGATCAGAAACTGGGAGATATATACTAACAGGTTTGAAATTATTTGTCGGTCATGGATAGATCAATCGGTAATCGTAACGGCCACGATAAACAAAATTCTAAGTTAGTTTCCCGGTCTCGCATGTAGCCCTAATGTGCCACAAAGTTTCGAAACAGTGCATATATCGATAACAAGAAAACGTTTCACGTTGGAAATATTTTCCATCGTGATATATCGGTTGGAAGTATGATTTGATCTACCATTCCCAGCAGTTGGTTCAGGAAAATGAATCATGAGAATACTGTAAAACGATACATCTGCAATTTTGAATTTGAAAGTGTGGCAGACGTAAACTACTTTGCTAAATTAAATTAAAATCCAGTAAATTTACCTTCACTGGTGCACTGGTCATCGAATGTGAATAACACCATGAGGAAGTGCTTTCACTAGTGGGTTAACTGCATATCCGATCTTCCCTTGTTTTACGCAGAGGTATTTGTCATTGTCAGGTAGGATGTTGAAAAATGCGACTGTAAGTACAAAAGCGCAACAAATGATAACATTAGTCAAGCGCTGTTGGCTACAGCAATATATCTGTCTCGTTGCTCGATGTCTCGTAAAAAGCATCGAGCACATAACAATCGGTCGCTTCGTTCCAGTCCTGGTGGCATTTCGAAGAGAGAAATGAAACTCCTAACACACAAGCTCTTTAGTGTGCATGGATAATTGTTTCACCTAGGTCACACTTTGCAGCAAAAGAGCTGATGTTCGAATAAAACTGAGAGAAAAATTATGTTGAGACGCTTTAAAACTATTCATGAAAATTTATTTCCTTTTCAAATGTCTAGCTTGTAATTTCGTTACGCTGCTTTTACTTCATTTGATTTGTTTTCTCAAATGTTAGGATATACTGAAGAATGTAGTACAAAATGTAATTTAGCGCTCTTGGTACTGCTCCATGCCATTATGGTAAATTTACCTGATCAACGATGACTGATGTTACTGTTATTACTACAAACACAACTGCTTGAAACCGAGCGAGTTGACACTGTCGTTAACATACTACAATCGTATTAGGAAGAAAGAAAACGTAAGTCTACGGCCATCTAATTCAGTTTGTCCGAACCTCAAATTGTGCAGGAAGATGACAGCATGGTTCATTCGAAAAAAGCTCTGCCAGACTGCTACACAATCCTTACATTATTGGAACTCTAAATGACACAACATGTTTAAATTACTGTCTCTCACATTTATATCAAATAATATCATGAAGCGGTAAAATGTAAAGTAAGAAATAGGCAAACACTCACCTAAAGTGAATCCATGTGAGGAGCCAAGCTAAACGTAATCGGTTTTGGTTGTTCTCCTAAGCTGCACACATCGAAGTATTTCATTTGAGTGTATGGGATTTCCTTTATATTGAACACATTAAAATTTTAACATCACATGCCTGCTAAAGTTAAAATACAATAGACGTTAAATGATTATTGTTACTGAACCTATGAATATTCATTCCAGTACAAAGAAGTACTAGTTACTTTTACACGCAGACGAGCATGGTGCATATTCGATGGGGAGTACAGTTCTTAGCTGTAGCTGTAGCATCAAGTTAATTTTGAATATTCAAATAAATGAATAACCATATAAATTGATTTATTCAAATGTTTGTAAAGCTTTTGGGATTTAACTGCGAGGTCATCAGTACCTAAACTTAAAAACTACTTATGAACTAACTTAGACTGAAGGTAACCCACACATCCATGCCCGAGGGAGGATTCGAATCTCCGACGCTGGAGGCAGCGCTATCCGCAACGTGGCGCTCCAGACCGCACGGATACTCCTGCGCGGCTAAATTGATTTATTCACAGCAAGCAGTTTGAATACAGTAAAACTGTAGTTACTCTTAACGTCGTATATAATAGAAACACATAATATACATTCATATATCGTGCTTTATAACAAACCAGGTAACATTTTTGAAATGATTTATACTGCATCAGTATTTCAAAAAGTTTATAATACATTCGCTGACCTCACACCAATACACATAACTCCGATAAATTTATGTATACAGGTAACATTTCTTTGGTCCCCTGACACATCCTTGACGAGTTGTGAAAATCCATGAGCGTCACATTAGTAGTGCCATTTCAGACATCTTGCGAGAAAGCTTCAGTATTCCATCACTTCATGAGGGAAGTTATGGATGCAGAGAAGCCCCTTATTAGTCAACAGGACAAATATAATTATTTGCTGATGCCCATTTACTACTAAATTAATTAGCCTTCTTCGATAAAAGAAATTGTTTTAAAGTACCGTTCTTCATCGTTTGGTGTGACAAATTGCCATACATTGTGATTATGTAGCTAATTAATTTAATTAAATCTAGTCATAGAACAATAATTATATTTGCAATATATGACTATTGTCGAATCTGAAACTTCGGATAAACAAGATGATAAAGTCAGGAGAATGAATGGTGTGGGTATGGGGACTTTTATGGACAGAGTTTCAATGCATTACTTATGTATGATCACAGATTCAACGTAATCAATTTTAAGATAAGAACAAACACTCAATTGACGATCTGCATAACACAGTATACTGTCGGTAGGTATTTTATGTCATTTGCCAAAGAAGAAACCTGTCCTTATCCAGGCAAATCACTAAGCCATTTACAAGTTATTGATAACCGATAGCTATAAAACTCATTAAAACGACTTTAACAATATTCATGAATATCTCTGACAAATCTGTCAAAAAAGCTGTCAGATTACGACTAGATGAGAATTAATGTGACATATGAACAGCAACATGAAAAAACTTCAAAAACAATACTTCTAATATATTTGTTTATATAATAACTAAACATAATAATTAAACAGCAATATTACGAGGAGAAGATAATCTACCAATTCAGCCTGACGATGCCATTGAAGCCGAAATTGGCCTGGCACAATAAATATTTAAATGCAGCGTCCTTGAAGTAAGTAATTTTTACAATCTCTCCACATGAAAAAGTATTATGGTCTAATGTCCGATTGACATCATACTCATTAGCTAAAGAGTGTAGTTCGGATTTCACTTTGCTTTATTGATTTATTTTCTTTTAGGATAGGGGAAGGAACGCGGCTGATCCTTTCAATAGAACCACCCCATCATTTGTCTGGAGCCATTAAGTGAAATCTCGGAAAACCGAAATCTGGATGGCCGGAGAAGTTTTTCAACCATCGTCGTCTCGAACGCCAGTCCATTTCGCTAGCCACAGCGAAATACATACATAGGGAACACATATCAATATACTGAATCCTACACGTAGAGTTAATCCAACTAGCGCACTGAATTTCAGTTAAAAAGACTGATAAACTTACCCCAACAGTTCTCACTTAATGATACTGTACAATCTTTTGTGCAATTTCGGAGCCGTCGGAGCAGTACACATTTTAAAATGATATTCCTGTTGGGAATACGAACATATTTTATTAGCACACTGCTACATATGGATACATGATAATCATGATAAAGAGAGTTGAGGTTGGGAATCTTTAAGTTACGGTATTTGATAACTCTTGTACTCACACAGTGTTTAGTTATTTTATTAGTGACGCTTGAATTTGAACTTGTTTATACAAGCAACAGTGTAAAGTTTCTGTGGTAGTGTTATTTGCTCTTTTCTGATACTATTAGTTGTTGTTACTTGATTTGTAGAGACTGAGGTTTGTTGATTGCTGTAGTTAAAAGGTACTTCCTACTTATTTTGTAGAAACTTAACTTCATAACGTAGACGTCTAGTTTTTCTTAACAAATTATTGTAAAATTTTACCATGAGTGAAAAGTGTGGGCTCTGTCGTAGGGTCGTGCGTAGTGGGCTGCAGTGTGGGATTTGTAGTAAGTATTTTCATGGGGGGGAGTGCAGTGGGGAAGACAGTGGGCATTGTGGTGAGGTTCTCTCCTGGAACTGTAGGATTTGCAGCAGGAATAAGTTGATAGAGGAGCAGGAGCGTTTGATCTGCGCCCTTCAGGTGCAGTTGAAAAACGCTAAAGAGGAACTAGGTAGGTTGAGGAGGGGAAGGGGGGCTGGGGAATGGGAACTGGCAGTTGGCAAGAAGGTAGCTAGGAGAAGGTATTCAGATAGCTTTACATTGCAAGTTGCAAATAGGTTTGACCAACTGTCGGAGTTGAGTGGAGATGAACCTCCTGTAGCTGTAGGTGTAGGAAGTACGCAGCAGACCTCAGCTTTTGGTAAGCCGAAATCTGTAGAGAGGTCTCTTAGGAAGAAGAAGGTTCTGCTGCTAGGTATTTCTCATGGCAGAGGTGTTGGCCAACAGTTGCAGGAAGTACTTGGGAGTGAGTACCAGGTCACCAGCATAGTGAAGCCTAGTGCAGGGTTAGCTCAGGTCACTTGTAACATAGGGGACTTATGTAGGAATTTTTCAAAAGAGGATCAGGTAGTTATAGTGGGTGGGGCCGGGAATAGTCTTGATAGGGACGGGGAATATGATATAGGTGGTGATCTGGAAAGGATAGCAACTGAAACTGGTGGCACGAATGTGCATTTCGTGCAGCTATTTCAGCGTCATGATAGGCCTTGTCTTAATACGGCTGTCAGCCGTGTTAACATGGGGCTTGAGAAGGCGCTGATGACGGAGGGCATGGATCACATTGCAGTGGTGCCAGTTGAGACTATCCAAAGGTCGGATTTTACTAGGCACGGTCTGCACCTCAATAGGTATGGGAAGGGGAGGTTGGCAAAGCTCATAGGTGACAGTGTAGTAGGGGGTGGGGGTTTCACTCATGGAAAAATTCCTGTAGTAGTTGGTGTTAGGGCTGCACCTTTTTTAGACTGAAGACAGCTGATAGATATTCCTGCTTAAAGGAAGTCCCTCTAAGAAATGAACCACCTTTGACAAAGTCTAAGAATATAAGTAATAAGGGAATTACTGTTTTTCTTCAAAATATACAGGGTATCAGAGATAAAGTTAATGAAATGCTTATAGATACTGATTCTGACATTATTGGAATTTCAGAGCACTTTTTAAGTGGTGTGACAATTAAGAGACTTCCTTTGCCAGGATACAGGTTAGCTGCCTTCTACTCTAGGAGTTCCTTGCAGTGTGGGGGAGTGGCCATGTATGTAAAAAACAATTTTTCATCGGAGTCAATCGATTTTTCTAAACACTGCACAGAACAGATATTTAAATGTTGTGCAGGAGTTGTTAATGTTAATGGAACTAAACTAGTAATAGTTGTTATTTATAGATCCCCTGACTCAGATTTTAAAATGTTTCTGCCCAAGCTGGAATTGGTTCTGGGTTCACTGTATAGGAAGTATAAAAATTTAATTGTGTGTGGAGATTTCAACATTAATTGTGTAGGTGATAGCTCAAGGAAAAGTCAGCTGTTAGATCTATTTAATTCCTATAACATGATGCAAACAGTATTTTTTCCAACGAGAGTGCAAGGAAATAGCAGTTCTACCATTGACAATATTTTTGTTCATTCTTCATTATTGGAGGGGCACTCTGTCAGCAGAATAGTAAATGGCCTATCAGACCACGATGCCCAACTTTTAATTCTAAAAAGTATTTGTTCTCAAACAAATGTTAAACATATATATCAACTACTCAGAAAAGTTAATCCAGTTGCAATTGAGACCTTTTTAAGCCTAATTAAGGAACAAGAATGGCACCTTAACACTTGTGCAGAAAGGGGTGCAGTATTCTGCGGCATCCATTTTCAATAAGCTGCCACAAGAACTAAAGAATCTTAGCACTAATCCACATGCTTTCAAATCTAAATTGAAGAGTTACCTCGTGGCTCACTCCTTTTATTCTGTCGAGGAGCTCCTAGAAAGGTTAAACAATTAAGCTAATTCATTTTTTCTTTATTGATTCTTTTCACTTTGTCTTAAGATTGTCGTGTGCAAAGGACTACTTAAAATTTTTCTATTACCATTCTTGTGTAACAATGTATTGACTTGTTCCATGACCATGGAGTCTTACTCCTCAAGTGGGTCCTATGGAACAGAAAAAACAAATAAATAAAAAAATAAAAAAGAGGGAATTCAGATTGAAAAGGTAATGATATAGGTGTTATTTTTTTTCACGTTCTGTTAAAGAATGGAACGCTAGAGAAACATTATTACAGCCATTGAATAAACCGTCTGAAGGGCATTTAAATGCGATTCGCAAAGTAAATATTTAAACGCAGGTGTAGTCGTAGATAAGTTTGCCAACATTCATAAATAAAGCTCTCGTTCACACATCAGCTTTCTACGCAACTTAATCGATACGCTAATTTCAATAAATGTACTTGTAGTTGAAAACAAAAACCAAATGAAATTATAGTTTTAACCTGAAAAAAAACGAGAAATAATCTTTCCATTGAAACACGCAGTATCTTTATGCCGCAGGCAATTATAATTATACTAACATATGCGCTTGAATAGAAGACGATTGCAAGCTAGAAGGCAGCAACAACCTATTAATATATGCCACAATCATAAGACGCTACTCACAGTGCACTACGCCGAAATAAACTACGAGGATAACTTAAAGCAAACAACTCATACTCCGATCAACGTCAATGTTTTTCAAATAGTGTCACTAAAATACTGACCAACGATAACATCTCATTGCAACGTTACTCAAATACTAATCATCACTGTATGCGAAACAACGTCATTCAAACGATGATGATCAATACTGTAAATGCCAGTCGTACTACTGAAATATTGAACATCAATGAAGTATAAAAGATTTAACAGTCTGTACAAAAACATCACGGCGATATGGGAAGAGTTTCAGCTCGAACGGTAACTGTCGTCTTGCGAACACAGAAGACGATCACACTCCTATAATAGCTAGCCACAGAGCTAGCTGGCTGGCTGGCTGGCTTCAGATAAAATGGCGGTAACGCGCCATTTCCAACATCCTCAGCAAAGAGTTTCGAGGATATAACCCTCCCAGATATTCGTCCTGGAGTGAGAATGGACCGACTACGGCATGTGAATCGGAGCGTGTACTGATATCAGGGTTTGCAGGGGATTCCTGGGGCATTACACGTGCCGGAGCTCGCACTCATGGCTGTAGCGAGGCAACCGTCAAACGTGGCCGACCAGGAATCTACTTGCTTCCAGACTGTGTGCATACAACAGGCAGACTCCCAATATGAAGTATCATGGTGAATCACCTAACACTTGCACCGAAAATATTTCGGGAACGGAAAGTACGATTGATGTGCGGTTTTCACAGAATGGATTGGTAGTCAGGAGCTCTTATTGTTTAGCCAACAAACAGATTGTAATATTACTTCGAAAGCGTATTTTTTATGAAAACATACAGTTTTTTAAATGTAACAATGGTTGTTCCTATCATTCACTAGAATTTTTGACACCATCTATGTACAATGAATTTTGAATGACTTTTTTTATCACGTTTAGTTTGGCAGCTACGAGCGTTCAAAGTTTCGGGGGCGGAGGCTGCGATAGTGTAGTTGACTGGCCGAGTAGCTAGTCCCTGAGGCACAACCCACTGTCTCAGGACCACCAGCCAGTCAGCTACGCTGTCGTAGCCTCCTCCCCAGAAACATTGAATGGTTATAACTGCCAAACTAAACATGATAAAAATTCCATTCAGACTTCTTTGTACATAGCTGGTGTCAAAAAATCCAGTGCATGATTGAAACAAACATTGTTCCATTTGAAAAATTCTATGTTTGCATAAAAAATACACTTTCTATATATTTTTACAGTATATCTATTGGCTAACAATACGACTCCTTGACTACTAATCCATTCTGTGAAAACCGCACAACAATGGCACTTTCAGTTTCAGCAATATTTGCGGTGCAAGTGTTAGGTGATTCACCCTGTATAATAGAATCTAAACAGCATACTATCTCGGGAGAACTGCTGGATGGCGGATGCAACCAGAGATCAAGTATAAAGTCAGTGGCGTAGCAAATGACAAAAAGTATTTGTACAGACTCTACTAAGAACGGCAATAATGATCTGTGAAATTTTATTAATTTGAAATATTTACGCTTCATAAAAGCGAAGCGCTCCTATGTATTTGTATTTTGGCAACAATTTAGAAACCCTTCCTACATATAAGAGTTGGATTCGGTTGATAAATAATCCCTAACTGAGCATGGTAAACGAGGGAAGTTCACTGAATCACGTACGACCGTTTCCACGCAATTTAAATCCGTCATTTTATGTACAACCGAACACGGTTTATGATCAGCATAGTATTTGCATATCAGACTGTCCCAACCGCTAGATTCCGATCCTAACCAGGGATCTTACTTACCCCTTAATAGATATGTGAAACTTAATATTTAATTTAAATTTTTGGAGCTGTACACAGACAGAAAGTATTACTTCAATATTGTGTTTCCATTCATATTTAATTTAGGAAAAATGCGTTATTTAGGCCTACATACCAGTTTCAACCAAATAGTCATTCTTGTCTGTACTGGTGCTATGATCTAAACTTCTACATCCTTCACTTGCGAGCTAGAGGGGCGTGAACCATTGTTCTGCAACTACATCTACAACCATACACCGGAAGCCATCTGATGGTGTGTCGAGGAGGGTACTTCGTACAACATTGTCACTCTCTCCTCCTACTCTATTCGTGTGTTCAAAAATGTTCTAAGGTTTGAAATTCTACTGGGACACACAGACACACAGACACACACACACACACACACACACACACACACACACACACACACACGCCCGAGGGAGGACTCGAAACTCCGGCAGTAGGGGCTACAACCGCGCGATAGAGAGAGAGAGAGAGAGAGAGAGAGAGAGAGAGAGATAAACAGTGAGTGACAGAATATACATTACAGTTTCAGATGTATATGTTTTCCCTCATGTGTGATAATTCTTTAAGAAATAGAGGGTAAGTTATCTACAGCGGCATATTTAGGTACATTTTTGAAATTGCAGTTTGTAAAGTCGTTCTGACAGTCTACAGTACACATAATGGTGTATTTTATTGTGTATATGATGGCATATTTTTGTTCAAATATGTTCAAATGCTTGTAAATCTAAAGGACTTAACTATGTTGGTTATCAGTCGCTAGGGTTATAAACTACTTACACTAACTTAAAGTAATTTATGCTAAGGACAACACAAACGCCTATGCCCGAGGGACGACTCGAACCCCCGACGGCGGACGGCCGCGCGCATGGCAACTAGGTGCCTTAATGCGCACGGCTATTCTGCCGCGGCTATATTTTTGTGTATTTATATTAATTTTATATTTCAGTCACCATCTTCACTTTCAACAACTATGTCGAGTACATTTATAAAGGCTAAATGCGCTAAGATGGCAATTATTTTATTGCTGTGTCTAATATGATTACCAATGTCATGTTTTAGGCATCTGTGTACACTGTACTACATTTTTCCATGGATCAAAAGACGGTAGGTCAGTGCCGAAACTGATCGTGAAGAAAATAAATATTTAAAACACTATACGATCTTGGCATATTATTAATTTGAATTCATAAGAAGATCGCCAATCACAATCATGAGCAAATTAAGTGGCTCTGAAGAATATCGATGGATGTATTATTATGTTGGGGATGCCTTGTCAACAAGAGACTAAGGTTAGTAAAATAAATAAAAACTTCAGGTTTCATAACTTTGAGACATGGGGATGCAGGAGGCTGGTCTGAGCACTTCTGCCAATAATGGTCTTTCCACGTTTGGTTCCGATAGTACAAACGAGTGCCATAGACGTAGCATCATTCTTGTTTATTTTTGCAAAGTAGTGTATAGTACCTACAAAATTAGTTATGAGTGCATCTGAATCGTTAAATGTTCTCAGCAGTGAAAACTGTTCCCTTTTGTTTATTTTATTATGAAGTAAATTGAGTAAAAATAGGAAAAATGGAAAATATAAAAAATCCGCTTTATAGCCATCATTCTCTGTGTAATGAATTCTTTGCCACATAATATATTTGGTTGCTTCATTACAAGTGGACCGCGTTGGCCGGTCGTTCTAAGGCGCCTTCTTGCAGAGCGTGCGGTTGCTCGCCTTCGTGGAATCGAGTCGGAATAATGTAATACTTTCTGTGTACAGCTCTACAAATTTAAATTAAATATTAAGTTTCACATATCTGTTAGGATCGGAATCTTGAGGTTGGGACAGTTTGATCTGCAAATGCTATGCTGATCATAAGCCGTGTTCGGTTGTACATCAGATGACGGATTTAAAGTGTGTGGAAATGGTCGTACGTGATTCAGTGAACTTCCTTCGTTTACCATGCTCAGTTTGGGATGATATATCAACCGAATTCAACTTATATGTTGGAAGTGTTTCTAAATTGTGGCATACATCTATATCTACATAGATACTCTGCAAATCACATTTATTTAAGTGCCTGGCAGAGGGTTCATTAACCACTTTCATAACCTTTCTCTACCGTTCCATTCTCTAATAGCGAGCGGGAAGGAAGAACACCTAAATCGTTCCGTTTTCGATCTGATGTCTCTTATTTTATTGGGATGGTCATGTCTCCCTCTGTAGGTGGGTGCTAGCAAAATATTTTCACATTCAGAAGTAAATGTCGGTGACTGAAATTTCGTAAACAGATCTCGCCGCAACGAATAACGTCTTTCTTTTCACCTCAAATCCTGCAATATCTCCGCAACGCTTTCCCCCCCTGTAACGTGATAAAACTAAACGAGCTGCCATTCTTTGAACCTTCTCAATGTCTTTCGTCGGTCCCACCTGGTGAGGGTCCCACACTCTCCTCCAGGAGAGGACCCACAATTGTGATGTAGGCAGACTCTTTGGTGGAGCTGGTGCATCTCCGAAGCGTTCTGCCAATGAAACGTAACTTTTGGTTCGCCTTCCCCACAATATTTTCTGTGTGTTCTCTCCAGTCTACGTTGTTCGTAATTGTAACTCCTAGGTATTTGGGAGAATTTACGACCTCAAGGTTTGATTGATTCATCGTATAATTGAAGTTCAGCGGATATTACTTCACACTTTTCATTATTTAGCGTTAATTCCCAATTTTCGTACCATGTATAAATTTTGTCTAAATCGCTTTGCAGTTGCTTTTGATCTTTTGTTGACTTCACTAACCGATAAACGACAGCATCATCCCCGAACAGTCTAAACAGTCTAAATCGTTTATAAACACAAGGAAGAGTAGGGGACATATAATGCTTCCCTCTTAGTTTAAGTAGTTTGTAAGTCAAAGGACTGATGACCAAAAATTTACATACATTCGAACATTGATACAGATGAGAGCTCTTTCTAGACTTTTACATGTACTGAAATAGGAAAACAGTAGATGCAGTATATGATTATCACTTAATTCCGGACACAAACATGATAACTATCAATAGCAGAACGAAAGAATTACAACCACGACGAGATGCACTGTGATCTCGGGGTAGTATCTGCAACGGAGCCGGCCGCGGTGGCCAAGGGGACTGAGGCGCTCCAGTCACGGTCTGCACGGCCACTATGGTCGGGGGTTCGAATCCCCCCTCGGGAATGGATATTTATGCCGTCCTTAGGATTAGCTAGTTCATAAGTAGTTTGTAAGCTTAGGGACTGATGACCCAGTAGTTAAGTCCCATAAGTTCTACAAACATTTGAACATTTAGATCGCAGCGAGTGGTTATGTTTTATTCACAATGTTCATTACACTTTGTTTCATACCATTCGTAGGGAAATTTCTGTACGGGAACAGGGATACACAACTGTTTATTACCATCCTACATGAGGTATCTTTTCTGGAACTCGCCGGCAGATATATCGCACTAACGTATTCGACAACAAAACAGTTCTAAAACTTTCAGCTCACTGGAGATCAGAAATACAACACCGTTCAAGGACAGTGTCTGGATAGTTGATTGCTTACTACATCTATTCATTCACCAGATATTTTATTCGATAACATCTTAAACACTTACGTGTTCTTCATGAAACCTCGTTGTAATAGTTAATCATATTTAGTAACGTAGAGCTCGCATTACCCTTTCCCTACTCTTCCACACAGTGTACTATTACAGAATATATTAAAGTTTTGGTTTTTACAGAATATATCTCTTGGCAGCTAGAATCTAAGCTATAGAGGAAAATTTAAACATTGAAATAAAACTGCACTACTTTCGTCATATATGTATCGATGTTCGTATATCTGGAGTCGAAAGGTAAGCCCTCTTCCCATTGTGCATGCAATTATGGAGTACATACCATGTGAGGTACGCAGTTTTCTCCATTCCGCTGAAAAACAATGGAGTATACCTTCCTGTGTTGGAGGAGAATTAGGAGTGTATCGCACAGTTAAATATTTACAGGATTAAAGCGCGCAGCTATTAAAGAATATAAAAAATGTAACTCATTGTCGGATACTTTAAGCGACCTCTCAGACTCTTCTTGAACTGCCTAATGTTTTACATAAGGACACGTTTTCTATTTGCTACAGGGACGTGAAAAATTATGGGACGTTGATTCGTGTCACTTGTTTTATTCAGAAGATGGAGGGATTTAAGACGAGAAAGATGAGGCTTTTATTAAATATTTAGCGATTCAGTTGGCTGAGAAGTTTTAATCCTTAAGAAGAAAACCTTCAACGACATCGTCCGTTGAGCACAAAGTTACTTGATGGCTCGTGTTTGAGGTAAGAGGTTTCTACGTCTGCCTTGAAAATCTACCATCCGTTGAATACTAATGTAACTAAGGAGGTTTTGGAGACGATAGGTAATGTGAATATTTTCTGCATTTTACCGCGTCACGTTGTAATAAACTGTTACTAACAAGACCAATGTTTCGACCACGGTTACAGTGACCTTTTCCTGAATCAACTGGTGTATTTTTTCTGCCTGAGTCTTGTATCTCTCATGACTTCTGTACTGAGAAAAACATGTCAGTAAACTTTGCTAGAGTTATCACGACGAAATACAATTGAGTCTTGACAGCAAGAATACTGCAGTAGAGTGATCGAAATGTTTAGTTAATCAGTAACACTTTGTTCAAATACGACTTGGTCCCATAGCTGTAAAACTTTCTTATAAGCTCATAATGGTCGTGGAATTATAGCAGTTATATTAGCAACCTGTATTACAAACTGAAGTTCAGATCTTATCTAAGAATGACTCCTGCAGTTTAAAGAGGCCCTCACTGTATAATGGGCCAAATATTCTCTAGTATATAAAACATTTTGTCAGTGCAGTTCATAAGTAGTTTGTAAGTTTAGGGACTGATGACCCCGTAGTTAAGTCCCATAAGCTATACAAACATTTGAACATTTTTGAATTATTGATGTTCCTATTCCCTTATATCTTTCTCGCTACCCTCTGTAATTTTGTCTATAATTTTTTTTTTCCTGGGGTATTGCGCAACACGTTCCCTCACTTAAAGTGAAACAACTACTGAGTGGACGAGTCAGATCAGAGGCAGACGAATGTAGAGGCTAAGACATTTACCCATAACTCTGCATTAATTGTGATTTATAAATCCCGTCTTTAGAAAACTGACATCAGCCTATATGTAGTTTTTCCCAACAGGTGATATCTCTCTCTTGCAGTAATAAAGTAGCTTATTATTACAGAACATAAAGTGGTATATTTTGTGGATATTACCTTCTCTCAGAACGAGCAGGCCGGTCCTTTCGATGCCTATATTGTCCGGCTTTAGGACGTATTCATTAAATACATTGTTTTGCTGTCGTCAGATGTGTTAGTATTTTGTTTCAGTGAGACCTGGAATTTGCACTGGACTGAAACTTCGAGACTGTCCAGAGCTTTAACAAGTTCATCGTAATCGCCAGCTGGCTCAGAGATCTGTCTGTTCATTAACCCATCCTTGACATTCGTGTCAATTTCTTTCTGACTGATGTATCCGCAGCTAGTACATTAACATTTCTATGTGATTCAAAAATGGGAAATCCTTCTCAGAGGCCTGGATAGAGGTAGTTAAATCCCGTAGGTAGTTAAGGCCTTCACCATAGGACAACTAATCTATACTGTGACATCCAGTCCGTAATGGAAACCATCGTAGCTCTGAATTTGATACCACCACTGTCGCGACTTCCGACTGATTGGGAGCCCTGCACACTGGCACACCGTTGACACGAACAGAATACCAGCAGCGTTGTGAGTCTGCTCTCCATCCTGCAGTATCCTTGTTCAACACTGTTCTGTCTGACTATAGCAGCATACATCTCACCGCCCAGCCATCCAGCCCTCCCACCGTTCTGCTACTATTAATTACCTAATATACACCCTAATAAAGAAATATGAGTGAGGTTTTCATCTTTGCAATAAACTGAATTCTGCCAGACTAACCCTGAGATATTTTTAAACCAGTGTAACACATCGGCATCGGAGATTTAAAACAGTACAACTCTACTGAAGTGCAAAGAAATACTAATTAACATGACAAGGTTTGCCCAACATCGGATCATAGCAGGGGCATGAGGCGATATACTGTGACTGTGTGCACGTTCCTATCTCTTACTTAAAGGTGATAATAGTATGAACATAAATGAACTCCGGTTGTAATTTGACTCAGTCTCTGATGACGGCTGTGCCTTCGGGCCTTTGGGTCCTAATCATCCTTCATTCCTTCTTTCCTTACGACTCAACAATCGGAAGTGAAATGGCATTACAACATTTACTAAACATTTAATTCTGTGTCTGACGAAACATTGTGTGTTTTATATCCTTCAACTCGTCGAGAAGGAGCTGAATTACACGTGTCCCCATTGGACCAGTAATATCTCCGTCGTCATTTATCGTCAAAATGTTCTATTGATTAAACAGTCCAAGCGCGTACAGGACACAATATTTCGGCGATCATACATGTTGACATCGTCAGGTGCACCGAGGTAATGGGTTCCTCACGACGGCGACATGTAAGATCGTAGCAATATTGAGCCCTGTGGACACTGTAAACCAACAATACAGTATTGAACTGTTCGATCGAGAAATAGGCGGGAAGAAACAGAAATGCTGTAGTAATTCACACTAGTCACAGCCTGACGATTCAGCTACGAAGATTACCGTCTTGCACGAAGATACGCCAACAAAGTATCTATACTAGTGACTTCTACAGCTGTTGCGTGGTAGATAGGGGTTGGGTGTTGTACTGCACAGGAGGTGCGATCAAGCACCAAGAATAGTAAATGGAAACTACAGATTATGATCGAACAAAGTATCTCACATTATGTACCGCTATTAGCGGCGTAGCGATGTGCAAAGCTCAGAAAAAGAAGAAAATCGAAAACAAGAAAAAAAAGTATATAAAACACTAAACCTGATCAAATTAACATAAACACTTCACTAAAGTAAAATTTCAGGGAGTGTCATCAAACCATTTCGTGTGAGTACTGGACTAAGACAAGGTGATAATAATTAACCTATGCAGACGACCTGGCTCTTTTAACTGAGACTGAGCAAGAAGCTGTAACTCAAATGCAGTGAACTCAAGAAAAGAGCAGAGGAAGCTGGACTCCTATCTTTTTCCAGAAAATAAAAATGATGACAAAGAAGAAAAATTATATGAAAAAAAAAAACCAACAAAACCAGTGAAGTATGGGCAGATTAAAGTCACAAAGCAATTCAGATACCTTGGAGAGATTATAAGCAATGATAGATCCTATAAACCTACAATATTAAATTAAAGACAAACTGGAGGAACTAAATGTCATCACTAAAAACATCTACAACAGAAAGATCCATCAATCCAAAAATAAAGCTCTATAATGCCGTGGTAACGTCAGTGATACTTTATGGAATAGAAACTACAACCTTCAAAAGCCTTGAAAAGTTTCTGAAACTCGAAAGTATGGTATTACGAAGAATCTAGATTTACATTAAGAATAATAATTGGAAACTACAGATGTGATCGAACAAAGAAGTACATGAACATGTAGGGGACCTGGAAAAATCTATAAGCAAGAGCCGACGAAGGTTCTACGTCAAAATGATTTGAATGAATCCTCAAAGAGATAATAAACTTCGACAAAATATATAACCTGAAAAGCCAGAGTGCTTATGCCAAGCAGATGAAGTAAGAACTAAGAAGAGTGGGAATCACATATGAGAACTGCCAAGACGGAGATGGATACAGAGAACAAGTCAACAGCATTAAAGTTCTAGTTGAACAGAAAGTGACAGGGGGGAATTTCAGTTGGTCGGACGAGAGAACAAGACAACAATCGGAGAGAATTATGGCTTTTTCGGAGGACTAAAAGTGAATGTATAATGACAGTGAAAACTGTCGTTCGCGAAGAAAAGTAAGTAAATAGATAAATGAAATTGAAAATAATTAAATAAGTACATTTAAGAAGAATGAAAAAGTCGACTTCTTTCGATTTCTAAGTACCAAACTCGTGGATGAAGTTTGCGTTCCTTATGTGCCCCTGTGTCAGCATATTGTTATCGGCTGGAGCAACTTTGTTATGACACGTTCGCAAGCAATAAGAAAGATGGTAGTAATGAACTTCCGAAACTCTCCCAGTCCTCTCTTAAACATGTCCTTAATTATGTTACTTTCCACTCAGCATATAATGAACGGCGTGCAGAGTTTCTACAACGTACCGCCTGAAACTTTTCTTCTTAATGAAAGAGCTGCGGACTTCCATTATATCACTGGATGATTAAAGCCGCTGGAAACAAAATATGTGCACAATACTGATACCGTGCAGAACAATTGGCAGTTTTAAAGCAAATAAATTAATAAAAGGAGGCGCTCCTCCTTGGTACACAAAACAGGTCAGGACGCTGTTCCAAAGGAAAGAAAAAGGCATACTAAATTTAAACGAACACAAAATCCTCAGGACTGGCGATCGTACTCAGAAGCTCGAAATTTAGCGAGGATTTCAATGCGAGATGCCTTCAATACTTATCACAACTGAACTCTTTCTCGAAATTTGACTGAAAACCCAAAGAGAGTTTGGTCATATGTTAAATATACTAGGGGCAAAACACAAACAAAGTTGCACAGGTCACACCTATATTCAAGAAAGGCAGTAGGAGTAACCCACTAAACTACAGACCTATTTCATTGACGTCAATTTGCAGCAGGGTTTTGGAACATATCCTGTATTCAAATATTATGAATTATCTCGAACAGAACGATCTATTGACCCAAGGTCAACACGGATTTAGAAAATATCATTCATGCGAAACACAACTAGCTCTTTATTCACACGAAGTGATGGGTGCTATCGACAAGGGTTCGCAAATCGATTCCGTATTTCTTGATTTCTAGAAAGCTTTTGACACCGTACCTCACAAATGGCTTTTAATCAAATTGCGTGGTTATGGTATATCGCCCCAAATTTGCGATTAGATAGGGGATTCCTTGTCACAGAGGACACAGTTCGTAGTAATCGATGATAAGGCATCGACTAAAACAGAGGTGATATCGGGCGTTCCACAGGGTAGTGTTATTGGTCCTCTGCTGTTCCTTATTTACATAAACGATTTAGGGGATATTCTAAGTAGTTCTCTTGGGTTGTTTGCAGATTACGCCCTCATTTACCGTCTAGTAAAATCATCTGAAGATCTTAACCAACTGCATAACGATCTGAATAAGATATTAGTATGGTGTAAAAATTGGCAATTGACTCTAAATAATGAGCAGTGTGAAGTTGTCCACATGAGTACGAAAAGAAATCCGTTAAACTTTGTTTGCAAGATGAATCAATCAAAAGTGAAGGCCGTAAACTCCACAAAATACCTAGCAATTACTATTACTTCAGAGTTAAATTGGAAAGAACACGTAGATAATATCGTGGGAAAGGCGAACCAGAGACTGTGTTTTATTGGCAGAACCCTTAAAACATGCAACAGAACTACAAACGAATCAGCGTACACTACGCTTGTCCGTCCATTTTGGGAGTATTGCACACCAGTGTGGGATCCTTATCAGGTGGATTTGACGGAGGACATCGAAAGAGTCCAAAGAATGGCAGCTCCTTTCGTATTGTCAAGATACAGGGGAGACAGCGTTACAGAAATGATACAGGATCTGGGATGGGAATCAGATCTCGAAACAATTGGTATAACAGTTGTAAATTGTCGTAGCTGTATTGGGAAAGTTCCTGAGCTCCAAGCGCTGATAGAAAGTACTGAAGCACAAATCGTTATAGATTCTGAAAGCTGGCTGACGCCTGAGATAAATTCGGCCGAAATTTTTTCAAAGGGCCAAATGGTCTTCATAAAGGATAGAATAAATAAAAAAGGGGTGTCGTGTTTACTGCTATTACAAACGGTTTATCCTGCAGCGAAATTGAGACAGATACTTCCTGTGAGTTGGTCTGGGTAGAGGTTATACCTGACAACCAGAATAAATTAATAATTGGATCTTTTTATCGGCCCCCTGACTCAGACGATGCGATTGCAGAAATGTTCAAAGAAAGCTTGAATCATATTTCAAATAGGTATCCGAAGCATACTGTTGTAATCGGTGGCGACTTTAATTTACCCTCAATATGTTGACATAATTACGTATTCAAAACCGGCGGGAAATATAAAACAGCGTCCGAACTAGTTCTGAATGCTTTTTCTGAAAACTACTTCGAACAGTTACTTCATGAACCCACTAGAATAGTTAGTGGTTGCGAAAATACCCTTGATCTCCAAGCAACAAATAATCCGGAGATAGTAAAGAGCATAAAAACAAATAGAGGGATTAGCGAGACTAAATGTCGAAATTCCCAAATGCACAAAATATAAACTAAAAATATATATTCACGCTTTCCTGAGTGATAATCTCCAGTCTTTCAAAACTGAAAATGCGAGTGTAGATCAGTTGTGGCTTACTTTCAAAGACATAATATCAGTAGCAATCGAGAGATTTATACCAAATAAACTAATAAAAGAGGGGGCTGACCCACCGTGGTACACAAAACAGGTCAGATCACTGTTACAGAAACAAAGAAAAACGCATGCAAAATTTAAAAAGACACAGAATCCACAAGACTGGCAATCTTTTACTGAAACTCGCAACCTAGCGCGGACATCAATGCGAGAAGCCTATAGTAGGTACCACAACGAAATCCTGTGTCGTAATCTTGCAGAAAATTCAAAGAAATTCTGGTCATATGCGAAGTACACTAGCGGCAAAACACAAACAATACCTTCACTACGCGATAGCAATGGTAATAGTACCGACGACACTACTGCTAAGGCAGAATTACTAAACACAGCTTTCCGTTCACCAAAGAAGACGAAGTGAACACTCCAGTATTCAATCCAAGAACAGATGCCAGCATGCAAAACTTAGAAGTAGATGTTCCTGGAGTAGTAAAACAACTTAAGTCACTAAACAAAAACAAATCTTCTGGGCCAGATTGTATACCAACTAGCTTCCTATCAGAGTATGCTGATGCAATAGCTCCGTACTTAGCTATAATTTACAACCGATCACTCAGCGAAAGATCTGTACACAAAGACTGGAAAGTTGCCCAAGTTACTCCAATATTCAAGAAAGGCAATAGGAGTGATCCCCAAAATTACAGGCATATATCATTGATGTCGATTTGCAGTAGGATTTTGGAACATATACTTTGTTCGAATATTATGAACTACCTCGAAGAGAACGACCTTTTAACCAATAGTCAACACGGATTCAGAAAGTATTGTTCTTGCGAAACACAGCTTGCCCTTTATTCACATGAAGTGTTAAGTGCCATCGACAAGGGATCTCAAATCGATTCCGTATTTCTGGATTTCCGGAAGGCTTTTGATACTGTACCCCACAAGCGGCTTCTAATGAAATTGCGTACTTATGGAATATCTTCCCAATTGTGCGATTCGATTCACGATTTCCTATCAGAAAGGATACAGCTCGTTGTAATTGACGGTAAGTCATCGAGAAAAAAAGAAGTAATATCTGGCGTTCCACAGGGAAGCGTTATAGGTCCCCTCCTCTTCCTCGTGTTTATAAACGATTTAGGAGACAATCTGAATAGCTCCCTTAGACTGTACGCGGATGATGCTGTCGTTTATCGGTTAGTGAATTCAAAAGAGGATCAAAAGCAACTGCAAAGCGATTTAGACAAAATTTCTACTTGGTGCGAAGATTGGCAATTGACACTAAATAAAGAAAAGTGTGAAGTAATACACATGACCACTAAAAGAAATCCGCTGAACTTCAATTACACGATAAATCAGTCAAACCTTAAGGTCGTAAATTCTACCAAATACCTAGGAGTTACAATTACGAACAACTTTGACTGGAGAGAACACATAGAAAATATTGTGGGGAAGGCGAATCAACGGTTACGTTTCATTGGCAGAATGCTTCGAAGATGGCATTACTACCGTCTTTTTGTCCGATAAATTTGAAAAAGGGAGGTTCTGGTCTCTGGCGGCCTACGATCATGTCTTTAAAATTTGGTGCTGATCGGTTGAACGGTTTGTCTAAAAAACAGGGAACAAGTTACGGACAGACAGACAGACTTACATCCCAAAATCGCCGTTATTTTTGCAAATATCTTTGAAACGCTAAGAGATATGACAAAAAAAGGGGAAAAAACATAAGAGAGCAAAGTTGTAGAGATTTTTCTCCTCTACAAATTAGGTTATTCAGTTTTCGTGTCAGATGAATAGTTAAGCCGTTCTTTTCATTTAAATTTCGAGCTGTCAGAAGACGATCGCAAAGGCCCACTTTTAGAGTTACTACCGTAACTTAAAGTGGGCCAAAACCTCTTTAGAGCAGAGGGGACCATTGGAACCCCGTATGCCTGCCGTGGATCAATTACGATACTAAAGTCTATCCAACAAAAGACTATTTTCGTGTTTTACCTGAAGAAGAACCCGAGATACACCGTGGCAGAACGTAGCGAACATCCGGCGTATGAATCAATACCTGACAATGTGAACAGATCGCTGTGGAAAGCCTGGAGAGTTACACGATGAAAGTGACGAGGACACACTGGAATAAAATGCAAAACATTATAAAAGTACTGAAATGGAACCTGGATTAATTGAAAGTTGTTGAAGGATGACATTGTTTAGATTTAAGACGGAGCTTTAGGCAAGGATTGACCGAAACGGGGGAAGAGTAATACAGTAGAAGAAGAATGGGTAGCTATGAGGGACAAAGAAGTGTAGGCCCTAGGGCGGTGTTTTCCATCCTTTACGAATAAACAACCCCCTTCGAAGTAGAAATATTCTAGCGAACCCCTGCCAAATGGTAATATTCTGATGAAACCCCTCCTCACGAATCATAACAAATCTGCGTTATCTCAAAGGAAACAAATTTAATCGTCTTTATTGTACTGACGTTTCTTTTAAATTTCTGGTCGAAGTTATTTTGGTGAATTTTTCGGAATTATGCCATTTTTACGATAGAAAAATGTATTTCGCTTAACCACTGATCCGTATTTCAGGCAAGATTCAGAGGAGAATTGTGATAAGAAAGATCCTACCGTATAGACAATTTGTAAAGAAGTACATTAAAAAAAACATTCAGAATTACTTAATGTATCAACCTATCGATTGGTTCCTGAAAACAGTTTTCTGACGTTGCTCTTATTCATCATTAATTCAATGCATTATAAAACAATGTATGATCTATTTCATTCATACTCAGTATTACACAATGAACTCCATAATTTTAACATTTAATAAATTTCACTTAGGCATACGATTTTGTGTTACTGGACCTTTAGTCATTTTATGACACATGTACAGCCGGCCGCGGTGGCCGAGGGGACTGAAGCGCTCCAGTCACGGTCTGCACGGCCACTACGGTTGGGGATTCGAATCCCCCCTCGGGCATGAATATTTGTGCCGTCCTTAGTATTAGTTAGTTCATAAGTAGTTTGTAAGTTTAGGGACTAATGACCCCGTAGTAAGTCCCATAAGCTGTACAAACATTTGAAAATTTCACACAAGTACTTCCTGTTGTGATGGCGACTCCCCGAACAAGACCAACCCACAGGTTGAAAAACACTGCCTTAGGGCATAGTACTGATAGACGGCCTAGGCCTAATAAAAATACTTGGATAACAGAACAGATAAATAATTAAATAAAAGAGGCTAAGCAGAAGAAGCTAGAGGACAAATGCTAGTTCGCATAATTTTTTTTAACTAGGATAGAAGAGATATCACTTACAAGATCATAAAAGAGACGTTTGGAGACAGAAAAGCAGATGCATGAATTTTAATATCTCAGGCGGAAAACTAGTACTATGCCAAGTAGGGAAACCAAATAGGTGATAGGAATACACATGATGGAGCATTCTGCATAAAATTTTTCACAGATAGCTGATGCCAGTAGGAAAAAAAAATTACTAACTCTGTGTAATTCGAAGACGCAACATTTAAAACGACGGAATGACGGTACCACGCGCTCAGATTTGTCGCGACGTTCCCCTGTTGTTGTTGTTGTTGTTGTCAGTTTACTGGCAGCGCTATGTTCGTCTGTTCACACAAACAAACGTCCCTCATGCTGTGACTTCACCAACGTGATAAATATATGTGTTGAGTAGTTCGTGCCGTTTGACTCCACCTCATGTCCGTGGCATTCACGATATTTCGCTGCCAATCTTAGCACATTGCGCCAGGTTTACGTAGTTTAAAAATTGCGCGTTTTCGATCTACACATCATTTGTATTTGTGTGTTCTATTGGCGTCAGCCATTCAGGGTTAAAATTTCCTGAGAAAGGTTTTGTCCATCCTGCATGTACAGGGCTTAAACAAGGGAAATGATGGGAGTATTTCAGGAAAGTAAGAAGAAGTAAGTGAAGATATAAGAAATACGGTACAGCAAGAAGTATTTGACAGAGCATTGACACATTTGAGTCAAATAAGGTACTTGGAGTAGATGATAATCCCTCTGAACTCCGTATGTCATTGGAAGAGCCAGTCATAGAGAAACTGTTTCACGTTGTATGCAAGATGTATGAGACACGTGAAATTCTCTCAAATTTCAAGAAAAAATCCAATTCGAAAGAAAGCAAGTGCAGAAAAGTGTGAAAATAGCACAGCTGTCAGTTTCAAAAGTCATGGTCACAAAATTTTAGCTCGAATTATTTACAGACGAGTGAAAAAAACTGGTGGAATCTGAGTTCGGGATACAACAGTTAGGATTTAGGAGAAATGTTGGAAAATGCGAGGCAATACTCACACTACGACTTATCTCAGAAGATATGTTAATAAAAGGCAAATCTACGTTTTTAGCTTTTGTAGATTTGGGGACAGCTTCTGACAATGTTGACTGGAATACATTCTTTCAAATTCTGAAGCTAGCAGGGATAAAAAACAAGGAACGAAAATTACATTGAACATGTACATAAACTTAACAGCAGTTACAAGAGTAGGTGGGCACGAAACGGGACGCAGTAGCCATTCCCCAATGTTATTCTATCAGGAGTTGAAAAATATGTCATTTACATATGAAGCTATTGGATCACAATAATCTGATAGGAACGTAATTGGCATATAAGTAGCAGGGAAGACGTGCTTTTATTAAGTGAAATAAGTTGCTTTCCTCCTCCTAAAATATTTACATCTAAATTACCCATTCCGTCAACTGCTCATGATATGAAATCTGGAATATTTGCTTCGTCTTCTTTGGTGAAGGTATTTTGGAACAATGTGTTTAGCAATTTTTCTTTAGTAACACAGTCTGAGTAGCAATTCCATTGTTATCGCTTAGCGAGGGCATTGTTTTTTCCCACAAATTTTACATATGACCAGAATTTACTTGTATTTTCGACCAAATTACGATACAGATTTCCAAGCTCCTCACATTGCTGTTCCTACTACATTAGGAGTTTTTGTAAAAGATTGCCAGGCTTCGGCATGCTCCTTTCTTTGCATTTGCGAGAGTGGTCTTACCTGTTTTGTGTAAACTGGGAAAAGGGGGAGGGCGGCTAAGCCCAATCATCTGTTAATTTAGTAGGCATAAAACTCTCAATTTCCATCGATTTTGTTTCTTTGAATAAGATCCACTCCAGATTTACACACTGTTAGTTTAGAAAGACTGGACACTCTCACTCAGGAAAGTATTATGTGAATTTGTGTCTGCTTTTTGGCCCACTTTAGGTTACGGTAGTAACAATAACAGTGGGCCTTTGCGATCGCCTTTCGACAGCTCGAAATTTAAATGAAAATAGCGTATTAACAGTTCATCTGCCACGAAAATTGAAGAAATAGATTTGTAGCGGAGAAAATTTTGTACAACTTTGCTCTCTTGTATTTTCTTTGATATCTTGAATAGTTTCAGAGATATTTGTAAAAATAACGGCGATTTGACACCGCCTCGGGCGTTGGCAAATGTCACGTGACGTTCCTCGCTCATAACTCTGGTATACGCCATCTTGCTTCTTGTATTTTATTTCTTATTATACCTTACGCTATGTCATTTAAAGCAGTGGCGCACTGAAGAATTAACAAAAGCACGTCGTTTATAGTACGGTATATTATCGTCTAGTGTCTAAAAATGTCATTTTAGCTGTTAGCAACTGCCTGTAATAGTACGAGAATAAATAGAAAATGCCATTAGTTGTTTGCCGTGGTGTAGTGGGTGGTGCGTTACGTTGTTATGCATGTGGCGGTGATTTGAAACGCGCCGAAACCATCCCCCCTAGGTTACTAAAGAGTGTCCGGCACGTTAATTAAATAAAACTATCTTCTGCAATGTTTAGAGTTATGAAGATTTAAGAATGCTGCCTCTAAATTGTGCATTTGTTCTAATTCGTGAACATGCCGTGAAATACATAACAACGAATTGAAAACTGGTATTCTGAAGCATTTGCATAACAACGGGGAGGATACTGTGAATATGAATATTCTAAGCAACGTGCAAAAACCCAGGCAATTATTCAGTATTAATGGAATAAGTTGAAATCCAATAATTGGAATCTATGCGTCTACTAAAATGTTTGTCTTTGGCATGGTTGCTATGGACGCCCTTAACGTAGATTGTATTACCTTTTCTATAGTTCAGCGCTAAAATAAAGAGCAAATCTTCTGTTTCAAACCGTGAATACGTTTTCTTTTACAGTTAAAATAACAAACAGAATAAGTGTGGTATTGCCGAATTCGATAGAGCTCTAGTACTTAATTTTCTACAAAGTTACTACTATTATTACGTCATTTACAACAGTCATTGTGAAAGTACTTCCCCCTTCGTGTACATGTGAGAAAGAAGTCTATGTTTGCAACTCGTTGGTATGAATTTCATGATATGTTCACAAAAAAGAATAAATGCACTTTTTAGAGAAATCACTGTTACCTTTGAAGATCTCAGAATCTTGCAGGATATAGTTGTGTTGAATTAACAAGAGTGTGCGAAAACCTTTCAAGAAACAAGACGAATAAGACAAATGCCAGAGACGCGTTTCTGTAATTTTTATATCTACTTCTTTACATTTTTTTGTTCTTCAGGTTGATCGAAGGTTTGCGGTCGTTTGATCATTTTCGTTCTGGGTTGTTCGTTGGGAATTTTGATCAGTTTTTTTTTCTTTTAAATTAAAAAAGGCGTCGAGTCTTCTTTCGTTTTCTCTCTTTTCGGTGGTTCTTCGGTTTTATCGGTCCTGTTTGGACGTCGCTTTATTTTGTTTAATTTTGATCGTTTCGTTACAGAGGGCGTCGAGCACTTTGACCGACCGCGCTGAGCCACCGCATCCGGCAAGTTTCGAACCACCGTCTAAGATAAAATTCTTCTCGGGTTTCCAGCCGGATCATATTTTGCGGTCCATCTGGCCGTCATCATCAGGTGCGGAAGCTAAGCCGGTTTCGCCGTGATAGCGACTTACCTTTCTCACCTGATGATGGCGGCCAGGTCGACGGCAGAAATATTAGATGTCCATCCGGAAACCCGCGAAGAAATTGATCAGTCAATACGCCGGGAAAGTCTACATAGTCACACCGTCTAAGATGTTCGTGCATCACAAACTAATTCGCTGCCCTTTCCGCTACGCCGAACAGCTGCGAAAGTAATCCGTA
This sequence comes from Locusta migratoria, assembly GCA_026315105.1. Classification (NCBI taxonomy): domain Eukaryota; kingdom Metazoa; phylum Arthropoda; class Insecta; order Orthoptera; family Acrididae; genus Locusta; species Locusta migratoria. Next base: position 335,092,985 of record CM048746.1, on the reverse strand, counting down.
ATTCTCGTACCATCCATGGCAGGTATTCTCTGCTAACATGGTATTTTTAGACATTAGGTTATAATTCATTGTCCTAACAGTGACGGGTTCTTGATAATTTTTCAGAGCGCCGTTGCTTTGAAATGACAACATTTGAGTTATAATAAGAAAATCAACAAATACAGAAAGTAAGATGATGTATGCGAAAGAGAGTTTGGGGCGAGGGATGTCACGCCAGTTATTTCCGTACGTCAATTGTAACGCTGTGTTACGTACAGTCTATAGTCACTCGTCCGAACGACAAATGTACGCTAAGTCCCTTCCAGGCTATAGTGATTCGTAACTAGTACAGGTACAGACAAATGAACAGACCAACAAGGCAAAACAGGTAATAATATTTTAACGAAGAAAAATAATGAAAATGTGGGAGAGACAATAAAATAGTAGTTTAAATAGGTAAAAGTTCGAATAAATGTTTGTCAAATATCAAATAACTTTGGATGTTTGTTAAAATAAGGTTAGAAAGAATGTTACGTGTTGGGTTCATAATTATTACAACAGTAGTATAGTCGTAATGGTATCTTCCATAATTTTTTATTATTTACATTTTCATTGTTTTAGACCGAAATCTTTGCAAAAAGTCATAAAACTGCAAACAAATGTAAAGTGGGCTGTAAAACACGTCAGAGCGAGTTTTTAATTGATATATTTTTCAATAATTTACTTGTTAGTTCTTCTAACATTTAGGATCGGAATAAAACTGTAGATTTGTATGCACTACAAAAACATAAACACAGAAGCACAGGGAAATTCTATATGTAAAGATTCCTATCGTAAAGCTCAGGCTATGAGCAGCGAAACGGATGTAGTCAAAGCTCAGAAACTGGACACCAAAGCAGCATGCCACACTGGTAGCGTCAATATTACATGAAATAATTAGAAGGTAAGAGCCTTGCGAACTACAGATACCTTTAGCGATGGTCTCATGATGGGTCCAGGGTGCGAATAATAAACAGGTAACTGTATACATCGTGTTGCGCTGGTGTAAGGTGTCACGGTGTTTCTTAGTCGCCAGCAGGTACGTCCACCTTGATACCAGCCCTTGAAAATGAAGCGTCAGTGGATTCAGTGCGTAAAACCGTTGGCAAAGCGGGTCAAAACTGAGAAGAGCCCTCAGATTTGGCCAACTGACGTGAAAAAAAGTTGTTTTTGATCAGCCGGGGACGCCCACACCTAACAAGTAGCACAGAGAACAGAAATGAAGCGTGGTTTGCTAGAGGCCTCTTGAGACTTGAGACATCGGCTGAAACATGTCAGTCACTAAAAGGATTCGCCAGGCACTGCTATGTACGGAAAATTTTTGCACTCACACGAGCCCTTGTGTCAAGATGGAGTTCAGACGGATTGGCCAACAGATACGCGTCGTTCGTCGTTAGTCTAGGAAGCTAACTACAATTCTTTTCATTAGAGTGCCGTTACTAATAGTTTGTGTTTCAATAGTGCAATTAGTGTGTAGTCTCCACCTAAGACGACCTTAACTCTGACTGCTGTTGAGGTTACCGTATTAATCATCTATATAGTAGGCTCGAGACTTAATAGTGTGCCTTACAATAAATAGCTTTTGTTTTTTAAATTTGATGAGTCCCCTTAGACGAAAAGTTCTACCGAAACTCCAAAGAGCAACATTCTCGGATGCGTAGTGATATAGCTGAGCGCCGAATGTTGTCACCAACTGCCTCTCTGAAAGCACATCTTCATTTGTCCCTAACCGCTCGACAAATGCCAGTTTCCCTAATGCCAGAACAAGAAAAAAGTGGGAGTATTGAAACATGTATAATCCCAAAGAACCAGCGCGCATAGGTCTTCTGTCATTAACTTGAAACAACTAATGTTAAGGACAACACACAAAACCATGCCCGATGAAGGACCCGAAACTACGACGGGAGCTTGACTTTACAGCATTTCCCACGTGGTCTATGTCAGGACATAAAAATATATTTAATGTTCTTTAAAAAATGCATAGTCAACCATCAGCTGTTTATTGTATTTAAAACTTTACCGGTTTGGATATTATCCAACATCAGAAGAGCCTGTTAAAAATTTTACAATCGTGAATTATATTCAAGTTACAATGAATTGTGACATAACATAGTGATGTCGTCCAGAAGATACTTACAAAATTAAACAGGCTGATTGATAACTACATCTCATAAACTTGCAGAGTTCGAAGTATTTGTGATGTGAAAATAGTATATCTTTGACCGCCATCACAAGATATATCTTTGATGAGGTGTCATGGCGACTGATACAGAGAGTGTTATGTAAACATTAAGTAAAATGACAGCTTGGACCATGAAAACAATAAATAATGAAGTCCCATAACAACCATTGTTTGTCAAAGTATAAAGTAAGGCAAATGAAGTATGCATAAAAAAGTAATTTTCTTCAGATGATGGATAATATCAGAAACCGGTAAAGTTTTAAATACAATAAACAACTGATTAAGCATTTTTTAAAGTATTGTACGGCTGTTGACTCACACCTAAGCAAAAATTTTATATTTAATATTGTTTTTAGATGGATGCGATGTACTCTGAAAAACAACAATTCTTGAGGCAGAGCTGTAAAATATTTTTATTTGCTATATTCGACTGGTATCAGCAATTGCTGCCATTAACAGGAGATCAACACAATATTTTACATCAAAGACAACCTAATATCATTTTTCCTGAATACAGCAACGTCAAATTTACAGTAAATATTGCGATCGTTTCTAAATACAATTGTCCATTTTACATCATTTAGTAAGTATTTTTCATCTGATTCTTATTACTATTGATTAGTGACACAAAATATTGCGACTGTTTCTAAATATCTGTCCATTTTTCACCATTTAGTCAGTATTCCTACATTGGAATACTAGCTAAAGGACGTCAAGTTGACAATTTTTTAGAAACGAACGCATTATTTACTGTAAATTTGACCTTGCTGTATTCAGGAAAATGTTGTCTTTTACGTAAAATACTTTGTTGTTCTCCTCTTGATGCCAGCAATTGCCGAAACCGTTCGAATATAACAAAAGTATTTTACAGCTCTGGCACAAGAATGACTATAATATATTAATATATTATTCGATCGATAGTTATATATATTGATGTAATTTGAAATTTTAAGATCATAAACTACTTATTAAGAGGTATCTTGTTGTGATAGGTACGTATTACAATTGGAAGCTATGTGTTCGTTGTCACGCTGATGGTACGATAATACACCAGTATTGTTCATCCATTAGCCAAATATTATAACAGGTAGCGACTTCCAACATATTTCAGATAAGGTTTCAAATTTTATGAAACTTTTTCTCCCTTATAAAACCCAGAAAATAATGAAAGTATAAGAATGAACCCTTTCCTTCGTTTTCGTTGTGCACGTAAAAAAACTTCAGTATATGCCATAACGCTTTAATTTTTAATTATTGATCTCATTTGCAGCACATATATCACACGCTATCTGTATATTACAGCACTGAATGCACTAGGGCTATAATACCACTGTATAACACGTCATTTCACGAGACATGACGTCTTACATGCCACATTCTGCGTACACTATCGTGCAGTGACACTCTAAGTGAGACGTGCCGCTTTATTTCCTTCATATTTTGTTTCTAATGTTATTCCTGTTATGAACTTAATGCCGTACTTACCATTTCAAGACGTTATTGTGTATTCTTTATTCCGGTGTCAGTCAAGCAACATTGCCCCCAGGGGGTTCACCGTTATTTTGTGAGTACGTGTGTGGAGCACAGGGTCCCGAGCTAATGCAGTCTTTCTTCCTTTTTCCTCCCTGGACCACATTTCCTTTCCCCCTCCCCTCCTTTCCTATCCTCACTCCTACCCTTCCCCACCGTGGGACTGATGACCTCAGCAGTTTTGTCCCCTTGTCCCCAAGAAACCAACCAACCATGCAACATTATAAGATATCCGCATCAGACGTATAAAATATAAAATAAAGTCAAGAAAACAAAACATCAAACCTAATCTATAAAACGTGCTAATTGTAAGTCAACTGCACAACACGCAGTTACTTTCAAAATATTTCGGATTAAGGAAGCCCACATGTCAAAAGGATATACACTGCTATAAATAAAAATCGCACTGACGTGTTTTACGGATCACTTTAGATTTGTAGTTTTATAAGTTTTTGCAAACATTTTGGACCAAAATAATAATCTAAATAATAAAAAATTAATTAACAAGAGTGTCTGAAACCCTTTTAGGAAAAAAAAAATTGGGAGCAGCGGGGTTCGAACAACTGACCTCCAGCATCACAATCCAACGCATTGCCTACTACGCTACAGCTGGCAGTTAGAAATTGTGTTCTCTAATCTTATACTATCTTCATTTTCAAATTTAAGGTTTTTTCCAGGTTTTCCAGGTTAAAAATAATTATTTTCCAGGTTTCCACGGAACTTAATTTTGCTAAAAGAGGTTAGCAAAAAACAACTATACCGTAAACTAGTTACATATTTTTAAAAAACATGTCATCCAAGTTGAACCATGTCACGTTGTAATATACACCAAGCAGTGGCGAATTCAGGATTTGTGTTGGGACGAGCAGAGCTCATAAAAATTGTGGCATTGTACCTCAAACTGATCTAAAAAGAACCAGCTCTTATTATGAGGTTTTCCTCATGGTTTTGGGGGATCTGCAGCCCCATAGACCCCCCTCCCTCCGCCCCAGATTCGACACTGACACAATGTGTAGTACAGGGTGCACATTTTAAGTTGACAAACCAGAATGACCAAAAAAAAAAAAAAAGGTATGTAATCAACAATGGTTTTCACCATTAGGAAAAGGCTTTGGAAATGATACTAAACTTGAACTGTCTCCACCATTTGAGAGCGGTGTGGGTGGCTAGTGTAAAATTTTAAATGAAAACTCCCATTATTAATTGCAGATTCAGATTCTACAGACGAATTCATGTGTAGTTTGGTTGATTTTTTTCTTTCAATTGGCAACATGTTGCACTGTAATGGTAAGAATTATTTATCATGCTGTTGAAGAAATATACCACCCAGGAAAGAAAAAGGTTAATCATATTGATGATGCTTCAGAACCCAACCAAGTGATACCAGATGTACATTTCTTCCCGGCTAGTTCAATTAAATGTTTTGTCGGCAATTCATAACTGGTATTCAGACAAGGTCAATCTGGACTAAGGTATCACTTTGGAAGACTGCCCTGTCCACTGCAGGGAGAGGGAAGGATCACTTTGCGGATCACTTGGTAGCGTTCTGAAGTATCATGAATATGGTTTTCATTTATTTTATTTCCTGTTTAGTACATTTCTTCACCAGTGTGACAAGTATTTCTTACTATTACAGCGCCATCTGCCGTAAAAGGAAAAAAATATCCACCAGACCATACATGATGTGGGATAAAGTGCAGTTTATGCGGCAGCGGCTAGCCGTCGCTCTCACTAGGTTAGGAACGGCAGAGCAGCCAATCAGGAATCGAGTTATGCTGGCCAATAAGATTGCGTGTTTCGTGACGAGTAAATTTGGCTTCAATTTCAAAGTTTATTTAACGATTTTCGTGCGGCGTTTGTGTGATTGTAATTGATTTTCCATTTATAAGGGATTTTAAGATAATTGTGGTATTAGCCCCATAAGTGACCTATTATTAATACACCACAGCAGTCAACCATGGAAAAGGTATAGCATGTTTTATTAATTTTATGATCTGTACGAAACAGTGATCATCTTAAGTGAAAGTTAGGTATAGGTTAAACAAGAAGTTTTTACTTTTAGTATGTGAGTGCGTGTAGCGCCCGAATAGAAACACTCCATCGATTTACAGTTGTACGCTCAGAGCTATCTCGATTGCAAGCATTCTTGGAAATTACCGCAATTACTTTTACTCGCCGGACAAGGGTACATATAAGAACCTGTCAACCACAGAGCAGGTATAGTATGTTTTATTTATTTTATGATATGTTCGAAACAGTGATCAAGTGGCATGCATACTGATAGCAACTGTAACTTGTTGATCGTCAAAAACTTTTGCATACCCCGCTTCGATTTGTTTATATTGGACAATTGTTTCTTATTGGCCACAGCATCGTGACTCCTGATTGGCTGCTCTGCCGTTTCTAACCAAGCGAGCGCGACGGTTAGCCGCTGCCGCATAAACTGCACTTTTACCCACGATGTGGGCCTTAGAATCTGAATCTGCAATAAAAAATCCGGGTTCCCCATTTAAAATTTTACACTTGACATTCCTCCCCCCCCCTCCCCCACAAATGGTGGAAAACGGTTCAGGTTGAGTAATATTTCCTGAGCCTCTACCATCCGCACATGCTGGTGAACACCATTTTTTTAATATTTACTGTTTTTCCGAGTTATTCCGGTTTGTCAACTTAAAATTTACACCCTGTATAATGGACCAAGTTTAGTTCAAGTAGTTGAAGGATACTGTACGTTTTAATGTGAATTGCATTCGTTTATGCAACATAGCCCGTTCATTTATACTAGACTTCCTATACATTAAAATACGGTCCCATCTCCTGAACTAGTGATCGAGAACTCAATACATATATTATGATTTTTACCTTCAGGATATGAAAAACATTTTCACCTCTTTCAAGTTTTCATTTAGATTGTTCCCAATGATTGTTTTCAGTTTCCAGAGCCCATACAGTCATATAAGTCTTGCCCTGGAAAACTCTAGCTACAAGATCAATGAATGTTAATGACCCAGCATGCGTAACAATGCACAAATTTTGTCGGCGAGTTCTTGAACTTCGAGGAGATGAAATCGAGAATGCAAAAACATATCTGGAGCAACAGATGTGTGTTATTTGCATTCTAGTGTCATCTGCTAAAATAACACTCAACAGCAAAACATTATTTTTTTTAATGAATTTGTTTCATTTTTTTTTTTAAATTCTTGTAGTAAAGTTGTGAGGCGGCATCGTGAGTCGTTTCGGGGTAGCTCAGTGGTAGAGCGCTTGCCCGCGAAAGGCAAAGGTCCCAGGTTCGAGTCCCGGTTCCGGCACGCAATTTTAATCTGCCAGGAAGTTTCATATCAGCGCACACACCGCTGCAGAGTGAAAGTTTCATTCTGGAAACATCCCTTAGGCTGTGGCTAAGCCATGTCTCCACCATATCCTTTCTTCCAGGAGTGCTAGTCTTGCGTGTTTGCAGGAGAGCTTCTGTGAAGTTTGGAAAGTAGGAGGCGAGGTACTGGCGGAAGTAAAGTTGTGAGGCGGCATCGTGAGTCGTGTCGGGGTAGCTCAGTGGTAGAGCGCTTGCCCGCGAAAGGCAAAGGTCCCAGGTTCGAGTCCCGGTTCCGGCACGCAATTTTAATCTGCCAGGAAGTTTCATATCAGCGCACACACCGCTGCAGAGTGAAAGTTTCATTCTGGAAACATCCCTTAGGCTGTGGCTAAGCCATGTCTCCACCATATCCTTTCTTCCAGGAGTGCTAGTCTTGCGTGTTTGCAGGAGAGCTTCTGTGAAGTTTGGAAAGTAGGAGGCGAGGTACTGGCGGAAGTAAAGTTGTGAGGCGGCATCGTGAGTCGTGTCGGGGTAGCTCAGTGGTAGAGCGCTTGCCCGCGAAAGGCAAAGGTCCCAGGTTCAAGTCCCGGTTCCGGCACGCAATTTTAATCTGCCAGGAAGTTTCAGACTACCGTTTGTATATGGAAAGTTTATGTTTCTTGCTTCTTGCGTGTCTGTTCAAAGCACTCTTCCCCATTGAAGAAATATTTACCTTTGCATTGCACCAAGAGCGTAATTCATTCCTTTGTGATTTGGGATCACATGTAACCCACGGATACACTGTCTCATGTCAGCTCCGATATCGAGTTATACTCTTTTTTGACATGACGGACAAACACTTCACTCTAAAACGCGTTGAATTACTTCATCTGTGCGGGCACAGGTAAGGTCGATTCACACGTGGAGTCACTCTATTGTTCTCTGCAACGATTGTTTCACTCTGTTCCATCTCAGAAAGATGTAGATGGCATTAGTCTCGAAATATATTTAACGATATTTTGAATGTATTGTTATAAGACAGCTGTTAAAGCAATAAATTACAACTGAAAGAAATTCCCTTCTCGCAAAAGTCGCGTACCGTATTACAGAGTTATACTTACATCTGTTTGGAGGACAATTAGCGTGTCAAAAAGTCGCAATCAACAATATTAGAACTGTATTTCATACAGGTCCGGCTAGCGTTCACTTCTTGGCGTTGCGTGTACGTATGCTTTTTGAAAACCCATTATCATATAACGAGGGGGAATAATCTTTTGTGTTGACTATAAAATAAGTAATTAATGCTATTCCTGCTCTATGGTTGACAGGTTCTCGATGTACCCTTGTCCGCTAAGTAAATTAATTATCCTCGTAATTGTTACCGCGACTCCTCATTTGCGCTAGCCGGTCCCGCATGAAAAACAGTTCAGTCCTCAACAATAGGTACATCATGACTGTGTTTACTATTTATATATTACCAATGTCACGCCAATCACAGTAATCGTCTATAATTATTACTAACATAGGCGCCGACTTTCGAAAATCTTGGGGTATGCGTAGTGGCATACCAAGTTATTTCTAATGAAAAATAAATGAATAAATACAAAGCAAAGCCAAAAACTTATACAAAACATACAAGCTATCGATTCTATATCACCGTCACCATCACGATTATAAGTCTTAGTCTTTTTGTATTTCACTATACACTCATATATTTTAACGATTTTCACACACAAGACATTAACCCTTTTAACCCCAAATTTTATTGATTTATGAACAAAAATATTTCTTTGCATATATCTATAAATGATTGGATTAATGTATATTTGACAGAATTTTTTATTATTTTTTGTTTTTGGATGGAAATTTGTGATGGCTACAGATGGCAGTGTGCAGGATATGTTTCCTTTATCTTAACTAATAACATTTTCAAACTGCTGACTACTAATTTAAACACTGGACAATTATTTAGTAATGAAGTTTTTAAATTATTTTGTTTCCTTTACCTTGATATAAATACTTGAAAGTACTGTTGCATTTACTCCAACTTGGACATCAAACAACGATATATATTTTAACAATGCATTGTAGCCTAATGCTTTTTGTTTGCTCAAGGTAACGATAAAAAATCTCGTCACAATGAATTATTCGAAGCCCTGTAATGTTGTTTACAATCTTTGAACAAATGGATGTGGCTAGACGGACATAAAGAGGAGGGGGAAGGAAAGGGCTAAGACATAATTCCATTCACAGGTGACATAGGTCAAAAAGAGCAGAAACTAAGGTCCGACTACTACGTTCAATTGTTGACAAATTGTTGAAGTCCGAAAATTCAGATTCAGAAAAAAAATCTATTACTAGATGTTGCGTTTGGAGAATTTTGTAGAGCTGCCAATTAAAACACAAAGACCTTCGGAAGTTGTTATGAGGACTGTCTGTTTACAGAATGTTTTAGCTGGAAGGGATAGGCAGTCTTCGCAGCAAGTACGTCGGCTCTCTGGTAACGTATGTGGTTGTCAAAAGTTTATCTCAAAAGATACCGGGAATTAAATTTTTAGTGTAAACATTTTCAATGTATCGTACCAAACCCACTTCATTTCTAGGTTGCCGCCTTCAGTTTACAATATTGACTTAACAAGATGAATTCCATTAACAGTCTGACTATTTAGAAAACGGTCACTTCACTCACATGTGAACGTGGATTTTAATGCCTACGAATTCAATTACCTGTTTAAAATAATCTATTTAGAGTGCTGTCTTGCAGAAGCCAGCCGGCCATCAATGGGATGAGAGAGTCGATTTTAATTACAGTCAAGAAATATAACGTAAAGAAAAAATGATACCAAAATTTTCAGTGGGTTATGCCGGGCATACCCAATCAAATTTTGGGGTATGCTTGAGCGACCGAGCATACCCGTAGTCGGCGCCTATGCTAACGAAGCGGCACAATACCAACTTTTACGGAGTTTATAGTTAAAATCAACAAAATGCTTCCGTGAATAGATTTTTCAACACAGAATCAGACAAACGAGATCTGTGTTGATGAGTATCACTGGAGGGCGGGGGTCAATTACGAAAATTGTTAAAATGTAGTACAAATAAATATCGCCTTTCATTCTAGCCGCGATTTCGTAGTCGCGCCTTACGATAACATCGCGTCTCTTCGACGTACATCGCGAGGAATTGAGTCGCGTGGTTGAACAACACTTTGAGATAAATACAGAAATAGATAACCGAATACGTAACCTATAATTATAAGACTTTTTAAACCACAAAGAAATATATTTGAAAATGTTTTTGTACACAAAAATGAAGCGATGAATATTATTTAACCCGCGGGAACTAGCGATCTGAGCATTTAGGTCACCGTAATTTTAAAACGACTGGCATTTTGTTACTTTTAAATATTAAACTTTGAGGTTTTTCTTACTAAAACTTCAGGAATTACTTGTTTACACTTATTAAGTTCATCTCGAACTGGTCGTGTAAACTGAGCAATAGGCTATACACGCGAACGATCGTTTAACTCTTAAAGCCGCGAGATCTCATGGGTTAAAAATCCCGGTTTCTGGGTGAAATTTAAGGTTTTTTCCCGGTTTTTTCAAATTCCAGGCTTTTTCCCGGTTTTCCCGGTTTCAAGGTTCGGTGGCCACCCTATTCATTTATCGCACGAAGGACTTCGTGTTTTTGTTAATTCTTCAGTGCGCCATTGCTTTGAAATGACAACGTGTAAGTTACAACAAGAAAAATCATCAAATACGCAACGCAACATGGCGTATGCCACAGAGCGTTCTGGGCGAGGAATGTCACGTGACATCCGCGAACGTCTGGTTTTCGTTAATTCAATGAAAAGTGTCAAAACTCCGTTATTTTTGCAAATATCTCTCAAACGATACGAAATATGAAAAAAACATATGAGAACGAAGTTGTAGAGAATTTTCTCTTCTACAAATTCGTTTATTCAATTTTCTCGTCTGATGAACGGTTTCTTTGCAATTAAAATTACATTTCAAACTGCTTTTTTTGGAATTACTAACGTATTTCTTGTCCGAAGTATTTCAAAAAGCGAGGTTCTGGTCTCTGGTAGCCAACAATTACATCTGTAAAATTTGGTGCCGATCGTTTGAACGGTTCGACCTAAAAAGTGGGAACACGTTACAGTCAGACACACATCGTCAAATCGGCGATATTTTTGCAAATATCTCTGCAACGATGCAAGATATGAAAAAAACATAATAGAGTGAAGTTGTAGAGAATGTTCCGCTCTAACAATTAGGTTATTCAATTTTCGTGTCAGATGAACGGTTCGTTTGCAATTACAATTATATTACAAACGGCTTTTTTTGGTATTACTACCGTATTTTTTGTCAGAAAATTTTTTAAAAGGGAGGTTCTGGTCTCTGGCGGCCTACAATTATGTGTGCAAAATATGGTGCTCATCGGTTGAACGGTTCGTCTTAAAAACAGGGAACACATTACGGACAGACAGACAGACATACATCCCGAAATCGCCGTTATTTTTGCAAATATCTCTGAAACGATACGAGATATGAAAAAGACATAACAGAGCAAAGTTATAGAGAATTTTCTCCTCTACAAATTCGGTTATTCAATTTTTGTCTCAGATGCATGGTTAAGCCGTTATTTTCATTTAAATTTCGAGTTGTCAAAAGACGATCGCAAAGGCCCACTTTTAGTGTTACTGCCGTAACCTAAAGTGGGCCAAAATGTCATTTACATATATAATATTTTGTTGTCTATTTTTGGTTGAGACGTAAATATTGCAAAGTAGTTAATCATATAAGGTTAGACTATCAAATGAGTAATGAAAGTACTTGCTACCTACCTACACGGTTCAACACAATTAGAGGATCAGTTGAAATATCATACATAATATACCTACCGTAATGTTTTACACTCAGATATTGGTTACAATATTTTGATGTCTCAAATCTTAACTTGAGGTTTACAAGGCGCATACTCTGATTTCCTGCTCACCCAAATTTTACGTAATTTTTCACGTCGTTAATTAACTTTTCTATTATTGAGATCCCACCAAATTATTTGCCCGTACAACGAGCTGGCGACCGTAAATCAATAAGTTATTCACTTTTTGCAAAGTAACCCATTTGTTCCGTTTCTTCCTCACTGTTATTATTTAAACATTAAGCACTTTATTCCAAATTTTACTTTCCACTTTCTTCATTGATATCGATCGTTGTTGTTTTCCAAAGAGGTACAGCAACGTTCCGGTTATAGCCTCCGCTACATCATCGGCTTCATTACCGATAGCTTTTCCACCCAATTAAGATAATTAGGCACACGTGTCAATTTTTCTAATTATCGTATACTAACCAGTGGTGTAGGGCGAGTAGGATTATACGAGAAGCGACCGTTCGCTGCGCAGATCTTACCACTGTCCCATCAAATCACTCCTGTCATCCAACATGTCCTTCTTCTTGCAAGACAAGACATGGAGTTCCTTTTTGCGCATAACTTCACTCACATCCCTCTCAAATCCCCCCTCCCCCCCCCCCCCACAAGTTCCGTTCCTTGGACGCTTCCTCATTAGCCGATCGCCATCCCTTCCAAATGTATAGTGTATATTTCGCGAGCACTCAACATCAGTCAATAGTTCAAAGTAGTTTAATTTTTCCGAGCCTCATTTCTACACTCTTAAATTATTGTGTAAATACATAAACACATATCAGCTACAGTGGCATACACTTGTTCTCGTCAAATTTAGAGTGCCGAGAAGCGATCGTTCGCTGCTCAGATCTTAACACTGTCCCATCAAATCACTACTGTCATTCAACATGTCCTTTCTTCTTGTTACTAATTTTGTTATTTGATTGTTTTGTCGCCATAATTAATGAGTCGTAGAATATAATTTATGTCTGTTAGTATTATATTTTTAGCTATGGAAAACCGAAAGCTCCTACCCGTGCATTTGCCTGCGTCGCAATTATTGACGCTACAGATGCAAGCGCCTGCGGCGACATCGCCCAATATTACTCCTATTTTGCAGTTACAGCTACAGTCGATGTCTCCGCTGTTGCCGCAATTGTGATATTCCGAACATAACAACAAGGAATAGCAGAGCAGCTCATACAATTTTAAGTGCTCCTGTCCGTCCTTCTTTTCAATTCGCCTCTGGTGTTGCTACTGGTATTTATGGGAATTTATTCCCTAGAAAAGACATTTTTGGTTAGCTGCAACAAAGATGTTATTTATTACAATCCACCCGTACCGGCTTGGTGCGGGTGGAATTAATATTCTACTAGCTGAAAACCCAGCGTTGCCCTGTTATTTATTTATTCCAGTCTTGAGTTGCTACTTCGCCTCTATCTGTCCACTTCCTCCTGCCACAATCTCAGCCCGTCTTCTCCCTTCTCTAACTGCGATAGCCGACGTAGTACTTATGCGATAGTTGAAAACATGTAACCACCAAATATCATGATTAAAGTAATAAGTTATCTGAAGGAATTACCGTTTGGAATTAGAATGGCGTTGTATGAAAATATTAAATTTATCATTGTAGATAAGCTTACCACATATTTGTTTTCGAAAGGATGGTCTGTTATTAATACTTTTAGAAGTCATTAAAAGATAATTAATTTCATTAAATTTCTGTAGAAAAAATATTACCTCAAAGCTCTCAATTAGTAAAATGTTAAATAAAACCGTGTAGCAAACATTGCTTACAAACCGTTAACTTCGTATTATCAGAAGTTGTAACATAAATGTCAGTATTTTGAATTACATGAAAATTATGAAAAAGTTATAGACGTTGGAAGCCCGGACAGTTTCTGGAAACTTTAATTGTTACCTACAATATATATTGCTATTACAATTATTTTCCAAAAAACTTCAATTTGTAACAAATTGTATAAACCTAGCTCTCTTAGGTTGTTTGCAGACGACGCCGTCATTTACCGTCTAGTAAAATCATCTGACGATCAAAACAAATTGCAAAACGATCTAAATAAGATATCACTATGGTGTAAAAATTGGCAATTGACTCTAAATAATGAGAAGTATGAAAGCGTCCACATGAGTACGAAAAGAAATCCGTTAAACTTTGTTTACAAGAGAAATCAATCAATAGCGACGGTCGTAAACTCCACAAAATTCCTAGGAATTACTATTACTTCAGGCTTAAACTGGAAAGAACACGTAGATAATGTCGTGGCAAAGGCGAACCAGAGAGTGCGTTTTATTGGCAGAACCCTTAAAAGATGCAACAGAACTACTAAAGGAAATGTACACACTACGCTTGTCCGTCCTTTTTGGAGTATTGCTGCCCAGTGTGGGATCCTTATCAGATGAGTTTGACGGAGGACATCGAAAGAGTCCAAAGAAGGGCAGCTCGTTTTGTATTGTCACGATACAGAGGAGACAGCGTCACGGAAGTGATACAGGATCGGGGATGGGAATTATCACAACAACGACGCTTATCGCTGCGGCGTGGTCTACTCACGAAACTCCAATCACCAACATTCTCCTCCGTATGCGAAAATATATTGTTAACTGCCGCGTACATAGGTTTCCTTGAAACGGAAAAGCTTCTTTCTATGAATCAGCACGGATTTAGGAAACATCGCTCATGTGAAACTCAGCTTGCCCTTTTCTCACATGACATCTAGCGAGTCATAAATGATGGGCAACATGCGGATTGTGTTTTTCTCGACTTCAAAAAGGCGTTCGATGCTGTGCCACACTGCAGACTGCTAACGAAGATACGAGCTTATGGAATAGGTTCACAGATTTGTGACTGGCTGGAAGACTTCCTAAGTAATAGAAGGCAGTTCGTTGTTCTCGACGGCGAGTGTTCATCAGAGACGAGTGTATCGTCCGGCGTGCCCCAGGGGAGTGTGATAGGACCACTATTTTTTTCTATCTATATAAATGATCTGATGGACAGAGTAAGTTGTAATTTGCGACTGTTTGCTGTTGATGCTGTGGTGTATGTGAGGGTGTCGTCTTTAACTGACTGTAATAGTATACAGGATGACAAAATTTCTAGTTGGTGCGAAGAATGGCAGCTAGCTCTCAATGTAGAAAATGTAAGGTGATGCGTATAAGTAGGAAAAACAATCCCATTATGTTCGAATACAGCATTAGTAGTGAGCGTCTTGATGCTGTCGCGTCGTTCAAATATCTAGGCGTAACATTGCATAGCGATATGAAATGGAACGAGAATGTAACTGCAGTTGTAAGTAAGGCGGACAGCCGACATCGGTTTATTGGGAGAATTTTGGGAAGATGTACTTCATCTGTAAAAGAGACCGCGCATAAAACGCTTGTACGATCACGTCTGAGTATTGTTCAAGTTTTTGGGACCCGCAGCAGATCAGTTTAAAGGAAGACAAAGAAGCAGTTCAGAGGCGAGCAGCTAGGTTTGTTACTGGTAGGTTCGACCAATGCGCGAGTGTCACGAAAATTCTCCGGCAACTCAATTGGGGTTCGCTGGAGGAAAGATGACATTCTTTTCGTGAATTTCTGTTGAGGAAATTTAGAGCGACGGAATTTGAAGCTGAGTGTAGTACGATATTGCTGCCGCCTGCTTACATTTCGCGTAGTGATCACAAAGACAAGATAAGAGAACGTAGGGCTCGTACGGAGACATATAGGCATTCTTTTTTTCCTCGTTCTATTTGGGCGTGGAATAGGAAAGGAAATGCCTAGTAGTGGTACAGTGTACCCTCCGGCACGCACCTTACGGTGGATTGCGGAGTATGTATGTAGATGTAGGTAGAAATGATTATCAAAATAAAATGGTGCTGAACTTTAAACTAGATATGTACTTCCTCTTCAGTCAATAACACGTCTCCTACTCCTGGTTCTCAAACAAAAGGGCTTATCAGAAATAATATAAGAAGTACCGTAACACTTGCTAGGTACCTCAGAAATATTCCAAGTGCGATAAGCAATAACATCTCTCTCACAGAAAGACTCAAGACCAGGCACTGCTGCATTACTTGTACGAACAAGAGCAACAGTAAGCCATCCAGAACCACCAAAAACGTCATTGTAAAATCAAATCTTGCAGACACAAAAGTAATTGGCCCATGAAGAACTTCTTCTTGAGCAGTAGTCTCAACACCAGAAAGACCAGGTGCAAGATCAACATTACCTATTGCCTTATACGCAGGCAACATACTACGTCTCCTATAATAAAGGCAGTTGCTCGCGCGGCTGCCTCAAGGCGACTGAGCCACGAAGCCTATCTGCGGCAACGCCTTCCGCCTGGCGCGTATTGTATCTAGAACGCCACTTCCGAAGGGAAAGATTCAGGTCTTATTACTTCCCGTGCCCTATTTGAGAATGGAATGGGAGATAAAAAGCATAAAGGTGGTTCCATTAACCCTCTGCCAGGCACTTAAATGTGATTTTCAGAGTATCCCATGTAGATTTAGATGTAGAACCAAGCATTGAGACAGATGAAGAGTCAGTTTGGCTCCGTGAACATATTGATAAAGATAGTCTGTGATGTCGTCACTGGGGATATGCTCTGCATATCGAAAGTGTAGTAATTTACATATATCACGTAGTTATTAGAAAAACCGGCATTTGATGAAGCATGAAGAGTCGAGTTACTACTCCGATGTGAAGGAAGAATCATTAATTATTAACGGCTACCAACTACGAATTAAGAATGCTAGTGGTAGAAGCTGAGATTTCTCGTCTTGGCATACGGTCTTTTCAGGACCTCAGTCTCTGTAATGTGCTTGAGACATTACTGAATTCCGGTTTTGGCTGTGGATTCCCTTCTTATGTTTTCTGCGTACAGTGAAATAAAGATAGTGACAGCTTTGAGGATTATGGACAGGATGTTGCTGTGTGTTAGCTAGAAGTGACCCACCATATTTCATTCTATATCCTTGGTAGTATTGTAACTTCGTCATTGTACAGGCAGTTCGATCTATAAGTAAATTATATAGTGAAACATTGTTTCCCTGGGATTTAAGAGGAGACACCAGAGGATGAGGGATTCCATCTAGCAAGATACGTATAGGACGAGGATGTGTTCGAGGAATTTGACGAGGTGTGGGAAAGAGAAGAGTTCGTAAAGGATAGACGTGGGGTACGGGAGGAGGATGCGGTAAACGAGGGAGAGGGCGTGGCACTCCAGGATTTGAAGGTCCTTATAATTGGCGGAGGAGACGGATATCCAGACAGGATAGAAGCTGCATAGGAAAGAACGCATTAAGAAATGGTATGTGTAAATGACGGTGGAGGGGTTGAGTCCCCACATGCGGCCGGAGAAGAGTTTGAGCAAGTTGCAGCGCGATAGTGCTGTTTGATGGATAGTCTTTTTATTTATTTATTTATTTATTTGAAGGGTGGCAAGAGAGGGAGCGGTAAAGAGTGAAATTTTGAGGGATGAGACGGTAAGATGTAGGTCATGGTGACGGGTGGAGTGAGTGGTACGACCTGTTGTACTTTCTCCAAGTTCGAACAATATCAGATAATTGTGGAACTTGCTTTGAGAGTCCCTTGACAGCCTTGAGAATTCCTCCCTACAATCAAAAGTCAGTACCTTCTAGTTATTTCCGGACTATAGTCATCATAAGGAAAGAAGTTTCTTCCTGATACTGATCGGCCCTTTTACGCACGCCGTCACATTGCCTCTGCTCATGGACTTAGTGGCATCTATGGGCACTCTAAGGAACTATGTGCTTGATGCAGTATACATATTCATCGTCAGTGTTTAGAAGACCTAGGGACGAAGGTAATGTACCACGTTTACTAAAACCAATGCTGCGGAGCTCGCCGTGGAGGTTCGAGTCCTCCCTGGGGCATGGGTGTGTGTGTGTTTGTCCGTAGGTTAGTTTACCTAGGTTTAAGTAGTTTGTAAGCTACGGCCTGATGGCCACGCAGTTTGGTCCGATAGATTTACAGACATTTGCTAAAACGAATGAAATTAGAGGCACTAATTACAGAAAAGGAAGTTACTAGTTTAAGTAAATTACATTTATAGCTCAAAATACCATGTTTCAAGTTCATTCGTTTCACAAAATATGATTGACATCATATACAATTCTGAGGAAGGAAATGACCACGTTACGAGTTTGCCTATCGTTCAGTTATGAAAGAAATTTTGTTATCCTCTCTACAACGCGTGTGTATCCTATCTAGAAGAAGTTTGGCTTGCTATTTAATAATGAATTTACTCCTAGGCCGAGCTGAGCAAATCATATGCATTGAAATTCCCTGGCTGTCGGAGTTCCGGAATTTTTCCAAACTGTACCTGTGAGTTGCGTCGTGACTACGACGGCTGGAGCGGAAGTATTGTGGATCGCATGCCGCTAAACGCGTATGTGTGTACAGGGGCGCATTTGGTGTTCATGAAAATCAACGTCTAATTCTCTCACTCTTGAAAAAATTTAACCTAAAAGTCCTAAGCAAACAATTTACATTAGTAAACATGACGTTAAATATCCATAGTAAGTAGGCAATCACTTTAAACTTTTCATTCCTGACAAGGAAGTTACATTCATTGTTATGTGTGACCACGAGTGAAACTCCAATCTAAACCCGCACTTTCATTGAACCTTTCCTATATGGATAAAAAGTTCAACGCACTGCTATCCGAGACGGGTAGGCGTACCGGCCCCGGTTCGAATCCACCCCGCGGATTAACGAAGGGGATCCGTGCCGGCCAGCCTGGTCGTGGTTTTTAGGCGGTTTTCCACATGCCACTAGGTGAATTCCGGTTTGGTTCCCAAGTCCCGCCTCAGTTACACGATTCGCAAACATTTCATAATGATTTACTTTTTGCGCATTATAATGCGATACGCAGACATTTGAGGTACACATTTCCTCCCGGGGGGGGGGGGGGGCGGGGGCAAGATGTGTCGGCGGGAACGGCATCCGGCCACCCCGTAACCATTAACGCGCCAAATCCGTTTAACAAAGGCGACCCTGCTCGTGCGGGGCAAGGCTCAAGAGACAGAGGGTTCAGAACCAGTAACCTCAAATATCACACCAGCTGACAAAACTGAATCTTTCATTGCATGAGGTAATACTGAGATCTGTTGACACCTGATTGTATGTAAAATCAGAAGATCAACACTCCATCACACACACACATACACACTACAAGCCGCAGACATGCATGCTCTTACGCTAAGACGGAAATCTTTCCTGCATCTGTACACATCTTATGAAGTGAGACAATGACTAAGTGTCCTTGCTTGAACCATCGGAGGTTGGATGACAAGGACGAAGTGTGTCTAAAACTTCCAGGAAGGTGAATATCTTTCTCCAAAGTTCAATTTCGCGGGATGGTCACCACCAATCATGTCTGCTGGCACTGTTCAGCATTATATATTTTTTAGAAATCAACATCGATCCTCGTAACACATTATCGACATTTAAGAGAATTTTAGCCAAACGCCCATCTGGCGTTAAACGCTGATAAAGAAGTATTATTGGATTTCCAGGGCGTGAAAAAATATTGCTTTTCGTTTCACTGGGGTGGGTAGGAACTCTCCTCTTAGAGATGCTGTTTTTGGGTTTGTAATATTTATATATATATGCACACCCTATGTCACCACCCATTAGTGTTAGACACAATATCTTTATGAAATTATCCCAATAAGTGTTACCTTCGGGAGACAGTATTACTTAAAAAAAGTATATAATACATTCTAATTGATTGTAATTACACCTAAATGCAAGAATAACAATACATAAGTGGACCATCCATAATTTTACCCTAACTCGAAAAATTGATTAGCCATAATACAGCCAAAAGTACATAATAGTAGGTCTAGGCCAAAATATATTTTCGTGTATAATAAAAAAAAGTGGCACACCCTTTTCATGTTAATAAATAGAAGTAGAAGCAAATATTGTTGAGTGACACATGTTGCAATAATTTGAAAGTATAAATAAAATTACAACAGCGAAACCTATTAGCACACATGAAACTTTAATGCTCACTGATAATGAATATTATGTTTATAGACTCAATAACACTGAATCTTGCCATTAATTGCCGATTTAATAAATATAACGGGACTTTCCAAATTCATGTAAACATTGGTCACTGATGAACGAATACACCAAAATATATTCACGAAAATAATAAGTCATTTAATAAAACGCACAACCAACATTAAACTAGTAACAGATCTGTAAAAACATTTAATATACTCGAAGTAAACAAACAGATGCCATTTTTCAAAGTCATGACAACTACTTTGTTAGACGTAAATTTTAAAACTATCTTACAAATAACCAACAAAACACAAACACTATTAAATTAAAGAAATGAAATATGTATATTGTTTACTACTTTTACGTAATATGTAAATAACATTTACCTTGCTATAAAATTTTAAGTGGATAAAGACATACTTGTGAACCTCAGAGTGGGAATAAAAGCATCGAACTCGCAGACGCTGGGGCACTCTCACTCTCGCAGGACACTGGGAGTGACACATTGACTGTTGCTCTGAGGCCATGTATCTGATATTGTGTTATTTATTATTGTGAAAGTTTGCGCAAGAGAAGAAGTGCAGTAATAGTTAATAAAAAAGTATCAACTCTACTACGCGTTTTCAACAAATATTTCCTGAAAAATATTTAAAGTGAAATAACAAGACAGCTAATGGTACACAACGCAAGAACATCGTAGCAAGCAACGCAACCGGCGAAGATAAAAGATAAGTTCAAGATTTTATTTGACGTGTGTTTAACATTAACTAAGTGGACTCCTCTCCATAACAGCCATCCAGCAGATACTTAATTGTCCAATCCTACGCCTCTATAGAGGACAAAAAGCTATCAGCTGGAAGAAGAGCAAAAAGGGAGAGGGACTTCGCAGGTTGTACCTGTGTCTACAATGCCGTGTTCTTGCCGCCAGGCATAAAACAAATGGATGAATTGCGATTTGCAATGCCTGATTGAGCTGCGAAGTGAACGTGCAGCCTGCCTCGATTTCTCGTGCCCGAGAGGTTTCCCATGTCGCTGCTGCCTGTCCTTAGTAATTAACTCATAGAGACCAGCAATTGACCGTAGATGGTGCTGTAAGTCCTACACTGGTTCTGGGGAAATATTTCCAGTTCTGCTATAGCTACTCGCAACTATCTCATGTAATACCCAATCACTAGCTCTACTCTAAATGAAAGATTACAAAAGTAAATGAATAATGTACACACAATCAAGATTCGTGGTTCCCATTCTTACTGCAAATGTGCCCAATTCATGGCACCAACATCATCTCCTGTTACAAGAGCGTGAAATAAATTGCTGAATACAGGTGAAAACGCCCAGATTATGGGTAATATTTTTCGATTTGCTTTTGCATAAAATGGTGTGCAGATATCCCACCCATTAAGCGTCTAGTGTTTCTTATGGAGAGGACTTAGCAACCTTAAAAAATTTAAGCATATCTAATGCTTGAGGCTTTCCCGACGTATTGTTTCCTTCCACGCTTTCCAAGATTTCATGTGCTTAATGTTATACGCTGTTCTACTGCTATTGCTAGAAAAGCGCCGGCGCCAAGATCTACATCTACATCTACATGGGTTACTCTGCAAATAACATTTAAGTGCCTGGCAGAGGGTTCATCGAACCACAATTATACTATTTGTCTCCCATTCCATTCTCGAATAGCGCGCGGGAAGAAAGAACACCTGAATCTCTCTGTTCGAGCTCTGATTTCTCGTATTTTGATGGTGGTACAATGACGTCATTGTACACTAATCATAGTATACATCCGGAGCTTCCTTAGAGGAGGTATGGGTCGTGGCTCAAATGTTCATATGTTTATAGAGCTTATGGGACTTAAATACATGGTCATCAGTCCGTAAACCTACAAACTACTTATGAACTAGCTAATACTAAGTACGGCACAAATATCGAGGGGGGATTCGTATTCCCGACCGTAGTGGTCGTGCAGACCGTGACTGACGCGCCGCAGACCGCTCGGCCACCGCGGTCGGCCCCGGGCTTGTGGTCCACGCGTGCGAGACGCGGAAAAAATGGCGCCCTCACGTCGAGGACTCAACGTGCGTGCTCGGATAGTGTAGTGTACAGTTTAAACGTTGTGACATCAATGATCCGTCTGCAGCGATTCACTGGATACGTTTGAATGCGGCCAAGGATCCCTGGATACCGCCAATGCTGGTTCCCATGCCTTGATAAGTTGCACGCTCGTGACCCCAGGGATTTTAAGCAAAATTTCTTTTTTTATCTAACCCTTTTCTTAAATAGCAATCGTCTTCAATACCGCATTTCATTGGTATGTGCATCTCAGCAAGCCACGATCTCATTTATTTATTTACTAGCTGTAAACCCGGCGTTGCCCGGGTCTTTATTTATTCTACACTCTCGTAGTCAACATACCCTTCCCCCCTCCTCCCCCCCTCCCGCCAGCATCAGCCTATTTCTCTCCCATCTCTCTGTACGTTTGCCCTCTGTCATGTACCATGCAAACATTTATGTACCCAGTGATTTTCCTCATGGTTTAAAAGTCATGTGTGCAAACATTCATAAAGACTAGAGCAAAACTATGCATTTCGTAAAATTCTGTAAGTTAAGTACCCTCCACCATGCAACGAACGAAATTTTATACAGAAAGTGAAATTCCTCTTGTGTTTAAGGTAGAGTGTAGAAAATGTCATCAATAATGCAACAAAACTATAGATTTCAAAGGAATAGAAACGCAGGATAACATTGAAAACCGTACTTTGTTGTTGGAAAATATTCAGGAATTATTACATACAACCCTTGTTCTGAGAATAACTAAAAAAAATAATAAATAAATAAAAATAAAATATAAAAAATAGAAAGGATCTGTGAAATCAGTCGAGCCGTTCTCAAGCCGACCAAGGTATTTAAGGGATCCATTTGTATGTTGGAAAGTACCCTCCCCCATGCACTCTATGAAACTTAAGGTAGACGGTGACCTTCGTCTTATTTTGAAGGTGAAGTGTGCGAAATTTCATGAAGCCCGGAATGAAACTGTATATTTCGTGAGTCTGTAGGAGAAGTATGCTCCGCCATGCACCTATCATGAAGTACTTTCTTAGCTGTCGGTTTCTACCTATAAACTACATTCCAGCCAAATTTCAGCTTCATAGGTGACGTAGTTTTCGAGATTTCGTGTTTAGTCAGTCAGTTCGTGAGTGCCGTTTCGCTTTTATATAGATATTAAGAAAACAGATTGCTTAATGACGGATTAAAGAAAATTATGGGAGACTTGCAGACAGAAAGAAATAGTAACATGCAAATCTGTAATACTAATTTCATTTGATACAAGGTCATGGCTGATGCGGCAGTTTTACGGCATCTACAGTGAATTTTTTGTGAGCGGTAGACCTCTTTTCGTTTCACGACTTTTTCTTCTGAGGGGGGGGGGGGCGGTCTGTCACGAAACGCTTCATAAACGTCAGAAATTGCATGGAAACGTCGTTGCGGGTTCCTAACTACTCCCATTTCCCAATAATAGACGCATAAATCTGAGTATTATCACGAGGTGGCCTCTCATTATTTATAACGTTATACCTCCTGAGCTATGTGCCGTGCTCTTTTGTTTTTCAGGCAGGAACCTTCGTCGGCGTACGGTGAACAGTTCACCAAAGTTTTACTGTAATCGAATGAATGGTTTATGAATACACAGAGGACATACAGACAAACATATATGCTTTTTCTTGACTGGTGTTGTGTAAAACTTTTCGGTTGCTGTGAAACATGTGTTCGCCGGTCGCGTTAGAGTAGCCGTGGGTTGTAAAGGCGACTTGCTGCGCAGAGCGCGGTTGCTCGCCGTCCGACGTTCGAGTCCTCCGTCGGGAATGTGGGTGTGTGTGTGTGTGTGTGTGTGTGTGTGTGTGTGTGTGTGTGTGTGTGTGTGTGTGTGTTGTTCTTAACATTAGTTTAAGTAGTTTGTAAGCCTAGGGACTGATAACGACAGCAGATATGTCCTTCAGATTTAAAAACAATCGAATATGTTTGTGGGCGCCGGTACTTGCGTTTAGCAAATTTTGGATAAGACATCCCATTGTATATAACGAAGCTAACACATAACAGTTGTTTTTAAAGTTTTCACGAAAGGTATGAATAAAAGGAGCTAAATTACTTGAGCAAGATGGCCGATAGTGTATTCTCAGCATGCCAAATGCAAATAGCCCTCACCTGTGTCGTGAACAGGTCGCAGTAACTGATTCGCAGGAAAGTAATGGGAGCTTATTGTATTTACTGCTGTAAGAAAATGTTGAAAAAGAAGACATGGTTCTAAAGAACGCTATAGAGCAGTGGTTCCCAAACTTTTTATACAGGTGCAAACTATCTTTCTGGGAAAAATACCGCCACCCAGAAGCATATAACTGTATTTTGTATTTTTTCCAATTATACACTTCCTTTATACAGTAAGAATAGTGGGATTTGTTAAATTGTTGACTTTTGGTATTAAAATTACTGCCCATTTGTAAAGCTTGTTGGTTTTAGGTACTAACTTTCTATTCAGTTTATTCTTATATTCATTTGAAACAATAATACAAAATGAGCCCACATATGAGTAATTAGTTATGAATCTCAGTAACTCCTTCAAAACTGTATTTGCAAGTATTCCACACTATCCCGTTTCTGGTTTAAACTGAGATTAGGCTTGAATCTTTAAAGTCTTGTCAAAGCTGAATGTAGGACCTTTATCCGACAGGGAGTTCTTAAGACGCTTTTTAATACTGTCTCCCACAAACTATTTCTTACCTATAGTACCTCATTCGTAATTCTTGAAAAGTAACTATTAAAACAAGAAGAAGTTTTAAGTACTATCCCAGATAAACTAGTAACACTCGGCTTAAGGTGAAAATAACTAGTTTAAAAAATAAACATCCACAATTTTTTCACAAAAACTTCCCGCTTGAAACATTGGTCCGTTTGCGTTATTATTAATGAAAGTGCTATAGCTTAATTGTTCATTTTCTTTATGGGGTGAAAAATAACATCGTGAAACTGATAAGTCTTATAACACACACACATTCACTATTTTTTTTAGTTCGTAAGATATTTGGCTTTAGTATTTTAAAGTCGTCACGTGACCCACCTAAATGGATAACGTGATCCACTGAGGTCGCGACTCACAATTTGGAAACCAGAAACCACTGCTAGAGAGACACGTAGCATGATGCGTAATGCAACGTCACATTGTCCAGCCAGTAGACTGCAGTTACATTTTCATAATAGCTCTAGCCAACTCCATGAACTACATACAATACCAAGGTGGAAAGACTTGCATGCTGCAAAGACAGTAATACCTGTACCGTATTTGTAATCATAGTGGAGGTGTATTTGTGGATAGGCAAGACAGACATGTGGTGCCTGAATAAGAAAGCAGCCTTTTCAATAGTTGGCAAGGAAACAGTTTCGCTGATTGATTGATCTGGCGTTGCGACGTCGGCTAACGAGACGTTGCCACAGTGTTACAGCGAACGGTTGCAAGAATGAGGATACTGCAGTCGTTACTTTTTTCAAGATAATGAAGCTCTATTGTGTGAATACAAGAGGATGGCATCGTCTTGCGTAGAACATTCCGGAGGTAATATAGATCCACATTCCGATCTCCAGGTGGGAACTAGTTAGGAGGATGTCGTTGCCGGGAGAAACAAAGCTTTTATTTTACTGATTGGAGCACGGTGTGTAGGACCTGTTAATTAGGCACGCAAGTTATAAAATCTGAAAAGGAAAATAGGTTGAATTTCGAAATAAATATTTGTAAATCTATTGGACCAAACTGCTGTGGTCTTCAGTCCCTAGACTTACAAACTACTGAAACTAAGTTAAACTAAGGACAACAGACACACATGCCCGGAGGAAAAACTCGAACCACCCATGTGATCGGCGGCCACCCGGTCCGTAGCAATACGCCATAGACCACGCTGCCATTTCGCACGGCTTGAATTTGGATATATTGAGATTAGTAGTGTTCTAAGAAAGGATAGACAGGGCTTTCACGCAGGTGAATACAGATAGTGTTATAAATACAAAATCAGTTAAATGGAATGCAAAATGTTCAAATATTCAAATGTTTGTATAGTCTATGGGACTTAACTACGGGGTCATCAGTCCCTAAACCTACAAACTACTTATGAACTACTTACGAACTAGGACGGCACAAATATCCATGCCCGAGTAGGGATTCGAACCCCCGACCGTAGTGGCCGTGCAGACCGTGACTGGAGCGCCTTAGTCTCCTCGGCCACCGCGGCCGGCAAATGGAATGCTGCAGAAGCTATTTAAAGGATATAAAAATATCGATCCTGGTAAGTTACTAAGAAAATCAAAATTATGCATTAAATGTGCTCAGCATAGAGATGAATCGTCAGCACCAATCACATTAGTATAAATGTATTCGCCGACTAGCTCTCCGGATTAAAAGAAGATTGAAAAATTATGATGTTGAAGAAATTATGTAAACAGTTGAGGAAGATGAAAACTTGATCGTTTTCGCGGCAGCAATTCAATATCTGCAAATAAATAAATAAATATAAAATAAAATAATAAATAAAATAAAACATAAATAAATAAAAAATAAAAAAACATAAAAATAAAAAAGTTTACATGGACACGGCAAAGGGAATGAAAGAGAAAGCCACCTGGTAAAATTTTGCCCAAATGTAGTGTAATCACCACTGGAACATTGTTTCAGAATTATGCCACAGGTTTTAGACGAAGACACCGGTAGGTTTCAGACGGATTTTATAGAAATAAAGTCTTAAACTTTAAAACATTATGACGTATCCAGGAGCATATACAGACTGTCACCAAATCTTAAGGTACAGTACATTCACATTGCAAAAAAAAAAAAAAAAAAAAAAAAAAAAAAAAAAAAAAAAAAAAAAAAAAAAAAAAAAAAAGTAAAAATTGAGAAAAGTAACGGTACATTGAACCAAACTGAGGTTGTTGAAGGCGTCAGTGGGAATATTAGACAACGATTGACTGAAATGAGGAGTGTTATACATTCCAAGACGAATGGATAGCACTGAGATATGAAACAGTGAAAGCCGCAGAGGACCAAATTCAAAATGTACAAAAGTTTGTAAATCTATCGGACTCAACTGCTGGGTTATTAGACCGTAGCTCACAAAATACTTAAACTAAGCTAAACTAACCTAAGGACAACACGAACACCCATGCCCGATTAGGGACTCGAACCCCCGACGGCGAACGTCTGCACGCACCGCAGCACGGCGCCCCAACGCGCACGGCTAATCCGCTAATTCGTGCCGCGTAGTATAGACCATGGGATGCCACATGAGTTGCATAATTTAACTGATAAAATCAGAAGATAAAAGAAATTCGACGAAGGAGGCAAAACTGAACACAGGTGGCTCGAAAGGGAGGTACACAGGAATTTGAAAATTGCTGAACAGGAGTGACCACAAATGAAATTCCATGAACAATGTTCATGTTCGACAAACACTAAAATCTTTATACCAGATGGTATCTCATCTCATTAATTATACGTCGATTCATAGTTCTAATAACAAATGGCATCTTACTCGTCAAATAAGATTTTCCTTAATCCTTATTAGCAACTTCAAATACATTGAAAGTACGATAAGCTGTAACGTCTCTGCTATTAACGCTCTCCAAATCACCAAGTATTTTAACAGTGTTACCATTACAACGAAGAACAGCAACAGTAAACCACCCATTTCCGTGTTGGGGATTTCCTTTGTTATACATCGCAAAATTAACAACACATTCACAGTCTTTGGGTCTTGCAAATTCACTTTCGCGCCTATATTCGTATGAATATGATGCAGCGCCCTTCCTTAATCAAATATTACATTGTATATGCGATGAAATTGACCTTTACTGGATGGGTGCATATAACGAGTACTAAGCAGAGGACATCGAGAACGAGGGGCATGTAGGATTACAAATGTTCAAATGTTTGTAAATCTATCGGACCAAACTGCGTAGTCATCAGTCCGTAGCTTACAAACCAATGAAACGAAGGTAAACTAATCTAAGGACAACACGCACACCCATGCCCTAGGGAGGACTCGAACCTCCGAAGGCGAGCAAATGCGCGCTCCGCAGCGAGACGCCTTAGACCGCTCGACTACTCCACCGCGGCAATTTCATTTTCACACAGATGTTAATGAATGAAATCCTCTGCCTATAAACGTGAACCTCGTGTAACAGTGTTTTTGGTCATCGAGCCTGAAACCTTTAGCACTTCTGCAACAGAGTAAATCCACTCTGCTTAATAGTTGAGATTATGGGTATGTTTTGGATCAGATTATATACGGAATACTAAAATTGTAATTATTATTTAATACGCCTTCACGGAAGTTATCAACACCTAAAACGTTTGTATAAACATTTTACAACATTTTGAGCTATGCGTTCGATACTGTGATTCAATTTCAAGAGCGTAAATTTTTGGATGTATATAGCGTAATTTTTCTCCTTGCAAGTTCCACCATGCGGAAAGGCAGAGGATGACGTATACGTCGACTAACAAGCATTGCCAAGATAAGATTTACCTCTGAAGGCAGACTTTCTTTTAGTTAAAACCTGCTCGCCAACTCTTACCTTCCGGTATGGATTTCCTTTATTGACTGTAGAATATTTCACGTATAATTACAACCCTTCTTTGGAATTTAATATGATCCCTCAGCACATTTACCGAAGTCTGAAAGGGTGCTTTTTATTATGAAAAATTCCTAAGCAGCAATTTAATGAATTGCTTCCAAATATTTAAAATTTATAAATTGAAGAGTTTTCGCTGCCAGTCAACTGGCTACGCCTTCACCTAACTAGTTTCATCTACTTAGCTTAGTCATCGAAATGACCATTCTCAAATACATCTCTAGGTTACCTCTAGAAGACACATCCATCAACGTTATCAGAAACAAGATTATTAAACAGTTTTTGAGTAAGTGCAGAATGAGAACACAAACAATCTTGCAATAGTATTCTGCACGCTCATTGCACACCACACACACACACAATCCTCCATGTCACGGATTTCGCGGCTGCAACCTGTCGGATGGTCAAGTCCTCTCTCTGGCATGGGTGTGTTGTCCCTAGCATAACTTAGTTTAAGTGTAAATCTGGGAACCGATCACCTAAGCTGTTTGGTCAATTAGGTATATAAATATCTGAAGGCATTTATATTAATAGGTATGGCAACTGTATATGATAACGACTAGGGATGTGTTATTTACACATCGCAAAATGCTGCTAGCGGTCCCAGGCAATGTTCACAGATTATCAGCGTTTATTCTGATAGTCAACTACAAAAAATTCTAAAAGCTAATTCCATTCACCACTGGTAGAGCAGGAAACGACTAGAGAAGTTACGTGAATATAGGCTACTATGAGTATTTCAGGTAATGAGATTTTTTGTGGCTGGTCGCTTTTAATGGTGCTAGGTTTATTAATATAGTCATATCTCAAGTTCTTGATAGAAAACATTGAACCGTCTGAATTGAACTGAAAGTGTGATTTATATTGTAGACTCTTAATAGTATTATAAACTAGGATAGCAATCACGTTTCACAAAATTGGTATTTTGTTTTCTTTTTTAATTGTGTTGTAATTGAGAAGTAAGTGAAAATACCTTCAATGCCTTTAAAGATACTCATGTCAGTAAGATAACGGATATGCGTATTCTATGATATGTAATTTGATGACAAAGTCTGTATCGCACTAAAGTGAATACTGTTAATTCTTTATATACTCTTTATAACGCGGCATAAATGTAAAAAAGTACAGCAGCAAACGCTCAGATGAACGTAAGTCTAGTGTATAGCTGTTAACAGCGGGCGGTGTTTCATTCAGCGCACAGAATTACAAATTTAACTTAGCATATTTTTTCAGTCATCCAACAATTGACAGAAACGGGGGAAAATAAAACAGTAGAGGAGGAATGGGTAGCATTGAGAGATGAAATAGTGAAGTCAGCAGAGGACATAATAGGTAGGAAGGCAAGACCTATAAAAAATTCTTGGATTTCACAGGAGATACTAAATTTAATCGATGAAAGGAGAAAATATCAAAATTCAGTGAATGAAATAGGCAAAATAGAGTAAAGACGACTAAAAAATGAGATTGACAGGAAGTACAAAATGGCTAAGCAGGAGTGGCTAGAAGGCAAATGCAAGGTTGTAGAAGAATGTATAAATAGGGGAAAAATAGATACAGCCTACAGGAAAATAAAAGAAACATTTGGAGATAAGAAAAACAGCTCTATGCATATCAAGGACACGGATGGAAAACCACTTCTAAGCGAAGAAGGGAAAGCTGAAAGGTGGAAAGAGTATATAGAGGGGCTCTACAAAGGAAATGAACTTCGAGACAATATTGTAGGAATGGAAGAGGATGTAGATGAAGATGAAATAGAAGATACTGTACTGAGAGAAGAATTTGACAGAGCCCTGAAAGACCTAAGTCGAAACAAGGCCCCTGGAGTAGATGATATTCTCTCAGAGCTACTGAAGTCTCTGGGAGAACCAGTCATGACAAACCTGTTTTACCTGGTGTGTAAGATGTGTGAGACTGGCGAAGTACCCTCAGACTTTAAGAAAAATGTTATAATCCCCATTCCAAAGAAAGCAGGTGCAGACAGGTGTGGAAACTACAGAACCATCAGTTTAATGAGTCATGTTTGCAAAATATTAACACCAATTATTTACAGAAGGAAGGAAAAGCTGGTAGAACCCGACCTCGGGGAAGATCAGTTTGGGTTCAGGAGAAATGTAGGAACACGGGAGGCAATACTCACTTTACGGCTTATCCTAGAAGATAGAATAAGAAAAGGCAAACCTACATTTCTAGCTTTTGTAGATTTGGAGAAGGCTTTCGACAATGTTGATAGGAATAAACTTTTTCAAGTTCTGAAGCAAGCAGGAGTAAAATATAGGCAGCGTAAGGTTATTTACAACCAGACAGCGGTTGTCAGAGTTGAAGGGCATGAAAGGGATGCAGTGGTTGGAAAGGGAGTAAGACAGGTTTGTAGCCTTACTCCAATGTTATTCAATTTGTACATTGAGTAAGCTGTAAAGGAATGCAAGGAGAAATTTGGAGAAGGAATTAAAGTTCAGGGTGAAGAATTAAAAACATTGCATTTTGCCGACGACATGGTAATTCTGTCAGATACAGCAAAGGACCTGGAAGAGCAATTGAACGGAATGGAGAGTGTGCTGAAAGGTGCATATGACATGAACATTAACAAGAGCAAAACTAGGGTAATGGAGTGCAGCGTAAGAAAATCAGGTGATGCTGAAGGAATTAGATTAGGTAACGAAACAATGAAGGAGGTAGATGTGTTTTGTTACTTGGGCAGTAAAATAACAAATGATTGTCGTAGTACAGAGGATAAAAAATGCAGAATGGCAATGAGTAGAAAAGCGTTCTTAAAAAAGAGAAATTTGTTAACATGAAATATAGATTTAAGCCTAAGGAAGTCCTTTATGAAGGAATTTATATAGAGTGTTGCCTTGTATGGGGGTGAAGCATGGACGATAAACAGTGCAGACAGGAAGAGGATTGAGGCTTTTGAAATGTGGTGCTACAGAAGAATGCTGAGGATTAGGTGGGTGGATCGCGTAACTAATGAGGAGGTACTGAACAGAATTGGGGAGAAAAGAAATTTCCGGCATACCTTGACTAAAAGAAGGGATAGATTGATAGGACACATTCTTAGACATCAAGCAATAGTGAATTTAGCGTTGGAGGGAAGTAGCAGATTCAGACAGATGTAGGTTGCCGTTCTTACATGGAGATGAAGAGGCTTGCTCAGGATAGAGTATTGTGGAGAGCTGCATCAAACCAGTCTCCGGACTGAATACCACAACAAAAACAAATCATTTCGTCACTGTCACATCGGAGTGATCTGTGGAGCCAAAAATACGCGTAACTAAGATATGCCCACATCTGAAAGCTCTGATAAATTCAGTAGTCCATTTACTTTTATTAAACTTATATCTTAATTTTATAATTATTTTGATTGTTACTTATCCATTCTAAACAACTGATACCGCTATAATAAGTTGGCCAGAAAATGCAGTCAAAGTTAAAATCTCATGAAATAAGATGTATCTACTGACACGAGACATGAGAGAAAACAGTAAGTAACGTGTATTATTGTTCCAAGCAGAATGCTATTTAAAGTAATGAAAGAGGGTATTAATCATATCAGAATTTTTATTAGAAGTATTACTTATTGAAAATTAAATAGCAGTGGATAGTTTCCAATCCATTGCATATTAACATTAATTCATAAACAGGAAGGTGACGTATGACAGTTTTAGACAAAACTGGAAATTCTATGTATACTTTCCGTAATATTGCATTGAGATTGTTCGTTCTGTAAGATGTGTACAGTTTATCTTGCAGCTTCTTTTGTGAGATATGTGATGACACAAATGCTGGATGATCATTGTTCATTTTATTGCTGTAAAGCACCATCTTACAGTACCTGCCATCGTTAATCAGAATCCACAGTTCTTCTCAATCTAAGTGGTATAACGTGTAAAATTAAAAAAAAAATTTCTTAATCAGTAATAAGAAAATATGTCTTTGTTATCTAACTGCCTACTACATTTTATTGAAACATGGAGATCCTCTTCTTTGGTCTTTGTTCCATAACTACAAGGTTTCGGCATGTTAATTACCGTATGTAGAGTTGTGAATGTAGGACGGTGGCTGGATGAATTTCCTCTAGCCACCCTCCGTAGGCTTGTAGTCAACCACGTGAAAGTGTTCGAACTATTCCAAATGTACAAGATCGGTGTATCTAAGAGGAACGAGGATACCAGCTTAGTAAGTATCTACTAGGATGTCGGAGACATCCCAGAAACCACACCCAAGCTAGCCAGCACACCGACCAGTCGTCACTAATCAGCCAGGCTGATTCGATCAGTGACCGCCGCGTCTTCTAGAAACCATGAAGCGACGTTTCACGCTTAGTCTACCAGGGCGGGGCTTTGGAAGAAAACGCAGGACAGTCATGAGTTCCAACCTGTGTAGATGAAACAACCAGAGAATCATGAGCCACTACAGGTATGTGGCTTGCAGTCTAGACAAAAAATGGTCGTGTTGCGAGTACGCTAGTACGTCGATGCCAGAGTGTCAAACGTGCCTAGCTTCACAACAGCGTTGGTGGCATCTGGATTCCGTAAACAAGCAGCACGAAGTGAAATAACTGTTCCTGCTTGTCTGCTGGTAGGAAAAAATTTATGGTACTCTGCAGTTAACATTCGGAGAGCACTCTCGTTTGGTAGTTGGCAGTTGTAGATGGACTGATAAAAATCAAAAGAAAATCGATTTCCTGAGACAATGAAGTTGCTGTTTTGTGTAAATCGTCTGAATAATGGAATGAATCGCATCCTCAATCCTGAAAGAGAGAGTTATGAATTAGTTACTCATAGTTTCGTTAATCCATGGTTTCTTCGGCCTCTTAGACTTACATAGGCGGAGTGATTTTAATTGTTTCAAGTAGTTACAAACATATTAAAACTTTATCATCAACGTGATTATCATCAGATATTTACCAACCACCACTAGACTTCAGCGAACGTTACCGGTACCTCATCGTGTCTCAGACATGATTTTTGGAATCTAATTACTGTAGTTGTCT
Organism: Locusta migratoria; assembly: GCA_026315105.1. Taxonomy (NCBI): domain Eukaryota; kingdom Metazoa; phylum Arthropoda; class Insecta; order Orthoptera; family Acrididae; genus Locusta; species Locusta migratoria. The sequence continues at coordinate 335,059,358 of CM048746.1, read as the reverse complement.
CTCGGTCCACCTCTGTAAGTTTTACCCCCAACCTCCCATTTCCCTCTTTTTCTAAACTAATTGTTCCTTGAAGTCTCACAACATATCTTATCAATCGATCGTTTCTTTTAATCAACTTAGACCACAATTTTTGGCCCACTTTAAGTTACGGTAGTAACACTAAAAGTGGACCTTTGCGATCGTCTTTTGACAGCTCGAAATTTAAATGAAAATAAAAGCTTAACCGTTCATCTGAAACACAAATTGAATAGCCTAATTTGTAGAGGAGAAAATTCTCTACAACTTTGCTCTATGTTGTTTTTTCCATATCTCGTATCGTTTCAGAGATATTTTCAAAAGTAACGGCGATTTTTGGGTGTCTGTCTGTCTGTCTGTTTGTCTCTCCGTAACGTGTTCCCTGTTTTTAAGACGAACCGTTCAACCGATCAGCACCAAATTTTACAGTCATAATTGTAGGCCGCCAGAGACCAGAACCTCCCTTTTTCAAATTTTTCGGAGAAACAATACGGTAGTAATACAAAAACAGAAAAAATATAATTGTAATTTCAAACGAACCGTTCATCTGACAAGAAAATTGAATAGCCTAATTGGTAGAGGAGAAAATTCTCTACAACTTTGTTCCCTTATGTGTTTTTCATATCTGGTATCGTTTGAGAGATACTTGCAAAAATAATGGAGTTTTAATACCCCCCATTGAATTAACGAAAACCAGCCGTTCGCAGATGTCACGTGACATTCCTCGCCCAGAACTCTCTGTGGCATACGCCATGTTGCGTTGCATATTTGATGATTTTCTTATTGTAACTTACACGTTGTCGTTTCAAAGCAATGGCGCACTGAAGAATTAACAAAAATCTAGTATCTACAAATGGCACATTAGTCTCAGTTAACCATTTGCCGTAGCTTAGAGGCAATGCGTTGGTTGGACTGTCAGTGTGGCTCGGGCAGCCGTGCGGCGAGGACGTTCGCTAGCGTCCCGCCTGGCGAGTTACGCGTTCGCGTTTTCCTTGTTTACTTCACGTCGCGTTATTGTGTATCGAGTTCTCTGTACTAGCGAGCCATGGCGCATTCATACCGCCGAACGACTATCAAGATCTCTTTCCAAGCAGAATACTCTTGACCATGACCTTTTGAAATTGAGAACTTTATAAGAGACGATCTGCACCTCGATCCACGAGATGTAATCGGCATACACTTTTCCATTACTGGGAATGTTGTCTATGTCAACATGAGCACTGAAGAACTGTATACCGACATTGTGAACCACCACGCGGAACGACACAAGTCAAACACCCTGACGGCCATATCGGCGCCGTCGTGATCGAGCAATTGCGTTACGGTCTGCGTACTATCAGGGTTTTCTAACTCCCGTTAGAGGTCCCGGAAGATATCGTCGAGACAGCCTTCAGCCCGTACGGAAACGTCATCAGTCACACGGCCGAAAAATGGAAAACGTATGAAACTCACCCGGTCCTCAACGGTGTACGACAAATACAAATTGAACTTAAGAAGCATGTACCGTCGTACCACCGGCCGCGGTGGCCGAGGGGACTGATGCGCGTCAGTCACAGTCTGCACGGTCGCTACTGTCGGGGGTTCGAATCCCCTCTCGGGCGTGGATATTTGTGCCGTCCTTAGTGTTAGCTAGTTTATAAGTAGTTTGTAAGTTTATGGACTGATGACCCCGTAGTTAAGTCCCACAACAAAAATAAAATAAAACCGTCGTACCTGAAAATAGGGGGATGCAGGGCCATCATCAAGTATGACGGTGGTCAGCCCCGTACCTGTGCCGGTTGCGGCCAGGAAGGACACGTCCGCCAACAATGTCCCCAACGTCGACATGTTCAAACACCTGTCAACGACGACGCCCCCTCTGCGCCGTCCACAATTCACCTACGCTGCAGCCGCCGCACCATCGGCCGATCTTCTATAAGGTCAACCTAACCAATCACCGACGACGACCGAAAACCAATCTCACACCTTCGACGCCACTACAAGCAGACGCAGTGCAAGAAGAAATACAGCAACTCCTTTCCGCTGAGCAAGACGATGCGAAGTAACCGACACTTGACGTCGTGCCAACTTCTGCCTTCATTCCAACAGACAAGAAAGCGGCAGACACCCACGCTCTTTCCGACTCTGAACAACATAATCACAAACAAAAGAACCTTAGAAAGCGCCGGAAGAAGCATCGTATGCCCTCTAATGATTGTTTACAACTAATGGGGGGACAAGAAGACGATTCCCTATCCGATGACGGCAGGTCTTCTGACACGCAGTCACTGCACCGACATCTCATTCCACGACCCCCTCAAACGATCGTGATGCGACGGCGACGCACTGCCAGGAGCGTCCTAGCAGGCGTCCCACCTGCCGTTCCATCTCCACCTGTGGGCACATCGGACGATACTTTGATGGACACTACAACTGAATTGCTGCGTTCCTGGGCAAATGAGACATTAGACGAAGATGAAAATGAAGGGGACGTCCCCATGGTATTGTCGGACATATTTTCGACACAGTGACTGATAACTTGATGGCTGCTGTGTCTGTTCCATCCCGCAGACTTCTTCCAGGAGACACAACAACACAGACTGGCCACTATCAATAGAAATACTATTCGCGCGCACCATAAACTAAGGATGTTACAAGAGATGCTGAATGTGGCCGATATAGACAGAATGGCTTCTTCAGGAGGTCTATGTTGCTGAGTTCTTAGGCCCTTATGGGACAGGTTGACAATGGACAAATCACTGATAACTTAAAACGAAGACACACAGAATTGGTAAAAGAAAGTCAGGAATAAAACTGTATAGCAGAGTACCTTGGCTGGCTGATCACAAAGAAAAAACAGGATGAGCCAGCGGTACTGCATACACTAAGAACCCCTAAGGGTGTGAAAAGGTAAAAAGCCTAAGATATCAGGCCACAGCACCCACCGTTAGATAGTCATAAAAACCAGCAGCGCGGATAAAACTTAAAACTGCGTTAGCCATAGAGGCGTCGTCTCCTAAAGCTAATGATAGCGCGTCTGGGATATTAAAAGATTGCCGCAAGTCGGCTAAAAGCGGACAGTCCATCAAAAGATGGGCCACAGTCATAACTACACCACATTGACACACGGGTGGGGACTCACGGCGAAGGAGACTTTCGTGGGTTAGCCACGTATGTCCAGTCCGGGGGCGACAGAGGACAACTGACTCTCGGCGGGTCGGCCGCAGTGAAGATTTCCACAAAGCTGTGGAGAGCTTCACTGCCCGAAGCTTATTCGATGCAGTCGCCGTAGCCCACTCGGTGCTCAAAGCCTCGCGCACCTTCCGGTGCAACACCAGTTTAACATCCTGCTCCGTGACACCAATAGTGAGAGGTGGTCCCATAGTGGCCTGCTTGGCCAACCGATCAACATGTTCATTCCCTGGTATGCCAACATGGCCTGGGGTACACACAAAGACCACAGAACGGCCTGATTGGCATAGGGAGTGAACAGTATCCTGGATCGACCGCACTGTTGGGTGCCGAGAGAAACACTGGTCGATCGCTTGTAAGCCACTCAGGGAGTCAGTACAGATGACGAATGACCCCCTGGGGCAGGCTTTGAGATGTTGTAGAGCTCTGAGAATGGCGACCAGCTCGGCGGAGAAGATGCTACTCTCACAGGGCAGAGAATGCTGTTCCACGTGGTTGTCATGCAGAAACGCATACCCAGCACGGCCTTCTACTACGGAATCATCTGTGTAAATGGCGTCTGCGGCACGGAACGGCTCGAGCACTTGCAGAAACTGGTGACGGAGATGTACGGGAGAAACAGAGGCCTTCGACGCATGGGACAGGTCCAGACGGAGCTGCAAACGAGGAATGGACCAAGGAGGGGTGTGAAAGGAATAGTGGAAAGTGATAGGTAGTGGATAGGATGTGAGAGACGAAAGAAGGATACGAACACGGACCGAGATCGGGTATCCCGACCTTGGCCGTCGTGGAGGGATAGGTAGTGCAGCGTCTGGAAATAGGAGCCGACGGTTCGGGTGGAAGGGCGAGGCCTGAACACGAGCAACATAAGTTAACAGGTGTTGCCTACGGAACCGCAGCGGGAGGACTCCAGCTTCGACAAGGAGGCTTGTCACAGGGCTTGTGCGAAAAGCCCCTGTCGCCAAACGGACAACACTGTGTAAAATTGGGTCCAACGCCTGCAGTGCTGACGGCGCAGCCGAATCGTAGACTATGCAGCCATAGTCTAGGTGCGACTGAATGAAGGCTTTGTATAGTTGTAAGAGCGTTGGGCGTGAGGCTCCCCAAACAGTGTGGCTGAGACAACGTAGGATGTTGAGGTGTCGCCAGCACTTTCGTTTCAGCTGGCGAAGGTGTTGCACCCAGGTGAGACGGTTGCCGAACAACATGCCTAGAAACGTGTGTGTTTCTACGACATGTAGCAGGTCTCCAGCTAAATAGAGTTCGGGTTCCGGGTGTACTGCCCGATGACAGCAGAAATGCCTTACACGGGTCTTCGACACAGAGAACTGAAAACCGTGGGAAAACGCCCACGACTGCGCCTTTCGAATGGCTATTTGCAACCGACGTTCAGCAACACTGATGCTGGTGGAGCTAAAATACATGCAGGAGTCATCGGCATACAAGGAAGTGGATACCGATGACCCCACGGCCGCCGCAAGGCCGTTGATAGCGACTAAAAATAAAGGACACTGAGAACGGAACCCTGTGGGACTCCGTTCTCTTGACAATGAGGTGAGCTAAAACAAGAACCAACACGAACTCTAAAAGAACGCAACGCCAGGAAATTCTGAATAAATATGGGAAGCGGACCCCGTAAACCCTAGTCGTACAGCGTAGACAGGATATGGTAGCGCCAGGTAGTGTCGTATGCTTTCCGCAGGTCGAAGAATACGGCAACCAGGTGTTCGCGGCGACTAAATGCTGTACGGATGGCTGACTCCAGTGACACAAGATTGTCAACAGCGGAGCGACCTTGACGGAACCCACCCTGTTGTGGCACCAAAAGTCCCCGGTCCTCGAGAATCCACATGAACCTCCGACTCACCAACCGTTCCAGGAGCTTGCATGGAACGTTGGTGAGGCTGATCGGGCGGTAGCTATCTGCCACCTGCGGATCTGCTCCAGGCTTAATCACCGGAATGATAATGCTGTCCCGCCATGAGAACGGAAAAACACCCTCCAGCCATATCTGATTAAGCAGGGCGAGAAGTTGGCTCTTGGCATCCCCTGATAGGTGTGACAACATCATGGAGATAACAATGCGCCTGCTACGAGGTGCGACATCAAGGATTCTGTACAACGGCCGACTAACACCTCCAATCACCGTACAACGGTCATTGCGGCAAGGATGCCCTCTGTCAACAATCCTCTACGCTATCGCCGTGGAACCTCTCCTATGTGGCCTCCGTCAACGCCTCACGGGGATGACCTTTGACGGCCACACCTTCTGTTGCACGAACTATGCGGACGACCTGGTCCTCTTCTTGAGAAACCACAACGACGTCCAAGACGCGTTGGCGTGGGTGGAGTCCTACGGCGCTGCGTCAGGCAGCGTCCTTAATATTCGCAAATATAGAACATAGGACGCGGACAGCCTGACGTTGCTCCCCTGCCGGTCCACGACACAATAAGACGTTTGGGCATTGATTTCACAGCCGACTTGCGGCGATCTGTGGCTCTAAACAGCAGGCGTCTTTTACGACGGATCCGGGTGGAACTTCTAGATCACCACCTTCCAGCCCTCAACATGCTGTAACGCACCCAGTACGCTAATGTTTATGTAGCATCCCGTACCCCACACGTGGCACAGACGTTCCCCATACCTTCGACGATGTCCAAGCGCATGTTGGCGGCATTGCGCTCGTTTGTGAGTCAAGGTATGTTATTCAAGGTCAGCTATGAATCCCTTACCCTCCCAAAGAGCAATCTCTGTAATGTACTGCACCATGCGACGGGCCTCTTTGTAAGCACGCATATGAAAATTTGGCGACGTACTCCAAATTGGCTTTCCAGTCTACTAATGAGGATCTTCAAACCACACTTACCCGTCCACGTACGTCGACGGCTCGGCAATGCAGCGATGCAATCGAGACTTCCGCCGAATGCGATTGAACACAAATATCCGCATGTTCGCTGGACAGCAGGGTGGCGAGCAGTGAATGATCCTACGCTTGCATCAGATGTCCAGTTCAGCTGGTATATCACGGTCAATGCGAAGCAGATAATTCTGCAATTTTTACATTTGTTTGCTCTTGCTTTTTTTTCTTTTTTTGGAATTGGAATTACGATATTTTTTATGAAGTCGAAGGGTATTTCTCCTGTCTCATACATCTTGCAAACCAGGTGGAACAATTTTTTCATGGCTGGATCTCCTAACGATATCAGCAGTTCAGACGGAATATCATCTACTTCAGGGGCCTAGTTTCGACTCAAATCCTTCAGCGGTCTGTCAAATTCTTCTCGCAGTAGCACATCTCCTATCACATATTCCTCCACTTCGTCTTCAATTTCTAGAATACTGTCTTCAATTTTATTTCCTTTGTAGAAGCCCTGTATACATTTCTTCCAGAGTTCAGTTTTCGCCTCTATGCTTAGTACTTGTTTTCCGTCTGAGCTTCTCTTGTCTCCAAATATCTCTTTTTTATTTTTCTCTAGGCGGTATCTATCGTTTCCCTAGTTATACAGTCTTCTACGGTTCTGCATTCGTCTTGAAGCCACTCCTGCTTAGCCAGTCTGCGCTTCCTGTCAATGTCATTTTTCAGACGTTTGTGCTCCCATTTGCCTGCCTCACTTGTAAAATTTTTAGATTATCTGCTCTCAAGTTCAGTATATCCTGAGATTTCTATTAGACCTTTTCCTTCTGCCTATATCATGCTCTGCGGCCTTAACTACCTCGTTCTTCTTCAGCTGTATTACTTTCCCCCGTTTCAGCCAATCCTTGCCTAATGCCCCCTCTGAAACTCTCAAGCACCTCTGGGTCTTTCAATTTGTCCAGGTTCCATCTCGTAACTTTTCAACCTTTCTTCGGTCTCTTAAGTTTTAACCTTCAGTTCATAACCAATATTTTATGGCCAGAGTTTATATCTTTCTCTGGATATGTCTTACCGTTTAAAATCTGGTTTCTAAATATATTACTTACCATTACAAAGTCAACATTGTATAAGTTCTTAGGCCTCCACGGCCGTTGTCATTCTGAATAAAACATTTCTAGGTAATAGAATGCGTCATTTTTAAACACTTAGCAAATAAATTACCGACGTTTCGACCACTGTGCAGTGGAGGAAATTGAATATTGGTCGACCGAGAAAGAGATGGAACAAACCGCGTGAAGTCGGAAAAGGCATATTACCTAGTCCTTGAAGTGAATATGATGATGATCATTTTCCGTTAAAATATTATCACCAGTCTTGTCGTGGTAGATTGTCCTCTTCTTCAAGTTTATTTTATTTGCCTGTACTGGTTTATGCAAAATCAAGTGGCAGCGTCAAAACGCTGTTATTTTTTCAAATATCTCTGAAACTGTGTGCGCTATGGTAATAACAGAAGAGAGCAAAGTTTTTGCGAAATTTCTCCCCTACAAATACGTTCATTCAATATTCGTTTTAGATGAACGGTTTTAAATTTTGAGGTGTCCTAAGGCGCGTAACCTAAAATGGGTAAAAAAAGTGTTTGAGGGGTTGACAGCCCTTACATTGTTGCACTCGTTTGATACTGCCCATGAAACACCTTGTGAATTTATAATTTTGAACTGTTTCATCTGTATAATACACGGGCATTTAAAATCGCTGTAACCGAAACTGGCATCAGATTAAATGTGGCTGATACAGCAAAGCGGACGAAAGAAAACGGGAAAGAAAGACTTGAATAAACAGAAACTTGACATGCGACTTTCAAAATACCAAAATATCTACTTTTGAAATAATAACGAATAAATGTGAATAAAACATTTTAAACATGTTTATTGATTTCAACCGAAGGCATTAGCGTAGTCCGTCATGTAGCGCGTGGAGGTCGCAAGGCCAGATTTACATCGAACTCGTGAACATAAGGGTTGCGTACCTATCAAATATATATATGAAAAAGTGTGTGTTAATTATCCTTCATTTTGACGTTTCAATAGATTCTACTACGATTAAATAAAAACTAATTTCTATAGTTAATACTTGGTCTTTATCGGAGTAGTTGGTGTGATGTCGCACAAGTACAAAGTGCGCGCCACCTACTTCCGCCGCGCGCCGCCATGCACGCACGGCGCGGCGTTCTTACGACGACAGCCACGAGCGCCCTCTGCTGCAACTCCGCTCGTGGCCACCACTGAACGAGATCGTTCACTTGGAACTGAGATAGGAACCAGTAAAGACCTTCGGAATCAGATAGGCACCAGTGAAGACTTGGCTATCGTACAGGCACTAGGCAGGACTCTAGCTCAACTATGTATCAGCATTCTGCAGTACTGTGATATGTAAAAGTTAAGTATTGTATAAATTCTGTGCAATATATATATATATATATCGTTCTAATTTACTCTAGTGTTTCTAGTTCCTGGCTGCTCCCCTCCGTACCTGCACCAGCGTGCTATCTTTATTCCTGTGTCGGTCTCATTCCACTCGGCTACCGACACCTACGACGGAAACGAGACACAAAAGCGGCGACGAGGCTGGGACACAAAAGTTGGCACCCTAATTTTCACTCCAATGTACCTAGGTGGATATTCGTCTTTTATCGGAAGATATTATCATAAAAAGAATTATTAAAACCGCTTCATAGACGAAAATTTAGAGGTTATTTGTGTATTTATGTATGTATGTATTTATTTTTAGCGTTCATTTTAGAGTTACCCTTCTTAAAAACAGAAATGACCGTTTCTACGTATTCAGAACAGTTATAACGGAACGACATCATGCGTGATATTAGTCAGTGTATAGTGGAAGGACCACCCTACATCATTACTGGACTGACTCAGAGGGTTACTTAGGGTAACTGGGTCAGTTGGACTTTTGTGTGAGATGAAAGTATTTCATAAACGCGCTGCTAGCACGTAGCAACCCTCACTTCAGAGTAAGCCCTTTTCTGAACTAAAGTCATGCAAGAGTGTCACTGTCATAATCGTGTTAGTTATTGGGAAAACTCACATTCTGTGTTCTGGAGCCGGCCGCGGTAGCCGAGGGGACTGAGGCGCTCCAGTCGCGGTCTGCATGGACACTATGGTCGGGGGCTCGAATCCCCCCTTGGGCATGGATATTTGTGCCGTCCGTAGTCTTAGTTTGTTCATAAGTAGTTTGTAAGTTTAGGGACTGATGACCCCGTAGTTAAGTCCCATAAGCTATACAAACATTTGAAAATATTGTGTTCTAGAAAGAATTCTGTACTTTCAGTGTTAGCACACAATTTTTACAGTATTACAGCAGTTTTCTTTACCACGACAGTGACAAATTTGTTGGCATGAAATTAGCCCCAAATGGACGCTATGCTCTCCACATGCAGACAGAAATATGGGTGCTCTATCTCTTCGACATAATCAGCCATTGTTATTTTGGAGAAATAACCATGCGTATTTACATTAGAGAGATGGGCCACAATTAATTTACATGACCATAGAAATTTCATATATATATTTGGATATGCTCTGCTAGCAAAGAGTAGAATCTCATACGTAAGCCAACGAATAAGTTCATAGGACAACAATAATTCAAGTGCTCCCCAAGTACGTTAAAAGAGCTAAACTTCTCGTTGACACGTCAAGAACCACTCCTACGAAATCTGAGACTTCCACAATTAACACTTTTACTTCTCAGAGGACTCAGCGAACACCGACAAAGCTTTTGTATGAAATATCACCTGTTCCTTTACTTATAAATGAACGAATTTTAAAAGGAAGGCATCAACTGCATCCAATCTGAGAAACTCTGCTGAAAATATTGAACTAGTAAGGAAAATGAGGGATGAGAAAAGAAAGGGAACAGAAAAAGGTACAAAAATATCACCAAAGCCAAAAACTAGGGAAGAGAAAAACAGACTCAAGAAGCGACAAAAGAAAAATACAGCAAATAGTTCACCGTGTTCATCAGATGCAGAAAGCTGCAACATTGAAGACTTTCTAGATGGTAACGAAATTGTCGTTGATGACTGGGGGCAGCAGCCTTTTCAATAGTTAGAGGGGCAACAGTCTGAATGACTAACTGAGCTAGCCTTCATCAGCTAACATGGTTGCGAATGGTTAAAAGCAAGGGGAAACTACAGTTGTTACTTTTCCCGAGGACATGCAGCTCTACAGTATCAATATATGATGGTGTGTTCTTGGGTAAAATATTCCGGAGGTAAAATAGTCCCCCACTCGGATATCCGGGCGGGGACTGCTCAGGACGATGTCGTCATCAAGAAAAACAAAACAGGCATTCTACGGGTCGGAGCGTGGAATGTCCTAACCCTTAATCGCGTAGCTAAGTTAGAAAATTTGAAAAGACAAATGGATATGTTAAAGTTAGATATGGTATGGATTAGTGAAGTTCGGTGGCAGGATGAACAGGATTTCTGGTCAGGTGAGTGCAGGGTTATAAATACAAAAGCAGTCGGTTGTAACGTATGAGTAGGTCTGATAATGAATAAGAAAATAGGAATGCGGGTAAGTTACGCTGAACAGCATAGTGGACGTATTATCGTAGTAAACATAGACACACAACCAACACCGACCACAGTAGTGCAAGTTTGTAAGCCAACTAGCACGGTCGATGATGAAGATATCGAAGGAATGTATCAGGAGATAAAAGAAATAATTCAGAAAGTTAAGGGAGACGAAAACGGTTGTGATGGGGGACTGGAACTCGGTAGTAGGAAAGGGACGAGTAGAAAATGTAGTAGGTGAATATGGTCTGGGAAAAATGAATGATAGAGGAGATCTCTTGGTAGATTTCTGCAACAGAACACAATTTAATGATCACCAGCACTTATTACAATTATCACGAAAGAAGGATGTATACGAGGAAGAGACCAGGAGACACTGGAAGGTACCAGATTGATTTTGTGTAATGCAATTATGGGTATTAGGCCGCTCATTTTTAAACACTTAGCAAATGAATTGCCGACGTTTCAATCACGGTGCAGTGGTCCTCTTGAGGGTGGTTAACGTATGCTGCTAAATGTACACCCTTAGACAGGGTGAATCATTTAACACTTGCACCGCAAATATTGCGAAAACGGAAAGTGCGTTTGATGTGCGGTTCCACAGAATGGTTTGATAGTGAAGGACTCGTATAGGTAGCCAATAAACAGATTGTACAAATACCTAGAAAGTGTATTTTTTAAGCAAATATAAATTTTTTTGAAATGGAACAATGGTTGTTTCTCTCATGCATTGGAATATTTGACACCAGCTGTGTCTACCAGTCAGCTACGCTATCGCAGCCTCCGCCCCAGAAACTTTGAAGGGTTGTAGCTACCAAACTAAACGTGATAAAAATGCCATTCAAAATTCTTTGTACGCACCTGGTGTCAAAAATTCCTGTTTATGGTAGAAACAACCATTGTTCCATTAAAAAAAACTGTATGTTTGCATAAAAAATACACTTTAAAAGTAATATTACAATCTGTTTATAGTTTCTAAATGACAAGCTAAGATCGCAAACCAACAATTTATTAAGTGACGACCGGTTTCGGTGCACTATGTCACCATCATCTGGTCATATATATGTTATAATCTGGTCATCTTGTTAAAAAAATTGGGTATAAAATAACAAGTGCAACATTGCACTTAGTCATTATATAAAAATATCGTGACTAAGTGCAATGTTTCACTTGTTATTTTATACCCAATTTTTTTAACAAGATGACCAGATTATAACATATATATGACCAGATGATGGTGACATAGTGCACCGAAACCGGTCGTCACTTAATAAATTGTTAGTTTGCGATCTTAGCTTGTCATTTGGAAACTATAAAACGAATTGATCGCCTCAAGACCGGACGATGTAAGGTAATCTTTACAATCGGTTTGTTGGTTAAAAGTACGAGTTCCTGACTACCAATTCATTCTGTGAAAACCGCACATCAGTCGCACTTTCCGTTCCCGAATAATTGCGGTGCAAGTGTTAGGTGATTCACCCTGTATACTGTGAATTTTTCGGATAACTAATACCGACGTCATACAACTAAGATAGTGATTGGCTGGCAGTAGCGTATCAGCAGGCTCTTTGGTTCCGTGGTGAGTGATTGGTAGGCAAAATCTGATTGGAAGGCAACAGCCAGTCAGCAACTATCATCCAGGGGTGGTGTTTTCTGCTGCGAACGTTCAGGCCGCGCGTCAGTTCTACTGTGGCCGCTGTTTATACTGCAGAGCCCGGGTCAAGTGGAGCCGCTGGCTGGCGTACACACGCGGTCCGCTGGGCAGGGATTGCCGGCAGCCACGCCGAAGGTAACTTGTAGCCATCCTCCCTACTCACGTAGTTAGCCAGCCAAGTACGTTCGGAAACGAACGTGGAAAATCTCCAAGAAACGACATTCCGACAAGCCGGCGAAGTTGCCCAACGGTCATTTTTAAAAGTGAGACCTTGTCAAATACCTCAGAGTACGGACATGGCAGCGATGAACGCGAACGCCTTCCTGATGGGGAACGGGATGTGCTACAAGGTGAGCGGCGCTCCGCACCTGTCGTCAACGCGCCTTGGGACGGAGGCCTCCCGCAACTGGACCAGGGACGGCGTCCAGCGGCCTCGCTGCTCTAAATGGCACACGGCACACCACTGCATCCGGGGCCGCGCCGTCCATCCTGATGTAGTCAAGTCTCAACGGAGCCGCACTTCCAGCCTACCTTTCACCACCAAATGGGTAAAAAGGTTGTTATTGTGGCCTTCAGTCCGGAGACTGGTATGATGCAGCTCTCCACCCTACTTCATCCTGAGCAAGCCTTTTTATCTCCTCATCCATTTGAATCTGCTTACTATATGCGTCTCTTGGTCTCCCTCTGGGATTTTTACCCCACACACTTCCCTCCAATGCTAAATTTACGATTCCTCGACGTCCAAGAATGTGACCTACCACGCGATCCCTTCTTTTAGTGAAGGTATGCCAAAAATTCCTTTTGTCATCAATTCTGTTCAGTACCTCTTCATTAGTTATGCGATCTACCCACCTAATCTTCAGCATTCTTCTGTAGCACCACATTTCAAAAGCTTCTATTCTCTTCCTGTCCGCACTGTTTATCGTCCATGTTTCACTCCCGTACAAGACAACACTCCACACAAATGCCTTCAAAAAAGACTTTCTTGCACTTAAATTAATACTCGATATTAACAAAATTCTCTTTTTCAAATGTGCTTTTCTTCCCATTGGCATTCTGCATTTTATATCCTGTGTACTGCGACCGTCATATATTATTTTACTACGCAAGTACCTTCATTGTTTCGTTACCTAATCTAATTCCTTCACCATCGTCTGATTTTCTAAGACTGCATTCCTTATCTTTGTTTTGCTCTTGTTAATGTTCATTTTTCAACACACTGTCCATTCCATTCAACTGCTCTTCCAGGTCCTTTGCTGTCTCTGACGGAATTACAATGTCATCAGCAAAACGCAATGTTTTTATGTCTTCCCCCTCAACTTTAATCCCTATTCCATATTTTTCCTTGCTTTCCTTCACCGCCTGCTCTGTGTACAAATTGAATAGCATCAAAGCAAGTCTACAACCCTTACTCCCATCCCAACTAATGCTTCCCTTTCATGCCCTTAGAGTCTAATAACTGCGGTCTGGCTGTTGTACAAGATGTAACTAACTCTTCTTTCCCTGTAGTTTACCCCTGCTGACTTCAGAATTTGAAAGATTGTATTTCAGTCAACATTGTCAAAAGCTTTCTCCTAATCTACAAAAATTAAAAAATGTAGGTTTGCCTTTCCTTAATCTAAGTCGTAAAGTGAGTATTGCCTTCTGGATTCCTACGTTCCTCCAGAATCCAATATCTTCAGACAATTAGCTGCCTTATAGCTGAATCTGGTAAAGAATTTTGAGTGGTGACTGTACTCATTCGCTGTTCTCCTGCAGATACTGAAGATTTTTGTTCAAGGTGGAGACTGCTTCCGACAAGGTGATTGTTATAAAACTGTCAGTGACGTGATTGAAACTTTGCAGCGCAGTGTGCACTGGTATGAAACTTTCTGGCAGATTAAAATTGTGGGCCGGAACCGAGATTCGAACCACGGACCTTTGCCTTTCCTGGGAAAGCGCTCTGCCGTCTGAGATATCCAGGCGCGCTTCACGGCCCGTCCTCACAACTTTACTTCCGCCAGAACCTCACCTCTTACTTTCCAGATTCCTCAGAAGTTCTCCCGCGAAACTTGGAGGAATAGGACTCCTTGAAGAAGTGATATGGTGGAGACATGGCTTAGCCACAGTGTATGGGATGGTTCCTGAATGGATCCCGCTTCCGGCACACATTTTTAATCTGCCAGGAAGTTTCGTATCAGCACACACTCCCCTGCAGAATGAAATGATTATTCGGGAAATATCTCTTAGACTTCTATTTAAAAGAATATTTACCCATGGGAAAATTTTCCAGACCCGTACCTCAATTGATAATTACGCTAAGTCTCCACCATATCCTTTCTTACAGGAGTGCTACTTCTGCAAGGTTCGCAGAGGAACGTCTGTGAAGTTAAGAAAGGAGGATGCAAGGTACTGTCTGAAGTGAAGTTGTGAAGACGGACTGTGAAGCGTGCTGGGATAGCTCAGACAGCAGAGCGCTTGTCCGCTGTTAGTGACTTGGTAATCAGTGAATAGATACAAACTGCGGTATGTTTCGTGACTTTGGTAGTGTGTAAATGAAATAAAAACATATACAGAGATAATAAGGCAACAGTAAAAATCCAAAATTGTACCTGTGACCCGTTTTTTAAGAATAAAGAGGGGGAGGGTTGCAACGGAACTGTCTATACTCCCTTTATTTAAAATATACTTGAGTCTGGCTCTCGAACCTAGAATAAGAAAATGTCTACCGAAGGGAATATATCTCGGAGGCTGGTAACTGCAAACTATTCACTTTGCAGGTTATCGAATAGTAATAGCAGATGATCGACAAAATAAGAATTTTGTGCCTAAGAATTTAATTGAATAACATGTATAAGGATTTTGGAAGTTAATACTGAGAAAACAAAATAGAGGATGGCCATAAAGTCATTTATTGCACAAGAACCAAACAATTTTACAGACATCAAACAGTACTTATGTCATTTTGGAGAGAAGCACTGAAAGTTGTTTTTCATATATACCACCGCCTTAGCTTAGTTTGGTAATTTGTCGATAGTCAACGATAGTTGCAAGCATGGGGAGTTCAGGTGCAGAGCGATCCTCCTGTCTGTTGGAGTTAGGCAAACACGAATGTAAACGGATGTTTAGAACAAAGTTCGATGAGAAGCCACCAACAAGGAAGAGCATTTCCCACTGTTACAACAAATTCGTTAAGACAGGTTGCTTGTGCCCGGCAAAGAGAAGCGGACGTCCCAGTGTGAGTGAAGTGCCACGCGGGAGTAGCTGAGCGGTCTGGAGCGCCACGTTACGGGTTGCGCGGCCTCACGCGTTGGAGGTTCGAATCCTCTCTCGGGCAAGGATGTGTGTGTGTGTTGTCCTTAGGTTAGTTTAACTTAGTTTAAGAAGTTTGTAAGACTAGGTGCTGATGACCAACGTAGTTTGGTCCCATAGAATTACAAACATTCGAACATTTTTTGAGTGAACTGATTGTGGAGCGCTTACGGGAGACATTCATAAGAAGTCCAGAGAAGTCGATGATCGTGCATCCCGTGAATTCGAAATGGCTCCAATATAATGTGGAAAGTCCTGCGACAGTGTCTATGAAACCATTCAAATTGAAGCTAGTGCAGAATCTCAATGACGGCGACAAAGACAAGCGTTTTGAGTTCAGAGCTGCAACAACTGATTGAAGATAGGCATGGCATTCTTGATCGCTTAATTTTTAGCGACGAACCCACTTTTAACACTAATGACAAAGTTAACAGGTATAATTGTCGAATCTGCGGTACGAAGCATCCACTCCAATGTGTTGAATTTGAGCGTGATTCTCCATAGTAAAAGGTGTTTTTTTTAATTTATTTATTTATATTTCTCACGTCTAAACCTGTACGGATCATTCTTCTTTGCCGAGAGCACTGTCACTGGATATAGACCACTGTGGCGTAAGTGTTGCCTGTCAACGGCTTCCGCCCTATAACCAGTATAACAGCGGAACTCGCCTTGTTTGCGACTTGCACTGACTATCGGCAAATTAACATATTACGCTCTGGCGGTATACATGATTTTTTTTTTCAGGGTTTCTCTTCAAAACGACCTATGTATGATATCTGTACAATGTTTGGTTCTTGCGCAATAAATAAGTAAAAGTGTTTCCGGACTTTATGTACACACTGTATATAGTAATAGTAGGTAAAGGGCAGGACGTAGAGAGAGATGGCAAATAAAAAATGTCAATACAAATTTATTTTCTGAAAGAGAGAGAGAGAGAGAGAGAGAGAGAGAGAGAGAGAGAGAGAGAGAGAGAGAGAGAGAGAGATGAGACAAACCCTTACACTTAATATCCCTAAGGAAAACAAAATATTTTATTGTATTCACTTATCATTAACAGGATGCCAGACTGCAAAATACATAGCGACATAAGAAAAAAAAATAAGAAAAAAACGAAACAACATTTTATTGATAATGTTGTGAATGTCCACGTCGTCTCACAGATAAACGAAGACTTTCGTCAAATTTATAAAAATTAAATGTATGGAAATCTACATAATGTTGTTCGTTCTGTTAAAAATGATTTATTTCCTTTCCAAAAGTTTCCGACCAACTAACAGTTAAAAATATATCAAGTCCTTCGACATGACAACACAGTAGGCACGTCTCCAACGATCCTTCGCGCAACGGACTCTTCCCGCCCCCTAAGTGCCACCAGCGTTATTTTACAACGATCTCCGTAGATATAACAGTGATGTTGTAACCGACATAAGAACAACCAAAACAAACAACGACAAGCATCCTAGAAAAACCTGACGTTTTACTTCTTTCGACCAGATTTTTATTTGTGTGAAGGAGTTTTTATTAATCATTACACTGTAAACTGTATTTTTATTTAGTAGAGACGTGTATAACTTCTATTTAAATTAATATTTACCCAGGGGAAAATTTTCCAGCCCCCTACCTCAATTGATGATTACGCAACTACAATTTTTGTTGTCATTATCTCTTTGTGCGAGTATTATAATCAGTGACGAACTGACCCTTTCAAACGCCTGGAGCTCCAAAACAAAATGAGTCGCCCCACACTCCGCCCTTCGCCGATCCGACGATGTTAAGCGTTTCCACTCTCTTACGAGAACGTGTGTCAATTTTTATTCCTAAACTTGCGAAACAAAATATGTAAATGTAAACGTCCTCTTTCTGTGAGAAAAATATAACATCAAGGAAAGGATAGAGGAAGATGAAACTGCCACAAAGTTATTTAGTTAGTTCAAGAATGGTACATCGACATTAACTGTTGGCTCTTCCCTGATGACTCGACAGTAAAACTTTGAAGCTCCCCAATAACACGGATTCAGATGATGCTATTTATACATAAAGATAACGCGGAGAACCTACCTATGGATCCATTCTTTCTAAAAAGACAGTTCCATTTAATGGAAATCCTGGAGGGCCAATAAATTTTAAAAGCAAGCTCGAGCTGTTTGAAAGGTTTTACGGTAGGGTTTCGTGAAGCACAAACACAAAGGTAAGAATTATGTGCTGATTTTTAGCCATTAATATGTTTAAAATCAAACTAAGAGATCTATTGACCTAAAATGATCATACTCTCAAGAAAGTTTACAGTACGGACTAAATTACACTTCCTTGGTAAGATTTCCCAAGAAAAGTATTTGCTTAATGTCATGAATTAGCATCAGCACGTCCTGAAATCAGGAAGGATCGTACTGCTGCTATAGCTTGCGTTAATACAGTAGGTAGTCTCCGATTGCCTATGTGCGTCGTTGGTGAGACACTGTGTTGTTTCAAACGCATTAACATGTTACCTTTTCATTATAAATCATGAAAGAACGTCTGGATGGCAGTTACGAATTTCAAGGGACAGTTTAGGGAAGTTTCTCTAGTCTCTGTACCTGCTTGTTCGCCAAATAATGTTAAAAGAGAGAAAAAATTACTTTAGCTTGACAACGGCACAACTCATGAATTTTACTGAAATCCTAAACGGAAACGACGATTTCATAGAAATGTTATGTCTTCTAGCCAATGTAAGCACCTTATTCTGACTTTCGGACAGCATTACAAAGGAGAAATGCTAAAGAAGAAGTGAAGAGGCGCAAGAAGAAAGTCTTCTAAGAAGTTATAAATATATCGATTTCAATGATGCGTGCTATGCGATTGTAATTGTATGGCAAACTAATTTTAAGACAGCGGAGCACAATTTTGGGTGTTGTGATAAACTGAATGACAGGTCACAAAGTCTGCTAAAATAACTGGTATGCTAAACTAACTGAATTGTTTCGACTGTGGTGAAGACGGTCTACGCTGAACGAGTGCCGACGATGCAGATTCAGGCCACCAACTGGAACAGACTAGCGATATTGTTAACTTCATTACTGATAAAGCAGACGGCGCCTCCGCTAGCAGCCAACAAATAAATATGAAAATACACTTATTCAGTCAACGTTTTGAGATGATTTGCAGCTGAAGATCAGAACAACCACGCCTGAAATAGCGGGTGACGTAGGTGCTCGCAATAGGGTAGGTTTCCTCAGATGAACTCAAACTAAAGATGAACTTTTAAAGCTTTAATTCTGTGCATAGATACTGTACATGCAAACTGAGTAAGTATTACTTATTGGTTTACCAGCCTATACTACATACATTCCTACCATACTTTCTTGGAATTAATAGAAGATATCCATGTTATTATAGATATATGTATCTGTTGTTGGTGAATCAAATTACTTCGAATAACGGACGAACTATTGTTTTTCTTTGCTAATTATATTATTCTACAATTACAAAGTGTTATTTACTTCCCAACATTATAAAGTGAGATGTAATGTTGTAAACTGTTGGATTTCTGACCCTGTTGTTGTATTTGTCTTAATCCAAAACTTGGTTTGATGCAGCAGCGCAAGCTTCTTCACGTACAAAAAAAACCTACATCCTTAAAAAAAAAAAAAAAAAAAAAAAAAAAAAAGGAAGGAACTTTAGGGTTTAACTTCTCCTTGACAGCGTGGTCGTTACAGGCGGAGCTCACGCTCGGATTTTTGGGTAAGGATGGGGAAGGAAATCGGCCGTGCCCTTTCAATTGAACCATCCCGGAATTTGCCTGTAGTGATGTAGCGAAATCACGGAAAACCTAAATCTGGATGGCCGGAGGTGGATTTGAACCACCGTCCTCCCGAATGCGAGTCCGGGGTGTTACCACTGCGCCACCTTGCTCCGTTACATCTCTCCGTTACATCTTACTGTATTTGTCTCTCGGCTTGCGTCTACGATTTCCTCCCTTCACTCCCTCCCTGTCGTCCAATACCCTACAATCTATATTGACGACTTCATGATAACAACGAATGTGTCCTAGAAGTTGTAATGTAACAACATGAGCCTTCATCTAATGTAGTATACGATACCTCTCTTTACTGAAACTCAGGATACCCTTCTTTCCTTATAGTGCAGTTTAGCACACCATTTCCTATATTCTGAAGCTCCGGATGCCTTTCTTTCCTGTAGTAAAGTTTATAATACCACCTTTAAACCTTTCTATCCTGTAGTAAAGTTTGTGATACCACCCGTATTCATTTCTACATTATAACAACTACATTGTTTATGTCACTAAATATTTACCTCATTTTATTCCCATTAATAAAATCCATTAATTTCATAGTAATTACAGCTTTTATGCCCATTACTAAAATTCTATAACTTTGTAATTACTATTACCATATTTTCCCATTATCAAACCTCATTAATTTCATTATGCTCTATTACCATTGTTCCTATTATTAAACCTCAGTAATTTCGTAGTATTTATTTTGCAGCATTTATTTCCTTTCATTTCCTTTATTAAGATTAGATAAATTTTCATAATGTTTTCGGCTTGACCAAATTCCAGTACAAATTGTAATTTAAAGTTGTTGTTACATCTAATTATCATTATGGCTAATTGTAGTTCATTGTAAAGCAAATTATTTAACTTCAACCAAACAATACTGTTCACTTTATTTATAAAATATTAAAACTATTTAATCAGTTATTTGTTATACTAATACATTGACATTGTATAACAAAAACAACTTACATGAATTTGTTGTTTATAAAAGAACCAATTCATAAATTATCATTATGATAATTGTGCATCACTTAACATTGTTAATAATGTAATAAATACATGTAGTGCGCGGGAAATAGTAGTCATTTAGTTGTTGTATTTCAGAATTAGAGTTCAGTTTAAGCCAGTTGTATCTTGCCTGTAGCAATAAATCGAAGTGGATTTCGAAGAAGTATTTGTTCTTTTTGAAATACACCCCTTCCCGATTAATATTTATCGAGTTCAAATTTTATAACAAATTAATTATTAAATGTGGCGATCACCTTATTCAAAGAGGGATCGTGATAAAGTTGATTTCTGATTTTCGTCAAGGAAGGCCAGAAATTGTTATATCCACAATTCCATTGTTTTTTCTCTTTCATTTTGTGAATTATCCATCTAATCTTCATAATTCTCCGTTAGCACCTATTTTCAAAAGGTTCTATCATTTTCCAGTCTGAACTCTATTTCGACCACGTTTTACTCCCGTGCAAGACTACACTCCACACATGTCTTAAAAAAGGACTTCATAATACCTGGATTCATATTCAATGTCGGGAAGTTAATCTTTTTCGTAACTGCTTTTTATCCCATTGCCATTCTAAATGTTTTATTTTCCCCATTTTAGTCATCGTAAATTATTTTGAAGCACAAAGCACAAAAAGTGTCTACTACTGTTATTGTCTTGTTACCTAATCTCATTCTTGCAGCATTGTCTGATTTTCTTACACTACATTCCATTAACCTTCATTTGCTTTTGTTAATGTGCATCTTATAACTTTCTTATACCAAAATCTATTCAGATAACCTGACATAGTCGAGTCTGGAGGCGATCTAATCGTTTTATAATTTTCAAAATGACAAGCCAAGATCGCACACTAACAATTTATTAAATGACGACCGGTTTCGGTGCATATGTGACCAGATGATGGTGACACAGTGCACCGAAACCGGTCGTCATTTAATAAATTGTTAGTGTGCGATCTTGGCTTGTCATTTTGAAAATTACAAAATCTATTCACTTGCACTTCCAGGTACTTTGCTGTCTTTCACAGAATTACAACGTTATCCACAAACCGCAAATATTTTATTTCTACTCCTTGCTTTGTTTCACCGCTTTCTCAATGTAAAAACTGAATAACCCTGGAGAAAGGCTTCAATCCTGTCTTACACTCTCCGCATTCTCAGCGTCCTTTCATGCCCTTCTTCTCTTGTTCCTGCTGTCTGACTTTTGTACATCTTGTATGTTACTTTTCGTTCCCCATATTGAACCCCTGCATCTTCGGACTTCTAAAGCGCCACAATCGCCAAAAGCTTTTCCAAATCTATCAAAACTACAAAAGTAGGTTTGGCTTTTCTTCTCCTATGTTCTGAGATAAATCATATGGTCAGTATTGCCTCGCGTATTCCTACGTCTCTCCTAAATCCAAAACTACCTTCCCCGTGGTCAGCTTTTGTTATTTTTTGGATTTGTGTGTAAGTAAATCATATTTGAATTTTGCGATCATGACTTATTAAAAAGACAGTTTTCTTGATTTTCATAACTGTCTGCGGTTGCTAACCTTGGGATTGGAAATATTATAATCTTCTTGAAATCTGAGGGTATTTCCCCTGTTTCATAATCTTCCACTGAATATGGAAGAATTTCTTCCAAGACTGGCTATCACAAGGATACCAGCAGTCCAGAGGAAATATCATCTACTCCAGGTACCTTGTTTCAACCCAAATCTCTCAGTGTGCTGTCAATTGTTGTCTAAGTGTCTTATTTCCTAACGCACATTCATATACTTCCGCAGGCCGCGGTGGCCGAGGGGACTGAGGCGCTTCAGTCACGGTCTGCACGGCCACTACGGTCGGGGGTTCGAATCCCCCCTCGGGCATGGATATTTGTGCCGTCCTAGTTCAAGGAGTAGTTCATAAGTAGTTTGTAAGTATAGGGACTGATGACCCCGTAGTTAAGTCCCGTAAGCTGTAAAAACATTTGATTTCTTTTTCATATACTTCCTGATCTCTTTCTGCAACATTGCCTTCAAGTACATTTCTCTTTCATAGCTCCACTATATATCCGTTCCACATTTCAGCTGTCCCTTCTTTGTGTTGCTTCAGCCGCCAGTAGAATTAAAAAACCTGCTAGCCGAGCTCTTGTGAGGGAGAGGATTCATCATACTCTACGGGAACTGGACTTTGTATCCAGAAAGTTAATGGCACTTCACCTGAAGATTGCATCAGAACTCTCGGAACGTTCATGTACGTGGGTTGATAATGCCACCTGGGCGTTTTCGGACTGGAAGCGACAACATGACACAAATCGTCAGATTGAAAAATTTCATCCGCGAGAAGAGATGTTAGAAGATAAACTTCATTGACGGACTGTGTACAATCTAACAGATAAAATTTTGCCTGACGGAGCGGTTTCGGTCTTGGAGAAAGGGCTGACCCCACCCCAAGGACACCGTCCATTCTGAATATTATTTTGTTGAACAAGGAATCCTAAAACTGCCGAGAGAAGTTGCAGAGGAAATCAGGCGTGAGACTTGCCGGGCTCTGACACGGGCACCAGCGTCAAAGAGCAACATCTCGGCTGCAAAGATCGCTACGTGAGGATACCGAAATTGTGACCTTACCGCGGACAAGGGCAACGCTACCGTCATCATATCCAAACCTGTGTACTTCGCAAGAAGAACTAGTTACTAGACGACTCTGCATATCACCTTCTAAACAAGGATCCCACAAACAAGATACAAGGGGAGACTTTGGAGGTCATTAAGAACACCACGATGCTTGCTGTTGTGGCCAAGAGATTTCGCACCCAGGCACCGGTTCCTCCCAGATTGTACGGACTGCCTAACAAACATAAGTATTCCGTGCCTTTTCGACCGAATGTCAGTAATATTGGGGCGCCTACATACCTGGTAGCGCAACTGAGTCTTTTGGTAGGCAAGTGTGAGCGTCACATCCAAAACTGAAGATTTCATCAGTCGCTCAAGAACTTGCGGATTTCACCATCTGATATTCTCGTCAGTTTCGACGTGGTATCACTTTCCACCAGAGTGCTATTACAGGAATCATTCTCGCTCATTGGCAAGAAATCCGAAGCGGAACTTGTTGATTTGTTTAAACATCTGCTCAACTCGTCTTAGTTTTTATATAATGGCCAATATTTTGAACAGACTGACTTTGTCACAATGGGAAGTCCCCTGTCACCCATTGTGGCGCATCTTCATATATGTTCATATGTTTGTAGAGTCTATGGGACATAACTATGGGGTCAACAAACTACTTATGAACTAGCTACAACTAAGAACGGCACAAATATTAATGCCCGACTGGGGATTCGAACCCCCGACCGTAGTGACCGTGCAGACCGTGACTGAAGCGTCTCAGTCCCCTCGGCCACCGCGGCCGGCTGGCGAATCTTCCTATGGAAGACTTCGAGGAGAGAACACTCTAGTCAGCAGAATTGAAACCTACCTGTTTTTGGCGATATGTAGATTATACGTTTGCAGTCTGACCCCAAGGTACTGCATCGCTGGATTCGGTTTTTAACCACCTAATTTCTCTTCGTCGGACTGTGGAGATGGAAAGAAACGGCGAACTACGTTTCCTGGACGTTTTGGTACGGAAGAAAGAAGATGACACCTTGGGTCCCGCCGTGTAGCGCCAATCAACACACACTTATTTATATTTACAGGCCACCAGTTGTTACCATCCTGTACAACGAAGTGGTTGTGTTTAGGACGTCGGTCCACAGGGTACGTGTCATTTCAGACTCGGACAGCCTTTCTGATGATTTACACCACCTCCGTATTGTTTTCTTAAAGAACGGATACTCTGAACGGGAAATTCGCCGTGTCTTACACCCGGCGCATATAAAACAGAGTCATGAGCAGGAAGAAACCGAAGACCAAAGAGGACTAGTCATCATGCCATATGTCGGGGGTGCTTCTTCCAAATAGGAAGATTACTGAAGTAACAGAATTTTAAATGTGTCTTCCGCCCGCCAACAACTAAGTGCTATTCTATGATCTGTAAAAGATGATATTGGTCTGAGAAGGCCCAGGTGCCCACAAGGTTCCCTGTAGCTGCGGGAAATCTTATATCGGACAAACGTGTCGCACCGTGGGGGACACGCCTCTGGTCCAGCCAGAGAAATCTGCAGTGGCTGAACACTGCCTCAGGACAGGGCACAGTATGGATTAAGAGAACACCAAAACTATTTCGTCGACGTGCTCGTACTGGGAGAGTGTTATTCACCCGCGATACCTCGCGCCTTGAAAAGTTACGCGATCGATCGCGTGTACAGCATTTTTCTGACAGTCAAAGAACAGTTTGTAATGTACTTAATATGTCTAAATAAGTATATCTAGTTGTGTTCATAAGAGAACACACATAGATGACTATTTAAAATTGGTATAATGCCGATTGTTTTAAAATTACTGTGAGCGAAATGCTCACATCGCTAGTGCGAGCGGGTTAAAGAGGCGGTGCACTTCGTAGCTCTTCAAATCTGCTCAACAGGGACACCGCCTAGCAACTCAGCACAGCTTGGTATCCTGCATTAATTCCTTTAAAATCACGAAGACCACCGGAGATAACGACTGCGTGTGCAGATGAAGAGGCATCGGTAACGACATAGTTTTATCGGTTGACCATGACGAGGTGGACACAGGCCAGTATGGACACACAGTATACCGATATGCTGCTACCGACAGTGGGCAGTTGGGGCAGTCGGCGGCGGCCCTTAGGATGTAGACAGTTCTGTGCAAGTGACGAAATGCTTACCTCATAGTCCAGCAAGCAGCGCAGCTGGCTCTTTCGTTTATGTATGCAGTATGATAAATCTACGATATTATTACTATCAGATACAGAAGAATAAATGAAATGAAAATTAATAAGAAGCTTTTAAACCTGCTAATAAAATTTAAAAAAATAAAGAAAGTGTTGTGGCTTAAGGTCAACGTCACACGCCAGACGTAAGAGAATGATCGTGGAGAAGGCAGCGATCGATCGCAAGCAGGCGCCGCGCATCCTGGAGGGAGTAACCGAAGATGCGCGCCCTCTATCTAGGCCGACATACGGCTGGACAGCTGGTCAGTTACTATTCAGAACTCAGGCAGTTAGTATTCAGAACTCAGGCAGTTACTAGGTCAGAACTCGGCTACGAACCAAGCAGTCGCATAGGTCTCAGTTCAGCTACATCATACGGAACACACCACGAGAAGAAAGAAGAAAGAGACATATGGTTGAAAGTTGAGTATTATAATTTTCAATCAATAAAACTTGTATTATTAATCTCAGTAGTTGTTACAGTTGACATCGAGTCCTGTACCAGTACCTTTCCTGACAACTAGACAGGGACGAGTATGAAACAAGAAAAGGCGACGAGGCCACAACAGAAAGAAATATGCAACTGTTCATCTTAAACGAAACTTCCAAAAATCATTCATTATGCGCTACTGTCCACTGTTTTTGGCGCTTTCACACATGCGCATTCTCTTCTTTGTATGCTTTAAATAGGAATTCGTCGGTCACGGCCCAGCAGTGTGTTGATTGCACCTGAAGATGTCAGCCAGGTGTGCTGACGAAATATTGTACAGTTATGACAATAACATCCGACGTCTCGCCCGAGAACCATATTTAGAATATCCCATCTTTGTTCAGTACTAGTTTTCCATCTGAGGTCTTGATATATTCATGCAGCTGGTATTCTCGTATCCAAATGACTCTTTTATTTTCCCTTAGACGGCATCTGTATTTGCGTAGTTACAGATTGCACTACGGACTTGCACGGACAGTGGTAACATTAAGGATGCAGTAGTAACTCGACTGTTTAACGCAGAGGAGAAAGCGTATGGGTAGAAGAAGTACAATTGAAACCTTTATGAGGAAAAACGCTTATCTGAAGACGTACTGGAAGAAGTCATTGCTGTTGACAAGGAAGATAAACGGGTTTCAGATTTAACATTCATAATTAAAAAAAAAACTCTGGATGGCTTGAAATGAAATAAGGGACCTCCATCATACTAGAAGGACCGTAAGACGATAAAAGTTAGTAATCCATCCTGCAAATGACTGATGAAGCTGGATGCAATTGCCACTGAAAATAAAAGAGGTATTCGCAGAAGAGAAATTCATGGCATGAGTAAAAAAATTAAAGATCACAAAAGTTTGGTCCTACTCTGTTTCATTTTGTGATACGTCTCTTTAAATATGTAACAAACCGCTGGAAAATAGGCATAAGAAGCACACAGTCTACATGTAGAACAAAAATTTGCGCAAATTAAAATGTTATTACTATACATGTTTTATGAATATGCCCAAGAGTTCTAAGCCAAGTTGCCATCGTCTCAAACAGAATGCCAGTCAATACCGAATAATTAAACACGTTTAAAAAGTGGTTTGAACTAGGCTACATTGTCGAGTCATCTTCTTAACATAGCCACCGTTCGTATCGAACTGAGCTACAGAAGCCACAGATTTTTGAGCTGTACACTCTTTGCCTATCGCTAGCCCTATCGAAGTCCTACATATATAGTCGCTTTGTACACATTCACAAAATGGCACAAAGGATACTGCTACCGGACTCTCCACATCTTAGGGACACAGGAAGATTAGGAGCAGGCGGCCTCCAACATACGTGGTCCGATGGCTCAATATGAATCCTTCTGTTGTTTCTCGGATGCGGGGACAACATATACAGACCAAACCTATATCAGGAAGACCATGGCAGAGACGACAACGTATGACATCAGAAGGAGACGACCATTATTCCGTTGTTTTGCTGTAAATGCTCGATGGTTCAGATGCAATGGAAATGTCAACTAACCTTTAACCTCGCAGCATCACTGGAAGATTTTTTATTCGAGGCACACGGCGTAATGTGTGTGTACACGCTTGACGCGTCTTAACAAATGGGAACTTCAGGACTCCAATAATCAACATGCCAGTTGGACTGTCAAAAATGTGGTTCGTTTACCGATGAATCCCGATTTGATCTGCAGAATGATTCTCGACGGATAGCCATATCCAACACGATGTCCGAACCAAAACATTGTGTACGGAGACCGATTTCCAAGAGGATCTCTTATTCAGTGGGCAGTAATTAATTTGACCACTACTCCTTCTTGAAATCGTTTGGCTTTTAACTTCTGTCACGTATAATAAGATCGTTGGACGTGCATTCTTTGCGAGGTTCTGTGAGCCCAGATTTCGTAATGATGGACGACAGAACACAAATGGTAATTGTTTTCTCAGAAGATCTTACATGCAATGTTGCTCGTTCTCCCAATATGAAACCCATCAACCCATCAAAACCCTGGGATACACCAGGGAGTTGGTTTTAATCACATAGCCCTCCACCAATCAATCTCCAAGACTTCGTCACTGCAGGAAGAATGGGCCTTACTCCTTCAACATGAGGTTGATGGCATCATTCGCAGTATGCACCCGTCGTTGTTAAGCCAGCTTTTCTTCCAGAGGTGGTCGCACACCGTAGTGGACACATTACCTAGTTTTCGGAATTTACGTGTAAATCCTATAGCTGTTAAAAATGCAACTAAGATAACATTGTTGCCATGCGTTATGCATGTCACATTTCAAGACTCATTGGGAATAAATATAACGAAAGACACTGAATTAAAATTTGTGCTGTGACCTGGATGTGACCTGTGGACCTCCTACTTACTAGGGAGGCGGTTTAGACCAATCAGCTAAAAGAGTGCTGAAGCCAAAGCAGCTACACCGACTGTCTTAAAGCACGTCTCCCTCCACACCACATACTTTAATTCTGCCTCAATGTTCCGGGTTAGAATCCCGGCCGCAGAACAAATTTTAATTCAATGCCTCTCCTTATACTTAGTACCTTTGGTATAACGAGACAATGTTGTCTCAAGGATATGTATTATTTGGTGATATTTATATCAATGGGAATAACATGATAAGTCAAAATTTTCAGACATTTTGTTTTCTTTTTCATTATTAATAGAAAATGTATTTGTACAAAATTGGTCTGGCGTTTGACTCATCGAGAGATATTTCAATATGTCGCAAACGTGTACAGGGCAAAAATGTTAAAAGTCCATGTAAAATCTTCTTTATATAAAAAGCAGAGTGTCCGTGTATTTGTGTGTATGTATTTCATACGAATCTATAGTTCTTTTTTTTTTCTTTTTTTTTTTAACTTCATGAAATTTTGCCCACGTAAACGCCAATTCACGAGGACGGTCGCAATAAGTGTAAAGATCACGTAGTTCACGAAATATGACGTCATAAACACAGAGATTAGCGAAAAACTGCTGCATCAAGCGAAAATGATACACAATTTCTCCTAATCCACTGGACCGATTAACCAAATTTGGGACACATATTCCTTCCCGTCAGGTAACAATTGTAGAGATATAACATCATAAACAACAATAGACGTAAAAATCTGCCACATAATGCGTCGTGACTTCATTCATACACTTGGCGATGACGAATACACGCTTCCAATGTGCGTTCACCGCGATGTCGCCAAACGCTGATGCGAACATCATGATGCTGTTAACAGAACCTGGATTCATCCGAAAACCATTGACGTTTTGCCATTCGTGCACCCAGGTTCGTCGTTGCGTACAACATCACAGGCGCTCCTGACTGAGGCGCTCCTGACTGAGGCGCTCCAGTCACGGTCAGCACGGCCACTACGGTCGGGGGTTCGAATCCCCCCTCGGGCATGGATATTTGTGCTGTCCTAGTTCGTAAGTAGTTCATCAGTAGTTTGTAAGTTTAGGGACTGATGACCCCGTAGTTAAGTCCCATAAGCTTAACAAACATTTTTTGAACAGGCGCTCCTGTCTGTGATGCACCGTCAAGGGTAACCTCAGCCATGGTCTCTGAGCTGATAGTCCATGCTGCTGCGAACGTCGTCGAACTGTTCGTGCAGATGGTTGTTGTACTGCAAACGTCCACATCTGTTGACTCAGGGATCGAGACGTGGCCGTACGATCCGTTACAGCCATACGGATAAGATGCCTGTCATGTCGACTGCTAGTGACACTAGGCCGTTGGGATGCAGCACGGAGTTCCGTATTACTCTCCTGAACCCACAGATTCCTTATTTTGTTCACAATCATTGGATCGCGACCAACGCTAGCAGCAATGTCGCGATACGATAAACCGCAATGGTGATAGGCTACAATCCGACCTTTATCAAAGTAGGAAACGTGATGGTACGCATTTCTCCTCCTTACACGAGGCATCACATCAACGTTTCTCTATTAACTGCTGTTTGTGAATGAGAAATCGCTTGGAAACTTTTCTCATGTCAGCACGTTGTAGGTGTCGCCACCGGCACCAACCTTGTGTGAATGCTCTGAAAAGCTAATCATTTGCATATCACAGCATCTTACTTGCTGTCGGTAAAATTTCACGTTTGTAGCACATCATATTCTTGGTATAATCATTTTAATGGCCAGGAGTGTAGATGTAGGAGAGGTAATTCATGCCCATCCATTTTCAGTGTTACTGTGGCTAATCTGACAATCTGTTTATATTTCCATTATCAATTTATATCAGTTGAAATCATTCATTAAATGTGTATATTAAAGTGTGACGCTTTCAAGAACATAGCTAGAGACAATAAGCTATCATCTAAACAACAGTTAAAATTTCATGAGGCATTCAAAAATTGGTTATTTTAAGTTTGTTGTTCTATGTTTTGAAATAGTAGTCATTAACTTTTGTAACTTTTGACATATTGAAATTATTTTTATATCCTCATCCTGTCTTAAATTTTGCTTCTGTAGCCTGTAGCACGTTATCTTCATGGTGCATCAATTTTAATGGCATTACGTTTTATAATTTCTAAGTTACAAAGTGTACTGGCAGAATATTTTACGGACAGTATACACATATGCAGCTGAAATTACCTGTGAAATTGTTCACAGTACGACACGTATTTCGTAGAGATATGAGGACATAAAAAGCAATGAGAATGGAAAATCGCCCCATCAGGTCTTTACTAATAACTGCATTCGCGATAGATTTTACTGACATACAGCACTTATACAAATGAATATATATCTGAAAATTATACAACTGTGCAACATATAATTCAATAAATATGACATCATATATACTACGCTGGGTAAAACTATTCACCTCAGGCATCACATTCTTAATGCATTTCTTATTTAATACCTAGACGTTTCTGTTTTCCAATTAGCCTAAGTAAATTCCTGAAAGCTGACGTTGCAGTTGACATCTTTGAACTGTGAAGCGGACAGATGGCGAAAGCAACAGACCTATATAGAGCTAAACGGAAATGAAGAGAATGTAACGGTGTACAGCCAACGAATACCCGTATTTCCGACATAACTGCCTTGTAACGTATGGAGACTACCGTTACCAGTGAAACTTGCATTTTCTATTATGATTAACAAATCACAGGGCAATCTGTTAAAAACTGCGGAGTGGATTTGTCATCTCCGTGTTTCTCACGCAGACCACTTTATGTCGCTTGCACAAGGATGGGGTCACCAAAGAATTTATTCATACCAGATCCTTGACAAGTAACAAGAAATATAGAACGAAACTATCACTCTGCAACGGAGTGTGCGCTGATATGAAACTACCTGGCAGATTAAAATTGTGTGCCGAGGACGGGACTCTAAACTGGGACCTCTGCCTTTCGTGGTCAAGCGCTCTACCGAGCTATCCCGATACGACTCACGGTCCCCTCTCACAACTTTACTCCTGCCAGTTCCTCGCCTCCAACTTTCATTATACAAACATCCCTTAGCTGTGGCTAAGCCATGTCTCCACCATATCCTTTCTTCCAGGAGTGCTAGTCTTGCAAGGTTCGCATGTGACCTTCTGTGAAGTTTGGAAAGTAGGAGGCGAGGTACTGGAGAAAGGAAAGTTGTGAGGCGGCATAGTGAGTCGTGTCGTGAAAGCTCAGTCGGTAGAGCGCTTGCTCGCGGAAGGCAGAAGTCCCAGGTTCGAGTCCCGGTTCCGGCACACAATTTTAATCTGCCAGGAAGCTCCACAAGAAATATTGTCTTTGAATTAAATAACTGTATGAATGTTACATATCATGTGGATCTTGATAACTACCTTACTTTGTTTAGATACAGCACTTACTATTTTGTACATTAAGCGAGACAATCGTATTTCTTAAATATTCTTCAATGCCGGCCGCGGTGGCCGAGGTGACTGAGGCGCTCCAGTCACGGTCAGCACGGCCGCTACGGTCGGGGGTTCAAATCCCCCCTCGGGCATGGATATTTGTACCGTCCTAGTTTGTAAGTAGTATATAAGTAGTTTGTAAGTTTAGGGACTGATGACCCCGTAGTTAAGTCCCATAAGCTTAACAAACATTTGAACATTTTTTATTCTTCAATAAATATAACAAGTTTTTAGATAAAAAGAAGATGGACAGGGAAAAAGAAAGAGAAGGGATGGGAGAAGTACAAACTAACGATATTTCGATACCTCGTAAACGTGTACAGGGAATAAATATTACAAGTCCCTGCAAAACAGGCGCATCTTCTTTATGTATACTGCAGTTTGTGCGCCTCTCAGTTCAAAGTTGTGAACTGCACCGTATTGCATACAAATCTACAGTTTTGTTACAATCCTAATGAAATTTTGCATACGTAAGCTTCAATCCATCAACGGTTACCGTAAGTATGTGTAGTTCACTAGCGGCAAAACACAAACAATACCTTGACTACGCGATAGGAAAGATAATACTACCGATAACAGTACTGTTAAAGAAGAAATGCTAAACACAGCAAGACCCCAGATTTCGAACCAAGAACAGCTGCCAGCATGCGAAATATAGATGTTCCTGGTATAGTAAACAATTTAAGTCACAAAACAAAAACATGTCTTCCGGGCCAGATTGTATACCAACTAGATTTCTCTCGGAGTATGCTGATGCAATAGCTCCATAGCTATCATCACGTTTAGGAGACAATCTGAATAGCTCCATTAGACTTTTCGCGGATGATGCTGTCGTTTATCGGTTAGTGAAGTCAACATAGGATCAAAAGCAACTGCAAAGCGATTTAGATAAAATTTCTACATGGTGCGAAAATTGACAATTAACTCTAAATAATGACCACGGTAAGAAATTGGCTGAAATTCAGTTATACGATAAATCAGGCGAACCAAAGATTACGTTTCATCGGCAGAACGCTTCGAAGATGCAACAGCTCCATCAAACAGATTGCCTACATCACACTTGTGCGTCCTGGACTGGAATACTGTTGCCCAGTGTGGGACGCTTACCGCTTGTCACGGAAATGTTCCACGAATTGAGGTGGAAAGAATTAAAAGAACGACGTTATTCGTTGCGGCGAGATCTATTTGAGAAATTTCAATCACCGACTTTTACTTCTGAATGCAAAAATATTTTTCTAACACCCACCTACATAGGGAGACATGACCATCCTAATAAAATAACAGAAATCATATCGAAAACGGAACGATTTAGGTGTTCTTTCTTCCCGCGCGCTATTAGAAAATGGAACGCTCTGCCAGGCACTTAAATGTAATTTGCAGAGTATCTATGTAGATGTAGATTTACATGTGGATGTAGAAGCTTATTGACAGATTCCGTGAAATGGCCTCGTTGAGGAATCCAACATCCTCGAATTATAACAATCGGAACGCCAAACGTGATAACTTACGCCACTTAGTTTCATTATTCGGCGTATCTGATAAAAAATTGAAAATAAGCTACATAACCTGCGGTCACAATTACTTCGATAATTTTGTGAAATATCATCGTCTAAGACGTTAGGCTCGGGAAGGAATGATATTTATGCATCAAATTGATTACGCATACAATTTGATTATCTTCCTGAAAGATGTGAACAACCAAGAACAAGTTTAACCATGTTTGACCTAAGTTAGTGCAAATTTATGTTTGATTATCTCATATTTATTTATATAACAATGAAGAATGCAAATGTTTATATTACGGCATTAACATTTTCGATAAACCTGTTAGTTCAGCGATAATTATCTTCGACACTAAGAAAACAAATGTTGCTACTCCACTTGGCCTTCGGCAGTGACAAAATGTGTTGCAAACTCATTTCTCACTTGTTTATCGTCTTTTGCAACATTTCTGCCGACTATTAATAGCGATGTGAGTGGTGGTTGGTCTCTGCACCTACCAGGTTCTATGCTCCCTGTTTCTCGTATGTTTTCAGAAACGAAACTACATGGTGACGACAAAATAAGGAGACCCTCCCGATTTCTTCTCAGGATAAACGCAGCTTTATGGAGATCTAGATGCATAGGTTTTGGTAAAACATAGTAACACGATAAGATTCAAAACGAATTTTCGATCGCTCGTCGGGGTCTACTGAGTCTGTAATAGTATATTCTTTCTTTGCTGCCTTTGTCATGATTACCTGGAATGGGTTTCATGATTTGTTGTAATGCAAAGGCATTGTCAGCAACAATTACTTAAGGGCATGGTACTGCTCTTCCTGGTAGAGTTTTCGATTGTGATAGGTGCAGGTCGTCTGCTTAAATGACTTTATTAAATACACCTCCATCTGAAATACGCCCGTATTTGCACAAAGGGACTGGTAATCAGCATCCACTAATGCCATTAACACAATGCTGAAAGTTTCTTCAAAGTTGAGAATTGCGTCCAGCATGGGCAGGATTAACAGTTTTTACTTATTTTCAATCTAAAGGCCCTCTGCAGTGAGGAAAGTCCCAGCGAATACCAAATTCTCGTGCTATTCTCTTCCATTGAGCTTTAATACTCGGAACCTGAAGATGTATACAAAAGGCTAAGATTTATTTTTCCCTATTTAGGATACTTCAGAATACGTGATAAAAGTAGAATTGGAAAGGGGAAAAAACTCAAGAGGAGCAAATAACTGGTAATTCGAACAATTCAGAGCCATAACTAATTGTTGGTACTTCAAGTAGTTTCGTACCAGTACGGAAGAAGGCTACGCTTCCACCAAATAACGCAGATTATACTTAGATGTTTTAAAGAGAACAGGGGGAGAAAAAGGAACACAAGTTCACGTCGTTCTCAAAATACGTGGAAAGTGAATTCCGGGAAATTAAAAATAAGAAACGATTGCTAACCTGCAGAAGAGGATACAGGAGCAGATTTTTCGTGCGAAGATGGAAGAATTTGAGCAATTAGAAAGTGATTAGAGTGCACGAGTAATTACGGAGATTAACATTTCACCAACAGACAAAAAGGGCAGGCAGGCTGAATTATATAAATTAATGAAAATTAAATTTGTTTTCACCTGTAGTTTATAGTATTTTGCTTTACATAAAATAACAATAAACACAAGTTCTTTCCTCAGTTTCTTTATGAAGCGCATTTACTACTGCCTGAAAAACTTTTGGTATTATTTCACTGATATTCTATTTGGAAATCCTATGCGTATACATTAAAGAGATGTACGCATCTCCAGTGGATAAAAATTGTAAAGTAACGACCAGCTGTTCCGCAAGGATTACAGTCTCTCGAAAATTTGTATTCTTAATTGGTTGTACTGAGCTGTACTGTAAATTATGTCGTTGACATACGAACAAAATTTTTCAAACTCTGTGTATCCTGAAGTTTCACGTCACTCATACTGACGACTAAGTGACTACACCGTTTACCGAGAAAGTTACACACCCATCGCCTGTGTCCGTTTCTCAGGTTATTCAGTGTTTTTGTAATTATATTCACAGTACTAGCGCATAGAAATAGAGGTTTTGGGTCGGACGCCATGTTCCGTGAAACTTAATGGTTACATGCCCCAAGTGAGAACGTTCACATTGGCTGCATGTGCCGCGCACATGTCTCTGAACTACGTTGCGACATACATGTGTCAAGATACTTGTCTCCGCGACTTTTGACAGACACAAATCACCGCTACACATCCCTCAGTGCAAGCATAGCTTTACCGCGAGGTAACAATAGCTGTAGTGGTAACAACCACAACGGACACATAGTTTCAGAGTCATAACGTCATGAAAAGCAGGAGTCGTAAAAACCTACCACATAATGCGACGATACTTGATTCATACGTCATATGAGAATGAGAGCACTTAGCGACTTGCAACAAACATCAAACGTACACTCCTGGTCATTAAAATTGCTACACCACGAAGCTGACGTGCTACATACGCGAAATTTAAGCGACAAGAAGAAGATGCTGTTTATGCAAATGATTAGATTTTCAGAGCATTCACACAAGGTTGGCGCCAGTGGCGACACCTACAACGTGCTGCCATGAGGAAAGTTTCCAACCGATTTCTCATATACAAACAGCAGTTGACCGGCATTGCCTGGTGAAACGTGGTTATGATGCCTCGTGTAAGGAGGAGAAATGAGTAACATCACGTTTCCGACTTTGATAAAGGTCGGGTTTTATCCTATCGCGATTGCGGTTTATCATATCGCGATATAGCTGCTCGCGTTGGTCGCGATCCAATGACTGTTAGCAGAATATGGAATCGGTGTGTTCAGGAGGGAAATACGGAACACCGTACTGGATCGCAACGGCCTAGTATCACTACCAGTCGAGATGAAAGGCATCTTATCCGCATTGGTGTAACGGATCGTTAGCCACGTCTCGATCCCTGAGTCAACAGATGGGGACATTTGCAAAACAACAACCATCTGCTCGAACAGTTCGAAGACGTTTGCAGCAGCATGGACTATCAGCTCCGAGTCCATGGCTGCGGTTACCCTTGACTCTTGACCAGAAGTACCTGGAAGAATGTATTCGTCATCGCCATAGTGTCGTATCACCCGGCGTGATGGTATGGTGTGCCACTGGTTACACGTCTCGGTCACCTCTTGTCCGCATCGACAGCACTTTCAACGGTTGCCGTATCATTTCAGATGTGTTACGACCCGGGGCTCTACACTTCATTCCATCCCTGCGAAACCCTACATTTCAGCAGGATAATGCACGACCGATTGTTTGAGGTCCTGTACGGGCCTTTCTGGATACGGAAGAATGTTCGACTGCTGCCCTGGCCAGCAGATTCTCCAGTTCTCTCACCAACTGAAAACTTCTGGTCAATGGTGGCTGATCAACTGGCTCGTCACAATACGCCAGTCACCACTCTTGATGAACTGTGGTATCGTGTTGAAGCTGCATGGGCAACTGTACCTTTACACGCCATCCAAGCTCTGTTTGATTCAATGTCCAGGCGTATCAAGGCGGCTATTATTATCAGAGGTGGTTGTTCTGGGTACTAATTTCTCAGGATCTATGCACCCAAATTGCGTGAAAATGTAATCACATGTCAGTTCTAGTACAATATATTTGGCCAATAAATACCCGTTTATCATCTGCATTTCCACTCCCATGAACCACAGACATTGCCGAGGTGGGGTGGCTTGCGTGCCTCAACGATACAGATAGCCGTACCGTAGGTGCAACCACAGCGGAGGGGTATCTATGGAGAGGCCAGACAAACGTGTGGTTTCTGAAGAGGAGCAGCAGCCTTTTCAGTAGTTACAGGGGCAACAGTCTGGATGATTGACTGAGCTGGCCTTGTAACATCAGCTAATGTGGCTTTGCCACACAGCTACTGCGAACGGCTGAAAGCAAGGGGAAACTACAGCCGTTACCTTTTCCGAGGACATGCAGCTCTACTGTATGAACATATGATGATGGCATCCTCTCGGGTAAAATATTCCGGAGGTAAAATAGTCCCCCATTCGGATCTCCGGGCGGGGACTACTCAGGAGGATGTGATCATCAGGAAAGACAATACTGGCATTCTACGGGTCGGAGCGTGGAATGTTAGATCCCTTAATCGAGTAGGAAAATTAGAAAATTTAAAATGGAAATGGATAGGTTGAAGTTAGATATAGTGGGGATTAGTGAAGTTCGGTGGCAGGATGAACAGGATTTCTGGTCAGGTGAGTATAGGATTATAAATACCAAATCAGTTGGGGGTATCACAGGAGTAGGATTGATGATGAATAAGAAAATAGGAATGCGGGTAAACTATTATGACCAGCACAGTGATCGCATTATCATTGTCAAGATAGATACGAAGCCAACACCGACAACAGTAGTACAGGTTTATATGCCAACTAGCTCTGCCGATGATGAGGAAATCGAAGAAATATATGAGGAGCTAAAGGAAATTATTCAGACAACTAAGGGAGAGGAAAACTTGATTGTTATGGGAGACTGGAATTCGGTAGTAGGACAAGGAAGGGAAGGTGAATATGGTCTGGGCAAAAGGAATGAAAGAGGAAGCCGCCTTGTAGAATTTTGCACAGAACATAATTTAGTTATAACAAACACCTGGTTCAAGAATCACAAAAGAAGGTTGTATACGTGAAAGAGACCAGGAGACACCGGAAGGTATCAGATAGATTTTATAATGGTAAGACATAGATTCCGGAACCAGGTTTTAAACTGTAAAACATACCCAGGGGCAGATATAGACTCTGACCATAACTTGTTGGTTATGAACTGTAGGCTGAAACTAAAGAAACTACAAAAAGGTAGGAAAATAAGGAGTTGGGACCTGGATAAATTGAAGGAACCTGAGGTTCTTAAGCATTTCAGAGGGAGCTTTAGGCAACAATTGACAGAAACAGGGGAAAATGAAACAGTAGAAGAGGAATGGGTAAAATTGAGAGATGAAATAGTGAAGGTAGCAGAGGACAAAATAGGTAGGAAGGAAAGAACTACAAAAAATCCTTGGATATCACAGGAGATATTAAATTTAATCAATGAAAGGAGAAAATATAAAAATGCAGTAAATGAAACAGGCAAAATGGAGTACAGACGACTAAGAAATGAGATTGACAGGAAGTGCAAAATGGCTAAGCAGGAGTGGCTAGAAGGCAAATGCAAGGATGTAGAAGAATGTATGAATAGGGGAAAAATAGATAAAGCCTACAGGAAAATAAAAGAAACATTTGGAGATAAGAAAAACAGATCCATGAATATCAAGGACACTGATGGAAAACCAGTTCTCAGCAAAGAAGGGAAAGCTGAAAGGTGGAAAGAGTATATAGAGGGGCTCTACAAAGGAAATGAACTCCGAGACAATATTGTAGGAAGGGAGGAGGATGTAGATGAAGATGAAATAGGAGATACTGTATTCAGAGAAGAATTTGACAGAGCCCTGAAAGACCTAAGTCGAAACAAGGCCCCTGGAGTAGATGATATTCCCTCAGAGCTACTGAAGTCTCTGGGAGAACCAGCCATGACAAACCTGTTTCACCTGGTGCGTAAGATGTATGAGACAGGAGAAGTACCCTCAGACTTTAAGAAAAATGTTATAATCCCCATTCCAAAGAAAGCAGGTGCAGACAGGTGTGAAAACTACAGAACCATCAGTTTAATAAGTCATGGTTGCAAAATATTAACACGAATTATATACAGAAGGATGGAAAAGGTGGTAGAAGCCGACCTTGGGGAAGATCAGTTTGGGTTCAGGAGAAATGTAGGAACACGGGAGGCAATACTCACGTTACGGCTTATCCTAGAAGATAGATTAAGAAAAGGCAAACCTACATTTCTAGCTTTTGTAGATTTGGAGAAGGCTTTTGACAATGTTGATTGGAAGAAACTCTTTCAAGTTCTGAAGCAAGCAGGAGTAAATTATATGGAACGTAAGGTTATTTATAACTTGTACAAAAACCAGACAGCGGTTATCAGAGTTGAAGGGCATGAAAGGGATGCAGTGGTTGGAAAGGGAGTAAGACAGGGTTGTAGTCTTTCTCCATTGTTATTCAATATTCTCTGATAAATATAATGTGTTATTGGAAAGAAAGAGATACACAGAGAGGAAAGGATAGGACAAGTATTAGATCAAGCCTTGAAAAAAAATTAATACCCGAGTAACGTCGGGTTTGCAACTACTATGCTAAATGATCACGGATTGAAATTATATAAGAAATACGGCTGTCTTGCTTAGTATTCAAAATCATAAGTACAGTAGTTATCCAAGAAAAGATAGTAATCAAAATAAAATAATATGTGACATTCATACATTCATTTAATTCAAATTCGAATGACTATAAATAGTATATCTTGCCACTTTTCCAGGATCTAATACTGAAACCCATCCTTCTTCAGGAGGGAACCCCTAGAGTGGGTCAAACTTCAACTGGAGTGAAAGCAGTAAAGTTGCTTGACCCTTCATTTCAGAGACCTTGATTACACAAGCATGCATCGAACAGGAAGACTACTCGGGATACCGAGTGCCATTTGAATAAGGCATCCATTTTCCTTCCGAAATCACTCCCTGGAAATTAATCACGACTCCCAGGGAATTACACCCAAGTCATGGGCAGAAACCAAGCCTAAACGTTTGTCTTCCTTCCAACAGAAACATAAACGTGGAGCGCCACAACAGATCCGGCCACAACTATAGTACAAGTTCCCCGGAATGATTCAGATAGGCCGGTACCCACATCAGCACAGTCCAACCGTCCACCCAGTACGCCGGCTGCACTCTAGATCGAGCAGGACGACTCGTACATCCCCGTGCACACACAAACGCAAGCGCGACACTCCTTTCTCTACCCGCCGCCGGCCAAACCAACCACCTGTTGCTCACTCTTCCCAAGCCAAAATCCTTAAATCAAAGTTGTGCCCTTGGCCACAATCGATACAGCCGTATCAAATATAAAGAATTTCTTTGGTGAGCTCACCCTTGAGCATGCGACATGAGGTCGTCCATGTGAGAAACAAAATTTTCAAATGTTAGTAAGTCTTATGGGACTTAACTGCGGGATCATCAGTCCCTAAAGTTACAAACTACTTATGAACTAACTTCTACTAAAGAAAACACAAACATCCATGCCCAAGGAGGATTCGAACCTCCGACGCGGGGGCTACGAAATCCCCAAAGTGGCGCTCCAGACCGCTCGGCTACTCCACCGCGGCTGTGAGACATATGGATAAGTTAAATCCACTCTGCGGTATTTAATAGACTACCCTGTGATTTATTACACGTAATATAAAATGCAAGTCTCACTAGAAACTGACGTCTATTGAAGATGAATGATGGCTGTTAATTGTATGTACACTTTCGTTCTCCTCGTTTCCTTGTGCGCTTCTCGGTTGAAAGTTGGTTCAAAGTTGTCAACATGACTGTCATCTTTCAGGGACTTCCTTAAGCTTATTGGAATACAGGAGTATCTTAGCAGTAAATACGTAAATACATCGAAATGTGGGAAAGGACGTGAAGTGCTTTTACAATGTGATCTCATATTTATTGATTTACTTTTTACAATTGTATAATTTTGCAAGTATTTATTGATTTGTATCAGTTCTGTATCTCGGTAATAATCTGTAGCGAATACAGCTAGTACACTACTGGCCAATAGAATTGCTACACCAAGAAGAAATGCAGATGTTGTTGTTGTTGTGGTCTTCAGTCCGGAGACTGGTTTGATGCAGCTCTCCACAATACCCTATCCTGAGCAAGCCTCTTCATCTCCACATAAGAACGGCAACCTACATCTGTCTGAATCTGCTTACTGTATCCATCTCTTGGTCTTCCTCTGCTATTTTTACCCCACACACTTCCCTCTAATGCTAAATTCGCAATTCCTTTATGTCTAAGAATGTGTCCTACCAATCTATCCCTTCTTTTAGTCAAGGTATGCCAGAAATTTCTTTTCTCCCCAATCCTGTTCAGTACCTCCTCATTAGTTACGCGATCCACCCACCTAATCCTCAGCATTCCTCTGTAGCACCATATTTCAAAAGCCTCAATCCTCTTCCTGTCCGCACTGTTTATCGTCCATGTCTCACTCCCATACAAGGCAACACTCAATACAAATGCCTTCAGAAAAGACTTCCTTAGGCTTAAATCAATATTCGATGTTAACAAATTTCTCTTTTTCAAGAACGCTTTTCTACCCATTGCCATTCTGCATTTTATATCCTCTGTACTGCGACAATCATTTGTTATTTTACTGCCCAAATAACAAAACTCATCTACCTCCTTTATTGCTTCGTTTCCCAATCTAATTCCTTCAGCATCACCTGATTTCCTTTCACTGCACTCCATTACCCTAGTTTTGCTCTTGTTAATGTTCATCTTATATACACCTTTCAGCACACTGTCCATTCCCTTCAACTGCTCTTCCAGGTCTTTTGCTGTCTCTGAGATTATTACAATGTCGTCGGCAAAACGCAATGTTTTTAATTCTTCACCCTGAACTTTAATTCCTTCTCCAAATTTCTCCTTGCTTTCCTTTATAGCTTGCTCCTTCTCTGATAAATATAATGTGTTATTGGAAAGAAAGAGATACACAGAGAGGAAAGGATAGGACAAGTATTAGATCAAGCCTTGAAAAAAATTAATACCCGAGTAACGTCGGGTTTGCAACTACTATGCTAAATGATCACGGATTGAAATAACAAAATGTTATGTCCTACGTCCAATGCAGGACTGTTTCCAAATATGTTACCTTTGTTGCCATAGTCATTGTTGTTTATGTATTACATTGTGATTACAGTTAGCTTTTGGAGTTCGTGAATGAAGAACTATCTACCGTTGTGTTATGCAGATTCAACATCAAAGAAGAAGGCTGTGCAGTGACTCGTCTATTTGAGAAGAAATATGTAGAGTGACATCGGAGTAGCTGTGGCTCAAAACTTTTAAGACACGTGAAACAGTAGAACCACATAAGAAAAATATATATAAAAATATTTCTGTTGATATGCTCAGAGATGAAAGGAAAACGAATCTGATTAATACTACGAACCAATTTTACAGGCCTGATGACGTAAACCTCTATTTCAGTGATCTTATCACAGTGGTCATGGTACAACGCAAGCATCACAGAAAAGAAGAGCAAAAGGCACAGTTTCGTGATGGTTCCTATAGAGTTTGTATTACCCTTAATGGAAGTGTCCAAAAATATATGTTTGCAAGTAAGCAGTTATGTCATTGCATAGAAAAAAGAAGGGCAAGGATGCAATGTGCCGTCATTGTTATAAGCACGCAGTATTGTTAACAGGAATGCAGTAGTTTTGGTCCTAAAACACTCTGAAGGCACATTAACAAAGTTGTGAGCGGTGCTTAATGTCTTTGCGCTTCAATTACTGGCAGTTACATTTAAATGAGACTTATCTCTATAGGGAAAGACCTTGATTGATAATTGATTCTTAAATTTTTGATTTAGCAGAAAAGGGACAAAGCAAATCTACTGAAATGTTAAAGGACATCCCTTTTAAAAATTTATTATGGGACAAAAATCTAGTAATATCATTTTCTACGAGCACACCGCGTAAGTATCGTAAACTACACTTACACAAATTTTGGTGAAAAAAATGGGAAAGAATACCATGGTGGCAGTATGTCTAATTCGCGAAAAATTAACTAAGTGATATTGGATTCAGACTTGCTTCAGCCGTGAAAGTTGAATATCTTAATTAAAAAGAAGAACGAAGAAGAAAGTTCGACAGGCGTTTGATATGAACTAACAGAGCAAGGAAGTTGCACACATTTACAGACCCATACCTGCGGCAGCGGTTGTAGTTTTAGCAGGTTGTAGCATGCTCGTCTGTGTCTATAGACAAGCAAGGTCCTCAGAGATGTTACGATTTAAACATGCCCTATGCTGTAATAATAATATTAATAATAATAATAAAGGACGTCATTGTATGCGCATTGCAAACAACATCTGACTGTGAATTCATTTCATTGACTGTAAAGTAAAATTTGACATTAACGCTAACGACTTTGATTTGAGTGATCTACAGTCAGGCTCATAACTTAATCGCACTGTCAGATAAACTTTTTTTTTGTAACGATTTATTTTCTACATTACTGTATTTTACAATGTATTCGTTATTTCGGTCTTCACTTTGCCAATGTATATGGTGATATATCAGTGTTAAATTGTAAGTAATTTATGTATGTACCAAAAATAATGATATGAATTAAACATTCTGGTTTAGTCAAGCGTTTAGATGT
The DNA here is from genome assembly GCA_026315105.1 of Locusta migratoria. Lineage (NCBI taxonomy): Eukaryota > Metazoa > Arthropoda > Insecta > Orthoptera > Acrididae > Locusta > Locusta migratoria. Next base: position 335,016,090 of record CM048746.1, on the reverse strand, counting down.
ACAGAGAAATTTGTGGAGAAGGACATAATTATTGCTGATAATGTGGAGCCACACAGTGAGAGAAAGTGCAGTTGCAAAGTAATGCCAAGAGTGTGTTGGACGAATCAGTGATTGGCAGTAATCGTGGTATGTCGTGTACAGAATGTTACTAGATGAATATGTTGACTTGTCACAAGAACTGATAACAGTGAACAGGAAAGGCTAATTACACTTTAACAAACTCATAAAGTCATTGTCCAGACTTTTTTCTTCCTCTCCCATCATTTCTGAGGCTAAAAGTGAATATTATCCTGCAGTTATTGAACTTACCAGTTTAGTCGGAGACAGTTTTTATCACAGTCTCATGTCTACGTAAAAGCTTACGTCTACGTAAAAGCTTACGTTTGACTCTTGGAACGACAGTAGTGTCCCGTTGCGGAGAAAGAGCAAACTATAGTAGAACTATCAATTGACATTCTAAGATGAACAGTAGGGGAAGCAACGCGAACACTCCAAGTGGCAGCAGAAGAATGGCATGATACAAACGGTGAACTAGCTATTTTTATTGCTTCTATTACATTTCCCAGTCACTAAATGTAATGATGAATTTTCCAATACTGCCACCTGTGTCTTAGTAAACTGGTCTGCGAGATTAAAAGCTAATGTATTTTCTGTTAATATACCACGACATCCAGAGTCTATCGCCATTAAAATCTGAATGACGAAACCGCGGAACATCATATTCACGTGTAAGGTAAGGTTCTTAGTGAATATATAGATTTTTTCCCAAGGGCGTTTATTGCTGTCCCTTGATATTAACAATTTATATACTATATTCCCTTTAGAAGAAGCTCTTGCAATCGTAGAAAACAATTTACGTCTTTTCAACAAAGAAATCCCTCAGGAACAAATTATGATTTCAGGATTTTAATTAACACTGTCCTTGAATTTTAATTAATCTTAATTTAATTGGCAACTGTATCAACAACTGATGGTCTTACAATGGGCAACACACTAGCTGGTATTCTAGTAGACATCTACATCCACTTTTTAGACGAAAAGTTTCTGAAAACTTTTCAACCACAAATTTAGATATTCTCCGTGATTCCAGATACTTAAACGACCTTTTGATCGTCTATAAAGGACCCAGTTATCTAGAGCTCACTTATTTAAAAATTTTAGCTAATCTACTGTCACCTGTTAACTTGGAAACGAACTTCGTTCGTTAAATTACAAAATATTTGACTCTAACCGTAGCTGACAATAAAGACGCATTTAATGTTTTTCTTAAGGAAATGTGCACTGACTAAATTGTATTAGCCTGGTCAACACATCCATTCGCATTCAAAACCATTTTTTCCCATTCTTCGATACGTATAGGTGTTTATACTCCTGTAATTTATTAAAATCTGGATCCGAAAGAAAACTGTTTAAAACTGTCGCTAATAATATCGGACACGACCCCACTTTAGTTGAAACATCTTTCATCAGAAAAATAGAGGATTACTACCCCTCATTCTTCTATTTGTGACTGCAAGGAAAAAAATATTTCTCTATCCATTTTGTAGGATCTGTACCTTATAGAATTCAGCATCATCTTAGAAAGAAATAGCCTACCACCAAAAGGCGCAAATGCAATGTTCCTCATAATTTAAAATTTAACGATTGCAATTTATAAGAGAGGTGTTTATAAAATTACAAGTTATGCATGTCCTTCATATTAACATAGGACAGACAGAGTAGAAGAGCTTTTGCTACTTGTTACAAAGTACACTTTTTGGGGAAAAATTGTACAAATATTCACAAAAATGTTGAAATGTTTGTTAAGCTTAAGGGACTTAACTGTGGGGTCATCAGTCCCTAAACTAACAAACTACTTATAATAAAGACGACACAAACATCCGTACCCGAGGGGAGATTCGAACCCCTGACCGTAGCGGCCGTGCAGGCTGTGACTGGCGCGCCGCAGACTGCTCGGCCACTGCGGCCTGCCAAATATTCACAACTTGTCTTATGCAATTTATAACTAGTAAATTAGAGACCAAATAGATGTTAAGGACGTTAGTATCTTGAATATAGAATACAAAGGGAAATTTTTAAACTTGTTGCTTTAAATGATAGTTTCATTCTTAACCGTTACATTACGTATTAAAATTTTTGTGTGTTCTGAAACCGTTACTTAGAAACTATTGAGGTCGCCCTCTTGTTTAAGTTCTTTTTCTTTTTAATGGTGTTTTATGCCTGGATGGCCAGGCTGGCAAAAGCCTTCTACGCTACTCTTCAGCAAGAAAGATGAACTTAATGGACAAGAAGTTGAATTCATAAAAACAGAAGCCAGTGGATATAAAATCTAAATTACAATGGCGATAAAACTTCGTATGAATACAATAAAAGAGGAGACGTTAACGAGACACATAGTATCAAAAACTGCCAAGGTGGCTAATAACACATGGTTAAGTCTTAAAATCACATGAAGGTAACTGCACCCAGAACTAAACGGAGCACTTTTAAAACAGCACTGAAACTCGCATTAGATAAGGGAGGGGCAGAGGCACGGTGGGCGGGGGAGGGAGGAGAGGGGTTTTAGAGAGGGAGGGTGTAAGGGACTTCTGGTGCAGGGGAAAAAGGGGGAGAGCCAGGCGAGGTTGGCTGAGGAGGGGGGAGAGGGACGCTCTTTTACAGGGAAGGATTAAGGTTAGTAGGAAGGATAGATGTCGGGACGGAGGGGGTCAGCTGGGACGGGCCTTGGTAATGGTGTGGCAGAGGCCCGAGATTGAAGACGAGGTGGGAAACCAAAGAATGTCACGATTCTTTTAGCTGTTACCAGGAGGCGCCACAAGTGATGCGGCCACTGCCAGTTCGTACAGAAGATCAGTCTGATGTTGCTCAAACAGCAGTCACTACTACAGTCCACAATGGCTAGTCACATTCGATAATAAGTTTAGAAACCTGCTGGTACTTGCCTAGCATACGTTTTTTCAATTACTGACAAACTTGATGTTATTTTTATGCGACTTGAGCACGTCTCATTTGTCTGTAGACACCACTAATTTTCTTTTGTGTAAATCACATCTAAAAAATCATGTGTGACTCGTTGTAGGTTATAATTTTATCAACACTTCTGAGCCTGTTGGAGTCGAAATCCGGCTAAAGTACTTTTAATTTAGCAAGTAACTTGTTGGGTTATTAATTTACACTTACAGTAAGTTTTGAGTAATATCGTCACTCAGTACACATACTTTCACAAGAGGGACTTGATATGGGATGATATTGGCTTTCCCGTGTCAGGTTAACCATCTTACAACTTATCGGGACTGCATGTGCTGTGGCCATCTTCTTGTGACATGGTCATAGTGACTGTGGTGCAGAAATACAATTGAATCGGCCTCTTTTTTTTAGTGTCACCGCATCACTTGTGCAGTTTCCTATGCAATCTGACAGCGTTGTCGTAATATTTGCCCGACATGGCGTGAACTCTGAGTATTTGATGTTCAAATGTTCAAATGTTTGTATAGTCTATGGGACTTAACTACGGGGTCATCAGTCCCTAAACTTACAAACTACTTATGAACTACTTACGAACTAGGACGACACAAATATCCATGCCCGAGGGGGGATTCGAACCCCCGACCGTAGCGGCCGCGCAGACCGTGACTGGAGCGCCTTAGTCCCCTCGGCCATCGCGGCCGGCTGAGTATTTGAGTTTGGCAGGTAGGTGAATACCTCTTTGGTCATAAGTACGTGGTCTTATCTTGGGGCAGTGTTTGTGCTCTGTTCCTCCTCTTGTGACGCGGCCATAGCGATTGTGCTGTAGGACCGAGGTTGTACCATGGTACTCACTACGACCTCTGGCCGATTATCCAGTTACGCTTTTGCTGACTGACGTGACGAGCGGCTGGCTTACTCGTGACGCTCTCCGCGTTCTGGAATCTATGGACCGATAACTGCCATTATTTGACAAGTGATCGACGCAGTACTTAAATTGACGTCTCCATTGGTGTTCCGTCAATCGTAATTTACAATTTTTTGTTTCAGAATATTCGTAAGGCTAGTAACCCTGATTTTAAATTACATTTCCTATAATTATCATTAAGGTGTTTCTTCCAATTACAAGACATTTTCTTATTTCAATAACATTTCTAAGTGATGATGGGTAATAGAAACAGGAAAAGCGAGCTCCTATTCAGATTCGTCCATTCTACGAAACCACCAACCACCTCAGCTTCGGTGCTCCTTCTATAACCTTTCACCAGTCTAATTACGCATTAATATAATTACTGATTTTCAAGCACAAATTGTACAATGATTGAATGTAATTATAACACAAATTAGTGAATGAGGTCCTGTCATTTGATTTCATTGAAACCATTAGGAGTCTCTCCTTACATTGCATTTGTGATGGTAGTCTAACTACAATCACTTATTCCACCTCTACATTTCCACTTGTTTTTCTACTTGATCCTATTTGTACCTTGTTCGTTTTGTCTTGACTTTGTGTATTACGGAATCTCTCTTAAGGTAAAATTTCGCTGCGAGTGCCGGCCGTAGCGGTCGGCAGCATCTGTAGGCAATTGTCCACTGCTCTCAGGCTTAGCAATGGGCCCTATGACCGCGACCGCCGCGTCTCAACCGCTCTGGGAGCAGTCTGGCAGTCGGTCGCAACTGCCGGCTCCGAGACCGCTGCAATGAGCACAGCGGCGCAGAAAGGCGAAGACGACAAACAGTTAGTGCAGTATGTGACCAGATACTCTTTTGTGTCACCATGTGCGTACATATTTCAGAAATGTGGCGGCAAAGGGGGAAGTGTGGAAGACGATAGAAAGATGCAATCTTACAATATTAAAGCTAGATTATTTTATTTGGGCCTTAATTCTTCTCCCAGCTGTAGGTTCAGAGGAAGAATTGCTGTAGTTGATGAGCAGGATCCCGAACATGATATAGAGATAGATATTCATGAGCTATGTATCGCAGCGTCCATCAGGAAACTGCCACGTTACCTCATTGATGAAGCAACATCTGACATTTAATGCTAAGTTAGGAGACATGAATGCTCTTCTAAAACCTCTTTCATCTTACTAGCTGAAATCAGGAGTCTTTCGTGTTCCTCTTATCGAACTTCACAAGAATTAGGTGTTTCGTCGTTTGGAGACAAAGGCACGTTATAGGGTAAGCTGGTACAATTTCGATCATTTCGGACAAATGTTATTGTAACTGGAAATATATTGAGAAAAGATGTAATTTTAATTATAGCACTAGTTCTTGGATGTTTAACTAATATGTAACACAAATATTAGACGATTACAAATGTCGGTATAGACACACAAAAAAGTTACAGAATTGAGAAAAATCGATCGAAAATGTACCACACTAGGTACAATTGTGATCACTTCCTAGTAGAATTTTGATTAAGGGCATCTTACAGATAAAAAGCACTTTTTCCGTCAGGCACCAAAGCATACTTCGTTGTACCAAACATTGCATTTTGGGTAGAGAATCTAGTCAACCTTAAATAGAAAATTTATAAGAGCTCGTTAGACTAAGTAGCTTCACTTACCTGCTAACGGGAAAAAATTTAACTCTCCTTAGCACAAAGTAGTATATTCTTGGAAAAGACAGGAGGATCTGTAGAAACCTGCTACGCTACAATGCCACACTACGAGACTGACAAATGGCGAGAAAATTTATGTTGATCAGAATTGTACCTATGTCGAATTTGTACCACCTTACCCTACTGCTAATACTTTTGAATTAGCTGTAATGTTGTAAACACAATGTAAAAATTACAACAAACAGTTCAACCACTGAGTCATTTCCATTTAAATCTATTATCTTCGCAGACTTTTATCTTATTTAAAATAAATGCAAAATGATGAATACGTAAATTGTTATACAGCAACTTAACGTAAATCAAGTGACATTTCTTCATCGTCTTGGATGAGAGTTTGTACTGTACTGATAGCTGTACGTGCTATATTTTCTTTCGACACGCATAAAATAAAGTCGAACTGAGATGGATTAATCCTCTGTACCTCTCTTCATCATTTCACAAATGACCTGCTGTTAAGTTGGCGTTAATACCCTCACTTATCTTGTTTGAAAACTGCTGTAAGGGCAAGATATAGTAAAGAGTACCATTATTTCCTCGTTATCTCTTTCCTCGTCCACCTGAAAACCTAGATGGTATTGGTACGCGCGAGTTCTTTCACAGAGACACGACACTGAGTGGCGTGGTCGCAGTCGCAGCCAAATAGTGCCTTTATTGTCTCCACACCTACTGTACATTTCACAATGAATGACCCCTGACTTTTAGCTCATATTGTGGTACATCGCACGACCAACACCGATGTTTTATACCTCGGCGGAATCATTGAAATATCTATTTTCATTTGGAGTAAGAATATACACGGTAATATTTAACAGAAAGCGTGCTTTTTCTGGCTATTTTCGGTGAATGTCAACTTTAAGGATGCACAGAAATCAGACTTTAATTAGAAGAAAGTTTTCCTTTGCACAGTTTAAAGATCCAACCTTGTTCTGTTTACAGACGCAGTTTCCTTATTTTCTGATAAGTCATTTTGTCCGAATAATGGAACACGTAGACTGATGCAGTTCGCGTAATGATTATACATATTAACAAGACGAAAAGTGTAAATGCAAGCTTTCTCCTTGCCTTTCAGAACTGTTATATTTTTATCCTGATAAATCTAAACCAAGTGGTAATATCACATAATTAATTTATTTGCTTTTTCGTTCCTATGCGCTACGTGCTCGCGTGTGCTCTGTTGCCGTTCTTCACAGTTGAATACGCGCTTCTGGCGCATTGCAATAGAGGCGGCGCGCGGGTGTGACAACTACGCTCCGCCATACTGCAGCCACTAACGCAGTTGCGTTACAAACTCTTAACTGACAAACACGAAGATAATATATTAGTAATGACATCTGATGGCAACAACAAAAGTTCAAGCTTAACAGCAATGACCTCTCCGTCTCAATAGCTACAACGATAAGCTTAATCGCAGCTTCTTGCGTTTTATATTATTTCGACGAAACGACTAATCGGAAAATAACGAAACTCCGTCTGTAAATAGAACAAGGTTGTATTTTTAAACTGTGCAAAGAAAAACTTTCTGCTAATTACTTTCTTGCTAATTGCATCCTTAAAATTGACATTCGCTGAAAACAGTCGGAAAAAGCACGCTTTCTCTCAAATATATGTCCTCCCATTTTCAAATAAAATGTAATATTCATACACCAAATAAAAGTAGACATTTCAAGGATTGCGGCACAAATTTTCATGTGTTGCAGATCGTTTGTCCATCTTACAGGAGCAGCAGACGTCGGGAAATTTCGTGATTTGCGAAGAATATACATGAATAGAGGTATAAAAACATCGATGTTGGTCGTGAGATGTGACCAATATATGAGCTCAAAGTCGGAAGTCAAATGGATAATAAACATGTGCACACACTCACAGCAGTAGTTAAGTCCGCAGTCAAGAGAGTCTCCATCTGCTAGTATGAAATTGGTTACAATATTTATATATAAAGAACAGCCTAGAGTGAAAAATTTATTTTTCTCCTCGACTAGTTTCGGTCTTATTTTAGACCATCTTCAGGAAATTAAGCTCCACAACATCAAATTTTGTAACTATCACATATTTTTGGAGACATTTTTTGTTTCAGTTATGGGGAACAGCCCTCTTATTTATAGTTTAGATTGCAAATTTCTTTTTCTCTCTTCGACTAGTTTCGGTCTTATTTTAGACCATCTTCAAGAGATTAAGCGTCATTGATGTTGTGGAGCTTAATTTCCTGAAGATGGTCTAAAATAAGACCGAAACTAGTCGAAGAGAGAAAAAGAAATTTGCAATCTAAACTGTTCTTTATATATAAATAAGAGGGCTGTTCCCCATAACTGAAACAAAAAATGTCTCCAAAAATATGTGATAGTTACAAAATTGTATCATTAAAAGGAAAAGATGAAGTGATTTAGGATCTTCAAGTGTGTAACAGTTACATGTCGCGCTTGCGATGTAAGCGCCAGCAGGCGGCTGCGGCCGTGTCGCAAGTCGTTTTCCCCGGCGCTGCTCGGCCCCCGCGGCATGTCTCCAGCGGACGGTGACGCCGCGTGTAAATCGGCAGTCACAGCGGGGCGCCGTCGGCAAAAACCGCCAGCTCTCCTCTGCCAGTCTTTCCGGCCGTCCGGCGAAAGGCGGCGAACCTGTGACGTCACAGACGCTGGGATTCCGCATTCGTCGCCCCGTCTCCCGTAGACGACCAGGGGGTTGCCGGCCGTATAAAACGCTCGGCTGGACTCCGAGTCGTCACCAGTCTCCAAGTGTCCACTGCCGACAGCAGGCCGAGCGTCGACATGGGCCGCACGACGAGGGTACTGGTTACAGCAGGCCTGCTACTGGCAGTGCTGAGCCACGATGGCGTGGCGAAGCCTTCGGGCCACGGGGGCGGCGGAGGCGGCGACGGCGGCGGGGGCGGCCACGGCCACGGACACCATCTGGGAGGACCCGGTGGCTACGCCCACTCGCACGCCTACTTCCACGGACCGGTAGCCGGCGCCCACCAGGCTGTGCACCACCACGGACACGGGGGCGGCGGCGGCGGCGGCGGTGGCCATGGACATGGTGGACACGGGGGCGGCGGTGGTGGCCATGGACATGGTGGACACGTTGGCGGCGGTGGTGGCCATGGACACGGGGGCGGCGGTGGCGGTGGTGGACACGGTCATGGTGGACACGGGGGCGGCGGTGGTGGCCACGGACACGGTGGACACGGGGGCGGCGGTGGCGGCGGTGGACATCACACGGACTTCGTCGCCTATCCGCTGTACAATTACGGTCATGACGTGTCTGACAAGAAGACCGGAGACCACCACGGACACCACGAGGACAGAAAGGGACACAGCGTGATCGGGGAGTACCACATCAAGGAGCCGGGCGGCGACGAGCGCGTCGTCAAGTACAAGGCGGACAACAAGCACGGCTACCAGGCGCACGTGACCGGCGGCCACAACGACCACTCCGGCTACCACAGCGGCTGCCACGGCTGCGGCCACCACCATGGAGGCGGCGGCGGCGGCGGCGGCGGTGGACACGGTCATGGTGGACACGGGGGCGGCGGCGGCGTTGGTGGACACGGTGGACACGGGGGCAGCGGCGGCGGTGGTGGACACGGCCATGGTGGACACGGGGGCGGCGGTGGCGGCGGTGGACACGGTCATGGTGGACACGGGGGCGGCGGCGGCGGCGGCGGTGGTGGACATGGTGGACACGGAGGCAGCGGCGGCAGCGGTGGACACGGTCATGGTGGACACGGGGGCGGCGGCGGCGGTGGTGGACACGGTCATGGTGGTCACGGGGGCGGCGGCGGCGGCGGCGGACATGGTCACCACCACTGAGTACCACCACTCCCTTGAGTAATCTGATTGTTCTGTTATGTTTGTTAATGCTTTTTTGTAAATAAACGTTTTTTGCACACACAAAATTAATAATAATGATATGGTAGGAAGTATGTTGCGCCCACAACTCAGAGGTCCGTGTATCGGAACCACGCTCTACTACCAGTTCGATCCCGCTCAAAGAAATTATGGCAACAAACACCCACGACATTATTTATCAGACATTGCATCAATTGGGCACTTCCAAGTTTGCAGAGTAGGAGATGTGCTGAAAGAAAACATACTACCTTTATGTATAAACTTATTCATTATCCTAAACCACAAGAGACAATTTAACTGTGACAGATAATCAATCATTAATATTCATTAAATCATTTATGACTTCACTTCTACACAAACTCTAGCAATAGTTGCTCATAACACAACAAGTCTCCACAATCAGAACTTCACGTACTCAAAGGGCAACCTGAGCAACAATACCAAGCTTTCCAGCCCTGTTAATACACAACTCGTTGATAGGCAGAGACATGGTGGTGGAGAGAACTGGTTTTATATTTTATTACTTTATTAGAAGGTTTATTAACCTTAAATAGCCCAAATATAAAATTTTACATTGGCTGAAGAATCAACACCGTGCCCTACCATTTCATTTTATCGTGTCCTTGGACTGATCAGAGCTTATCATAAAAAATATATAAAAATATAAAAAAATACAAGAAAATCATCAATGGCAATTTCTAAACAACGATATTAACAGATTTTTTTAATATCTGGACCACGGTTCCGTTTGAACCGCTAGAGTTACCAAAACCACAAGGATCACACCCTACCACATTCCAAACAATTCAGAGTACCAAATGCAACTAAGTTTTTACTATTACTAATCATATTATAGAGCTTTCAGATATTGCCTAAGGGTGTAGCGCTTCGGCCACTTAGGAAAATTAACAATTCTTTACAGCAATTTACACACAGCCAGTTCATCAACGCTCACCGTTAAGCTTTAACAAATTAACTCATTCAAACCAAACCTTTACGAGAACATCCGATAAATAATTTAAAATCTCAACCAGTAAATTACCTGCTCTTATTGTCGTGTAATATTTTCCAAGCAGTTTACGACAGGAAATTCAGTCAATATCTCATCATGATAGCTCTCAGTGATAACCGTATTTACTACGCTGCCAATGCAAGGAACTTTCAGCACTAAAAACAACAGCACACAGCGAGACGTTACAGTAATTAAATACAATGCTTGATTAAGGTAAAACATACAAACTAACCTGACTTAAAATCATTTAACATCTACCCACCTCTTAGACCGGCCATTTTTTGGTACCACTAGAACCCTTCATTACAGGACTGACTTCATGATCAACAGATGTTCAACTAGTACAGCAGGTAACAGTTCGTGCCTTAGATGTCCAACTAGTACAGCAGGTAACAGTTCGTGCCTTAGTTCCAGCCAAGCAAACGACTTACTCCTTACTGGTGCTGTCCGTATTTTCCCATCGTAGAAAACTTCACAACAGTTCCACCAAAAGCACAATCTCACTTGATCGGGGCGAATTCGAGTTTCAAAAGTTTCAAGGCGACATACCGTCATTCTACAGACGAGGGCTGCCACAGCGTGCCGACGTCTTCCTCACAACTCGCGAAAGTCTCTACGTCGATGCTTCACACATGCACGTCCCTCAGCTTCCAGCAGCTGTCCCAAAACACCCCCGCTCGCCTTGCGTTTCGGTCACCAACCACACGCACGCGCAGCGCCACCTCCTCGCTCGCCAAAGAGCCTCCTGTTTCTCTACTCGCTCGCCTCGCACGCCTCCTATCGATTGCATCAAAGAGTTTCGATCGAGGGACAGTAGTCAGTCCATGGCAAAGGAACACTCGAACTGTGTAACATGGTTCACTCCTAAACGCCCCTAGCAACCAAAATGACAACGTCACCCAAGACTACGGTAGTTCGTATATTAAAACGTTCCAAGCGGTTTACCCGCGTCGGATTCTGCAGCAGTTCTATTCCGACAATTGCGGATCACCTGACCAGCGAGCAGTAGATTAACAAACTTTAGAGCAGGAAACGTGGAAGGGCTGCCCAAGGATTGTATCGAACATCTTTCACTGAGACCCACAATTTATTTAAATAGATTTAACAATTAAAAAAAATTAAATTTCAAAAATTCTTAAATAAAATTAAACTGAATTCTAAAAGCATACAGTAAAAGAAAGGGTCCAGAGGTTCTTCAACCCGAAAAATAGCTTTTACAACACAGCAGACAAATGTAACCAGAAAAATGCACACTCTTTTACAACCTAAATAAGTTTTCATTAACTCATTGTGGCTTTTAAGAAAAACAATAAATTTGAACAACTAATCTACATAAGTCATATATCATAGGGAGCAAGTTGTACAATCCGTTGACTTAATTACGTAATTTAATGATTTGGTACAGTACTTTACAGAAAATTACGTTGCAGGCCACTTTAAGTCTGAAAATGCACAGAGCCTCTGGTATCACGAAACTCGCTACAAGAACTACATTACAGGAATCACCTGAAATGCTGAAGGAAGAAACAAATTCTGGCGCCCTTTTAAGACGGCAGAAGTTCACAATCCGGATCCAGTTTAGTGAAAATTTACATGATTTAAACATATAGAATCACGTAACTTAAGGTGGGATCCCAGGCAGAAGTCCAACTAGTGTACCTTCAGCCACAGGAGCACACGGACGGCAGCCAATCCGGTAAACGGAACTGTCCCCGCACACAGCGCGCCCGCTCGAACGAAACAGTCGACAGTCCCACTAAGCACGCCAGCAAAGGGCCCCACCACAATAACCACAACCAAAACAAAATCTGGCTCTATAACACACAGAGAGAACTATTATTATGCAATGCATTAAAAATACAAACACAAAAACGCCAGAAAGTACTCGAAAATTAAGGAGCTCAAGGTGTGTGAAGCCATTTCCCACAAGGGATCTTTGAATTAAGCAGTTTTAGGCAAAAGGCAGAACAATGACTTGCGGGGGGACAAAACTTTCACCAGTTAGGTAGCTCAGCAACACTCAACTAGTAACAGTCAGAATAACACATAGGGTGGGTAAGGAGTTTGCAATATCTTACCAGTCAGTCGTTACCCCAGGAAACGCACCACCATGCGCACGGTCAACTTCAAAATGTCGTTCCAGAGTCCGGAAACCACACTTGCTGTAAGACATACAGTCCCTCCCAACCGAACTCAGCCGTCCGCTTGTAGACAAACTGGAGAAGCAGCGGTAATCTTCACCACCTCAGCGATCCCTGTGCCATTCTGCCGCAGACGGACACACTGACACACATGACCACCTCGTGTGTAACTCCTGGCGCACTCGTCCTTGCCGTCCTCGCTCTGGTCTACATACTATCACTTGGTTACTCCTATTTCCAGGGCAGAGCTCCCTGGGTACGATCTCGCGCGCCAAAGTTAAACAGGTTCACGATCCGATAGATCGATATACAAGAGGGGCGATAGTGATCGCACCGGCTCAATCCATCCGCCTGGTTCTCTTATATCCGCCATTTTCCAGTTACTTACTGCAAATACTCTTCCAGGAACGAAAACAGCCAATATTACATCTGTCGGAGGCCAAGCTTAGGTCAGTAAATCCACCAAATTCCACTTCCGAACGCCGACATCGATAACTGTGTCCTTCCGTTTTGCTTATCGTCCAGCTAGACCTAGTGCCGGACACAACAACAACACACACACAAGCTGCTGACACGGCCTTGTCGCAGTGTCACCACAACACACCCTCCTCGGCACTGTCTCCCGCGTTCCCGCCGCCCGACTCAATACCACTCCTCTCCCCACGGCACTCCACTCCAGAGACACTATTCGCCATACATCGAAGCGGACGAACCAAAGATTAGACGTCTGGAGAATGCCGCCACGGCTCACTAGGGTTGGGTGTCCTTTTCTTTTTTCTGGTTCCTTGTCTGATTCAGTTGTGTATAACAGATATCACCTACACTGCCTTAGCCCTAACTATCGTGCTCATTCTCCCTCTCAAATAATATGTCGCACCCCTTATAATTTACGTTAGCCTCCACTGATCTTCTCTGTCCCGAGATTTCTCGACGTTTCTCAGCTTCCTACACATTAAATGCTCATAAAAAGAAGCTATCCTACTTTCGTGGAACTGGATCATCTGTGCCCTTCGGCCAAACCGAAAATCATTAATCTCGTCGTTGTCACATTCTCCGGAATCACCAAACCGTTTAAATCGACGTGTTTGGTGCGCCTGGGTCTGTCGTGCGGTCCACAAATATTCAGTACAAAAATGTCCTTGTACGGCTGTCTGCGTTGACAAAAAAAATGTTCCATTACCCAACAATCTCCGGTTCCTCCTGAGCCCGACAGGAACGTGCGGACGGATCCTTTTCATTCGCGCACCCGCTCTTGCAATCGTAACTCTTGCAACTCCGCCGCATCCTTAGCCTCCTTTTACTACTTTCAAATACGCATATGCAGTAAATTTTTATTTATTCACTTCCCAGAATTCTCATTGAGACGGCAGTCCTCAGTTACGTTGCATGTGCTTGGATGATTTTTGATTCCTTTCACGGCTACACATATACGTTTGTTTACAGAAACACAAAGTACAATTATCCTTTAACACGAACTGTAAGTACATAAAACTCTAGTACCTCAAAGATCTTATTTATATGATGCAACTTATTCTCTGAATGGCTTAATGTGTCTAATGTGATGGACCCGAATGGACTAATTCGGTCTAGAAAGTGTTATAATCCAAAATACTGCAAATCCTATTCGAAGCATTTCACAACTGCCTCATCAGAGGCCGTGTAAATTTGACTCCCACTGTAAGTAACACATGAAGCAACTGAAAGCATCATAATTGGATACATATCTATCGACTCACTGTCTCCCATTTCTTATAAAAGATACCGCGAAACGCCCACGTAGTTAAATATGTAGTTTAGGCTTTTTACTAAACCTCCCGCAGGCGTAAGGTTGGGACCAGTTCGCTCATCAGACGTGGGAGGGCCAGGCTTCCTGTCCTGTTCCCTCGGTATTGGTGGGCAAACTTCGACAATTTCAGCCAAATGTCCCTCCCCGCGACGGTGTCTGAGTGGCATTACTGCGTTGTTCTGTTGAAGTGTTTCACGCAAGTTCCTCAGATTAGTAGGGTTTCTTGTAATTTTTGGGCATGTTTGCATATAAATTGCTGCGTTAATGTTAACCAAAAGTAAGACTAGACATTAGGGAACAAATCATATTCAAACATTAGCGAACATCATGGAGTAATCAAAGAAAAATGTATAACTGAACATGGGGGAACAAGAAAACAGCATCCGAATACAGCGTCCGAATACTAGTGGCAAGGACATCTAATAATCTTAATAAATCTTATTTCTAGTCATTCTATTGCCGACAGTGTCTGCCCATCAGACGGACACCATGTTAAGTCTAATTTCACTGCAGTTACTGTGAAACAAATACTTGTGTATCTCTAGATCATATTCCAATTTGATGTAGCAAGTGATGGGCCTAATTTTTTCCGATCCATAAAGTAAGAAGCTTATCTCAAACCTTATAATTTTTGTGAATGTAAAAGTCTTAACAGCTTCGGTTATCAGTCCCTATGCTTGCAACCTACTAAAGCGGAGTCGCAATGCCCTATCTTGCCAATGTTAAATTTGCTAACTTTATGTACTTTTATCACTGGAACTGTTATATATAGAACTTTGAAATTCAGATTTGTCCGGACAATGAATTTGTTCTTTCTTGATTAGACAGAAGGAGGAAAAGCAAGTTTCCCACACGATTAACCTTAACCAACGTAATAAGGAAAGATATGTAGCAGAGATATTCTTTTTACATTCCCTAGTTGCAATGACGGCGACACATTACCATATTATTATCCGCAGCAACTGTTGTTGTTCCAGCCGCAGTGGCCGAGGGGACTGGGGCGCTCCAGTCATGGTCTGCACGGCCACTACGGTCGGGGGTTCGAATCCCTCCTCGGGCATGGATATTTGTGCCGTCCTTAGTCTTAGTTAGTTCATAAGTAGTTTGTAAGTTTAGGGATTGATGACCCCTTAGAGAAGTCCCATAAGCTCTACATACATTTTTGATCTGTAGTTGTAGCAACTTCTAACATCTCGTGTCTGTGGTTACAGGTAACCTGCTTGTTGCACGTCTGCCACAGTTTGTCGACTTTCGTTGAAAGCTTTTACCCAACGCGCCAACAACTGTTATGTACGTAATTGTCGATTACCTGCACGTCTCTTGAAGACCTTGATGACGCTGTCGCACTGTACGACCTCTGGGGCATAAAATCTTGATCCAACACCGTTGTTCCTTTTTCGAGAACATAGTGACACTGTTACCTCAGACCGCTCGCTCACAAGTGACTGTGTTTCCCTCGATTGTGCACACGCCGGTGACGTGGAAGGGCGAGTTCATTTGTTCGGAGCTAAGGTAGGTATGTCAACGAAGTGTGCTATCGGTGATAATAGTAGATTACATTACACAGTGTCTCCACTGTTCCAGCCGTCGTACATGTGGAATTAGAAAAAAAAAAAAAAAAAAAAAAAAAACTCAAGGCTGAGGACTCAAGTCTTTGTTGTGATCATTATTCACGAGATTATGTTTGATTTGAGCCTTTCATGGCCACGTTTGGCTGTCCTGGCGTCAACTGATATTCATAAGCCTCGGCGGAGTGGCCGAATGCATTGAGGTGCTGTGCTCGGATGCGCAAGGCCGTTTCCCGTCTGGGGCTAAAATCCTCTTTCGGGCATGGAGGTTTGTGCTGTCTTTAGTATAAGTTAGTTCATAAGTAGTTTGTAAGTTTAATGTCTTAAGCTTTACAAAGATTTGAACATTTGAATTTTGATATTCAAAATTACATGAAAGCGCAATACGTTATAGACCTGTCATATATTTCACCTGTATGGGTTGCATTCTTGATAAAAATTCGTCAGATCGTTGTAAACCTTAACCATACTTGTAAAATTTCAGTCGTGCTCTTTAACTGACAGATATATTACCGCCTTAAACAATAAATAAAAATAAAAGAATATGACAGGAAAATCCAAAATTTTATGACTCTTGAAACTTTAAATTCTGCTCCTGGAAATATAAGGATTGAGATTTATCAGGTTGTTATTTTGAAACGTTAATTATTTTCCGTTTTGAACTGTTAACATTATTTCCACTTTACTGTATTGCGGTAGCGTAAGGCAACTTCCAAAATGTCCATTTGTTGCTTTTATTTTGGACGCCAGAACACCTGTTACTATGAGCTCTTGGCGCTGTTCTCAAGTCGTGCGATATGTCTGTGACCAGAGTACCATTACTTGTAGTCACACTGATCAATACGCGTTAATACTGCAACAAAAGGGGTAATTTGATTCAGAGCACGGGCATAGGGACGGCCAAGCACGGTAGCTCGTTTGTGCCATGCGGCAATCAGTCCACTTGTCCCGAATAGCATCGCTGATTACATCCGCCTGTATTGTACACAGAAGTAATACAGTTCCGTACCATCTGTAAAGGAAGAGTCAGCTGCCCTCACCCTTGACATTCTCTACAACAACGCTAAGCGCCACGTTACACCGCTATCAACATTCATTCCGTTAGGGTGCATTACTGTCAGTTCGGTGTTTAATAAATTACTTTCTTTGGGAGAAGGCTTTTGACAATGTTGATTGGAATAAACTCTTTCAAATTCTGAATCAAGCATATAGGAAGCGTAAGGTTATTTACAACTTACACAAAAACCAGACAGCAGTTGTCAGAGTTAAGGGCATGAAAGGGATGCAGCGGTTGGGAAGGGAGTAAGACAGGTTTGTAGCCTTTCTCCAATGTTATTCAATTTGTACATTGAGCAAGCTATAAAGGAAAGCAAGGAAAAGTTTGGAGAAGGAATTAAAGTACAGGGTAAAGAATTAAAAACATTGCGTTTTGCCAACGACATAGTAATTCTGTCAGACAGCAAAGGACCTGGAAGAGCAGCTGAACGGAATGGACAATGTGCTGAAAGGTGCATACAATTATATATATATATATATATATATATATATATATATATATATATATATATATATATATAATTTTTTTTTTTTTTTTTTGACGACGTTACAGGGTTCATTTAATGAAATAAATCGCAATTTGCGATCACTTACGGCTGCACTGTACTAGGTTTAGATGTGATACCAATGTGCGGCGAATGAAAATTTGTGCCCGGCCGGGAGTCGAACCCGGGATCTCCTGCTTACTAGGCAGACGCGTTGACCACTCCGCCACCGAGGACACAGTTGCCATCCTGACTGCAGAGGACTCTTCCCTGCACGTCTCCCGCCACACCCAAATCTCCATTCGCCACGCTGTGTCTTTCCTATACCACAGTCAATTTGTTCTGTAAAGCTCGCAGCCACAATGCTGTATTTCCGCATCAGGGAGGACAGACCATTGTGATTTATTTCAGGTGCATATAAGATGAATATTAACAAAATCAAAACAAGGGTAATGGAGTGCAATCTAAGACAATCAGGTGATGCTGAAGGAATTAGATTAGGTAACGAAGCAATAAAGGAGGTAGATGAGTTTTATTACTTGGGCAGTAAAATAACAAAAGATGGTGGCAGTACAGAGGATATAAACTGCAGAATGGCAATGGGTAGAAAAGCGTTCTTGAAAAAGAGAAATTTGTTAACATCGAATATTAAGCATAAGGAAGTCCTTTCTTAAGGCATTTGTATGGAGTGTTGCCTTGTATGGGAGTGAGACATGGACGATAAACAGTGCGGACAGGAAGAGGAATGAGGCTTTTGAAATATGGTGCTACAGAAGAATGCTGAAGTTTAGGTGGGTGGATTGCGTAACTAATGAGGAGGTACTGAACAGAATTGGGGAGAAAAGGAATTTTTGGCATACCTTGACTAAAAGAAGGGCTCGATTGGTAGGATACATTCTTAGACGTCAAGGAACCGTGAATTTAGCAATGGAGGGAGGTATTTGGGGTAAAAACCGCAGAGGAAGACCAAGAGATGGATACAGTAAGCAGATTCAGACAGATGTAGGTTGCCGTTTTTATGTGTAGCTGAAGAGGCATGCTCAGGATAGGGTATTGTGGAGAGCTGAATCAAACCAGTCGCCAGACTGAAGACCACAACAACAACAACTTTTGACTACTTCTTAATTCGGCTCTTCATTACAACCGTTTACTAGGCTCGACTTAATAATATAGTTACATAGTAGATATTTAATTTAAATGATTAGTATTTTGTAACCGAACTACATAACTTGTCAAGTGTATTCAGAATAAGCTTACTGACTTGCCGGTGCCGTTTTCTTCCCCTTACTTCTGCAATGAATGTTTCCGATCTGCTGACAAATGTAGCCGTCTTAGGGCTATAAACACTTTTCATTCCAAAACAATTTGCACAGAAGGAGGTTGCTGTGGTCGTGGTCTTCTATTCGCAGACTGGTTTATTGCAGTTTCCTGCGCTATGTCCTCTGCAAGCCTCTTCATCTGAGAATACGAACGGCAAACTACATATTTTCAATCTGCTTATTGTATTCGACCCTCGGTCTCCTTCTGCACTTTTTAGCCCACATACTTCCTAGTAATGCTAAGTTGACAATTCCTCGATGTCTCAGAATGTGTCTTACCAATCTATTCCTTCTCTTAGCCAGGATATTCCAGAAACTCAAATTCAAATGTTCAAATGATTCTCAAGCTTTAAGGGACTTAACTGCGGGGTCATCCGTCCTTAAACTTACAAACTACTTATGAACTAACTTATACTAAAGACAGCACAAACATCCATGCCCGAAATGAGGATTCTAGCCCCAGACGGGAAACGACCTCGCGCATCGTAGCATAGCACCTCAATACGCTCGGCCGCTCCGCCGCGGCTCCAGAAACTCCTTTTATCCCCAATTCTCTTGACCATCTCCTCATTACGTATGTGGTCTACTCATCTCATCCTTATGATTCGTCTGTAGCACCACATTTCTAAAGCTTCTATCATCTTTCTGGCTGAAATCCCTTTCGTCCACGATTCACTCCCATCAATGCTACACTACAGACAAATACTTTCAGACAGGACTTCCTAACATTTGAATTAATTTAAAAAAAATGAAATTAATATTGTATATAAAAAAATCACTTCTTCTCATAGCCATTCTGCATTCTATTTCTTCTTTACTTCGGCAATCAGAAAGAATTTTGCTACCCAAATGACAAATCTCATCTATTTCTCTTATTATCTCATTACCTAATTTAATTTCTTCATCTTCACCTGATTTTCTGACACTACATTCTATTCTTCATGCTTTACCCTTCTTGTTGATACTAATCTTACATCCTCCTCTCAAGACGCTATCCATTCCGTTTAATTGTTTTTCCAGTTCCTTTCATGTCTCTAAAAGACTTACTATGTCATCAGCAAACAGCAAATTTTTTATTATTTTATTTATAGCTGATCTGCACTTTCTGTCAACATTATTTTTCAGACGTCTGTACTCCCGTTTCCCTGCTTCACTTGCTGAATTTTTATATTTTCTCCTATCATCAATTAAGTTCATTATCTCCCGTTTAACCGAGGGATTTCCGTTAGGCCTTGCCCTTCTGCTATATGATCCTCTGCGACCTTCACTACTATATCTTTAGAAATGTTCAAATGTTTAAGAACCTTATGGTACTTAACTGCGGGGCCATCAGTCCCTAAACTTTCAAACTACTTATGAACTTATACTAAAGACAGCACAAACATCCATTCCCGAGGGGGGATTGGAACCACCGGCCGCGGTGGCCGAGCCGCCTGCGGCGCGCCAGTCACGGTCTGCACGGCAACTACCGTCGGGGGTTCGAATCCCTCCTCGGGCTTGGATATGCCGTCCTTAGTATTAGCTACTTCATAAGTAGTTTGTACGTTTAGGGACTGGTGACCCCGTAGTTAAGTCCCATTAGCTCTACAAACATTTGAACATTTGAACATTGTTTTGATTCGAACCCCCGACGGGAAACAACCTCGCGCATCGTAGCATGGTGCCTCAATGCGCTCTGCCGCGGCATATATCTTTAGAGCTACCTGTTCTTCTTGTACTGCATTTCTTTTCCCCGTTTCAGTCAGTCATTGCCTAATGCTCCTTTTGAAACTCTCAATCACCTCTCCTTCCTTCAGTTTTTCCATCTTCTTAAATTTCTACTCTTTGAAGTCTCTTAAACTTCAATACACAGTTCATAACCAGTAAATTATCGTCAGAGTCATATCCAGGGGCAGACATAAACCTATAGTTTAAAACCTGGTTTCTAAACCTATGCATCACCATTTTCAGGTCCATATGGTATCTTCCATGGTATCTATCTTGCAGGTATACAGCTTACATTCATGAAGATTAATCCAAGTTTTAGTGACTGTTGAATTGTATTCTGCACAAAATTCTACTAGGTGATCTCCGCTTTCATTCCTTTTCCTTATTCCATATTCACCTACCACGTTTCCTTCTCTACTCTTTCCAACTTTCGAGCTCCAGTCCCCTATATATATATATATATATATATATATATATATATATATATATATATATATATATATATAAGGTAGACGAAAATTTGATTCCGGTAGGGGACTGGAGCTTATATATATATATATATATATATATATATATATATATATATATATATTATCATACAGTTTTTCGGTCTCGTCATCGTCGGCAGTGCTTGTTGGCAGTGTTAGGTGTTGGCTTCGTGTCTCTCTTTACTACGATAATGCCTTCACTATGCTGTTCGTAGTAAGTTATTGTATTGTCTAGAGGATAGAACATTCCATGCTCCAATTTCGTAGAACGACTGTTTTGTTTCTCTTGATGACGACATCCTCCTGAGTAGTCACTGCCCGGAGATCCGAATGGGGGATTATTTTAACTCCTGAATGTTTTACCCAAGAAGACGCCATCATCATATATTCATATGGTAGGGTTTCATGTTTTCGGGAAAAGTAATGGCTGTAGTTTCCCCTTGCTTTCAATCGTTCGCAGTAACTGCATGGCAAAACCACATCAGCTGATGTTACAAGGCCGGCTCAGTAAATCATCCAGACTGCCCTGTAAGTACTGAAAATGCTGCTGCGAACACGACGCTTTAGATCTCCAATTAAAATTTGTGTAGTTGTTGTACCATGCCATGAACTGGAAATCACTTTAAATGAAGTATCATTAAACACGGATTTAAATTGAATACGACTTTCTTCCTCGCATTCAGAACGTATATTATGGATGCCGAATGTTAGATTCACCACATAGAGATCACCAGCTTACCTTTACAGTTTGGTTTCTCGTTTTCAGACATTATCATTTTCAAAGCATGTCCGCCCCCCGTAGCTCAGACACTACCACGCAGGGGGCCCGGCTTCGCTTCCCGGCAGAGGACTGGGTGTTGTGTTACGTCATCATCATCTCCATCATCATGGACTTGCGAGTCGCCGTAGAGCCGTCAAGTAAAAAGACTTGCACTACGCGGTTGAACAATCCCATGCGAGATCTCGAGGCCAAAAATGCCATGTGACATTAATTTCTTTTCATTTCAAAGTAAGTCAAAGTCGAAGGTTATTTTCATTATTTTTCTCTGATCGTAATGGTAGTATACCTTGCTGAAATCTTAATGAAATTATTAAAATTTCTCATATAGTATTGTACATCTACATCTACATCTACGTAGATACTCTGCAAATCACATTTAAGTGCCTGGCAGAGGGTTCATTCACCACTTTCATAACTTTTCTCTACCGTTCCATTCTCTAATAGCGCGCGAGAAGAAATAACAACTAAATCGTTCCATTTTCGATCAGATTTCTCTTATTTTATTGGGATAGTCCTGTCTCCCTTAGTACATGGGTACTAGCTAAATATTTTCACATTTAGAAGTACAAGTTGGTGATTGAAACTTCGCAAACAGATCACTCCGCAATGAGTAAAGTCTTTCTTTTAATGATTTCCACCTCAATTTGTGCAACATTTCCGTGACGCTTTCCTACCTGTAAGGTGATGAAACAAAACGAGGTGCCCTTCTCTGAACCTTCTCAGTATCTTCCGTCAGTCCCACGTGGTGAGGGTTCCACAATGGGAAACAGTACTCCAGGAGAGGACGCACAAGTGTGATGTAGACAGTCTCTTTGGTGGACCTGGTGCATCTTCGAAGCGTTCTGCCAATGAAACGCAATCTTTGGTTCGCCTTCTCCACAATATTTTCTATGTGTTCTCTGCGGTCTAAGTTGTTCGTAATTGTAAATCCTAGGTATTTGGTAGAATTTGCGACCTGAAGGTTTGACTGATTTATCGTGTAATTGAAGTTCAGCGGATTTCTTTTAGTGGCCATGTGTATTACTTCACACTTTTCTTTATTTACTGTTAATTGCCAATTTTCGCACCAAGTAGAAATTTTGTCTAAATCGCTTTGCAGTTGCTTTTGATCCTCTGTTGACTTCACTAACCGATAAACGAACAGCATCATCCGCGAACAGTCTAAAGGAGCCATTTAGATAGTCTCCTAAATTGTTTATAAACACAAGGAACAGTAGGGGACCTATAACGCTTTCCTGTGGAAGATATCACTTCTGTTTTACTCGATGACTTACCGTAAATTACAACTGTGTCCTTACTGGTAGGAAATCGTGAATCCAATCACACAATTTGGGAGATATTCCCTAAGCACGCAATTTCATTAGTAGCCGCTTGTGGGGTACAGTGTCAAAAGCCTTCCGGAAATCCAGAAATATACACTGTAGATGTATAGCAGCTATATGATAAGTACGGTTTCAACCGAAAACTAATAGTCATTTACAAATTCCGGTGTTCAAACGTAATCTGAATATATATAATGAAATTTTATGGATTAATTAAATAAATTGTTATTAGTTTAAAAATTGCTCTTCCACAAAATACATCTCTTTGTTACATATTGCCGTTAGTATACATCATACCATCATATAGTCTGCCTCACACATATTGCAAACTTCACCGAACATTGTTCAGTAGAAAGACTACACTACAGACTTCATTAAAGGTAAGGAAAGAATTCGTGAATGATATGAAAAGACAACTGCTAGAAAACAGCATTATAGCTGAAAGGATAATTAATAAAATTAATGAAACACGGAAAAGCTATGATGCATTTGGTCTTTCATGGGGAGTAACTTTAATATCAGCCGAGATCAGAACATTGTCACGTAGAATCCTTGACGTCTCACGATGCTGATCTGACTTGACGTCGCTTCCACTCGATGTCAGTGTAGCCGAGGTCATTTGAAATGCATTGCGGAGAGACTAACGTCCAGCGACCATCGATCGTGACACGTGTTCAGTGTGGAGCGGAGGGAAGCGAGTGTCGCGAAAGAAAACAACGCCCTCCACTTTCCCCTTTAACGTCAGTGACGTTAATATCAACAAAACACTCTCAGGTATTTGTAGATGCTTCAGCAAAGTGGCAGCTGACGTAATCAATGCGTGATAGCAGGCCATCAAATAGGTGAACGGAACGAATTATGTTCAGGAACAGGAGAGAAAATATTTTATTGCTCCAAGAGGAGTGAACAGCTCATTTACCTGTACAGTCCATTACGATAATGCGGGAAATTTATCGCTGTCCGGAGCTCAGAAAAGAAAGAAACGTTGTCGTGTGTGATTCCCTTCTGTCAAGTCTCTCCAAGACGACCGTATTGACACTGTCACAGCGACATGCTTTGTGCAAAGCGAAATGGTATGTAATAACCACTTCACAGAGACTTATTAATCTGTGTCTACTGAGGCTCAAACGATGGACGTCGATAGATATCATTGTCAACTTGTTTACTCGAGCGTTCAACGACAGTTCTGTTTACGACTTACGTAAACACTTCTTACCCGTTCACGTTGGAAAGGGTGAGGCTATATTCCCATTTAAAATATTGAACACTGCTACATTTGTTAGTGTGTTTGATACTTTCGTTCCATAATGGCTCATTGTTACAAGTTTCGGAAAACTAGATTCAGAATAAAGATGTCGACATGGATTACAATAACCTGACACTCAATGGTCTGATATTTTTGGTACGTAAATTTTTCTTTTTCATTGTAATGACTGGTTTCATGCAGCCCATCACGAATTCCTTTCCCGTGCTAATCTCATTTCACAACAGGGTTTTCACTCTGTGACCTTCTTTTTCTTTCATCTACGACATCTGTCTGTCTTAACACATCTCCTGCCATCCTGTCCTTTTTCTCGGTGTTTACAATGTGGTCGTCTTTTCGCCTTTACTGAGTAGATTCTTCATGTTCTATATCTTAACACTTACCTAATTTTCAACACTCTTCTGTAGAACCACATCTCAGACTCTTGTGTTCCTTTCTGTTCCAGTTATCCACTTTCCATAAAAAGCAGTGTTCCAAATGTATTTACTTCATTGCTTCTCCGAGGTATATATATAGAAAAAGAGGTGCAAAAATCTTCAAAAATGTTCAAATGTTTGTCAATCTAAGGGACTTAACTGCTGTAGTTATCAGTATCTAGTCTTGGAAACTACTTTAACTTAAACTCATTTATGTTAAGGATAACAAACACACACGCACGCACACACAAACACACATACACACACACACACACACACACACACACACACACACACACACACACACACACACACATGGCCAAGGGAGAACTCGAACCTCCAAGCACACCACAGGAACCCGTCTTAGCGCGTTCGACTACTCCACCGCGGAGCAAAACATTTCATTCCAGTCTGAAACCCCTTTGTATCTGAGTACTCCGTTGTCGATCTTACAACATTATTATTCACTGTTGGCTCTTGTACATGATGTATTAAATTACAATCTTTCTCTATAGTCTTCTACGATTTCTATCCGTTTCGTAATAGTGTGTATATTTTGATTACGGAACGGATTTTACAAGTTGATAAGTCCTATACGTCACGGGTTTTTTTTCGGCATTCCTTCATCATCATATTCCCCATCCATTACTTCCAATCACCATCCTTGCCTTTTTAATTCTACTGAAGTTTATTATTACATAATAACTAGACTGAAACATATTAAAATAAAACAACAAATGAAGAAGTGGACTGTTTCAAAACTGAAAAATGAAAATGCTAGCCACTTCATAGACAATATGGAAAGAAAATGTGGAAAGTTAAGATCGAGGTTGGATGTAACAGAAGTATGGTTTACCACGAGAGATGCAATAATGGAAACTTTAGAGAAACAAGTTGTAACACCGAAAGAAGGAGAAATGAAAAAGAATGCATGACATAGAATGTATATAGCAAAACGGACGAAAAGAGTAATTGGAAAAAATTACTTTCCGAAAGAATTTAAATCACAACATGTAACCTGAAAAACGGACTTAGGAGGTCGACTGACACAGTAGGAAAAGACTGGAAGAATAACAGTGATATCACAGTTACAAATATAAGGAAAAATATATGGATTTTTCAGAGCTATAATACAGAAAGAATAAAGAAAATTAGCAAGCAAGGAACGCTAATTGAACAGGGGAAGGTCTTTAAAACCGTACGAGTTACTGTAATTGATAAACTTAAGGAGTTCAATTTTCACACGTCATAGTCATGTAGAAAATATACAGATAAAACTGTTAACTACTTCAACTGATGAATATAAAGGGTGGCCAGATTACAAAAAATTATATGTAAAGGAAAGAACAGACATTTTTCTAGGTACTAATCCATTTCATATTTATCTACAAAATCTGATAACGAATATAAAAAGGATGAATATGTACGAAATGAAGTAAGTATGTACTGTACATCATACAAGGAATATGGTACAACACATTACTTTTTGTGAACGTAAAGTTACATTGCAAGTAAAAGATTTATTTAACGTCCATGTCTGCTTTAGCGTTCTTTTATCACAACTGCAGTATATACGAAATTATCCTTATGTGATTGGTTTTCCTTTCTCTAAACGCTGCACTAGTTGATGAACTGAGAAGCACACTTTACGACAGAAAGATTAACATTGGAATTATAGTTTTAGTCAAATGTATTTCAAACCTAACGTTGTCCCACTTATATTGTTCCCGCCTGGCTATTAATGTCTGAGATTAACATATTTACAGAAGGAAGAGGTTTGAAGTTAGAAGCAATGAAAGATCCCAATCAGAAAATTACGGAAAAGAAATTAGGGAAATTGTTGCAGGCATTTAAATGAAATGGGAAGCTAATTAACGGTGGAGTGTTGTGTAAGCAGAACATTACAAAAAGAATCGACGAGTGGTTACCTTTAACAAGAGATCCATCGGTGGTTGGAAATTGACTGTATATGAAATTTTCATAATACGATAACCACTCGCCGAACAGTGGATGACAGTTCGTCAGTATCAAACTACGACTTGTGTAGCAGACCGTAAAGTAAGATAAGTGACATGGTGATATTGGGATAGGAACATTACGTAAGTCAGAAACATCGGACTTCCAAAAATTTACAAGAAAATCGACTGCAGATTCTATTACCGGTAAATGATAATAGTATGGAATAACTTTTGAAAAAAAAAAGAGTGGCATACTACACGAAGTATCACCATTCAATATTAACTAAAACCAGTGCCATCCATTGTTCCGGTGATTCAACAAGGCTGAAAAATACAATATGGGTGGAGAGAAGACAAGGCAAAATTAATAATAAAAATTCATAAGTGCGAATTTAAGTGAGAGATTTGGTTTATTTATAAAAGTGAGATCCGCGCACAGCACATATATTTACCTGACTGTACAAAATTCACAGCACAGCGGCCACATAAAATGAAAAAGTACAGCTCTCGTCTGCAAGATGCTACCGCTACGGAGTACCAGCCAAGAGTACTCTCTATCTTCAGTCTTTTACAAAAATTGAAAGTGATGTTCTTAAATTTTTTCTCTGACATTCATAGATAACTTTTTTTACGTGCCGAAATAATATAAAAATACAAAATTTTCTTTTTAATATTGGTGGGGAATGGAAACCCTGTCATCATACACTGGTAATATAATTTAGAGACGTACAGACACTATGTTCTAATGCCGATCGTAGTGCGGTGCTCCACCCGATTTTAGTCCTAGTCGTAACAATTTTAGTACGCCAGTAGGTTAAACCCTCGGCAAATCTCTCCGAGCGCAGAGTTGTAGGTCATAGTCAGAAATAGCCTCACGGATAGTCGTTGCCAGGCGAGAAAATTAGCGGACGTTTGAATTTTGAAGTTTGCGGACATTAAATGTTCATATGACTGGTGTGATCATTACAGGAATCGCATATTATTTACATAAAAAATTACGGTTTACAAGGCAAAGTATAGTTTTCGTTATACTATTTGGGCCATCAGGGGACAAAGAAATGTCTGAGATATCGTGAAAGGTGGTGATTTTGTATGGCGTTGTAAAATTGTTCCGTCGATTACTGGATGCAATTGTTTTCGGATTTCGATCTTCAAAATTCAAAAATGTTCAAACTTTTGTATAGCTTATGGGACTTAACTACGGGGTCATCAGTCCCTAAACTTACAAACTACTTATGAACTAGCTAATACTAAGGACGGCACAAATATCCATGCCCGAGGAGGGATTCGAACCCCCGACCGTAATGGCCGTGCAGACCGTGACTGGAGCGCCTCAGTCCCCTCGGCCACAGCGGCCGGCTTTCGAACTTCCTTCGTTCCATGAACAAGTAGGAATACGTAAATAATATTAACGCTCTGATTCCATTATCATGAATAATGTCAGGTCTACCAAATGAAGAGCTGTAGAAAATACACTACCGCAAAATTTAGCATATCTGGAAAGATTTTGGTGATTTTTATCTGATTACGGAGTTGAAACAAGAGGAAATATAGATCAGACTCGATGAATGGAAATCTCAGTTCCACAAAAACATAACCTCAACATCAGCATGGCAGTGATCATGGCAGTCAACAGAACTGGGCAACCAGCGAGTGTAAAACTACAACCAGCGAGTGTAAAACTAGGAGACCACCTATTAGAGTTTACTGATAACTATCCTTACCTCGGAAGTGTAAGCTACAGTGTTAATTTGGTCAGAAATGAAATCACCAACGGAGTGAAAAAAGGATCTGAATTCTACCAAAAAGTAAGAGCGCTTTTATGGGGTGACTTGGTCCCAAAACCAGCCAAACTGATTATACTGCCGAGGTTATATTCGTTTCCTCAAACTCGACAGAGATGTAATAAGGAGTGATAAAAACACGCACAACGAGAATCTGTAACGAAAAAGAACTGATGTAACTTTTGCTTCCTTAACACGCAGTGTTTTTTACAGAAAGAAAATCGGACATTTTATTTTCGTCATGAATTTCCCGAGTCGCCGGCCACAGCCGCGCCTTGGTAAACGGCAACGGATGCCGTCGTCTTCCCGCATCGTCGCCGTCCGCCACAGCCGGAAAAGGGAGGGGGACCGAGACGCATTCGCAGTTAACAGACTCGTCTTGGACAACGTACCTTAAAAGGGAGGAGTGCTTTACTCGTAACCCTTTCTCAGGAAAAGATTTGAAGCCGCAGTGGATTAACCGTGCGCCCTGGGGAGCAGTGCTGCGGTGCGCGCGGCTGTTCGCCGTCGGGGCTTCGAGTCCCTCCTCGGGTTTTGGTGTTGTCCTTAGGATAGTTTACCATAAAACAAATTACGGGTATGCTGCCGAATGACGTCGTCGCCAACCGCTGATATTTCGACAGGAAGAGTCCCTGTCATTCTCAAGGTGCAACTTCACTCAAGGAAGCAATGTGCAAGCGTATTTAATACGCACAGTACAAGTCACTGCAGAGTCAACATAACCAAAGATGATCAAACATATCGATAGTTACTGTTAATCGTGAGGCAGCATTCAGTCCCTCTGTTTGTTGACGAGAGACAGTGCCGGATTCCAAGCAGAATTTAAACAAACACCACCTCCGTTTATAAGGTTGCTTGCTAGTTTAATTTCAACAGTTTCCTTTTTATGATTAAATAAACAGTGCCACCACAGCATAAATTGTAAACTTACCTGAACTGATTGATGTTCGGCAAAAGGCCCGCCATTCCTACAAGAATGGAATGAAAGAAAAGAAAAGTTTTGCGTCGAGAATGTGAAACGTGTCCATAAAAAAATTGTAAGAAAATGTCTAATATTGTGCCTCCTGTTTTGTGTCGAGTAACTTGCTTGCAAAAAAATGTATAATATTGCTTCTACTGTGTGTATCGATATGTGTACTTTAGTCTGTGAAGTTTCATCTTTGGCAAAGATTATGTATCGCATAGCATTGTAGCTCGCGCAGAGAGAGTGGGACTTGTGGTTTAGCTCGCTTAGAGATCGGTTGAGTTGTGTGTATGGCTCCGATGTGGAGCAGAGGCTGCTGTGCCAGCAAGTTGATTTGATTGTATTTGGAATATATATTGTATTTTTATTACTATAAAAACGTTGTACCACCGCTGGAATGAAAGTAATTTCATTTCATGCCATTATGAAAAGGTTGTATTATGTAGATAATGTAATGGTGATTATTAATAAGTAACAAAGTTGACCTTTCTTTCCTGTTTTATTTACGTAGTTCGAAGATTAACCTACTTCCTTTATTTGGTAATTTGTCATTTGTGGGTTTAAAGTGCAGTATTGATTTTGGTAATCTTGTTGAACAGATTTCGTTATTGGTGCCGTAGTAAATGATTGTTATGCATCACTGCAGTTAATCTATTACGATACTGAATTTTGATAATCAGGTACTGATCTGCATAAAATTCTCGCAGTCAAATTTTTTGACTAGTCAGTGTGTGTGTGTGTGTGTGTGTGTGTGTGTGTGTGTGTGTGTGTGTGTGTGTGTGTGTCAGGTTATATGTCACAGTTCTTTTGTTAAAAGATCCGTTGCGCACATAATCAGTTCAATGCACTGTTTCTTATTTAACAGTGTATACATCAATATCAGGGACATAATTAAACCAAATTACTATGTTAATGAACAATTTGTTGCCGGATTTAACTACACACACACACACACACACACACACACACACACACACACACACACACACACACACACACACACACACACACACACACACAGCTTTTAAATGGCAGCGTGTACTGTCGAAATATCGGCGGTTGTCGACGACGTCTCCCGGCAGAATACCCGTAAGTTGTCTGAACATTCATTAGGCCGGGAAAACTTAAGATTTATTTCACATCGTTTACCTTCGTTTAAATAGTTTGTAAGCTACGGACTGATGACCATGCAGTTGAGTCTGATAGATTTACAAGCATTTAAACATTTGGCCAACTTTAGGTTACGGTAGTTACATTAAAAGTGGGCCTTTGCGATCGTCTTTTGACAGCTCGAAATTTAAATGAAAATAACGACTTAACTATTCATCTGACACGAAAATTGAATAATCTGATTGGTAGAGGAGAAAATTCTCTACAACTTTGCTCTCTTATGTTTTTTTTTCATATCACGTAGCGTTTGAACGATATTTGCAAAAATAACGGCGATTTTAGGATGTCCGTCCGTCTGTCTGTCTGTCCGTAACGTGTTCCCTGTTTATAAGACGAACCGTTCAACCGATCAGCACCAAATTTTACATACATGATTGTAGGCCGCCAGAGACCAGAACCTCCCTTTTTCAAATTTTTCGGACAAAAAATACGGTAGTAATACCTAAAGCCGTTTGTAATATAATTGTAATTGCAAACGAACCGTTCACCTGATACGATAATTGAATAACCTGATTGGTAGAGGAGAAAATTCTCTACAACGTAGCTACCTTATGGTTTTTTTTTTTTTTTTTTGTTTTTTCATTTCTCGTATCGTTTGAGACATATTTGCAAAAATAATGGAGATTTGACACCCTCCATTGAATTAACGTAAACCAGCCGTTAGATGTCACGTGAGATTCCTCGCGCAGAACTCTCTGTGGCATACGGCATCTTGCGTGTATTTGATGTTTTTATTATTGTAACTTACACTTTGTCATTTCAAAGCAATGGCGCACTGAAGAATTAACAAAAACACTTCTTCGTACGATAAATGATAATCTAGTGTCTACAAATGCCATATTAGCATCAGTTAACAACGGATATCAACAGAAAGAGATTATAGGACTCGTGTTCTGATTGATAGCCGTAGCGTTACCGTCATGGACAGCGGTGCTGAAGGTCGCCGGTTCAATCCCGCCCACCGGCAAAAATTTATGCCGGGCGCCGTGGCTCAGCGCCCCCGGCCAGAGGGCTGAACGTCCTCTGTAATAAAAAATGCTGAGCCAAATGATCAATAAACGACCAAGAACGAACAATGAAAACGACCGCAAATCATAGATATACCTGAAGAAAAAAAAATAGCGTAGTGGGCAGGGCGTTAGACTATGATACCAAAGGTCGGTGATTCGGAACCCGTCACTACCTAATTTTTTTTTTTCCTAAAAGGGTCTCACACCCTCTTATTAATTAATTTTTTATTATTTAGATTATTATTTTGGTCCAAAATGTTTGCAAAAAATTATAAAACTACAGAACTAAAGTGGACTGTAAAACACGTCAGTGCGATTTTTTAAAAGACTTTAAGAGTCGTTAGTGACGACATTCTGATGGTTGACTCATCGCCCTTCTTGTACATATTAAACCATCTACCCTTCCCCACCCGTTTCTAATGATAAGTCATTATGGTAAAAAATGTGATTCATGATCTTTTCGTAATGACCAATTGAGTAACTGCAAAAACATCTTTTAGAGAAATTTTCTAACATCGAATATTAATTTAAATGTAAGGAAGTCTTTACTGAAGGCATTTGTGTGGACTGTTGCCTTGTACGGGAGTGAAACATGGACGATAAGCAGTGCGGACAGGAAGAGAATAGAGGCTTTTGAAATATGGTGCTACAGAAGAATGCTGAAGATTAGGTGGGTAGATCGCATAACCAATGAAGAGGTACTGAACAGAATTGGAGAGAGAAGGAATTTTTGGCATACCCTGACCAAAAGAAGAGATCGCTTGGTAGGACACATTCTTAGACATCGAGGAATCGTAAATTTAGCATTGGAGGGAAGTGTGTGGGGTAAAAATCGCAGAGGGAGACCAACTGTTCAACTCAAGTGTTTGTAATTCTATCGGACCAAACTGCGTGGTTATCAGTCCGTAGCTTACAAACTACTTAAACCTAGGTAAACTAACCTAAGGACAACACACACACACCCATGCCCCAGGGAGGACTCGAAGCTCCACGGCGAGAAACCGCACGCTCGGAGGGAGACCAAGAGACGCGTATAGTAAGCAGATTCAAGTGGATGTGGGTTGCCTTTCTTATGAAGAGATGAAAAGGCTTGCTCAGGATAGAGTAGGGTGGAGAGCTGCATCGGGCCAGTCTCCGGACTGAGGACCATAACAACAACAACATCCCCCGTATGATGCGAGAACCGCACTTCGTTATCTTCAGCGACGTTAACGGACCGCATCGACCCGCCGCCACCTGCAGTGGAGACGGCCGCCTCTGCAGAGCCGGTGCTCGGTGGTCTCCCGGCGGCTAGCGGCTGCTGGCTGTGGCTGTGGCGTTGCGTAACCGCCGCTCTGCCGCCGACCCACCTGTCTGCCGCGGTCGGCGCAAGGCCGCCGCCGGCGCCACGGTCGCACGCGCTGTCGGTCAGGGTCGCGTCACGCTACACCGCAAGTTCTGCCTGCCACTGCTGGCGCCGCTTCCCGACCGACGAAGCCGTCGGCCCTGGTAACATCGGTAGAAGTCTGCGCGGATGCGGATATATTCGCGGTTATCCGCAGTATTTTTTACTTCGCGGATAAAATTGTGACGACCATATCCGCAACCGCATCCGCGGCACTTTATCCGCATCCGCAAGTGCGTTATCGGCATCCGCATATATTAAAGTTTTGATGGGTAATACTATTATATAGCAGTATTTAAAAATAAGGTATGAAATTGTATAATGGTTTTGATTTTCCGCCGTATGCAAGACACCTGATTTGTAATTGTTCCCAAACATGTTTCAGCTCATTTTGTGCTATCATCAGTGGGATGGTTTATTTTGTTCTGAAATTATAGTTACTGTACAATAGTCTTTTCAGTTACTTGTAAAATGTTTTTTGTAGGTTCATTCGTTTTTAAATTTTTACTTAGGTTATCTGACTAAATAACTATTTCAGTTTAGTGAATATTAGGCCTAGATATACGAGTATCTCATTTTTTTACGTACCTTTTACATTAGGATACATAAAACTCGTTGAGTAGCCTACTTATTTGTTGTTTTGGTACAAACTTGTCATCTGCAAACATAACAAACAGTTTAGTATTGTATAATTATTGTTTAGAGTGTCACTTCTGTGACAACTACTTTTGACTTGTCGAATCACGGTTGTTGTTGTTGTGGTCTTCAGTCCAGAGATTGGTTCGATGCAGCTCTCCACAATACCCTATCCTGAGTAAGCCTCTTCAACTCCACATAACTACGCAACCTACATCTGTCTGAATCTGTTCACTGTATCCGTATCTCGGTCTTCCTCTCCGGCTTTTACCCCACACACTTCCCTCCAACGCTAAATTCACCATTCCTTGATGTCTAAGAATGTGTGCTACCAATGGATCCCTTCTTTTAGTTAAGGTATGCCAGAAATTCTTTTTCTCCCCAGTTCTGTTCAGTACCTCCTCATTAGTAACGCGATCCACCCACCTAAACTTCAGCATTCTTGCGTAGCACCACATTTCAAAAGCCTCTATCCTCTTCCTGTCCACACTGTTTATTGTCCATGTTTCACTCCCATACAACACCACACTCCACACAAATGCACAAATGCTTTCAGAGAGGACTTCCTTAGGCTTAAACAAATATTCGATATCAACAAATTTATCTTTTTCAAGAACGCTTTTCTACCCATTGCCATTCTGCATTTTATATCCTCAGTACTGCGACAACGGCCCAACTAACACATCTCATCTACCTCCTTTATTGTTTCGTTTCCTAATCTAATTCCTTCAGCATCACCTGATTTTCTTAGACTGTTTATCTTATATGCATCTTTCAGCACACTGTCCATTCCGTTCAACTGCTCTTCCAGGTCCTTTGCTGCCTCTGACAGACTTACTAAGTCGTCGGCAAATCGCAATGTTTTTAATTCTTCACCCTGAAGTTAAATTCCTTCTCCAAATTTACCTTTATAGCTTGCTCAATGTACAAATTGAATAACACTGGGGAAGGCTACAGCCCTGTCTTACTCCCTTCCCAACCACTCCATCCCTTTCATGCCCTTCAACTCCGAAAACCGCTGTCTGGTTCTTGTACAAGTTGTAAATAACATTACGCTCCCTATATTTTACTCCTGCTTGCTTCAGAACTTGAAAGAGTTTATTCCAGTAAACATTGTCAAAAGCCTTCTCCAAATCTATAAAAGCTACATATGTAGGTTTGCCTTTCTATATATATATATATATATATATATATATATATATAGAGAGAGAGAGAGAGAGAGAGAGAGAGAGAGAGAGAGAGAGAGAGAGAGAGAGAGCGAGGTATTTGCCCATTTCGTCTGTCTAAATGATAGCTGAAAACTTCAAGCCTGTTACTATCCTTGGAACCCTTGCAGGGCCCAGGTAGAGCGGAAGTCGGTTGTCCTTATCCCCTGGCCACAGCTGACTTAGCTGTACCCGTGAGACCTGCGCCTAATACATTTACGCGACTGTTTTCTATATGCGGTCTGTCAAGTGCTTTTTGGGTGGCAAACTGGCCCGCTGCCCACCAGAGGTGCCATGCCAAATTTACGATGTCTTCATAAAATGTTCAAATATTTGTAAAGCATATTGGACTTAACTGCGGGGTCATCAGTCCCTAAACTTACTAACTGCTTATGAACTAGCTTATACTAAAGACGGCTCAAACATCGATTTCCGATGAGGGATTAGGACCCCAGACGGGAAACGGCCTCGCCCATCGTAGCATAGCGCCTTAATGCGCTCCGCTGCTCCGCCGCGGCTGCACTGCCTTCAGTTAGCGCTTTGTAGTGACCTACTGACAACGAATTTCGTAGTGAATACAGTGACAAATCCTTCTTAAAATGAACACATCAACGTATTTAGGAAGGTAGACAATGTTAGTATAGGGTGGCCGTAGCTGCAGCCGACATTTTCTCTTTCTTTTTGCTGGCAGTTAACAATTCGTAGTAGACGGCAGTTTTAACACTTGAAATGACATGCTCTGATTTGTGTCGCATAACACTTGTGCGTTAATAAGGGGAAAATGAAATGTTCCTTTTGGAAAATTTCGAATTATTTTATTTATTTATTTATTATTACTTTATTTTATTTATTTATTTTTTAATTTTAAACACAGTAAAATCTCCTCTAGGCCGAAACTCAGTTTTAATCACTGAAAGTTAATAATATGCCTGTATTAAGCAGCTCACTTGGTGCTCCGACCACACGGCCTGCGAAGCGCTACTGTGTGGTGAGAAACGCCAATGTTTTCCAGTTTGGAATAGCCTGTAGGTGTAGAACAGTTACCGTGATACGAGAAGTCAAAAGTATTTGTCGCAGAAGTGACACTCTAACAATAATTATATCATTACATACCATGTTTTATATACTGCTAATACTTTAATACACGGATGCGGATAACGCACTTGCGGATGCGGATAAAGTGCCGCGTTTGCGGATATGGGCCTCGCGGATGTGGTGCGGATATCACTGGTTCACCAATCAATCGTGGTACACCTATCCCCTACAGCCTTCAAAAAATTTCTGGGAGAAGGGAGGGGGGGTGAGAACTAAATACGATATATATTTCAGGAAATACGACGTTATAAAAAGACAGCTCATTTTGTATTGTCACGATACAGGAGAAACAGCGTTACGGAAATGGTACAGTATCTGAGATGGGAATCATTACAACAACGGCGCTTATCGCTGCGCCTTTGGCTACTTACTAAACATCAATCGCCAACATTCTCCTCCGAATGCGAAAATATTTTGTGGACTCTCACTTACAGGTAGAAATGATGAGCAGAACAAAACAAATCAGAGATCGAACGGAGAGATTCATGTATTCTTTCTTCCCGCGCGCTATTAGAGAATGGAATGGAAGATAAATAGTATAAATGTGTTTCGATGAATCCTCTGCCAGACACTTAAATATAATTTGCAGAGTATCCCATGTAGACGTAGTAGATGTAGAAAACCGCGATAAACGTCGACATCTGGATACGATGTCTGGCCTCTCCTCCTAAAGAAATCGACTAATTTCAACCAGAGCCGATGCAGACATGCTTTACCGTCAGTAATCAATCGCTATGGCGGTAAAAATCACCTACGACACATACTACGCCGCGGCATTGAGACGCTATGCTGCGGTGCGTGAGGCCGTTCCCCGTCGGGGGTTCGAATTCGCCCTCGGGCATGGATGTTTGTGCTGTCTTTAGTGTAAGGTAGCTCATAAGTAGTTTGTAAGTTTAGGGACAGATGACCCCGAACGCTTAACAAACTTATTTTTAAATACATACTACAGGAAATGCAATATTATTAAGAATTTCGTTCGTATAACAGCATTCCGTCACACATGGTACTTCGATTTATTACGTCTTTACTAGTAATTGTATTCGCGAGATATTTTTCAGACTGTATCCCCATATTCCAGTGAATGTTTCTTCCAAATTATATCATAATTCGACTTATGGATCTTGAGTTTCAACTTTATAAACAATCAGTTGTTTGAAAAATTGCCCCAATACACATGGTCGTTATTATAAATTCGCAGCACATTCCTTAGTTCGTTTCCGAATAAAAGAGACTGTTGTAGGACACATCGTTCAGGCGGTATTACGTTAAGGAAAGAGAGATGCTTAAAACGAAATTCATATGATAGAGAGTAGAGTATAAGCCGACGGAATATGGAGTTCGATTGATATATATGAAAGGAATAAATAAACACGCAGGCAACGCTGGTATATTACGCTAGTAAATAAATTGTTATTAAGAACTGCAGCGTCGTTATTTCTGAACTGAGCGAAGTCTCCTCGATAAACACATAAAAACATGATTCGCAAAGCACCGGCCCCTCAAAGAACGAAATAATGGTAATAATGATAAAACCCATTTAATTGTATTAACTTACATGGTTGCTCTCAGACGTCAAGGGTTCATATTTGCTTACTTTGTTTGTATTTTATATGAAACAAAATCTGCGTATATTTCCATGGATTGAAACATCAAAGAAACGTTATCTTTCTTCTATAAAAACCCTGCCCCGTACTAATGTTGCCTTACAATGCGTCTTTGCTCTCTCGGAAATAAATTTCGAGACAAGACTTTTCATGTTAGTGGTGCACCACAAGAGTGTCCACCTATAAAAGGTTTACGGCGCACTAGCTACAACATTCCGAGAATAAGAGCTGTAAACTTTTACGCAAAATTCATATAGTAGAATCCCTACGCTCTTGCAGTATACTGAAATCACTATCTACTGTACTCGCTTTCCACGTAAACGATTCAAGAACCATCCTACTTTCTAGTAACGTTGTATTTATTACTAATTATTTTTAAAATTATTTTAAGAGATGCATAAACTCTGTCAAAGACTACGAGATTGAGATTACCTCATAGAAAATAATAAACAAATATCCGTGACTACAGCAATAGTAGTCCCTCATTTAAATAATACAATCCAATTTACGAAGTACACTTTCCACTAAATGATGAAATAGTTTTTTTTTTCATGTCCAATAGGCCTCTTAAGAAAGCCATTTCACGTAAACAATCGTCCTTCATAATTCGTGCATGATATCAAAATATCTTTTTCCCATTTTCTTTGTTATAATTGTAACTCTGGTCCGTAGATGTAAAATATAAAATTCAAAAGTAGGAATGACTTCAAAAAATTGTTTCCTATAAAAGCCTTAGTCGAAAATTTGTTACGGCGGTAATAGAAGCATTAATTTACCGTCAACAATAATGCAGTTGATGTAATCACCATATGAAAGAAGAAAATATATTAATCAAATTTCACATTTTAATTAGTCCTTCATTTTATACGAAAGTTAGTAATTGTTAAAAACATATTAAAATCTCCATAGAAGATAGGATCCGACCAGTAGAAAGCAAATAGTTTGATGGAAGAGCGATTTCGTTCTTCCGCCAGAGCGCACAGCTTGACAAGTACATTAGTTAGCCATAAAATTGTAAAGCACTTTTTTTTTTCTCGGACTCTTCTGGCTAGTGGGCTTCACAACTTTTACGCATCAATACACGTAATCATGCTAAGTATCATCCCAAACTATGTTGGCCCTTGTTAATCGGTATCACTTGATGTGTTAAAAAATAATTGTAGAAGCAACCGAAAAACAAATTTCTAGAGCACTACGCACGAGTTGCGAAAAAAAAACGAAGCATTCAAAACCGAAATCAGAAAGATTTAGATAATTTGAATTCGAGAATACTGTTCTATTTTCGATCAATGTCATTGACACGTATTTAGCCAGTAGTATGAAACTAGGCGCATTAAATTGATTTAGAACTGAAGAATGTACTTTTCCTAATCTTCCATACGAAGCGTTTTCTCTGTTAGTTTTTAGCAAGTCGGAAAATTTCAAACTACCTGTAAAAATAAGCATCTCGTGGTAATTCTGTGTGGAACAGAATTTATGTTTAGAGTTAGAACATTGTCTTCCTCCACTAATCAATATGTACTGAATTTTTATTCTTGTCACGCGTACGACAGATTTGCAAACCACTTGAATCGACGAATATTAAAGGGTCAGGATTGCACACAGTCCAACTTTAAATAAAATGAACAGTATTGTCTCGTTCCGAATATTTTGAAAAATAGTTTAAAGTGGAGGCATGAACCTGTGGAACAAGCATAAGCGGAAATATTTCATGAGAAAACATACTTTTCATTCCAGTTGTCTATTTCTGTAACGCTTTTATACGACGAGGACTACTGCCCTTTTAACATGCTGTAAAGCAATATAAAATTGTTAGGTGAAATGGAGAGTTTATGTACGGGAAGACAGCTGGAAGTATGAGAGACACCTAAAAATATATCAACAACTTTCAAAAAGTTCATTGTTGTTTGATCGCTGTACTCATTTGGTTGGCTGTCTCGAGTGAGCGTGAGAAGAGGAGTTCCGCAAACTGATCTCTGGCTTCCTGTGGGGTGCACCCCATTTCTTGTTATTTTTTTATTTTATTTTATTTATTTATTTATTATTCTTTTTGTCGGAAATGCACCGTTGGCTATGCTGGTAGACCAACGATATGTCGCGGTGATTCATCTTACAATTAGTGAGGATAAAGGCGTATTTTTCCTCTGAATTTATGGAGTTGCCGTCTTCGACAACATTTTTTGAATCAAATATATACATGAATCGCGAATGTTGTAATATCGAAAACATCAGATAATCAGATTTTGGTTCCTTGAGCTTTCTACAGAATTACTACACACGTCAAAAGTTTTGCGACACCTTGGTTTGCTGATGTTGTATGTATATACTGCATAGAAGAACACAGCACCTCAGATTGTAGCTGTCACTCGACGCGCACAAGATCGTAAACAGCCAGGAATGTGAAATGAATAAAACGGTTGATCACTTCCAGTCCTGTTGCCTATAGTTCTCCGTTGCCTAGGAAGTCAATGAAGGTCATTTCCAAAGTTTCCAATGTTAATATTCAAATATCTGTAAAGTTATTAGGCCTAACTGCAGTAATCATCGGTTCCTAAACATACAAACTACTTAAACTAACTCGAACCTCCGACGGCGAGCGGCCACGCGAACAACAGAAAATTTACGAAGTTCGTATCCGCATTATTACTTTGTGTCCCTAGAGACTCTCATCAAGAGTTTGTATACGTCTCAGATTGTACCAAATCTAATTTTGTTTGCATGGGCAATAAAGAGAACTGTAATGTTATGTTTGTATATGTTTATTCCACTTTTATGTAAATGAACCCCTAAACTTGTGCTGATACAAGACATATTTTGATGTGTGTATTTCGTATAAGTAAGTTGCCTGCCAGATTCCCCGTCTAGAATCTTTGAGGAATGAAGATTCTTTAACCTCGCTAACCAGAACTATCATTGATTCGCTGCTGCTCAAAATCAATATCCTCACCGAAAGAGACAGAGAAATCTGCCCCTATTCCGCAGATCGTGTAGAAAACCCTTTCAGGAGAACTGTGGCTCTGTAAGTAAACGATTGTGTGGCTCCAGTTCGAATCCCAGAAAGGAAAATGTATACTAACTGAATCGGCATGTGCCAAAAATATCTAAATGTTAGTAAATCTATGAGACTTAAATTCTTTGGAAATTAGTCCCTAGGCTTACAAAGTACTTAAACTAACCTAAGCATAACATACACACAAACACAAGCCGAAGGGAGGACTTGAAAATCCGCGGAGTGGGCGAGTGGGCGTGCAATATATCATTTTCCAATAAATCTGATTTCCACACTAGTTTTTCATACATGTTATTTTGTTCCATAAATCGGTCTTTATCGCGTGAATATATTGCGGTGTTTTAGCGCTTTGGAATCCTGCCATTTTCATACAGATTCTCACTTAACTGGTCGTTAGCCATGTAACGAGCAGAATTTTAGTCGTTAACTTAACGGCCAGTTTGAAGTCTTTTAATGTCAGGTTAACTCATAACGAATCATTGACAAACGCATTTCTCCGCTAACGATAAGTTAAAATGTTAACTGCAACTGAACGAGACACTGACAAACCGATTCTTGTCTGAAATGCGAAATATTGGTTAAGGAAAACATATTTTTAGACGGAAATCTCGTGAAAAATAGGACAATGTGCTCCATTTGTTACGGTTCGTGTGGTGTATTGGAGGGTGTCGTCTTTGACTGTAATAGCATATAGGATGACTTAGACAAAATTTCTAGATGGTGTGAAGAATGGCAGCTATCTCTCAAGAAAAGTGTAAGGTGATGCGCATAAGTAGGAAAAACAATCCCATAATGTTCGAATACAGCATTAGTAGTGAGATTCTTGATGCTGTCGCGTCGTTCAAATATCTAGGTGTAACATTGCATAGTGATATGAAATGGAACGAACATGTAAGGACAGTTGTGAGTAAGGCGGACAGCCGACTTCGGTTTATAGGGAGAATTTTGGGAAGATATACTTCATCTGTAAAGGAGGCCGCATATAAAACGCTTGTACGAGTACGTCTTGAGTATTGCTCAAGTGTTTGGGACCCGCAGCAGATCAGTTTAAAGGAAGACATAGAGGCGCTTCAGAGGCGAGCAGCTAGGTTTTTTTTTTAAATTCTTTATTATGGCTTTTGGTGACAGTGACCATACAGCCAGCGGTTATTACATTGACAACATTACAATAGAATTGAGATTCTTACAATGTACAGCACAATATTAATAATTTAACCTAAGGACAACACACACACCCATGCCCCAGGGAGGACTCGAACCTCCACAGCGAGCAGCCGCGCGCTCCGCAGCGAGACGCTTTAGACCGCTCGGCTACTCCACCGCGGCAGCTAGGTTTGTTACTGGTAAGTTCGACCAATGCG
This sequence comes from Locusta migratoria, assembly GCA_026315105.1. Classification (NCBI taxonomy): domain Eukaryota; kingdom Metazoa; phylum Arthropoda; class Insecta; order Orthoptera; family Acrididae; genus Locusta; species Locusta migratoria. Next base: position 334,974,135 of record CM048746.1, on the reverse strand, counting down.
CGAGTGTGACGGAAATGCTCCGACAACTCAATTGGGGATCGCTGGAGGTTGGTTGGTGTTAGGTGTTTAAAGGGGACTAAACTACCGGGTTATCAGTCGCTGGAGGAAAGACGACGTTCTTTTCGTGAATTTCTGTTGAGGAAATTTAGAGGGCCGAAATTTGAAGCTGAGTGTAATACGATCTTGCTGGCGCATACTTATATTTCGCGTAGTGATCACAAAGCCGGCCGCGGTGGCCGAGCTGACTGCGGCGCGCCAGTCACGGTCTGCACGGCCACTACGGTCGGGGGTTCGAATCCCTCTACGGTCCTTGGTATAAGCTAGTTCATAAGTAGTTTGTAAGTTTAGGGACTGGTGACCCCGTAGTTAAGTCCCATAAGGTCTACAAACATTTGAACTTTTTTTTTTTTTATCACAAACACTTGATAAGAGAAATTAGGGGTCGTATAAAAGCATATAGGCATTCGTTTTTTCCTCGTTCTATTTGGGAGGGGAATAGGAAAGGAAATGCCTAGTAGTGGTACAGTGTACCCTCCTCCATGCACCTTACGGTGGATTGCAGAGTATGTATGAAGATGTAAAAGAGGGGACTCTAGGAAATTATATATTTTGAAGGGTGTTGCCAGAGTATTTTAATTGGAAGGAGGGTGGCATATCCGAAAAGTTTGAAAAACGCTGAAGAGGCTAATTGCATAATGTAGTAAATGTAGTGTCCCGCAAATCATTTTACCCACCAGCTGCCACTGATCGTATCAGTTTATCGAACAGAACGGCGACCACACGAACAAAGACATCGGACGCATGTGGAGGTACCGTTTGTCTGCCGATTTTATACCGCGAGACGTAAGACGCTGCCAGCACCCCCGGCCCACCCTCGTCCGGGGCCAACGCCCTGCGCCGACAGCGCCGCGTGTGGAGGGTGATAAAAGCGCGCCCCCACCCACAACCCCGCGAGATCTCGCCTCAATCCGCCCCGACAGCCGCGGCGAGGGACGGCCTCCGCCGCCCCTGCTATTGCCGCCTCCCCAAACACCCCCATCCCCCCAGCTGCCACCGCCTTCCGCGGGGACGCGGCCTCCACCACATGCTTCTTCCTCCAGATAGACCAAACAAACCGTCGCGTGTTCACCCAGAACGTGACAGATTATCGGAGGACTGCAGTACGCTACATTAGAGGCCACTGGTGCTTTTTCTGCGATTATTCGTGTGGTTAAGTACCGAAGAGGCCCACTCTGAACAGCGTCCTTTTTAAGCGGGCCGAGACCGTTTCGTAGCCGGCGTGTGCAACGCCGGATTGAGTAATCAATCAGCTGCTCGGCCTCTCGGGCTTCCTTCCAGCTCCACGTGGCCGCTTTTCTTTTTTTTAGGACCGTCCCCGTTTTCGATGATTTCCCAAAGGCCCATCTATATAACGCGGGGCTGTATATAGCACTTAATGCAAAACTAGCTATACACTGTAGAAACTTTGTTTGTGTTTAATAACATACTAGAGGACCCGTGCGAATACTTCGCACCGTTAGAGGAATGACAATGGGTAAAAAAGTCGCACTGAGGTGTTTTACGCCCCACTTTACATTTGTAGTTTCATACATTTTTGCAAACATTTTAGACCAAAAAAATAATCTAAATAATAAGAGTGTCTGAAACCCTTTTAGGAAATAAAGATTTAAGTAGTGGCGCGTTCCGAACCACTGACATTCAGCGTCATAATCGCCTTGTCCACTACGCTACGGCTATCAACCGAAAGTTGCGCCTTTTAATCTCATACTCTTAATGGCTGTTGTTAACTGATGCTAATATGGCATTTGTGGACACTAGATTATCATTTATCGTACGAAGAACGATGTGCTTTTGTTAATTCATAAGTGCGCCATTGCTTTGAAATGACAACGTGTAAGTTAAAATAAGAAAATCATCAAATACGCAACGCAACGTTTGCCAGAGAGTTCTGGGCGAGGAATGTCACGTGACATCTCTGAACGGCTGGTTTTCGTTAATTCAATGGAGGGTGACAAATCTCCGTTATTTTTGCAAATATCTCTCAAACGATACGAGATATGAAAAAAAAAAAAAAAAACATAAAAGAGAAAAGTTGTAGAGAATTTTCTCCTCCACAAATTTGCTTATTCAATTTTCGTATCAGATGAATTGTTAAGCCGTTATTTGCATTTAAATTTCGAGCTGTCAAAAGACAATCGGAAGGGGCCACTTTTAGTGTTACTACCGTAACCTTAAGTGGGCCAATATAAGTTGATTGTTCACGTATAGCTTTCTTCAGAATCAATCAATGAAATTTTTCAAAAGCGCAAATGAAATAGCTTGATCCGCTGAGTGTTGTTAGGTCAAAAAGAACTGCGTACCTTAATTAGAACCGAAGCTATCGAAAAACAAACCGATTAAAAAATTCAATGCAAGGTCAGAAAGATACCACGTTTAAATAAAGGGTGGAGAGACTTAAGTTAATTCTGATATTTGATGACAAATCTGTGAATGAATATCTTTAGTTTAAAGCAAAAGTGAAGGAAATCAGTCGAATTGAACCGCCTGACCTACTGACTTTAATTTACGCCAAGGTCACCGCCATAAGAAATGTTGTTGTTGTCGTCTTGATGCAGCTCTCCACGCTAACCTGTCCTGTGTAAGTCTCTTCACCTGAGAATACGTTCGGCAACCTGATTACTATATCAATCCCTCGGTCTCCCTCTACGATTTTTACCCCACACGCTTCCTTCCAATGCTAAGTTGACAATTCCTTGATGTCTCATAATGTGTCCAACCAATCTATCCTAGAAACTCCTCTTCTCCCTAATTCGGTTAAGCACTTCCTCATTAGTTACGTGATCTACCCATTTAATTTTCATCATTCGTTTGAAGCACCACATTTCAAAAGCTTCTATCATATTTTTTTCTGAACTCCTTTTCGTCCACGTTTCACTCCCATACAATGCTACACTCCAGACAAATGCTTTCAGAAAGGACTTCCTAACATTTAAATTAACGTTGGATGTTAACAAGTTTCGCTTCTTTAGAAACGCATTTCTTCCCGTAGCAATTCTGCATTTTATATCTTCTTTACTTCGGCCATCAGAAGTAATCTTGCTACCCAAATAACAAAATTCATCTACTACTTTTATTGTCTCATTACCTAATCTAATTCATTCAGCATCGCCTGATTTTCTGATATTGCATTCTATTACCTCCGTTTTCCTCTTGTTAATGTTCATCTTATATCTTCCTTTCAAGACACTGTCCATTCCATTCAATTGCTCTCCCAGATCATTTGCGGTCTCTGACAGGATTACTATGCCATCGACAAACTGCAAAGTTTTTATTTCTTCTCCCTGAACTTTAATTCCCTCTCCAAATTTCTCCTTGCATTCCTTCACTGTTTGCTCAATGTACAAATTGAACAACAATGGCGAAATGCTACAACCCCGTCTTACTCCCTTCCAAACATCACCGTCCCTTTCATGCCCTTCGACTCTAATAACCGCTGTTTGGTTTTTGTATAAGTTGAGTATAACTCTTCGCTCTCTATACTTTACCCCTGATACCTTCAGAATTTGCAGCAGTGTATTCCAGTCGACATTGTCAAAAGCTTTATCCAAATCTACAAACGATAGAAACGTTCGTTTGCGTTTCCTTAGCCTATCTTCTAAGAAATAATATAAAGAAGGAAATCGCGTTTGAGTGTAGAACAAGGAAGGCGAGAGTTATATAAGTTCTGATACTTTATAACAAATCTGTGGATGAATACCTTTCATTCAAAACAAAAATTAAGGAAATCGGCCGGGTAGTTTCGTCTGGCCGACTGATTGTAGTTTTCGTAGATTCTTTTAATATATATGTTCACAAAGGCACGTTAGAATCGCTTTCACACTATTATTTGTAAATTAACTCTGCAAACTTGAAGTGAATGGTACCCGAGATAAATCACTGAATTAACACTCTCCAAAAAAAAAAAAAACAGAACTACCCATAGGAGAGAAAAAAAGTGGTTGGCGAGATTCCCGCACGACTTTTAAAACCACTAAGTAAAATATCTTAGTGACTGAGAAATGTGTATTTTGTTAGTCTGATTACTCTTATTAAATTATTTTTCACCTTATACAGAAAAGTGACAATTATATTCTGTCCTTTCTTTATTTAAAACGATAATGGTTACGGGTAAATGTATTAACATTAAGCGTTTTAGGGACTGATGCTTTTCCCTAACGCGCACTAAAATGTATATCTTTGTTCAAGACTATTACCTAAATCTGATGCTTTTGTAGCTCTTCCGATAATTACTGAGTAATTGTAATCGATAATAAATTTGTTTATACAGGAGAGCTTTACAAAGCTGAAAATTTAGTCACATGTCTACCTGATGGACTTATCATGTGATTCTTTTTTGAGAACTTACCTCAACGACTAAGACATTTATTCTATTTTGGATCACAATAAAGGGGAGTATCGAGTACTATCAATTATGTCTTTCAAGCAATCAATCGGATTCACAATTGCTTAATTATGCGAGAGGACATTTTCTTGATGTTTTTAAATTACGCCAGAAATCAAAAGGTTCCTATCCAGGTACCATAGGAAATATTAACACTAAACAAAAACGACACATCTTGTAGGGTTCATCATTGAACTTGAGTGACTTGAATTTCTTATTGGACGATATGTTGTTTCTTTGGATTTATAAATTTCACTTGGGCATTTTAAAAATTTTTGTCCCATTTAATAGCTCGCGGAAAAAAGGAACACCTAAATCTTTCTATTTTCGATCTTATTTATCTTATTATATTATGATAGTCAAGTAGGTGCGTACTAAATTTGTTCGCATTCTGAAGAGAAAGGTGGCGAAAGGAGTTTAGCAAATAGATTTCGCCGCAACAAACAAAGACCTTTATTTTAATGATTTCCACCCCAACTCGTGCATCATTTCCGTGACACTCTCTCCCATATACCGCGATAATACAAAACGAGCTGCCCTTCTCTGAATTTTCTCTAAATCGTCCGTCAGCCCCACTTGGTGAGGATCCCACAATGCGCAGCAATACTCAAAAATACTCGAAAACGATTAGTTGATTATAGTATTGGCAGTGGGTATATTCGGCGACAATTTTAGCAAGATAAATTGGGTCGGTTACCAAAAGTATAGGGAACGCCGGGGTGTAGAACATTCATCACTAGAATAGGATTCATGCCAGCACTTCTCGAATTTTACACACTAAATCCAATCTGGTGTTGGTATAGCTGGGACATTGAAATCTCGTGGGTTTTCCGTCGATGATTTTAGGTTTTGCTTCCCTTTCTATTTGTTTCATTAAAATAATTTTCCTCTTTCCTTTCTTCATTCCTTGCTCTCTTGGTTAGTACTCCTTGAAGCTTTTTGAAAGTGGTTATATAGACTATTTATGGACTGCTATCAGTGAATGATATCGATGTGTAATCTTCATAGACCTTTCCAGCTACACAACGAAGAAACTTGATAATTACAAGCGATGCGGCATTGGTGGCTATTGTCTAACATGGCTGGGTATACATTCTCTTCCAAGCTTAAAGATGAGAAATATGTTTCTAAATATACTGCTACAATGTAGAGAAGATAAATTCACCCTCATGTCTGACATACTTGGAGATATCGGCGAACGCTTGTCGCTAGTAACAATTCAAAAGTCGTTACTGATTCCAGAATGTGTTATCAGGATGAGGGAACATCGGAGCTTGTATCCGGACGCGAATCCTGTTCAATTTACTGCACACCGTAATAGCTTCAACTACACGGCCACCTTCTCCGTGTGTAATGAGTTACATTACCATTATTCATTGTACAACCTTCAAAACACTCTTACACCTAACTCACGTTTCCCGACGCACTTTAAACTGTCATTTCAGCGGGGTATTTGGGAATATTCCTTTCAAACCAAATTAGACAATGCACGGATTTAAAATGCCTATAAACTTTGTTTTCCACATCGTCATGGAAAGCTCCTTTATTTTTATTTTATTTTGCTTTATTTAATTTAATTTATTTATTTATTTTTTTGCACGAAATAAGGTTTCTAAATATTTTGTTATTTTTTGCGACAAAAAGAACATTTATTTAAACAGAGTACAATGCAGTTAAAAAATCGCGCTGACGCGTATTACGGCTCACTTTAGGTTTGTAGTTTGTAGAACATTTGGGACCAAAATAATAATGTAAACAATAGAAAATTAATTAATAAGAGTGTCTGAAACCCCTTTAGGAAAAAAAAAATTAAGTGGCGAAGGGTTTTGACCTACTGACCTCCAGTGTCACAGTTTAACGCATTGCCAACTACGCTACAGCCAACACTTAGCAGTCGGGTTCTTTAATTTCATACTATACATGGCCGTTTTTAACTGATGCTAATATGGCATTTGTAGACACTAAATGATCATTTATCCTACGAAGAACGACATGTTTGTGTTAATTCTTCAGTTCGCTATTGCTATTGCCTTGAAATGACAACTTGTAAGTTAAGACACACATCGTCAAATCGCCGTTATTTTTGCAAAAACCTCTGCAACGATGCAAGATATGAAAAAAACATAATACAGCGAAGTTCTAGAGAATTGTCCCCTCTACCAATTAGGTTATTCAATTTTCGTGTCAGATGAACGGTTCGTTTGTAATTTCAATTATATTACAAACTGCTTTTTTTTTTGCCGTTAATACCGTATTTTGGTCCGAAAAATTTTTAAAAGGAAGGTTCTGGTCTCTGTCTGGCTACAATTATTTCTACAAAATTTGGTGTTGATCGGTTGAACGGTTCGTCTTACAAATAGGGAACACGTTACGGACGGACAGACAGACAGACATACATTCCAAAATCGCCGTTATTTTTGCAAATATCTCATAAACGATACGAGATATGGAAAAAACATAAGAGAGCAAAGTTGTAGAGAATTTTCTTCTCTACAAATTATGTTCTTAAATTTTCGTGTCAGGTGAATGGTTAAGTCGTTATTTTTATTTAAATTTCGAGCTGTCAAAAAACGATCGCAAAGGCCCACTTTTAGTGTTACTACCGTAACCTAAAGTGGGCCAAAAAGAATTTATGAGCGAGAGTAAAACTTTTGAGAAAGAAACAGAAACATTACATAAAATGATCAATTATAAAAATGTTGAAGAAATTAAGACAATAAAAAACGAGGAAAAAAAAAAGACCAGAACAACTATATATATAAGAAATTTTTCTCTCTCTTTAAGCGAGGTAGCGACGTTGGGCAAACATTACCTGTAACGATGCTGTGAAGTCTATACGACAAATTTTATTCAATCACCTCATTATCAGCAACAAATCAGAATGGAAATTGGTCACAATAAATGTGTCAGTTTAAAATGTTCTTTGATCATCATTCGAAATTTGCGAAAGTGATTCAAAGCAGTGTACGCTATATACGACTCTCCTCAAACAATGAGCAACCACCACAGAGGTGTGCTGAAATTCGTGGATAAATGAGGAAACATCAAACTGAAGGCAAAAGAATGAAACGACAATTTCATAATCGTCGTGTTTTTAATTTTTTTTATGCTAAATAGTTACACTTCCTTATGATCGTGTTGACAACAGGAATTTAATTTTCTTGACGTACTCATTTGTCTTGTTTTACAGATCACTAAAAAGCCGCTGTAAGTTGGCGGAAGTCTTCTTTCATCCTCGTGAGTTGACGACTTCCTGGGATCGCGCGTGGAAGTTATGCACTTACTTTTTAATGGAAACTGTTACCGCAAGTAGTTTGGCCTCTTAGGGGAGAGAGAGAGAGAGAGAGAGAGAGAGAGAGAGAGAGAGAGAGAGAGAGAGAGTAGGAACTTCGGAAACACCTGGGGCACCCAGCGGAGCTTATTCTGCAAAGTTTTGCAGGCACTTTATGTATGTCAACACTGTACTGCGTATGGAAAAAAACAGTTCCAGAAATGAAGGATCCGCAGAAACATAGTTTGCTACCCTAGCAATGATATGGATTAAGTATACCGACACGCTTTTCTTTCCTTACACGGAACAAAAACTACATGACGAATTTATACCGTCATAACTAAGGTGTGCTAGAATTTAGATTTAACGGTATTGTAAGTTCTCAAAAGACCATATCGTTAGCTATAAATATTGATATCTGTTTCGCGTAATACTGTTCACTACTGAATTATTTTGTGCAAATCGTTGCTATAAATTGCCTTACGATGCGGTACTCATGTTTTCGAAGAATTGCCAATGTCAGGAACAGCACGCAATCTTTTATATATAAAGCAGATGTTTGTGTGTACAAATCTACAGTTTTCTTCTAATGTTTATGAAATTTTGCATACTTAAGCTTCAATCCATGAGAACGGTTGCCGTAAGTATAAGGATCGCCTGCGACACATTGTTCACGAGGTATGACGTCATAAGCGACGAGATGTTCGAAAAACTGCTGCATCAAACGACGGTGTTGCACATTTACTCATAAACTACTCGACCGATTTCAACCACATTTTATGCACATATTCTTTACCGCGAGGTAACAATGCTGTCTGGTTAAGAACATACGACACATGGTTCAGGAGATACAACGTCATAAACAATATAGTTGCAAGTAACTGCTACATAATGCGACGAGACTTTATTCACACGCTGAATGAGAATAGCAGTATTTAGCGATTTGCAACCAACTTGAAACACAATTTCAAACCTTTATTGAACTTTTTCTTGCTGACAACCATAGCAAAATTATGAAAGGTGAAAAGTTTTTCGTTTAGTACTTTCCCGCTGTTCATGAACTAAAACTACGACATTCGGTAGGAAGTAACAATTTCTGCACTACAAATTGTAGCAGCAGGAAACTGTACAGACAGTATACACACTCATAGCTGAATGTACCTTTGAAATTGTATCACAGTACGACACGTAGCTCATGGGATATGACCAAATAAACAGTAACGATAATAGAAAACCGCCTTATCACGCACCAAGTTTTAATCTATTATTCCTTTATTACTAATTGACATACAGCACTTATACAAATGAATATATACCTGAAGAATTATATAATTGTACAACATATAATTCAATAAAAAAGAGATCTTGCGAATTTTATATGCCATTTGTATTTTCATTTCTATCTTTCTTTGCTTGGATATTGCACATATAATTTTGTACATCATGCAAGACAGCCTTATTTCTTATATATCTCCTATGAATACAACGTTTCTAGAAAACAGGATATGGACAGAGAGAGGAGAAGTACTAACTCAAGGTAGGAATACATAAATAAATGCCAGGGCAACGCCGGGTTTTAGCTAGTCTTTTATACATTGTCATCCAAATTTGATACATATATCCGCGAGGTAACAGTTACTGAAGGGTTAAAAATTACATACGACACGTGATTGCGGAGATACGATGTCTAACATTAGGAATCGCAAAAACTGCCACCTAATGCTACATGACTTTATTCCTACTCTTATGACAGTGAGAGTACTTAGTGACTTGCAAGATCCTTTAAAGATAATTTCAAACTTTAATTATATTGTTTCTCACTGAGAATCACAGTAAAGTGATGAAAGGAAAAAAGTTTCTCGCTTACTACTTTTCCACTGTTCATATGCTAATATTACGGCATTCCGTATGGCGTTGCAATTTATAATTTCTACAGTAGAAATTGTAGCCGCAGGAAATTTTACTGACAGTATACACACATATAGCTGAATGTACCTTCGAAATTGTATCACAGTACACACGTAGTTTATGAGATATGAGCACATTAACACAATCTTTCATGGAAAATTGGCCCATCACAGACATAGTTTTAATCCATTACTTCTTTACTACTAATTATATTCGCAACAGATATTATAGAAAGACAGCACTTATACAAATCAATATATACCAGAAAAATTACAATTGTACAACATATAACTCAAAGGACTTTTATGATTATTTGTCTTTGATTACTGTCTTTGTTTGGATACTGCACTTACAATTTTGTACATTATGCAGGACAGTCTTATTTTTATATATTCTCCGATTATTATAATATATATTTAGAAAAAAGGGGACGGACGGAGAGTGAAGGGATAGCAGAAGCACTGACTCAAGGCAGGAATAGATAAAAAATACCCGGGCAACACCGGGTTTTCAGAAAGTTACAATCTATGCCATACAGATAATGTTAGATAGATGGTAATTTGCTAGTATGAATATTATTATATTAATTCTACTTACGTTAAATATTGTCACGTTGTACATTAAATAATTAACTAATTAATTACAAATTAAGCTAATAACAACGAAAGTCAGAGACGATATACCATCTAATGTAATAAACGCAATGCAAGAAATACTATGTAACCAAATTGCCAACTAGCTACCATAATCCATATTGTATATATTGTTATTGCAGCCTGTACCTGTCAATGGCAATTCTGCAGCAAGAGGCCTGTTGTACGGAAGGAGAATGAACATTTAGCAGACGTTTAGGCAAAATATTACAATAAAATATCATATTAAGACACATACCACGCTGCAGGCCCCACAGTGCTACAAATACTCTGTACTACATTCATATTAACATTTATGCTATATAAGCCACTTTAAGCTATGTTGTACGATAAACATTATTTTCCATAAGCGCCACATTTCAGGTATCAGTTGATATAATGATCTTGGGTATTACCCAATGACCTTGAACTATCTGTTTTATTTTACGTTTCTCAAGTCTTTACACTAGATATATATTGGAGGGGGCAAACATCGATTTACAGTTCTAGAAACATGCATTATATAAATTCTAAATTGTCAAAGGTTTTCTAGCTACACCTAACATTGGTGATTGTCCGTCACTACCTATTTTACTGCAAACGTGTGACAGATCGATGAGGTGGACATTTTCGCGTACGAAAATTTCAGGAGTACACCGGTTATATCGGGAAAACGGAAATACGTCAAATCGTTGTGACCGGAAAAGATATTGCATGAACGGTACCAACAGCGGCGTAAAACCGTTCAACGTGACAGAAGTATAACCCTCTCAAATTTCGATGGATTACATTGCTGGCGTGTCAGCAGTGTCAGCGTACGAACCATTCAACAAAACATCATCAGAGGCTCTGTCATGGTGTGGAGCGCGTGCAATTGGAGTGATTGGGGATCAAGACAGGTCTAAATTCGACTGTGACAGGTGAAACGCACGTTAACATACAGAATTATCACCTGCCTCCATTCATGTCCATCGTGCATTCCGACGGGCCTTGGCAACTCCAGCAATACTATAACACACCGCACTGCACTCGTCGAGAAGTATTTCAAATAGCGCGGGGGAAGAAAGAACATCTGAAACTCTCCGTTCGAGCTCTGATTTCTCGTATATTATTCTGATGATCATTCTGCCCATGTACGTGGCAGTCAACAATATATTATCGCATTCGGAGGAGAATGTTGGTGATTGGAGTTTCGTAAGTAGCCCACGCCTCAGCGATAAGCGCTGTTGTTTTAATGATTCCCATACTATATCCTGTATCATTTCCGAAACGCTGTCTCCCCTGTATCGTGACAATACAAAAAGAGCTACGCTTCTTTGGACTCTTTCGATGACCTCCGTAAAACCCACCGGATAAGGATCCCACACTGGACAGCAATACTGCAAAAAGACGGATAAGCATAGTGTATGCAGTTTCTTTAGTAGTTATGTTGCATCTTTTAATGGGGGCGAAGTTGTTCGCGTCCGGAAGCAATCCTCAAAGCTCCACGTGCCCCCTGGGTGGTTCTAAACGGACAACAATCTTTGGTAGCTGGTCCTATCACCACGGTGATCTCCCAGCTATGTCAGCTACCAAGACAATCCAGAGTGGCTCTTGTCAGGGCCAACAAAATTGTCAACAAAACGATCTGAACAGAGCAATAGGTCCAGTCCTAAACGTGTGCCATTTGAATATTGAGGGGATAAGTAGGTCAAAATGTGACTTCGTCAGTAAAAATCTTCTGAGTAACAATATTGACGTCCTTGCTCTACAAGAAACCCATGCAGAAGATCTTAAAAGTTGTTCAAGAGGCAATATCCATGGCTACAGACCTTTGTGTATTGTAGTTAAATTATTAAAGTTTTAGATTTCAGGAGGTGTTATCGCGCTAGTTGTTTATTAACTTTAGTACTTTTCAACAGGTGACTTGCTGTTTTTAACGTAGTTGAGGTTGGGAAACTTGAAGTTACGGTATTTGATAACTCTTGTACTCTCACAGTGTTTAGTTATTTTATTAGTGACGCTTGAATTTGAACTTGTTTATACAAGCAACAGTGTAAAGTTTCTGTGGTAGTGTTATTTGCTCTTTTCTGATACTATTAGTTGTTGTTACTTGATTTGTAGAGACTGAGGTTTGTTGATTGCTGTAGTTAAGAGGTACTTCCTACTTATTTTGTAGAAACTTAAATTCATAACGTAGACGTCTAGTTTTTCTTAACAAATTATTGTAAAATTTTACCATGAGTGAAAAGTGTGGGCTCTGTCGTAGGGTCGTGCGTAGTGGGCTGCAGTGTGGGATTTGTAGTAAGTATTTTCATGGAGGGGAGTGCAGTGGGGAAGACAGTGGGCATTGTGGTGAGGTTCTCTCCTGGAACTGTAGGATTTGCAGCAGGAATAAGTTGATAGAGGAGCAGGAGCGTTTGATCTGCGCCCTTCAGGTGCAGTTGAAAAACGCTGAAGAGGAACTAGGTAGGTTGAGGAGGGGAAGGGGGGCTGGGGAATGGAAACTGGCAGTTGGCAAGAAGGTAGCTAGGAGAAGGTATTCAGATAGCTTTACATTGCAAGTTGCAAATAGGTTTGACCAACTGTCTTAGTTGAGTGGAGATGAACCTCCTGTAGCTGTAGGTGTAGGAAGTACGCAGCTGACCTCAGCTTTTGGTAAGCCGAAATCTGTAGAGAGGTCTCTTAGGAAGAAGAAGGTTCTGCTGCTAGGTAGTTCTCATGGCAGAGGTGTTGGCCAACAGTTGCAGGAAGTACTTGGGAGTGAGTACCAGGTCACCAGCATAGTGAAGCCTAGTGCAGGGTTAGCTCAGGTCACTTGTAACATAGGGGACTTATGTAGGAATTTTTGAAAAGAGGATCAGGTAGTTAAAGTGGGTGGGGCCGGGAATAGTCTTGATAGGGACGGGGAATATGATATAGGTGGTGATCTGGAAAGGATAGCAACTGAAACTGGTGGCACGAATGTGCATTTCGTGCAGCTGTTTCAGCGTCATGATAGGCCTTGTCTTAATACGGCTGTCAGCCGTGTTAACATGGGGCTTGAGAAGGCGCTGATGACGGAGGGCATGGATCACATTGCAGTGGTACCAGTTGAGAGAGGTCGGATTTTACTAGGCACGGTCTGCACCTCAATAGGTATGGGAAGGGGAGGTTAGCAAAGCTCATAGGTGACAGTGTAGTAGGGGGTGGGGGTTTCACTCATGGAAAAATTCCTGTAGTAATTGGTGTTAGGGCTGCACCTTTTTTAGACTGAAGACAGCTGATAGATATTCCTGTTTAAAGGAAGTCCCTCTAAGAAATAAACCACCTTTGACAAAGTCTAAGAATATACGTAATAAGGGAATTACTGTTTTTCACCAAAATATACAGGGTATCAGAGATAAAGTTAATGAAATGCTTATTGATACTGATTCTGACATTATTGGAATTTCAGAGTACTTTTTAAGTGGTGTGGCAATTAAGAGACTTCCTTTGCCAGGATACAGGTTAGCTGCCTTCTACTCTAAGAGTTCCTTGCAGTGTGGGGGAGTGGCCATGTATGTAAAAAACGATTTTTCATCGGAGTCAATCGATTTTTCTAAACACTGCACAGAACAGATATTTGAATGTTGTGCAGGAGTTGTTAATGTTAATGGAACTAAACTAGTAATAGTTGTTATTTATAGATCCCCTGACTCAGATTTTAAAATGTTTCTGCCCAAGCTGGAATTGGTTCTGGGTTCACTGTATAGGAAGTATAAAAATTTAATTGTGTGTGGAGATTTCAACATTAATTGTGTAGGTGATAGCTCAAGGAAAAGTCAGCTGTTAGATCTATTTAATTCCTATAACATGATGCAAACAGTATTTTTTCCAACGAGAGTGCAAGGAAATAACAGTTCTACCATTGACAATATTTTTGTTCATTCTTCATTATTAGAAGGGCACTCTGTCAGCAGAATAGTAAATGGCCTATCAGACCACGATGCCCAACTTTTAATTCGAAAAAGTATTTATTCTCAAACAAATGTTAAACATAAATATCAACTACTCATAAAAGTTAATCCAGTTGCAATTGAGGCCTTTTTAAGCCTAATTAAGGAACAAGAATGGCAGGATGTTTATAGTGCTGATAATGCAGATGATAAATATAATGGTTTTCTGAACACATTTATTATGCTGTTTGAAAGTTGCTTTCCGCTAGAACGCTCAAAACAGGGTACTTTCAGTAACAGACAGCCAGGGTGGCTGACAAAGGGGATAAGAGTATCATGTAGAACTAAGCTGGAGTTGTATCAAAATGTTAGAAGCAGTCAGAATGAAGATGCAGTAGCTCATTACAAACAGTACTGTAAGGTTCTGAAAAATGTCATTAAGAATGCAAAAATTATGTGGTACGCAAAAAGAATAGCAAACTCTCGGGATAAAATTAAAACTATCTGGTCAGTCGTGAAGGAAGTGTCTGGTCAGGAGCAACTGGTAGAAGATATAACGTCAGTGCGTAGTAGGAATGTTTCTGTTACTGACAAGTTGGATATATGTGCATTATTCAATAATCACTTTCTGAATATAGTAGAGGAACTAAACAAAACTCTAGTTTCTACAGGTAATCATATAACGTTTTTAGAAAATGCGTTTCCGAGGCTGTTATCTGAAATGATCCTTCATGATACTTCGATAGGTGAGATTGAGTCAATAATTAAATCACTAAAGACTAAGGACTCTTGCGGATATGATGGGGTATCTAGCAGAATTCTAAAGTACTGTTCTCCATATGTTAGCCCAGTACTAAGACATATTTGTAATTTTTCCTTTCAGAATGGTCAGTTTCCTAACAGATTAAAGTACTCAGTAGTGAAACCGCTTTATAAAAAAGGAGAAAGGGATAATGTAGACAACTATAGACCTATTTCTATGCCATCGGTTTTTTTCCAAAGTTATTGAAAAGGCTGTATATTCAAGATTAATTGATCATTTCAGTTCACATAATTTCCTGTCAAACGTACAGTTTGGTTTTAGAAGTGGTTTAACGACTGAAAACGCTATATTTTCGTTTCTCTGTGAGGCACTTGATGGGTTAAATAAGAGGCTACGGACATTAGGCGTCTTCTTTGATTTAACAAAAGCGTTTGATTGTGTTGATCACAAAATATTGTTGCAGAAGTTGGAACATTATGGAATACAGGGAGTAGCCCACAACTGGTTCACCTCTTACTTTAATAATAGACAACAGAAGGTAATTCTCCGCAGTGTAGAAAATGGCTATGACGTGCAATCCCAATGGGGCACAATTAAGTATGGGGTGCCCCAGGGGTCTGTTTTGGGACCATTGCTGTTTCTTATTTATATAAATGATATGCCTTCGAGTATAACAGGTGATTGTAAAATATTTTTGTTTGCTGATGATACCAGCTTGGTGGTGAAGGATGTTGCTCGTAATATTGACACAGTATCAAATAATGCAGTTCAAGAGATAAGTTCATGGCTAATAGAAAACAAGTTGATGTTAAATCACAGTAAAACTCAGTTTTTACAATTTCTAACACACAATTTGACGAAATCTGACATTATGATTACACATAATGGGCATGTGTTAAGTGAGACTGAACAGTTCAAATTTCTAGGTGTTCATATAGACAGTAAGCTCTCATGGAAAGCCCATGTTCAGGATCTTGTTCCAAAACTAAATTCTGCTATATTTACCATTAGAACAATATCTGAGATAAGTGATTTTTCAACACGAAAAGTAGTCTATTTTGCTTACTTTCACTCACTTATGACGTACGGCATTGTTTTTTGGGGTAACTCGCCTGATGCAAAAAGGATATTTCTGGCTCAAAAACGGGCGGTTCGAGCAATATCTGGTGTAAGTTCGCGAACGTCATGTCGACCCCTTTTCAGTAGTCTGGGAATTTTGACTCTGGCGTCACAATACGTTTCTTCTTTAATGTCGTTTGTTGTTAATATCAGCTTATTCCCACGAGTTAGTAGCTTTCACTCGGTGAATACTAGACAGATGTCTAATCTACATTTGCACCACACCACCTTAACACTTGTGCAGAAAGGGGTGCAGTATTCTGCGGCATCCATTTTCAATAAGCTGCCACAAGAACTTAAGAATCTTAGCACTAATCCACATGCTTTCAAATCTAAACTGAAGAGTTACCACATGGCTCACTCCTTTTATTCTGTCGAGGAACTCCTAGAAAAGTTAAACAATTAAGGTAATTCATTTTTACTTTATTGATTCTTTTCACTTTGTCTTAAGATTGTCGTGTGCAAAGGACTACTTAAAATTTTTCTATTACCATTCTTGTGTAACAATGTATTGACTTTTTCCATGACCATGGAGTCTTACTCCTCAAGTGGGTCCTATGGAACAGAAAAAACAAATAAAAATAAACAAATAAATAGAGATAGGCCATAGAACATATGGCGTGGCTACATATGCTAGACAGGACTTGGATGATGTATCTATAATTCAAGAAGCTGTGACGATGACATATTTCATATTCATAGAATATATGACATCAACTGCGATTGGGCAAGCCTGAAAATGTGTACCCAGCCGGGATTCGAACCCGGGTCTCCTGCTTTCTTTTTTTTTTTTTTTTTTTTTTTTTTTTTTCTAGCCCGTCCTTGCGCTCTCCAGCAATGCCTTCTTTGGCGAGCTTCACAACTGTAATGCAAAACAAAAGCGTGTCTCTTCTTTTTGTTTTTAAAATTATCGTTCACTTTATATTTTCTTCATCAGTGTATACGTTAAAACATTTGCATCCCTTTGTCAATTCTAGTTTTCTTGTTGCTGGGTAGTTCTTTCGTGAATTACTCTTTTGTCTGGTTAGCTTGTTGGCGTACAGTATAAGGAGTTCCTTCAACCTGTGCTCTGCATTATAATAGTGAATTTTCTAACAGAGTTTAAAATACTTCTGTGATATCAATCGAATTCCTTCACGTATAAATTCGAATGGAGTTGAAAACAGCCTTTGTTGAGATTCCCAGCAGGGTTCTTTACTCCGATGGGAGCAATTTAGGGATTTTTCCTTGTGTTATTTAACCAACACCTGTCCTTTCAAATACAACTTTCAACATATTCGCGTATTGCTTTTTGTGATTACTGTATTTTTTTATTGTGTTGTATTCACATAACATGTATGCCTTAAATTCTATTGTGTTGTCAGTGCCTAAGTTGTTAATCACGTAGCTGACATATTTGCCAAGTAGCCAGTGAATTGCATTGTTTTTTGTTACTGGGTAGTACAGAGTTTGGGGCCTGTATATTATGTCAGGAGATATATATTCAGCAGACGATCTTGAAAGAAGTGCTATCCTGCTTTTGATCCACTTCCAGTTTTCGATGTGGCCACCACAAGCAAATCTATGTTGTAGCGTATCTGCTAGTTTGCATTTAGAACAGAGATGAGTTGCACTTATACCAATGGCATACAATCTTTCATTGGTACTGATAATGTTATTCACGACCTTGTACCAGGCGGATTTTACATCACTTGATAGGCACTGAAGACTGATGTTTTTCCACACAACCTCCCATTTGACACTGGGATGTTTCATTGTTAATTTATTCGTTCCCTCATTTTCCATTCTTTCGCGTATAATGTCTCTTGCAGTCACATTTTGAGAGTTAATAATAACATCACTAAGGTAACTGGCGTCTACATAGAATATTCGAATATGTCGCAATCGTGGATTTATTTCTTTTATGTCAACAGGTGGCTGCAGACTTTGGGGTTTCACACATGCGAATATCATACTTGTGATGCTAGTTGGGTGATTTCTAATAATATCAAAAGTTCTTTTTAGAAACAAAGCTGAAGCCTTATTTCTTATGTCAATGAGACCGAGACCTCCATTTTTAGGTTGTAACACAACAGTTTTGGTGTCAACCCTGAATATTTCTCCTTTCCATAAAAAATTTGTGGCAAGTGACATGATCTTCCTGGTTATCATTATTGGAGCCGGAAAAACCTGTGCTATGAAATAGGCTTTTGAGAAGATGCAGGTGTTTATGAAGATTGTCCTTTGAATTTGATTCATGCTGCGAAGTGAATTCCCAATGATAGATCCTCGGATTTTCATTAAAGCATCCCTCCAGTTTTCTGCACACATTTTCATCGGGCAGGTTGTTAAGGTCGTGCCTAGAGCTTTGTGTGTTGTTACTTGTTTCGCCCATTGTATCTTTAAGTGAGCAAGGCCTCGTAGATCTAAAAACTTACTTTTGTTGGCATTTATAATTGTGCCAGATGCCAGACCGTAATTCCTAACAATCCTTTCCAACTTAGTCAAATCTTCTTTGTTTCTTATTATTACGCCCACATCGTCAGCATATGCTCTTATCACCATTTTATGTCCGGATAATGTCATACCTGTAAGACTGGTGTGAACATGCTGTAGAAATGGTTCTATAGATACGATGAATAGGTTCATTGAAAGCGGACTTCCTTGAGGGACTCCTCGCATAATTTTCAGTTGCTTGGTGAGTTGTCCATTGACTGCTATCTTTGCATTTATACCCAATGCAATGTTCCTAATCATGTTTATGTAGCGGGGAAGGAAACCCAATTTCTTCATAGTTTCAAGGAGGTATCCATGGTTGACACAGTCAAAGGCTTTATAAAAATCAAGGAATAGAAGTGCACACTTAATATTTGTAACAGCCGTCAAGGCTATTATGTCCCTGTATTCGGAAATTGTTTGAAAAATTGTTCGGTTTGCAACACAGGACTGATGTGGACTTATGACTTTCGTGGCAACGGGAAGCAGTCTGCTATTTATGATTCTACAGATGATTTTATAATCGGAGTTTAGTAAGGAAATAGGACGGAAGTTGTTCAAGTTTTTCTTTCCCGTGGTTTTTGGTATTAGAACAATTTTGCATTCCTTGAATTCTGCTGGAACAGTCTTGCCGTCAAGAATTTCGTTAGCGATGAGTGTCATCTTGTCGCCGATAATATTCCAAAATCGTTTGTAAAATTCTAGTGGCAGGCCATCTGGACCAGGAGACTTTTTTAAAGGCGAGTTGCATATTATTTTAAACACATCGTCTTTACTAACTGGTGAGAGAAGCTCGTCGTTTTCCTCATTTGACACACGCGGCCCAATAATTTTGGTAAATTCATCGAGGGTCTCTTCATGGATCTCTTTCTCAGAATATAAATCTGTATAGTATCTGAAAACCTCATTGACGATCTCTTGTTGCGTTGTGAGTTTTAAACCGTTCTCTGTTTGTATTTCCTCGATAAAATTTGTCCTCCTGTTTCGAGCGTGTCGTGTTAGGTGGTACAATGATGTGCTTTCATTTTCAGAAACAGATTTATCTTTTGATTTTATTTTTAAACCCTCCATTTGCTTCTTTTTTAGGGATAGTAATTTTGCTTTTATTTTTCTTATATCTTCAATGCGAGGAGATGACTCACTTGCCCGTTCATAAAGTTCTCTTAATATTGTATAATAATATTCCATGGTGTGCTTTAACTCCCTATGTCTACGTGCACTGAATTGCATGCAGACCTTCCTCAGTTTGGGTTTTGCTCGTGTAGTCCACCAATCTAACACTGTTGAATGTCGTTCTATTGATCTTAAACAAAGTTCCCACGCTGCTAGGATTTCTTCTTCCATGTCTAGTTCACTTAACCGGGAGATGTTTAACGTCCATTGGTTTTTAAAACGACGTGTTGGTTGCGTGGGAAGATTTACACAGGCAAGAACAGAACTGTGGTCACTAAAGTATACAGGTATACTTTCGACCTTCAATATGGAGTGTTCGAAATTCACGGATACATAGACCCGATCGATCCTACTTTTTGAAGTGCCTGTTACGTATGTAAAGTCGACAGCAGTTGGATGTAGGACTTCCCACGCATCTTTGAGTTTTAGGTCCTTTATTAAATGCTGTAGTTCAGCTGAGTAGTTAAAATTAGGGATTTGGTCTTTGCGGTTTAAGACACAATTGAAATCCCCACCAAAAACGAGGCTGATGGGATTCTTCCGTAACAAATAAATAATTTCTTCTTTAAAAAACGTGGCTCTCTCTGATCTGTGTGTGTTTCCTGACGGGGCATAAGCATTAATAAAGGTGACATCGAAAATTTCTAGAGATATTGCCCTTCCTGATTCCAGTCTTTCGATGTTTTTAACTGGTATTCCCTCACGTATTAAAAATGCTGTTCCTATGTTTGTTATGGAACATACGTTTAAAATTTCTACAAATCCTGGAACTTTTAGATCGGTAGTCCAGACTTCTTGCAGTAACGCGATGTCAGTTCCGGATTCATATAAAAATTCTTTAAGTGAGGCTAATTTTAATTCGGATGTAATTTTATTAATATTTATAGAGGCAATGGTGTATGCTTGCATCCCGTTGTCTACTATTACCAGTAGTTAACTAGTATGATTCTGTTGACACTAGAAAGTCTTTGGTATACATTTGCAGTAAAATACAAGTGATCTATCTGTCTTTTAACTGTGGTACTAAACACCGACATTTTCACGTATCATTACTAATGTGGGGCCGGGCGACTCCGATTTCTCTGTTTTGATCAGCTTCATGAACTACTTCATAGCTGATATTTGGCTTTACGTCTTTTTTCCCCGGTTTTGTTTTCCCTGTGTTGCGTGGAACGGGAGAGTTCGGCAGCAGCTTTTTCTTACGACGTGTTACGTCTTGAGCTCCCGAGGTAGTTATTGTACCGCCGCTAGTCGGTGTTGTTGTTAACACTTGGCTTGGGCACGTTGCTGGTTGTTCGGTGGCCGCTTTTTCCTGCCCGCCTCCTGCCGCAGCCGGCTGTGGCTCTTGGCTTGGAGGCTCTTGTTTACCGCTGACTTGGCCGGCTAGCTCGTGCTGCTCGCTCTGAGGCGGAAGTTGCGCTTCCAGCGCGGCGGCATCGAGCGGTATTATTATATCTGGCTCCACCACTATTTCTTCTGTATCGTCCCGGGGCTCCTCATTATCGACTAACACTTCAGGATCGACCTGCATGCTACTTTCTTCTGCTGCTTCGTCATCACCCGAAGGTCTCGGTTTGCGGAATACATGGGCCTTACGAGATGATTCTTCATCAGAAAGGTCATCGCTTTGTTCCAGAGGTCTCTTCTTATTTTGTACTTCACAGTCAGGAGGAACAGATTCAGGACCGGATCGGACTTTCAGAGGTGGAAAATCGTTTTTCTCTGTGGAATTGATATCAGGAATATCGGTGTTAGCCTGATCTACTACTGGTTCCACAGTGTTATCTGCTGGTAATAGATAATTGAGGGTCAGTTTTCGTCGTTGTGATAAGTTACTTTTTAGCACAAACACACGACGGGGACAGTCTTGCCGAAAGTGACCCGATTCATTACATACATGGCAAGTAGGCGTTTGTCCAGTATAAATAACATGTGCCTTGTAGCCCTCTACAGTAATATGAGACGGAATGTTGGTTTTCACTTCCATCTCGACAGACCTTATTCCATTAAAACACTGCAGCTTATATTGCGGGCCCTATCTTTCATTAATGATTTCCTTAACCTCCCCAAATTTTGACAGAGCATCCTTGATTTTATCATTGTCAATTTCAATAGGTAAGTTTAACACACGAACAGTCCGATATGCAGCATCGGCTCGTCTTATTGAAACCAGACTTTTAGTACCGTCTCTATGCACAAATTCTACTTTTTTGCCAAACTTGCTACATATGTTATCTACATATACCGAGTCCAAAAACTTTACAAACACACAGTAATTATCTGAATCAAGCTGGGTGGTATGAACAGAATCATTTTCGATGCCGATTACCTCAAAGAGCCAGTCGTGAACCTCGAGGGCTGTCGGTTGAACTCGCCGGGTCTCCTTTTCAAACGAAAATACCAGATTATTCTTCCTGAGAGATGCAGACATGTTGTGCAGTTGCGGGAGGACTTCGGTCAAGACCGAAAATCCGTACGACGACGATGAAATCGGCGACGACAGAGACGATCAGTCACAAAAACGAATAAACGGCAGAAGAGTATCACACAAAACCGTAAACGAAAGACACAAACAAGTAGCGCTGGCGTAAACACTGGCGGAGCGGAGCGGCAGCGGACACTTCCGATCGCGGCGACAGCTAGAGCCAGACTGTATCTTTCTAGGCAGTTGCGCTGACCCCTACACCACTGGGGACACAGTGATCACCGCACCTGCAAGGACTACCCATGCACGCCTCCCGTCAGATACAAATTCCCAGCTTCGCCCTGCCCATAGTACTCAAACTCGTAGTTTAACTAATTCCCGGCTGGGTACACATTTTCAGCCTTGCCCAATCGCAGTTGATGTCATATATTCTATGAATATGAAATAATAACAGCTGCAGGATCAGAAGTGGCGTCTGTTCTTTCGGAACAGACGCCACATGTATATATATAATATGCCGGTGACGGGCAATGATCCTATCGTTAGTGGGGAGGGGTGGGCAAGTTTGAAGCCCTTACTCTTACGGGAATTAGTTAAACTACGAGTTTGAGTACTATGGGCAGGGCGAAGCTGGGAATCTGTATCTGACGGGAGGCGTGCATGGGTAGTCCTTGCAGGTGCGGTGATCACTGTGTCCCCAGTGGTGTAGGGGTCAGCGCAACTGCCTAGAAAGCAGGAGACCCGGGTTCGAATCCCGGCTGGGTACACATTTTCAGCCTTGCCCAATCGCAGTTGATGTCATATATTTTATGAATATGAAATAATAACAGCTGCAGGATCAGAAGTGGCGTCTGTTCTTTCGGAACAGACGCCACATGTATATATATAATATGCCGGTGACGGGCAATGATCCTATCGTTAGTGGGGAGGGGTGGGCAAGTTTGAAGCCCTTACTCTTACGGGAATTAGTTAAACTACGAGTTTGAGTACTATGGGCAGGGCGAAGCTGGGAATCTGTATCTGACGGGAGGCGTGCATGGGTAGTCCTTGCAGGTGCGGTGATCACTGTGTCCCCAGTGGTGTAGGGGTCAGCGCAACTGCCTAGAAAGCAGGAGACCCGGGTTCGAATCCCGGCTGGGTACACATTTTCAGCCTTGCCCAATCGCAGTTGATGTCATATATTTTATGAATATGAAATAATAACAGCTGCAGGATCAGAAGTGGCGTCTGTTCTTTCGGAACAGACGCCACATGTATATATATAATATGCCGGTGACGGGCAATGATCCTATCGTTAGTGGGGAGGGGTGGGCAAGTTTGAAGCCCTTACTCTTACGGGAATTAGTTAAACTACGAGTTTGAGTACTATGGGCAGGGCGAAGCTGGGAATTTGTATCTGACGGGAGGCGTGCATGGGTAGTCCTTGCAGGTGCGGTGATCACTGTGTCCCCAGTGGTGTAGGGGTCAGCGCAACAGTCTGCTTTCGGCAGGCGAGCTGTGAGGAAGTGTTGTTTACATCCTCGCTGCGGCCGGTCGCGCGCGCAACGTGTGTGGTGAGTTGGACGCTCTTGCGGCGTAAATACTATCTGTAGTTTAGAATGGATAGAGCATAAATATGACTGAGCCCCTTCGCAAAGACAATGTGAAGTTCACATTTGATGACCGATATGCGAGACCCAAAGCACTAGAAGTGGAAGCCTTCTTAAGAGACGTTGTAAAACTCAGCCTTAGCGAAATTATTGGTATCCATCTGTCGATCGTTAGTTGCACAGTTTACGTGAAAATGATCAGTACTGCTTGTTGCGCTAAAGTCATAGAACAATTCGGAGGATCCCTAAAATTCAATCATTGTGATGGGAATGTTGGAGACGTCAAAGTTGACCATGCAGGTTTTGCTACCCGAACTGTCCGAATCTTTGAACTACCATTCGAAATACTCACGAAAGCGATCAATTCAGCTCTTAAGCCCTACGGACGAATTATCAGCAATGTAGCAGAAAAGTGGACGACCTTTCAAACTTTCCCTGTTCTCAACGGTGTCAGACAGGTCAAAATAGAACTCCGAAAGCACATACCGTCTTACCTGTACGTGTGTGGGTATAGAGCCATTGTAATTTACGACGGTCAGCCACGTACATGTTCCGGTTGTGGTCAGACCGGCCATGTACGAACTGAGTGCATTCAACGGAGAGTGACACAGCTGCCAACCAAGGAGCCGATCGCGCCTATGGTGATGACGGCACTGCCAGTTACGTATGCCTTAACTTCCCGCGGCACAACAACCAAGACATTCAGCGACGCTGAGGACAGACAATATGAGCCCCTCGAAGACAACCAATGTCTGCCAATGGAAATCAGTAACGCAGAAGCACCGATCATCCCTCCCTCCAACGTGACGAGAACGGTTATTGAAAAAGAAGTGGAAACGAATCCTGAAAAAGACACCGAACAACACGTGCGTAAAGATGAGGAGGACATTGCCATACAAGATCCAAGCTCACATTCAGAGAATGAAGAGAGCTTGAAATCTGGTTCTTCCCCTAAAACACACAAAAAACGGCGTTTAGCACCACCTGGCGCAGAACACAAGGCACAGACGCTCCGCGAAAAAGCGCAAGAAATTGGCAAAAAGTTAAGTGGAAAAAAATCAGTAACGTCACGACGAAACCAGCAGACTACAAAAAAGGAAGACTCAAGAAATATAGACATTCATCGCCAACAGGGTGATGAAAAAGACAGCACCACAAGTAAAGAATCGAAAAACAGAACGATGCCCCAGCACTGTCCGGGGAAGCAGACGGCACAACAAACTGATGGATCTTCCTGGGCAGATGATAATATAGAATTTCCTGAAGACGAAGAAATGAAAGAAATAAAAAATGCGCAAAATGACTTATCTTCACCAGGGAGAGACGATAAATCTAAAGAAAAATCCCCGCAGCGTCCACTGCTCTGAGGAGCAAGAGGTATTGACGAAAATGAGCGGTGACAGTAAACAAGCATAGGCAGCCAAAATATCTGTGCAAGCCTATAGGGTCGGCACGATAAATATCAACAAAATTCGAAGCCACCTCAAAATCAAGGCCCTACAAGACATGCTCTACGCCGCTGACCTCGACATCGCCTTGCTGCAAGAGGTGACAGACATTAAATTGGAAATAATAACAGGATATAACGTAATCGAGAATCCCGGAACTGACCAAGACCTTGGAACGGCGATACTCACGAAAGAAGGAATAATCGCGAAAGACGTTGAAAAATTGGCAAACGCCAGAGGTATTGCAGGCACCATCCACAACGTAAGACTGATCAACGTCTATGCACTATCTGGCTCCGGCAACAGGCGAAAACGAGCCGACTTCTTTAAAAACGACATAGTGCCTCTCTTCCGTGGAAAATATGAACACATCATTTTTGGAGGCGACTATAATTGTGTTTTATCTGCTAAAGACCAGACACCAAATTTTAATTATTGTGCAGAACTGAACGCAATAGTTAGAGAATTCAATTTGATCGACACGTGGGAGCAAAAGAATGGGGAACGGCCAGGTTTCACTCACATTACTAGCCACTCGGCCAGCCGCATTGACAGAATCTACGTTTCCGATACCTTGCAGACGCACATTCTACAAACAGAACTATGGCCTACCATCTTTTCAGATCACATATCTTACATATGCACCTTGAATTTAAGAAAACAAGAAACCTACAGGGGACGTGGTCTCTGGAAAATGAACGTAGACATCTTAAAGGATCCTGCATGTCAAGCGACATTTAATGATGTATGGCAAGAATGCGAGAAAAGATTCCATTCATATTCCTCAGCAGTTGCATGGTGGACAAAATGCGCTAAACCTATGATCAGAAGAGCAATGACAAATTACTCTCGTGAGAAAACAACCTGGCACAAGCGGACAGCTGAATTTTATTTCAAAGTCCTCAGGGATTTATACGCATATGATGCGTCAGTTATTGACAACCATGCAGAAATCAAAAGAATTCAAGCCAGACTCCTGTCATTAAAACTCAAACAGCTTGATGGTTATAAAATAAGATCACGACTTCAAAATGAAGTACAGAATGAACAAACATCTATTTATCATTTAATAAACGAAAGAAAACGACAACACAGAAAAATAATAACCGAATTACGAACGTCAGATGGGAGACTACTAACTCAGCAAAATGAGATCAAGGCGGAAATTCACAATCCCTTCACCGCTTTACTAAGCAATACACCCACGGATATAACGGCTCAAACTGACCTTACAACCGGAATGACACGACAACTTGTCCAGGACGAAGCAGACAGCCTGTTAGTCGAAATATCAGAAGAGGAAGTTGAAGATGCGATAATGCGGAGCCCGAAAAACAAATCCCCTGGTCCTGATGGATTTCCGGCAGAGTTATACCACACATTCAAACGACAGATGATACCCAAGCTCACATGTGTATATAAGGAACTTATGAACCCCAACACCAACATTCCAGTTGATTTCCCAGAAGGGGTAGTTGTACTGATCCCGAAAAAAACTACAGGAAAATCAGTAGAAAACCTAAGACCTATCACCCTACTCAATAGTGATTACAAAATCTTTGCGCGCATTCTGAACGAAAGACTGAAATCAGTACTGAACTCCGTCACCGGTTCTTATCAATCGAGCGTACGCAAAGACAGATCCATTCACCACACACTATGTGACTACAGGGACATAATTTCATTATCAGCAGCTTGTAATCTAAAGTGTGCTTTGGTATCATTAGACTTCGAAAAAGCATTTGATAGAGTCAACCATGATTACCTATTTCACGTTATGAGTACTATGAACTTTCCGCAAAGCTACATCAGGATCCTGAAGAACCTCCTCAACAATTCAGCCTCTATAATAATGGTAAATGGTCAACTCAACAGACCAATAACTGTAAAAAGTTCAATGAGACAGGGTTGTCCTCTGTCCATGTCGCTTTTTGCAGTAGCCATAGAACCCTTGCTTTTTCGACTGAGTACAAATTTACAAGGCATATTACTACGTGGGCAAAAGATTGTCTGTCAATCATATGCTGACGACGTCACGGTCTTGGTCAAGGACAATAATGAGATCTGCAAATTATTAGAGGTAATAAAAATGTATGAACTCGCGTCTGGCGCCAAACTGAACCGACAGAAATCCGCAATAATGAACATTGGACGAGGTTTAGAAGTTCCCATTCAAGGGGAAATAAAGGAGACTGCTACATTGAAATGCCTCGGTATTGAATATACGCCCAATATCCAGCAAACGATTGCACGGAATTACAGAAGACTACTTAATAGTATACGTGCCAGTATATATCAGAATGTACTCAGAACACTCGACGAAATACAAAGGGTGGAAGTGGTGAATATATATATCTCACATCCAAAATAAATTATGTGGCACAAGTTTTACCAGTTCCGCGGACTGTGGCTGATAGGATCTTGGCAGCCTTTGGCCACTTTGTCAGCCGTGGCCATATCTTCAAAGTCAAATACGAGACCTTGACACTATCGACCGACAACGGTGGACTCAATCTAACAGATGTCTACAATAAAGCGCAAGCCCTGTTTGTTAGCAAAACGTACAAGCAGTGGACAAAAACGCCGAACACCATAGCGGCATTCCTTTTAAATGAAATAGCGCCACCTAACTGTGCTGCCCCAATCGATGTCCGCCACATTCCCACCGCCCTGTATCACTTTAAACATTTTTTAATCGAATACAGCTATATAAGCATGAGAATGGCAGAGAAAGACATGTATAGAGTCAAAGAATTCTACAAAAATTTAATGAAATTTCATAACAAGAACATCATTGAACGAAAGTATAAAGACTTCAACTGGAAAATGATCTGGAGAAACATCCATAATCCCCACTTACCGACAAACGTGAGGGCACTCTGGTATTACGCTGTTAATCGAAAAGTCCCAACAAACCAACGACTTCATAATATACATCTCGCAAATTCTCCCTTGTGCACACTCTGCAACCTGAATGACACAGACGAACATCAATTTGTCTGCAGAAACATTGACAACATTTGGCAGTTACTCAGGAAAAAACTTGCAATTATGCAGAGAACGTCGCCAACCACCATAACACCTGCGAGCCTTTTACATCCGGACGAAGAACTTTACCCCAATACGAAACAAAACGCAGTGAATTGGCTAAAGGGACATGCAATATATTACATACTGACAACTACGGAAAAGAGTGAAGGAGATTTCTGGATATACATTAGAATGCAGCACGACAAACTACTGCAAGTAGAGGACTATCAGAAAAAATACGCAAACTTTCTCAAAAGAACCATCGTGTGAAACATAAATAAAACGACATCCTTGATGATGTGACCCAATGGGCATATCAACAGGTTAAATTATTACAAATACAATTTCTAGGAAAATGTAAGAATAACGAATAACGATCAACTAAGGAACGACTATTTTGACGAAAATAAACTTTTCGAAACAGAAAAAAAAGGTTTTATTTCACAAGTTTGGCTCTAGAAGAGACATTTTTTTTTTTTTTTTCCCCCCAGTTCCCCTTTTTTTAAGTCTACAGAGATCTAATTTTCAAATGCATAATTTCTACCACCAAGAATTCATGTTACGTTGTATCATTAACAGAAACGGAGTCTAGCTAGCTGACGCATTTCAAAGTTAGAGAAGATAAACAAAACGAGAGCAAAAAGAAGAACCAGATCAAGTACACGGATACGTGTGGAAATTACAACAGTTACACCCGAGAAGACGAACTTTGACATCGGAAGTTGGCAAAGACACCGAAAGATACAATTTATATAGCATTTCAGAAGATATGAAATTATGTTTCACACCGAAGAAGGCAATCTTAATTTAGATAAGACATTAAACAACATTATATTTTGCTTTCAAATTTTTCCTATAATTGGACATTAAATCATAATAGGCAATACAGAAAAAAAATTGCTCTTGCCTTTATCGTTCCAGAAGCAGAAGAGGAATTTTAAGTTTATTCAATATATCAAGAAAAATCCTTTCGTTTACCAACATCTCTCAAAAGAAAGGAAGATGAGATGCACAACACAAAAATAATTTTAAAAAAGCCAACGCCGAAGAGAGAAAAAAAAAAAAGTGGTGTAGGGGTCAGCGCAACTGCCTAAAAAGCAGGAGGCCCGGGTTCGAATCCCGACTGGGTACACATTTTCAGCCTTGCCCAATCGCAGTTGATGTCATATATTCTATGAATATGAAATAATAACAGCTGCAGGATCAGAAGTGGCGTCTGTTCTTTCGGAACAGACGCCACATGTATATAGATGACATATTTGTTTTGGCAGTGAAAGTGTCTGGAACTACCATAGTTAATGTCTACAAGCCTCCCAACATCCAGTGGCAAGATACGGTTCTCCCAGTTTTCGAACACTCTTTCCTATATGTCGGCGATTTCAACAGCCACAGTAGCCGTTGGGGGTACTCGTCTGATAATGAAAATGGAATAGCCTTAGCTGAATGGGCTGAAAATAATAACCTTTCCTTGGTTTTTGACGCAAAAGACTCCAGCACATTCTTCTCAGCCCGCTGGAAGCGTGGATATTCACCTGATATGTGTTTTTGTTCCTGTGATCAGACATTAAGATCTCTATCAGTTACGAGAAAGGTACTTGGCACATTCCCACGGTCGCAGCACAGGCCAGTGCTGATATCAGTTGGGATTAAGATTCCCCTAGTAAGATCTTTTCCGAGACCAAGGTGGAATTTTAATAAAGCAGCCTGGGAGGCATTTACTTCCAAATTAGAGGACAACATTAGATTCATTCCTCCTGCAATAGAAAATTATGATAGATTCGCTGGACTCCTTAAAGCTAAAGCCTGTATACATCGAGGCTACAGAAAGACATATATTCCGGGATGGAGCCAAGAGTGTGAAGACCTGTATAATGAATTTATCAGCACTGAAGATTCAAACACTGCCGACATCCTACTGAGCTCCCTTGATAATGCCAGAAGAGAGAAATGGGTGAAAAAAGTTCAGAGTTTAGACTTCACTCACAGCAGCAGAAAGGCTTGGTCACTTCTGAGGAAATTGTCTACCAGTGTATCCGAGAAAAAGCTGCCTCCCACACACGCTGATCCTTCCGACATAGCCAAACGAATTGTAGCACTATCCAAGTCAAAACGGCAACAGTCTGACAGATTAATATCCTATAAACTAAATGAAATTAAGAAATGCCAGCAGGCTCCCCTGGAAGTATCAAAACCTTTTTGCTTAGACGAACTGCATGTGGCTATCTCTGATGTGAAGACTGGGAAAGCTGCCGGTATAGATGATATTTTCCCAGAATTTATTAAACATGCTGGACTCAAGACCCGATTGTGGCTTCTAAAGTTATTCAATAACATTCTTAAAGACAGCTCTCTACCAAAAGCTTTTAAGAGATCTAAAGTAATAGCTGTTTTGAAGCCTGGTAAACCAGCCGAACGTTCAGATAGCTACCGTCCAATTGCACTTCTCAGTGTATGTTACAAGCTGCTTGAGAGACTCATCTACAATCGTATTGTTCCCATTCTCACTGCTACTATCCCTGTTGAGCAAGCTGGTTTCAAACAAGGCCGTAATTGCTGTGACAAGGTCCTAGCACTGACATCTTTCATTGAGACTGGTTTCGAAAAGAAGTGTACCACTTCCGTTACTTTTCTGGATCTCTCGGCAGCTTATGATACCGTATGGAAGAAGGGCCTCCTAGTGAAGCTTTACAATCTCATTCCTTGCCCTATTTTATTGCGACTTGTAAACTCAATGCTAAGTGGCCGTCTGATCAAGATCTATCTCGGCAACACAGAAAGTGGGTTTAGACAGCTTCACGATGGCCTCCCCCAGGGTTCGGTTCTTGCTCCCATTCTTTTTAATGTTTACACCGCTGATATTCCAGCTACGCAATCTAGAAAATTCATTTATGCCGATGATATTGCCATAGCGTCACAACACAGAGACATCCATGTGACGGAAACTACTTTAACATCTGACCTAACTCTCCTCAGAAATTACTTCGCAATGTGGAAACTAAAGCCAAACCCAAATAAAACGGAAGTAGCTTGTTTCCATCTCAATAATAGGATGGCCGACTATAAACTTAATATCTCATTTGATGGTGTTCAACTTGAACATAATGAACATCCAAAATACCTGGGAGTCATTTTGGATAGATCTCTTACTTTTAAGTACCACCTTCATAAAACAGCAGACAAAGTTAATACTAGGAATAACATATTACAGCACTTAGCAGGATCATCTTGGGGAGCCAGTGCTAAGGTTTTGCGTACAACAGCTTCTGCAGCTGAATACTGTTCTCCTGTCTGGCTCAACAGTGCTCATGTGAGAGACATTGATGTACAATTAAATAGAGCAATGAGATTGATCAGTGGCACTCTGATGGCTACACCACTTCAATGGCTCCCAATATTATGCAACATTGTTCCCCCAGATCTAAGACGGAAGGAAGCCTTAATGAGAGAGTATTATAAGATCTTGTCCACTCCTGAGCTTCCTATCCTGCAAGACCTTCCACCACCGGTAAGCCGGCTGAAATCACGTAAACCACCTCTTAAAACAGCTGTGCAACTACATGAGAGTGGCTTCTCGCCTAAATCAAACTGGGCAAGAATTTGGAATTCGTTTAATGGAAAAAACAGCATCTGGATAGACGATCCCTCTAAGCAGCTCCAAGGAATGGACCTTCCCAGGAGAGAATGGTCTTTGATCAACCGTTTCCGAACTGGTGTTGGTCGCTGTAACTATTGGAAATTCAAATGGGGACAGACAGACGACCAGTCATGTGACTTTGGAGCAGACATACAAACGATGACCCACATAATTACTAATTGCCCATTAAGATCATTCTCAGGAGGGATGACCGAACTCCATATAGTCAGTCAAGAAGCTGTCCAGTGGTTAAAGGAGTTGGACTTGGCTCTGTGACAGAGATATGTTTTTATCTTATTAATTAGACACTAGTATATCTTACTAAAGTATTATATGTAGCTGACATTATACCATATATATATATATATATATATATATATATATATATATATATATATATATATATATATATATATATATATATATATATATAAAATCTTTTAATGGTTCTGCGAATAAAACGCAGTCTCTGGTTCGCCTTTCCCACGACATTATCTACATGTTCTTTGCATTTTAATTCTGAAGTAATAGTAATTCCTAGGTATTTTGTGGAGTTTACCGCCTTCACTTTTGATTGATTTGTCTCTTAAACTACGTTTAACGGATTTCTTTTCTCATAATTTAGAGTCAATTGCCAATTTTTACACCATAGTGATATCTTATTTAGATCGCTCTGTAGTTCATTTTGATCTTCAGATGATTTTATTAGACGTAAATGACGGCATCGTCTGCAAACAACCTAAGAGAGCTGCTTAGATTTTCTCCCAAATCGTTTATGAAAATAAGAACAGCAGAAGACAAATGACACTATCCTGTGGAATGCCCGATATCAACTCTGGTTTTGTCGCTGCCTTACCATCGATTACTACAAACTGTGTCCTCACTGACAGGAAATCTCCTATCCAGTCACAAATTGTGGGCGGTATACCATAACCACGCAATTTGATTAAAAGCCGTTTGTGAGGTACAGTGTCAAAACCCTTCTGTAAATTATGAAATACGAAACCAATTTCTGAACCCTTGTCGATAGCACTCATCACTTCGTGTGAGTAACGTGCTAGTTGTGTTTCGCATGAATGATATTTTCTAAATTCATGTTGACCTTGGGTCAATAGATCATTCTGTTCGAGATAATTCATAATATTTGAATACAGGATATGTTCCAAAACCCTGCTGCAGATTGACGTCAATGAAATAGGCCTGTAGTTTAGTGGGTTACTCCTACTGCCTTTCTTGAAGATAGGTGTGACCTGTGCAGCTTTCCAGTCTTTCGTGTTGCAGCACTTCTGTGTGGTCGGAAGGCTCTACACAATGTTAGGCAGGTGTACCAGTTTGTTCAGCGTAGTAATACTACCAACAGTTGAAAGGATTAAGTAAATTAAGTACTTGCGCTGAAACAGTTTAATTGAAAATATATACACGTTCTCGAAGGGAATTCCGTCCGGCTACATTATCAGTGGCACGAGGACATTAAACGTCGAGTTTCAGTCACTTATTTCAACGATAATCGAGCTGTATCTGACTGGCAGTTCTAAAATATTTTTGTTCAGCTGTTTCTCCAAAGTACTCTCACGAGAAACCAGTAGAGTGCCACGTCGCAAATTGAATCTCTAGTAGAGCTCCTCTGAGACTGTTTTGTCAAGTTTGATGGCAGGGAAAATATTAGTAACTTAATACTCAGCTGTAAGACAGGATGTGTGGAGATCAACCTTCTACGGGGTTTATGTAGCCTATTACCCTTCATACACTAGATGACGTGACATCCAAGAAATGTTGAAAAAAAAATCAACAAAAAGGAAAACATTTACCCTTATGTGTTAAGCTTCGCAATTCTCCAATGCACCGCACCTATACCATCCTATCCCATCCCTATATTTTTGTCTATTTGTTTATTTAGTTATAATAGTGTGCCAGGTTTCTAATATTTCTAATATTTGTATCACATTGTGTTGAACAACCCTTAGAACATTATTCTTGCTTAATTTTATTTTTATTCACTGTAGCCATGTTGTAAGAATTTATGTCTACACTGTTTCTCTATGTATAGAATTTATGTTTCCTTTTTTTTCAGTACTACTAATTTACATATTTCATTCAGATATTTATTTACACTGTAACTGCTCCATCAAAGAAGTTAATTTACTTTTATGTATGTAACATTTCTTCTGGTTTATTGACAACAAAAGTTCTTTGACTGAACTTCAGTAAATATCTGATGCTGTCCTAATAAGCCGAAATTCGATTAAAAAACCTCTAGAACAAACACAAAGTTGTGTATTTTTATTTTCAACCTAGAAGCGACGGAAGAATCAGTTAACATTTACTTTCACTATGAACAGCGTACGAAAAATGGCGTGTTATAGTGATTAACCATCAAGATCGTAGGCGAACTACTTGGTTAGAAACCATGCTGGCGTTAAGATTGGTTACCCATATAAATAATTATATTTTTTCTTGTCTACAAAACATATTAATGCGCTATCTGCAGCTATGTCGTAAAGTATAATAGACTACATAATATGAAACCACTTCGTCAGACTCTTTCAAATATGCTCGCATCTGTTTGTCATCACCCCCGTTTCACCAATGTTATTATATTTCGTTTCTTTAAGAGAGAATACACAGCTAACGTCCTGTAAGTTTTATTACTGCTAAGGAGTTTACAGTCGATCGTGTGGGTACTAATATTTGTGACCACAGTGGAACGCCATGTATAATTTTTTGTTGATGGTGCACGCATTTGGTCTAGATTTCACAAACGTTGAACATCACCATCTACTTACACATTGTGAATCATTAGCAGTTAGTACTTTTGCTGTTATAACAACACAACACTTGTCAAATGAGCTTTACCATAAATTGAACTAACAATAGCAAAGATGCCAAACAGACGCTTCATATATTTCAGCAATTGATTATATATATGTACTCATATAACAACGCAATATTACGGCTGAATCAAGCGTTGTAATATCATATTAGGCACGCTTATTATTGAATAACATGAATTTCAACAATGAGTTGCCTAGTTACAAAGGATTCTTATTTCGCGTGACATATTCTTTAAATTACTCCACAAGGTTTTGAAACAACCACAAAATTGACGATGCATGGTGAAACTGTCACACTTTAGCTTAAAATCTGCGCATTGAAAATACTCAGCTCCACCGGAAATGTTTATTAACGACTATCGAATTCGACCCAAATCAGGCAACCTACGGGTGTCCTGTCCAGAAGAGGAATAAATACAATATATCTAAACATGCACTACCTGTTGCTAACTTAGTTCATTATATACAGAATACATGTGTCATAAATGTTTACGAGGAAATACTTAGAAAATAGG
This sequence comes from Locusta migratoria, assembly GCA_026315105.1. Taxonomy (NCBI): domain Eukaryota; kingdom Metazoa; phylum Arthropoda; class Insecta; order Orthoptera; family Acrididae; genus Locusta; species Locusta migratoria. The sequence continues at coordinate 334,938,985 of CM048746.1, read as the reverse complement.
TGTTACTTGTAATTTCAATACTGCTAATAGTAACACTTTCTAGTTAAGCTTTTACGTAGTTGTTTTTAAATAATGTGATTGTTAGACAACCTTAGCATACCAGAGTGAACAAAGATTCAGGTTGTCTAACGATCACCTCGTTTTAGAAACAACTGTGGAACGGTTATGACTAGCAATATTGAAACGTACAAGTAATAGCTATTCTGTAATTATTTTCTCGTAAACATGTAGGAAACAAATATGCAGTATATAATGTACTACATTTAAAAACACATAGTTCTTGTTCACAGTTCATTATTTATTCTTCTTCTGTACAGGAAACAAATGTGAAAATTACAGAACTGTCAGTGTAATAAGTTATGGTTACAACATACTAACAAGAATTAATAACAGGCGAATGGAAAAACTCTTGGAATCCGACCACGGGGAAGATCAATTTGGATTTAGGAGAAATGTAGGAACACGCCACGCAATACTTACTTTACGACTTATCTTAGAATATAGGTTAAGGAAAGGAAAAAAAAAACCTACGTTTTTAGCATTTCAGATACTGAAGATATAAGGGTAAAATATAGGGAGAGAAGAGTTATACTCAACTTGTACAAAAACCAAACAACATTATTATTAGAGTAGAAAGTCACAAGAAGGGTCGCAGTGGTCGGGAACGGAATAGGAAACGGTTGTAGTCTTTTTCCAAAGTTGTTCAATCTATACATTGAGCAAGCCGTGAAGGAATGCAAGGAGAAATTTGGAGAGGGATTTAAAGTCCAGGGAGAGGAAATAAAAATCTTGCGGTTTGCTTACGATATGATAATTTTGTCAATGACAACAGAATACCTGGAAGAGCAATTAAACGGAATGGGCAATTTCTTGAAAGGAAGGTATAAGATGGAGTAAAAAAAGAGTAAAACGAAGGTAATGCAATGTAGTGTCAGAAAATCAGGCGCTGCTGAAGGAATTAAATTAGGTAATGAGAGAATAAAAGCGGTATATGAGTTTTATTATTTAGGTAGCAAGATAACTTCAGATGGCCGAAGTAAAGAAGAAACAAAATTCAAAATGTCTATGAAAAAAAAGCATTTCTGTAGACGAAAGATATATGTTGACATTCAATATTAGTTTAAATGTTAGGAAGTATTTCTAAAAGCATTTGTTTGTAGTGTAACATTGATGGAGTGAAACGTGGATAATATGGAGATCAGGCAAAAAGAAGATAAAAGCTTTCGAAATGTGGTGCTATAGACGAATGATGTAGATTAGATGGGTAGGTCACGTAAAACATAAGAAGGTGCTCAACAGAATTGGGAAGCAAAGTAGTTTCTGGCATATTCTAAGAGAAGGGATAGGTTGGTGGGACACATTCTGAGACATCAAGGAATCATCAACTTAGCATTAGAGGGAAGTGTGTGGGGTAAAAATCGTAGAGGGAGACCGATGGGCAAATACAGTAAGCAGTTTCAAAAGGATGTAGGTTGCTGTTCGTATTATCAGATGAAGAGGCTTGCATAGGACGGAGTAGCATGGAGAGCTGCATCAAACCAGTCTATGGACTGTAGACCACAACAATAATTTTTAACCCGTCTAATAGCTGTTTCGCACCACCTTCACAAATTTTTTGTCATACATTAACATCTTGAAAGTCTGTTCTTGGACGTGAGTTGATAACCGTTGCATATTTTTTAGCTTCTGTTTCGAATAAAATATATTCCAGTAATCGCTAATCAGTTATCATACAGTCTGCACAATATGCAGGGCGTAATATCAGCATAATATAATTCTAACGAGCACACACATCCTCTCGAATTAAGAGTGATAGTGTATGGACTCCTGGCGAGATTTCATCGTTAGAGGATACTCCAAAACTTCATTTGGAAATAGTAACATATGGCAGACCGAATCATACAATCATCATCATATATACCCTTTGTATACGCAAGAACAATAATAGTACTTACGTGACATTAGATGGTAACCACGGCGAACACACATTTCTAACTGAATTTCTTTCCTTTTTGATGATATACATGCCGGCCGCGGTGTCTGCGGCGCGCTAGTCACGGTCTGCACAGCCACTACGGTCGAGGATTCGAATCCCCCCTCGGGCATGGATATTTGTGCAGTCCTTAGTGTTAGCTAGTTCATAAGTAGTTGTAAGTTTGGGGACTGATGACCCCGTAGTTAAGTCCCATAAGCTATACAAACATTTGATTTTTGATGATAGATTCAGTGTTTCCAAAATAAAATGTGAATAGTTCCATTCAAAAGTATGTTTTTTAACGATAGATTTTAAATTTGAGAGACAACTTACTGTTAAAAACCTCGTTAGGTTCCATAAGATTGTTCTGTGCTATGAAGGAATCGTCTATCTAAACACCAAGTCTACTATTCTTCGAGGAAACCGATTGCACTCATTGTCATTATTGTGGTGGTCTAATAAGAAAGCTATAAATATGGGATCATTAAGTACAAAGTTGTTCATTTATTGATTAAGTTGTGTCAGTTTTGAATCAATGTTTTAGTTTGTATTAGTTTATTACATAAGCCGAAATTTTGCTATCTATTATCTGACTTATTTTCTTGAAAATAAATACACAAATTTTATCCTTTATAGGAATAACTTGAAACGAAAACTGTATAATTTGTGCTTTTGTAAACTTTCTGCATCTATAAATAGACCTACATAATTTAGAGTTATAAATAGTGTAGTCGGCAATATACAGTAACTGTTTTATACTTAAATATGATATTTCAGTTAATAATATTTTGAAATACCTATCAAGTACTGGGAAACAAGTCGAATTTTAACGACTTATAGGCTAAAAAAAGCTAAAGCAGTAATCAAACCGAAATATTTTTGAGCACCACATCGATCTTCTAGGCACGGTCCAGTTGGAGATGGTATGCCGTTGTCTTTCTCCGAGCTTCGAATCAATATACCATCCAGTTACAGGGGAACAGATGCAATTCTGCATTTTCACTTCGCCAACATAAGCAGAGGTGGAGAAGTGATAACTACCATATGAGCTCCTAGGATTGTTTGATGATCGAAACACGACCTTTGGATTTGAAGTGAGGAACTTTACAATTTTATCGCTCTCGGATGGATCTTTTCTTTGCCGTCTGGTGTCGTACTTGTGCAGTATTGATGGATGAGGTCTTGCCAGTGACCAACCAACCCTGAGCTACCGTCCTGTCAAAATTGATAATATTAACGTAACTTGAATCTCCAAACTGCTGAAATGTTTGTAAAGCTACCGGACCAAACTGCAGTAGTCATCGGTCCCTAGGCTTAAAAACTAACTTAAGCTAAGAACAAGACACACACAAAACCATGTAGGAAGGAGGTCAAGAATCTCCGACGGGGAGCGGTCGCTCCCACCGCAACGTGCGCCATAGAGCGTTCGGTCACCCCCGTGCAGGCGAGTCACCCACCTGTTAATTACTCAGCCACCGACGTATAGGCTGTAAGAGGTAAATCTAACTGTACCTTCAAAAAGCAATGCTTTTTTTAACGTCGCTTTCGTGCTATATCGCTTATTGACACTTTTCGTATACAACGACGTTCTTTTTTATTACGTTTTCGGCTACCGACCAAAGTTCAATTTTCGTTCTTACAAATTTGGTGATTACTGCCAACAATGCAACGCTTTTTTTGATACTATTGTGTGCCGTACATTGTAGGACTCTAATCAGTACCATGAAAGAACTAAAAGTTCGCCTACCCACTTCGTAATTCTGAAAGGTAACAGTAAATGGGAAGATAGAGCGCACGTAGAGACATTTGGAGACAAAAAAACCAGTTGCATGAATATCAATAACTCAGACAGAAAACCAGCACTTAGCAAAGAACTAAAAACTGAAATTCTGAAAGAATATATAGAGTGCCTATACAAAGGCAGTAAACTTGAAGGCAGTATTTAGAAGAGGAAGAGGAAGTAGAGAAACATGAGCTAGTACATACGATACTGCGAGCAGAATTTGACATCTGAGTCGAAACAAGGCCCTCGGGATACCCTGCTTAAGAGGCAGACGTATTGACCACTCCGCCAGCGGGTTCGAATCCCGGCCGGGCACATATTTTCATTCGCCGCCCTTTGGTACTCCATCTAAACCTAGTACAGTGATGTCATAAGTGATCGCAAATTGCGTTTTATTTCACAGTTAGGAGAACCAGTCTTGAAGAAATTGTCCCACCTGGTATTGAAAATGTGTGAGACAGGGGAAATACCTTCTGACTTCAAAGAATACAGTACTTCCAAGTTCAAAGAAAGCAAGTGCCCACATATGTGGACCTTACTGATCTATCAGTCATGTATGCAAAATTGTAACACGAATATTTTACGGAGGAATGAGAAAACTAGTGGATTCCAACCTTCGGCAAAACCAGTTTGGATTTAAGAGAAATCTATGGACACGGGAGGCAATACTCACATTAAGACTCACATTATAAGATAGGCTAACGAAAGGCAAAGCTATGTTTCTATCATTTACAGATCCGGAGAATGCTTTTGACAATGTTGAAGGATACACACACTTTAAAATTCTGAAGGTAGCAGGGGTAAAATAAAGGGAGCGGAGAGTTACATTCAACTAGTAAAAAAATCAGACAGTAGTTATTGAAATCGAAGGGCATGAAAGGGACGCAGTGTTTAGGAAGGGAGTAAGGCAGACTTTTAGAATTTCCCAAATGTTGTCCAACCAGTAAAATGAGAAAGCTATGAAGGAATGCAAGGAGAAATTTTGAGAAGGAATTATAGTTCAGAGAAAAACAATAAAAACTTTACAGTTTGCCGAAATAGTAATTCTGTAAGAGACAGCAAAGGACATGGAAGACGAATTGAATAGAATCACTGAAGCACTGAATAGAAGCACTGTCTTGAAAGGAATGTATAAGATTGACATTAACAAGAGCAAAACAAGCGTAATGAAATGTAGTGGCAGAAAATCAGATGATGCTTAAGGAATTAGATTAGGTAATGAGGCAATAAAAGCAGTAGACGAGTTTGTTATTTGGGTAGCAAAATAACTTCAGTGCACGAAGAAAAGAAGATGTAAATTATAGATTGACTAGGGGAAGAAAAGTGGTTTTGAAGAAGCGAAATTTGTTGACATCCAATATTCATTACTCATGACTATTGTATTGTATATGGAGTACTAGAAACTGGGGCGAATATGAATAAAGTGGCAGGTTGAAAAAAGTAAATGATCGAACCAGTTACAACGGAGATGGTCTTTCTTCCATACAGTGAACTTCTTTCCGATATATGCAGATTCAAACGGAATTGTACATATTAATTCAGTGTGCATATTAAAGGTGAGGAACAAAATTTCCCTGAAATTACACACAGAAGAAAATTATAAACATATCCTCAACTTCGTTATTTCCACGCTTACAGAATTTATAAATATAGATCAGCAAGGCAGTTTACACCAACAAAATTTCATGAATTGGAAGAAAAGCAATCTTCGCTGTGAAAAATCACATGAAAATTGAAGCATTTTTGAATTGTAGTTCAACGTCATCCCGGGTGTTCATCTTCACCCACAATTACGTTGTTACTACTTCTTGCTCTAGTTCTTAAGGATTTTGTTTTGCTTCCCTGTTATTTTTGTACGTACTGTACAATGGTAAGAGAAGTGCCTCTTCAGCACCTCTTCACAAATACTGCATTGTAAATATAGCAGGTATCGTCCTACCATGTGTTTTGTACTTTTTGAAATATTAACTATGCAGCTCCAGATTTATAAATATGTTATATTATGAAAATATGAAAATACGACTGGTGGGACTGGTGCTCTAACAACAGTAAATCGTTGGTTGTTAAAACGAATTTAGACTGCAAACATCATTTACGATAACTACAATCAGCAGTCCTAAATGTGTTTCCGTATTTCAATATCTCAAGCTCTCATTAGTAATAAAAATCACAATTTGTTGCAACTAAGATTAAAAACTTACTCGGAGATGTGGTTGTTTGAGTAAAACCTCTGATATGGGAAGAAATCAAACACCATTCGTTCCTGCCGTGAAGGTTCTGGATTGCGTGCTTTGTCTCTTTCGCTTATACATCGGAGCTGGTGGTCAGTATGGGTAGAGGGTTAATTGTACCCGGTCAAAAATTCAGAGTGGTTAAAATAAGCAAAGAAAAACCATGCCGCTACAAGTCCCGCAGGACTTCAACATCGCTTCGCTATTAATATGCGGGTTGAAATTTATCATATTCCTTTCCTCAGGTAACTTTTTTTTTATTTTTATTTTTTATTTTTTATCGCAACGTCAAACGGATCACAGTCATTTATTCCCATATACTGCAACAGCATTCGGAAAATATAGCACTACACACCACCGCACGATCTGGTTACAGCAAGATGGCTCGCCAGCCCAGTTCATGCGTCGATCGTCAGCACATCCACCATTGGGAGACAAATGAGTAGGTTAAGTGGGCCGGCCGCGGTGGCCGAGGGGACTGAGGCGTGCCAGTCACGATGACCACGGCCACTACGGTCGGGGTTTCGAATCCCCCTCGGGCATGGATATTTGTGCCGATGACTGCCGGGGACTGATGACCCCGTAGTTAAGTCCCATAAGCTATACAAACATTTTGAACATTTGGTTACAGAGCTCTGCTGCAATTCCTGTAGAATATATCTGTGGGGCTACAGAATTATTCACAAGATCCACGTGAAGAACCCCCCTGCCTGCATGACTATCAGGGTTACATCCAGGATTTGTGAAATGCGCGTGCGCACACGCCCCTCGGGCATGGATATTTGTGCCGTCCTAGTTCGTAAGTAGTTCATAAGTAGTTTGTAAGTTTAGGGACTGATGACCCCGTAGTTAAGTCCGATAAGATTTACAAACATTTGAACATTTCTTACTCCAAAATGGATATTTTAGGACCAGAGATAATCACCAAATATTTTTGTCCCGAGTTCCCTCTTCAACCAGAGTTAATCACCAGATATTTTTGTTCTGAGTTCCTTCTTCAACATATGTGACTTTATAACTGATTTACCGAATCACCTTGTTTTCTACGTATCTTAAAATGCATAGCAGTACAAAACATCTGCGTCATTCGATTTCTTTTCAGTATCTTTACGTCGATTTTGTACAATTTTTTTTCTAAATAAATAACAGCGCATGTTAGTTTTCAGCATCAACTTCATCTACATACATACTACGCAATCCACCGTAAGGTTCTTGGCGGAGGGTACAGTGTACCACTACTAGGCATTTCCTTTCCTATTTCACTCCCAAATAGACCGATATGCCTCAGTAAGAGCTCTAATTGCTCTTATCTTTTCTTTGTGGTCACTACGCGAATTGTAAGTAGGCGGCAGCAAGAGCGTACTACACTCAGCTTCAAATTCAGGCCCTCTAAATTTACTCAAAAGAAATTCACGAAAACAGCGTCGTATTTCCTCCTGCGATACCCATTTCAGTTCCCGGAGCATTTCCGTGACACTCGCGCATTGGTTGAACGTACCAGTAACAAACCTAGCTGCTCGCCTCTGAACTGCTTCTATGTCTTCCTTTAAACGGATCTGCTGCGTGTCCCAAACACTTGAGCAATACTCAAGACGTGGTCGTACAAGCGTTTTATACACGGTCTCCTTTACAGATGAAGTACATCTTCCCAAAATTCTCCCAATAAACCGAAGTCGGTTGTCCGCCTTATTCAGAACTGTCCTTACATGTTCGTTCCATTTCACATCGCTCTGCAATGTTTCCCCTAGATATTGGAACGACGCGACTACATAAAGAAGTTCACTACTAATGTTGTATTCGAACATTATGGGATTGCTTTTCCTAGTCATGCGCATCACTTTACATTTTTCTTCTTTGAGAGCTAGCTGTCATTCTTCGCACCAACTAGAAATTTTGTCTAAGCTTCGAATAACACTACTGTGTTTCCGCTAACTATGGAAGGCCGAATTCACTGCTTTCAATTTGCCATATTTGTACTGAAGTGTGTTGGACAAAACTGTCCGTTTCATCAGGAAGACCATGTTCGTTGATCCTTAGGTTTAATTTCCACTTTTACATTTTTGAGTGTTTTCCCCGGGATAAAGGTAGGAAAGAAGGAAGCTTAGGGTTTAACGTCCCGTCGACAGCGTGGTCATTAGAGACGGGGCTAGCGCTCGAAGTTATGTGTAAGGATGGGGAAGGAAATTGTCCGTGCCCTTTTGAAAGCAACCATCTCGTCATTTGCGTGGATTGATTTAGGGAAATTACGGATAACCTATATCCGGATGTCCAGAGGTGGATTTGAACCACTGTCCTCCTGAATGCGAGTCCAGTGCATTACCACTGCACCACCGCGCTCGTGCGGAATAAAGTAACATATAATTTGCAAATAATTTATGAAGGAGGGTAAGGAAGAAGGTTTAGGAAGGAAAGGATTGACATTGGCTGCGTTAGGGCATTGAAATTAAACAATGTCGATAAATGAAATTGTGAGCCGGGCGGGGAATCGAACTAAGGTCCTCCTGTTCGGGGTAGAGGTCGCCTTGCCCACTTGGACACCCGTCAGCGCCTCCCGTCCAGAGCGAAAGATCCGGGCTCGATTCCCGGCCCGTCTCACATTTTCACTTGTCGCCATTGTCTAATTTTAATGCTCTAATGCAGCTAATGTCAATCCTTTCCTTCTTAATCCTTCCTTCCCCTCCTTCATAAATAACTTGCAAATGCAATGTGGATACGAAGCAGGTGTGGTGTCAGTTCTTTTGGACATGTCCGAAAGAAGAGGCACCACATCAACATAATAATAACATATAAAATTTCTGTGTTAAAAACTGGCTCGAGCACTAAATTCCAACTTGATGACGTGTTTGACCGTGCGCTTTGTATCGATCTTATTACACATTTTCTGTCATTATCTTCGCCTAATTCAGTAATCCCTTAGTTGCAATCAAATACCTGAGCATTACAATAGCGCTTACTTTCAAAAGCACCAGACTGAGAGGCTGACTGCGCATCTTCAGGCTGTCCGAAACTTCGGTTGAAAACTGCGAAAGTTCACTTTTTTCTAGCGCTATCAATGTATTCACACTTGTGTAAGGTCTTGAACTTCCTGGAAGTAGATGATCACAATGTTAATTTTTTGATGCTAGTAATGCAGTCACGGAAAGATTCAGAGAGGATGTAGACAGATATTTGCCATAATTTCATGACGATGTTTGTATTTGAAATTCCTATAGACCGCAAGTCGATCAAGTTTTCATCATTAGAAGGGTATTCCCCACTTCCGATTTTTAACAGCAAGTCTGCAGATTCAAAGTTATCTGGAATGACAAAAAGTATTGGGAAACATTGAAGTCAGGTTGAATGTGCATTCAAAGCTTTCTTCAGTAACAATCATAATCTTGATATCTTATTAACCCTACTGGACCAAACTGCTATTATCATCAGTCCCTATACTTACAAAATAGTTTAAATTACACTAAAGACAGCACACACACCAATGCCGGATGGAGGACTGGAATGTCCGACTTCTTGGAACCGCGTTCTCCACAGCAAGGTGTCCAAGAACGCTCGTCTACTCCCGCGCGGCAGAAATTATCAACGCAAGTGTTAAAAGGCGCATTTTGAAGACCTTAATCCGCTGAGGGTTGTTAGGCCAAAAAGAACTGCGTACCTACATTAGAACATATCGTAAAATAAACCGTTAAAATATTCCGAGCAAGGACAGAATGACATCGCGTTTGAGAATAAATAAGGGAAGACCAAAGTTAAGTGAATTCTGAGAGTTGATGACAAATCTGTGGATGAATGCGTTTCGTTTGAAACAAGAAATGAATGAAGTGGGACGGATAGAGGGCGCGGCCGACTGTCTTAGTTTTCATATTTTTTTAATATATAAGTTTGTATAAAATCATAAAAGAAGCTATCATTATGTCAGTTTAAATAAATGACCTAAATATAACAGTGTTCTTGGGCCACACGGGAATAATCTTGAAGGCGAAATGCTGCAGACTGCAGTGCGCGCTCCTGCTCTCCGTCGGAGATTCGAGTCCTCCCTGTGTCTGTTTTGTCGTTTTGTCCTTAGCGCAACTCCTACATACTAGATAGGCACTTTAAGCCGTTTTTTTTTTTTTCGTTTTTTTTTCATGTAGATCTATGATCTGCGGTCGTCTTCATTGTTCGTATTTGGTCGTTCGTTGATCATTTGGCTCAGCTTCTTTGTTACAGAGGACGGTCAGTCCTCTGACCGGGCAGACTGCTCAGCTAATACAGTGATAAAGCGACTAAACGGACTGCCTTAAAGCGTGTCTCCCTCCACACCACATACTTTAATTCTGCCTCAATGTTATCTGTGAAATGCGTGTCAAATTACCAGGGCTATGCTATACTGGAATAGCACCCTAGCAAAGAACGCGAATAGGAACAATCCCGCCTCGTTCAAAATGTTCAAATGTTTGTATAGTCTATGGAACTTAACTACGGGGTCATCAGTCCCTAAACTTAGAAACTACCTATGAACTACTTACGAACTAGGACGGCACAAATATCCATGCCCGAGGGGGGGATTCGAACCCCCGACCGTAGTGGCCGTACAGACCGTGACTGAAGCGCCTTAGTCCCCTCGGCCATCGCGGCCGGCAATCCCACCTTGTTCCTCAGGCCGAGGTGATATAAATATCAACAATAATTCATTTCCTTGAGCCAACATTTTCTCATTATATCAAACGTATTAAACATAAGGAGAAGCATTGAATAAAATTTGTGCTGTGGATTCGAACCCGAGACCACTTACTACTTACGTAAAGTGTGTGGTGTGGAGGGAGACGTGCTTTAAGAACGTGTAGTCACTTTATCTCCAATGCTGTGTTAGCTGAGCGGTCTAAAGCGCCTCACGAGTCAGTAGGAAGACCCGGGTTCGAATCCCGCCCACAGCACAAAATTCAATGCTTCTCGTTATGTTTAATGCAGGTGGGAAAGGTGAATATATTCTGCACTCATCTGAAGACGGAAAAGTGGTAGTCTGTATTTATATTTGTATGAGTAAAACCATGTACTTATATTCCTGTGTTTTATTATTGTAGCAGAACTATCTTAAGCGACTATGTTACAGAGCCAGGGACCTCAGCTTACTTGCCCAGGTCACGAGGATGGTCAAAACCTCTTGAAAAGAACCTCGATCTCAGTGTATGGTGAGCGGCAGGGAGATGCGTGGCTGTTGAGGTATAACAGTTGCTCAACATTTGACTTAGTGTTACTGCAAATATTCAGCTCATTACATGCCCCCGCGGTACCAAATCTCCAGACACCACAGAGGCACCAGCCAAATTTATGGGTAAGAGAGAGTATTGATGGCCTTACCATCGCATGTTAGGTCCTCGTTGGTGAGGGGCAACATCCTGTTGAAAAACATTAATTTGGGACACTCATAGCATAGCACAGTTCTTGTACTAGTCAATTATTATTATTTTGCATTTTATTTTTTGAATTAAATTATTTTTAGAAAATCTTCTCTGTATAGAAGTAGAGAAAATCGGAGGGTGGGGGCTTTTTGGGCAAATACACAGACGAAATATTAACCCCTGTACCTGTTCTGAATAGGATACATCCACGAACGTAATCACTATGGCTCAATTGTGCTGCAGCAGTGTGCAGTGTCCGGTTCTCTGCACTTCGCTGAGTGGGCCGTGGTGGCAGCAGCCAGGCTCTGAAGCAGCGGGGACAGTTGTGGAGGTCGCAGTCATTGACGTCAAGTGCTGCATCATTAACGGGCTTTCACGTAAGCCTTCCGGCGCTGGATTGCGGTTGACTGCTGGGGCGGCAGCAGCGGCAGCGCAACAGCAGCGCACGTGCCGGAGTGCGGGCGCACAGCGTACTAAATCTCCACGTGCCCAACTGCCAACACCTCGCCGCTCAGCGCGGCGGAGCGGGCGGTAAAGCCGCTTTTAAGCGATCGGCTTTCTTATTTCTAGTCTCTACTCGACACGAGGTGTGGGGATACTGCAGGCCCTCTGGCTTGTTTTGCCTGTACTACATCTCGTCTCTCTCTCTCTCTCTCTCTCTCTCTCTCTCTCGAGTACTCCTTTTCATTTATGCGTTAGCAGGTGCACCGAAGAACTCTGCTGTTCAGTTTCGTAACGGAGAATTCAGGCCATGTGGGCTCTTTATCCTAAGAATAAGCAACGGTAACATGTTATTAACCAAAAAGTAAATACATAGTTATCCTTGTCAAATCTCAAGTGTTATCATCTCTGGTGTAATGGGAAGTGAGAAATTGGGTAGCGTCTTTTTACCCAGTGTTTCATATCCTGTTTCCTAGCTATATGTTAAGCAACGTCGTATATTACTCTTATTTTTATCACCAAATAATTGATGCTGTTCCGTCGAAATAATTTCCATTAAATCACGATTTTGTGTATCTAATTACTTACTTACTTACTCCCCTGGCTCCATAAACCGCACATGGTTTTTGGCCTCTTGAAGTAGCTTCTTCCATAGTATTCTTCCTACCTTGCTCCGAGTGCCCGCAGATCCTTGGTAACCTGATCTCTCCATCTCATTTTCGGCCTGCCTAGAGGTCTTTGTCCTACTGGTTTATTCTCTGAGACTTCTTTCAGTAGATATCCCTGCTCTCTTCTATAGACACGGCCGGACCATCTTAGTCTTCTTGTCTTGGTTTCCGCGACAACGTCTGCTTCATTGTATAGTATCTTGAGCTCACTCTTCTTTCTTCTTCGCTATTCTCCTCCATCACAGATTAGTCCAAATATCTTTCGTAGGGTTTTATTTACAAAACCTTTTATCTTTTTCTCTGTATGTTTGTCTATTCTCCATATTCCTGCCCGACATAATAAGAGTGGTCTGATTATGGTTTTATACATTCATATTTTAGTTCCTCTTGATAAAAATTTGGATGGCAGTAGTTTGTTGAGTGAGTATGATGCTCTGGATACAGCTTTAATTCTTGCCTCTATTTCTTGCTTCTCATCATTTCTGTTGCTTATTAATACTCCCAGTTATTTGAAGTCAACTACTTCTTCAAAAGTATGGTTATCAATTTTCAGAGTATCCTTCTGTTTTGTTTTGCAATTTCTTTCTACCCTCTTGAATTTTGTTTTATCCTCATTTACTTCCAAACCAATTTCCTTTTGTTTTTTGGAAGAGCCTTTTTGCTAGTTTTTTAAGGTCATTCAGATTTTCAGTGATTAGTGCTACATCGTCAACAAAGGCTAGTACATTTATTTTCGTTCCTATTTTAATTCCCTCTTCTGCTTCACTTACTCCATCCAGTGCTTCCTGTATTATAATGTTGAGTAAGAGGGGTGATAATACGTCTCCTTGCCTCACTCCTGTTTTTATGTCAAACGCCTTGGAATATACTCCATTTTGACTTTCCATTTTAGTATTACTTCAAAGATTACAATCTTCTTCGGAATTCCAAATACCTGCATTTTCTCCCACAACTTGTCTCTCGATATACTCTCATAAGATTTTTTAAAATCAACAAATAATATTGCAATTTCTTTGTTAAATTCCCAATATTTGGATATGGCTTCTTTCAGTATGAATATCTGATCAGTAGTTGAACGATTCTTCATAAATCCTGCTTGTTTCTCATTTACTATCTCCCTTAAATATGGTTCTAATTTTCTCTGGAGGGTTAGAATACTTTATAGGCGGTGCTAATTAATGAGATGCCTCTGTAATCCTGCATTATTGTTTGTCACCCTTTTTATGAATTGGTATTATGACAGCTTCTCTCCATTCCTGTGGCATTCTTTCTTCATTCCAAATGTTCGAAACCAGGTTATGTATTTGTTTAGCGTTTTATTTCTCACTTCTCAAAACTTTCGGCTGTTATACCATCTCTCCCTGGAGCTTTGTTGGCTTTTAGTATTTTGAAAGAGCCTGTTGTCTCTCTCATTGTTGGTGGTTCAACAAAGGGATCTGTACTCTGATACTGATGTTGTTGCTCCGTTTCTGCCCTTCTATATTCAGCATTTAGAAGCTCCGCAAAATATTTCAAATTTCCGTACCTTTGGATCTTTCTAGAACTATATTTCCATTCGTATCTTATTGTATACTTAGTTTAGTATTTAAGCACAGTGCAGACTTCTTTGTAAAAACTAGAAACCTCTTTTAAGGCAGTATTTCATACCTCCTGTAGGAGAACGCTAGTGCAAAAAAGGAGCAGGGTTCATGCAAACTTTTCAATATGATGATAAAACTAACCACATAATATAGTTTAGGAAGATCCAAAAATATTTATGGAAGGTGATTTTTTTCCACCGTGATTAAAATCTAGGGATGTTTCGGGGAGAGTATAAGGAACGAAATAGGTCTAAAGAAAGTTCATGTTTTCCATACAAAAGACCACTTATTCATCAAACCTCGTTATAGAGGCTGCAGTATAATATGCGATGTACTATACAGCTAGAGATACAGTATATGTGGTCTCCTCCTAGACGGTGGTTCTGTTCCTCACGCTGTGCCATTGGTCATACCAATGGTTAAGTCTTGCTTAATGGTAGTGTTCTAGGCCACTTCACCGTTAACCTCTAGGCCCATCTAAGTCATACCTTTCCTGGTCTATGGATTGTGGGAGGGGTCAAGTTGCATGTTCTGCTCGTTCACCGGATCGCAACCGGTACGTTATCTGGCTATTGGACGATCTTAAATGGATCGAGTATATAAAGCCATTCCAGACTTGGAGACACTTGGAGCAGGTTAGTTATGGAGTGTGTCACGTCTGCGATTTTTGCGCTAGTCTGTCAAGGCTGATTACGCCCTCGTTCAGGCAATAGGAAGAATTTTCAACTCATACTGACACCACAGTCCAGCCCGAGTTACAACGTAGTAACAAAGTATGATTGAGTAAATGGTCTCTGGCCTGGAAACCATGCATTTCCGGTCGTAAGTTCATCAGACATTTCGTGTTCCATATCTTCTTCTCCATCGCTCTCGTGAGTTGGTTTGTAGACAGTAGCAAAATCGCCCTCTGTAATGTGAATGAGCTTGGGCAGAACAGGTTTATTATCAAACTTAGCACATGCTAGTAGGCAGCACACTCTTAGAACAATACACTCGGCGCAATTTACAAGAATATCTACATCTACGTCTACATCTACATCTACATGGGATACTCTGCAAATCACATTTAAGTGCCTGGCGGATGGTTCATAGAACCACCGTTAAACTGTTTATCTCCCATTCCATTATCGAAGAACGCGCGGGAAGAAAGATCACCTGAATCGCTTCGTTCGAGTTCTAATTTCTCGTATTTTATTCGGATGATCATTTCTACCTATGTAAGTGGGAGTCAACAATATAGTTTCGCATTCGGAGGAGAATGTTGGCGATTGGAGTTTCGTAAGTAGCCCACGCCGTAGCGATAAGCGCCGTTGTTCTAATGATACCCATCCCAGATCCAGTATCACTTCCATAACGCTGTCTCCCTTGTACCGTGACGATACGAAACGAGCTGCCCTTCTCTGGCCTCTTTCGATGTCCTCCGTCAAACACACCGTCACTGGTCAGTAAAACTCCAAAAAGGGACGGACAAGCGTAGTGTATGCAGTCTCTCTAGTAGTTCTGTTGCATCTTTTAAGGCTTCTTCCAATAAAACGCAGTCTCTGGTTCGCCTTTCTCACGACATTATCTACGTGTTCTTTCCAGTTTTAAGTAATAGTAATTCCTAGGTATTTAGTGGAGTTTATGGCCTTCAAATTTGATTGATTTATCTTGTAAACAAAGTTTAACGGATTTCTTTTCGTACTCATGTGGACGACTTCACACTTCTCATTATTTGGAGTCAATTGCGAATTTTTACACCATAGTGATATCTTATTCAGATCGTTCTGCAGTTGGTTTTGATCTTTAGATGATTTTACTAGACGGTAAATGACGGCGTCATCTGCAAACAACCTAAGAGAGCTACATAGCATTTCCCCTAAATCGTTTATGCAAATAAGGAACAGCAGAGGACCAATAACATTACCCTGTGGAACGCCCGATACCACATCTGCTTTAGTCGATGCCTTACCATCGATTACTACGAACTGTGTCCTCTCTGACAGGAAATCCTCCATACAGGAGCAAGTTTGGGGCGATATATCATAATTACGTTATTTCATTAAAAGCCGTTTGTGAGGTACGGTGTCAAAAGCCTTCTGGCTTCTGACATTGACGTCATAGAGTTTGTGACGTTACAACGACGTACAACACCCATTTGGAGCGCAAAGCGCGCTAGTTTGAGAGCGGAGAGCGTCGAAATTTTCGACGACCGAATAGGCCGCTGCGAGGAGGTGAGACGCCCAGCTTAGCATCAGCGGGCGGAGGACGCATGGAAAGCACGCTGGCGAGCGTGACGTCATGTTCAACTGCCATTTTCCTCCCGGAAAACGGCATTGTCCTTACTTCAGATACTACGCTGACACTATTAGAGTTACGGACTAGCACGGAGAAGCAAAGGAAAGACGAGAACAGCGCGATTCAGATGATGTGTGACACCGTTTATATTAATTTTATATCAAATTAATATTTATATCAAACTAATATTTATACACTCTAAAAAATCCAGAGGCTAAACTAATTGAACTACAGTAACGAGCGAGGTCTCAAATGGAAGTTCTCATAGAGCTGAAAAGTTTGGAATAATTATATCAATAATAATTTGTAAATAACTATTAATACAAGGCAGATACACAAAAAGCGAGGCAGTGATAAGTTGCAGGTGTCGTAGACACACATTATGATCTTTTTAGAATACATTGTTTATTTTAATATGTTGTCTTTGGGTAAACTATTTTAATTATTTTATCGACCGTAATTTGTTTAAATTTATGAGCACTGGAAATAGGACTAGAAAATCTACCTGAAAAAAAAAACTACACCTAAATAACTGCTGAAATATTCATTTTGCGACGTCCGAAAGACTTATTTATCAGTCATGCTGAGAATATTCATTTGTTTGAACTTAAGATTTTTGGGATATTATTAGTGTCAGAAATTAAAGTAAGAATTTGCATTGGAATCTTTGGGACCATCTAACGGTGCCATCATATCGACATTTGAATCATTATTTAAAAAGTTTTGTACACTACTGCGAGAATCACTAAAGCTCTTTAGGCGACGTATTACTGAAATGACGTCGCATTTTTATATAAACGACGGCATGGAACGGCCGAGGGGCAGTGGGTGACAGTCGAATCTCCACAACAGACGTGTACAGTGAAATCGAGTGAGATAGCAGGTGTTTAACGTGGCTGCAGAATCCGCCGCATTCGACTGTGAAATATTTTCGGATGTTTGTGGACTCTGATTTTGAATAGTAGTGGGAACTTTCTGTTTTTCATTCTTCTTTTTATTTATTTGTTTTTTATATATATTTATTTTCTTAATAGAATGATGCACGTACGAATCACTTTAGGAGCATTTTCCGAATGATTACATATTCATATAGCTATATTATTAGCAATTTTGGAGGCTCGAGCTAATCGTTTCTAAAGGAGTCTAACGAATTTAGTGGTTCTCGCCAGACATAATCATGCAATGGGCAATAAACAATCTTAGTAATAACGCAACACTCAGGTTGTAGCCAGTTATTTAGTAGATAAAATATCCCTGACTTTAAAATTTAAATTGAGTATGAAACTAACTTGTTAAGTTTTCTAAGTGAGATCTCGGACAGTTGAGATATGAAAATGCAAGTCAAAACGCTTACTGCTGTTCTACATTACTTCGCGAGTGGCCACTGTACTTGTGCAACAGAAATTTATCTAACTGCTCACGTTTTAACAAACACAAAATAAATGTTAAAAAAGGAATAGATAATTAACCATTGGACGGGGATCATAAAATTATAAAGCAGAGGCCTGATACTTTAAAAGTTTTACAAATAAATGTATACGTGTGTGGACAGCGACCACCCAAAGGTAGCAGGAATAAGTCACCCCCTAAGGCGAAGTGGAATTAAGGGTCGGTACCGTTACAAGTTGCCAGCTGATTTACATTTAGACAAGGAAGGAGCATGCATTTCGAGTAGTTAATCTTCACTAGACACCCAATCATTTAAAACCGTGTTCAAGACAGCACGACAGCAGTTGGTACGGTACAGAGCGCGCAGCCTTTGCATTGCGGAGGCTCTGCCCAGGGGCAGCACGGAACATCCTGGGCCTGGTACGTTGTTACGTATGTGGAGTAATCGGACTGTACAAACTTACGACATGTAGTTTGTCTGTAATACCAGAAAATTTATAAGTGACCTGAAAGCTGGGAGACCCCCAACGGTGGACTCAGCCACCGAATTGGAAAGATTTTCCCTATACTCCGTGCCCGCAGGCACCTTTCCTTCACGAAGTGTGAGAACTGTGTGCTGAAGTGTCTGTGTTAAGTGTAGGTGACTGTAATGGGTGCATGTGTAGTGTCGTGTTGGAGATTAAACCCAGTGCCGGCACATAGCCTACTCCTCACCAAGGGTGCCGCCGAGCATAACGGCCTCATCCGAAGGACCGATCACCATCAACAATGTCCCATGCCCTCACTCCATGAGACACTGCGGAGATGTTTGGAATTTGATTCAGGACGTTGGTGCAAAGACTGGTGATCAGGGATTTTGTACCACCACCTCTCCTGTCCCCTCTGCCTTAAAGCAAATGGAAAATTGCGAACAGCTTGTTACGTGCCTGGACAGTTACACATCCAAGTACTGCCAACGCCCAGCTGTGCTTAACTTCCTTGAGCGGGCGGGAACGGGTGTATCCACCGTGACACGACCGTTGATAGTTGTTAAGTAATAGCAGTACACTTGTGAGGGAAAAATTACTACTGCATACTGAAAGAAATTTACATTTCTTATGTGATGGACAGGGAAGTTGTGGGCGCTCTACGGCTAGGTCTTCAGTACCCGTGATTTGTTATGTAACTGGTTCAGAACAGAGATGATAAAGTTCTGCTTTTAACTCGCCTATGCGTTCCTGACAGACAAGCAGTAGCTAACTGAGTCTCAGGTACCTTTAAATTTTCCATTAATGTATACTGCAGACCAAAGACCTACTTCTAAAGTGCCTCCGTAGCACTGGTGGAAAACAAAATAATATTTTATTAATGGCAACAGATATTCAATATCCCCCAAATTTTTAAATTCTTTCCACATATGTAGACTGCTTTACCAACCTCTTTTTGGCGGGAAGACAAGCTAAGGGAGTTAGGGGAGGAGTTTAAATATGGTAACAGAACACGATATCTTAACAGGAGGAGAAGGAAATCGATGAATATCCTATCCAACATGTCATTACTATCATCATTACTTATTCCTCTGATTAATTGCTCAAATTAATATTCATATAATGTCTTGAAAATTGAATTGATATTAGTGTTCTCTTCTGTAGGATGGAGACTCAGGAAAAGACATGATCAAAAGATACTCCAATCGTATTTCCGATGAAATACCTCAGATTTTGTCTTAGTCATTGTATTTCGTTTCTTTTCTGCCACATTTAGAATCTGTTATTAATAATCTTGCAACTTTTAGTAGACATTGTCATTAATTTTATGAGGCATATAAGTGCGTCATCACTTAAAAAGTGTGAATTACGTAGGAATCGATGTAAACACACTTTTTGTGCAGGGCCGAGGGCCGGCTCTTGGGTCTTGAAGGGCGGGGGGGGGGGGGGGGGGGGTAGCGAACCGTTCTGTCGAATAGGATTTTGGGGGACGGCAAATTCCTGAATTTTTACGTAGTTCCGTTAGCTTAAACAATACAATGGAAATTGGAAGTGTCTTGCATAAATGTAGTTGGAAATATAAAGTGTTACAGACTGACACACATTGGTACAGACAATAGTGATATGCGCCGTCCTACAAGCAAAATTAACATGCAATTTTACTACGCAGAAGCTTGAGCCAATGTGTTTGGCAGCGATCTGGCGCTTCGGCGTGACGTCACTGTCAATCGTGAGAAGCGCGGTAGAATGGGCGAGGCGTATTATTGCGTTCGACTATGGCACTGTTCCGTTTAACTAACATTATTTATGAAAACAAGTGCGATATAATCGTAAACACAAAGGTACATAATACTGCTACTTAGTACGGCCAGATAACTCTTATACTGATTACTAGTAATGAAAACTGTAAAAAATGTATATTACGGCCCCCTTGATATATATTTTATTCCGTTAATTTCGCTCAAAAAGATATACTACTCGTTGTTGGTAGATTATACCGCTTATTAATATTTATCTTTTTATGCTCCGGTCCCAGTTCACTGCGCACTGAAAGTGCGTCCTTTTGTTTCTTTGTCCAATTTCGAGCTGCGACGTGTGCCACCTGTGTAGATAAACGACTCTGTACCAAAAGCTTTCGTGGAAGCACAACAATTAGTTGGTAAGCTGCTCCACCTCTACCCAAGGAAATAAAAAAAGTGAAAGTGAACAGATTTTAGTTTTATGCTCTGCTGCTGCCCTAAATTAATCTTGGTGGACATATTAATTTTGGAGTTATGGCTTAAAATGTAAATGTAACATTGTCGCTGATTTGATCTTAAAGATACATTCACGACAAAGAGACGCATGAGTGTAATATGTGAATTAGACCTCATATATGAATAAAGCTGACGTACTCGAAAAATGCCAGGGGGCGCGGTGGAGGGGGATGGCGCTAGAAATTTTCGCACTGGGCGGCAAAACCCCTGGGTCCGACCCTGCCTTTATCCAAAGAACTGTTTCTTCACCATATGATATTATTTGAAGGAAACGTTTGTCCAGTTGCACGTCCGTCATCGTGCCTGTACAGAGAGTTTCATATAACAGGAGAGAAATTTTCCAAGTGGCTGTTACAGAAACAATTAATCCAATATACAGATGCTTTGGCATGGTGTTCTTCACAGAAAATGCTTTATATGGTCTACCCAGAATCAAAACCAATTATTCAGCAACCTAAGAATGTGTATTTGGGATAAAAACGCTGAAGTGGTGACATGGCGATTCTGTTATATCGTTTAGTGATGGTCATCTAGATCTGTGTTTTTCGACCTGTGAGTCGCGAAATCTAGGCGGTCATAAAGTCTTGCTTAGGTGGTGGCGCGGGGGGGGGGGCCATTTGCTCTCACAAGAGTAAGTATTTGCACAAAAAAAAAAAAAAAAAAAAATAAAAAATAAAAAAAAAAAAAAAAAAAAGGAGTGTCACATTTTATTTCTTTGAATCGTCTGCTCCCATTGCAGATCAATTTTAACTTCATTTTCGATTGTGAAGCGGTTTGATACAGTTGCAAAGTTGAGATTCACACAGAAGATACTGAAAACTTCCTCGTAGTTGGGTTTACATTTTTTGAAACTTCTTCAAATTTTGGGCCATTTATAAATATATACTTCAGATTAAATGTTGTTTTAAGAATGATAATTCATCGGATTAAAATTATAAAACATTCGTTTTGATGTCATTCAAGAAAGAAGGGCAGTTTTGCAAAACTAATGGCGTGATTGTGAAAAAAAAAACAATTATACCGATCTTGTGCAGTCTTATGAAGGTAATTAATAGCTTCTGAGAACAAAATTAAACCAAAAATAACTCCTCCCTATTTGGGTGAATTACGCAGTTCCTTGTGTAACAATCATAAGTCTTAAGTTGTTTCATAATACAGCGCAAGCGCAACGTATGAAAGCTGCTTTCAGAAACCAATCATTAAGGAACATGATGTAATAAGTTATTCTGTAAACTTCAAAAAGTGTCTGTACAGTGAAACCTTTCTTGAAGAGCATTATTCGCTTCTGAATCGTGCCTGAAATGCGAAACTCTCGTTAAGCAACACATATTTTTCTGTTAAAAATCATTTAAAAATACGAAATTGTGTTCCATTCTGAAAAACACAAATAAAAACTACGTCCAGAAATTTATAAGAAACGTCAAACAAGATTAAAGATTAAATTTGTTTACTATGATATAATATAGTTTCGTTACGTTTAGTGAGAGGGGTCGCATATTAACCGTGGAATGACTTGGTACTGTTTCCGCAGTTACCTCCAACGCAGCCCTTCAGCTTGTGGGCAAAGTGCGAATGAGGGGACCTCTCCAGTGTTTGCGTACTGCGATGTGGAAAAGTGGCTAAACGCCACTTCCAGGTTACCAACATTTGTGGTTAACCCTCCAAATCGATTAGAGCCATACTTCTTCTCCTGAAAGCGGAGGGCTAGTGTTCAGCTATCCGGGCGTGCGTGTTCGTGAAAGAGAGATGAAAATTTTATGTGTGTGTGGGGGCGTACAAGATCTGCTTTCCATCATCACTTGCACCATCACATAGTTCAGTCGGGAGTAGCACTGACTAGAACACAAGGGCCGCGGGTTCGATTCCCGTCAGGAGATTGGAATGTTGTGTGTTGTTATCATCATTCATTACAATCATCGACACGGAAGTCGCGAAAGGAAAGGGGCGGTCGAACCCAGTTGGCTGTTTCCCTGATAATAAATGCCATACGATCATCATCTCTAGGAAAGTGATCATACAGTTTCAGACACGGACCAAACTACTGTATTCATCAGTCCCTTTACTTACATGCTACTTAAACTAACCTAACGCAACACACACACACACACTCACCCATGTTAGAAGGAAGACTCGAACCTCAGATCCCGAGATACATTTGGTTTAAAAATAAAACTTTAACAACAGTTGTTACATTATAAGTTCGGATTTATGACTGTACACCTGTGCTACACCGAAAGAAGTCGACAACGTCTAGTAACTGCTGCGAAATATTAGACTTCCGTTTCCGATGCATACTCTCGTCCAAAGCATAGTTTTAACTGAGAAAACTTCACAGCGTTTGCTATTTAAAACACCGCCCCCCTTTGTGTTGCATCGTCCTTCCTTCATAGAATATCAGTGTTGCAGAACATATGTGACGTTGAGAAGCTCCGTCTACAGTACCATATAATTCATAAGAACGCCCACTGACAGCATAGCGCCAGAACAGGTGACTTACGTAACTTCATTTTACT
The DNA here is from genome assembly GCA_026315105.1 of Locusta migratoria. Lineage (NCBI taxonomy): Eukaryota > Metazoa > Arthropoda > Insecta > Orthoptera > Acrididae > Locusta > Locusta migratoria. The sequence goes on along the minus strand of CM048746.1, from coordinate 334,916,031 downwards.
CTCTGCGGTCTCTTACGTAAGATTAATATAGATAGGGGGCTACGACGAGTAATGCACTGCAGTGCAATCTGCTTTGTGGCACCACTATTCAAAGTTTATGTGTCCAAAATATGAGGCATGTCTATGGATAGTTACCTCTAACCTATATTTCAGTATGTAGCAAATTCTAACAACAAATCAGGAAATAGAACTTTAAATTTGCATATATTTACTAACCAGCGATTATAAATTGTAACAACTTTAATTACACCGCTCTTTACGTGACTATTGTATATACCTGTTGTACCCTAAAGAATCATCCATCTTAACCACCCTGACGCCTTAGTAAATAAGCTGTACAGAATGTTGTTTCGCAGCCTTCTCTGAACGTCTACCCGCCTAACCGACCTCCAAGTTTCGCCAACGCTTCATCTCATATATTTTGTGGAGAAGGATGAGTTAATGTTGAAATGTTGTGCGCCAGTGAGAAGAGTTATTTCGCTTTGCTACTGCGCGTCCGCCAGCAACAGATGTTCAAGCTCTTCTTTATGTTGTAACATCTCTAGAAAAACGCCCACACCACACACACACACACACACACACACACACACACACACACACACACACACACACATTCGTGTCAGAAAGGAGAAAAGTAGGGAGAGAAACGCAAGGAAAAAAGAAACAGATAAAAAGACAGTGAGTATGTGTGTGTGTGTGTGTGTGTGTGTGTGTGTGTGTGTGTGAGAGAGAGAGAGAGAGAGAGAGAGAGAGAGAGAGAGAAAGGAAGAGAGAAAGAGAAGAAGGGTGACAGAGAGAGAAAGAGAAACTTAACCTTCCTCCTTAATGATCTGTGGTTCCCAAACTTTTTTGGCCATGGACCACTGTGATATCTTTGCCGTTAGCAGGGAGCACAATAAAAATAAATTGTTCAACGTACTAGCTGTTCTGAACACTCGCCACTCGACACGCAGGCAGTGGTATTAGGCAGCGTTCAGACGAAACACACTTCGATTGTCAAAAAAGAATAAATTTTCAAAGTTTTATAAACAAGTTCCCGTATTTAGTGCATTGTAAGAAACACGTTGCGGTCACATAATCCTCGGGAATGAATTCTGGCTGAAATATGACGATAGAGCGAACCGTGGAAGATTAGGCACAGTATAGCTGAAAGAGGGGATGGGAGGTTCTTTTCAATCAACACAAATATTGTTTCCACCAGGGTCGAAGTCGAGAGTGACTTATGTTATCTGGACGCACATAACGAACAGAAATGGAGCCGGCCGCGGTGGCCGAGGAGACTGAGACGCTCCAGTCACGGTCTGCACGGCCACTACGGTCGGGGGTTCGAATCCCCCCTCGGGCATGGATATTTGTGCCGTCTTTAGTATAAGGTAGCTGATAAGTAGTTTGTAAGTTTAGGGACTGATGACCCCGTAGTTAAGTCCCATAAGCTTAACAAACATTTGAACAGAAATGGATCTTGTTGGCGGCTACCCAATTGCACCGTCACAGTTATAGATCATTCAAACAAGGTCACCGATCAGTAGCGTGAAGATACTCGGGCCTTGCATTATTAGTTGGGGGCGAATTCAACCTACCGAGTATAGAATGGGACGTCTATGGTTTCATTACAGGTTGCACAGAGGAAGCAATCTTGTGAACTACTACTGAACAAGTTTTACAAAATATATCTCGAGGACCCAAATAGACAGTCCACACCCGATGCAAATACTATAGACATTGCAGCTAAAAACAGGCGTGTCCTTGTCAACGATGTAATTGCAGTGAAAGGGACTGGTGACCATTATGTAGACAATTAATATCAAAGCTAACAACCACTCAAGTCGACTAAGGGAGTGTTTATACTGGAAAGAGCTGATCTGCAAGTATTGGCAAGTATTCCACTTCGAGAATGAATGGACATCGTTTAGTTTCGGTCCGGTAGACGAAGAGAAAATATGTGCAACATTAAATTCGTGGTAAACCGTCTGAGAGGTATATGTCGACAAGGTGGGTTGTAGAGATTTGCACGTCTAGAAATAGGTCGATGCGCGGAGCATACAATAACTACCACGCTCATGGAAAAGATCTTGCGAGAACACGAAGAAATTTTGGTCTGATGAAAGTCCTTTAAGTGTGGCAAAGACTGCTAACCATTCACTTGTTGATCATTTTAGCACGGTCTTAGAAAACAATAAAAGGAATGCTTAAGTTTTAAAATTAACGCTTACGAAATTATTCACGCTGAATGGCCATATCAACATACCGTCATTTATTATTTTAATAAATTCAGCAACCAGTCACTTTTATTCTATGTTTTATTCAGCCAAGACGCGTTTCATGTATTCACCTATCTTCAGGTAGCGTAATTACAATTTGGTTTAATGTGTGTCAATATCACTTTGGGAGCCGCATATGTCCTGTGCAAAATAACGAATTGTCACTTAACTTTCTTCAATTTCGCGTGCTTAATTTCATACAATGCTGTGCTTGAGAGTACTTACAGTCTCCTATGGATGTTGATCGTGTGTTTTCTATTTGCTGTTGTCGGACTCACAATCTTTTAACTTGTGATTGATATATGGTTACTGCACTATTCGCCATGTTGTTGACCTACAGCTGTTGTTTACAAAGAAATCTACGGTCATAGTTATATTTTACTACGATTCCTACTGTAATCATGACAAAGATGGGTGAAAACCTGAAACGCGACTTGGGTGAATAAAACTTAAAATAAAAATTCCTGGTTGCTAATAAATATAATCCACAGCCACGAAGTTCAACAATCCATTTCATCATCGCACAACATTTCAAATGGAGCATAAAGTTACAGGAAGCAGCTGAGAGAACGGAAAATAATTAAGTGGCCAAGTACGGATGGAATACCATTCGGTTCTACAAAGGGTTCTCTGCGATAATGCCCGCTTACGGGTCGCGCGGTCTCCAGCGTCGGAGATTCGAATCCTTCCTCGGGCATGGATGTTCGTGTTGTCGTTAGGTTAGTTTTTAAGCCTAGAGACTGATGACCAAGGAAGTTTGGTCCCATAGAATTACAAATATTTCCAAATTTTTGCTCACTTTCTTTGCTTATGTTTGTCGCAAATCTGATCCAACGATCCATTCCAAACTCCTGGAAATAAGTGCAGTGGCTCCAGTTTATAGGAAAAATTTAAAAAAAGTGTACCCACACAATTATAGTCCTGTATCATTAACATCAGGTATCTATAGACTTCATGAATGTATTCTTGTTTCAAGTACAGTTGATTTCCTTGTCACGGAAAAGCATGGCTCGTGTGAAACTCTGCTTGCCCTTTCCTCACGTGATATCTTGTGAGCCATGGATGAAGGGTAACAAACAGACGACATTTACTTTGATTTCTGAAAGACGTTTGTCACGTTGCCGCACTGCAGTTAAAGAATGTACCAGCATGTGGCACATGTCCGCAGACATGTGAATGGCTAGAAGTCTTTGTTGTCCTCGACGGCGTGTGTTTATCAGTGACAAAGGTATCGAAATGAGAGCCGCAGAAAATGCAATAGTATCGTTGTTATTGTCCTTCCACATAAATCATCTGAGAGAGTGAGCAGCAATTTGCAGCTGTTTGATGATGATGCTTTGGCGCACTGGAGTGTTTCCCCATTTGTAATAGAATTCAAGATGTCTCATACAAAATATCTAGTTGGCGTGAGGAATGGCATCTATCTCGCAATGTGAAATGTCAGGTGATATACATGAGTAGGAAATCATTCCGATGATTTTCCACTACAGTTAACTACTTGACAAAGACGCGTCGATTAAATAGGCGCAACGTTGCAGAGCGATATTGAATGAAACGACAATATGAGGACATGTTATGGTCAAGGCAGATTGTCACCTGAGTTTGATTTGGAGAATTTTGGGAAGATGTGGTTTATCTGTATATGAAACCATTTGTAAAGCGCTTGTCTGACCCAGTCTGGACTCTGGCAGGCTCTCCCGGTAAGTTTAAGGGAAGACAGAAACAATTCACAGACGGCCTGCAAGGTTTTTTACTGGTAGGTTTGATAAATGTAAGAGCGTTACATTGATATTCCGGGAACACAAATTGCAAGCACTGTGTGGAGGACGGCGTTCGGGAAACAGTACTGTGGAAATTTAACGGGCCTGAATTTGAAACCAACAGCGGAACGATTCTAATGTCACCAACAAGGAGACCAAGTGGTTATCTTTAGAATTTTTGTTATTTATGGTACGTGAAGTTCAGAACACAAATAACAATTATCCAAAGCCATTCGAAGCATCTCTCAAAGATTCTCGAGAAACTCGATTTTGAAGTTTTGCAGGTGCCAATAATTAAAACAGTTGCATCGGTGTAGCTCAGGAGGTAGTGTTCCAGCCTTACAGCCATAGAGTTGGAGGTTCGAATCCTGCAGTGATATTTTTTTTTTTTTTTTTTTTTTTTTTTTGGGGTTTAAATACTTACCCAATTTTACATCTAATGGTAAATTTTGTTTATTCATAATTTTATATATTTTGTAAACTATTGTGAGTAATGACGGTGTCAACTTAAATAAATTAGAGTATTGGCTTCATTATTAATTGCTGACAGTAGTCTTCCAGTGTTCTGTTTGTGACTAGCTCCAATCTATCTCCGCAGCTACTAATGGCTTTTCAAGCAGCTAACCGACTCAATCATCATTTTAGGTGAAGACTAAGTGTTCAGCTCGTCTACATACACAGAAACAAAAACTAAGACAAAACGTGGAAAGGATCCCAAAATATTTTCAATATTCGAAAATAACGAAAAAATATTTGTCATAGCGGGATTTGAACCAGAGGCTAGAAAGCTACCATCTGAGCTACCCAGACAGATGCTGCAACTTTCTCAGTTATTGGTTCTTAAGTGTACCTGCATATCTTCAGAGTCGATTTTCTCGAGAATTTTTGAGAGAGGCTTTGGGTGATTGTTACTTAAGTTTTGAACTTCTCGTACCATACATATAAAGAAATTTTAAAATCCGATACCCATGTGGTCTCCTTGAAAGTTAAGACTACAGTAACAATCATAGGGATAAGGTAAGCGAAATCAGAGCTTGTACAGAGGCACTCTGTTTTCCGTCGTTCTATTTGGGATTGGAAAAGAAAAGGAAATGACTGGTAGTGTACGAGATACCCTCCGTCAAGTATCTTACGTGGTTTGTGGAGTACGTATATAGATGTAGAAACTCAAAAGTAATACGAATAAGCAGTACTGTAAAATGTTACACACCTTTTTAAAATAAATTTTAATTTTTTTTTTTATTTTTTTTTTAATTTTTTTTTTTTTTTTTTTTTTTTTTTTTTTTTTTTTTTTTTTTTTTTTTTTAATTTGCACTAGTGTGACTTCTGAGTTTGTATCAACTGTAAAAGTATTTTAATTCTGGAGCTGACATTCCGTCTCACAACTTCACACATGTCATCACTTTTTTTCAGTCAATACCTCAAATTGTTTCAACTACCATCAAAGTGGAAAAACCTGGTTTGTAAATGGAATATGAAAAAAGCCAAGTTGGCACCAACAGATTTATCATTTTTATTGCTTTTTTAGCACTACCTTACGAAATTTTTACAGTGCTCTGATTACAATGCAAGGTAAAACCAACATACTTTTGCCTGTAAAGGAGTTTTCTTGAAATAAAGCATTCGCAGAAAAAATATTCTTACTCTAACATAGTCATCCCTTTCACGTTGTTTTCCATTACCTTGCGATTCGTTTTCCATTGTAAAACTTACTTCCCTCATCAAATAGCATTTTAGCAAAATACCTAGAGCTGTTTTGGCCAACTTTAGGTTACGGTAGTAACGCTAAAAGTAGGCCTTTGCGTTCGTCTTTTGACAGCTCGAAATTTAAATGAAAATAACGGCTTAACTATTCATCTGACACAAAAATTTAATAACCGAATTTGTAGAGGAGACAATCTCTACAACTTTGATCTCTTATGTTTTTTTCATATCTCGTAGCGTATCAAAGATATTTGCAAAACTAACCGCGATTTTGGAATTTATGTCTGTCTGTCTGTCCGTAACTTTTTCCCTGTTTTTAAGACGAACCGTTCAACCGATCAGCACCAAATTTTACAGACATGATTGTAGCCTACCAGAGACCAGAACCTCCCTTTTTCAATTTTTTTGGACAAAACATACGGTAGTAATACAAAAAAAGCCGTTTGTAATATAATTGCAAACGATCCGTTCATCTGAGACGAAAATTGAATAACCTAATTGGTAGAGGAGAAAATTCTCTACAACTTAGCTCCCGTATGTTTTTTATTTATTTATTATTTTTTTTCATATCTCGTATCTTTTGAGACATATTTGCAGAAATAACGGAGATTTGACCCCCTCCATTGAATTAACGAAAACCAGCCGTTCGGAGATGTCACGTACATTCCTCGCCCAGAACTCTCTCTGGCATACGCCATCTTGCGTTGCGTATTTGATGATTTTCTTATTGTAACTTACACGTCGTCATTGCAAAGCAGTGGCGCACTGAAGAATTAACAAAAACACGTCGTTCTTCGTACGATAAATGATAATCTAGTGTGTACAAATGACATATTAGCATCAGTGAACAAAGGCCATCAATAGTATGAGATTAAAGGACTGACATTATAATTGATAGCCGTAGCGTAGTGGGCATGGAGTTGGACTATGACGCTAAAGGTAAAGCAGTCAACAATCCAAAGATTGGTTTGAACACCACAGTGCTTTACTAGGCATGGTCCTGTTTGGAGGTGGTATGCCGTTGCCTTCCTCCAACCTTCGAACTGACTTACCCAGCCAGTTATAGGGGGACCTACAGTTTAACGTGGGTTCCGAACCACGGTGCTACTCGGTATTTTTCACATGAGCAATACTGACAGAGGTGAAAGAAGTGGAAAGTGACAGATAAAATCCTAGGACCTGGCGGGGATCGAACCCGCAACCTTTGGATTTGTAGTCTGGCACTCTATTACTATGCAACCGAGGCGCACTACAAAAACTTGTAAAACTACAAATCTAAAGTGGGCCGTAAAACACGTCAGTGCGATTTTTTTTCTATTTTTCTTCACTACTAGTATCCATCCCCATTCCCACTTACTCTAAGCTTTCAATCAATTCCTAATGACCTCGCCATCGAAGAAACGTTAAGTCCCAAGCTTTCTTCTTTACAGCACGTCACAGCAACTTCCATCCCTCTTGATGGTCTTTAGCGTCGTACATTTGCGACGTTGTTACTTCGTTCGATATAACGACGGATGGAGCCCCCGTAGAGATAAGGTTAGAATGTGATTTAATGGCATGCACACGGCAAAGGAGGATACACAGTACAATGTAGCTTAGAGTTACTTAGGCGTATTAGAAGGTCGTCAAAATTAAATTGCTTATCATTTTCACGAAGAAAGCTACAATTGCTTCAGAAAAGTTGTTGATATTATATTCCTAAACCACGTTTGTCCCCTTATCTCCGTCACCCTCCTTGTAACTCTGCCATTCCGTTTCTTCATGGGTTGCATGGCAAGCCATGAAACATTTCTGCTCCTGACGTTTCATGGACCACGGCCATTCAAAGAAGATCAATCATCAGCAATTATGACAGCCGCTCCTCAAAGCCTTCAGTTCCGTTTGTTATTGCCCGATAATCACATTCCACTCTATGTGAAATGCGCACTGACCTTAAACGGAGGTTTCCGACGATATTCTAATCGAGAATACATACTTTTGTAATGAAACGTACAGACAGTAAACTGATACAAATAGGACATTTTGGCTCATAAACTGGCGGTTCGAACAATATGTGGCGGAAGTTCGCGAACGTCGTGTCGACCTCTTTTCAGTAGACGGAAATTCTGACATTGGCGTCGCAATACGTATTTTATTTAATATCGCTTGTTGTTAACAATATCAGCTTATTCCCATGAGTTAGTAGCTTTCACTCGCTGAATAACAGACAGAAAACGAATGTACATTTCGATAACACCTCCTAGACTCTTGTGCAGAAAGGTGTGCCGTATTCTGCAGCATCCATTTTCAATGAGCTGCCACAATAACTGAAGAATCTTACTAAAACACCACGCCCTTTTAAGTCTACAATGAAGAGTTATCTCATGCCTCACACCTTTGATTCGATATTGCTTCTTTTTACTTGTGTGCATTGCCATTCTTGTGTTAAGCTTCATGTTCTGACTTGTTCCATGACCATGGAGTCCTCGTCTTCAATTAGTTCCTACGGAACAGAAAACCATATTATTATTATCATTACAATTATTACACACAAAAATCTCTTTCTCATTCCATCACCGGACTAATGGACCTGCTAGAAATAATATTACCATAGAACTACTTCGCACATTCAACAATAAACTCTGCAAACAAACAGATGGTCTAGCAATGAGGTCAAACCTGTCAGGATTGTTGACCGAAATATTTATCAGTACCTTAGAGAACAAAGTTCTTATTTCCCAACACCACATCCTGAGAAACATCAACTACTACTACAGATACGTAGATGACGCTATCCTCTTCAACAATGGCACAAAATAAGACATGAATCAGTTAAATAAATTGTTCCACAGTATCCATGAAAAAATAAATTTTTACAGTATAAGTTTTCTGGACCTGACCTTCGCAACAGACACCAATTTGTTATTTATCGTAAAGCCACTGCAACACATACAATTATCCATAACGACTTTTGCCACCCCATAGCACACAGAATAACACTTTCCGATACAAATCAATAGAACAGTTGTCTCTTTCTGAACACAAGTTCACAGAAGACGTTGACGTAATAAAACAAATAGCTGTTGAAAATGACTACAATAGTTCCATAATAGACACACTTAACACTCAGTAATGAAGATACACTCACATAAAAAAAAAAAACACAAACCGAAAAGGTCCTCCACACAATTCCATTCCTAGGCAACATTTCATATCAGATTGCCAATGTCTTCGTAGGGATAGGTGTAAATATATCTCTCACAACCGATAACAAAACTGGTCAAATGCTCACTCAGAAGTGTAACGCAAGAAACAAACTATATTTCCCAGGTGTATACAAAATTGAATGTTTGGATTGTGACTGTTTCTCCACAGGCCAGGACCGTTAGATCATTCGAGATCCGTTTCAAGGAATATATGGCAGCACTAAAAGACAAAAAATACCATACAGCAGGAGTACCCAATCATGTATATGAAACAAAACATGATACTAGCATAAAAAAAATCTTCATCATCGTTCACATCCTACAATCGGGTGGCAAGAAACTGGACATTCTTGAGGCACTACAGATCTACATTTACCAAAGCAAACATGTCGAATCTATCCTAAATGACAAAATGATGATTCATACAACTGTCTGCAACAGAAGCCTAAATTTGTAACATACATACACACATACAGAGAGAGAAACACACACACACAGAAACACACACTTGTGCACACACCCATCCAAACATACACACTCCTTGTCAGCTCCAAAACTGTATATATCAATTTATAATGTGTATTGTGCAATCGTCCTCATATTATCACCATTTAAAGCGTAACTATTTATCTGTCTACACAAAATTGTTTTAAATCTTCTATTGTAAGGATGACAATATCTGTATAAATGTTACACTCTGCCTTTGTCTTTAGTTATTTGTATCTGTTAGATATAAACAAAGATGGTGCCTGTGGAGCACTGGAGGTATGATGTTTTAATTGTTTATTTCAACATTCATATATGCTTATATTAAATATCAGTGAACAATTTACAAAAGAGACATTCTGACACCGTTCAAAAATGTTTGTAGAACTTATGGGACTTAACTACGGCGTCATCAGTCCCCAAGCTTACAAACTACTTAGGAACTCAGAATGAAACTTTCACTCTGCAGCGGAGTGTGCGCTGATATGAAACTTCCTGGCAGATTAAAATTGTGTGCCAGAACCGGGACTCGAACCTGGGACCTTTGCCTTTCGCGGGCAAGCGCACTACCGACTGTGCTATCCCGACACGACTCACGATGCCGCCTCACAACTTTACTTCCGCCAGTACCTCGCCTCTTACTTTCCAAACGTCACAGAAGCTCTCCTGCGAACCATGCAAGACTAGCACTCCTGGAAAAAAGGATATGGTGGAGACATGGCTTAGGTACTGGCGGAAGTAAAGTTGTGAGGCGGCATCGTGAGTCGTGTCGGGATAGCACAGTCGGTAGTGTACTTATGAACTAGCTAAGACTAAGGACGGCACAAATATCCATGCCCGAGGGGGGATTCGGACCCCCGACCGTAATAGCCGTGCAGACCTTGACTGGAGCGCCTCAGTCTCCTCGGCCACCGCGGCCGGCTCTGATACCGTGTTTTGTATTTTCTCTCGCAGACAGTGCTTACAACCATATGTAGACAATATAATAAAAAATTCTACCTGATGATAGGGGTTTAAACCCTTGAAACGCATTGTGGGGAAAAATAAAGAACAGTGACTGGTAATGGAAATACTTTGTGTTTTAACCGACTAATTAAATTACTGTAAGTATGACCCTGGGATGGTTGTTTTATTAACTTTTCTCAAACACTTCAAAATTCACATATTATGCATAATGAACGGCCGAAAAGTTTGTATGTCAACAACGTTACATATTATTTACAAGTAACTATCCCGTTCAGTGACGATTATGTTGAATGTTCCACTAGCGTGATTCAGATATCGAATCAAGGTGATCCTCTTTCTTGATTCCACACGTTCCATTTTTTTTTTCATTTTTCTGTGTATTTTAAATTAGAAAATGAGAAGAATGTAATAATGACAAAATACTTGCAAAGAGAATTAACATTTTGATCTGCGTGGCAAAAGAATCACATCGTATTTCACAACACAATAAATAATTAACTACACATTAACAATACTTCTAAAGTTACTGGTTCTACGTGAAGCAGTGACTTATAAATTAATTAACTATTACTGATACTGTGAATCTAGAGTGCTTGTAGATGCCAAACTGGCACAGCCTACTGTTGAGTGAAGCAACCAAGCATATCCCGTAGAAGAAAATTCCTGCTCTCTGCTATTTTCCCAGCTGTCTTTTTGCTGTTTCGCAGAAGCAGAGTTTTCATGCCCACGCTTCCACTCGACAAGCCAGAGTTCAATTATCGATGTGAAGTTTTGTCGAGATTACTTTAGGAAAAGTTTCTCCCTGCCGAGGCACTCACCAAGTCGCAGGTGGCTTCCTCCGAAGGGAGCAAAAACTTGTGATACACTCGAGGAGTACAGTTATTTGAGCAATTTATCCTGAATTCATGGTACAGACTTTGTTTTATTACGAAAGGTACATGTTTTCGGAAACTATTTTGCTACATATAAAAGGAATGCTACTCATAGGGTGAGCATAAGCGTTACATTTTATCTCAATATAACGAATCTATAAATTAAATTTATTTGGTGCAACGATGTCAGCATATACTTCGCTGAGAAGTGATTGTAAGAACAACCTTCACCAAGTGCACTGATATTACGTTACAAGTTTGGTGACGCCGTTGTTACAGATCAGCTCAATAAATAACGAAATAAAATTAGAATTATTAGTATTTAATGTAAAAAAATAGATACTGCAGATCTGTCATCATTTACCTATACATTAGATACTGTTTAAAACTAAATAAGACAGAGAATATACCTTAATCAGAAATTATGAACTTTTTCTTTTAAATACCTAACAGATGCCGTATACCAGCATGTAAGAGAACCCTAAGTACATTCATGAAATACTTTCAAACATTTGCACACAATGTACACTACCTGAGAAAAAAAAAAAGGAATATGCATCAAGTTGGAGTGGTCCACTGTTATCCCATTTCGAATGACAGAGTGTACATAATTAAAGTTCCACTTTCAAAATGCTGTACAAAAAGATACACAGGGCTCAATAAATATATGTTAGAAATCAACATACTTGAGGAAGGGCGAAACGCAAAGTTCAAATGTTCAAATATATGTTAAGCTTAAGGGACTTAACTGCGTGGACATCTGTCCCTAAACTTACAAACTGCTTATGAACTACCTTATACTAAAGTCGACACAGACATATATGCCCGATGGGGGGATTCGCGCGTCGGAACACAGCGCCTCAATGCGCTTGGCCACACAGCCGCAGCGAAACGCAAAGGTATAAACATACAAGCGATATAAGGAAATTGGATGCCTACAATGACGTCTACGTCATGCACAACTTGTGGTTCTGTTGTGGAAAGCCTATCGACCATGGAAAGATCGTATCACATCTCATGGGAAAAAATTGTTTTTGGCCAAAAGTCGTAGAAACATCATGTGATGGTTAAGTTTTCAATTGTCCTTGGGTCAAAAACCGCAGAAAAAGCACGTAATGCAAAACCTCTTAATTATCACTGGACTTTTGCAACTCGTGTTGAATATGCTGCCCACCATTTTTTGCAAGCAGTGTGTCAGAAGTCACAGAATGTTGCGTAATAAGTGCATTGCATTCAGCCATGTTCCCTATGTGGCCACTGAAAATAATACTTTCCAAATAATCCCGCAGCCAGAAGTCACACGAATAGATGTCTGATGACCTTGACAGTCATGGTATAGGTAAATGACCGATGATAATTGGGAAATGGCTCTAGAGGAATTGTTTCACTGGCTTTGCAATGTGCAGAGGTACAAGAAAACGGCACTATCCAGGAATCCACGCTGTTGAAAGCTGGGAATGACGTGGTTGCATAGATATTGAGACCAGTTACCAGTGATGCTACAGGTAACGGTACCTGCAGGTGTCATCTCCTCGGAAAAAAAATAAAAATAAAAAGTCTGACAAATAAGCCAAATGATGCTATGAGCATGCACTACACGGTTATGCAGTACAGGTTAGGCTAATGACTTTTGCAACTGTAAGTTAGTCTACTTGAGATCAGACGCGTTTCGCTTTATTTTAAAGAATCTTCAGTGGTCAGCTGTACAGACCTAACCTATACAAACTGTGTAACTCCAACTTTGAAGAAGGAGACGAAAAAACGAAGTAGTTATCTTTGCAGGATGAAGCAGCACTGTTTCATATGCTAGTGGATTTTGCGTTGCCCATATCCTGCAATTTTGGATACTGATATACGCTTTAAGGTTAAAATGGGCTTCATCTGTCCATAAAATGTTCCACGGCCAATCGTGATCCACTTCAATACGTGCAAGAAATTGCAGAGCGAACGTGTGTCTGCAGATGCGTAATTTTATTACGGGTAGCAATGCAGAACATTGCGTTGAATTTTACATACCATGTTAGGAAGCATTTTTAATGACAGGGCAATTGCACGTGCATTGCAGTATTGCCCATCAGTGCTCGTCCCTTGGTCTAACGTCTTCTACAGAGGTTAAATTGATTTCTTACCTCTGTCACACTGCTGCTTGAAACGAACCTGTTTCCTCGAAAATATTAAACATAAATTTTTGGCGCCTTCGCAGTCGTCGAACCACAATATTTCTCATGTTCTTTAATGAGGCTGCAATTGCAGAGTCATTCTTTAATATGCAGATCTCTACCCTGCATTGAAAGACCATGACGATATGCAATAGTAGGCGAGCGACTACGAACCCACGTGTTTATGCCGAATATAGCGTACCATGGACATTCCCCGTGATTTGCATCGTATGCCGCTTACAGCACAATTTATTCATAAAGTTGGGAACTATTTATATGTTTATGCCATTACGTTTCCCCCCTTGTGATGTATGTTCATTTCAATCGGCAGTCATTCTACCATGTGGATCTTTCTGTAGAGCATTTTGAAAATTGGACTTTAATTATGGAAACCGTATAATGCATAACATTGTAGTATGAGTATATTATTTAATTTTAACGGCTCTTTAATGTGTGGAACGCTCACTAGTGAGGCTTTATGATGGCACCGCCCTGTTATTGGGATGTTGGTACCATTGAATTGCTGTGAATGATACAGTGCCAGACGACGTGCAAACCACCCTCAATTATTCTCAGACGTGACTTGCATAGTATTCACCCACTAAATACATTTTACAAATATCAAACCACCCTCAATTATTCTCAGACGTGTCTTGCATAGTATTCACCCACTAAATACATTTTACAAATATCATACTTTTCGGCTGTGTGAAGTGTAGTGCACATGTGGTTGTCAAACATGTGAGCCAATCCGCTGGCATAGTGATCCGATATTGGAATCATTAGTTGCATGAGAGACACAGCCGGCCGCGGTGGCCGAGCGGTCTGCGTCGCGCCAGTCACAGTCTGCACGGCCACTACGGCCGAGGTTCGAATCCTCCGTCGGGCATGGATATTTGTGCCGTAGTTTGTAAGTTTAGGGACTGATGACCCCGTAGTTAAGTTCCTTAAGCTATACAAACAATTGATTTTTTTTTTTTTCTTTTTGAGAGACACAATCACGTCGTAATGTTTCGGGTTGACCAAGCTACATCATCCAGAGGAACGACCGACTTATGTTGTGCCAAGGTATGAAGGATTCCGTGACCTTGGCATCCCACATCTGCGAATATGTACTGGAGGTCCTACAAGATCGTGTGAGCTACCGCACAGGGCGACTCGAATATTCCGCAATGGAGTCCTACCACTGAAAAAGGTCTTTACCTCTTTACCGAATTTTCATGAAATACATGTACTCGCTGGGTATGTAAGATTGGCATGTCTGTCCAAGTTGCTATTTGATTTTCGCTGTTTTGCTGCTGTGCATAGCTAAGCACCAGTGTTGTGCAGTTCATGATCGCGAGAAGTCGATGTTAGGAATAGTCTCCAGGTAGGCGTAATAAGTGTGAGATCCATAAATGAGGACAAGAATTATGGTTTTTTTTATTGGATTTTCTTTGACTAGATCATTCAGGGTTTTAATTTAATTTTTTTAATGAGATGATTAACATAGAAATATTATTGACGCTGACCGGCTAAGAAAGTTTTTCGCTCTGTAGAACATCTCACACATCCATTGTTTACAACTTGGAAAGGTATCTTAATAAGTCGTTTTGTGCCCTCCAGACAGAAACGTACCTAAATTATGAAATTAAGCGTTTGATTCTTTTGGGAGACTGATGTGATTTTTGTGGTTATCGTTTTCTACTGTAATTCATGGAACGTGTCCTGGTTGAATATTGTGGTGTCATTTGAAATGTAATTCTGGAAGTAATCGTTCATGTTTCTTGGAACCACTGATACTACCAAAACAGAATTTCAGCCGCGGTGGAGTAGCCGAGCGGTCTAAAGCATCTCGCTGCAGAGCGCGCGATTGCTCGCCGTGGAGGTTCGAGTCCTCCTTGGGGCATGGGTGTGTGTTTGTCCGTAGGTTAGTTTACCTAGGTTTAAGTAGTTTGTAAGGTTCGGACTGATGACCATGCAGTTTGGTCCGATAGATTTACAAGCATTTGAACATTTGATAATACAATAACAATAATAATAACAAACTCTAACAGCCACAACTTCCATAAAGTTAAAGTCAAACCCATCCATTTTAACGTACATGATTTTCTCCCTGTTAAATTTTTGTTTTATTGAAACTAGACTCTTTTGAAAATACTAGTTACAGTATTCTTACATTGCACATGAATGAGGTTATTAGCTACATTTAGCTTGCAATTCTAATTTCGTTTGGGATATGTGTCGCCGCTAGGCAGCTATATTAGGATTTTATTACTCTTACAGCTAGTTAAACGTTTTAAATAATTTTTCTTCCTTTTTTTGTTCTTTTTTACTGAAACATGTGTTCGTTAATAACGCTACAATGCTGCCAACATTTATACTAATCAACCAATAACTTAATTTTTTCATTGTTCTTTGGATAACTACATAATCACACTGAAATAGTGTCAATCAAACCAACCAAAACCCACCTACAACAGACTAATACGTCTGCTGTCAATTACTCTGCATTTCACACGTACTGGTACCTCTGTTTCATACAAATAAATTCACAGATTTGATTGCTAACAAAAGCAAGCTTTGATTTTAACATCCCGTCGACAGCATGATCATTAAAGACGGAGCTTACGCTCGGAGTGTTTGGATAAGGATGTGGAAGGAAATCGGCGGTGCCCTTTCAAAGGAACCATCCCGGCATTTGCCTGGAGTGATTTAGGGAAATCACGGAAAACATAAATCTGGATGTCCGGAGGTGGATTTGAACCACGACCCTTTCGAATGCGAGTCCAGTGTGTTACCACTGCGCCACCTCGTTCGGTCATATTTCTCATCAATATTGTGAATATCTGAGCAGAGTGCATTTATACCCTATATTTGCTAGAAAATAGAGGACTCAAATTTCGAAAATCAAATATTCAAATGTTTGTTAAGCTTATGGGTCTTAACTGTGAGGTCACTAGTGCCTAAACTTACAAACTATTTATAAACTAACTTATACTAAAGACAGCACAAGCAGCCATGCCCGAGGGGGGGATTCAAACCCCCGATGGGGAACGACCTCGTGCATCAGACCATAGCGCCACAATGCGCTCGGCAACACCGCCGCGGCGTTCGAATTTCGGCGCTAAGCGAGAGTACAGTACGAACCATTGTAGTAGGTATATTGTGTTTTGTGGTACAGATCTAGAAATTAATGAATTATTTTGTTCTGGTAAATTTACAGGGCAACCTTTTCTTTATGTAAGTTCCGTTGGAATATAAGCACACAAAGAAATTTTATTTCAAATAGGTAAATTTAATTTTAGAAAGTACATACTTTACTCTCTCTTCCGACAAACACTTGTAATAAATCTCAAACAATTTTAAAGTACCCTCTTCATAAAATCTTGTCGTCGTCGTCTTGGTTGTAACGGTTGCCACTGAGGTGTTGTTTGAGGTGCAGCGCTTGTTATCACGAATCCTCACTTCAACAGAAGCCATCAAATAGTCTGTAATCGAAGATGGGCAATTGGAGCAGTCCTCATCATGGATGTTGTCACTGCCATCTTTGAATTCCCATACCCCTTACGCACTTAGGTTTCACTCGTAACAGTATCACCATACAGTTCAGTAATCTATCGACGATTTTCAGCAGCAGACAGGTTTCTAACTGACAAAAATCCTATCACGAGCGAACCTCACATGTAGCAGGCGAGTTGATAGTCTTAAATATTTTGAAAGAACAGAACCGTACAGGTTAGTTACAGAGCTGAAACTGAGCACAGTTGTTCCGAGTGTCATGCCGGTACTAGAGTTGGGCAATCCGCCCCTGAACTGATTCAATCCGAAAAAAAGAGTGGTAGTTAATCCTGTGGTGTCATACAAGTCCAAAGTGCGCGCCACCTACTTTCGCCGCGCGCCGCCATGCACGCATGGCGCGGCGTTCTTTCGACCTCAACCACGAGCGCCCTCTGCTAGAACTCCGCTCGTGGCCACCACTGAACGACACCGTTCACTTGGGACTGAGATAGGAACCAGTCAACACTTCGGAATCAGATAGGCACCAGTGAACACGTGGCTATCGGATAGGCACTAGGCAGGCCTCTAGCTCAACTATGTATCAGCCTTCTGCAGTACTGAGCTATGTAAAAGTTAAGTATTGTATAAATTCTGTGCAATATATATCTCGTTCTAATTTACTCTAGTGTTTCTAGTTTCTGCTGTCCCACTGGCTGCTCACCTCTGTACCTGCACAAGTGTGCTTCCTTTATTCCTGTGTCGGTCTGTCTACTCGGCCACCAACACCTACGATGGAAACGAGACACAAAAGGGGCGACGAGGCTGGGACACAAAAGTGGCGACGAGGATGGGATAGAAGAACCGTGGACCAGCCCGCTTGCAGCAGCCAGACAGCAGTAGTCGGAGCACGCAGAAATTGCTTTCGCCCACCCACCCTTATTATAAGATTTTTGGGGGAACATATTCAGTTACGTGTTTTGTGGACATTTTTGTTGCAGAGCGTCCTCTTTCATATTGTATTTGTGTTTTGTTATCATTTACTTGTATGCGCAGCGCCTAATCGGTCAGCATGGCCACTACCCCGAACCCAAACTTAATGGAAATTATTCAGTTACAGACGGCGCAAATCACGCAACTACTGCAAGCGGTGGCGCAGTTAACTTCACAGGCTGCTCACCAACAACAACAGCCGTCACCTCAGCAGCCCACACCTGCCGCTGCACCGCTCCCTACCTTCCGCCAGTACAACAAACATGAGGAAGAATGGAGCGACTACTTCGCACAGTTTCAAGAACTCGTCGCGGCTCATCAAATTACAGGTCAGAGAGTGAAGAACCTTTTCTTATCGATAGTGGGCCCCTACACCTTCGTTCTACTGCAGAAACTTTTACCCCACGCATCTCCTCGTGGTGTAGACATTGAACAAATAGCAGATGCACTGAATGCTCATTACGAGAGAAAAGTTCTCGTAGCAGCGGCGCGGTACCGATTTTTCAGAGTTAGAAAATTACCTGAGCAGTCACACCAAGACTGGATCACAGAACTGAAGGGCTTAACCCGTCAATGTAAATTTACTTGCTCTTGTGGACTTTCTTATAGTGGCGTGATGTTAAGGGATGCAATTACGCAGAACATTCAGGACCCCAGAATTAGGGCAGCAATTCTAAAACAGTCTGACCCTTCATTAGACAGTGTACTGCAGCTTATTGAAGCGCATGATACCTTTGACTTAGCAGACGTAGAAATGCAAAGCCACAGTGTAAATTCAGTGCGCCGCAACGGACGCTTTCCTAGCCGTAGTTCTCAGTCTAGCCCTAGTGATTTTTATACTTCTGCTGGCCGTGCTGAACAGACAGTGAACAGTAGCCAGTGTAAAAGTGCGACATAAAGGATCACAGAACTGAAGGGCTTAACCCGTCAATGTAAATTTACTTGCTCTTGTGGACTTTCTTATAGTGGCGTGATGTTAAGGGATGCAATTACGCAGAACATTCAGGACCCCAGAATTAGGGCAGCAATTCTAAAACAGTCTGACCCTTCATTAGACAGTGTACTGCAGCTTATTGAAGCGCATGATACCTTTGACTTAGCAGACGTAGAAATGCAAAGCCACAGTGTAAATTCAGTGCGCCGCAACGGACGCTTTCCTAGCCGTAGTTCTCAGTCTAGCCCTAGTGATTTTTATACTTCTGCTGGCCGTGCTGAACAGACAGTGAACAGTAGCCAGTGTAAAAGTGCGACATAAAGGTCGCCCCGTCGTGTTCGACAAAGTAATTTGAATGACAGGCGCCAACGTTCATTTCAGAAAAATGTTCATAAGTCTTGCTCTCAGTGTGTATCTCGCCATAAGCGTGCACAATGCGCTAGTCGCAACGCAACCTGTTATCAATGTGGCAAATCGGGACATGTACAGTCTGTGTGTATGCAAATTAAAAACTCAAAGAACGGTACCGTTAGAAACAGTGCTTCGCCGAATGCACGAACAGTTCATGCTGTCAATGTCATAGACGCTGTGGAATTGAACAGTGCTTTACTTAGTTCTCAATTGCAAGAAAGTTCTTCTGCGCCTACTGCTAAACTATCTAGTGAAAAACGTCGCAAGAGCCGAAGAGCGCGTAAAACTATGCAACGGAACAGGGTTCGGGACAAGAAAAATGACTATGTACAGTGCAATCCTGTAGTGAACCTAGTGCCTTCTGCAACTGCTCCTTGTACTAGTGCCCAGTACTGTGTAGCTCGTGACAGTAGACTTGATGTAGCTACTCAAAAGTTTAGTGCAGTAGTTAGTGAATCTGTAGTAGCCTTGCATTGCGAAGTCGCCGATCCGGCGGTAGTGCCATCTAGTGACAGTGTTCTTAATCCGCTGCGTGCCGAGTCTGCGCCGCTTACTTCACTACGCAGCCCGCACATGCGCCAGCGCAGCAAACAAACGGTGTCAGACGTTGCCCACATTCGCGCACCTGTCGAGCGTCACAAGCAAAAACTTTTTGTGACTCTTTCCATAGAAAATAAGACTGTGAAATTTCAGCTTGATAATGGTTCCGCTGTCACATTAATAAATAAAGACACTTATGAACTTCTGGGTTTGCCAAAATTGTCGCCGTGTCAACAAGTGTTAACAGTGTACACAGAACAGAATATTCCCGTGCTAGGAACGTGTAGCCTGCCCGCTTCTTTTCAAGGTGTGACAAAATCAGTTGCTTTTGTAGTTCTTCAGGCCAAACCTACGCAGAACATTTTTGGACTAGATGCATTCGACTTTTTTTGGCTTATCAATTCAAAGAGATGTGCTTCAAATTTTGTCAGTAGTGCCTCAGGACAAAATAAATGCATTGTGTGAAAAATATAGTGACTTGTTTTCGCCGGAACTAGGTTGTGCAAAAGACTTTGTGGCACATGTAACTTTAAAAGAATCTTCTGTACCAAAATTTCTTAAAGCTAGACCAGTGCCTATCGCAATGCGTGATACAGTTGCCGAAGAACTTAAACGTTGGCAAGATAGTGGGGTGATTTCTCCTGTTTCTGCGAGTCAGTGGGCCTCGCCTTTAGTAATTATACCCAAACCATCAGGAAAACTTCGTCTCTGTGCGGACTTCAAATCAACAGTGAACAGTCAAACAATTGTAGACACTTATCCCCTGCCCAGACCTGACGAACTAATGGACAAATTAGGACAGTCTCGCTTCTTTTCCAAGATTGATTTAGCAGAGGCATACTTACAAATACCGATTGATGACGAGTCAAAAAAATTTTTCGTTATTAATACTCACATGGGCCTTTTTCAATTTCAACGCCTACCCTTTGTCAGTTCTTCCGCCCCCGCTATTTTCCAGCGCTTATTGGAACAGCTGACAGTTTCTGTACCGTGTTGCTCGAACTACTTAGATGATTTTGTGGTATCCGGACGTACAGTAGGAGAACATTTAGCAAACCTAGAGTGCCTTTTCAAAGTTTTGACTGCAGCAGGTCTACGTTGTAATAAAGCAAAGTTTCGTTTTTTCAAACTGAAATAGAGTACCTAGGCCATGTGATTAATGCCCAAGGAATCCATCCCTTACAGTCACATCTTCAAGCAATAAAAGACTTGCCTCCTCCTAAGAATGTGCACGAATTGCAAGCAGCAATGGGAAAGCTTAACTATTATTTGAGATTTATTCCCAATGCCTCTCAGATTACAGCTTCACTGCATCACTTACGTAGGAAGAATGTTCCTTTTGTATGGTCTAAAGATTGTCAGGTTGCCTTTGACAAATTAAAGTCTGCACTACTCAGTGATGCATGTTTGATTCCCTTTGACCCACAGAAGCCTGTAGTGTTAGCAGTTGATGCCTCGTCGTACGGTCTGGGTGCAGTATTGTCGCATCGTATTGGATGTCACGATCGTCCTATTGCCTTTGCATCCAAGCTACTGACGCCGACGCAACAGACAATAAGAGTCAGGTGGAAAAGGAGGCCTTAGCAATCATTTACGGCGTCACAAAGTTTCATCATTATCTCTATAGCAGAAAATTCTATTTGTTGACAGACCACAAGCCTCTCACGTCGTTGTTCTCACCCATAAAGCCAATCCCGCCACGAACGGCACAAAAGCTTCAGAGATGGTCCTTGATATTATCAGTATGAGAATTTGTACCGACCTACCTCTAAACATGCCAACGCGGAAACACTTTCCCGACTTCCGGTTGGCCAGGATGTGTCTTTGGATTCTTCAGAAATGGCATGTTGCCAGATAGACTCCAGAGATGCTTCCACTGTCGCAGACTTCCCTTTGAACTCTCGTCGGGTTGCACAGGAAACAGCTGCGGATGCAGACCTAAGTGTTGTAGCACGTTTTGTTCGCTCAGGGTGGCCTGCCAGAGCCAAAGACATTGATCGGCCTCTGGTTCGACGTTATTTTGCACAACGTCATGCATTATCTTTACGTCAGGGTGTTCTGTTGTTACATACGGACAACGACCAAACAATAGTGATTGTTTCTCGTTCCCTGCAACGAGAAGTTTTACGCCTTCTGCATCAAGGACATTGGGGTATTGTTAGGACAAAGCAACTGGTCAGACGTCATTGTACCTGGGTTGGTATGGACGCTCAAATAGAGCGCATGACGTCACAGTGTACAGTTTGTGTGGAGCATCAGGCGGCTCCTCCGCAACGTTTCTCACACTGGCCACGCCCCAAGGGACCATGGCAACGTTTACATATTGACTTTGCCGGACCTTTCTGTAATACGTGATGGTTAATTGTTGTAGACGCTTTCAGCAAGTTTCCTTTTGTGATTGCCTTGAACTCAACGACGGCGTCTAGTACAATCAGTGCCTTAACATCAGTGTTTTGCATCGAAGGTTTGCCTGAAACTATCGTCAGTGACAATGGACCTCAGTTTGTTAGTGCGGAATTTCAACAGTTGTGTCGTGTGAATGGCATTCAGCATATCACCACCGCACCTTTTCACCCTCAGTCCAATGGTGAAGCAGAACATTTCGTTCGAACATTCAAGTCTCACATGGAAAAGATGAAAGGCCAGCACTCCAGGCAGCAAGCTCTTCAAATTTTCCTGTCTACGTATCGGTGCATGCCACGTGATGGCCCTTCTCCTGCCGAGCTGCTACACGGCCACCGTCACCGCACTCTCCTTCACTTGCTGAAGCCTCCCACGCACCGAGTCGGTTCGTATGGCGCTACGTGTTTTCAGGTTTCTACGCTGGTGCTGTACAGGGTGTTTGCTGGCAACAGAAAGACATGGTTTCCAGGCATCATTCAGCGCATGCTCGGTCGCAATATGTATGTTGTACGTTCTTCTACAGGGTCGGAGCTGCGGCGCCACGCAAACCAATTGCGCCTGCACAGGCCGCGCGATCCTGTCTCGGGTTTCGTGATTCCAGACCCAGTTCACCGCCAGGGAGCACAGCCACATCGTTCGTCCCTGGACTACGAGATCCCTATGGACGTCGATGCACCTCCGATGCAGTCGTCGCCGCCGCTGTCGCCGCCGCAGATGACAGCGTCACCGAGAGGAACTCCGGGACCGTGCGTGTCCCCGCCGCCTGGGCCACGCACCTCAGAAGAAGATGACCTGCTCCCTCTGGGCGGGGGCGGGTGCCCTTCCGCTGGTTTTGGTGGGTTTCCCGGCGGATCGCAAGGTGGATACCGGGGCGCGGACGGCGTCTCGATCCCAGCCTCAGCTACGACGCCCGTCCCACCAGTAACGCCTCCGCCCAGGCCCTCCTCCCAGTGCCGTCGCCGTGGCCCTCAGCCCTACGCCACAACGACGCGGCGGTTTGGGGGGGAGGGGTGTGGTGTCACACAAGTCCAAAGTGCGCGCCACCTACTTTCGCCACGCGCCGCCATGCTCGCACGGCGCGGCGTTCTTACGACATCAGCCATGAGCGCCCTCTGCTAGAACTCCTCTCGTAGCCACCACTGAACGACTCTGTTCACTTGGGACTGAGATAGGAACCTGTCAACACTTCGGAATCAGATAGGCACCAGAGA
Source organism: Locusta migratoria (assembly GCA_026315105.1). Classification (NCBI taxonomy): domain Eukaryota; kingdom Metazoa; phylum Arthropoda; class Insecta; order Orthoptera; family Acrididae; genus Locusta; species Locusta migratoria. Next base: position 334,892,669 of record CM048746.1, on the reverse strand, counting down.
AGACTTTGCTATCGGATAGGCACTAGGCAGGCCTCTAGCTCAACTATGTATCAGCCTTCTGCAATACTGAAATTTACTCTAGTGTTTCTGGTTTCTGCTGTCCCACTGGCTACTCACCTCCGTACCTGCACAAGTGTGCTTCCTTTATTCCTGTGTCAGTCTGTCTACTCGGCCACCGACACCTACGATGGAAACGAGACACAAAAGCGGCGACGAGGCTGGGACACAAAAAATCCAATCCGAAAAGTCCCTCTGGTGACATCAATGAGCTGCATAAGCACCCCTTGCCACATGTTTCAGAAGTTTCCTAAGCTACAAAATAAATGTGGTATAGACCTTGTGCAAGTATAAAACTGCAAAATATGAGCGCCTAAACATGTGCAGCATCTCCACGCTGCAAATCGAGAATCGGTAAGTAGCGCAAGCAGCATGGTTCAGTGAGTGCGCTGCTCGTCATGACTCCGGCGATCGAGACGATCCGACCGCCAACTGAGTCGGTGAGTTAACTGGTTCACCGGTTCACTTCTCCCCACCACTTTCCCGACTCCGCTCGCTTGCCAAGCTGCCCGTGTGGCGTGCGGCTCACGGTTCCCCCCACTCCTCTGGCGAACCGCATGGCGCATAACAAAGCGACTCCATGCATCACTCTGTTCTCTCAACTCCTGTGTTCCGATAAAGCTTGCAGCTCGCTTACAGATACTATCATCTGAAGCAGCAGAAACCGTCATATAGACAAATGTTCTACCCTGAATAGTTTTCGAGGTAAAACGTATTTATTTAACGTTACTTTTATACGCTTTTTCTTATTAACAGGAAATATGCAGTCTGTAGCTAAAACGCTTTACTGTACAAAATTAAACTATATAAATTTTCCGTGAAAAAGATCCGACTCACTTTTTCTCTAAGACTTTTAGTTTGCATGAAGAGAACAACAGAGACAAAGTCTTGTGCAATGTGCATGCTCTGATGCTTAGATAGGTTTTGTAAGCTCATACCACGCAGTTTCGTGACTTGATTGACAAGTGTCCTGTATCAAAGTATGTGCCTTCTCTTCATATACACAATTTTGGCATGTTGAAAACAATTACTATATACCGAATAACAATGTGCATTAATGTTTTCTATTTCAGAAACCATTCAGTTTAGGGAATGCGCCCATTAGAAATTTTTGTTGCTGGCGCCGAATCTTTGACAGTAACAACGAATTTACTTCGCTAGAGAGAGAGAACACAAGGAAGTCAAACGAGATGCCTGTAAAATTACGGTTCTGAGTAAAATATCTTGATATAATGTTTCATTAGGAATATGTTTGGTACAGTGGAATGTTTGTGTTTAGAATTAAAGATAAACTATAGTGGGAAGCACATGAAAAATAATTTGTGGAGCTCTGTATAGAGAATATATAAAACGTTGCACAAATAACAGGTGGAAGGGATGTAGTTACAGGAACTAAAAATGTGATATGGAATGGAAATCTTACCAGAAAACTTACAATTTAGGAGCCCAGAACGCTACCCCTGTACTACGCCGACTGTTAACAGTATCACCGCAGTTTTAAACGATTTACCTAATGATTTATGTCGGTAAGAATCTCTTCGTACTTAATGTTTGTACCAGCTCTCAATAAGGTAAAATTTAGATTCCGCCGACTTCTTCTGTAATGTTGGTTTCTGGTGTTGTATTTGCTACCGAAATTACGACCGCTACCATTTAATGTTGTTTAAATTGTCCCTTCCTTGACAAAATTGCTTAGTAATCTCATTTAAAAATATTTCACTACCTGGTAAAATTTCATTTGCTGTCCCCAACCTTAACTTTAATACGCAACACCCATTTTCATACGAAAGCAGCATTACAAGAAGAATTGGCGACCATGACAAGACTCGAACCTGCAATCTTTGCAAAAAACATTTAACGTGACAAATGTCATATGTTTACCGATACGCTGGCAGAGAGAGGGCAGAAGTCAGCGACAAGCATCGCACAAGTTATTTAAAAAAATCATTAATGTATTACTACAAGTTGTTGACGTTTTGTACTCACAAAAGAAAAACTCGTTGATGGCATAGTCGAAAGTATCTGTACTCGTCGTCGTATTTTCGAAGAATATGGCTGGAGATCTTCAGTCTTTTTTTCATATTTGAACTTAATGAATTAGTCTACGAACATTCCTCACTTTGTAAATTTAATGCACAGCACTCATTTTATACGTTATTTTCTAAAGTAAATAAAACTTTATTACCTTACTCTGGAACTATCAGTATTCTACTGTTGATGGGTGCCAGACTTTAGAAACAACGGCCATCTTGTAGCGAGAATCTGTCGCGCTCACGTAGCACACCCGGCTTTGTCGCCGAATGTCGCTGCTTATAGCTGCAGTGTCGCGTCGCTAAATGTCGCGCGCTTTCGCTCACTTAAAATACGGCGTTATTGCGCACGGCTATTCCGCCGCGGCAATTGCCACGCCCTACACGGGACTCTCACGATATATCACGTTTCATTCAACTTACTCACACTCAAACTACTCACTGTATAAATATGGAACTAGTATCATTCTGCAAATTTTTGTATTTTTGAATAAAAATATAAAAATAATCAATTTTTATTTTTCGATTTATTCTACCTGCAAAAAATATGTAAATTCTATTAAACCATTTTTAATGTTTAATGTAGCTGTCATTCACAAATTTTAATTGTCAAAATTACTAAGGACTTGGAATAAAATTATTACTCCTCTTTCTTTCACAATATGGCCAGTGACAAAAGCAATGTGCCATCGTTTTAAGCTTTTTATCAGTTGGTGAGTGGTGAGTCGGTGAATCATGAAAAAGAACTAGTTCATCCCTGTGAGTGATTATTTCTGATCCGATGCCTGAAAAGATCGGTTTTGCCCATCCCTAGAAGGTACACGACGCACGTGCTCGTTGCGGTATGCGCGCGTACTACTAGTGTCTGCAACAAAACGGAACTTCCTTAAAAAACACGTCTCATATTTTTTTTCTCAAAGGCAGTTTTTCAGAAGAGGAAACAGTCCCCTTGATAGTGATTCGTGTTAGCATGATAGAGCAGTGCGGCTAAGGTTGCCATTCTTGCCTTCCCCCATATCTTCTTCTTCTTTGCTCGGTGTCGCTACTCTCCGGTGGAGATCTGGCGCCGCAATTTCCGGGAGGTGACGGTTTGATGGAGAGTTGATCCCGGGGGGGGGGGGGGGGGGGCGATATGGAGGCTTGTTCCCGTGTACGTGTCCGCATAGGTGGTTAGTTCCAGCTAGCTCTTGTTTGTTCAACGTGCGCCGAAGTTGGTTGTACAGGAGACGTGTTATCTCCGTGCTTCTGGGAAACTGTTATACCCGCTTCTGTTGACAGTGTGTGGACCAGTTTCGCTGCGCTGGATTTCCTACTTTCGCCGAAAGGAAATATTTGATCGATGAGGAATCCCGGAGAGCGACAATTTTCAGCTGTTTGCCTTCGTGTTTACCTTCGGTCCTGAAGGTGTTGCTGTTACCTTCCGCACGCCTTTCTCCATTGCCCCCTCTCGACGCACCGCATCGCCTTTGTAAACGACGACCAGCTGTTAGTTTATACTTTGATGTCGCATGAAACTGAGCCCCTCTCGGCGATTAAATTTTACTTATTTAATGTGTCCTTTAATAAGTGGCTGTTTGATTTGGTCTTTTTTACTGACCTGATACTAACCGGTTAGTTTATTGTCTTTCAGCTTGTGTCATTTTGATCCATTGCAAGTATGCAAAATTTCACTTGAACATGCGTAAGTTCGTCTTTCAACGTGAGTGTTATTTTATGAGATTCTTTTGTTTTGGAGTGTCGTCTTGCAACCGAGTGCCAGTCTTGATAGTTAAGGTCTTTATTTAGTACTCTTGCTTATACGTTTAAAAAAATTGGCATTAAAGTAAAAACTTTTTGGTGTGCTATCGCTTGTGTGTTAGAATTTGCTTTATAACAAAATGAAAACATTTTCATCGACATCTACATCTACATAGGATACTCTGCAAATCACATTTAAGTGCCTGGCAGAGGGTTCATCCAACCACCGTTATACTATTTTATCTCCCATTCCATTCTCGAATAGTGTGCGTGAAGAAAGAACACTTGAATCTCTCCGTTCGACCTCTGATTTCTCGTGTTTCATTCTGATGATCATTTCTACCTTTGTAAGTGGGATTCAACAATATATTTTCGCATTCGGAGGAGAATGTTGGTGATTGGAGTTTCGTAAGTAGCCGACGCCGCAGCGATAAGCGCCGTTGTTGTATTGATTCCCATCCCAGATCTTGTATCATTTCCGTAACGCTGTTTCCCCTGTATCGTGACAATACTAAACGAGCTGCCCTCTTTGTACTCTTTCGATGTCCTCCGTCAAACCCACCTGATAAGGATCCCACACTGGGCAGGATTACTCCAAAAAAGGACGAACAAGCGTCGTGTATGCAGTCTCTGTAGTAGCTCTGTTGCATCTTTTAAGGATTCCTCCAATAAAACGCAGTCTCTGGTTCGCCTTTCCCACGACATTATCTACGTGTTCTTTACAGTTTAAGTCTGAAGTAATAGTAATTCCTAGGTATTTAGTGGAGTTTACGGCTTTCACATTCGATTGATTTATCTTGTAAACAAAGTTTAACGGAATTTTTTTCATACTCATGTGGACAACTTCACACTTCTCATTCATAATTGGGAACAACTTGTAGCTTCAAACATTTGAATTAGAATTAGAATGTGCATATGACGTTTTGCAATTTTGAACTTCAATGTTAGTGGTGTGTCGTAAACTCCTATTGCCTGGCTGGACATTATATTATAATCAGGTAATTATAATGTAGTGCCCAGACAGGCAATAGGAGATTACAATTCACTACTAACAAATAATACTGTAGTGCATTATTGCTTGCGTTTTAAAAATTTTGATTAAAATAAAAACATTTTGTTGACCTCTTGCTTGTGTATTAAACTTGTTGTCTTGGATGCTCCACAATAAATTGTTTTTCTACAGCCACTGACTTGCAACCCAAACGGCCTACACCTTCTTCCACAGGCTTTTATCATGACTATATTTCTGTGGTGTTCACTTTTCCCTCAGTGGTAATCAAGAGCGTGGTTGCCTCTGTCAAGTCAATGGTTGCATACTCGTATTTAACTGTTTATTATAATTTCCAAGTTTTATTATGGAGTTTTTAATCTCTCTCTCTCTCTCTTTTTTTTTTTTTTTTTTTTTTTTTTTTTTTTTTTTTTTTTTTTTTTTTTGAGGCTTCGAGATGGAAAGCCAAGTATGCGTTGGTTTATCGAACTTGACGCGTGATGAGTTCTAATACGAAGTACTCTTGCGCGGATTAGTTTCGGGAATTAGCAGCCCAACTGCGCGCCGCCTGGTCCACCCCTGACACCGAGGCAGCAGGTACGATCAGCGAGGTAGGTGGCGAAATTTCCATTTGTACTTCCGGCTTGCAGGAACATCAGCGTAACTTGAATTTACCCTTGCTCTGCATTCCTATCAGTACTCATCTCGATTGTTATATTAGTCCTAGATCTCCCGAAATTTCAGACTGAAGATTTATTTAATAGCAGTTTACGATGACACAGTCCTCTTCTCTGCTCCATCAATGCGTATCAAATGTCAGAGTCTGTTTTCGTAACTCGTACTAATCGAATTAAAATATAATCTAGCTCTTCTCTTTTTAATTCCTTTGGGGTATTCCTTGAAAACCACTGTGTTATGATACTAAATATAACGACAGTGATGAAGGCTTTGTCCCACGATCATTTTGTCGTCCGCGCAGGAGTAGCCGAGCGGTCTGGAGCGCCACGTTACGAATTGCGCGGCCTCCCACATCTGGGGTTCGAATCCCCCCATCGGGCATTGATGTGTGTGTTGTCCTTAGGTTAGTTAGTTTAACTAGTTTGACTGATGACCAGAGTAGTTTGGTCCCATAGAATTAAAAACATTTGAACATTTTTCGATCATTTTGTACAGTGTCATTTTCAGTTGTCCGCTCAAAATACCCTGGACTATTGCAACAAAATAATGGGGAATTACGAGGGGTCGTACATCCTGTCTTCATCTCTCGTCGGTCCAGAATGTCAAGTTTTGATATTTAAGGGCACTAAGTTTGAGTAAAAGTCTTTCATACTTTTTTTTCATAAAACGTATACCATATACTAACCATTTATTATTAGAGTTACCGTACTGACCCCTACATTGTTTGAGAAAGAAAATATTATATAGTTGCGAAATGCCATGATGAGGTTTCACTAATTTGGGTAAAATCTGTAAAATCTTTTCCCGTCGTGCAATTACTTTTGCGTCTGCTGGGCTGATGCAATAGTTTCCAACGTCTAAACATAGTTGCCGCACACTGTTTGATAAGAATCACACATGACAGGCCAAGAAAATGAAAGCTGGGTATAGTTACTGAGGCGTCTTTGGTTCACTTCCTCGGTTAATGCAACTGATGCAAAACGGGAACATTTATCTCCTTGGTATGCTTTTCTGAATCACTTTTTAACAAGTTGAACTTTAGACTGGAGGAGAAGGGGAAGCTACAGCAGTATCTCATTATTCCTGGGTTTTGTACTTCGGCTGCCAATGTAACAAGACTGGAATACGAGGTGGTCACTATTAACATTGTGTTATGAATGTGATCGCTTGAAATTGTATACGTAAATACAATCCCTATAGTAATAAAGAGTAGGTCAATAAATTTTGTCATGTCAGTGCTCGTAATACAAAATGGGAAAGAACAATCTGAAAATAAGATTAGCACATGGTAGGAGGCGTTTAATCGATCCGAAATTTCCAGATAGTTACTGAACTATTGTGTAACATGTTCCACAGTGCGATTGCCAATAAGCAACGGGCGTGAGGTTGTTGGTCTCGTTAGCTGTAACGGTATCGTACTTCAAACTTGCTCATCTACTGTGCATAAAACAATAAAAGCATATTAAGGGCTTATATTTAACAGTGTAGCACATTAAAATATCGCAAGTCGAGTATATTACTGTATTGGTTTGTGTAATGCACTGCTTAGCATCATTAAAAAAATGTAATTTAGATGTCTCCAGTTTGAAACCTAAGTTTCTCCAGGCGCATACAATATTCATGTATATTACGTAGATAAGGTATGGTGAAGTCTTCAACAACATCCAATATTATCAAGATACACATTATCTCATTTTAAAGGAGCAAATGCTGCAAAAAGGCGCTGTGCAAATCAGTTTACAACTCAGTTTGTAAAGCATTTCTGCAAATATACCACGCGCATTTACAAACACTTTGTACACCAGCGCCAACACACAAACACATGTGATCAGCATCGAAAGTAATCGATAGCAGGTATTCGAAATCAGCAAGATAGGTAGCCGTAATTCTGACTCTTTTTAGACAGGGAACGGAGTGAGATTCCAAGCAGAATAAATTTCAAGCTGAAGCAAAACCCTCCTTCGTTACCTATAAGTTCACTCTCCAGGTTATTTCTACGTATCTTTAACAACATTCTCTCAATAGCTGAAAGTGCATGCAACGAACTGCGTGTTGTTATATTGGCGCGAATACTGCTACAGCACGCTTATTGCAGTGGCTAGCATCGCAGATCGCTGTGGTCCCAGTTAAACTTCCGCCACGGGCAGACGAAAATTTATTTATTTGTATTTATCATTTCTAGAATGTTCTACATGTTTCTTATTTTTTATGTACTTGTAAGTTCCAGAAAATTCTTTCTATGGTGGCCGCGGTGGAGTAGCCGTGCAGTCTAAAGCGTCTCGCTGCGGAGCGCGCGGTTGCTCGCCGTGGAGGTTCGAGTCCTCCCTGGGGCATGGGTGTGTGTGTTTGTCCTTAGGTTAGTTTACCTAGGTTTAAGTAGTTTGTAAGCTACGGACTGAAGACCAAGCAGTTTGGTCCGATAAATTTTCAAACATTTGAACATTTTATCTATGGTGGAGCACTACAAGCAGGAATCAGTTTGTACCGAGTGTACATTTGTGTTAGCAATAAACGTGTTCTAAGTGTAAAGTGTTGTGCTCTGTTAACGACCAGCCTTTCAACGTGACACTTTCCGGTGGAGTCACCGGGTATCCTGCAATACATCTGCAGCACTGTGGCTCCGATCAGGCAGCGTAAGAGACGTCGCTTACACGGACAAAAACAGGAATACAAAGGGTATAGTGACTAACTCCGTCCGAATGTCTGTGTCATTAAAAGCCCCATGGTTGCCAAAACATCAGTAAGCCAGCTGCACTTCAGACACCCATCGGTGTCCTCGGGAGACGCTGGACAGGATTCCTATCAAATGGCTGAAAGGACTCGACCGAGTCGCCAAGTATAATAAATGGGACCACATTCTGTGCTTAGAACGTATACTTCTACCTGGACGGGACGGTCCAGCAGTGGTTTGAAAATAACAAGGACAAGCTCGATAGCTGGGAAAAATTCCAGACAGAATTTAAGAAGACGTTTGGAGACTACTAGCGGCAAGTTCGTTTATAAGAAGAGCAGCTGAAAAATAGGGCCCAGCGACATGATGAGTCAACAGTCATATATGCAGTGTTTTGGCCCTATGTCATGTATTTAACCCGGAACACATAATGAAGGGTATATCGGTAGACATGTACCAGGCTCTTCTTTCGACGACACAAGAGTTTATCCAATGGTGCCAGAAGAAGAGATGCAACAGAGGTGAGTTAGACGAAAGAAGTACAACAGACTCCCAAATGTAGTCCCCATAGCCGTTGTGCAAGACTTTGAGTCTCTCATACGACTAGTTGTGAGAGAAGAAATGCAACAGTTTATGGCAGCCAGAACTGTTGGACCAAACGAGCATCAGATTATGGCCATGGATGTCAGTTCGATATGTCATGATGGAGCTGACTCTGCTGAGGAAAACGTATTTCAAACATTAGCGCCAGTCAGCCCCGCCAGTCGCACCCGACGTGAAGAATGACCTCGCCCTCCCACGACTTACGCCGAAGCTGCCAAACGGCAGCCTAGGAACCTACCGACGCAACCACCACAAACTCCTCCAGCAATTGTGAAGCCCCGCAGGAGGACAGATATCTGGAGGACAGAAGACAACACACCATTGTGTTTTAACTGTGGCCTTCCCGGACATGTCATGCGACACTGTAGTGAGAGAATACGAGTATTTGACAATTATTATGCCGCAAGACGTCAGCCATCGGAGAAGTCCTTTCAATGGCAGTCAACTGCAAATTATTACTGTCGACCTAAGGGACGAAGCCCGTCGCTGTATCCTGGACGTGGTCGCTCTCCAACATGCCACCGACGTTCACCGAGATACCGGAGATACCAGCAGCTCGCCTAACCGCCGTGTTCAGGAAAAATAGGACTGGCGACCATCTACTGAGGGAGGCCGCCGCAGATGAAAATCTTCCATGAACGACAGTCGGTAAGATGTCGGGAAATCTTATTCACGTCATCATCGACGGCCAACCTGACCGGGCATTAGTGGATTCAGGAGCTTCCTTCTCTGTATTGTCGATAGACTGCCGCCGCAAACTAAAGAAGATAATGTTCTGCGATACAAGAGCAACTGTGCTAAAGGTCGTAAATGGAAAACACGTCTAGCCGGCAGGAACATGTATTGCAAGAGTAACTATCAACAAGAGCACGCAGCCTTTTAACAGAATGTAGCCAGAACGTCATCCTCGGATGTGACTTCCTTAAGGTATTCCAGGCTATCATTGACTGTGGAAGATCTGAGCTACAAACTGAGAAGGCCGTTCCGACGAATACAGGTAACATGGACTTTCCTGGGAGGCTGTTTGCTGTCGAGATTGTTGAGGTCACCACCCGAGATGACCAGTTGGATGATGAAGTGCATGGTGAACGCAAAAAGCAAATCGGTATAACAAAGGAAGTCTTTACACCAGCGGCTATCATAAGCATTACAGATGGTCGAGGAGAACTTTGGGTCACTAACTTTCACGAGTAACCGCAATCCATTCCTAAAGGAATGGACGGTGAGCTCAATGCCATCGACGAAGTTCCATGCTCTGCTGTTACTGCCGACAACGTACTAGAGGGAACTACTATGGCACTGGAACTACTAGGAACTGCTATGGAACTACTAGGGCCTGGTCTGACACAGGAACAGCATCAGCCGATGTTGACCATACTACACCAATTTTCAGGTGTATTCCGGGCCAGGTAGGAGAAGAGCCAGACGAAACGGCCCACGATAAAACACTGTATCAATACTGGGGATCACCCACCAATTAGCCAGCGTTCGTACAGTGTCGCCAGCTGGGAAGGAATGGAGAGGATGTTGCACAATGACATTATTCAACCTTCAGTGGTCCTTGTGAAGAGGAAGGATGGAACGTGGTGTTTCTGTATCGACTGTCGGCTGATAAACAAAATCACAAAGAAAGATGTCTACCCTTTCCCGCGCATTGACGACACCTTAGACTTTTTTAAAGGAGCACTTCTCAACCATGGACATGCAGACAGGTTATTGCCAAATCGAGGTTGACAAAGCTGACAGGCAGAAGACTGATTTCATTACACCTGACGGCCTCTATGAATTCAAGGTCATGCTGTTTAGACTTTTTAATGTCCCGGCCACATTCAAATGCACGATGGACAACTTGTTTCGACGTATTAAATGGACGGCATGTTATCTAGATGACCTTGTCTTTTTCTCAAGGACATTTGCGGAACATCTGAGCCACTTGTCAACTATGTTGAAGTTTGTTCAGACAGCAGTACTCCACCTCAACCCAAAGAAGTGCCTCTTCGTCGCCGAAGAAATAAAAATCCTGGGGCACCTAGTGAACGGAGATGGTGTGCATCCTCAACCAGATAAAGTAATGACAGTCACATAATTGCCAACTCCTCAGCACATCCGTGATGTGAGAGGTCTCCTTGGGCTATGCTCATACTATCGTCGCCTCATAGAAGGTTTTTGTAACAAGGCACGTCCATTGCAAGAACTTCTGGAGGGAGACGCCAAGTTTTACTGGAATGTGTAAAAAAAACGGTCTTTCCGAGAACTTAAGGAATTTCCAAATTCCAGACTAGTTGTAGCCTTATACAATGACAATGCGGAAACCGAACTTCATACAGACGCTAGTAGTTGTGGGATTGGTGCAGTGCTTGTACAAATTCAGGAAGGTGCTGGAAAGGTGATTGCTTATGCGTCAAGGGTTCTCTCAAAGTCCGAGATCAACTACTCTCGAACCGAGAAGGAGTGTCTCCCCTTTATCTGGGCTATCAACAAGTTACGGCCATATGTATTCGGTAAACCATTTACCGTCATGACAGACCACCATTCTTTATGTTGGCTGACCAATTTCAAGAATCAGGTCGGCTAGCAAGCTGGACACTAATACTCCAAGAGAAAGATGTCAGATTCGTATTAAACAAAAACGGTGCAAACACAAGGACGCCCACTGCCTTCGAGGAATCCATTTGCCAAACACAACACCATGGATGAAATTTCAGTCCTCACTTAGGTGATATTACAGCTCAACGGAGGGAAAATCCAGCATTATTACAAACCACAGAAGCCTTGGAGAAGGGACAACAGACCTTAAATGGGACACGTTATAAGAGCAACTATGTCCCACTGTGCCTCAAAAGGATTCTGGTTGTTCCAGCTTATCTCCGGTCAGCTATTCTCAAGTATTTTCACGATTCTCCAATATCCGGTCATCTGGGATTCGTGAATACCCTACACAGAATCAGAAGCAGGTATTACTGACAAGGTCTCTACTGTCAAGGTCTGTCAAGCACTATGTGTGTCACCGTAAGGAGTGCGAGTGACAGAAGCATGTGCTGCAATTACCTCCAGGTCATCTAGTACCAATTCCACATGCAGCAGCTCTATTCCACTGGATTGGAACAACCTATTAGGTTCCCAAAGTCAACAGCCTGCAACCAATGGATAATCGTCTGCACTGACTACCTCACTCGCTATGCTGTCACGAAACCTGTGACGACTGTAGAAGCCCCAGAGATCGCAATATTCCTAGTACAAGACATTATTTCGAAGAATGGTGCACCACGTGTGATGATATCTGAAGAAGGAAAACTATTCACGTAAAAACTAGTATCAGAGGTAATGTTGCGACATTGTCCACAGATTAACAACTGCTTACCATCCTCAGACAAATGGTCTTACAGAACGTTTTAACATCGTTAGCAGATATGTTGTCGTGGTACATCGATGTTGAGCAGAACGATCGGGATACAATACTGCCAGTCACGACATTTGCTTATAATACAGCAAGGCAAGATGTCACAGGCTTTACGCTAGTTTTTCTACTCCATGGTCGTGATTCTGAGACGACAATGGATAGGTTGTTTCTGTCACAACTGGACAAAACTCAGGATGACTACATGACACAGCTCATCGTCAGGGTCGAAGAAGCAAGACAGATGGCTCGCAAATGGTCACTGGACGTCCTGGAGAAGGACCGCCAGTCATACCTGTTGTGTACAGCCCAGGTGATCTGGTATGGATTTTTATCCCGTAAGGAAATTTGGACTATCGGAAAGATTACTGAAGGGATAATTTGGTCCGTATCGAGTCACATGCCGCTTGTCAGACGTACATATGTAGTCGAGGATTATGAGGATTATGAGCTGTCCTCAAGACTACAAAAATGAAGAGACATTGTGCATGTCCTCCGTATGAAGCCTTACAACGAAAACAGGAACAAACAGACAGATACAGACTGATACAGACTGTTGTTCAAGGACTCTGAAGACCGTTATGGTAATGATGAAGTCACGACAGGAGGGTCTGAGACCGGTCACTGTAACGAGGGAAGATTCTCTGGAACTGCCATACAGAGAACCCATGACAAAATCCAGGACACTGCAGCTGGCTGCAAAGGGAGCCGGACAGCAGGTAGCTGTTCATTCAGGAAGAGGAGAAATGCCACAACTCCTGTGACAGCATGCATGGTGTACCGGTTAGCATCGCAGATGACTGTGTTTGCGGTCCCCAGTTCAAATCCTACCACTGGCAGAAAAAATGTTATTTATTTGAATTTACTATTTCTAGAATGTTCAAAATGTTTCTTATGTTTGATGTGCTAGTAAGTTCCAGAAAATTCATTCTTGTGGAGCACTCCAAGCAGGAGTCAGTCTGTATTGAGTGTTCGTTTGTGTTAGGAATAAACATGTTCTAAGTGTAAAGTGTTGTGCCCTATTAACGACCAGCCTTAGAATTCTGGACAACCAGCATCTTTCAATGTAGCAATATTTTATATGATGATAGCTGTTAATATTTTGTAAAAGCAGATTTACTCTGTTGTTTTCCTTGGTACTTATGCTCAGTAACGTTCATCTACAGTCCTGATGGTGTGACCAATATGCGTAATGCCAAAACTTCAACAAATGTGATAGACAGCCTCCATACTCCATTCAAGATCTTCATTCACGAACCTTAAATGGTGCCTAATTTTCGAGGGGGTGGTGGCGAAGAAATAAAAAATAAAAAAAAAAATAAAAAAAAATTAAAAAAATCCGTAAAATATGAGTAATTATGTGTAAGGAGTCAAGTTTTTCTCACAGTCATTTCCTGCATACTCCGACCTCACAATCACATTATACCTGTCAAGACAATCGTTTGAATACAAACTCGATTGGGTACAGTAATTTTTAACAATAATAATTACAGTTGATATGCAAATTACGCAAGTGCGACATTATCGTTACCGAAGTGTCACACGCTCGTTTTTCTAAAGCAAGGCAAGGCGCCCATTCGGCGGCAACTGGCGAGAATAGAGAGGTGGGTGGAGGGGTCCCCATTCCACTCTGTCGCCCCGGGTGGTGTTTGGCATGGAAGCTACTTACCATCTTGGGGAAATACAGACGCTTAAAATCCTTTTAAAAGCCATACAATACTGCTCTCAACAAAAGGTGTTTACTTGTAGCTTATAGCTGCAGGTGGAACGCGAATTCCAAGCTGGCGCCATCAAGTCAGAGAGGAAATACGTAAGTGAGATGTTAGCTGACTCACTATTGGCCAGCAAGCCTTACGGTACTTCAAGACACACCATCTGATTGGTAGGCGAGCCGCTGGCGTGGAAGTGCTAGCGTCTCCGGAAGATATACACATGGAGAATTAGAAAAATTAAGCCAGACTCTCTCTCATCCACTCCAGCTGTGTGTGTCGCTGTTTACGCACGTAAGCGATGTGACTCTCTCACAGTGATTTATTTATTTATTTACGTTTATTTATTTTTTTCTGTGGAGAGGTGATAAAGACTCCTGTACAGTATTGCACTGTCAGAAGCACCTCTTGTCGTGGAGTGGATCTTAGTGAATCGCCAGTGGAGAGTACTAAGGATTGTGCGCTGTTCATAGTGTCAACTGAGATCCTTAATTTCCGGTGTGAACATAGAGTGCATTAGGTAACGCTTGTGAGCACATTTTTGAGTGGCAACGCAGTGGGTTAGTTTGAGACTGCCGTACCATGCCAATTTATAGCCAGACTAGGATTGGTAGGTCGTTCTTGAGTTCATCAATATTCAGGAAAAGTAGCAGTCAATCAAGGAAAACGATATTTAGTTTTGATTTCAGCAAAGACACAGGTAGCATTCGTCGGTGCAGTTAAATGTACTGTGTGCGAATGCTTTACGCGAACTCGATCCATCCTCAAACAGTAACAACAAATACATTTTTATACCGTTGCATAACATTTCTGCCAATGCGACAGTCTCTATCATAAACTGACGAAATTAAATTAATTTTAAAGTGAAGTATGCACAATTATTCAGCTATTCTATATTCCACTTTGAAATTGTTTATACTTTTCCTCTATCCTGTGAATCTATCTGGAACATGGAAAGAAAAAAAATTAATTTGTTGTTTTTTTATTAATTTGAGGTTTTTAAGTCAATAAACATAATAAATTTACAATCACTTTTTTATTTAAATAACTAGTGACATCACTTTAGTATTTGAATTGATCCTCACTAGTTACATTTTATTAATTTTAACATTTTTCTTACAGGTGATGTCATCTATGTTTGTCTTTGCATAAGTGATAAAGTTTCACTATTTGTAGGTAGCAAGGAGCATCTTTCTGAATTCTGCATGCCATGCTGTTGATGTCGTCCTTGCAGGAGCCTCGGGTACAAAAAGGTTAGATTTGTCCCTTCCACGTTAAAAATAGTTGGAAGATTAGTATCAAAATCACAACAGCATAGTAACTGCATGTGATATATGTTAAAATTTCCGCTTGAATAAGGAGAAAAGGGCGTTTATGAGTAGTTGGTAAAGCGACAAAAGTCTGTTCTTTTGCTGTCGTCATTCTGACGAAATGCCACCTCAAGGTGGGAAAAGTCTGCTGACAAACTCATTGTCTGATATGACGGGCCTATGAACCATCATGTTCATCCGTAACCTGTAGAAATAAGTCTGTAGGTTTAACACAAATAGAATGTCTCAATGTATCATCAACCTTCTTTCTAGCCAACAAATCAATGAATGACCCGTATATACCTTCATCCTGAAAGGAATATGTTCAACACAAGGCGTTTACATTCTGAATACCATGAGACCAAACAACCCAATCCTCCGCATAATAAAAAAAACCGATACTAAGTCACGTTCCTCGACATCCACTTTAATTAAACTGGTAATAATAGGCCACTATGTTATTCTCACACACACCCTACATTTCTGTTTATAGTACTGCTCACTGAATAGCAAATAAGTAGAAGCTGACACCATCTTAGTTTCAGTAAACTGTAAGGAACCATGCAAACAAATATGAGTGAAGAAAAATATCATATCAAAACGTACGAAATATCATTCATTCAACCGTAACTACTATGAAAACCAATGTTTTAAATTTTCTGAAAAATCATGAGGAAGATAATTTTGACATTTTGAAATCTAAATTAAATAAACTGAACTAAACGAATGAAAGCTACAAATAAAACAAATACTATTATTTTTCTAGGTTTCATGCAGTACAAACAAAAATAGTTCTAAAACACAAAAATTGAATAAAATGATATAATTTGTAATACAGCACCGCGATCGTTCACATTCCAATTTATTTTTCCACAGAGTTTCCATCCAAATCATCATTTAAGACTGATTATGTGTATCAGCGTTCCGTCTGGAGCATAGTCCCCCTTAGAAAATTCCTCCATGGTTCTCCATTCACTGATAACACAAATGTCGCTGCTGATATTTTGCTTGCTGGTCAGTTATAATTCCTGACCGTATCCAATTACTTTCTCCTTAGTCTACCTCCTCCTCTACCCTCTTCTGCCCCACCCACGAGTATGTTAGGTACCTTTCCGTCTCCCACAACACGACCCACTACTTTAGCCTGTTCGCTTTAACTGTTTGATATATGTTGTTCATTCGCAGTTTTTCTTTTATTTCTTCATTATGGCCACTCACTTACCATTGATACTACCTATTAGTACATACAATCATCAATGATACTTTCATATCTGTAACCTCAATTTTTTTGTTAAGGTATTCTGTATCCACCCAGCTTGCACTCCCATGTAACAATGTTGGTCGAAAGATTGAACAGTGCACAGCTAACTTATTCTTCGTACTGAATTCCTTCCTGCAGAAGAGAGTAGATCGCAGCTGCAATAACTTTTCTACATCTTGATTCCAGTTCTTTCGCTCTTTTGCCAACGTGTTAGAAAACCTAAGTCCTTCTCCTGTTCTAACTTTGTACCTCATATTAAGCACTCAGTCTGCTTAAATATCTTTACCACACGCATTACATTGGGCCTTGGAGACAAATGTTTGTAAAGCTTAAGGGATATAACTACGGGGTCATCAGTCCCTAAATTTACAAACTACTTACGAATTACCTTATACTAAAGACGACACAAACATCCATTCCAGAGGGGGGGATTCGAACCTCCGACGGGTAACGACCTCTTGCATCGCAGTATAGCGCCTCAATGTGCTCGGCCACTCTGCCGCGGCCCTTGGAGATACTGATGTTCAAACCATAACCCTTACTTTTCTTATATTGCTCTGAAATATTAGACTGCAATGTTACAATCGAATTTGCCATCACCAGTAGGTCGTCTGGATATGCGAGAAAGTTCCTATTTAAACTAATCCTGTCCGTTTAATCTTTTCATCATATGATCGGTAAGTAATAAGAACAACAGTGGTGACAATTTACAGCCTAGTTCTACCCCTTAAACTACATTGAACCATGAACTTTATTTATTATTAACTGCTGCCTCGCTATGTACATAAAGGGCTTTAATTACCTGCAAAACTTTGCCTTCTAATCCATAATCTTGCACAAATGACAACAGCTTCTTACCAAGGACACGTTCATAAGCCTTTTGTAGTTGCAGTTCTTCATTATCTGCCCGAAGATAAAAATTTGGACCTGACATGCTCAGAGAGGCCGAAACTCACAATGATTAAAAAAAAAAAAAAAAGTCCAAATGTTTGTAGAGCTTGTGGGACTTAACTACGGGGCCATCAGTACTTAATCTTACAAACTACGTATGAACTAGCTAATACTAAGGACGGCACAAATATCCATGCCCGAGGGGGATTCGAACCCCCGACCGTAGTGGTCGTGCAGACTGTTACAGGCGCGCTGCAGAATGCTTGGCCACCGCGGCTGGCAATGATTTTCACCCACCTTTTCTTCTAATAATATTCGTACTTTCAATAATGAGCCGTTTTATCGCAATTTCCTCCTACCTTCGAGTTTGGCACGCCTGGGTAATTTGCTGGTTTGATAAACTCTTTGCCTCGCGGCATTTAAGGACGGCACCAAGTGAGGGTATGCTGTAAAGACATGTATTAACAACATAGACTGGCCACAGCCCCGCCATAGTTGAAACCAATTGGAAATGTGGCCGCCATATTTGAGAATGTCAGTGTCAGCCAGGTGTTACTGGGCGACTGCTAACGCTGAATCACAGGTTTTATATTAATCATTGCCAGTCTTGATTTTTCCTTAATTTCTGGGCGACTCATTTCGGAAAGTAGTTCCCACTGTGAATACATTTCTCGATTACTACTGCGTCCTAAGTGTAATGTTTACAAATGTCCAAATGATGCATTATTTGATGTTACTATAATGTCAATAATCGTTTGTATTTACCGACATATCTTCCCTATAAACACAGGCAAATTTCTTTAAAGTCTTTAATTACCTTTGTGCTGCCTGTGGTTCAAATGATGTTTCATGCTTTGAAGTACATTACGTATTTATCAAGCTCTCCACAATTTGACGTTTCCTTGGTACTTTCCTTACAGATTTTGGTTTCTGTAGGTGCTCAGGAAACGAAAATATTGTTGGAATGGCATTTGCAAGTAGCCGCTTTCGATCGTTGGTCGCAAACATTACTTTTTTCAAAATGACAAGAGCATATGTAACTATACTTTTTAGGCTGCCACTTATCACGCCTCACACTGGTTACCCTTTGGGTTAGCAACTCCTAGTTTTTCAAAGAAAATTTGTATAAAGAATGGTTTATTTACAGTTTATATAACTAGGCTAGTTCCCCTATGATTAATACGGATTTGTACACTATATAAACAACTGTCCTTACATTTAAACACACCAAATACATCCCTCCACTGCCTACCTTTTTGATGGTCGTGAAGTAAACATAATTTTAAAACTTGGTAAATGCGAAAGTAAAGTATAATGAATGTTTATAGACAAATACACGCTGATACACAACGACCTACATAATTACATTTCTCTTTCTTTATGTATGATATTCCAACAGTTTTATCACTGCGGTTGCTACAATTGTACGCCGAACATACACTGGGCTTGATTTACCTCCAATAATAGTGGATTATAAACAGAAGCGCCTGATCACGCTGCTGCATCAAACTGACGTTCTCAAATATGGCGCCCAGTATTGCTTAGTGCTGCTACCCAGAGCGCTGTAGCTTGCCTGTACCTTTTTTTTTTTTTTTTTTTTTTTTTTTTTTTTTTTTTTTTTTTTATTGTTATTTTAACGCCGACAGAGCGGGCAGGCTGGCAGCAGCATCAGGTGCTGCTCTTCAGCCGAGCGTATATGTAAATTACAAGGTCAGATTAAAATAAAACTATGTCACGAGAGTAAAAACAAGGAATGAAAAAACATGGCATGAAGAAAACAGTGATGCATTAAAAACTGGACACTGGAGACAATAGTGCAGGCTTAAAACACATGGACAGGCGAGAGAGACTGATACATAGTTGAAAACAGCCTGTGCCACGGCGGCGATGAAATCACATTGAGAAACGTCACTGGACACACGAAGAATTAACACGACGACACTGGTGAAGTGGAGATGTTGTTAGACGCACTGTACAATCACACGGAGACATGGATGCACTGGACACTAGACGACACTGGATCTAAAATTCGTCACTGCGGCCCCCGCAGGGTGACGGGAGGGGAAGGTTAGGAAGCACGGGGGAAAGTTGAAGAGAGAGATGGGAGAGGAAAGACGGGTGCGCCGGCCACGGTGGCCGAGGGGACTGAGGCGCTCCAGTCACGGTGAAGTGGAGATGTTGTTAGACGCACTGTAAAATCACACGGAGAAAAAAATGTTCAAATGTTTGTAAAGCGTATGGGACTTAACTACGGGGTCATCAGTCCCTAAACTTACAAACTACTTATGAACTACTTACGAACTAGGACGGCACAAATATCCATGCCCGAGGGAGGATTCGAACCCCCGACTGTAGTGGCCGTGCAGACCGTGACTGAAGCGCCTCAGTCTCCTCGGCCACCGCGGCCGGCTCACACGGAGACATGGATGCAGTGGACACTAGACGAAACTGGATCTAAAATTCGTCACTGCGGCCCCCGCAGGGTGACGGGAGGGGAAGGTTACGAAGCACGGGGGAAAGTTGAAGAGAGAGATGGGAGAGGAAAGACGGGTGCGCCGGCCACGGAGGCCGAGGGAACTGAGGCGCTCCAGTCACGGTCTGCACGGCCACTACGGTCGGGGGTTCGAATCCCCCCTCGGGCATGTATATTTGTGCCGTCCTTAGTGTTAGCTAGTTCATAAGTAGTTTGTAATGTTCAAATGTTTGTAGAACTTATGGGACTTAACTACGGGGTCATCAGTCCCTAAGCTTACAAACTACTTATGAACTAGCTAAGACTAAGGACGGCACAAATATCCATGTCCGAGGGGGGGGGGATTCGAACGCCCGACCGTAGTGGCCGTGCAGACCGTGACTGAAGCGCCTCAGTCCCCTCGGCCACCGCGGCCGGTAGTAGTTTGTAAGTTTAGGGACTGGTGACCCCGTCGTTAAGTCCCATAAGCTATACAAACATTTGAACATTTGAAAGACGAGTGCGATCGAGACTCCAGGGTGGGGAAAGGGGATTGCCTGTAGCCTCTCTATGTTGTTTATATACCTCTTTGGTGTGCTGGCCCGTAGGCCATGAGGTGGATCAGGCCCGCCTAACGGCGCTCGAGTTGTTGACGTCGTCCTCGTCCGTTTGGAACTCGGCCTTTTCTGCGAACCGGCGCTTGTGGCTTGGCGTACAGCGATAACTCCTGGCCGACGTTTCCTTGTGTGTGCAACGTTCACTGCTTCGGCGGTGTACACCGTTGCCGTGCTCAATCTGCAAAACGGGAATCGTAAGTGCTGCGACCGTTCACTATAATGTGTTTACTTTTGGTTTGCATGGCATGTGAACTTGCTAGTTGCTCTCCTGCATGTGTCTTTCTTGCGGCCGACATCGCCACAAGTGTGCTTCTGTTTTAGGTTAACTGCTCCTTGTTCTAGCTTCCGGTAAGCTCTGCTGTGTTAATTCAAGCTAGTAACTTGTGGGGTCCCTCCCATTTTATAAGCCTGACCGCTGGCGTGCATTTAATGCTTGCTTGGTTCAGCTAATAAAAAAATCGCACTGACGTGTTTTACGGCCCACTTTAGATATGTAGTTTTATAAGTTTGTGCAAACATTTTGGACCAAAATAATAATCTAAATAATAAAAAATTAATTAATAAGTGTGTCTGTTACCCTTTTAGGAAAAAAGGAGGTAGTGGCGGGTTTCGAACCACCGATTTTTCGCGTCATTGTCCAACGCTTGACCCGCTACGCTACGGCTATCAATCATGAGTCCTTTAATTTCATACTATTGATGGCCGTTGTTAACTGATGCTAATATGGCATTCGTAGACACTAGATTATCGTACGAAGAACTATGTGTTTTTGTCAATTCTTCAGTGCGCCATTGCTTTGAAATGACAACGTGTATGTTACAATAAGAAAATCATCAAATACGCAACGCAAGATGCCAGAGAGAGTTCTGGGCAAGGAATGTCACGTGACATCTCCGAACGGCTGGTTTTCGTTAATTCAATGGAGGGTGTCAAATCTGTTATTTTTGCAAATATGTCTCAAACGATACGAGATATGAAAAAAACGTAAGGAAGCTACTTTGTAGAGAATTTTCTCCTCTACCAATTATGTTATTTAATTTTTGTGTCAGATGAACGGTTAGTTTGCAATTACAATTATATTACAAACGGCTTTTTTTGGTATTACTACCGTATAATCGCCGTTATTTTTGCAAATATCTTTGAAACGCTACGAGATATAAAAAAACTCAAGACAACAAAGTTGTAGAGAATTTTCTACTTTACAAACTAGTTTATTCAATTTTCGTGTCAGATGAATGGTTAAGCCGTTATTTTCATTTAAATTTCGAGCTGTAAAAAGACGATCGCAAAGGCCCACTTTTAGTGTTACTACCGTAACCTAAAGTGGGCCAAAATAATTTTTATGTTAGTATATTTGCTTGGTACTAACAAGTCTTATGTGGTATTCTAAACTTGTATAGAATTTATAAGAATTGCCAACCTGTCTACTACCCAAAGTGCACACTCACTTGTAATCATTTTCTGTGTTTACGATTATGGAGCATACCTTGCGGCCCTTTGGTTTCTGACTTGGGGTAAACAAACATGTTGTTGTTGTTGTTGTTGTGGTCTTCAGTCCGTAGACTGGTTTGATGCAGCTCTCCACGCTATCGTGTCCTGTGCAAGTCTCTTCATCTGACAA
Organism: Locusta migratoria; assembly: GCA_026315105.1. Lineage (NCBI taxonomy): Eukaryota > Metazoa > Arthropoda > Insecta > Orthoptera > Acrididae > Locusta > Locusta migratoria. The sequence goes on along the minus strand of CM048746.1, from coordinate 334,870,647 downwards.
TACATTCGGCAACCTACATACTTTTGAATCTGCTTACTATATTCGTCCCTCGGTCTCCATCTACGATTTTCACCCCACACGCTTCCTTCTAATGCTAAGTTGACAATTCATTGATGTCTCAGAATGTGTTCAACCAATCTATCCCTTCTCTTAGGATATGCCAGAAACTCTTTTTCTCCCCAATTCAACTGAGCACCTATTCATTAGTTACGTGATCTACCCATCTAATTTTCATCATTCGTATGTAGCTCCACATTTCAAAAGCTTCTATCATCTTTATATCTGAACTCCTTATTGTCCACGTTTCACTCCCATACAATGATACACTCCAGACAAATGCTTTCAGAAAGGACTTTCTAACATTTAAATTAATATTGGATGTTAACAAGTTTCGCTTCTTTAGAAACGCTTTTCTTCCCATAGCCATTTTATATCTTCTTTACTTCGGCCATCAGAAGTATTCTTGCTACCCAAATAACAAAATTCATCTACTACTTTTATTGTCTCATTATTTAATCTAACTCTTTCAGTATCGCCTGATTTTCTGACATTGCATTCCATTACCTTCGTTTTACTCTTGTTAATGTTCATCTTATATCTTCCTTTCTAGACGCTGTCCATTCCATTCAATTGCTCTTCCAGATCCATTGCGGTCTCTGACAGAATTACTATGTCATCAGCAAACCGCAATGTTTTTATTTCTTCTTCCTGCACTTTAATGCCCTCTCCTTCACTGCCTGCTCATTGTACAGATTGAACAACATCGGGGAAAGGCTACATCCCTGTGTTACTCCCTTCCCAACCGCTGCGTCCCTTTGTTCCCCTTCGACTCTAACAACCGCTGCCTGGTTTTTGTATAGGTTGAATATAACTTCAAATGTTCAAATGTTTGTTAAGCTTATGGGACTTAACTACGGGTTATCAGTCGCTAAACTTACAAACTACTTATCATATACCTTAAACTAAGGACGGCACAAATAGCCATGCCCGAGGGGGGATTCGAACCCCCGATCGTAGTGGCCGTGCAGACCGTGACTGGAGCGCCTCAGTCCCCTCGGCCACCGCGGCCGGCTGAATGTAACTCTTCGCTCCCTATATTTTATCCCTGCTACCTTCAGAATTTGGAAGAGTGTATTCCAGTCAACACTGTCAAAAGCTTTCTCCAAATCGACAAACGCTAAAAACGTAGGTTTGCCTTTCCTTAGCCTATCTTCTAAGATAAGTCGTAATGTATTTGATGAAATTTTTCCATTTAGAAATTTTAGGATAATTTGTATATTTATCAATTTGTGTCCGCCATCTGAGAGACTGGCTGAAGCATTAAAGATACTTTATTTCTTAATTTTTTCATGTCTTATTAATTACCAGTCATGTATTGTTTTTTGTATGTTTTAAGTTAAAAGATTAGATTTTTAATTTATTAAGAGCAGTTTTCTTACAAGGCATATTTGTAGTTGTACTTCAGTTGCTTGCACGAGTGTTGTTCTATGTTGCAGTTCTATGTTGCAGTTAGTTCAGGTCGGCCGGCGGTAAGCAGGGAGGTGTCCGGCAGTGATATAGGCCTGCAGCGTATTCAGTCTATCAGCTGACGGCTCTGGTTGTGTGCGGGCGCTTGTGGGTCTGGCCTAAGTATTTTGCTTCATTCCGGCACCGGGTTCTCGTCTCCTGTCGATATTAACTTTCGAGAGTTGCCCCTTTCGATTGTAATTTTTAAATGCACAGAATTCACTAGCAGCTTCCCTGAACTGTCCAAGACACTTGTCACTTCTCTAAGACAGCTAATTACACTGTACAAAGGTTTTCAAACAGCTTGAGTCAAAGTTCCCAAAATATTTACAAAGTCCTCCCACGATTTCTGCCTGGGAGCTGTAATTATATGTTTCCTTTTTTTCTTTCTTCAGCACAGCTATCTCGGTCTGCCTAAGTTCTAGTATGGAGCCATATTCGAAACGCCTTTCATTTCCTTACAAGGCACCGGGTTCTCGTCTCCTGTCGATATTAACTTTCGAGAGTTGCCCCTTTCGATTGTAATTTTTAAATGCACAGAATTCACTAGCAGCTTCCCTGAACTGTCCAAGACACTTGTCACTTCTCTAAGACAGCTAATTACACTGTACAAAGGTTTTCAAACAGCTTGAGTCAAAGTTCCCAAAATATTTACAAAGTCCTCCCACGATTTCTGCCTGGGAGCTGTAATTATATGTTTCCTTTTTTTCTTTCTTCAGCACAGCTATCTCGGTCTGCCTAAGTTCTAGTATGGAGCCATATTCGAAACGCCTTTCATTTTCTTACAAGGCATATTTGTAGTTGTACTTCAGTTGCTTGCACGAGTGTTGTTCTATGTTGCAGTTCTATGTTGCAGTTAGTTCAGGTCGGCCGGCGGTAAGCAGGGAGGTGTCCGGCAGTGATATAGGCCTGCAGCGTATTCAGTCTATCAGCTGACGGCTCTGGTTGTGTGCGGGCGCTTGTGGGTCTGGCCTAAGTATTTTGCTTCATTCCGGCACCGGGTTCTCGTCTCCTGTCGATATTAACTTTCGAGAGTTGCCCCTTTCGATTGTAATTTTTAAATGCACAGAATTCACTAGCAGCTTCCCTGAACTGTCCAAGACACTTGTCACTTCTCTAAGACAGCTAATTACACTGTACAAAGGTTTTCAAACAGCTTGAGTCAAAGTTCCCAAAATATTTACAAAGTCCTCCCACGATTTCTGCCTGGGAGCTGTAATTATATGTTTCCTTTTTTTCTTTCTTCAGCACAGCTATCTCGGTCTGCCTAAGTTCTAGTATGGAGCCATATTCGAAACGCCTTTCATTTCCTTTTACAGGCTGCCCTTACTGTATCATTCCATCAAGCTGTCTGCTTCTTCCTGCTTTACACACTACCCATTTCAAGACATTCTTTAGCCACTTCTAGTAGAGTATCCTTGTATCTTGTCCAATGACTGTAAATTTCATTTAAATAATTGGTACCTTTGTGAGATCAGTTAGTTCAGGTCGGCCGGCGGTAAGCAGGGAGGTGTCCGGCAGTGATATAGGCCTGCAGCGTATTCAGTCTATCAGCTGACGGCTCTGGTTGTGTGCGGGCGCTTGTGGGTCTGGCCTAAGTATTTTGCTTCATTCCGGCACCGGTTTCTCGTCTCCTGTCGATATTAACTTTCGAGAGTTGCCCCTTTCGATTGTAATTTTTAAATGCACAGAATTCACTAGCAGCTTCCCTGAACTGTCCAAGACACTTGTCACTTCTCTAAGACAGCTAATTACACTGTACAAAGGTTTTCAAACAGCTTGAGTCAAAGTTCCCAAAATATTTACAAAGTCCTCCCACGATTTCTGCCTGGGAGCTGTAATTATATGTTTCCTTTTTTTCTTTCTTCAGCACAGCTATCTCGGTCTGCCTAAGTTCTAGTATGGAGCCATATTCGAAACGCCTTTCATTTCCTTTTACAGGCTGCCCTTACTGTATCATTCCATCAAGCTGTCTGCTTCTTCCTGCTTTACACACTACCCATTTCAAGACATTCTTTAGCCACTTCTAGTAGAGTATCCTTGTATCTTGTCCAATGACTGTAAATTTCATTTAAATAATTGGTACCTTTGTGAGATCAGTTAGTTCAGGTCGGCCGGCGGTAAGCAGGGAGGTGTCCGGCAGTGATATAGGCCTGCAGCGTATTCAGTCTATCAGCTGACGGCTCTGGTTGTGTGCGGGCGCTTGTGGGTCTGGCCTAAGTATTTTGCTTCATTCCGGCACCGGTTTCTCGTCTCCTGTCGATATTAACTTTCGAGAGTTGCCCCTTTCGATTGTAATTTTTAAATGCACAGAATTCACTAGCAGCTTCCCTGAACTGTCCAAGACACTTGTCACTTCTCTAAGACAGCTAATTACACTGTACAAAGGTTTTCAAACAGCTTGAGTCAAAGTTCCCAAAATATTTACAAAGTCCTCCCACGATTTCTGCCTGGGAGCTGTAATTATATGTTTCCTTTTTTTCTTTCTTCAGCACAGCTATCTCGGTCTGCCTAAGTTCTAGTATGGAGCCATATTCGAAACGCCTTTCATTTCCTTACAAGGCACCGGGTTCTCGTCTCCTGTCGATATTAACTTTCGAGAGTTGCCCCTTTCGATTGTAATTTTTAAATGCACAGAATTCACTAGCAGCTTCCCTGAACTGTCCAAGACACTTGTCACTTCTCTAAGACAGCTAATTACACTGTACAAAGGTTTTCAAACAGCTTGAGTCAAAGTTCCCAAAATATTTACAAAGTCCTCCCACGATTTCTGCCTGGGAGCTGTAATTATATGTTTCCTTTTTTTCTTTCTTCAGCACAGCTATCTCGGTCTGCCTAAGTTCTAGTATGGAGCCATATTCGAAACGCCTTTCATTTCCTTTTACAGGCTGCCCTTACTGTATCATTCCATCAAGCTGTCTGCTTCTTCCTGCTTTACACACTACCCATTTCAAGACATTCTTTAGCCACTTCCAGTAGAGTATCCTTGTATCTTGTCCAATGACTGTAAATTTCATTTAAATAATTGGTACCTTTGTGAGATCAGTTAGTTCAGGTCGGCCGGCGGTAAGCAGGGAGGTGTCCGGCAGTGATATAGGCCTGCAGCGTATTCAGTCTATCAGCTGACGGCTCTGGTTGTGTGCGGGCGCTTGTGGGTCTGGCCTAAGTATTTTGCTTCATTCCGGCACCGGGTTCTCGTCTCCTGTCGATATTAACTTTCGAGAGTTGCCCCTTTCGATTGTAATTTTTAAATGCACAGAATTCACTAGCAGCTTCCCTGAACTGTCCAAGACACTTGTCACTTCTCTAAGACAGCTAATTACACTGTACAAAGGTTTTCAAACAGCTTGAGTCAAAGTTCCCAAAATATTTACAAAGTCCTCCCACGATTTCTGCCTGGGAGCTGTAATTATATGTTTCCTTTTTTTCTTTCTTCAGCACAGCTATCTCGGTCTGCCTAAGTTCTAGTATGGAGCCATATTCGAAACGCCTTTCATTTCCTTTTACAGGCTGCCCTTACTGTATCATTCCATCAAGCTGTCTGCTTCTTCCTGCTTTACACACTACCCATTTCAAGACATTCTTTAGCCACTTCTAGTAGAGTATCCTTGTATCTTGTCCAATGACTGTAAATTTCATTTAAATAATTGGTACCTTTGTGAGATCAGTGTTATGTACTTGTGCCTGATTTTGTTGCCCTCGAGTTTCTCCACTCTTATGCTTCTATATGTGGACCAGACTTTCTGCACTTTTAGTCTCCTAATTTTGTAGCAAATTAAACAATAAGTGTCATCAAAGAACATTTGAAATACACCCGCGTGCCTGAAGGTCGCAAAGCCCTACATTCCACCGTACTCGTTATGCTGTGACAGTCAGACTTGTATTCTCCTGCTTCGTCTTCTCTCCCTTTACCCAAAAGTCACCAACAGCTAAAACTTCTAACCCTTACATCCAGCTTCTGCTAGCTCTAGCGTCTTATTCGTTTAGCCCCAGTTGATGTCAGTACCTCTGCACCTTATTCCAGATCGTTTGCCTTGTTGTGTGAGAGGAGTACCTGGTCCATCACCTCTAAAGGTCCGAGGCGTTTTGACCTGATTGTTGTCGGCATCAGAAAAAAGAAGCGAACAGCAGGTTGCTAGTCTTATTTACCCTGAGTTCCATTTGGTTTTACCCCAAACGGTCGTTAAACAACCCGTGGATTTGGCAATTTTTGCTGTATGAGAACAAAGGTAACCATGTCTCAGAATTTGTCCGATATGCCCAAGCTTATTCCAAATTATCTGGGATTCCGACTCTCAGGGCCACTTACTAGGCCACTGATACGTAGCCCATAGTTCATGAACTAGGTCGTGACTATTGGAACCCACAATACCGAGATTGGTGGTGGAATGGCAACACACTGTACTTGTAGTCGCGAGGACAGTGGTACAAATACACGTCTGCCCATCCAGATTTAGGTTTTCTGGAATTCCGTAAATAAATTCCGGCAAATGCCAGATGGTTCCTTTGAAATGGAGCGGAAGATTTCCTTCCCTTTCTTTACCCAAAAAGCCTACCGTGCACTCCGTCTCAAATGATCAGGCTGTCGACGGGATGGTAAGCGCTAAGCTTCCTTCCTTTCTTTTTACAGGAACCCATACCAAGAATCAATTTCATCCACAGGCCTTTTCGTTGCGTTTAATGGTATTTCAAACTTCACAATCGAAACGGTATGGAACTTGCAACTGGGGCCATAGTACGACAGTGGATTTAAAATTCTTGTTATCGTCAAATCTATGAAAACTCAGATATGATGAATTATCGTTACTCATTATACCTGCCGTTAACTAAATAAATCAGGTTACGCCAATATTCAAGAAAGGCAATAAGAAGGATTCGCAAAATAACAGGCCTATGTCATTGAACATGTACTTTCCTCATATATTATGAACTACCTGTACCTCGAAAAGAACGACCTATTGACCAATAGTCAACATGAATGTAGAAAGTACCATTCTTGTGAAGCACAGCTAGCTCTTTAATCACATGATGCGATAAGTGCTATCGACAAGGGATGTCAAATAGATTCCGCATTTCTAGATTTCCGGAAGGCTTTTGACACTATACCTCACAAGCGTCTTCTAATCTAAATGCGTGCTTAAGGAATATCACCACAATTGTGTGATTGGATTCGTTATTTCCTAACAGAAAGGACAAACTACGTTGTAATTGACGGAAAGTCGTTGAGTAGAATAGAAGTGATATCTGGCGTTCTCCAGGGCCCCTACTGTTCATTGTTTTTAAGAACGATTTAGGAGACAATCTGAGTAGCCCCCTTCGACTGTTCGTTATTCCCTGTTATCCGTTAGTAAAGTCACAATAAGATCAAAACCTACTCAAAATTATTTATATAAGATATCTCCATGGTCCTAAAATGGCAATTTACCCTTAATAATAAAGGGTGAAGTCATCCATATGACCACTAAAATAAACCCGTTAAACTTAATTTCCTTGATAAATCAGTCAAAACTACAAGCCGTAAATTCAACTACAAATTTAGGAGTAATACTTAGAAAGAACTTAAATGGGAAAGGACACAAAGAAAATATTGTAGGGAAAGTGAACCAAATTGTACGTATCGTTGACAGAAAACTTAGAAGATGCAGCAGTCCTACTTATGTAACTGCGTACAACGCACTTGCGCGTCCTATTTTTGAGTATTGTTGCGCATTGTTGGATTCCCACCACAGAAGATTCAGAGAAAGTTCAGGGAAGGGCAGCTCGTTTTGTATTATCGCGATATTGGGAGTGTCGCGGAAATTATGCACGAGTTGGGGTGGAAATCATTAAAACAAAGGCGTTATTCGTTGCAACGAGATCTATTTGCGAACTTTCTTTCACAAACTTTCTCTTCCGAATGCGAACATATTTGTTAGCACCCATCTACATAGGAAGACATGATCATCAAATTAAAACAAGAAAAATCAGACCGAAAACGGAAAGATTTAGGTGTTCCTTTTTTCCGCGAGCTATTACAGAATGCAACTGTAGAGAAATATAAAAACGGTTCGATGAACCCTCTGCCATGCACTACATCGTGACTTGCAGAGTATTTATGTAGATGTCGACGTAGATCGGTGCTTTAAAAATGGGGGAATCAGTGTCCATGATGTCGAAGAAAATGTTTGCTCTACTGAATCCAGATATGATACGTTTATTGACGAGTGGGTTATGCAAGAGCCACCCATTAATCACATCAGTCCTTTGTGTTCATTGTCGATAGAGCTGGTGATTATAATCATGGTCTTGTGCAGTTAACGCCGTTAGACCCCAGCTGGAATGCTGTTCGGTCTGCATGATGCAACTCTTTCCTGGGTTGCACACTTAGGCTACTTGCGTGTCTATGATGAAGAAATGAATAATTAGGAGACCACACCTGGTCACCGAGAAAATTCCCGATACGAATTGATACAAAGCGCCGTACGTTACTTCGAGTCGAGGGTGGCAGAAACAGTAATTGCGTAATTTCAAACGCAGCGACAATCGCTGCAAATTAAGTGAAAAAATATATTACAGTGGTAGCTTTCATATTAATTTAAAATAATTCTATTACTTGATTTGTGAGTTGAATAATGTGAAATGATTTATAAACACAAGCGGCCCAAATGAAATTAGTAGGAGCTCTGAAAAGTTTGCACTAGCGAATAGTAAATTTAGAATGAAGTAATAGTGGAAGACCAATATCCGAGAAAGCAATCTAAAACAAAGTTAATTGTAAATAACTTTGTATCACGCCACAAAAGCTTCAGAATCGTGTAAAGGAACATAAACCACGAGAAAGAGATGTGTAGGAAGGCTTAAAAAATGTACTAATGTCATAACTGTCCCTAGGCGTAACCCTGCGTTATTGTTAGTGAAAAAAAATATATTTTGTGTATAAAAGAAATTTGGCAATACTTAACAAAGGCTTTTCAAGATAAACACTGCTCCGTCGGGATGAACTTTTTATCTCTAGCGTTGGGAAGGGAGGGGGGGGGGCACTGTTTGGTGGGAGTGCTCAGGCACAGAGTAACATATTTGTCTGTGGCTCAGGTAACTTCGATAGAAAAATTCAACAACACGTAAAATATAATTAAATTTATATTCATCTTGGAGTTGTAGAAGACCAGGATTTTTGCGTGTAAAGTGCAGTTGCTTGCTGCTAAAATCTCGAAGAGTCACTGTAGTCGCGCGGGAGTAGCCGAACGGTCTGGAGCGCCACGTTGCGGATCGGGAGGGCTCCCGCGTCGGAGGTTCGCATCCTGTTGTTTAAGTGTCAGTTCATAAGTAGTTGGTACGTTTAGGGACTGATGACCCAGCAGTTAAGTCCCATAAGCTTTATAAACATTTGAACAATTGATTTGAGTCACTGTATACATGACTCTTGGCCCACTGACTCGTGTAGCGCAACACTGTAGCTCTAAGCCGAAACACGCGCTTGATGAACACGTTGCAGTACGTCTGAACATGAGGCATATTGCCTGTCTGTAGGCAGTATGCACCGAGTGTTTAATTATGCATCGACCAATCAGGATTCGCGCACGTGGTTGAATTCGTATTGCACGGTCTCTAGTGGTATAATTGGAACACGTGTTTACAACAGTCACTACTCCTCTGATCTTATCGACATGGTGTTTTAGTCTTTGGTTACCTCGCAATATACAACATGCCGTGTGAATGCGGAAGTAATTATATTGGTCAGTCAATTCGTACCGTTTCCGAACGCTTTACAGAACACCAGCGGCATATTAAAAACCAAGAACTGAGAAAAGCAGTGGTCACTGATCACAGCCACACGAACAAACATAAAATTTTGTTTGACGAAACAAATATTTTATCCCAGGCCTCTACATACTGGGAATCTGTAATCAAGAGGTTGTAGGAATAAGAATGTGTGAGAACTTCAACCGTGAGAGCGGGTATAATCGTAGCGGTGCTTGGAAACGAGCGCTCGATACAGAAATGCAGCAGAGACACGTCGCGCAACGTCTTCGATACTACGGAAGGGGTGGCGCCACCAGCGCAGACGTAGACAGCATCTGTGACAGCGTTACGCAGCGGCCGACCAATCAGAAGCCGACCAATCATAAGCCGCCCATGGGCTATTTAAGGCCACCACAGCACCAGCACTGCCAGTCAGCGGCTCCTGACGAAGAAGATAGAGGATATCTTCGAAAGCTTGAGATTGTATCAAGAATTGACGCGGCAAGAAGTCCGAGAAAATTTTATAGCGAAGTCTCGCAGTGAAAGACTTGGTACTCATGTATGGGAAATGTAACAATTTTGAAGCGTCTTGCATACGGCGGAATATCCTCGCCATTATATAAGCAGGCCGGAACAAAGAACAGTATTAGCCTCAAAAAGATGATTATTAGACATAGTACCTAAAGAGCGGTCGATGTTACGGGTGCTTTTACTTTGTCTCGTACTCCAAAGTAGCTGTTAGCATGTCAAATTCTTGTTTTTACTAAAACGGTTAATTTAATCGTCATCTTCAGTTTCACGTTCTGACAATCGAACCACGAGGACGAGGGTAATTTGGAAACTTCTCGTGAATAAGTGCAGATAACATCGGCTACTTTGTTTCACCGTAGGGCTTGGACAATAGCGATTCATGACGATGTTGCTGAAGTTTACGGGAGCTTTAGGAGTGAAACGTTTGTTCGACGTTAGTGTCGATGCACTAACGTCCGTGTTGAGGTACGAAGTGGACGACTAAACGATGGGAATTTCAAGAAAGCTACAAAAACTCTGAACAACCAGATCACGAGAAGCTAAAAGAGACGAACATACCGTGGGTACACCCAAAGGCAACAGATTTTTACGTAGGGTTTAGATGATTTTTCGAAGCATATGGAACCTATATGATAAATGTTTGAATGTGTGAATAAATAATGAGCAAATATAGTTGAAGCACTATTCTGTTCAATGGTGTGTACTAAAGAGTCATACAGTAAAGTGTATTCCGAAAAGCTATAGAGACTTCTCTTTCGAATCGCCCTCTTATTATTACTACTGGCATTACCTAGGTTTGTACCGCGTGACAGAAACCTGTCTTTATATCTGTTACAACAGAAATACAACAAATTGAATGTAACTTAAGCGAAAAATCAAATTACGTGATAATCGATGCCTGAAAATTTTCAGCACTCACATGTGTCATCAAACTCCCTTGCAATATGGCTGTGTAGAAGCTATTCTATTTGACATGTTTAAATGGTTCGAGCTGCTACTTGCACACGAGTGAACGTAGGGTAGAAGCAACGTCGTTCTTCATAGTCCAGTACGTGCTGAAAAATAATTCCCATCTGTAATTCGTCTCACAAGGGGAGGCCGCCAATTGTGAAATTCAGATTCGATTCATACTGAGCATAATAAAAGCTCATGGTCAGAGGTGTAATTTGGCAAAGCACCAAGGTGCACTTCTCAGCCGTTGTCGAAAAAATCGACAGTTAAAAAAAGCCGTTGCGGTGAAATACTCTCTACGATGAGTAATATTGTACAAAGGCGTGGCGTGGCGTAGCGGTAAGCCCTCGGGTTCGTAATCCGAAGGTCGCCGGATCGAATCTCGCGGCATGCACTTTTTTATTATTTGTTTTTTGTAATTCACACACACACACACACACACACACACACACACACACACATATATATATCGCACGATCCAGAGGGATAGTTATCATAGAAATATGGAAAGCAGAAAACAGCACGACATGGAGCACATCTGATAAACGATGCTTTTTTACAAGAACAAATGTTTTTTAAATTATCTGTTGGGAAACACACCTGATTTACATTCTGAAAAATTGTTCTATCGTTCGTCAGGTTTCACTTACACTATACGTATTCGTTTCGGAATATCGTTTATACTTCTTCCGTTAACTATACGTGGTAATCATTATGAAGGCAATTAATAACATTTGTGAAATACAACTTTGTTTGCGGAAAACATAATAATGTTCGAAGTCGCCAGTTGCATGTAATAAGTTGTTTGTGAGTACATTTGAATTACAAAAAACAAATAAAAAATGTTGCATGCCGCGAGATTCAATCCGGTGACCTTCGGATTACAAACCCGAACGCTTACCGATGCGTCACGACTCTGTACAATATTACTCATCGTAGATATCGTAGAGAGTATTTCACCGCAACGGCTTTTTTAATTGTCGATTTTCTCGACAACGGCTGAGAAGTTGATCTTGGTATTTTGCGAAATTACACCTCTGGCTATGACCTTTCATTATGCGCAGTATGAATTGAATCTGAATTTCATAATTGACGTCCTCCCCTTGTCAGACGTACAGTAAAAATCGTCAGAAAACCAGTCATGCTTCCGTGCTTAAATTAATTCTTTAATTAGTATTACCGGTTCCTCAATTCTCAAAATTTATTTCGTATAAGCCTGTGTCTAGCTGTGGTGCTGAGATAAAAAGTAAAAGCACAACAGCAACTGAAATTAACTTCCTTCCTCAAGTAATTACAGTCTAATATGTAGCAAGTAGCATCTCTTAGTTTAATAGTCACACAAAACCAAATTTATTAGCCTCTATATTCAATGCACTCCCATACCTGCCCACCTGCTACTGACGAATCGTTAGCCTTTGCGTTTTTCGACAAAAGTACCGGAGTGTCACACGTCCTGATCTCCAATATCCTGGCTCGTTAACTGCTGCCTTTGAAACAGGAAGCGCTGTTTGCTCTCCAGATTCTCCAGTTACCTCATCAGCTGCCACACGTGGCTGAATCACCTCTGCACCAATCCGGCCGTTAATTAGTCCGTTGTGACTGGCGTATCACTCTTGCATGTGCCGACCAGGTATGAGGCAAGGAGTGAAAAGCAAAACGCTGGTTTTTCTCACGCAGATATGTGACAATAGGTCAGAGAGTCCTGCAGTGTCGAACCTTATTTACTCAACACATTAGCACACAAAACACCAGATATGTTTCCCTACTGGGAGTAGAAAGATAATGATAGTAGATAACGAAACGCTCTCCGTTTTCTAGCCCGTCGCTTGACGATCATGCTGAATATCCTATCAAAACATCGCGGTATTTGAGACTGCGACTTGGGTAAAAGTTCAAGGGAGTTTACAGTCACACAAAATATGTTGTTGTTGTTGTTGTTGTTGTTGTCTTCATTCCGGAGACAGCTTTGATGCAGCTCTCCACAATGCCCTATCCTGAGCAATCCTCTTCAACTCCACATAAGAACGGCAACCTACATCTGTCTGAACCTGCTTACTGTATCCATCTCTTGGTCTTCCTCTGCGGTTTTTACCTCACACACTTCCCAACAATACTAAATTCACAATTTATTGATGTCTAAGAATGTGTCCTACCAATCGATCCCTTCTTTTGGTCAAGGTATGCCAGAAATTCCTTCTCTCCCCAATTCTGTTCAGTACCTCCTCATTAGTAACGCGATCCACCCACCTAATCTTCAGCATTCTTCTGTAACACCACATTTCAAAAGCCTCTGTTCTCTTCCTGTCCGCACTGTTTATAGTCCATGTTTCACGCCCACACGAGGCAACACTTCACACTAATGCCTTCAGAAAAGACTTCCTTAGGCTTAAATCAATATTCCATGTTAGCAAATTTCTCTTTTTCAAGATCTCTTTTCTACCCACTGCAATTCTGAATTTTATATTCCTCTGTACTGCGACCATCATACCTTATTGTACTGCCCAAGTAACAAAACTCATCTACTTCATTAATTGTTTAGTTACCTAATCTAATTCCTTCAGTATGACCTGATTTTCTTAGACAACACTCCATTACCCTAGTTTTTCTCTTCTTAATGTTCATCTTAATACACCTTTCAGCACACTGTCCATTCCGTTCAATTGCTCTTCCAGGTCCTTTGCTGTCTGACAGAATTACTATGTCGTTCAGCAAATCGCAATGTTTTTAATTTTTCACACTGAACTTTAATTCCTTCTCCAAATTTCTCCTGGCTTTCCTTTATAGCTTGCTCAATGTACAAATTGAATAACGTTGGAGAAAGGCTACAACCCTCTCTTACTGCCTTCCCAACCACTGCATCCCTTTCATGCCCTTCAACTCTGCCAACCGCTGTCTGGTTTTGTACAGTTTGTAAATAACCTTACTCCTGCTTGCTTCAGAACTTGAAAGAGTTTATTCCAATCAACATTGTCAAAAGCCTTCTCCAAATCTACAAAAGCTAGATATGTAGGTTTGTCTTTTTTCTAATCTATCTTCTAGGATAAGCCGTAAAGTGATTATTGCCTCCCGTGTTCCTACATTTCTCCTGAACCCAAACTGACAAAAAATATACACGAAATATATCAACATCTGTGAAACTTGCTATACTTCAGCTGTGTAACTCATTTGTAACATGAAAATTTATACCGTACCGGGACTCGAACCCAGATTTCCCGCTTCTCGCGGGCGGCAACGCTACCCACTTCATTATCCGTGCTCGCCTCCCGGAAAGATCAAAACTTGCAAATGCCACATGCCGCGTCTTCTACCAAAGAGAGCTGACGTATTAGACCTGTGACTCAAGCACAAGAAGAGACATTTATTGCTGTCTCGAGCCTTTGGTTTGCTTCATAAAACGGCATTCATGCACATCTGAAACAAACTGCAATGGTTACATCGTTAATGCGGACATGGCAAATCACACAGTGCTGTGGCTAGACCGGAAATTACGGATACGTCGAAACCGGTTAAGTGGAAATATTAATAAGGGATCATAGCTGGATACTATCACATTATTTACTAATTACATCAAGAAATTTTAATTTATTCTCAAATGGCTGTCTGTGAGACTCTTTTGTTTGGTCGCGCATCGTTTGAGCAGCCGAGCTATTCGCGGAATTTGTAATCTAGGAATGAGAATGATTAGTAGTGTTTGATTACCAAAGAGTTGGTACTAGGAAGAGATGCGCTGATGAAACGTTGTATTAACCCTCGAGCGGTCGCGCTGGCGCACTGAGTGCGCCATAGTTAAATAAACATTGTTTTCGTTATGTTGGTAACAATGAAGACGTTTGAAACTCTAGCTATTCCTCCACTGTTATCCTCACTATTGTTGTGTGCAGTCTGGTAATTGTCGTTGCTCATGAAAATTCTTAACACGAGAATTTGTGAAGCGTTGTCATAACTGGCGCACTCAGTGCGCCGCGTGACTGGTCATGTAAGTATTTTTTTACTTTCTCAAACGTAGTGTTGTATTTCAGTTACGTTATTCCTATGGGCGGTTCATGAGAATGTGCCTGATATTGCGTTAGATTATAATGGCACGAAGGGGGACGTTGATACAGTCGACCAGATGTGCGGCACATATTCTGTGGCTCGTATTACGAGAAGATGGCCCTTGGTAATCTTTTTCCCTCTAATGGAAATTGCGGGCATCAACGGCCAGATCCTATTTTATTCAAATGGACAAAATAATAAGGTGTCAAGAAGGATTTTTCTAAAGACCTAGGCTTATGATCACACGAAAGCACATCTAGTAGAAAGGGTCAAAATTCCAAGCCTTCCTAAGTATATTTCGCCGTTCCTTCAAAGGTACCAGACAACATCTGAGCAACTTGTGTGGCCTTCTTCTAACACACGACGACGGTGTATTATTTGTGGAAGAGCCGAGATGTTACCACAACAATAAAGTGTGATTCATGTAAGAGATTTGTTTGCAGGAAACATGTGATTATTAGTTACTCGTGTGAAAAGTGTCATGTTGCAACTACAGACTCAGAAGACTAGAGATATGGCCCTTGACGTCTCTGAAATTACTGAGTTGGGCTGTCTGTAAGCTGTTACAACAACATTTCAGTACGAACATATTTGTTTTCAAAGCTGATAGTAAAACGTAATCTTTTGTCAGTGAAATTGTATGATTTAAATTCTTGGATTTTCATCTACTTTTATAATAAGAAGTGCCATTAACTATCACATTAATTAATGAACTATTTCCTTTTGCAATGAAAGTGATAAATATACATATTTCTTGATTAGACGTGTAGTATTTGGAATTGTGGTGTCGAAATAAATTCGTATTAATTAGCCAAAAATGTGTAATATTTCGATACTATTAATACCTGAGTGAGTATAGTACATCTACCTTTTAGAAAATTAACTATAAACACTGCTACTGTCATGAGTTCATGTGAAAAGTGCAATAGAACTGAGTCTACGTATGTGGCGCACTCAGTGCGCCACGCGACCGCTCCTGCACCGTGAAAATGCGCGACTGCTCGAGGGTTAACACTGTTTGAGGAAACTGATGGATGACGATTGCGAAGAAATGTTAATACGAGAAAAAATTTGGGATAGCGGAACGAAATTTTTTTAATTAATTTAGGTCGCTTATAGTTTTTTTTTACCAGTTATTGTAAGGGTATATTCACAAAACAATTTCATTTTTACTGATCAGTCTTGTGTTTTGTAACGGTGAAATTACTTTTCTTATGTCAAGATTGTTATATGATAACAAGAAAAGCAAGTGACATGTTTTATATTTCGTCTTCCAGTAATGATAATCAACGTTTTAAAACCAGAATATGGTATAGTGTATAAGACATTTTGAACGTTCATGCCAGTTAATCAATTCCCCCTTAAAATTATAAAAGGAACACGTATTGTGTCAGTGTCGTTGTTCCTACAAGCTCACGTAAATTTATGTGTGAGAAAAGCAAAGTCCGCGACTTGCATTGTTTCTCAGAAATAATTATTTGTAGCCTTAAGATATCAGTAGTGTCGCAGCTCAAGACTCTTCATCAATTTTTATTCATGTTGTCAAATGAAATTTAATTACGAAATTATGTTATCATATGGTTCATATACAGAAAAATTATCTCACGTTTGTAACAGTCCCGCGTCGGAAGTTCCAAACCTCCCTCGGGCATGGATGTTTGTGTTGTCATTAGTATAAGTTATTTCATAAGTAGTTTGTAAGATTAGGGACTGATGATCTCCCAGTTAACTCCCATAAACTTAACAAATATTTGAACATTTTTTGAAACAGTCACTAACAACAATAATGCATAAATTTAAATGAGTCTAAAATTGTTTAGAGGTTGCTTGAATAATCACTTAGATGTTGTTAGCAGATTATTTACTGTCAAAACATGCTCATGCAAATTAGGTGTGAGAAAAGCAAAGTTCGTAGCTCCCATTGTTTTTCAGAAAGAGTATTATATGTTGCCTTAAGATCTCAGCACTGTCGCAGTGTTTTGGCAATATAATCTGCTAAGAACATCCATGTGATTATTCAAGCAACCTATAAGCAATTTTAGAATCATTTAAAAAATTTTTATAATGAAGCTTGCGTATCTCTAACAAGACATTCAGTCTAAAATAAACAACAATGCAAACAGATTCAGCATCTAGCATTCAAATAAAATTTAAGTATGAAAATATATCTGGTGCTCAGCTGAAATACAGTTTTGTTTATTGCACATCAGTCAGTAACTGTCAGGACCAACACAATTCCAGAAAATTAATTTAAATTTACAGGTACTAACAAATTCTTTCTGTTTTCGATCAGGAGTATTTGCAACACCTGAATGAAACTTAGCCAGACTATTTATTTCATTGTTGCAGTCTTCCAGTCAATCAGTGTTCATTCACATGTGCATTCAGATGCAACAACACTCCAAAAGGGATTTTTATTTAATAACAACGCCGAAATTTTTGGACAACTGTCACTAACATTTTATTTTATAACACAACTTTATGTTTGCGATTATGTTTCTGAAGAGTTTCATTTCATTGGCTAGAAATGTAGTTTTATATTTATTATTCATTACTCATGATTTACTTCTATACAGCAACATTGATACTGATAATATTTCATAAAATGTATGATCCCCGTCTTATTTTACTCTGGAGATATTTTCTAACAGTATCATTTTAGTTGATAAACTTTTCAATTTTGTCCTTTTGATATAGCTCTTCCATACAAGATTTTTCAGTTAGGATGCATTGCATTATACGAGCAGGTTTATGTATCTGAAACCTGTTTTGTTGGACCAACACTGGGTGTCTGTCAACACATTCAAAAGCATGGTAAACATTGAAAGGACAATCAAAAAATTTAATATCCCGCTACCAATTTACCCATATGAAACTACTAACTAACCATATGTGCAAATCATATCATAGTTTCTCAGATACTACCAGCACATGGTGACGAGGATGAGAATGTTTGGGACTGGCTGCATTTGTGTGTCATGTAATGGAGAAATTTGTTACAATTTAATGTAACAATAGTTCAAATTGTAGCATTTTTAGCTATAACGAAATTAATAGTAAATGTGTGTAATCATTTAGTTAATTCTGAAACTAAAATTAATACTCCAATTCCTCCAGTTAAAAGAACGGTGCATAATCCAATTTGTTACAGGTGTTAGATATGATGAACCAGAATGTTACAATTTTGCTGAAAATGGAGATTTGTTTAGCAAATTGTTACAATTACTCATGATGTAGGTTCTTAACACACACGCACTCTCAGTTTATGATGAAACTGTACTCTCAGAATGCGTATTGGGCAGTCATGGACACCATAACATGGGGAGATTGTAGTCGCAGTATTCTTGACTGATATCACTGAACCCTGTAAACTTCTCATTGCATAAATATTTAATCGTTAGTATTTCGCCTCCATTTAGTATAAAGTTGAACTGTTTACTTCGTGTTATCCACTTATTTTTTATGATTGTAAAAAACTATTTAGTCTTCAATCTCTTATAATTTGATGTTAGTATTGATACTCTTGGGAGGTGCATTTTCTGTTTCTTTGAATTGTAAGGTCTACGGAATTGTATGATACATTATTTTATGTTTCACGATGAACATGGAACAGGTCCTAATATCTATAAGTGATATAGTTCCTCTGTTCCGTCTTTTAAAATTACGATGTGTAATCGAATATGAATGATCGTTTAGTATGTTAGAAATATTCTTAGAACCTCAATTAGGCGCTTTCTCTAAGTTCTTCTATATTTGTGGGTGCTGATCCATTGACCCATGGGTGAAAATTAATTATTCATCTGTATCTTATAACGCTACAACCTTTTGTAATTGAAAACTCACTTGTATGAATTATTGAATTGTTGTTATATAATGAAGAATGATGTCTGAGCGCAAAAAATACTGGACTTTATTTAGTTACAATTTCATTGACCATATTACACTGATCTCCTCTTGAAAAATCACAGTGCACACTGCACAGTCATACCAAGTCTTTAAATGTGTTTTTTCCTTTTGTACGCAAATTCCTAACCAGTTTACACACAGAGGTTCTTTGCACTTAGTGCAGAGGTTCTTGTCATTATTTTACAAACTACAAAGGCGCTCGCTGTAACTTAAAACTCGTCGTCTTGGAAAGATAATGCCTTTGGGGGATAACTCGACGTTTGGCAGTTCATATAGGAACTCTACAGGGCAGCACCTATCTCAATGGTCCATTGGAGTGGACCCTATTTATTTTTGCATATAAAATCATCTCCAGAATATAAATACGCCCGTTGACAGCTATGCACCGTCCACTGGGGTAATTAAATACAACAGATGTCCGCCACAGCTTGGTTGATTGTCAGTTGTTATTCATTAGACTGAAAACAAATGTAGACTATATTAAACATGACATCGTGTGCAATTAATTTGTTATAACTCTTGTTTGGTAAAAATTAAATGACGAATATCTTGTTCTAGTTGTTTGTGGGTTCACTGTAATTGTTATTATTGTTCATCTTACGCTTTAAAATGAACATCCTGAGACCCTGTTCATTTCAACTATACAGTCCTGTGATACTGAAGTTATGTATACCTTGGTTACCTAAGTCGTATCCTCTATCACGTTCACTTGTGTGTTCTGGGGTATGATGATAGTTTCAGGTGAAAAGAATCATTGTGTACATTACTGTTGGTGATACGATTGTTAGGTCATGAGAGACATCTAATATAGTGTCCGTATATTTGTACGTGTTGCATACTAATCTACAGTTTTGTTCCAATCTTTATGAAATTTTGTACACGTAAGCTTTAATCCATGAGGACGGTCGCCGTAAGTGTAAGAATCACATAAGATATATAGTTCACGAGATATGACGTCTTAAACAATGAGATGCACGGAAAACTGCTGCATTTTGCGACAATGCTGCACATGTTCTTCTAAACCATTGGACCGATTTCAACCAAATTTGGTACACACATTCCTTACCATGAGGTAACAATCTTTATCAAACTTTTTCTCGCTGGCAACCATAGTAAAATAATGAAAGAAGAAAAGTTTCTCGCTTACTACTTTTCCGCTGTTTATGGAGTAATACTACGGCTTTTGGTATGACGTTACAATTTATAATTTGAACACTACAAATTCTACCGACAGGAAATTTTACAGACAATATACACATATACAGTGGAATGTGGCTTCTAAATTGTAACACATTCCGACACGTAGTTCATGAGATATGAGCACGTGAACAGTAACGTTCATGCAAAACCGTCCCATCACGCACCAAGTTTTAATCAATTCCTTCTTTACTACTAACTGTATTTCTAAGAGATTTACATGCAGCCTTTATACAAATGTATATATACCTGAAAAACGGCAGGAATAAATAAATAAATAAATACCCGGGCAACGCCGGGTTTACAGTTAGCCTAATATATAAAGCAGAGTGTCCGTATGTTTGTATGTGTTGCATACAGATCTTCAGTTTTGTTCCAATCTTTAAGAAATTTTTTACATGTGAGCTTCGATCCCTGAGGACGGTCGCCGTAAGTGTAAGAATCACGTACGATACATACTTCACGAGATATGACGTCATAAACCATGAGATGCGCGAACAACTGCTGGATTTAGCGACAATGCTGCTCATTTTATCCTAAACTACTGGACCGATTTCAACCAAATTTGGTACACACATTCCTTACCGTGATGTAAGAATTTCAGGAGGGTTATGAATCACACACGACAGCTGGTTCAGAGGATGTGACGGCATAAACAATAGTAATCGCAAAAAACTGCCGCATATGCGGCGAGACTTTAAAAATACGCTACATGAAAATGAGACGACTTAGCGACTTGCAAAAAACTTTAAACATCATTTCAAACCTTTATTAAACCCTTTCTCACTGACAACCATAGCAAATGATGAAAGGAAAAAAGTTTCTCGCTTACTACTTTTCCCATGTTTATTGAGTAAAACTACGGCATTCAGTATGGCGTTACAATTTATAATTTATACACTACAAATTGTAACTGCAGGAAATTTTACAGACAGTGTACACACATATAGTTGAATGTTCCTTCTAAATTCTATCACATTCCGACACGTAGTTCATGAGATATGAGTAACAGTAACGTTTCGCTGTTCATGGAATAAAACTATGGCTTTCGGTATGACGTTACAATTTATAATTTCTACACTACAAATTGTAGCCGCAGGAAATTTTACAGACAGTATACACGCATTCATTTAAGTGTGACTTCTAAATTGTATCAGGGTACGACACGTAATTCATGAGATACGAATACATAAGCAATAACGTTCACGGAAAACCGCCTCGTCACGAATGAGATTTTAATCTGTTATTTCTTTACAATGTACTCTGTTTGCAACGGATTTTACCGACGTACTGTACTTATACAAATGAATATATAACTGCAAAATTATACAATTGTACAGCATATAATTCTATAAATATGTGATCGTATATACTGCGATGGGTAAAAACCTGTCGAATCATGCAACACGCATTCCAATCAGCTTAAGGAAAACACTGTAAAGCTGACAGCGGCAGAGATGCCCACTGGGGACAAGAAATATTGTCTACAACAAAGTTGTGAATTAAATGAAAATATAAATGTTACATATCATTTATATTTTGATTACTATCTTTCTTTGTTTGCATGCTGTATTTAAAATTTAGTGTATTATGCAAGACAGCCTTATTTCTTAATTTTCTCCGATAAATATAACAAATATTTATATAAAAAAAGAACATGTTCAGAGAGAGAAGGGATCGAAGGAGTACTGACTCTAAGCTTGAATAAATAAATACCCGGACAACGCCGGGTTTTCAGCTAGTTTAGAATATTTGTGAAATATTTGTCACTTTGGTTGTTTCTGTTTTATGTTGATACTACTCCGCTGCAGAGTGAAAGTTTCATTCTGGAAACATACGTTAGGCTGTGGCTAAGCCATGTCTCCACCATATCCTTTCTTCCAGGAGTTCTAGTCTTGCAAGGTTCGCAGGAGAGCTACTGTGAAGTTTGGAAAGTAGGAGGCGAGGTACTGGCGGAAGTAAAGTTATGAGGCGGCTTCGTGAGTCGTGTCGGGATAGCTCAGTTTGTAGAGCGCTTGCCCGCGAAAGGCAAAGGTCCCAGGTTCGAGTCCCGGTTACGGCACGCAATTTTAATCTGCCAGGAAGTTTTATAGTTTTCCTTAATAAAGGTAAGTAGTAAGGTGAGAATTGCCACATGTGTAACTAAATTTCTCCTAAATCCAAATTGATCTTCTCCGAAGTTGGTTTAATATGATTAAGATTTATATTATTTTTATGAATTAATAGTACTAACCATATATTTATTCATGTAGTTCCTCAAGGAACACCAACTACGTTAATCTTGCCGCGAGAGACCATGAACACCAACTGCCGGCGTGGCGCAGACTGCCGGCGTGGCGCAGGGGATAGCGTCACGGACTGCGGTGCAAAAGGTCGCCGGTTCAATCCCGCCCACCGGCAAAAAAATTTATTTCATGCCGGGCGCCGTGGCTCAGCGCGCCCGGTCAGAGGGCTCAACGTCCTCTGTAATAAAAAAAAAAAAAGCTGAGCTGAGAACTCACCGAACAAAAAAAACAAAACGAACTAACACGATCAGAGTCCGCAACGAATAGAACAAACCATAGAGCAAAAAAAAAAAAAAAAAAAAAAAAAAAAAAAAAAAAAAAAAAAAAAGGGATAGCGTCACGGACTGCGGAGCAGAAGGTTGCAGGTTCAATCGCGCCCACCGGCAAACAATTTTTTTTTGTAATTTACAATTCCAGAAGGTTCTACATCTTTCTTATGTTCACTTGTAAATTCTACTTGTTTCTTATGTTAACTGTTCTTCTAATTTCTGGTAAATTCTGTCTGTGTATAAATAGCAGAGCACTCTGCCTGAGAGGCAGTCAGTGCTGCGTGAATGTTGAGTTCGTAATAAACGTGCTTTCAGTATAAGTGCTGTGTTTAGTTGCCTTCGAAGTCAAGCCTACTTCCATTGCAACGTGACAATATCATTTATAGTTGAAATCGAAACAATCAGAAACATTATTCGACCAGGAACCCTAGCATTACGATAAGCAGCAAATATAATCGCAGTCCACTTATTATTAAAGCTGGCTTACACCAGTTTTTCCATTCACCTGTAGATAATTTGTATTAGAATTTTGCACCAGGAGTTAACTGATGGTTCATTTATTTTCACTTAGGAATTGGGGTAATGAAATTTTCTTAGATGTCTGAGGGCATGTCTCCTGTCAGGGTTCTCGTTTCGAGTTTGATTTTTCAGCACTCGGACAAATTCTTCCCTCCACGACATCATTGGATGTCCAAAATAGGACCGAAACTAGTTGCTACAAATAAAGATCATTGCACTCTGGTCTGTTTTTTATATATAAATATAGTTATATTGTCTTCTACAGACTTGCAATAGCTCTGTAGCCACTCCTGCTTAATCATTCGGCACTTCCTGTCAATCCCAAATTTTAGTCGTCTGTACCCCATATTAAACGCTTCAGTATTTTCTGTGATATTCAAGGATTCTTTTGTAGATATTCTCTGTCCATCTACTTGGATCTCTGATGCCTTCACTATTTCATCTTTCAAAGCTACTCATTAATCTTCTACTGTGATATTCTCCCGCTCCCCCGACGTTTCTGTCAATCATTGCCTATAGCTCTTTCTGGAACTCCCATAAATTTCTGCTCTCATCTCCTTATTTTCTGGTGGAGCACGGTAGTGGGACTTGCGTCCACTGTTTTATTATATGCACCTGTTGCGCCAACGTGCAAGGGCTTTTCCGTGATAATTACCGCTGTTGTTCTCCCACTGCTACTTGCAACACTCGTTAATACCAGCACGTGAATCCAGCAGCAGTTCACCTTGAGGCTTTCCTCTTTGATGCTGAATCTGTTCTCGTATCCGTTTCTGATTGTGTCCTAAATGATTAAAAAATATGTAAGAAATCTGCCTAATCACTTCTCAAAATAAATTTGAGTTCCAAAAGCAAGAATACCAAGCTGAATATAAGAGTAATTTTCCAACCCCTCTACACCCTACTCAGCCACCGTTAGTTCCACACATTTTCTTCAAAAGTTGATAACGTAGGCCTATATCGAGATTGGTGAAGTAATACGAACATGGGTTTCTGCGGCAAGAATCAGTTTTGTAGGTGTTGTACCGCGTCATAATGTAAGATAGCTATTATTTTATAACCAACGTTTCGGCCTAAGTTACAGTATCCTTTCTTGTGGGTAGACTCGTGGGACAGTCAGTAAATGGTAGTTCTACAAATAGATAATACTTGATTCGTTAACTAGCTATTACCCGCGGCTTCGCTCGCGTTTATGTCCTTGCATACATGTAAGAGACCATCAGAAGTACAATAATTTCGCAACTTTGTTGTTTGCTGATGACCTGGATCAGCAGGAGGAAAGAAAAGTTACCGATTTTTCAGTTTAAATATAAACCGTGCGACAAATGAAGTGAATACAAAAAGAAAATGATTGTTACATCGTGACTAAACCGCTAATTCAAGAACCTACACGTTATACAACTTGTAAATTGTGCAGGATTCTAATGTCAACGGAATCGGCTCAACGGTTTGAAAACGCTGACGTCTTATGGATAGATTGTATTCATTATGTTGAATCGTATTACGTACAAGATATCAATCGTTAAATCGCATTAATAACTGACATAAATTTCAAAAGACAAAGAGTAAATAGCTTTTCCAAAGAGTTGTCAAGTGTCCTAGAAGCTGTAACAGAAACTCTGATGCTCAATTGTTTCTTATTTCGAGTGATATAAAGGCAAATGCAAGGATGTAGAAGAATGTATAAATAGGGGAAAAATAGATACAGCCTGCAGGAAAATAACAAAAAATATTTCGAGATAAGAAAAACAGCTTAATGAATATCAATAACACACATGGAAAACCAGTTCTCAGCAAAGAAGGAAATGCTGAAAGGTGGAAAGAGTATATGGAGAGGCTCTACGAAGGAAATGAACTGAGAGGCACTATTCAAGTCGAAACAAGGCTCCTGGAGTAGATGACATTCCCTCAGAGCTACTGAAGTCTCTGGGAGAACTAGCCATGGCAAAACTGTTTCAGCTGGTGTGTAAGATGTATGAGACAGGCGAAGTACCCTCAGGTTTACGAAATATGTTATAATCCCCATTCCAAAGAAAGGAGGCGCAGACAGATGTGATAATTACAGAACCATCACTTTAATAAGTCATGGTAGCAAAGTATTAACACAAATTATTTACAGAAGGATGGAAAAGCTGGTAGAAGCCGACCTCTGGGAAGATCAGTTTGGGTTCAGGAGAAATGTAGGAACACGGCTTATCCTAGAAGATAGATTAAGAAAAGGCAAACCTACATAACTAGCTTCTGTAGATTTGGCGAAGGCTTTTGACAATGTTGATTTGAATAAACTCTTTCAAGTTATGAAGCAAGTAGGAGTAAAATATAGGGAGCGTAAGGTTATTTACAACATGTTCAAAAACCAGACAGCGGTTGTCAGAGTTGAAGGGTGTGACGATACTGCTGCCCCCCCCCCCATCTTAATGTTATTGTACGATACCGTCTGCGTCGAACCCGGAATCGTGTGGTTCAGTAGTGATACATGTTGCTTGTGAAGTTAGTTAAAAACAAAATAGCCAGCCTAGGAATCAGTGTAGGACAGTGTCTCGGTGATACTGTGATTAAAACAAGTAATAGATTCGTTGATTAAGATATTTATTTAGAAGCTTTCCAGACAGTTCTATAAACAATTTTGTCATTGTACATTATTTCAAGAACTAGATAGACGAATTTTAGAAACTTTATGTAAATGAAAATAAATAGCATAGTATATATGTTATATATATATATATGCATGAACAATGCATGATGTAATGTCATTATTGTCGATGTTATATATTTGCCTCACCGCCTTGCGTGGGAGGGTTCCAGTTTTGGCTTTTCTAAAGTGCACTGGAAGCTGTGTCAGTCTGGTAGCACTTCCATTTCAAAACACAGCTAGGTTCCGATGCATTGTGTATGTTTGCAAGTTGTAATGTTTGGTGGAGAAGCAGTTTGATTGCAAATTAAAGAAGAAGTGATAAATTGTACCTACGAGTATTTATTTCTACCACGACGCTCCAGGTGGTTAATTTTGCAGCGAGCAGAACCACCATACATCGTAATCTTGAAAAGCTGAGTATCTCGTTTGGAAGTGGTAGAATGAACTGCAATTACTTAAAATCCTAGTAAAACATTACAAGGGCATGAAAGTTATGAAGTGGTTGGGAAGGGAGTAAGACAGGGTTGTAGCCTTTCTCCAATGTTATTCAATTTATAAATTGAGGAAGCTATAAAGGAAAGCAAGGAGAAATTTGGTGAAGGAATTAAAGTTCAGAGTGAAGAATTAAAAACATTGCATTTTGCTGACGGCATAGTAATTCTGTCACAGACTGGAAAGGACCTGGAAGAACAGTTGAACGAAATGGACAGTGTACTGAAAGGTGCATATAAGATAAACATTAGCAAGAGCAAAACAAGGGTAATGCAGTGCAGTCTAAGAAAGTCAGGTGATGCTGAAGATATTAGATTAGGTAACGAAACAATAAAGGAGGTAGATGATTTTTGTTACTTGGGCAGTAAAATAACAAATGATGGTCGTAGTACATAGGATATAAAATGCAGAATGGCAATGGGTAGAACGGAGAAGCCACATTTCACGAACGGGAAATCTCTCTGTCCTCAAGTGGTAACTGAGTTGTGCAATGTCCAGTCACGATTCCTTGGTATTACGGTGACTACCGAACGGTACGTGGAAATGTTGGAAGATAATTCCTTCCTCATTATCCACAGTGACAGTGATTTCTACGACACGTGATCGTGCAAGACAGAGCTCGATCCTATAGAAGCAGGAGAGTCTTTGGAGGAGCACTTTGGCGACCCCATTCATGCTGAGGGGTACTCTGAGGACACTGCCATGGGCCTCGACTAATCGCCATGTTCTCCGCATCTGAACACAAGCGATCCCATTTTGTGAGGCTATATTTAAGAGTACAGCAATAAGCACATAGCCGAACTGAAAACAGCTATTCAGGAGGATATACACGGCATCGATGTTCGCTCTCTTCAACTGGTCATGAATATATTCGATACTATGTGCACCACATCGTCGTCACGGAAGGCATAAACTAAATTTGAATATCTGTAGCGACGTTTGCATGTTTAATAAGGTATGTGCACGTCGTAGATTGGAAGTAATTTATGTAACGTATGGTTCAATAGTTGTTAACCTTAAAATGCTGATTTCTATGGAACCAAATCTAGGAGTAATATGCTATTTTTAGCACTCTTAATACAATAATACTCTGCATTAATTCAGTTTATGTTCTATATCCGACTAGCCTTTAGTAATAGTTTGAAACTGTTATCCCTGGAATGCTGGCGCAAGCGAGCAGAGTGACACAGTCACTGACACGTCTCAAATGACATAATACAGTTCCGTATAGAAGGAAAACAAAACAACAGAATGAGGTTCAGGGCCAGCCGCGGTGGCCGAGGGGACTAAGGCGCTCCAGTCACGGTCTGCACGGCCACTACGGTCGGGGGTTCGAATTCCCCCTCGGGCATGGATATTTGTGCCGTCCTAGTTCGTAAGTAGTTCATAAGTAAAGTTTAGGGACTGATGAACCCGTAGTTAAGTCCCATAAACTATACAAACATTTGAACATATATTTTAGGTGCAGGCTTGTTCGTATACAGTAATCATAAAGAATTAGTGAAGTTAGCCGAGGTTGCCAGTAACCTTAACTTTGCCTGTATCCTTTTGTTTTCAGAGATAGTTTTGATTTCCAAGAGAAATTTCATGTAAGAGTTTTAATACCCTGCTATTCCGTTTTGTTGCTTCACCACACTGCTGCATTTGTGTATACTATTACTCATGCCTTAATAGCAACAGTGTTCGAATGTTGCAACACTCAGGTTATATATGGCCAATTAGAACGCTGTAATCGAGTTTCCGATCTCCACGGTGGAGTAATAGATATCGTGGCCGTTTACCGAGTGATATAATCGCTGAATACAGCTCGAATGGTTAGGAGCTGATAACTGCTTCGTGTAAACTTTAGCCCATTTTACAGAAAGTAGTGTTACGTCCTTTTTAAATCGACAATGGATTTTAAAGGTGAATCAAAACTTTCTTCAGCATTATAATTGCAATGCGTAGCGTGATGGAAAAGTCACTTCACCCTTTGCAGTTCAGAAGAATGTCACGGAAATTTGGATTAGTGAATTTTTCTATTGATATAGTGCAAGGATTAAAGGTTGATTATGATTTTTTGTATGAACGACTTCCCTATTAGTAAATCATATCATTGAGACGTTTTGGAAGGAATTAACTACTTACTGGACAACTAATGGGTAACACTCTGAGTATCCCACATAAACAAAGCAATCAGGTCACAAAATGCACTCTAGAAAATTTTATGGCTAAATATCTCTAGTTTTCTATAATGTGATCGATGACGAGATAGTATTCAAACATAGGCGACAATGAAACCAAACGAGTTGTCATAGAAAAGCTTAGTGAACTCAACGGTCACGTCTTTCGTCACTGAAATTTTCCTGACCACTAGATGATAGACATATCTGTGTGAAATATGAAGTTCGGATATCCTCAGATATGTTACTCTCTCTACTTTAGCTTATGAGTGTTATTTTGTTTGTCATTCAGAACACACGGTTATAGACTGTCTGGATAATACACAAATTGTATTATGCCACAAACTTTTTTCCTCTCCACTTTTGTTAAATAGCTCGTCGTTAGTTAAGCGTTCGAGGAATCTAAATGATAACAGTCTTTCATTACACGACATTTCAAGAAAATATAGACGCTACTTATCTGAACTACTTATTTTGCACAGTTCACTATAATCCAAACTAATGGCTTCGGTAAATATATCCCCACACCTATCTTGATCTTTTTTATTATCAAATTTCTTTGCTTTAAAGTCACATTTACGCCGTTGCATTCTACATATTTAAATCGTTTCTCCTTCCTCCATTATAAGTTACTTTCTTGTCCAAACAGCAAAACTCTACTACACCTTTACTGTTTTATTTTCTAAGCTACTTTTCTCACCATCTCCTGATTTAATTTGATTATATTACTTTAATGTTTATATTACTTTGTTGTTTTAATGTTAACCTTCTCCTTTCAAGACACTGACCACTGCGTTCAATTGCAGTTACAAATCTTTTGCTGCTTTCTCTGACATAATTACAGTGGGATCAACGAAGCTTTTTTGTTCTCCTGAGCTTCAATTAACTACGACAATTTTTCTCTCTTTGCCATCACTGCTTGCTCAATATGCAGATTACTGATAAAATGATACCAGTAATAAGAGAGAACGCTGTTTCAGTCCATTATGGGTCACAGCTTTTCTTTTCATTGTCTTCGACTTTTAAACTCCCCCATATACACGGTGGTTAATAATTCCTGTCACATGCTTCTAGAGATTGCAGAGAAAGTTTTTTGTGTTTTAAGCTCTACCATTTGAACGTCTCATAAATTTGCAATTGCCCGCTTGGAGACTGAATGACGGCGTATGTATAGGCAAGAGCACGAGAAATCTTTCAAGTACTTGTCTTCCAAACCTCTTTTAAATGACGCACCTCTTCAATGTCAAGAATGCTATGCGCCCGTGGAGCTCCGCATTCAACCACCCCAGTTGCTCACGACCTAGAAACCCGCAGCTATTGTTGTAGTTGGGCTAATGTTGTGAGGATGCGATGCGTAAATACAACAGGCAGTGACGGCGGTCGTTTCTTTTCAGTCTCAATGCGTACCATAAAGCAAGATCTTCGAATTCTCCTAAGAAATTCTTCGAAAATTTAAACGGTGGGAACTTCGAAAGTATACCTATCTTTAACCTTAGTTTATATCTAGATCATAACTATACATACATAGAATCCTCGTTTTTACAATGATTCATAATACCGACAGCCATTTTCCTCAGCTGCTAACTTTATTTAGGTATGATTTCCGTTTCTTGCAACTAATTCGATCTTGGATACTTCTTCGTGGTAAGGGGAATTCCTCGCTGAAAATGACTACAAATTAAAAAAAAAAAAAAAAAAAAAAAAAAAAAAAAATTAAAAAAACTGCAGAAATAGTATTTCATTAACATTACAAACCTGTATTACATTAACAAATAGTTTCCCGTTCGTTCTTAAATCTAGATTCATTTAGATCTTTAGTTGAGGAAATGAAGAATTTATTCTGTACGTTACCAAGATCTCATTGCAGTTGCTTTGCTTTTTGACTGCAAAAGTGAAAAGTTTTGGTAATTGCGCAATGAAACTGCTGATGTCCTCGGTCTCTAGACTTGCACACTACCTACATTGACTTATGATAAGGACAGCATTCATATCCATTTCCAAATGAGGACTCGAACCTTCGGCAAAAGTGGTCGCGCAGTCTGTGTCATGCACCTAGCCCCTGGTGGCCATCCCCGCGCGGCCTTCTTACTTATGTTTGCCAGTGTAATTATCCATTTCAGAGACTTCAAATGTTCAAATGTTTGTAAAGCTTATGGGACTTAACTACGGGGTCATCAGTCCCTAAACTTGCAAACTACTTATGAACTACTTACGAATTAGGACGGCACAAATATCCATGCCCGAGGGGGGATTCGAACCCCCGACCATAGTGGCCGTGCAGACCGTGACTGGAGCGCCTCAGTCCCCTCGGCCACCGCGGCCGGCTTCAGAGAGTTCCTCTCCTCTTCAATTTAAGTACCTATCCCGGTATTCTTTGTGGCATTATGCACACCTGTATCTTATTTCAAATGTGTTTTATCATTCCTCATTGCTTTATAATCCCTCTAATAATTAGCCTACAACCGCCTTCCAATTCCCTTGGAGTATAACATTATCATTTTTCTTTACATGCGAAATTACCCTTTCTATATCCTCACATACTTTTTCTACCTCTTCTGCTTGAGATTTTGACACTTATACCTGAACAAGCGTTGTCAGATTCGGTTTGCTGTCGAAACTGGACTTTTCACATTCGTATTCATAATGAGTCTCACTAATTTTCATCATTTTTTATTATTATTTTTTCCTTATTAACTTTATCTAGACCTCCCTTTTATCCACTGCCGCCCCTTACACTACATACATTGGCTTATTCTAAGGACAGCATTCATACCCATTTCCCAAGGAGGACTCGACTGTCTTTAATGCCGTTTCTCGTATCCATGTTGTGGCGCATTTCTTTTTACTGGACATACATTAAAGCCACATTTTTCTATACATCACCTGTTGCAGATGTTCAGTGGTCTCGCCTGCCATTAACACATTACAAAATTATGTTATGACGTCGGGTTCTTGGATTTTTCGGAAACTACATTTGTGTCACTTTCATTTTTAACGTATATTTATTTATCCATTCCTAATAAAGCACAAAAGTGATGCAAGAGTAAGACTGGTTCACAACACACTTCCATACTAACTAAGATGTTACTCCATTGAGACTGCCATAACACTCTCCTAAGACTGACTACTACCTCATACTGCTCCAGTTCGCGCCAATTCGCGCGTATAAATAGACAATCATATTTCTAGAACCTTCTAGAACACGGAAGTACAACATTTAAATATCTAACAATTTGTTCACGAAACATATGCATATTTTGCTTTACGTAAAGATACATAAAAGTATGACAGATGTAATAAAAATATTTCCATATCAAAATGAAATAATACAAAAGATCGTAAGTAAACAACAATCAGCGCAGTGTTAATATATGTTTACATTGTTGTTACGGCTTTCAATACTTGATTAATTTAGTTTGTTAGAAGACCCTAGTAATGCATATAATAATGTGACATGACAGAAGCGCTATAAAAAGCTTGTACATTATAAATATGGAATATTAGGTAAAAATACCACGACCAACTATGGTATCGTATACTTCAGTTTTTCTGATGAAGGCCCTGGGCGAAAATTTAAGTTATGTGAAAGTGATTGTCTATTTATCCAGCCTGTCAGCAGCTCGGCGAGCCCCTTTACGGTGAGCTGTTATCGATCTTCGGAGTATAATCATAGCGGACTGTTCCAGCTCGCGCGCTCCCTCGCGTCAAGGTTAATAAATATAAGGTTGGGCAGTAAGCGCTCTGCTCTGCCATTGGCTAGCGCTGTGACGTCACTGTGGGACTGCACGCTCCCAAACGGCCTGCACAGGCTTAGTTCGGTATGGCACAGAATGTGCATTTATTATAAGTTTTGACTAAAGAAATTGTTTGTGCCTTAAATACAACGTGCTACTATGCTGTAAAATATTGCAGTTAAGAGTGCTGGGTCATATTCTATCGTAGATTTACGTGATACGTATCAGTAACATCTGGTATCAGTAACATCTGGTAGTTTGTGTTACGTAGCCGTCTGTACGTGGCTGTGATTACGAGCGCAAGTGTGGTTCATGTTATTTTATTTGAGCAGTGAATTGTCTTTGCTGCTGTGGCGAAGATTATACTATCATTATTGATTTGACAGTGTCAACCATCAACAAAATAACGTCCCAAGTAATAAAATACCTCGACATGTGCATGGCATAAAAAATCAATAGTGCAACCAAAACTTTTAAAACTATTTTGATCTTTAGTGCACTGTATTAATACAGAAAACACTGAATTTTAATTTTTCCAAAGCTTAATTCATAACGTGGGAATGAGAGGGTTAAGCAAATACAAAGCAGAAATGGTAACGTACACACACGCACACGAGTTAGCAACCAACTCTGCATTTTGTTTTGCTCCCAGGTGTCCCACAGTGACGTCATGCGCAGAACGGCGAAAACGCATTTCGTACTGCGCATTGCTTACTGCGCCCCCCTGCCTCGCGCGCTAATAAGCGCTCACCTGCTCGCGGGGCGCCGCTTCAACGGCCGTGAGCTGCTGTCGAATGCAGCACGCGGCCGTGGCTGCGCCGAGCGTGTGTAACGCCACCAGATACGAGGCCTGTGCTCTGCCTGCCAAGAGTGGTCATACCACAAGCAAACTATTTGTCTTTCGTATTTCATGTGAAAAATACCGAGTAGCACCGTGGTTCGGAACCCACGTTAAACTGTAGGTCCCCCTATAACTGGCTGGGTAAGTCAGTTCGAAGGTCGGAGGAAGGCAACGGCATACCACCTCCAAAGAGGACCATGCCTAGTAAAGCACTGTGGTGTTCAAACCAATCTTCGGATTGATGACTGCTTTACCTTTTAGCTTTGTATTTAGTTCGGGAATACATGCACATTGTACGGTGTATTTGAGAATGTTCTTAATGTTATTTATGTGATTCACAGTCAAATTTTGTGTTGGTATCAGATATTTATGAACGACTAGCTGAAAACCCGGCGTTGCCAGAGTATTTGTTTGTTAATTTGTTTCTGCCTTGATTGGTACTTCTCCTACGCCTTCTCTCTGTCCATTTTCTTTTTTTTTCTGAAAATAGTATTGGAGAATATATGAAACGAAGTCTAAATAATAATTAAATTAATGTAATTAATTTCACTCATTTTTGAGGAAATGACGCTGATTAAGCGGAACTGAGAAATATTCCTATCAGATTGCAGAAGTCTATGCACTTACCGTGCCGGCCGCGATGGCCGAGGGGACTGAGGCGCTTCAGTCACGGTCTGCACGGCCACTACGGTCGGGAGTTCGAATCCCCCCTCGGGCATGGATATTTGTGCCGTCCTAGTTCGTAAGTAGTTCATAAGTAGTTTGTAAGTTTAGGGACTGATGACCCCGCAGTTGAGTCCCATAAGCTGTACAAACATTTGGACTTTTTTTTTTTTACTTACCGTTTATCAGGAAAGTAAGTAGTGTAGATTAAATCACACGTAAAAATGCACTCGTTTCGAAGAATACAATCACGAAATTCAACAATAATGATTGTAATAATATCACAGATAGATCACTTGATGTAATGCGCGAAACGTCAAATCGATTATTTTAAAGAGATGTATTAAAAGAAATTTCTATTTCACTGCTTTATTTATTTATTCTTATACTTTCTTATTCGTATGCTTATTCTTATAGAGAAAGAGCTGAATACATTGTATCACGCATAGACCAAAGATATGGTCTGTGACATCACTTTTCGTTGTATGTAATCTCCTTGCTAAAGAGACGCAAACGTCATCGCTGGCCTTCAGTCCGAATTTTTTTTTTTTCAATTTGACGACTTTCAACCACTATTTTTCCTCCCCCCCCCCCCGCCCTTATAGCTATCTGCATGGAACTGCTATGGTGTACAAAGGGAGACTTCGGAGAACAAGTACACACAGACCATTCGTTTGCGTTCTGTAGTTTTCGCTGCAGACTGAAATATTAAAACACACACACACACACACACACACACACACATACGTAGAATCTTATATACATTAATAACTTTCCATCCCAATATACTCCACCCTTATCATTATCAACCCTCAAGCAACAATGCGACCAATAAAACCATTTTCAAAGAGTAAATATAATTTTCAAAGAGTAATTTTTGTTCCGCATTTCGCGTTATATTCTTCAAATTACTAAATATCTATCAGATCGCTATAAAACCGTGGCTCAGGTATAAATTAGTAACTGTGCAAATATTTAAGTCTCTGCGACTTATCGTTCGGACGTGATAAGCGTACACCGAACAGACATTCACATTTATAGATATAGATTAGTGAGACATGTTACCGATATTGGAATTTGACGATTCCTATCAGGCATTTTGTCTCATACGAGGAAAGCTCTGCACGGTAAATCACATAAGTAGCATTAAGAACATTCTGAAAGACACAGTGCAACATGAATGTATTCCCTAACTCGACACAACGCTACGTAAGACGAATAGTGTGCTTGTGTTATGACTATCCTTGGCAGGCAGCGCACAGGCCTTGTCTGCTTGTGTGCGGGCGAGGCATCCGGCTGGGTTGTGACGTCACGAGGAACTGCAATTCCCTCCACGGGCACAACCGTTTTCGGAATAAATAGCCCTATCCTACAACTCAAAATGTTCCAATGTTTGTAAATCTATCGGACCAAACTGCGTGGTCATCAGTCCGTAGCTTACAAACTACTTAAACCTAGGTAAACTAACCTAAGGACAACACACACACTCACACACACACACACACACACACACACACACACACATGTCCTAGGGAGGACTCGAATCTCCGACGGCGAACAACCGCGCGCTCCGCAGCCTACAACTGTCTACATTTGTCTCCATGAAAATGTGGTACACGTGACACCTAGTCAATGTAGAAGCTACGTGATCCTAAATATCGGCGGTCTCATCCCATGACTAGTAAATCATTTTATGGTGCCATTATTTTACATTTTTAAAATGCCTTTTTCATGTAAACAAGATAGGAGTATTTCTTATGAATTGTATAACGAATTTTCCCATTATTAGTTAATGAAGATGTCATTGATTTTAGAAGTAAGTTTTTTTAATTTAATTTCAAATAAATTGTATTTTTGCGTTAGGTATAGTAGCTTACTACATTCAAATTAGTAACACATCATCTTAATTGCCAGTAACTAAGACTTACCTGCCTGTCATAAATGTTCACAGTAACTCGCTAAACTGTGGAAACAATAAATGGTATAACGGCCGATCCAGAATGTGACAAGAAATGGCATAAATACTAAGGAATATATTTGCTTCCTCACAAAAATTTGAGACACACAAGCAAAGATTGGGATGAAGTTTTTCTATATTTCTTGATTCAAGATATCAGAATTACTAAATAAGGCAATAAAAATATAACAACATTATCTACCTATGCGAAAGTGTCTATAAGAACGAAATGACGAGTAACGTTTGCACAACTAACAAAAGATTTATTGATTTTTTTGTCCTTTACAATTTTTTTGCAACACAGGTGAACAGATATCAGGGGTTTTCTTGCTTTCTGCAGCGATGCGCAGCGTACTCTTCATTGTAGGGTTCTGAAGCAATGCCGCGCCGAACTGGCGCTCGACCTCTACGACGACGACGCTGACGACGACGACGCTGAGGACTGTACAGAGCCCGCCCCTGTGGCGTAGAGCTCTGGGGCGACCACTGCTGTGACGACCGGCGCTCCTGTGGTTTTGCAACCGCAGTCGACAGCTGCCCAGAAGTTGACGCCTGCCCAGCAGCGGGCGATTGATGAATTCAACGCCAAACTGATGGTCTCACTGGAGGGGCAATCACTGGAGAAGACGCTGAAGGAGTCGTGCGCCACCCAGTGAAGTTGCGGCCCAGACGACCGGCGGCAGGAACCTCTCCGCGCAGTCATTTGCGCGCAGAGGTACCGCGACGAATGGGCGCCACCGCCGGAGAAAGGACGCGGAAACATCGCGGCTCGCTGCCGCACTTGGCCAGCCGGTCGAGTGTAGCAGTGCAGCCCAACGCAGCAGGTTCTGCTGCAGCACTAACGGATTGATGTCTTTATGACGATCTTAGCTCTGACACGGTAATCGATGCACGATACCCGCTACTAACATAACCTACCCTTGCATGAACTATCGCAGTTAGCAAGGAATCCGCTACTGCCCTTACTACCCGCACCTGACTCTCGCAGAGGTTTTTTTCCCTTGGCGCTGGCCTTGGCACTTTTTTCCCTCTGCCCTTAAAACCGCTTTTCTTTCGAAGTTTTCGACCAAATACTATCTCCCGATATGGACCGTATTAATGGGTAATCTTATCCACACGTACGGAACACATCACAGTACCCGCTCCTGTGACGCCTACATTAACTTACTAACACATGCAGAGGTGACAGTAGAACTCTTGAGTTGGTCACCATGCTAGTGCGAGCGTGGAGGGGCTCCACTCTAAATATCTTGTTAATTCTTTTCGTTGCAGAGAATAACTAATGTTCAAATGTTTGTAGAGCTTATGGGTCTTAACTACGGGGTCATCAGTCCCTAAACTTACAAACGACCTATGAACAAGATAATGCTAAGGACGGCACAAATATCCTTGCCCGAGGGGGGGATTCGAACCCCCGAGCGTAGTTGCCGTGCAGACCGTGACTGGAGCGCCGCAGAGCTCTCGGCCACCGCGGCCGGCGGAGAATAACTACTCGCTACCATTGTACTGCGTGTCCTGGCTCGAAAGTAGCAGGCACTGGGCTTTCGCAACTAGACATGTTTGTTACTGTCACAACTACACATTAGCGAGAACTAAACAAAGGCATCTGTTTACTTTTGGCCGCTGAGTAGCGTGCGTGACGTAAGCTTCCCCCACTACCGCAGCTCCGAAGTTGGGTGGTGAGCGCTCGTGGGCGCTCTTGCTCGCGGAGCAGCCTATTGGAACAGCCTACACTAGTTCAAAAATGTTCAAATGTTTGTTAAGCTTAGGGGACTTAACTACGGGGTCATCAGTCCCTAAAATTACAAACTACTTATGAACTACTTACGAACTAGGACGGCACAAATATCCATGCCCGAGGGGGGATTCGAACCTCCGACCGTAGTGGCCGTGAAGACCGTGACTGGAGCGCCTTAGTCTCCTCGGCCACCGCGGCCGGCCCTACACTAGTTATACTAGTTTCTGCTGCTATGAATATCACGCTTAAACTCGTCTGACCCTAGACACACATCTTTTTTTCTTTGTCTTCACTGACCACGTAATATCTCATTTGAATGCTTTGCATTTGACTGTGCATATTTGCTAACTTCAAACATTGGACTTCCCATGCTCCATCACGTAGAATTTACAACCTCGTTGACAACTGAGTGAGACTGTTATTGCCATGATCACCTCTCCTCTGTCAGTGCGCTGCGGAAGATTCCAACGGAGCACTATTATGGAATCTTTACCGCAGGAGAGATCATCAGGACACTTGTTACATTTAAAAGCCACATGCCCTGTGAATGCACATTATCTGCTTTTAATTCTGTACTATCGATAGCCTTCTGCATTGTCATTTCGTGGATTATAGCCTTTTTGGAGAAGTTTACCAACACAAGGGAAAGAGAGTTCCCTTAATCTTTGTTCGCGGGGGCGTCGGTGGAGCGAAGTTGATTTATTACTGTTGGGTTGTATTGATAACTATTTTATATAAATATTTAAATGGTAAATTGGAACTAACTTAAGAGCAAGGAATCTACTCCTTGGCCATATCTGCAAGTGAAATCTTTTTCAATGCAAATCACACTGCTGCGTAACAAAGTAATGAAAATATACTTAACAAAGAGCGTGGCGCAAGGTAAGGCCTACTCATGAACAATTTGGCATAATACAGTCTTCCAGGAGTAACTACAAGAACTGTGAACAAGAAGACAGTTAAAAGCGGAAAACTAAAATTAATAGACAATCATCTTTGTATTAACGAAGGAATAGTATATGTTTGCTACGATAAATGTGGTATTTCCGTACACTTAAGCCCTCTGTTGACTATTTCTTCTGTTTCTGGACCCAAATAAAATGCCGAATAAGTTTGAAAAGCAATCAGTTTTCTACAAACTTTTGGTTTCGTATTTGGAATATTATTTACATTTATATAGCTATTTTACAAAAACGTTACCCTATAAAGTGGTATTACCAACCATTATAAGAGGTAATACAATTTAATATATAATACAGAAATAATTGAGTAACAATAAAAAAAGTGAACAGTTTAGAACTTCATAATTTACTTACAAAGCCAAAGTATAAAACGTAACCAGTAATTAAGGATCAAATGGAGATTATAAAGGTAAATATTGTTTTATTATGACATGAACAAGCTACTACATGAAAAAATGGACCCAAGATTTTTTGTTTAATCTAGATAACTTACAGAAACATATATCTCGGTAGTGATCATTTCATTAAAATCGAAATCTATCTTGCATGGTCTGGTCTCGTGCACATTTTTACTTTATCCTAACCAGAAACTCATGACTTTTATCAGCTAACATTCGGAATCTAAAACAAGTTTAAGAAATGCTATTTGGTTCACTGGCATGGTTAGTTCTCTCTGACCACATCGTAAACGCTGCGCAAGCTGAGGACAGAGGCGAGGCTGCCACCTTTGGGTTCCAGTCCCACCTGATTTTATTTCACAGTTCAGCTGTCGTGTACACAGACTGCCTTATCTACGACACCGAGCTTTGTTTTCCAGCTGCAATTCAATATAACCCAACAGTCAAGAGGAATGTTGGTCATCCACTAAAGAGAAGGCGTGCACAGTTCTGAGGTGGAACACAGGCGTAATCCCTGTAGTAGACAGCGTCGATGATGATTAACAGGTTTAAGCACGGTGTATTTAAATAGATTAATAATACACATCATTATTAATAACATTTTTTTCTAGCTCCACAGCTGAAATCGATAGATTTTGTAGTAAAATATCTGGTATGATATGACATGCAACAAACAGCCTCATGCCATTGGAAGCTGACGGCAACGTTGGATATCACCGAAATTCCATTCATTGTGTGGCAGCACCATGCGGTGCTCGTCATGCGCATTGGTAGTAAGTGATTGGAAATAGCGGTGCACGGTGATACGCCCCGCGAACTCCCCCAATAAAAGTGACTCCATTCTTCAACAAGGAGAAGTTGGAAGAATCCATAGTGACGGATGAGCTGCCAACCTGAAATCTGTTTTGTAAACGAAGGGGACCATTCCCATTTCTCATTATGAAATAGAAAGCCTGTAGTTACCTTTTTTTCAGTATCGTCTACACATTCATATTACAAGAGGAGAAAAAACCAAACGTATATATATGCTTCCACTTTTTTCTTCTCTGATAATAGCATACTACCGTGCAGTGTTCATTTTTTTTTTTAAATAATTAAACTTAAGGGACTTAATTGCGGGGTCATCAGTCCCTAAACTTACAAACTACTTATGAACTACGTTATACTAAAGACGACATCAACATCCATGCCCGAGGGGGGGATTCGAGCCGCCGACCGTAGAGGCCGCGCAGACTGTGACTGACGCGCCGCAGACCGCTCGGCCACCGCGGCCGGCTGCAATGTGCACAAAAGTTCAATGTGTACCACATCTAAAAACAACCAAACATTTTTACGTGTGATTTTTAGGGGCGATAATTAATTATATTAAAAACTACATTTACAGGCTTGTATATAAAGTCTTTAAATGGATGGATGGATGCTTAGGGTTTAACGTCCCGTCGACAGCTTGGCCATTAGAGACGGAGCTAACACTCGGAGTTTTTGTGTTAGGATGAGGAAGGAAATCGGCCGTGCCCTTTGAAAGGAACCATCCCGGCATATGCCTGGATTTAGGGAAATCACGGAAAACCTAAACCTGGATGGCCGGAGGTGGATTTGAACCACCATCCTCCTGACTGCGAGTCCAGTGCGTTACCACTGCGAGTCTTTAAATGACTGGTATATACAGTCGAAAGTATAATTCATGTTTTAATTTTTGCTGTTTATTGCGGTCTGGGCCTTTGTAAACAGATGTCTACATATTCTTTCTTAATGTTAATAAATTACAGTAAGGCCGATTTTCCTATTTCGGACCTATAGGATTTACGGTGGGACTAAAACCTTCAATGGGGCTAAAACTTGCACATGTAAAAAGCTACTGTCATGCAGCTCGTTATCACCAAATAATTTTCCAGCTGCATTCAAGCATCCATTCTGATGCTTGTGTACACTAGGACTCCGAGATACTGCGGAGCGCGCGGTTGCTCGCCGTCGGAGATTAGAGTCATCTCTAGGACACCTGTGTGTGTGTTGTCCTTAGGTTAGTTTACCTTAGTTTAAGTAGTTTTTAAGCTGCGGACTGATAACCACGCAGTTTGGTCCGATAGATTTACAAACACTTCACTCCGTGATACTTCCACCAATTCAGTTTCGTGTTTAGGATGCACAAGTTTCTTCGTGTCCTAAGATTTGTTTTACGAAATCCATTATAGTAGGTAATACTTTTTTTAACAACACATTTATGCCCAAATTTTGAAGTTTTGTTGCGGAAATATAAGATGCCGCTTCTCCACTACCTGAAAGGGTATACAATTTGACGTATCCTACATGTGCAATAGTATTAAATTGTCTGGGGCTTCTATCTACAGTTTCAAGAGTGGATGAAAATTGGGACACAGGTGTGATTTCTGAAGACTAATATCTAGCAGACATTGCTTGATTCCTTTGGAGGTAAAACTTCATAACAGAGACTGCTCTTTGTCGTACAAATTAAACCCCACACAATCTACATACTGGTAGACGGAAACCAGCAATTTCGAAATAAAGGAAAATAATTCTTCTCAGACATCCAACAATTATCTTGAGATTTCCATTTATTATTAGGAGAATGTCATAAGATAATTAAAATTACAGTAATTCATTCCTGAAAATCAGGGTACAAAGGAAGAATTCACAAAATTAATTTCACAGAGGAAGGCTAAACACGAGTAAGACATCACAAAAATACTGTTAAGTCTTTATTTATGATTCAACCTTCAGTCCACGGGAATGATGAACTGCTCCCCCTATAGAAAAGTTACAATATTTCGTTGTTGCAAAGGTGTAGGGTAACTAACAATAGTCGTTCCTACGCCGCCCCCCCTCCCCATCTGTGGTTAATTTCCTCTAATTTCAATTGTACTTACAGCGAAAGCGCTAGGTGATCAATTCGTGCATCAGAAAAACCACATAAACTGGTTTGTTCTTCCATTTTAATGCTAAACAAACATTTTTCTCCAATACAAATAATCGTTGCGAAAATAAATCTGTGATTTATTAGCACTGTATCTGTTTACATTATTTTCGGTAACAATTTGTAACGTTTCATTGTGGAATTCGTCAGTATGCGTTTTTTAATGTGTTTACCTCGTTGTGGTAGATTGCTATTTACGCAATATATATGTTAGTTTCCATTACTGCGGTGATGTCGGTATTTTATTACCTGGAGATATAAGTCAGCTGTTATTCAAGGGATTAATTCAATTGACAAAAACTTACACGTAAAACAGCAATTATTATCAAATTGCACTGGCTAATTATACTCGTAGTACCACTGTCCAAAGTGTGTAGAAACGTTATAGACGATACGTAACATCATTACTAATGAAAAACGTAAAAAAAATTGTGAATCATAAATACTTGAAGAAGAAAAATGCGTCATTGGCTGAAGGCCGAAGAAAGTACGTAAGGTAACATGAAATGAATGCAAA
Source organism: Locusta migratoria (assembly GCA_026315105.1). NCBI lineage: Eukaryota > Metazoa > Arthropoda > Insecta > Orthoptera > Acrididae > Locusta > Locusta migratoria. Next base: position 334,828,698 of record CM048746.1, on the reverse strand, counting down.
TTCTGAGAAATGAATGGGCGTTATAACTTTCTTTAAAAAAATCAGGTAGTCCTACGTATAGTAAGACTATAAAGGAAGCAAGGTAATCACATGTGATTTCGATGTGCATGCATGTGCCACTTAGCTAAACGTTTATTTCTCAAATAGTTATTACAAAACAGTAAAGTCTATGGTTAAACCAAAAGTCACATTACACAATGGTGTCAAATTCTAGCCTCAACATTCACGAAACAGTTAAATTTTAGGTCCTAATTTCTAAGGCTTCAATGAAGATTAATTCCAGCTTAATAGAACACTTACGATAGAATTGTTGTAAACAAGCTTAATGAATGTTCGATAATAGGCGTATCGTTAATAATAACAAACTCGGATATATGTTAGCATTATAATTGTAGAATAGACGTTCCACAATTGATGTTAAAATAGGTAGATTTGTGTTACATTAGCTTAGAATATTTTCCCGATAATATATAACAATCGTAGGTCCGTATTGCTTGCAGACAGGACGTATATCTCCGTATCATTACGCAGATCTCTTGTTCGGTACATCAGAAACGAATAACACATGTAGGAACTGTTTCAACTATTTTAAAGAACAGGCAGTGAGTTAACTGAAAGTTTATCCTGTCAGGTTTAACACGAGATCTGTTCTCTTTTTAGATCTGTATTAAGTAACGACGTTTACTTAGTGCTGATCTTAAAATGGAACAGATCTGGTAATCATGTTTAATGTGGATAGAAGCATTTTAATCAGTGCCAATCGCTAAAAATTGAATAAATCCAACGAAGGACTATTTATTTCCAATAAGCGGCTAGATAATTTTTTGTTTATTTGTTTGTTTACTGCTGATCAATGCACTACTTTTAACAAATGGGAAATGGGAAATGACAACTTTCTTTTTACCAATAAATGTAATAAATCACTCTCACAAGTGCTCATATGGATGACTAAGACGATTGGGGAGCTTTTAGCGTGTTCACTTCGCTAAGGTGCTGTGGTCTGCTGCAGACTACACGATACGTTTTCCTCGCGTATACGGTAACATAATGATCTTAAAGGAATAGAAACAATAGTCTAAGAATACCTATTAACGACAATAAAGTGAAAAGTGAGTTTTTTTTTTGACACATTTCTAAATACAGGTATCTAATCGAGATGCTACACTTAACCCATATTTTGTACCTTGGGTCGGTGGTGAATCGACATATATTGATTCTAACTAGCACAACATTTTTCGACCGTATTTAATAAAGATTTTCAGTGATGTGCCGATATTTTTGTACGAATGCGATCTACCTAGATGGACATAAATCTTGGAATAATAATTACATAGATTTCTGCGTAAATGTAAGTGTGCGTGTGTGTGTGTGTGTGTGTGTGTGTGTGTGTGTGTGTGTGTGTGTGTGTATGTGTCTACACATGCTTGTAGAGTTCATATTAATGATTTGTTCACCTTCTCAGCGAATGGTAGCAAAATCCTTTCAAGTACTTCCTCAGCAATAATCCTTTGGGACATGATGTTTGAGTTACATAAAACGTGTTTCAAAAATATACTGACGAAGTTAGAGGAGTTGTGGAGGAGAATTATCAGATCAGGTCTTACATAGACACCAGATACGGAAGTGTCATCAAATGACGCCAAGTACACTATTTTAACTCGGTTAGTATGAAATAAATGTTTCTTGGCAAGCTCTCAGGTTTTCAAATTTTGGAATGAGTTATTGTGCATCTCAATAAGAAAAAAATGTCCTCTGAACATAGTCCCTAAAATGCATACATCAACACCTATGAGAATCTGACTAGTAAGAAGAGATGTATTTAGCATTATCGAAGATGAAAGTGTCATATATCTTAAAATACAATTTTTAGAGATAACTTTTTCTTGATATTTTTGGATGTTTCGGTCCATAGTATCACCTCCAAGAGTTGAAAGTAGGAAAAAATTGTTTCATAGTATAGTACAACTGCTTATAGCATTATTGTTTGATACTTCTGGTGGTGGGTTCCTATAAAAAAAAAAAAAAAATTACTTAGTGCCCTCTACATTTCCTCACAGTTAGTCTCCCTCCCTCTCTCTCTCTCTCTCTCTCTCTCTCTCTCTCTCTCTCTCACACACACACACACACACACACACACACACATATACACATTTATGTCAATTGCGGCGCATGTTTTATTACCTCAACATAAAAAATGCATCATAGTTTCCTATTTCATTTCAAATATTATATATTTAAACGAGCTGTTCTTGTGTACTTACTTCGATTAAATCATATTTTGATTAGCTGTACAAAGTACCTTAGCATTATTTAAGAAAGAGATTTAATTTAAATTCACATAGCTACACCTCATCTTAAGAATATGTCGAAGTCGCTATCAAATAAAAGCCTTAAACATTGCCTGCCAAAGATACTCTGCTCTTTAGTTCGACTCACGTCTGGTGCAAATTAAAGAGAGACACAAACGTTGTCTACAACTGTAAGTGAAAGAAAGTCCTATGAATTAAATGTTCTACTAGAACGTTCTACGCTGCTTATGACACTAGGTAAAGACAATGATACCAGATAAATGTGATAAGCATCTTCTTCGACATACTACAATGCTACAGGAAACAAATTCTTGAGCAACGTTTGGTCACCAGACATCACACATTAACAGGGATGAACCGAGTTTGGCGGCAAATATCAGAATTTGAGACTTATCTCTAAGTGATATAATGTTACTTATAAAAGAAACTTTTATTCATGAGTGGTTCCTGAGAAAATCGTAAAACACACTGATTTCTGGGAACTAAAATCGTGTGTTGTGGGATGGAACTTCCATATTTTCTGTTTATTAACATTCGCCAAAAATTTTTTCTATAAGTTCTAAAAATGATATTCTCGAAATACTTCTCCGTCACCGAGATCTAGAGATTTAAAGTGATCGTACATCTGTAGAAAATCTCAAAATCCGAGTTTTAACCGTTTTTTTCACCGAGTCGCAAATATCTAAATAACTAAGCATACAAAACTGTACAAATATTTACAATTCATCCTGTTTACTTTTATCTAGGAACAGCATTTTTACGTTTTCGAAAATCTTTCCATATGATCTAGATAGCACCGAAAAACGGTTATATTTTGGTAGCAAACCTGTTTATTGTGCTGAAAGACGGCGTTCACGCTACTCTGAAACTTACCAACCGATTAGAAGAAATCAAGTTAGAGTTGTTAACATCTTACAGACTGATATCTTCAGTCGATGAAGGGGTGGTTTTATTTTTATTATCCATCACATTCAATGTGCAGCATCCAGATTATTCAATTATTGCGACATGTTTTGAAGAGTTTGCAAATATTTCGCATATGAAATGTAAATATGATATCGAAAATTTATTTAAACTTGAGAGCAGAATGATATAATATTGGATTCAGTTGAATCAGTCCATGCGCGATAGCACGAGATAGCAATATATTCGAAAATGTGATTTTGTAATGATTAGTATCTTGGGGATCAACAAATGACTCAAATGTTGTCTTTACCTGGTTTAGTTCTTTATTTACAAACTACGTATTGGTTAGGAAATCTATATTCGTTAACGCGATACGCTAGAAAAATCAAAATTTTTTGTACCAAAATTAGCTATCACTTGTGTGAATTGGCACATTCACACTTTCTATTCATGGCAAATTGTCGCAGATTTTACGATATGTTCTTTAGATTATAATCTATTTTCCATAATGATATCCGTTCCTGAAATCGGTAGGTTTCAGCTTACCGCACATATTCACATAATAAGCGGTCTGACATGTAATTGTAGTTTCAGCTATGGTAGGGAACGAAAGCAAGCGTTCATGTTTCGGAGGTCTCAAAACTTAGTTGATAGTCATCATTCACTCACCAAAAGCATTTGTAAAAATCAGAAATCTTCTTAAATTTTCAGTTTCTGCTGCTATTCATAGCAAATCCGTACATTGCGCCTATGACACAAATTTGTCATTCTTCACGGCTATACTCGTAAAACGTGACTGACAAAAAATTGTGAAGTTAATACGGTAGAAACGGTGGAAATTGGCATTCATCGAGATTCGTTAAAAACATCGAGATTTCAATAATGGATATGCCCATCCTCATGCAGAGGGGTCGCTCATCGCAAGGAATTTTTTGTTAGACGTTTTTTTATGATGATAAATCGTGTCTAACCAAAAACTCTCTCCGATGGACGACCCCTCGTCATCCACAACTCTGTTACATGTTTGTATCCATGACAATTTTTTTCTTCAGAAAAAAAGGTTGAAGTTGATACCTTCCATGTATTCCACGAGTATTCACATAATCCGACCATACCTGAAAAATTATAAACAATATCTCTGACAATCATGTATAATTTGTAAGGTCTCCGCTGAAACAGCTATGCATTCCAATTTCTCTTTTTTTTTTTTTCGAGAAATGTATTCTTATAAGCTTATCACGGTTCAAGAAATGATTCAAAATGGCACTACCAATGGCAGAAAATATAGGCCCTGTCACGGCTCTGAAAGTTTCGTCAAACATAGTAGTGCATTTTTAAAGTAATCGTTACCACCTTGAAATCCATTTTCTGATATATAATTTTTTTTTAAATTTCATTTACATTAACGGCTTAAAGTGCGTCATCAGAATAGAGTGAGGAATTTGCACGACAACGGTGAACAACTAGGCTCTCAAAATAATTTCAACCCCAGAATTTTATTAGAAGAAAATAATAGAGTAGACGTTTATATAGAAACGCCATTTTTTCCTTTTTCAAATGGAGGAGATATACCAGAAAAACGGTGATGATTAAACACCAGTAGTGTCAGATGTGTTAAGGTACAACGTTCCGACCGCTATGAAACCTATTCTACATAAAAGAAAAAAGAAGAAATCGATGTCTTCAATGGGCGAAAGCTTGATTTTGTTATCTTTTTCGTCACAGCTACAGTGCAGCATAAAATTATATGAGGAATTGCAAATTATTTTAAACTGTTTTCTGGGGTTAAAAAAAAAAAAAAAACAAAAAAAAAAAACAAAAAAAAACAGCAACAAAAAAAAAAAAAAAACGCGTACATTTTACATATATAAATGGGACATACGCCGTGGCAGACGAAGGCAGCCAAAATAGGGAGAAAGTGATGAAGGCAGCGTCAATGGGAGACAGACAGAAGAAAGTGCTGATGGGAGGAAGAGGAGGCACTGGGCGAGACCAAATAGCGTAAACAGATAATAGTGGAAACTCTTTCCGAAAGAGCGCGACAGCGATTGCAGCATACCCTGGTGGTGTGAAATGCACGCTGTTTCGCGTATGTAACCAGAATAAAGCCGCTTTGAAACATAGTTTCAGTTTATTTATGTGCTGAAATGGCTGGTAGGAGCGTTATTTGTGCCATATGTGGGTGCAATAATTACCGACAACAGACCGATCGAAAGTATTTTACAGATTCCCGAGGAATAAAGAAATGTAAGTATGAATGGAAATTAGAGGCGAGTGTCTGTCAGTGACTTAATTTTATTTCGATGCTGTGAGAATGGCGGTACCCGAGGCTTGGTTTTCGTAATTTTTAGATGTAAACAGTGGGTAATTCGAAGCAGAAGAGCAGATCTGTCTGAAATACTTTTAAAAATGGATCGGATCAGTTAAATAAAACTCATGTAATATGCTCGGGTCCTTTTGTAAACAAGGACTTCAAAACAAATATTTACTAAGTTTGGAGTAGGTATTGTTTGTAAAGCAGCAAGAAAGCACAATTTGAAAACTTTTTCAACGCTTTGTCTCGTTATTGCTGTTGCATATTACGTTTTTCTCCTCATTTCAGTCGGCTATACGGCCAGGTTCTGTTCCTTCAGTGTTGCCTAATGCAAAAGAAAATAGTTTGAGGGCCAGCCCAAAGAAAAGAAAGAAGAGGAAGTGCGCCACAGGAATCCATAAACATTCTGGCGGAAGTGGACGACAGTGTCAGGCCTAAAGTTAGAAAAACTGTGAAAATTATTTTCCATTAGTTGATAGGTGTCGAGAACTACAGAAAACAGTGTGGAGTTAGAAAGGAGTCATTTGTACTTTAAGAACTTAGTTGTGTAATTGTAAACGAAGTGCAACAGTGATAAAAGTAAGCCTAATGCCTTTAGTTAGAAATAAATTTGTCCATAAGCTGATCAGTTCGTGTGCTGCTGTAGAGGGTGTCTGCGAAAATGGCCAACAAATATTTTGCAGTGCCGATTAAAGTACATGTAAATAAAATAAACAACTTATCTGCAACACGATCTTTAAAAATAATGTGAAGTTCCTTTTTATTCTTTATTGTAATTTCAATTTCCCTAAATAGGAGGAGGGCTGTCAGCGCACAAGGGCGCTCTTCAGCGTACAGAAATAAAAAAATTTAACACAGTAGCAATATATAAAACATAGACAAAAGTTTGGAGATAAACACACTTAAAAAGAGAAATGTTAATTGGAGAAGATAAAGTATTTTAAACGGAGCGAAACAGTGGCGTCGTAAAAGCTTTGATACGGCGATGGTGGAGAGTAAAACAGCTGCTCGAGGTGCAGTGGCACACTTGCAAAAAATTACGCATATGTAGTCAACAATTTTTATAATACGTATTGTGCCTTCCAGTTCGCTGACAATTTTTTTTATTCCACAGATAAAATATTTCCTTTATTCCATAATATCCAAGCTATGATTCAATAAATGCCCAATAAATGACCTTTATTATACGTATGACAGCCAAATAAAGTCAAATTAAGCTATATTTTACGTAAGGTATTCACTGTAGCAGAGGAGTTGTAGACGATGAAATTGTAGTTAACATTGCGAACCGCTAGGTGTCAACGCTGTGCGCTGTCTTGTACGGAACTAATGCATTCTGGCGTAAGTTTCCGCTCTTATATTTATACGCTATTTGGCGAGACACACAACTAGACAGTGGCAATGAAATAGAGATGTTGCGTATGAAACCTTCTTAGCGATGAAAGACTGGGGAAACAGATTTAGGACGTTATGTGTTACAAGAGCGTGAATGTGTTCGCATGCAAAACTTTTTGAAGGCGGAATGAGGACTGGACTGAGTCAGCTGGTTCGCCAGGTTTCTTTCAGTGTTCTTTAAGCAGCAACATACTTGCCTTTTTGTGCTCCGACACGATAACTTTGAGCTGTTCAAAAACAACGATTCTCAGTTTCTGAGATGGAAGAGTAAGGTTATTAGAACTGTTTGCAGCCGCTCCGTTTCAAGAAAGCTGCATTCATTCGAGATATGCTTCAACTGTTGGAGAATTTAATCCTCTTCCAGAGTGAGACGATGAACTTTCATTAGGACCTTGTTTGATCCTACTTTGATATTAATATCCACCTGAATGGCAGATACGGTCTTCGTTGTGAGGAATTAATATAACGTGCCATCACATTACGCTGTTACAATTTCTACTTCTGTGTGGCAGCAAAAACCGAAGAACATTATAGAGGCGTATCTACCTCTTTTTTTCTATTGATCAACAAAGAAATATTGGAGAGGATTAGCAAATTGTCACACCTATTTAATACGGTTACTGAAGCGAATGTTTGTCACTTCTAAAGCGGCCTTTGTTCCGGAGTAGTACCTATCTCAGATCATAGTTTCCGGATTTATCCTCCTCTATCGATAGAATAATTTTTACGCTGACGGTCGCATCATCCAGTAATCCAGTACGTTGTTAGCATCTCTAGGCCTTTAGCTGACCAGTAAGTCTAGTTAAGAATGCCAGTTGGATATGAAAAACACTATTAACCAGAATCTGAAAAACTATCTGTTGCCTGTCAGTCGTAGTTGGTGGATATTGATGTTATTTTGTATTGCATATACGGTTCCTTGCATGACAAATTTAGATCAGCAAGTAATAGAGTAACACATAATATCTTTGGACAACTCATAATATCTTCACGACTGTCATCACTGACCACAATGAGTTCTTTAGCCTATTAATGTACTGTAAATCCAGTTAAAATTTCCAACTGCTTACTTCTAGCTTTTCGGGTAATATTGCTTTATTTTATCCGTAATGGGTTTCAGGGCGTGCTTGTAAAACGTATTGTTAAAAATGTTGGATACGCCACCTGCTTAAAGTGTAAGAAGAACGGAAACAGCTCGTTTTGGAAACGAAGCTCTCTTCTTCAGAATAATTATCGTACAAGAACCTCTAAAACATCTGATATAATATATACACTAAAGAATCAAAAGTAATGAATTGTATGTCTTTCTTTTCTCCGCTATTTGCTTCTGAGAATCTGCATCAAAAACGGTGTCAACCAATGAAATAGGCTAGACTGCCACATTTCAACCATTGATATTCCCAGAGACACAAAACAAGATCATGAGTCCACAACGCGTATTTACATACGCTAGGCACACTTCACAGGTGCACTCATAAATAACTAGAATGAACTCTTCGTGAATATAAACATGAAGTCGAAGAGAGGTTCAAAAATGTTCAAATGTTTGTATACCTTGTGGGATTTAACTACGGGGTCATCAGTCCCTAAACTTACAAACTACTTACGAACTAGCTAACACTAAGGACGGCACAAATATTCATGTCCGAGGAGGGATTCGAACCTCCGACCGTAGTGGCCGTGCAGACCGTGACTGGAGCGCCTCAGTCCCCTCGGCCATCGCAGCCGGCCGAAGAGAGGTACAAGGTTATAGAATGAAATTAACGAATCGGCGCACCCGATAAATTTCAGTCCCATCAAAATCAGAAAGCTTACAGTGTAGTGAAAAGTTGACAAAAAGAGATCTGGAAAGCTCCTAAAGAAGTTATTTTTATTATCATGAACCTGTTCATTTAATATGATATAAATTCTATGATGTGTATAGCAGCCTCCAGTTGTTCTTCTCCTATTTATTTTAGACTAGCTTAGATCTGCCACGCTTCGCTGTGGCTCATTAGCACATGAAATACACAGAAAAGTAAATACTGTAACCCATGTGCACATAGAATCACCGAGAGAATACTTCAATCATATCAACATCGTTCGTTATGCTACTGTGGCTATGTGAAACTAAAGTTATAAAATATATAGGTTCTCATATACTAATTATTTTCAACCTATAAGATAGATTGCAGTTTTTGTCGTTCATTTTCTCCATAAATATACCGACTCTGGACTATGTGACGTATAATTCACCTTCGTGAAAAGCTATTCTACATTCTTTCCACCTATTTCCCATCCGTTATTTCTATCTACTGTTTCCCCACTACCTACCTCTTCATCCTCCCTCTATCTTATTCCCGTTCATCACTCCCTTTCCTTATATCCATCTTCAATCTTCTCCTCCATCTATCTGTATGCTCGTCGTACCTATATAAAATGAAGAAATAAAAAATTCAGGTAATAAAATTGCATTGTTATTTGTTAAAATTAGTATTACTATACTTGATTTATTTCTTGTATCTTTTAAGTGGAGCATAGGACGTCAGTGAACTTCCGCCACCGGACTCTGTTCAAATAGCATTGCGTTTTTTATTATTTCTTTACCTAACAATTCTTTACCCGACATTGCGCAACAGTATTAATGTTATTAGCTGGCTACCGAGAACACAGTAAAGTCACGAAGATATACCAAGAGTCTTACGTTGCCAGCGGCTCTAGGTGTGGTTCAAACTATATTAGGTGAGCCGGATGAAACTAAGGTAAAGGGAATGTTAATTTCTGGCGATGGGCCTCTTGCGGTATTTGTTTGCTTCCAGTCAGATGATAGTAAGATTGGACACAATTCGTTTTGGAAAGCACTTCCTACGAAGACTACTCGCCATTGAAACTTACTGGCAGATTAAAATTGCCCCGGAAACGGGACTAGAAACTGGGATCTTTGCCTTTCACGGGCAAGCGCTCTACCGACTGAGCTATCCCGACACGACTCACGATGCCGTCTCACAACTTACAAGGAACTGAGATACCAGCAGCCGTATGTATAATAAAATATTTATTGTATCACAACCAGTTTCGGCATTCCACTATGCCGAAACTGGTTGTGTTACAATAAATATTTTATTATACATACGGCTGTTGCTATCTCAGTTCCTTCAGACTCTTGAACAGTCGCTGTCCCGTTTCCACCACCAGTGATGGATTCAATATCACAACTTTACTTCCGCCAGTACCTCGCCTCCTACTTTCCAAACTTCACAGAAGCTCTCCTGCGACACATGCAAGACTAGCACTCCTGGAAGAAAGGATATGGTGGAGACACAGCCTAAGGGATGTTTCCAGAATGAAACTTTCCGCTGCAGAGTGTAAGTTTCATTCTGGACTACTGGTCATTGTTTGTACGTGTTTTAGTAAGAACTCACAGCTACCAGATTTGACTACTTCTATCGGCATTTGTAGTGATGCTGCTTAGGTGAGTTCGCTGAGAAATTAACATCAATATTGCATAAATGTGCCACGGACACATAAGTTATCTCACCGTCATGCTCTGGCAGCCGCATTCTTACGTTCTGAATCAAAGAAAATGTTCAAATGTTTGTAAATCTATCGGAATCATAATGTTCAAATGTTTGTTAAGCTTATGGGACTTAACTACGTGGTCATAAGTCCCTAAACTTACAAACTACTTATCAACTACCTTATACTAAAGACGGCACAAATATCCATGCCCGAGGGGGGATTCGAACCCCCGCCCCCGACCGTAGTGGCCGTGCAGACCGTGACTGGAGCGCCTCAGTCTCCTCAGCCACCGCGGCCGGCTATCGGACTCAACTGCGTGGTCTTTAGTTCGTAGCTTACAAACTACTTAAACTAAAGTAGACTAACTAAGAACAACACAAACAACCATGCCCCAGGGTGGAATCGAAACCCCGACGGCGAATGGCCATGCGCACCGCAGCACGGCGCTCCAGTGCGCAATGCTAATCCGCCGCGGCGTTCTGATTCAAATGATGTGCTTAAATGAGAGATAAAAGTGGTTCGTTCTAATAGAAGTAAAGCGTTGCTAACTCGACATTTTGTAATAAAACATGGGTTCATCCTATCAATATATCATGTAGAGCTCAGGGGACTTTCCAACGGAAATATAACGAGACGAGTGACACAGATGATGGATGGAAAACTATTTCATGCGTGTATTATCGAAGGTACTGCAACAGCATCCTACTGAGACCGCGACCCCGGAGAAATATTTCGCGGCCTACAGTATGGAAGACGTGGACCTAGAGGATTGACTTTTCTTCAACAGTGATTCAACAATTTTATAATTTGGAAACTCGCGGCTGCTCTGTCATGGCTAACAAAACCAGCTGTCAACGGTATTGTTTTATTAACCACTAATACAGCAGTTGTGGACTTGAGCACTTCTATTGATTGCTGCGTAGGTCATTAACATGCCCTCCCTTTGGGAGTCGCTTCGGCCGCTGTGGTTCAGGTGTCCGGGCTGGGCCAGCCGAAGCTTGGTGCCATTACCGCCGGCTGCCATTGTCCTGCCGGAGCCTTTGTTCTCTTCCGTGAATAATGGAACCTGCGAGGTGCGGCCAATTACCAAGTACTCGACGGCGAGGACAGTGTCTGCCCCCAAGCAACAGGTTACTCACTGTGTTTCTAGAGCAGCGGGATTCCAGGAGCAACAATTACTTTACAGGAGATGTCATAATGAAATAAAAAAAATAGCAGCTACTCACAGTTGAATGATTTCTATATTTACAATTAGCCTACCGGGCAGTGCTTGGCAGTTACTATATATTTATTGGAATATCATACAACCAACATGCTAAATTCCTCCTCTCAACCTCTGTATCCATCTCCGCCTCCTCACCCCTCTCTCTTATGGGGCTGCTCAATGGTAGGCGTTCGTAGGTAGGGGAATGGAGGCCATACTGTCCACACTAAGTGAAATTTCGTTATCTATTTTTCCATAAGTAAACATTGCTAGAAAGCTAGAAATAAATAAAAGTAAGTTAGCTTACATATTCGCTTTTACTCTATTTCACTCATATTTCACGAAAAAAAAATTACTTTACAAATGGCCGCTTTGCGTTACGGGGTATGGTATAATGGCCAACCGGTGGCCACTATGCCCTATTCTCGTCTTCCGGCATGGGACTGAAACACTGCCGTTATATATATATATATATATATATATATATATATATATATATATATATATGTTTCAGTCCCATGCCGCAAGACGATATCAGACCAGTTGTATCGAAACAGTGGTGTTTCATTCTGCTTAAGCTCAGCATAGACAAAAAATTAACTTACCAGTATTTGAACGGATTCAAAATTATTTGAAATGTCAATCCAACCTAATATTACTGGAAATAAACCTTCGTTTCTAAGTGACTGCCGTATTCGTGATGACAATGTCTGCTTTATAAATGCAAAGAAGGAAAATAGCGCTCATTATTTGCATTAAAATGATAAAATAATTCAGTTGAATTATACACCTGTTAAATTCTAGGGTATCTGCCGGTGCACCTGTAACTATATCTAGAACCTGAGTGAACCTGCAACTTTGAAAAAGAAAAATGGAACATAAAGGATGAAACGACAAACATTATATTAAAAGGGAAGATCTCGTGCTTAAGGATTACTTAGCGAGCGAAACCAGAACAGCGTATAAAAGTAAAATGTTTTTAAGTAATTTACACAGAAAAGCCATCTTCGTTTTGCAAATATGGAGCTAAGAAACAACTTAAGCTAGGTTTAAGTATAAAGTTTTAATCCTTAAGAAGGCATTTAAATGCACAAAATGAGCTTGGTCTTGATCTCATAATAACAATTTACATAGAAGCTGGATTTTTTCTCCATTTTTTACGCTCTTACACAAATGCGATTCTACAGGTTTAACGAAGCACAGTAGATGCTATTTTGATACATGCTTTTAAAACTTAAATTAAGTCGATTTAAATTGTAGCTGTTAATCGTGTATACTAGAAGGTTATTTTTAGTTTTAACAGTTAATGTAGTGCACTTGCCATACATCAGCAAGTTGAAAAACAGGAAAATAGTGGATAACATCCAAACAATGCCCCGGGATACCTTCTATCTTCAACAAGCAGGAATTTCGTTGGAGCGGAGTTGTTGAGGTGTTTCCCACTTGGTGGCAGCAGTCTAAGGTGAAAAAAGTTGCAAGTGGCAGCTATGCCCGCCGTGAGTAGGAACCCATGCCCGGAAACGTATCGTTTCCGTTCTACGACACTTTCAATTCAGATTCGTAACTCGTCAACGTCTGCATAGGGACAGATAAATGTTGCACAAGACATTGAGGAGACAGCAGGTGGGATGGAGAGAGTGGACCAGAACATGCTTTGGCGGTACAATGTGTGTAACGTCGTTGGCGGTCGCCACATCGAGCCGCTGTTGTAATGCAGTACATTGCGGCTGATACCGTAGGTGTTCGGTTCTTGTCGTTGTCGAAAAATGCAAACCATGATGCGTAAATTGTAATGAAAATGCGTAAGTAATCACGGAACGATTCAGTATTCTTTTTAAATTGATTGCAACATTTGTACTGGGTCACGCCTAATTACATTCCTATCATATGAACTGAAACCGTCGTGGAGCAGAAACGATTCGTTTATGGACACGAGTCCCTATTCAAAATGTTATGTACTCTATCTATCCTCTTAAAGTCCTAGAAGATTGTAAAGGGATTTTCCGAACACCCTCTATAAATTAACGGGCACGACTTGAGGCACTCTTCCTCGCCTATCTGCTGGCTCGGAGCACTGCTAATCAGAAGCAAACACTTGCTGAACACGTTGTAGTCTTTGAACATAAGACACAGTTCTTTCTACAGGCCGAGGGGGCAGTATTTGATTATGTATTAGTCAATCTGTATTCGCTCAGTGATTGAGATCGTAATGCGCAGCCTCTTGCGGCTTTGTAGAAACTCTTGATGTCAAGGGTCATTGTGCTAGCGGCCCTATCGATATTGAGTATTAATCTTTGGTTGTTTCACCCAAAGAATTTTATAGTAAATGGAAATAAATGTTAACTATTTTCAGTTCTGTCCTGTGTTGCCAGACTGTCCAGCCTAAGGCGACCGACATGTGTAGTGAGGGCTCTCCGCACAGCCCCTGGACGTTAGGTTACGGTCTCACCTTGATATCGACACTTGGACACATTCACCACTGCATTGCTCGAACACTTTCTGAAAAGATTGTACCGAGCCTCCACGCCACCAAAAGCTGCCATTGGTCATACTCACAAGTAACGGCAGCCAAGTGTTGTAATCCAGGTCGAAATATGAGAAACTTTTTTTATACGGCCACTGAGTACACCTTCTCTTGAAAAACGTTCGTCTAAACGGTAGGAGATATAAAAAATGGTATAACTTATTTTCCATGGTTGCTACTGTACCTTAATATTGAGCAGTCACATCTTTGAAAGTGTTGATGTATTTCTAAATCCTTTCCTTACATAAAAATATTAGAAACATAAAAAATTGTATTTGTAGTAAAGCTAATAGCATTTATTTACCAAAAAAAAAAATCCACCAGACTTGATAATGTCCCATTCTCATTCTATATTTGATTCATATTCTATATTCTATATTTGATTCATAATGTTTCAGTTGCCTCCAATTGCGAGCATGTTTACGAATGCATGCTTCAATAACAGATAAATCACAGAAAAATTATGAATAATTGGTAATCATTGGTGCCAAAATTGAGGTACCTGCTGTAAATTATGCAATAATATTGCAACAATCAGATGTGCATGTTCCACGATGTGTATGTGGCATTATTACGTCCCCTGATTATTGCACTGACTATCAAAGACAACGCAAAACAAACCATATACCATGAAATTAAAAAAAAAAAAAGAAAATTAAAAAAAAAAAATAAAGAAACGAAACAAATCAAACAACAAATAAAACAGACTATGGAGAAACTAGAGTAGGCTCTCGCCACCATCAAACTGGTTATTCCCGGTCACGACAGAGAGCCAGTGGCGTACCTAAGGGGTGGGGGATGGGCGGTAGGAGCGGCCGGCCCCGGATGTCACCCGTATGGGAGTGACACCCGACTTCAAGTGTACTCAGATTGCTTTTCAAAGTAAAGGCATCAGTCAGTTATAAAAATAAACTCATTTCGTGATTGAGGTCGTATTGTAAAAGAGGCAATAGGTCTTGCTGAGAGAAGACGGCGACATTCCAATAGAAAGAGGAATTCGACGTGAAACAAATGGATGGTGAACCGACCACCGATGCAGAACACTCAGTAAGAGCAGAACATCAAAAGGACATGTTGGATAATCTTGTCTGAATCAGTACTCAATTCTGAAGAAAATCAAAGTCAATACAAGATGTCGCCTCATTATTCGAGGTTGTGCAGTCAAATACTTTGCTTTTGGCAAACAACGAGGAGTTGAAATTAGCTGTGTCAAAATTTACTGGTTTTTATGATGACGTATCAGAAGCAGAACTCCTCTTAGAATTTACAATGCCTAGAAGACATTTAGAAGCTTCAGATGTTACAGTTTCCAATTGGGTGTGTTTAGACTTCTCAAAATTCACTGTGAAATGTGATTGTACAGTCTCTCTTATAAAGCTTATGCTCTCTCTAAAGTTATTTGCGACAATTGGCGTATCAGTTGCTTCGTGTGAGAGGAGCTTTAGTGAACTGATATTAATTAAAAGCTACTTGCGAACCATAGTGGGCAACGTGAGGCTAAATTATCTTACCATGTTAACTATCGATAATGTATCAACATTAATTTTGAAGATGTGATTTCTGAGGTCGCAGCTGTTAAAACTAGGAAGAAATTTTAAGTGTATCTTCCTTCAGTTGTTAGTATTCCGAAGAATTTATACTAATGTAGTGTGTATAATACTGTTTCATAATTTACAATAAAATAATATTAATGTATTGTAAACTGCAGTTTAATGATTTAGTTGTATTTATTTTTGAAGTTTTCCATGATCCATCGCTTATAATCTATCCCCATGAGTAAAGAAAGCTTTCAAATTGAATTTAAATACCGTCAGGCAAATAGCATCAAATAATGACTACCCCCTACTACCTTGGAAGATTCTATAAGGCACAAAAAACAAAAACATGTCTCTTCGTTTGTTTACCCTGTTATTAACAACCCAAAATCTCAAGATAATAGTAAATGGTGCACAATCACATATTTAGGTAAGGTTTCTGTTAATATGACCAAGAAACTCAAATCAGGAAATTTCAAAACATCATATTATACACACAACATCATTGGTCACTTTCTGCCCACGGTAAAGATAACCCTCTAGCCTTGGAAAAGAGTGGAATATAAAACTGCAACTGTGGTAAATTCTACACTGGCCAGTCAAGCAGAGCAATCTGTACTAGACTAAAGGAACGCCACAGAAGTTGGAAACTTAGGCAAGGAAAATCTACATTTGCGGACCACCTGTTAACAGAAGGCCACAGTTATGTAACACGTGAAGTCCTACAACATGTACAAAAAAGGCATAAAAATGAACTTCTTTGAAATAATGGAAATTAACAAACATATATATACTTCCCCAAACGTGGTACTGAATGATCAGATAAAATTCCCCTACTCACCACTTCTGTCTGCAGAACCTAATCATAACCCTGTGCAGACAATGTAAACTACATCTGCTACTCAATTGTCTCATGCCTCTACTACTGTTTCATAGCTATGTTATAAGAGCCTTGTGTAGTAACAACTGTTTGGCTGCTTATCAGGTACAAGATTATCGTGTAATCACAGTTGTTTTGGCTGCTTATGTGATGTAAACTGTAATGTATTATTTTACTAATAACCATAGTTTAATTTAACGAATTATAATTTTAACATATATTTACTGATGTTGCATACAAATTCGTCACATGCTTCCATGTTCCAGACATTGGATCTGCTTAATATAATTTTATGATCAATATCTTTCATCCAGTTCCTATTGTTTCACTTTATATTTTTTTTTAGGATAACGCCATAATTTATTATATAGTCACATATTTTATCAATGTCAGGAATTACAACCAAAGCTTGAATTGTAATAATTTCCCGCAGGTTAGCCATAAACCAAAGCACTACTTATATATCAACCAACTTAATGTCTTTGATACTTAAACTTGTAATGTCCTGATCATGACTTAACAGCCGAAAATCGGTTCGTAAACCAATAAGTTCGCAGAATATCGCACAGTTATCTTGTGTGTTTGATTTATAATTTAAAGTTTTTATTCGTGGGGTGACATCGCCAAGAACCGCCCTGGGTGCCACCCATGCCATTGCAGAGATCAAACGTAATTATCTCAGTCAATTTCTGTCTCTGATGCCCGTCTTCTATGTCTGAACTGTGAATGCAAATATACGGCATACAGGGAGCATATATATATATATATAGGGGTTTTTCCAAGTTGAACTGGCTACTGCGAATTCTGGATGTAGCTTTATCCTATGTGGTAGGATTTGCTGCTAAATATACTACTAGACTTACTACACATACCATTTTCACCGTTTCAAAAATTATGTGAGCAGGAATTTGACATGTTTCAAAAGTTTAAACGTGTGGTTGGCAGTTGTAAAGTACAGTAGTAAGCATGGAAATTATGTTTCAACATTTTTTATTTATATTCTACTGCTTCGACGATTTATGCTCAGGAAAGTAACAACCGCGTTTTCTTAGGGTTCATATGGACAAATAATTGTATGGGCGCATATAAAAGAAATTCGTGGCAGATATTGCTACATACACTTCAAAATATTCTAAGTCTATTCGGAATCGATGAGTGACATTTGGGTAGCATTCCTTGTCAGATAGATCGCGCTTCTTCCCCATTCTAGACACGGACCAAACGCTCCCTGATACTATACGTAGCGTATATGTTTCTGACCAGCTGTCACTCAACGTCAGGTGATACTGCTATTATCAGGACAACGTGAAACGTACGTTGGCGACAGTTGGCTCCTTCAAGTCAGGTTCAAAACCCGGTTCTCTAAATTCTTTTCCTTGAAACGAACTTCGCATTAATTCCACCGAATCCCATGTGACATTTGAGGCATCTCTGTATCACTCACGTGTTGATCTAACTTACCGCAACTACTCTAGCAGCTCGTCACTCAATTGTTTCTACATCCTTCTTAAATCAGCTATCCTGGGTAACCCAAACACTCGACCAGTACTTGTGAATCGCTCTCCCTTTACAGACGGGACATATTTTTACAAAATTCTTCCTATAATACGATGCCGCCTTTGCCTTCTTCACAAGAATCACGATGTGCATGTTCTATTTCACATCGCTTCCCGATGTTCGCCTAGATATTCAAGCGGCAAAGAAGTAATTCTGAGTGGTAATATTACTGAGTTTGAAAGCTTCTTGTTGTAAGTTTAAGTGAAAGTGAAAGCTTTATGAAAGTTTGTTAAGTGAAAGTTTCCTATTCTTATTAAGTCTTTCTATTAAAATCAAGGAGTTTCTCTAATCATATGTGCGCAACGGATTTAACAAACAAAATTAGGCCCTGTAAGTAAAACAATCTGTACTTCTGTGAACATTATTTCTGACAGTCAGATTCAGTGGCATGTAAGGACTGATTACTTAACTGGTACGTGCACATTTACATTTAAAAAGAATTCTTTTTCTCAAATAAATAAATAAATACATACATACAATAAATAGAATAAAAAACTCAACACGTACCATACAACAAAATCAAAAATGACACAATCAGGAACATGAGGGACGAGGTTGAGGTGAAAGAACAAAAATTAGTAATCATTAAGTTATTTATTGAATTAATGAAACATACCTTTGTTGAATGTTCAATATAATACAATGGTTTTATACAATTCCGTTCTATACAAATATTCTCTTCCTTTTGATACAGAATCCACTGTCCAATATAACACGTTTGTATTCATAAATATAGAGTGAAATAAATTAAATTCAGTACAATCATTGTTGAACCATTCAACCTTAATACACAACACAGTTTCCATACGTCTGTCAGCTAGACTAGCCCCCAATCGACTCTTCTGCTAAACAGCTCACTCTCTACTACTCGCCTCAGCGGTCAATGAAGCTGCTGTAGCGAGGATGCTACATCGCAGTTGCAAAGACATTATGATGTACTGTAGTTACAAACATCGACTGAGATTATCGATCATCGATGACTTTCACATATAAAATAAAGCTATAATTCGGATACACGTTCAGATTCACCAAAAAATCCATGAATAATGAACTTCAGCCTATGGCTGCCTTCTTTCAAGTTGTTTTACGACTCAAAAACACTAACTTACTTTTTACAGCGCACTGCCATCAGTCACGCCAGTGAGAATTTTCCCTAAGTTGTGCAGTTACTAAACAACAACACCCTCTCCTACATGACAGCATCAATAGCGAAAAGCAGTAGTTTTGTGTTCATCCTGTTCGTCAGATTATTAACGAATATTTTCATGGACAATCCTGACGAGATACTGCTGTTTAATGAACCCGTCATCGATGACAAAGTACAAGGTTTTATTAAGAAGTCTCCGAGCGACTCACTTGTCTGTGAGTCTATTCCGAATGCTCTAACCTAAATTTACAGTCTGCCGTGGAGAAACGAGTTAAACGCATTTAGAAAGTCTAGGTAGTAACACTGCCTACTATCAGCAGATAATGCCGAGGTCGGATGGCTTGCTTGCCTCGATAATAACTTAGCCGTACCATAGCTGCAGCCACAGCGGAGGGGTACCTGTGGAGACACCAGACCAACTTGTGGTTTCTGAAGAGCGGTAGTAGTCTTGTCTCTGGTTGGAGAGGCAAACTCCTGAATTTTTTATTTGGCCGTGCAACATTGACCAGCATGACACTGCCATACAGGTTCTGCCAAAGGATGAAATCAAGGGGAAAGTACTTTATTGAGGGAATGCAGCTGAAATGCGGGAATACATGATAATGGCTCCTCTTGAGTAAGTATTTAGGAGGTAAAATAATTTCTCATTCAAATCCCATCGCAGGATCATCAGAAACATGTACCAGGAAAATCACAACTGTCGTTGGAAGCTCCGTGGAAGGATGAACAAGACTTGTGGTCGGGTTGGTGTAGCTGTATACGTATAGAATCCGATGGGGAGGGGGGGGGTGGAAGCAGGAGTACGTCTAATCATTAGTAATGGATTAAGAATATAGGTAAGGGAGTTTGTAGTAAAGACAGACACGAATGACGAGACGTTAAACTCCTCCTACAGACATGAAGCCAACACCCACGACAGTTGTTGCGCTCAGAATAATAAATAGCAAATCGCAGCTGCCCTCGAATATTAAGATAGAAGCGTGACTGTGCACACTTGCCGTCTACCTTTCCAGTGTCAAGAATCAAACTTATTGGGACACGCCAAAGCTCTCATTTTCAACTTTTAAAATTGGTATGGAAACCTCTCTTTACTTTCTGTCCGCTACAAGTTCATGACGTAGTCATATGACATATTTAACAAATGTGATTTCCGAATCTCCAAAACAAGAAAAGAAAAAGGTGTGGAAGGCAACTGAATGGTTAATAAGCAAAATAAAGTTTTGCAGAAATTATGCAAATCGTATGTAACAAAAATTTCTATATTGGTTCCAGAACAATTAGAGAAATTATTGATAGATGTGAAGCATTGAATTAAAATTTGTGGTGCGGCCGGGAATCGAACCCTGACCTCCATGCTTCCTAGGCAGACGTCTTAACCGTTAGACTACCACACCACTAACGATTAAGGCGCCTCGGAATAGTCTATGTACGATTTCCCTCCACAACACAAACTTCAATTCAGCTTCTTTGTTCCAAAGATAATTGCCACTACTGCCAAGGCTCTCCATGCAGCGGAATAGCACCTCAGCAATGGACATGGTGGAACAATCCTGTTACGGTGATATAAGTATCAATTAATTCAATTAATTTTAATTCAATGCTTCAGATCTATCAATAATGTCTTTGACATATTAGAGACGTAAATCCGTCTCAGGGATTCTTTAATTGTATTAATTGATAATTAGAGAAATGCTGTCAGTTAACTGATTTAACTTGGGTGTTTCAAGATTTTTCTCTCTATTTGAAGGATACATTGTAAGTGAAATTTTATGGGTTTGGTGATTACAATAAGCGCTATGCATATTTGTTTAATTTAATACAGGCATATAAAAAGGATAGACTGGTCAGAGACGAAATCAGGTACAAGTTACAAATATCATGTTACGGTGAAGAATGAAGCAAATTCAATCTGTCAGAAGGCATTCCTGAACGTATTTGGTATTACTGTACGTCGGATTATAACGGTTCGAGGTAATAAGCTTGTGTGTTTTAAACCTTACGTTACTTAGGTCATGTGCTACACTGCTTGTTGGCCCAGAAAAACAGAATGCTATGCGACATACGTTGTACTCATTTCGTATGTTGCCTGTTACCATTATGAACGTATTAGAGCATCAAACCGAAAGAAAGCTGCTATTGCGAAAGCTATCATTTAACCATCGTTTACAGCAGAAAATGTTTGTGCATCACCTTCAGTTGTTGACAGATGACATGAGGATCTCATACAAACATATTACTTAGAATTATTGTTGAAGCCAATAAATCTGTAAAAAATCACATTCGCTGTTTCTCAAAATACGCTTCGCTATACTTTCGATCTAAGAAATCCAATAGGACATACCAACCGAGGAAATGTACACAGTTTATGTTAAAGAATGAAGTAAAAATATTTACAGAATCTGATCAACAGCAAAACGTACACTTGTAGAGCTTTGTACATATCGTGAGGTGTTTAATACGTGCTTCAACATAGGTTCTAAGTTACTTTTAGCATATACTTGCAAGATGTGTAATGACCTTGTGCTCAGCCCTGAACCATCGGTTACAAAACAACTGCACTAAGTTCAAGTAACAGCTGTGAAGGCAATGAACCAAGTAAAAATAGTGCTCTTCAACAAACAATTTCAGTGCTAATGACCTCATCATATGTACTAACTCTTGCGCTAGACAAAACAAATTTCTGATATTGTTACTCTTTGGATTTACTTGGCAACAATGGATGTTTCTGACTCTATAACACACAGATTTTTCGCACCAACAGATTCCTTCGTGGCTTCAGATAGGGATTTTTCAGTTACTGAGAAGAAGAAAAGAAAGATGCAGTGTATATACCTTATACATTGGTGTGATGATACTGCAGGAGCAAGGGTAAGAAAAAAAAGTTTCGGTATTAATCAAATCACCGTAGAACACCTTATTAGCGCACATAATGGTGTTACTTCTAACATTGAAATTAGAAAAGGAATCGATACTGGCGGTGATTCTTAGTTTTCACCTAAGTTACTTCCGTTCGTGTGGAACATGATAATCCTGATATTGCTAAATTTGGCACTTAACAAATTTGTAGAAATGCCTTGGTCGCAAAATACTTCATCTTGTATGACGCGTTTCGGAACTCCATAGTCTAATACAAACTGTAGTAACAAAAAAAAATTAAACAACGTCTGAGTACATTTAGGTCCACAGTAGGAAAAAGAAATACAAGAAACATGACAATCTACCAGGCAGTTTCCCCTTTCATTCCTTTTATGATGTGGTAAAGGAAATTATTGAGATATTTAAAGGGGGGAAAAGTTGATTCTGTTGACGAACAGAAATTCAGTGACAGGAAAAAAAGAGGAGAGAGAAAAATAGTGGATGAATGTGGACTGGGGAAAAGTAATGAAAGAGGAAGCCACCTTTCAAGGTTTTTCATAGAGCATAATCAATGACACTTTGTTAAAGATTAATGAAAGGAGATTGTGCACGTAGAAGAGACTAGGATACGTCTAGTTCATATTGAATGAAACGATGGAAAGTTAAACACTAGAAGATGAATGGGTAAAGATGAAATACCATAGGTAAAAAGGATCATATAGATAAAAATAAAGGTACTAAATTTAAATGATGAAAGGAGACAAATGAGAAAGGAGAAAAAGAGGCAGACAAACCAGAATTCAGACGGATACGGCATGAGATTGATAGACAGTACAAAGTGAATAACCAGGAATGGCTGGAGATGAACTTGGGAAAAGGTGACTCGTCAACAGGAAAATGTGAGGTTTCTCACTCTTGTCTATATAATAACATTCATTTCACCATTTGCATATAGAAATCAAACAAGTACTCCAGCGTATGAACTGTCAGTGAGAGACTTTGTGCAGGGCGGCCTGGCAGTCCTCGACGGGAACGAGGCCTGGGAATCACACTCGTGGAAACAGAATCAGCAGGGCGTCCCGTCGCTGGAGCAGACGTTGAAGCCACGAGGGTCTCTTGGCTTCGCGGAACACTGTTTCCGAGAACGCTCCAGGGGCGGAAGGGAAACGCGAGAATGGCAATTCCCGCCAAAAGTTGTTATATTGCCGCGTGCGCAGAAACGCAGGTCAGTGATAGTCCAACTCTGGGTATTACACCGGACTCCACGTTAATTACAGCATGTGCTTCACAATTGGCACTCGCCGGAAGCAAGGAGTCCAGATTGGCCAGAACGAGTAGAGGTGGTAGGAGGTTGACTTGGGAGGACACAGTAGACTTCTGGCAGAGAAGGGGATTCGTATTTTCAGTCTGTTGGAGGAAAGATATTGGTGCCTTCGTTCTGATAGAGAGAAGAACTTAATGTTGGTCGGGTTTGGTACTTAGACTTCGGTCTGACTTCAGTTAGTTTTTGTGAAGACTTGGAGACCACGTTGGGCTTAACTCTACTGGCAGTTAAGCAGTCAACCAAATGTGGCGTATCGCATTGACGCAAGGGCATAGTTTGTGTCAGTCTGCCGATACCCTGTCTCGTGCTTCCCTTGTCTTGACAGGACGTGTGAGTTATGTATAGGACGGCAGACAAGTCCGCCAGTTAGGAATCTGCCTACCGAGCGCGCGACTGCTCTCACTACTGTACTACAGACAGCAGCCTTCCGCCGCACACCAGTACGACGCCGGCGACGCCGCCGCACGCCTGCAACCGCACGGTGTCACGTATACGCAGCGCGGCGTTATATTAAGGAACGTAGTGCGCTCTTCCCGTCAAGTCGTATGAATGACGCTTGTAAGGATCTGCACAGGTCAAGCTTAAGAATCATTCCACGATCACTGACATTTTGCACTCCCTACTTTCCCAAGTGAAGAAATAAGACCCTGTTTTAGTCGTCTTTTAATTTTAATATTTTTGTGAATAGATTCTGTGCCCAATTTATTTAAATAAAGTAAACAAACCAGTAAGTACATAATTTTGGAAATATTTTTGTTCCACTTATGGGAAACAACTATCTTAATTTAAAATTGTATATGAACAAAATTCTAGAGTGCAAATCTTTTTAAATTTTTTTTTTTCGATTAGTTTCGGTTCTATTTGAACCATCTTCAGGAAATTAAGCTCCATTGATGTTGTGGAGCTGGCAGGAGACTTGGAGCATTTTAGTGCATCTAGTGCGTCTAGTGACACACTAGAAGGCTCCAAGTCGCCTGCCACCTCCACAACATCAATGGAACTTAATTTCATGAAGATAGTTTAAATAGAACCGAAACTAGTCGAAATTTTTTTTAAAATTTGAACTCTAGACTGTTGTTTATATACAGACCAGTAATTACTTACGGTAATCATTTGTCAGCCTCTTCCACCATTAAGAGTAATACATGTATTTTAACCCCCCGAGCAGCAGACTACCGCTCAGGTCCCACCCTCTTCCTTAGAAATTTAGCTTTGAATCATCGTCCTAGAGTAAGCTCTCCCAATTAAGAGGTTGTTTGGAGAAGAGAAAAGCAGTCATCTGGACGTAGCATTCAGATCATGAACCAATGCATTTAAGAAGGAAAATCTTAAAGATGTAAGGGGTAATATATAGTATGTTATTTTACACATAGAAGGGCAAATGTATGAAAATGAGACATATGAAACCGCAAGAATAATTTGTTAATGATAATTCGCCTCGGTTCGACAGTGATAGAGTGCCAGACTACAAATCCAAAGATCGCAGGTTCGGTCCCCGCCAGGTCCTAGGATTTTTATCTGTCACTTTCCACTTCTTTCACCTCTGGCGGTATTGATCATGTGAAAAATGCCGAGTAGCACCGTGGTTCGGAACCCACGTTAAACTGTAGGTCCCCCTATAACTGGCTGGGTAAGTCAGTTCGGAGGAAGGCGCGGCATACCACCTCAAAACAGGACCATGCCTAGTAAAGCGCTGTGGTGTTCAAACCAATCTTCGGATCGTTGACTGCTTTACCTTTTTACCTTAATTAAAGTTATAGCGGCGTGGAGCACTGACATTTGATTCGTGATGCAGGTGAGTATTTGTTTGCTTAGTGGAATGATATGAAGTAAGTGCGTTGATATTTATAAAGAAAACTTTCAATCTAGTTGAAGGAGAATTACCGCCCGCTAAAGTGACTGCCACGGACAGAGGTTACGCACTGAATACAAATGATCTTTATATTTAGTGTGTCAGTGTGTACGTTTCTATTACATTTTGGTACAATTTAGATGAAAATTTGCACATTCGACTTTCAGAATAATAGGAACATCACTATATAAGATTTCATATGGAGAATGGCGGAGGGTACCTTAAAACACACCGATATCAATCTGACGATTTTCATGAAATTTTTAACACTTCATCTTCAAATAAATTGGAACATCACTTTTCACATTATGTTTCATACAGTACATCGCTAAGGGTAACTTCGACACGTAACAGTTCAAAGATTTTTTTTTTTTATTTTTTTTACCGCTACAGAGAGAGCAGTGGCAGGCCAGCCGGCGCTGCTAGATCGCGCTGGCACCGTCCACCCACCCCCACAACAATTGCTACATAATATTAAACTCTTACTCTTCTTCTTTTTTATTTTTTATTTTATTTTACTTTATTTTATTTTATTTTATTTTTATTTTATTTTATTTATTTATTTTTTTTTTTTTTTTTTTTTTTTTTGTATTAAGCCAACTTCAATGAAAGAAACGACGAATAAACAGCAAAAACTAGTAGAAAACGTCAAAACTAAATTTCCTTCGTTTAAAAATGATACTAAAGCCGTTGAGCGTTTGCAGCAGTACAGAGAGAATCAGCAACTTTGACAAATCACCAAATAGGTAAGGTAGCAGCCTAATAGCCACCCGTGAAGACCGCAGCTCAGAATACTACAGCAAATGCCCTCTTACCGCTGTCGCTATTATCATTAGGTTATATGTATTATGTTTTTTACAAGAATGTCGATATTATTTGAACGTAAATTTTATCTTATTCTAAGGCAGCATAACTTCTGCTTATGATGCTTCTCATTTATGGATTTGAAAAACACGAAAACATTGTGAAGGTAATTATGAACAATAACGATAGGTAAAGTTATCCATTTTATACTTTCATTCTTCTGTTTGCAACATTTTCATATTCCATGTGTTAGACATTATGAATCTTTATTTGACTTTACCCTATCCCCAATCTTTCAAACACAATGTTTAACATGTTTCCAAAATTTTTCTTGTAATTCTTATAATTACACATTTTGTGATATTCACACTGCAAGTACACTAGAAAATCGATAGTACTTTCTGTTCCCAGCCTGTTGACCACGTAATTTACATAATGACCCAGTAGCCAGTGCACGGCGTTGTTCTTTGATTCTGGGAAATAACGTTCTTGTGGTCTATGAAGCAACGTTATCAATATAGCCGCTGGTGAAGTCCTCGTAATCAATGCTATATTTTCTTGAACCCATTTCCAAATCTGTATATTGCCGTTGCAAGTGTATCTATGTATAACTGTGTCGACTAGATGGCATTTTCTACACAAGTTGGTGTCGCTGATGCCGATATCATACAACCTTTCATTCGTGCTACTTATGTTGTTGATAGCCTTATACCAAGCACTTTTCACATCTGACGAAAGGGTATTAGAACTAATATTTCTCCAGATGGTGGTCCTTTGAACACCACAGTGCTTTACTAGACATGGTCCTGTTTGGAGGTGGTATGCCGTTACCTTCCTCCGACCTTTAAACTGACTTACCCAGCCAGTTGTAGGGGACCTACATTTTAACGTGGGTTCCTAAACACGGTGTTACTCGGTATTTTTCATATGAGTAATACTGCCAGAGGTGAAAGAAGTGGAGAGTGACAGATAAAAATCCTAGGATCTGGCGGGGATTGAACCCACGACCTTCGGATTAATAGTCTGGTACTCTACAACTGTGCAATCGAGGCGCGTCAGAATGAAGTATATTACTAAAATGTTCAAATGTTTGTAAAGCTTATGGGACTTAACTACGGGGTCATCAGTCCCTAAACTTACAAACTACTTATGAACTACTTACGAACTAGGACGCCACAAATATCCATGCCCGAGGGGGGATTCGAACCCCCGACCGTAGTGGCCGTGCAGACCGTGACTCCTCGGCCACCGCGGCCGGCAAGTAGATTACTGTCTACGCATATATACTACGGAGACGAAAGCGGAGATGGGAAACAGAGGAGGGGAAGATCGACAGGCAGACAAATGGAAGGCTACTAAGACCGCAATAAATAAATAAATACCGAGGGAACGTCACGTTTTCAGATAGTTATTTAAATAAATACAACCGTAGTAAAATTTCACAATATACTGTTTCACTGTTACACAGTAGCAAAATTTCTTTCGTCATCCCGTTACCAGCAATATATCTTTACATCACGCACAATAACTGAAGCAAGTGGTGCCTATCTAGTACACTCGAAGTGGCAGGTGGTTAAGCGTTGCTCAACCTCTAACTGCGGTGACTTGGTGGTGCTATCGGTCACGAGGCCAACGGCCTGTTTTTTAAGCGGGTTTGTAAGACGACAGTCAACAATGTTATCTTTCTTGAAGCTTAAGATAGAGCACAAGTGGAAAGCAGACAGAGCACACGATAAACGTTCGTAGTGAAAAGAACGGCTTTACTGAGCACACAGAAAGCTCACAAAGAAAAGGTTAAGTTTTTTATATAGTAAGTTGTGTAGTTATATGAGCAAATTCTTTTTTAACGTAAGTTTCCTGCCTGTAAGGAACAACGTCAAAAAAGTCATATGTGTGCTATAATATAAACACTATAGTTTTGTTACTGGATAGAAAAAATGTATTTTGTACATCTTTTGAAATATTGGAAAAATGCCCTTTCAGGTACGAAGTCCAGAACAATTGCAAAATGTGCACGTTTTATAGTCAAGTACCAGTGAATACAAAGTCTATATTTTCCTTTTTGCCCATAATCTAGCAAGTGAGCAAATCTTTTATTTGGCACATCATTTACTGTTACAGGAGACACTGTTTCTTCTTCTTCTGGACTGTCGGTCCATTCCCGGCAACCTCATCTAGCAAACATCGATCCATTTTCAGTGTCCAAGAACTACTTATCACTTTTACATAACTCCCGATCAAGGCTTCCTCTTACCGTTTATAAGCAGCTTTCCTCGCATAAAAACGGAATAAAGCCCAAAATCAAAAGAAACTAGTACAAATATGTTTGCAACGTCTGCTAAGGATTAAGATGTCGTGAAATGTTTTGCTAGAGACAAAGTAATATCGCTATTATGAACTAAAAAGCGACTCCTGGAACTATTTTTGCCAAAGTTACGATATGTGACTTGTTGTTGTTGTTGTTGTTGTTGTGGTCTTCAGGCATCACGCTGCTCTCTCATGAGCAAGCCTCTCCGCCTCCTCATCTACGAATAAAAACGGCTACATCCTTTTGAATCTGCTTACTGTATTCGTCCCTCGGTCTCCCTCTACGATTTTTACCCCACATACTTCCTTCCCTAACCCTACGTTGACGAGTCTGTTACTAGCAATACATTTATATCGGTAAGTTTAAAGTTGTCATACTTTTGCCACCACCTGTAAGACTTATAAATAAGAGTGCATCTCTGTCTAAGCTCTCGGTTGTAATGTGCAATTGTTCAGTCGTTATGCTAAGTTATTATGCTCAGTGTCACGCTCAGTTGTATTTTAGGTCTTGTTTCGTGTGTTCCATAAATATCAACATGGTAGCCAAGGTCTGTGGTTATTAGCTACGAAGTAGTTTGTTATTCTCTGAAAATAGGAACTGCTGCAATTCCACATGACATCTGAAAAATGCGACGCAACACCGACTGCGTCCTGGAATGCCGGCTGATCGTCTGGTTCTGACCAATCCTGCTCCCTTTGCTTCGAATGGTCAGGCAGCAAAGGTTGTCACTGATTGTCTGTACCGTTGTATTCATATAAAGAAATCAGTACTAGGAACACACAAATTTAAATGAAATAGCCATCTCCACGTTCAATATAAAATCCTGACAATAAAGTAATCACTTTACAAATAATTGAAACATACCTGTATCATCACTGGTCGTCTGTCGCTGTCTCCACATTCCAAGAAGTTCCTTCTCACATGTCCATCTACTAAATAAATGTTCTTCCTGACGAATGAATTTTTCAGCGTCACTCCCTGAAAAAGATTAATATGTGAAAGATCGTACCTCTTCTGAAAACGCCATAACCAAGCATGGATCGAAAGATCCAACAACTTTTTTTTTTTTTTTCAGCAACTGTTTGAGAAACGATGCCAGTAAATTCTTATACTTGCCTTCCCCACTCCCAAATTATATGCTTTATTCGTCATTCTTTCTCAGCATTCAAATTAGTTTTCATACTCGTCAGAGCTACCCCCATGAACCACAGACATTGCTGAGGTGGAGTGGCTTGCGTGCCTCAACGATGCAGATAGCCGTACCGTAGGTGCAACCACAGCGGAGGGGTATCCGTGGAGAGGCCAGACAAACGTGTGGTTCCTGAAGAGGGGCAGCAGCCTTTTCAGTAGTTGCAGGGGCAACAGTCTGGATGATTGACTGAGCTGGCCTTGTAACATCAGCTAATGTGGCTTTGCCACACAGTTACTGCGAACGGCTGAAAGCAAGGGGAAACTACAGCCGTTACTTTTCCCGAGGACATGCAGCTCAACTGTTTGAAAATATGATGATGGCATCCTCTCGGGTAAAATATTCCGGAGGTAAAATAGTCCCCCATTCGGATCTCCGGGCGGGGACTACTCAGGAGGATATTATCATCAGGAAAGACAATACTGGCATTCTACGGATCGGTGCATGGAATGTTAGATCCCTTAATCGGGTAGGAAAATTAGAAAATTTAAAAAGGGAAATGGATATGTTGGAGTTAGATATAGTGGGGATTAGTGAAGTTCGGTGGCAGGATGAACAGGATTTCTGGTCAGGTGAGTACAGGATTATAAGTACAAAATCAGTTGGGGGTATCACAGGAGTAGGACTGATAATGAATAAGAAAATAGGAATGCGGGTAAACTACTATGAGCAGCACAGTGATCGCATTATCATTGTCATGATAGATACGAAGCCAACACCAACAACAGTAGTACAGGTTTATATGCCAACTAGCTCTGCCGATGATGAGGATATAGAAGAAATATATGAGGAGCTAAAGGAAATTATTCAGACAGTTAAGGGAGAGGAAAACTTAATTGTGATGGGAGACTGGAATTCCGTAGTAGGAAAAGGAAGAGAAGGAAAAATAGTAGGTGAATATGGACTGGGTAAAAGGAATGAAAGAGGAAGCCGCCTGGTAGAATTTTGCACGGAACATGATTTAATCGTAACAAACACGTGGTTTAAGAATCACAAAAGAAGGTTGTATACTTGGAAGAGACCAGAAGACATTGGAAGGTATCAGATAGATTTTATAATGGTAAAACATAGATTCCGGAACCAAGTTATAAACTGCAAGACATACCCAGGGGCAGATATAGACTCTGACCATAACTTGTTAGTCATGAACTGTAGGCTGAAACTGAAAAAACTGCAGAAAGGTAGGAAAATAAGGAGATGGGACCTAGATAAATTGAAGGAACGTGATGTCCTGGAGAATTTCAGAGGGAGATTTAGGCAAGAACTGACAGAAACAGGGGGAAATAAAACAGTAGAAGAGGAATGGGTAGCATTGAGAGATGAAATATTGAAGGCAGCAGAGGACAAAATAGGTAGAAACGCAAAACCTACAAAAAATCCTTGGATATCACAGGAAATACTAAATTTAAGTGGTGAAAGGAGAAAATATAAAAATGCAGTAAATGAAACAGGCAAAATGGAGTACAGACGACTAAAAAATGAGATTGACAGGAAGTGCAAAATGGCTAAGCAGGAGTGGCTAGACGCCAAATGCAAATCTGTAGAAGAATGTATAAGAAGGGGAAAAGTAGATACAGCCTACAGGAAAATAAAAGAGACATTTTGGGACAAGAAAAACGGCTCTATGAATATCAAGGACACTGATGGAAAACCAGTTCTCGGCAAAGAAGGGAAAACTGAAAGGTGGAAAGAGTACATAGAGCAGCTCTACAAAGGAAACGAACTTAGAGACGATGTTGTAGGAAGGGCAGAGGAAGTAGATCAAGATGAAATAGGAGATACTATACTGAGAGAGGATTTTGACAGAGCCTTGAAAGACCTAGGTCGGAACAAGGCCACAGGAGTAGATGACATACCCTCAGAGCTACTGAAGTGTCTGGGAGAGCCAGCCATGACAAAACTATTTGAACTGGTGTATAGGATGTATGAGACAGGCGAAATACCCTCAGACTTTAAGAAAAATGTAATAATCCTCATTCCAAAGAAATCAGGCGCAGACAGGTGTCAAAATTACAGAACCATCAGTTTGATAAGTCATGGTTGAAAAATTTGAACACGAACTATCTACAGGAGAATGGAAAAGCTGGTAGAAGCTGACCTCGGGGAAGATCAGTTTGGATTCAGGAGGAACGTAGGGACCAGGGAGGCAATACTCACTTTACGTCTTATCTTAGAAGATAGATTAGGGAAAGGCAAACCTACATTTTTAGCTTTTGTAGATTTGGAGAAAGCATTTGACAATGTTGACTGGAAGACACTCTTTCAAATTCTGAACTCAGCAGGAGTGAAATACATGGAAAGGAGAGTTATTTACAACTTGTACAAAAGCCAGACCGCAGTTATTAAACTCGAAGGGCATGAAAGGGAAGCATCAGTTGGGAAGGGAGTAAGACAGGGTTGTAGCCTTTCTCCGATGCTATTCAATTTGTACATCGAGCAGGCGGTGAAGGAAAGCAAGGAAAAATTTGGAATAGGGATTACAGTTCAGGGGGAAGAAATACAAACATTGCGTTTTGCTGATGACATTGTAATTCTGTCAGAGACAGCAAAGGACCTGGAAGAGCAGTTGAATGGAATGGACAGTGTGTTGAAGAGAAAGTATAAAATGAACATTAACAAGAGCAAAACAAAAATAATGGAATGCGGTCTTAGAAAATCAGGTGATGCTGAAGGAATTAGATTAGGTAACGAAACAATGAAGGTGGTAGATGAGTTTTGTTACTTGGGTAGTAAAATAACATGCGATGGTCGCAGTACAGAGGATATAAAATGCAGAATGGCAATGGGAAGAAAAGCATTTTTGTAAAAGAGAAATTTGCTAACATCGAATATTAATTTAAGTGTAAGGAAGTCTTTTCTGAAGGCATTTGTGTGGAGTGTTGCCTTGTACGGGAGTGAAACATGGACGATAAGCAGTGCGGACAGGAAGAGAAGAGAGGCTTTTGAAATGTGGTGCTACAGAAGAATGCTGAAGATTAGGTGGGTAGATCGCATAACTAATGAAGAGGTACTGAACAGAATTGGTGAGAAAAGGAATTTTTGGCATACCCTGACCAAAAGAAGAGATCGCTTGGTAGGACACATTCTCAGCCATCGAGGAATCGTAAATTTAGCATTGGAGGGAAGTGTGTGGGGTAAAAATCGCAGAGGGAGACCAAGAGACGCGTATAGTAAGCAGATTCAAGTGGATGTGGGTTGCCGTTCTTATGAGGAGATGATAAGGCTTGCTCAGGATAGAGTAGGGTGGAGAGCTGCATCAAACCAGTCTCCGGACTGAAGACCATAACAACAACAACTCGTCAGAGGCAAAAAGTTATAAAACTGATAAACAAAAGCTTGACTATAATAAACTGCAGACAGTAGGTCCTCCACAATCAGCTAGAATATATATCTTAATATATATAAAACTTAAGATGTTTGTGCCTTACATTTCACTCTGCAGCCAAAACTACACATCGGAAACGAATATTGTTGGTATAGGTTTCATACTCCAATTGTGCACTGTGTTGGTAGATGGTTGATAACGATAAAGACGTGGAAGATATGGGAGTTGAAAGTTACCGACTTATATAAAATTCTACGTGTGGGTGTCAGTATTCTGCACTTCTGCAAAAACTACACAATTGAGACAAACGATCTCTCTGTGTTGTTTTAGAACAAAGTGCATATTGCTGTTTGAAATGTAAAACTACCAAAAGAGATGCCAAAGTGGAAGAAAGCAATTTCTCGTTCTCGATCCTTTTTCGAAAGACGGCGCTTAAAAGTTAATCTACAGACGATGGAAACTTGAAATATTCAGAGGATGTTGATCTTACACTATATGCATCAACGATTTTTCTGTATTCCCATCCCTATAGGGGGGGGGGAATAGGGGATGAACGGTTTTTGTAAATACGTTGCTATTCAGTCAATTTTGAAGCAAGGAATACAAAACTTCGCGTTTAGATTTTTGATTAGAATTTTAAAAATACTCGTTTAGATAATTTTGGAAATTCAATCATTAAGCGGGTGAAATAAGGAAAAATCTTTTAAGGTGCTACCAACAGTATTTTGATGTTAGAAATGCGAAAATTTGGATTTGGAACTATGGTTATAATTTAAAAAAAGAAATGTGTTTCAAGATGTTTTGAATTCTGCCATCAATAGTGGCGAGTTGTATCAAAATAATTGCTTAGGAAAGCATTTTTAAAACTAAATCTATGGAAGTAGAAACAACTAATGCAGACCATCGAGTGTATGTGTGCGAAGCTGCGGGAATTAATCCGGTAAAAAAAAATTAAAAAAAATAAAAATAAAAATAAAAAAAATATCTACCATTATGCTCATACGGAAATTTGTGTTCTATTTCTAAATGTTTTCTTTAATATTCTTTAACACAATCTGAAATGAAACTAATAAGAATAGCATTTTTAACAAAGTTTTTCAGTTCTTAGTGTAAAGAAGAAAAGAATTTTCTAATTTTAGGTCGCTATTTATAGAACGAGTCAGTATCCTCTTATTTGTCTGTGTCAGAATAGACCACTTACAGCATTATAACAACAGTATAGATAAAAGAATGATGTTATTGTCCTACAGTAGTGTCCAGACTGGATATCTGTAATAAAGGAAGCGGCACACGTGTTATCCACGACCTTGTATATCAGTTAGCGAAGAGAAGGAATTTCCTTGTCCATGCAAATCAACTTGCCAAGTGGAAAAAAAGACGCTCGCTTGCGTCATTCGCTAGCTTAAAAAGATGTCAAACCGGTCCACTATTCTTATTTTAACCGGCTCCATTGTCCTCCGTACTGATGAGACGATAAATAGTTATCTTTCTATCTTCCGTCCTTCTTCGTATTAAAATCTAAAAATGAAATGGAATCTCCGTATAGAAAGAAACGAAAATTAAAATATTTGTCAAGACCAAATCAAGAAGTTCCACTTGCATTTTGTTTCATCACATGAAATTCCTAATAGAAATGTTTTTCCTTGGAGCTATGGACTGTTCTTTGAAACAGGAGCAAAGGTCGATCGAAACCACGTAATTACGTCAACTTTCAAAGAAATACGAAATTGAATATTTCAAACAGGAACATTTTCGTAATTGTTAACTTACACATTGAAATATATATAAAACAATCATTGTCAATGTCATTTGAAACTCTTCTGTTGGTTCGTGTTTGCGTTACAAATGTGGGTTGGTGGATCCGCCTTGATGCAAAACACTTTATTTTTATACCGAAACTAGTTTCGACGGAAAACCCGCCATCCGTATTGTTTTCTTTTTCTTTTGTATTTAATATAAAAGAATGCAAAAGGACATATCTACAAAACTGTAAAACGTAATGCAGCATAAAGTGTACACTTCTTTTTCGTTGAATCATTATATAAGGATTCATTTCCGTACCTTTCATCATTAGGCTGTTTTGTACTTCCACGCTGCCTTTGATACGGCGTAGGCCTACAGCATTTCACCTGCAAAAGTATGAGCGTTGCTATTGTTAAAAGTTACTATTGTGAAAAACTGTTTTAACGTGTTTACATCTCGGTTTTGTTTTTATTTTTAGCTGATATTGCAATTTGTGAGAGTATCGATATTATGCTGTGTCAATATGATATCGTACTTACGTTCGTTGCTCGGTCCTCTGAATGGGCTTGATAGATCGTACTCACGTCACAAGGAAACATATTGCGCCCCTGGCAGTTGTTTGAAATTTACGGCATTTTTGCGTGTGTCGTGCCTCGCGAGATGTGTCGTATGTCCCGAGATTGTTTCCGTATCTTTGGCGCGAGTTTTGATAGTTTTGATACTTTGTGTTGTGATTCTGTGTGTGTGTATGTTTTATTGACGCCCTGTGTTCTGTGCTGGTTAATCTAAGGCATTGAAGATTGTTTTGGTGCAAAGTGTTGCGTATTCGTTCATTACGTTTTCGCTTTCCTTTATGGAATTTTGAATGGGATAATTTTCTTCTATCGTGAGTTTTCGGTTTTCGCTATTGCTGTTGTTCATTATTTATAGGTCAGTGTCAATAGTTGTGGGATGGTGGTTTTCTTTTACCAAATGTTATGCAAAGGTTAAATGTGTGCTTTCACTCTTCAGAGCACTTATGTGTTCAGTGCAATGTGTTCTGAAATTCCTCGATGTCTGTCCAATGTAATATCACTGACAGGAGTTACAAGTGAGATGGTATATTCCTGCATTACTGTCTTTGTTTGGAGTTCCTTTTTGTAGTCTTAGTCTTTGTTGAACTGTGCTGTTTCTTTTGAAGGCGATTGGTATACCTTGCTTCTTTAATATGTCTCCAATTTTGTGTACTATCTTATTATTGTATGTTAGTGTGTTCATTTTTTTAAGGTTGTAGTGTTGTGATATGATAACCTTATATTGTCAGTTATACGAATGTCAATGCCGTAGTCTTCAGGTGGCAATTTAACATGCTGAATCCGATCAGTAAACGTTTTTCTTTCTTTTGCTATCTGAGAATTTAAAGTGTTCTTACAAACAGAGTATATGATTCAGGCACTTTCTTACTCTGCCGCCCTTCATCGCTAACCCGAAAGGAAGTAATGTAAAACGTCGTTATCTTTTATTCCAGCCACAAATGTTCAAATGATTGTAGAGCTTATGGGACTTAAATACGGGGTCATCAGTCCCTAAACTTACAAACTACTTATGAACTAGCTAATACTAAGGACGGCACAAATATCCATGCCCGAGGGGGGATTCGAACCCCCAACCGTAGTGGCAGTGCAGACTGTGACTGCCACCGCGGCCGGCATTCCAGCCACATTCTCGGGAAAAGTCCTCTTCACTTCTAGTTTCAAATAGAAACGTACTAGGTACTAATTGTAAAATGTGGACAACAAACAATATATGTCTTTCATAATGTAAATGTAAAATATTGTCACTTTAAAATCGTTGTCGATGAGTGTTCAGTGTACTTCGTTATCGCCGAAGGAAATATTCCTACCTATTTCGAGTTTTTAAAAATGGAAGATTAAAATCAGAGGACGTTCTGATACTAGACTTGCACCGGTCTATAGTAATTCGTTTTTCTAACCTACGTTGGTTGACACTGAGCTAAACTTTCACGAACTCCATAGGCTTCTGATATCGGCTATGATGCCAGTCAGTAACACGGATTTACATATGTCAGTTTACGTACAATTTAAAAACTTTCTTGTGCGTCTAACCTCATTTCACTCGCTATTACACAGTAGCTAAAACGGTTATTACAGTAAGTTACACGCCATCAGACTTTCTCGGAGGAATAATGCATATCCGGTGCACGCGGTTGACAAATAGCGTGATTGTCATATGCGTTTTATGATTTAAGTTCAAATCTAATGTTCAAATGTTTGTAAAGTTTAAGGGACTTATCTGTGGAGTCATCAGTCCCTAAACTTACAAACTATTTATGAACTGATAATATTTATCTCGGGTATGCAGCCGGATACCGTCGTCAACCAGACACGATATTTCAGCAGACCAACTGACTGCCATCTTCAGGTGAGAGCGCAAAACACTAACTCGCCGGAAACTGATAAAGAACGAGAAACAGCAGCCCCTTTATACACTGCTGACGACCCACCGCGCGTGCGCGAAACCAAAGTAGAAACCACCTAGGCGCAATAGAACCAGTAGCGCGCCGGTGGAGAAAAACGGCAAAAACGATGGGTCGAAAACAAGGCTAGTTAAAAGAAACAGCAGGTCGAAATGAAGACCGTTGTTGCTTGATGTCAGATAAAATCGTGTTCCAAGTTTTACTTAGTGGAAAACCCTTGTCCCTATTAATAATATTATCGGCCATACGAATTTCCATGGATTCTTTGAGAACACATTCCCAGTAGCGGGAAGCAGGAGCAATCAGTTTATTTTCATCGTATACCTAAGGTTCACAAGCATGGAATTCCTCTTCGTCCTATTGTGAGCAATTTGAGTGCCCCTACCTATAATTTGGCCAAATATTTAGCTTCTGTTCTTGCTCCTCATGTTGGAAAGTGTGATCATCACATATTGAACTCGTCACATTTTATTCGGCGGCTGAAGTCAGTTTGTCTTGGTCCATCAGACTTGCTTGTCAGTTTCGACGTTGTTTCCCTTTTCACCCGGGTTCCTCT
This sequence comes from Locusta migratoria, assembly GCA_026315105.1. Classification (NCBI taxonomy): domain Eukaryota; kingdom Metazoa; phylum Arthropoda; class Insecta; order Orthoptera; family Acrididae; genus Locusta; species Locusta migratoria. The sequence continues at coordinate 334,790,996 of CM048746.1, read as the reverse complement.
TGAAGAGTCATTGTTATTAATTAGTAATATATTGGATGATGAAACAGTCATGTCGTCATGTGCTGACTTCGACGTATTTCCTTTTTAATGATACGTTTTTTGGACAAACTGACGGTGTGGCTATGGGGAGTCCTCTTTCCCCCATAGTCGCAAACCTTTTTATGGAGGACTTTGAAGACATGGCTTTAAGGACGTCGTTTCTTAAGCCTACCTGTTTTTGGAGATACGTCGATGACATTTTTATGGTTTGGCCTCATAGTATGGATGCTTTAAATCATTTTTAGACCATTTTAATTGTCTCCATCCCAATATCAAATTTACGATGGAGGTAGAGAACGATGGGAAACTTCCTTTTCTGGATGTTTTGGTTCAAAAGAACAGTGATGGGACCTTAGGACATGGAGTGTATCGCAAGCCAACGCATACCGATCATTATCTTCATGCGACGAGCTGTCATCCGCCACACCAACGTATGGGGGTTTTGCGTACTTTAGTAAAAAGAGCGTACGCCATTTCTGATGCTGAACATCTGGATGAAGAACTGGAGCATCTCTAAGTGGTCTTTCAACAGAATGGGTACACTGCGCAACTAATTTGTCATGCATTTCAATTTGGTCCAAAAGGTGAACCATTAGAAGACAATTACAAGTCTATTGCCTTTTTGCCTTTCGTCGCGAATATTTCCTCGAAAATTTCAAGAAGATTGACATTAAAAGTGTTTTTATGCCCACACCTAAGACTAGGGCCCTCCTTGGGTCAGTCAAAGATGATTTAGGACAGAGGAAACCCGGTGTTTATAGTATTCCGTGTAATTGTGGTAAAACTTACGTTGGCCAAACGATCCGTACAGTTCAGGATCGGTGTGTGGAACACCACCGTCATACTCGTTTGCTCCAACCTGAAAAGTCGTCTGTTGCTGAACAGTGTTTGAATGAGGGACACAAGATGTTATACGATGAAACTAAACTGATTGCTCCTGCTTCCCGCTACTGGGAATGTGTTCTCAAAGAATTCATGGAAATTCGTATGGCCGATAATATTATTAATAGGGACAAGGGTTTTCCACTAAGTAAAACTTGGAACACGATTTTATCTGACATCAAGCAACAACGGTCTTCATTTCGACCTGCTGTTTCTTTTAACTAGCCTTGTTTTCGACCCATCGTTTTTGCCGTTTTTCTCCACCGGCGCGCTACTGGTTCTATTGCGCCTAGGTGGTTTCTACTTTGGTTTCGCGCACGCGCGGTGGGTCGTCAGCAGTGTATAAAGGGGCTGCTGTTTCTCGTTCTTTATCAGTTTCCGGCGAGTTAGTGTTCTGCACTCTCACCTGAAGATGGCAGCCAGTTGGTCTGCTGAAATATCGTGTCTGGTTGACGACGGTATCCGGCTGCATACCCGAGATAAATATTATCAGTTACTACGCCGGGAAAGTCTACGCAACCACATATTTATGAAATACCTTATATTAACGACGACACAAACATCCATGCCCGTGGGGGCATTCGAACCTCCGAACGGAGCGGCCGTGCAGACTGTGACTTGGGCGCCGTAGACCGCTCGGCCACCGCGGCCGGCTATATGATTTATTGAAAGGTAAATAGTTTATTAGGAAACTAAGACGCTACTATCACATGTGCAGAATTCAGATATTTTAACGACATGTCCTTCAATATCGATAGAGAAACGATAAGGGACTAAAAATAGTGGATTATGAAGAGAAGTGTTTTGTTTTTTAAGGAAAACATAAGTTCATAAGGCAATGTGAAAACTCAAGACGGTGCCTATGTCAGCTAGGCAAATGTCGATTTAGTAGGCCTACGCTGCGTCCCAGCTCGGTCAGGCACTCATAACGTAAAGCTGAAGAAGTCACTGACGGGTCCCTTCCCAAAGATGAGGTGTCGATCGTTAGAACGTATACATTTGGGAAAATGGAATATCCGTGACTCAGTTTTTTTTTCTCACCTTTTTAAGTGTCATAATTTTTGGCTGGCGAAATATCAACTGTCGGTATTTCTTCCTTGCTCGAAACTCAGGTAGTTGAACAGGTAAAAAGAAGTCTTTGTCTAGTGGCCCCAAAATGTTAATGTTTTACTATCTTTGCCATTTTGCCTGTGTAAGAGGTCTGTCAATTAGGTCAGAGAAAAGTGCCCCTCTCTCCTCGAACTTGGAGGATGTTTATGTACATATAATAATTATTTCGTGTGGCTCATTGGATTGGTGCAAGTCTTTCAACTGGACGCCACTTCGGCGACTTGCGTGTCCGTAACCTACCCTGGGAAAAGGGAACCTACAGATTAACGAGGAATCCGAACCATGTGTGTTTTCTGGTGACTCCTCACATCGTTGAGAGGTGAAGCTGGGTTAATACGCGGACTGAAAAAATCCTTATCAGTAAGTGCTGATTTTTATTTTGTCAAACTCATTAAACTGGCATCACAGTAACGGGTGTCGGCATCTTAAAACTACAAAGAGGATCAAAAATCATTCCCGTTTCGCTTGAATAAGATGTTATCTTTATAGTTCATGTTTGTCGGCGAACTTTGACTAGCCACTGTGTCTATTTACAGTAGCACTTTATCAGGCTATTTGCCTGTCAGTTGTCACATGATATTTTTAAATGTAGGGTAAGGGGAGGGTAAAGTAGGTTTCCCTTATGTACATAAAAATCACACTGTATCGTTTGACAATAAAATCATGGTGCTGGGCAGCATATGGAGTAGTTTTTGTATTTCTCTCTCCCTGTTAACAAAATGCTGCTTGGGCTCTTACTGTTTTTATTCATGATGTGAAATAGTTAAAAAGAATTAACATTTAAAATATACAATATATATATCAATTTATAACTGAAAATTTTGGTGGAAAATCTCTGTTGCACGGTTAATACTTATCTCAGACGAAATTTCGAATATTGTTTGTGGAAGTGGGATTTACTCAATATAGAGAAACATTTATTAAGTAAAATCATAATTAATTGTTTACAAAAAAGTACAGTCGCTGAGCCATACCACGGAAATGCAGAATGAATTGGCCTATGTCTCCAGTTGCTGTCACAATAACACAATTATGTAAGAAAAGAAACAAAGACATGTTCTTAGAAAATTCAAATGTTCAAATGTCTGTAGAACTTATGGGACTTAACTACGGGATCATCAGTCCCTAAGCTTACAAACTACTTATGAACTAGCTAACACTAAGGACGGCACAAATATCCATGCCCGAGGGGGGATTCGAACCCCCGACCGTAGTGGCCGTGCATACCGTGACTGGAGCGCCTCAGTCCTCTCGGCCACCGCGGCTGGCTGTTCTTAGAAGTTTAATAGTGAATTTCTGTATTACGTAACTTTGCTTAAGTGGTTACAAGTACTAACAAGAAACTTTCTCATGCGCGTTGATTACTTATTCAAGTCACAGATGTTCGGGATGGATTTGATTTAGACTAGTTCTCAGCAAGTACTATCAGAAAAGGAAACAGATATATGGCTAATGCCATCTGTTTCACTGTTGTGACCTGTAACTGTTAAGATGATAACAGACTTCGAATAAATTCAGCCGGCAGTCCAAAGTCGGTGTTGAAGGGTCCAGACGAGGCACAAAGTTTTGTGCTGAGCATCAGCAAGGGCACACGGTTGGGACACCGGCTCTGAAAGCCCATGTTGATGTTGCGTTGCACTTATTGATAGCCCAACACTGACATCGGCAGCGATCTGCAGCAGGGCTGCAATGTTGTCACGTTGAACGATTCATTTCCCATTGAAGTTGGTCCCGTTCTTACCTGCCATCGTAGCAGCAATAGCCTAACTAACACATGCACCAGGCACCTAGACGTGTTGTCGACTGCAGCACGGTCCTCTATGTGTTTACATAGCTGTGTAATTTGCATATGCATGCGTATACCAGTTCTTTGGCTTTTCAGTGTACAATTCCACGAGGGAGCTTGATAATCGTTTCGTCTTTACCCGAAGACTTCCTTTCATGAGAGAATGTCTTCATTTATGCTTAATTACTGTATCCTACATCCATTCGTAATGTGTATATATGCAGACTGTAGCATGGAGTGGAAAGTTGTACCAACTCTGAGATTTGAAGCCAGGTGGGAGAAATGCCAGGGTAAATCCGTGCGGCAGTGTGAAAGCACAGTAGTGATTAGAGCAACTACATAGTGTCCCTGAACCCAGTTTTGGCACAAATTTTCGTACGATACTTCAAGCTATATATTGAGTTTTTTAAACATTTTTGGAACCGTTCCTCACACCTTGACATTATTCACCTCCCTCGTCTCACTGTGCATCTCCTCTCCCCTCTCTCGCATTTCCTCCCTTCTCCTTCCCCCTCTCGTTTACCATTCGGTCCTCCCCCCCTTTCTGTGCAGCTCCTCCTGATCTCCATCCTGTCTATTTACGTGTTACCTGTTCATCCCATCCTCTCCTCTTCCCATGTGTATTTCCTCCACTCCTCTGCCTCCTCTTACAACTAGAGCCTTGTTTAGCATTACGTTTAAAATCATATTTCTATTAAAGTTCTTCACTGATTACCTTGAAATTTTCAGTTGAAAATCTCACAAGAAGATGTTGGAGATTGTAGCGCCCCTCGACGGCTCTCACACCAATGCAATGGTACACATTCGTATACGACTACTTGGAAATTATAACTTCATTTAGTGCAGACACTGGTATGGGAGTCAGAAGATATGATCGTCACAAATTTATCCCTCCATATTATTGTGTAAGTCAATTTTTAAGTTATTGCGTATTTTTTTAATTATTTTGATTTACTCGTTGCTAAGCCAGATACTGACCTCAAAGATATTAACTTTCGTTGCATAACTATGTAGAAAAATCTGGAGTTGCTGAATGTTACATACAGAGGCACTGAATTTACACGAAAATCTTATATCCTTGCTATTTCCTTGTGTTTACAACAGAGCGCTCTGAAACCGTTTATTCAGTCAAGCGGAATCTCGGATATAAAGTTCACTAATCATTCATTGACACACGTAATCTCAAGATCCAAAGATAAAAGTTCGTAACAATTTTTTACACACGTAATTCTGTTTCCATACAGATACAGTATTACATGAATTCATGTTATTGATGTTCAAAGTGTTAAGTCGTAAATCTGGTATTGGAATAATATTTCTGTCCAAAATCTGCCCTATCTCAAAAAAAAAAAAAAAAAAAAAAAAAAAAAAAAAAAAAAAAAAAAAAAAACAACCTTCTGTGATACCGTATTTATCCATCTGCGAATTACTCAATTACACACTGAAATTACTATACCGATTATTTGTTGCTCAGCCCGATACGATTCTTTAACTATCAAACACCGTTATAGCACTTTGTGATTCACTTTTATCATATCAAAAAAACTGTCAATCAATATATAGATATTACGAACTGAACTGGACAAACTCAAAGAGGAATAAATTCCTAACAATACTTGAAATTTCCTTTTGTACAAATACTCGGAACAAAAACTCAGCTTCGTTACATGTACTCTATGGTAATATCCCCCGCATCTACTTTGTCCTGTCGTTAATTTTAATATTCCTTGAACTACTAATTTTGTCCCGTTAAAATTTTAACTTACGAAACCGGATACATACAAAAATAATAAACAAAACTTAACAAGCGATTATGGCATGAAAAGTTTTGAACAAACTAACATTTACTTCTTAATTATATGGATTAGCTCCCTGTTATACGATAATCAGAGACTTGACCATGTCATTGCCTGGTATTGGCTAGTATCACCTGGTCAGTGGCGGCTGGTGCTTCAGATAACTGGGGATTCACTTCTATGAGTGCCGGATCTTCAGAGTGGCGCCCCCCCCCCCCACCACCTCGCCCCATCCCCGCTCGGCGTCCAAAGAGACAATTTAGAGAATTTCTGCGAGTGGTGTCAGAGAAAAGCGCCCCGTTTGTTTGTTCTAGTCACTATTCTTTTCCCGTCAGTGGAGTTTCACGAACACTCATGTGATTCTTTGCAGCAGGTTTCCGTAAGTGGATTTTTCTGTTTATGGGAAGTAAGCAAAAAGAAGTTTTGACACGTAATGATGTGGTATCAGACTTACAACTTTGAAGCCGGCAAATTACGTCTATTGTGAAAGCTGAGATTCGCAGATACACCACGTTTATTATCTGCACAGTGGCCAACGCCCCGATGAGCATGTAGTCAATGCAGCTAATCAGCTACCCACACTGTAATGGGTGATACGCATGCTGAAGTTGGGTTACATACGGAAACACTCACAGTAAAAGTTCCATTATTAGTCTACATCTTTACTAATATTGTGCAAGTCACTTTGAAGTGCATGGCAGAGGGTTCATCGAGCCTCTTTTATTTCTTTACAGTTCCATTTTCTAACAGCTCACGGAAAAAGGGAAAACCTAAATCTTTCCTTTTTCGATCTGATTTGTCTTATTTTATTATGATGGTATCCCTATGTAGGTGGCTGCTAAAATGATATTTTTGCATTCGGAAGGAAAAGTTGGTGAAAGATATTTCGCAAATAGATCTCGTCGCAAAGAATAACGCCTTGTTTTCGTGCATCATTTTCGTGACTCTCCTCTATATCGCGATAATACAAAACGAGCTGCCCTTTTCTGAACTTCCTCTAAATCGTCTGTCAGTCACACCTGCTGTGGTTCCCACAATGCCCTGCAATATTCCAAAACAGGACGCACAAGTCTTGTGTAAGCAGTTAGTTTAGAAGAATTGTTGGATCTTCTGTTAGGTGTTCTGCCTATGTAGCGTTGTCTTTGGTCCGCGTACCCTACAAAATTTTCAAAGTGTTCTTATTAATTTAAGTTGTATATAATTGTTATTGCTAGGTATTTAGTTGAATTTGCGGCCTCAAACTTGTCATTAACAGGGGTTAATTTTTCACTTTTTGCGCCACGTATGTTAACTAAATTGCAGTTGCTTTTGATCTTTTGTTGATTTCACAACCCGCTGAAAGCATCATCTGCGAGCAGCCGTGGTGGAGTGGCGATCACATGGAATCGCCGCGCTTCGTTGCGCGAGGCCGTTCCCCGTCGGTGGTTCGAACACCCCCCCTTCGGGCATGGATGTTTGTGCTGTCTTTAGTATAAGGTAGTTCATAGGTAGTTTGTAAGCTTAGGGACTGATGACCCCGCAGTTATGTCCTATAAGCTTAACAAACGTTTGAACATTTTAGAGCATCTGCCAACAGTCTAAGAGAGCTGCTCAGATTGTCTCCTATACCTGGGCCGCTGAAACTTTGCACTTGCCATTTACAGATAACAAGTGAAAAGCAAGAAGCGTGAGGCGCTAGGCGCTAGGAATGATCCAATCACAGAGCATTAAACACTCCCGGTGGTCACGTGCCGTGACGTCACAGTTCCTTGCCGGCTTTGTTCTCTGTTACTGTAAACAACAGTGTGTATCGTGTCTACCGCGTCTTTACGTTGTATGTTCTTTGTTCGCTGCGATTTCTGTTACTGTAAATGGCTTAACTTGCCTTTCCGAGTTAAAGTAATTAGGTAATGTCACCGAAAAGACGTTTGTCTAGTGACGTTCTCAGTTTCGTATGAAAAAAACTTCGAAGCATATGCTCTAAGAAAGAAGTTACGGTGCAGTGGTTACAAGAAAGAAATATTGCTGCAGATATGTCAATGTCAAAAGTTCTATTTATATTAGCCAGTGAAACAAATGGAAGGGTTCATCAGTAATCATGAACAGTTAATGATTTGTCGTGGTGATGACTACGATAAAGACGATTCTGGCAGTGACAACAGTGGATGGAGAACTGGATGAAATTGCACCATTGTCGCCGTAAATTTGTGAGCGAAAAGCACTGTGATTAAAATGTTCAAATGTTTGTAGAGCTTATGGGACTTAACTACGGGGTTATCAGTCCCTAAACTTACAAACTACTTATGAATTAGCTACAACTAAGGACGGCACAAATATCCATGCCCGAGGGGGGGGGGGGTTCGAACCCCCAACCGTAGTGGCCGTGAAGACCGTGACTGAAGCGCCTCAGTCACCTCGGCCACCACTGTGATTACAAATCGTATAGAGAGAACTTACTATCTTGAGTATTGTCCTGATCAAATGCTTACTTCCTAAATTTCTTTGCTCCGTTAATGAAAGCGTGTGCGTTGATGTGCTCTTTTCTACGTAACTATCCTGTTAATTACTTGCTTCCTTATGGTAGCAACTGAAAAACGAATTATTATATTCACTTTTATTGCTCAATAGCTTACATTTATGAGTTGCAACTAAAAACCGTTGCGTCTGCTGTGTGTACAGAGGCTAGTGTTGCAACGTCGGTATAGCAGTGTCGCCACCTTAACTCGCCATAACGCGAAACGTCAAGTGCAATGTTACAGCAACCCACATATACATCGTTTATAAAAATAAGGAACAGTAGTGGCCCTGTAACACTTCCCTGGGAAACGCCAGGTCACACAGCTTAATAGAGAAAGCAAGAGTCAGGTCGAAGGTCTTCTATTTCTCTCCGCGAACCGGCCCCATCCAATGTTGCATGTTCATTATACAGGGTGGTCGGAAATTTCCGTTACAAACTCCTAGGACATGTAGAGTGTAGTGAGTACATAACATTTTGAATAGGAACCCAGGTCCGGAAACGTATCGTTTCCTTTCCACGACGGCTTGAAATCAGATATCTGAGCCACTGCTACTTGAGGAATGTGATTAGGCGTTGCAATCAATTTGAAAAGAATGCTGAATCGTTCCATTATTACATAAGCATTTTCATTACAATTTACACCTTCTAGTTTACAGTAGTCGACAACAACAAGAACCCAGGATCAACGGCATCAGCCGCAACGTACTGCGGCATTACAACAGCGGGTCGATGTGGCGACCATCAACTAATTTTATTACAACAACAAACCTTTGAAATAGGCAACGAGCATAGATCCAATTGTAGCGTAATGGGGATTATTTTCTCTGTCCCTAAGCAGTCGTTGACGAGTTACAAATCTGAACTGAAAGTGTCGTAGATCGGAAAAGATACGTTTCCAGACATGAGTTCCTATTCAAAATGTTATGTATTCACTACCCTCTACCAGTATTAGAAGTTTGTAACGGGAATTCTCAAGTACCATGTAGAAAGGCAGCCTGATATAAATAAATTCAAGCAGATGTTCTACCAGGAAATGACAGGATAGAATCGTGTATTGTGTGCTAATATTTATAAAATACTAGCTGATAACCCGGCGTTGTCCGGGTATTTATTTATTTATTCCTGCCCATTTTTCAGGTATATATTCTTTCGTGTAATGGCTGTACGGCTGTAAAATCTCTTAGGAATACAGTTAGTAGTAAAGAAGTAATTGATTAAAAGTTGATGCGGGAAGGGGCTATTTTCCATGAACGTTACTGTTTATGTTCTCGTATCTCATGAACTACGTGTCGTACTGTGATAAAATTTAGAACGTACACTCACCTATATGCTTGTATACTGTCCGTAAAATTTACTGCAGCTATAATTTGTATTGTAGAAATTGTAAATTGTAACGTCATACCGAAAGTCGTAGCTTTAGTGCATGGACAGTACATGGACATGAACTACCTGTCGTACTGAGATACAATGTAGAAGGTACTTTCAGCTATATGTGTGCACACTGTATGTAAAATTTCCTGCGGCTACAATTTGTAGTGTACAAATTATTAATTGTGACGTCGTACCGAATGCCGAAGTTTTACTCCAAAAACAGCGGAAAAGTAGTATTCGAGAAACATTTTTCGTTTCATCATATTGCTATGGTTGTTAACGAGAAAAGTTTAATAAAGGTATGAAATTATGTTTAAAGTTTGTTGCGAGTCACTAAGTACTCTCATTCTCTTATAGCGTATTTTTAAAGTCTCGCCGCAGTCTCGCAGTCTCGTGGCAGTTCTTTGCGATTCCTATTTTTATGACGTCATATCGTCTGAACCATGTGTCGTATGTGGTTCTTACCGCTGCAGCAATCATTACCTCACGGTAAGAAATGTGTGTACCAAATTTGGTTGTAATCGGTCCAGTGGTTTAGGAGAAAAAGAGCAGCATTGTCGCTAAATGCAGCAGTTAGTCGCGCATCCCATATCTCGTCAACTATGTATCGTACGTGATTCTTACACTTACGGCGACCGTCCTCAGCGAATGAAGGTTACGTGTACAAAATTTCATAAGGATTGGAACAAAACCGTAGATTTGTTTGCAACACGTACACTCTGCTTTATATATTAGAAGACTATCTGAAAATCCGGAGTTGGCCGGGTACTTATTTATTTATTCAAGCCTTGAGTTAGTACTCCTATTCCTTCTCTCTCTGTCCATCGCCTTCTTTCTAATTTATCAAAGAATATTTCTTGCTACTTGTTCAGTATCTAATATGAATAATTTCTTTGGTGAGGCCACTCCTCAGCAAGTGACATGTAGTTGTCTGTGTGAGAAACATGGGCATATCAGGTCCACTCCATAGTATTGAATATATTGCCCTGTGTTGTATTAATCGTAAATGTATTCTCTTGAATTTAAAATTCAGATCTGTCGTAAATAATGGGAATTCGTCGGATGTACTGTGTTTCATTCTCTTCCTTTCCTTATAACTCTATAGAAGTCTATTGCCATCGTCTGCATCCGTGTGTGCTTCGAAGCGCAAAGTTGTCAACACCACAGTCCAGAGGTGCTCCCCACCCCTTGGCCAATGACTCACCCCTCCCCCAACCTGCGCCCCCCCCCCCCCCACACACGAGATATTAGGTCCTGTTCGCCATTTAATATTGAAATTATTTATCTTTTATTTCACGTTTTGTAATTTGTTTTAGAAAGCTCCCCCGTCCCTCCCAGGCTGACAAAAATTACTAGTTTTTCACCCCCAGAAATTTCAATGACCCAGTTTACGTCTTGATCCACTCCCTCCTTTGGGCCACTCTTCTACTGACAGCTTTCCAGAAACTTCCTGAAGATGACTGGAATACATGTTGCATGATGTGACAGGTTTTTAGCCATTGGAGTATATACGATCTCGTATTTATCGAATTATATGTTGTACAATTGTATAATTTTGAAGTTATATATTCATTTGTAAAAGGGCTGTATGTAGATAAAATCCGTTGCAAACAGAGTTAATTGTAAAGAAGTAATACATTCAAACCTGATGCGTGATGGGTCGGATATCAGTGAACGTTACTGTTTGTGTGTTCATGTCTCATGAACTACGTGTCGTACTGTGATATAATTTCAAAGGTACATTCAACTATTTGTGGTATACTGTCTGTAAAATTACCTGCGGCAACAATTTGTAGTGTAGCAACTATAAACTGCAACGTCGCACCGAATGCCGTAGTTTTGCTTCATGAACAGCGAAAAAGTAGTAAGCGAGAACTTTATTTCCTTTCAATATTTTGATGTGGTTGTCAGCGAGAAAAAGTTTAATAAAGGTTTGAAATTATATCTAAAGTTTCTTGCAAGTCGATAAGTACTGTCACTCTCATATAGTGTAATGCTCGTCGCATTGTGGGGTAGTTTTTTTGGAACTATATTGTTTATGACGTTATATCTCGTGAACCATGTGTCATATGTGTTTCTTATTCGTACCGCAATTGTTATCTCACGTAAGGTATAAGTGTACCAAATTTGGATGAAATCGGTCCAATGGTTTAGGAGAAAATTAGCAGCGCTGTCGCTAAATGCAGCAGTTTTTTGCGCATCTCATTGTTTAAGACGTTATATCTCGTGAACTATGTATCGTACATGATTCTTACACTTACGGCGACCATCCTCATGGATTGAAGCTTACGTATACAAAATCTGAGAAAGACTGGACTAAAACTGCAGATTAGTATGCACCACGTACACACAAACATACGGATACTCTGCTCTAAATTATTACGCTAACTAATTTGTAATTCGTTACCTTAGCTTCGCGATTAGAATCATTGCTTTGATTAGCTGATTTAAAACGAAGTAACATCACAACCAAATACTTGGTTCGGTATAAGATGTCGATGGCAAGACCATTTTAGTAAAGAGTACGAGTGACTTTTCGGTCGCAGAAACAACATTAGGATACCACTTATACACAGTTTGTGTACACACACACACACACACACACACACACACACACACACAGGCGCGCGCGCGAGCGCGCGCGCGCGCGAGAGAGAGAGAGAGAGAGAGAGAGAGAGAGAGAGAGATAGAGAGAGAGTAATTACAAGTTAAGTGAAAGTATTTTACTACGGATACGTAAATCAAGGTGAAGCAAAGAAAAAGTTTTCAGCCAAGGATAGAATATCTAAACAAGTAACCATCTGGCTTAAATTTGAAACACCACAGTTCCCATGACTTCAGATTTCAAAAACTCTTGAGTTCATTTGATTAATATGTTTTTCCCAACGAATGATGTTACAATATAAAACCATGTGAACGAAAGCATGCATTATCTTTTCGAGAAAGGTCAAAAGTTGCTGAAACCGGTCGTTGTCGACCTCAGATCTCGGTTTGTGATTCGCACAGCAAGGCAGCCGCTACGCATAGTTGCCAAGTTTGAGGAAATTTCACATCCGAATACATTAAATTTCCCTGGGCACATGTTATTGCTGGCAGTATTTCATTTACAAGGAACACAATCTGCCATATTTGGTGCCCAGTTAACCGTGAAACCAAACGACATGTTTATTAATTACTTGAACCTTATATCAAAGACGCCAAAGTCCGCTTTCAATATTTGCTGGAGAGGAGAAACAATGAAGATCATTTTAGCAAGAATGCCGAAACTTGTGAGACCAATTTCCTGCTCTCTTTTATGTCAGAAACGACTTTCATTGACGAAGACGTGGAAAAAATAAATAGTTAGTTCTTAGGGTTAAACGCTAGAATTGGTCGGCTTTTTTACAAACTATTTCTTATTTATATACATGATATGCCTTCGAGAATAACAGGTGTTGCAAATAAGGAGAGGCGTTGAATTAAAATGTGTGTTGCGGCCGGGATTCGAATCGGAGAACTCCTCGCAGACGCTTTAAACAGCTCAGCTAACCCAGAGTTGCAAATTATGCGGCTACACGAACCGTTTTAAATATTGCAGGATGTTAGGCGGCGTGTTGTCTCATTACTTCCGGGTAACAGACTTTCCTATACATATAATGTGATCATCTGCAACATCGTGCGTCCTTACGCTTTATTCTGCACCGCATTCGTCACAGCTAAGATTAATGCAAGTGTGACTCTGCTGTAAGACCCTGCGTATTGGGCGACGTTTGGTTCTGATTCAGAAGCTTGGATTGTTGATATCTTAGGGACGATCCGACATATGTTTTCATGCCCCAGCAATTATTTCAGTTGCGGATATTATGTTTTACATGGGATCATGTAGTTAAAAACGCTGTATGCTTAGGCTGTAGTTTGCGAAATAAGTGATTTTTCAACAGGAAAGGTAGTCTAATACGCTTACCTTCACTCACTTATGACGTACGGCATTATTTTTTGGGGTAACTCGCCTGATGCAAAAAGGATATTTCTGGCTCAAAAACGGGCGGTTCGAGCAATATCTGGTGTAAGTTCACAAACTTCATGTCGACCCCTGTTCAGTAGTCTGGAAATTTTGACACTGGCGTCACAATACGTTTTTTTCTTTAATGTCGTTTGTTGTTAATAATGTCAGCTTATTCCCACGAGTTAGTAGCTTTCACTCGGTGAATACTAGACAAAAGTCGAATCTACATTTGCATTACACCACCTTGACACTTGTGCAGAAAGGTATACAGTATTCTGCAGCATCCATTTTCAATAAGCTGCCACAGGAAATAAAGAATCTTAGCACTAACCCACACGCTTTCAAATCTAAATTGAAGAGTTACCTCCTGGCTCACTCCTTGTATTCTGTCGAGGAACTCCTAGAAAAATTAAACAATTAAGCTAATTCATTTTTTCTTTATCGATTCTTTTCACTATGTCTTAACATTGTCTTGTGCATAGGACTACTTAAAAATTTTCTATTACCATTCTTGTGTAAAAATTCATGTATTGACTTGTTCGATGACCATGGAGTCTCTCTCCTAAATTGGGTCCTATGGAACAGAAAACAGAATAAATAAATAAAAAATAAAATTTATCAGTAAATTATGTAAGTATTGTGTGGCATCAGCGGTCAAGCTCTAAAAGCTGGTTTGTCTATTAATTTATTTAATACTTTATGTAATACTAATTAACAGTCATTTCTTGTATTTGAATAATGTTATATTAGTAAGGAAGTTCAGATGGTCAGTTTTTACTTAAAGAAATATGTCATTTTAAGATGTATACGCTTTAGGAAGGGGTGGCGATTATGAGAAAACGCCCAAGGAACAGAAGTGGTGGGGAGTGTGTGTGTCAAAGGGAGGCGAGAAGCGAAGGGTGTGCGCGGAAAAAGGAAACTTCATGTCTCGTCGTGGCAGTAGATTGGATGATAGGAGTGATTCGAGAGGGCAGAGTGTTAAGATCTGTGCAGCTTCTAGGAACCCTAAATTTGGCGAGACCAAGTGTATGCACATGCAGCTGATACGTGTTTATGTTTTTACACAATAACTTACAAGCGTAGAAATCGTGTTCGGGATATTTAAATTATTTTGAACTGTTGACAATGTCATGTTGAGTGCTCGCGAAATATACAGTGTTTTTGTATTTCATGAAGTTTTAATTACTTATTACTGCTTAATCATTTTATTTTATTTATGATTAATAATTCATCTGAGTACTTCCAATAAGGAAACAGTTTAGTTGAATAAACCTTATTCAAGTGAATCTCTTAATTTTGCTTACAACATTGGCAAACAGAATAAACCAGTTTCATTATTGAATCAGTTATTTTATGTAATATCTCCTATTTCTTTCGCAAACTACAGCCTAAGCATACAGCGTTTTTAACTATATGATCCCATGTAAAACATAATATCCGCAACTGAAGCAATTGCTGGGGCATGAAAACAGATATGTACGGTTCGTCCCTAAGATATTAACAAGCCAAACTTCTGAATCAGAACCGACCGTAGCCCAATACGCAGGGTCATACAGCATAGTCACACTTGCATTAATCTTAGCAGTGATGAATGCGGTGCAGAATAAAGCGTAAGGACGCACGATGTTGCAGATTATCACATTATATGTATAGAAAATTGTGTTACCCGGAAGTAATAAGACAACACGCCGCCTAACATCCTGCAATATTTAAAACGGTTTCCTGCAGCCGCATAATTTGCAACTCTGGGATAGCTGAGCTGTTTACAGCGTCTGCCAGGAGTTCTCCGATTCGAATCCCGGCCGCAACACACATTTTAATTCAACGCCTCTCCTTATTTTCAACACCTTTCCTAAAATAGTGCTTGCGTCAATTTCCTTGATTTATCGTGGTATGTTATTGGCAATCCTCGTTGAGCAACAGACTACTGTGAATGTTGCAGCGTACTTTAAAGTAAATGCTATGTTGCCCCGAAACGTTAGTGAGAAACGTTACAACATCAGTGCTGACGGTGTCAAAGTTACTCATGACAATGCTCGCACCCGTGTTCCTGTTCCAGTTCGTGAGAAAATCTTCAGATTTGTCTTGTACATACTCCATTATCCACCTTGCTCGCCTAACTTCTATCTGTTTTGTTACATGAAGAAAATACTGGCCGGCAAACATTTCGCAACAGATGCGTAAGTGAAATCAGCAGTCCGCAGTTTTACTACACTGAAACCAAACGTTGACTTTTACGAACGGACCATATTGAATCTGGTATCACGATGGAATAAATGTGTTGAGAACGTTGTTTACTGTGTAGAAATGTAGGTAGTGGACGTAAGTTACTTTACGTGCTTTTGTTACGTACTACACTTTCTGTAATAATATTATCGTGCTTCATTTTAGTAGAAATCTTAGAAAATTCCTTCGAGGGACGGTATAATAATGGTGGCAATCAGAAGTTCATTCCGACGTATATTTTAGTAGAATGTTCAGCAAATACAGTAATCAGTAGCCTTGACACACATGCCTTGAAATAACCATGACAAGTTTTCATCCACAAACTGAGGAGTATAACAATCGTCCTTCACTGCTTGAAGTAAGGAGGACTACTGATGTCATGGTTCACTTTGTGTCCACTAATTCACATCATAGTGTGTGCTGAGTACCACATACATCAGTCTCAGTACTTTCCATTTCTTGGCCCGCATCACCCTCCCTGGAGACGACGGAACAGACCATGTTGACGCTTATTACAGCGTGACTCACTCTAGTCCTAGGTCCGCATGAATGAAACGGCCTTCACGCAGCCGATTGGCTCACCGCCCACGGTCATACTCAGAATGTGTGCCACGGCGATAAACGACTACTGATCTCTCGGTCTGACCTTAGCGCGGTAGCCTACAAATTGGTTACCTGCCACAGCTGTAGCAGAGTAAGGTTTCGTTACCGGAAGTCCACTGAAGGTCAAATAAATTGGTGTACCTGGCTAAAATCGAATAGGACCTCCAAATTCACGCAGGTGCCGCAGCAGTACGTAGCTTGCCCTGGACTAATACCTAAAGCAATGCTGGGGGTAACTGACGCCATACATCCTGCAGGGTTATCCACAAATGCGTAAGAATACGAACGGATGGAGATGTATTCTGAACAACACGTTGCAAGGCAGATGATAAAGTGTACGTCTGGGGATATTGGTGACCATACTAGGTGTTAGAGGAGTGTTCCTGCAGCCACTCTGTAATAATTTTGAGTGTGTGGGGTGTCGTGTTGCCTTGCAGGAATTCTCCAAATCCATAGGTCCGCATAAGAACATGAATGGAAGCAGGTGATCAGCCAGCCAGAGACGTATCTAGAGTTATCATAGGTCCCATGCCATTCCAAATTCACACGCCTCACTCCATTACAGAGCCTCCGTTAGATTAAACATTGCGCTGCTTAAATTCAGGCCCCATAGATTCATGACGTTGCCTCCATTCTCCTACACGATTCATATGTTAACAATAGGAGACGAAACTCTTCAGACCAGTCAGCATGTTTCCAGTCATCAACAGTCCAATGTCGGTGTTAATGGGCATTAGCGAGGCTGAAAGATTTGTGTCGTGCATTCAGTCCATATCGATTTAGTTTCGTGAATACTTCGCACGTTGACATGTGTTGAGGGCCCAGCAATAAAAGACGTTGCATTTTGCTTGAGTGTTGCACTTCTGTCACATTGAAGCGTTACATGTCAGTCTTTACCTTTTGTCAAAGATGGTAACATTTTTTCCCCGCCAGCTTTCTCCTTTCTTTACAATCTTTGCATATACTCTACACCTTCATTTATTTACTTTGTTACAAGGAAGGAGAACGAAATGCCACTTTCATTCTCCTGGTCAGTGATATTGTTCTGCATGGACGTGTTCCGTGGACGTCTACGTCCAGAATACATGTAATTGAAAGTGATAAATATTTTTATACATTACTGCACAGATAAATGACTTCTTTTCTTTATTACTTCATTAATTATGATTCATAAATTTTCCCTCTCAGTAATTATAATCCAGTGATAGAAATAGATTTTTTGAAGCTATTGTATTTTATTGTTATTAGCAGCCATATTTAAATAAAATTGAAGCATAATTGAAATAACCATCAGTTCTGAGGATGCTAGCAGTGCTTAACAGTAACGTATCACATTTTCTGTCAGTGAATTCCTATGCTGAATTTTAATACCAACTTTTCTCTTATCAAAATCAGCTGCACGTATTGACCAATATGTATTGATATTAAATTTTTCTCTACGGCGTATTGTGTCCTTGATTTATTGCAGCGTCAGTAAACAGAAGAATCAAGGTTACGACTTTACAATATTGACCTAGAAACAATTTCGCCAATTATTGGGGAAGGTAGGGTAAGATGACAAGGAGTCTAAGATGACGAATCATTAATTTATCGCGAGTTTCGAGACAAATCAAGATCTTGCCTTGCTAGCGGTTAACACTCCACGTGTGCTACAATATGTAATAAAGCCTACCGTCATCATTGAGCACTTCTACGCTATCATTTTTGTTTAAGCACAAGTTCGTTGTAATATTTCAGTGCACCGAAATAGCATCTGGAACACGTGTGATAAATATTTCCAAGCTGGTTTCAGTATTATTAGTAAATAATAAACCATGTTGTTTCTTTTATATATATGTATTGGACTTTAAAGAAAACTTAATGATGTATAGTTCTAGATTTAAATTATGAATGGTCGTTTCGGGTAAGTTAACGAATTTAATTGATGGTCATAATGAGGACTAGTCACCTTTCCTACAGAATTCGTAAAGCATTTTGATGAGATTTTCATGCTAACTTGATTGAGCATCTGTAAGAAGTAGAAATGAAGGACCAACAGCCAGAAATGGCCACAGGCAGAAAGAGATGAAAATTGTGCCGGAGGTACAGAATGGTTCAGTGGTGTATGCAACTTCGAAGAGGAAACAGGGAAAAGATGTCACATTACACATCACAAACAGAAGAAAAACTGAAGAAAAAGTAGTACCTAGGAAGAAAGCAGAAATCTTAGTTACAAATTGGGGACTGTGGGGAGAAGAAAAAACGAAACAAATTTGATGAGGTACACCTTAATTCCGCCATATCAATCAACTACACTGAAGACGACGTCGACAATCGTGATTTCTTTACAAAAACTTCGTGAAATCTGCAATGACTTCGGTAAATTAAGGACTTTGAATGGTTCTTCATGCTGTCGTGAATGGGGCCATGCTGCTTGTACCGATCTCACTGTGCAGATACGAAGCGCAAAGCAAATGTATACCACTTATGTGCTTATAATGAAACGATGTTTTATATTTATCCAATTATCCTTCGTCAAATTACTCGTTTGCGGGTAATATGACGAGTTTGACACAATTTGAAAAAAAAGTCAAAGTAATCGCCATAAATGTTAAATTTTGAAACGTCATGAAATGTGTAGTTAGAAACAAAACTCTGAGTGTTTCTCTGACGTATTCATGTGTAAAATAAGACGATGAAAAATTTGGGAAGCTTACTGTCATCTTACCCTGCTTTCCCCTAGTATTCCTTGCCATCCGACTTTCATCCAAAAATACAACAGAAAACAATGCGTTTGATTTAGCATTTATCTTTAACACTTACCAATTATTCAAAATTATTCAATGTTTTGCATCAGGAACATTAGTTCTAGATTTAAAATATTTTTATGCAAATTTCTTCTATGTAGTAGGCAATCTCTAATATTTACCGGCAAATACCGCTGTAAAGTTGGCCCAATTCTTGTGGAATTTTTTTTTTCAGCCTCGCTAATGTCGGCGATTTGATGTTATACTGGATCACTGATTTTCATGATGCACTCGTAAAATGGACGTATGGTAACATCCCCACCTAATCGCTACCTCGTATATGTTGTGTCCTATCTCTCTTGAACAAGGTGATCTCAGACCCCTCCCGATAAAAAAAAAAAAAAAAAAAAAAAAAAAAAAAAACTTTTTTTTCACTATATAAATATTTAGACTTTCCTGCTCATAACTGTGCATACTTTTCGTAAAAAACGTTTAAATGCATTTATAATAGTTTATTATCTTTTACTTGACACATCACAAGCTCTGTATTCATATTGTCGTCCTCTCAGATTTGTATTGAAATCTCAGAAACTACATGCTCTAGAAGGCTGTGTTTTTTCTATGTTATCTTTGAGTTTGTTTACCAAGTGTAGTAGCACTGATTATCTTAGCTCATATGCTTGTGCATCTTTGAAAACGAAGTAAATATTTACACATTTGATAGTTTGGTGTGTTGTTACTCTAAAATGACGAAAACAAACTGTATCTTCAAGAGACACCGCAATAAAGGAAGCAAAATAATTGCTATAATGGTGAGAAGACTGTTGACACTCCTCCCACTGCATCGAAAAGAAAATTGCAAGCTCATTGTGAAGGTGGTACCTGTTAACGAATGCAGTGGTGTAAATATAATTATAGACTTGATTACCTTAACAGCTGTGTGGAAAGACAGAGTAGCATGCAAGCTGTGTGGTGGAGATATAGTGCTTTCAGAAGGTGTGAATGCTAGGAATGTAATGGTCTGTAAAATTAAAATTATATGCACTGATTGTGGTGTTGATAAATCATTTCTAACTTCTTCCAAATGCTCAACGATATATGAATCCGATATGGGGATTAGTGTATGGAATTAACTGTAATGGAAAAGGTAGCAGCGATGGTAGACTATGTTGTGCTCTCCTGAATCTACCAGATCCTCCCACACAATATGAGAAGTATATTGAAATTATTGACTACTACATAGTTGCAACAGAATCCATGGAAACTGCAATTGTTGTATCAGTCAAGGATAATGATGTTGTAACAAACAGTGTAGCATTTGATGGGTCATGGCAAAAAAGAGGCCACACTTCCAAAAATGAATTTACTACTGCAACAAGTGTTGATACTGGTAAGGTGTTAGACTTTGAAGTTTTTACCAAATATTGCCAGGGATGCACCTTCGTAGGTGATATACAAGAGATGAAGAATGTTCATAGCCCCTTGTGTACAAGCTATGAGGGATCAAGTGATGGTATGGAGGTTGCAGCAGCTATGGCTATTTTTCATCGAACACAGAGCGAGTTGTTCGATACATGAAGTATCTGGGAGATGGAGACTGTAGATCCGTCATCACTGTTTTAAAAAGCAAAGCTTTTACATGAAGAAGGATCAGATTTGAAACAGGCTGCTTTTAACCGCTTTCCATATTCTTCCTAAAACTTCGTTTAGCTCAAAACTATAAATTTTCTTGCAAAAGTCCCATTTTCTCATGAACCAATAAACATATAAATATAAAAATTGT